>OW569342.1:5000-2405000 GCA_937595015.1 Polyommatus icarus | reverse complement strand
TATTACCTCTTACCTCATGGATACATGGATGGCAAGTGGCAACACTTCCCGAATTGTTGCAAAATTACGAACCGCGAGACATTTTTAACGCAGACGAATTCGGTTAATTTTTTAAATTGATGCCAGAAAAATCCTAGATGTTTTCAAGGGTAAGACTTGGCATGGTGGCAAAGCAAATAAAGAGAGACTGACTGGCCTGGCCTGTGCCAATTCTGATGGGTCAGAAAAGTTACATTTGCTACGAAAAGTTAAATTCACGTTGTTTAAAAAACGTAAAATCGCTTCCTGTAACATAATATTATGATGCACAATCTCGAACTTGGATGACCGGCATTCGTTTCATCGATTGGTGAAAAGCTCTACATGATCACTTCCAGATTAAATGTAGACGCATAAAATAACTAATAATATTATTAATTATCTTCATGGATAGGCACACCTACATCCGAAAAAACATAGTAAATATTAATACATACGTTTGTAGTAGGATTGTTTTTATTTCCCTATATCCCGCATAATAATACGCAAAGTAGTTGTAGAATATAGTCTGCTGTAGTTAAGTACTAAGTAGTAGTTTATTGTAGGTTTCCAGTAAGCTTTTGATGCTGTCAGGTTAGTATTTAGTTTTAATTTGGTAGCGGGCAGAGTTGAGTGAGAGCTTTGCGTATTGTTCCTCTCGCTGTCCTAATATCAGCGACACGCGAGATTCCGTCCTTTCCTGGAATAAGTTTCTCAATGAGTCCGAGGCGACAGTTGATGTATTCATGTTGCCAGAATTGTTAGCGCATCCTCTCGATCGTTTCATAGCGGGACCGGCTGGGGCGTGTATCGTCAATGGCAGGCGTCGGTATAGATGTCAGCGTCCGGCCGATTATGAAGTGGGCAGGGGAGAGAGGAAGGTAGTCTGTAGGATGGGATGATAGTGGCGATAGGAGGCGACTATTCATTATGCCTTCGACCTGTGCGAAAAGTGTGGACAACTCTTCGAAAGTAAGATTGGAATTGCCCATAACTCTTTTGATATAGTGCTTTGCCGATTTTATGCCGGCCTCTGCCAGACCAGAGAAATGTGGAGCGTAAGGGGGGTGAAAATTGAACTTTATGTGTAAGTTAGTTGCAAGATCGGATATAGCATTAGAATTGTTTTTAAGAAATTGACCTACTTCTTTAGAAGCTGCAGTGAAGTTTCGAACATTATCGCAAAATATTTCAAGTGGCTTCCCCCTCCGGGAGGTGAATCGACGCAAGCTGAGTAAAAAAGGCTACATAGTTCGCTTACCGCCTCTAGGTGTACACATTTATATGCTTGACAGATAAATAGACACAGATAGCATTTGGAGAGGCGAGCGCCACGACCCTTCTTACTTGCAATGTTGAATGGTCCTGCGAATAATAATATAAATGCTGTGATAGAATGTTGCTTTTTGAAGCGATATCTTGCTTTTTAACCCCCGACAAAAAAGAGAGGTGTTATAAGTTTGACCTGTCTGTCTGTCTGTCTGTTTGTCTGTCTGTGTGTGTGTCTTTCTGTGGCATCGTAGCATCCAAACGGGTGGACCGATTTTGATCTAGTTTTTTTGTTTGAAAGCTGACATGATCGAGAGTGTTTTTAGCTATAGTTTATCATCATCAGCCTGCTCAATGCTGGAAAATCGCGGTTCATCTGGTTCGTGAAGGGCCGATTAGCAACTTGCAGTCGTTTGGTGGGCTTTATATTTTGCATTCTAGTTTGTGACATTGATGAATAACTACATACACATTAATGGAAAGTTGACCTGGTGCTGCAGCATCACCTGGTAATCAATAGGATACCCAACTCCTCACCAACTTAGAGCAGAGGTTTCGTGTTTGGGCTCATTTTTTAATTGTAACAACTAGTAAGACGTAGATAAACAATAAATATTTGCATGCTGATGCTGCAGCATTACCTGGATTCTATAGGAGCCGAGTTCCATATGAGCCCAAAGCGGAGGATTCAAGTTTGGACTCATATTGACTGCCTCATCCAAGATGACATTCATAGAGTATGGTATTCATTGGGATATTATGATCCTGTTGATAGAAATAGGCTACTTGACCTATATTTAATTTCATTGAAAAAATGCATATTTCTAGTAGAACTTAGCCTAGGAAACCGTATTTCACCCTTATCATCAAATAAAAGCTTATGATTGATAAATATAGTCGATTTGAAAATATGATTTTATGAAAATATGAATTGTACTGACGAAAACGCTTTTGCGGTACTTCCGATTTGGATGTGACGTCATCCCATTTGTAATTTAATATCTTTTTTATTGCGCTCGTTATGTGTAAGTTTAATTGTACATAAATGATATGAATAAGCATAGAAAGATTTATGAAATATAATATTTTCTTGAATAATTCAAATAAAACATCAGTTTTATATTTTATCTCCATTTATTATAGACGGGAAATGAAATGGCCAAAACTTTTCTACAAAAGTGTTCAATATTACAAATGATTTCTAAATTCTTTTCTAATTTTTTAGCACTGTTAGACTCGTACGCTTAGCACATAAAACTTTTTTCAATAAAGAAAGTATAAAATACAAAAAACATGACGTCACACTATGGCGGAAAAATGGCGGACAGTGTTTTCGGCGCCATTTAAAAGGCACATTTTTCAATCAACATTTTTATGGGTTTCTACTGTTTAAAATATTAATTTTTTTTTTTTGGTGAAAATGAAAGATTAAGAAGCTATTAGAATGAAGAAAAAAAATAGGTCAAGTAGCCTATTATTCTTCACTATAACCAACATAAGTTTTAAATTAAGAAATTTAAAAATCCCCCGTCAAACAACTATTAACCAGCCTAACTGTGAACTTCTCAAGTAAGGTAAGTTAGCAGCGAGACACCGCTGTTCGTTGCCCACAATTTGCCAAAATAGGTCTGCGCCTATCAGCATCTCGACTGGGGCAGAGATATTGAATGTAGGATCGGCTAATTGTAATTTAGGCGAGATATTGAAATACTTTTTATCGATAATTAGTATCGGTGAGGTCAGGTAGTACGCCGCAGGCTTGCGTTACACTGTAGTCAGTGCAGAGAGAGTTTAGACGAACTACACTTCGTTCTGAAATGGAGCCGCATGGGATATTTGCAACACCCATATTTTTAATAGGCACTGTGGGGATAGATTCTAGTTCTAGTTTTTGTTGTAACGCGTTAGTTATGAATGTGCCTTGGCTGCCTGAGTCTAGGGGTGAAATCTATAGAGCGATCTTAGACTTAACTCAGACTTTACTTCAAACTTTACTTTAAAAAATCTTAGCTAAGCTTAAGCTTACCAAAATATTAAGTGAATAGAAGGACGCAACATCCATTGTTAGGTCCTCCTATTCACTTAAGATTTTGCGAGGCTTAAGCTTAGCTAAGATTTTTTAAAGTAAAGTTTGAAGTAAAGTCTGAGTTAAGTCTAAGATCGCTCTATAGATTTCACCCTAAGAGGCATCGCACCGTTGATTGTTTGTTATTGTGAGAATTGGTTACCTTGATTGTAGCCGTGGACAGTAGAACTTGATAGGCAGTCTGCGAGGCTGAAAAATTGACAGAGACACCCTGCGCGGGGGCATCTTTGTCGTCAGCGGCGAGAGCTGACTGCACAGAGATGCTCGAGCCTCCAGACTGCGAAAGTGGAATGTGAAGCAGAGAGTTGTGTCGTTTACGACATGGACTTCGACGACACTCTCTGAGTGAATGACCCTTTCTTAAACAATTTAGGCACAGTTCAACTTCATCACTTCCATCTTTCGTCGTTCCACTGATACGAGATAGAAATTTTGAACAATTGTAAATACTATGGTCACCCGAACAATAATTGCATACCCAGGGTGTTTGAATTTTCGCGCCATTATCATCATTGTTTTGTGTGGTACACGAAAATGATTTATAAGATCGCTCATTTTGTTTGTATTGTTTATAGCATGATAGTTCATATAAGATTGTTTTTTAGTATGACAGGATTTTAACACGGTCGGTCATGTAAGAACTAAGTCAACTGGCTGAGAGAAGGCATATCATTGATAGTATTGCGGTGCTCTTCCCAATCGCGTTTTGTATGACAGTCCAGTTTATTTGTGATAATATGGATAATCAGAGTGTCCCACTGCTTAGTAGGATGGCCTAAACTTGACAGAGCTCTGAGGTCTTTATTAACTTGATCGACTAAAGATCTCAATGACTTGTCTGATTCCCGCTGCACTTGTTCTATATTGAATAAAGAAATGAGATGGTTATTAGTCAGATAGCGTTTATTATCATAACGTTGGCATAGCAGGTCCCAAGCTTCCTGATAGTGCGCATTGGAGACCTCAAGATTAGATAGGACCCTGGCCGCTTCACCCTCCAAATATGAATTGAGATAATGAAATTTGTGGACAGAATAATGTGTCCCGGAAATCAAGCCACCTGGAATAGTTTCCATTGAATTTACCAATTTGTATTTGCGGAAGTTTAAAATTTGGTTGATGATGTGGCCGATGAACACTAGGAAATGAGCCAGAGCCAGACTCTAATTGCTTTTGTGTAGTTTTGTATTTGTCAGAAATAGTTTCCGCTAAAGCAATCACCTTTATGAAATGTGAATCTGTCTAGTTCCTTTCATCAATCTCATCATCAATATTTATTAATTATTTGGTCGATTTGATCTTGCAGCAAACTGAATTCTGTTTTTAAATCATGAAATGTTTGTAATTTTAATGATAGCTCCATTCACTTGCAACTCACTTAAAGTTGGTATTTTTTGTATTGAATCAAGATAGTTTTCAAACTTAGTTAATCTGCTTCTTAAACTAGGCCGGGTACACTTGGAATTTCTCATACATACGTAATTCCAAAATCATTTTCTCATACGAAAATATTTAACATGTTTGAGTTGTTTTTCAGTTTAAAATAGTAATTACCTAGGTTCCTGCACAAAAATTTACTTCAAAATATTTCAACACAACATTTTTTTTTTGCTTAAAATTTTTTTTTAGTAAATTGACTACTAAATATTTAAACACAAAAAAATAGAGTAAAACACTAAAAAATATATAAATAAATAGTTAATTTACTACAAAATATTTAAACTAAAAAATATTTTTTAGTATTTAAATATTTTGTAGTAAATTTACAAAAAAATAGAGTAAAACACTAAAAAATATATAAATAAATAGTTAATTTACTACAAAATATTTAAACTCTAAAAAATATTTATTAGTATTTAAATATTTTGTAGTAAATTTACTATTTATTTATATATTTTTTAGTGTTTTACTCTATTTTTTAGTGTTTAAATATTAAGTACTAAATTTACAAAAAAAAAAAATTAAAAACAAAAAAAAATTTAATGTTTAAATATTTTGAAGTAAATTTTTGTGCAGGAACCTAGATAATTACTATTTTAAACTGAAAAACAACTCAAACATGTTAAATATTTTCGTATGAGAAAATGATTTTGGAATTACGTATGTATGAGAATTTCGAGGGTACCCGGCCCCTTAATGTTCTGAGTTCCACAGACATTGTGAAATTTAAATTATTAAATAAACACTTGAATCAAAGTTATTGAATATGAAATAACTGTAACTCTATAGGCAGAAAATAAAATGAAAAGATCTCACGCTCCTCTGGTCTACAGTTACCGGCACTCCATCGGTGTCAGCGAAGCACGGGGGCAGCAAGCGGCGTGAGGCGTGAAGCGTCGGGTGTGGGAAGCACGCTCGGGACTCGTGGGCAGGCACAGTACTCCTTTCTGGGCACTGGCCACAAAGATGGGCACGGGCACCTCTTGCGCTGAAATAGTCGGCCCAAACCGGGGTATATAACGTGCAAAACAAGGCAGTGCAAAGGCGGAACACTCGGGGGCGCAAGCAAAGTGCAAGACTTGAAAACAAACCCAAAGAAATGTCAAAATGTGAATCGAATTATTGTGCAAGAATGTATTGTGAAATGGCGTGCAATTGTTATAAGAGCTAAATTTTTCAATGAAATAAAGGTAATGAAATAGGCAAAAAACAAGGCTAGGTTGTGATAGGCCACAAGGTGGTGTAGAAGTAGAACAATTGGATATTTTTATAGGATAGGATTTAGCTTTTTATCGGCCGGGCAACATACACGCAGGTTCCTTCCACAATATAAGTTCATATTCATCAACGAAAAGTCAAAAGTAGACGTGCAGCGTTGGGAATAGTTCCCGGGATTGCAGATTCGTGATCCAAACGGTCGCCAAATGTTTATTATTGAAATAACTACAGATGAAATAATATCTGTTTATAGTTTAGAAGAATTTTCCATTTTGATTGACAATTGAGTTAAGAAGATGGCGGCGCGGCGCGGCGCTAGCTTGTTGGGATCGCCGCGCTACGGCGCTAGTCATGTCTCGCAGTCGCGTTGCGCGTAGACAACGTCATTTTTAACCCCCGACAAAAAAGAGGGGTGTTATAAGTTTGACGTGTCTGTCTGTCTGTCTGTTTGTCTGTCTGTGTGTGTATCTGTCCGTGGCATCGTAGCATCCAAACGGGTGGACCGATTTTGATCTAGTTTTTTTTGTTTGAAAGCTGACATGATCGAGAGTGTTCTTAGCTATAGTTCATCATCATCAGCCTACTCATTGCTGAAATATCACGGTTTATCTGGTTCGTAAAAGGCCGTTAGCAACTTGCAGTTGTTTGATGAGTTTTATATTTTACATTCTGGTTCGCGCTATTTATGAATAACATACACATAAATGGAATGTTTACCTGGTGCTGCAGCATCACCTGGTAATCAATAGGATACCCAGGTCCTCACCAATATAGAGCAGAGGTTTCGTGTTTGGGCTCATTTTAATTGTGACAATCAGTAAGACGTAGATAAACAGTTACTATTATAGCTACTGCTATTATAGTATATAGCTACTGCTATAGCATCACCTGGATTCTGGAGCCGAGCCCCGTATTAACCCAAATTGGAGGTCTCATGTTTGGGCTCATATTGACGGGCTCATGCAAGAGGACATTCATAGACAGTATTATTTGCATAATATTGTGCACTATAACCAACAAAAGTTTAAAAAGCATGAAATAAAATTAAATTAAGAAATTTAAAAAAAACCTCGCCAAAAATTTTTAAAAAGTAATGAAATATTATTTACTGACTAAGTTTATTCCTAAGAGTAGTAATATAATATTACTACTCTTAGGTCCATAACTGTTGTCAAGGTGTGTCGGGGGACCGCTAAAGTACAATATGTTAGATTTCACATAACGTTAGGTATAGTTTAAGAGTCAGTTCACAGCGAACCGAATCGAGACAATCAGCGACTTGGCGATACAAAAGCAAAAGTCGCTGTTGTCGTAGTTTACTTGGCGGTCCCCCGACACACCGTGACAACAATTATGGACTAAAATATTACTACTCTTAGGAATAAACTTAAAGTCAGTAAATATTATTTCATTACTTTAAAAAAAAAATTGCGGGGGTTTTTTTTAATTTCTTAATTTAATTTTATTGACAGTTCTCCTTTACCAGCAGCGTTCATTGACATATTCATTAAGGGGCGATTTCATCAAAGAAATGGAACGCGTTCAATGTACACTGAACCGGTTCAAAACGTACAAATGCGATTATAACATCGACTTGCATTTCGCCAACATAAACTGAACGCGTTCACAGCAAATCCGAGTTTTATCTTCTGAACGCCCAAAGTCCGAAGTTTAACGTTATAAAACCCGTTCAAGCCCTGTCATGGCGGAACGAAAAACATAGACAAAAGAAATGTCAAAATAACAGTTTTGACACATGTGTTTGCTTAGTGTATGTATTGTTTCTTACTAATTTGTAGTTAAATTAACGTGAAAAGGCTTTAAAATTATGAAAACATGTAAAATGATCGCGTGACGTCACGTAAACTTAGATTTAATAATCGCGATCAATATAATTTTGTGAAATCCATTTGAAAGAGAACGAGATTTACGTCGCTGCATGAACGCGTTCAATGGGAACTAAGTTTTATAAATCGAAGTTTTATGTGTGTTTGGTGAAATCCCACCTTAATTTTAAAGCCTTGTCGAACTGTAGTCTATACTGTACTCGGCGAAACATGGCGGTAGCGGTCATTGCCTATGACTCCCTGTCAAAAACTTGTCATTTTCTATACAAATCCGCAATTGACAACATCTGACACTTCATTGTCAATCGCGGTTTATAGTTCGACAAGGCTTTAAATGAACATGGCGAGATAAGGAACTAACGCTTCTTGTTAGAATTTAGAATAATTATAATGGGAAGTTTTCTTTTTTAAATCTCCACCAGACGGCGCGACGGTAGACACTTCTAGATTTTCTATTGGTTCCCCACCCATCTGAAATTATCTGCAGGTTGGCATCACTGACAGTGTTTCAAAAAAATATCAGTGTACTGTCAAGTGTGACGTAAATCAAAATATCTTAAATCTAAGCCATCATTGGCCTAAGCGATTAGGCCAGTATACTGGTAACAGTTTAGGAACACGCAAATTGTCAAACTGAAAACTGACAACTGACAGAGAGTTTTGGCGGGCATGTCACTTTCAAAACTTCTTCTACTTTGTATTGTTGGTGTGGTTTTTATTATTTTGTCCCAAATTGTGTTATTTGTGTTTTTGATGTTCATTATTGGTAAAATATTAGCCATTAAATATCCGTTATCTTCCACAAGTGCAGGTAACATGTTGTCAAAACCAAAATGTATATTTCCTGTGACATTTGGTGTGAATACCGGTAAACAGGGCTATTTCTTCCGTGAGTTTTAACTAAAACATCGTTAAAATAACTCTATTATCCAATTCATTGGAATATTATTGCGTCTTTTTCAAATTGAAATGTATCAAGTTTTACATTCTTTTGCCCAGTTTTGTAGCAAGTATTGATGGTATTCCCTGGTATTACCGATAGTTGTCTACCCATACGCCATCTAGTTACTAAAATGGAAACTGTTTGACAATCAAATTAAAAAAATAAGAAAATCCCTCATATCAAAATAATAACAATCAGCGCCATCTATGTGATTGTATGTGTAAATGTCATGTTGTATTATCTATGATGATTGATGTCTCATGTCGATCATACAAAAACGTCATTACGGTTCCGTACCCAAAGGGTAAAAACGGGACCCTATTACTGAGACTTCGATGTCTGTCCGTCTGTCTGTCCATCTGTCTGTCCGTCTGTCCGTCCGTCTGTCTGTCCGTCTGTCTGTCTGTCTTCAGGCTGTAACTCAAGAACGGTAACAGTTGAAATTTTCACAGATTGTGTATATCTGTTGCCGCTATAACAACAAATACTAAAAATAAAATGAATATTTAAGGGGCGCTCCCATACAACAAACGCGATTTTTTTGGCCTTTTTGGCTCTATATCAATAATGGCAACAAGTAGGTACTTGATTTTTTCTCAAGGTCAATTCAATTCAATTCAAATATTCTTTATTGTGCACACAATACAGAGATAATGCAAACAAATATAAACAAGATATTACATAGGTGTCACAATGGCGGCCTTATTACTAGGTAGCAATCTCTTCCAGGCAACCACGAGCGAAGGTGAAATTGAAATAGAAATAAGCGTGCATGTGCAAACAAAAGAATAGAGATCTATAATAGTAATGATTATATGAATGAATATACCTATAATATATATAATAATACTATACATAAATACTAAATATATCATAAAATAATACAATATTTATATAAGTTAGGGATAACGACATAGAAAACACGGACATCCAAAATGATTTTAAGTGTAAGTAATTAAAAACATATTCACGAATTATTTTTACAAATATTTAAGTAGTGTAGCTTGACTAGACTTTTAAATGCATTTAACGTTTTAGCAAGTTTTACATGCTTAGGCAAGGAGTTCCAGAGCTTAACACCGGTAACGACAAACGAGGAACCGTAGTATTTGGTTTTATGCACGGGCATTTCCAGATGATAGTTTGATGCAGATCGTAACTCCTTTACAGTGGCTTGGCGAAATAGAAATTTTTCTTTGAGGTATAAAGGTAAATTAGGGTCATATATGGTACAGTAAACGACTGATAGAATACGAGCATCTCGACGAAAACGTATGGGCAACCACTTCAGACGTGTTCGATATTCTGATACGTGATCGTATTTCTTTAATCCGAAGATAAATCTGATTGCGAGATTCTGGAGTCGCTCGAGCCTATTTAATTGATCCTCGGTGATATTAGTCAAACAAGCATCAGCGTAATCCAGAATAGACAGGAATAAAGATTCAGCAATCTTTATCTTGGTTGGGATAGGTAAGAGGTAGCGCAGCCGACAGACAGAGAACCAGGTTGCATAGATCTTTTTGCTAATTTCTTTTAAGTGATGAGACCAAGATAATGTGTCGTCAAAATAAA
This sequence comes from Polyommatus icarus, assembly GCA_937595015.1. Taxonomy (NCBI): domain Eukaryota; kingdom Metazoa; phylum Arthropoda; class Insecta; order Lepidoptera; family Lycaenidae; genus Polyommatus; species Polyommatus icarus. Next base: position 2,394,604 of record OW569342.1, on the reverse strand, counting down.
CACCTAAATTTTTTACGCATTTTCTAAAAGGAATCACTACATTATTAAGGCGTACGGGAGGCAAGCTGTTCCAGTCAATCCTAGACACAAGGCCAGGGCTGCCAATAATAATTAACTGTGTTTTCATAGGATTAACTGCCAGGCCGTGACGTTTGCTCCAGTCATATATTAATTCTAATTCCCTGTTAAAAGAATCAATAGTACCGCGTAGATTGAGCGGTGAGGTATGGGTATAAACTTGGAAATCATCAGCATACAAATGAGATAGTAAAGAAGTGGATACCGTGATTGAATTTATAAATATTGCAAAAAGAAGTGGGGACAAGACCCCTCCTTGTGGCACACCGGCAGATATAAAGTCCCAATCAGAAAAACAATCGTCCAACTTAACTCTTTGACGTCGACCAGTGAGATAGCTACGGATTAAGCACACTACGGCAGGTGATAAATTGATAGACCTTAGCAAACTCAGCAAAATGTCATGGTCGACTGAGTTAAATGCATTGCTAAAGTCTAACAACGCCAGCATAGTTAGCAGTTTATTGTCCATACCATAACGAATGTCATCAGAGACTTTTATTAATGCCGTAGTGGTACTGTGCCCCCGACGAAAGCCTGATTGAAAGGTGCTTAGAATGTTATTTTGAATTACAAAGTTAGTAAGCTGATGACTGATCAACCGTTCCAAAACTTTAGAGAGGAAAGGTAAGATTGAGATAGGACGGAAGTCAGACACCAACTTTGGCTTAGAGGTCTTAGGTAATGGGATTACATAAGCATCCTTCCAGGCACTGGGGAAAAGACATGTATCAATACAGTGATTGAAGATATGGACCAGAACAGGGGTGATAGAGTCAAGAATAGGGATAATCATCTTGCGGCTGATTCCATCACCGCCTACGGCATTCGAAGAAATTGATGCAATATGTTTTTTAACATCTACCGCAGTTACATGACTTAGTACAAAGGGCGAGGAACCGAGGATAGGTAAATTGGCAAGATGATCTAGAGTACGGGCCTTCTGAGTAGGATTGAGAGAACTAGTGGCGCCGGTAAATTGTTTGTTTAATACATTGGCGTCAATTGGGCAAATCTTGTCAACAGCACCTTTGCCCACCCCAAGTGTCCTTAAAAACTTCCAGACTTTACATGGATCTCCATTTTCAACGGAGGAATGGATGTAGCGACGCTGGGCATCCCTACACATTTTATTGCAGTGATTCCTTATTTTTATATATTTTTCCCGTTGAACACTACAATTTGTCCGTTTAAATTTTGCCTTTGCAGAGTGTTTCTGTCTAATCAAAGCTTTCAGATCCTCTGTGAGCCAAGGAGCAGGTAACTGCTTTAATTTAACTGGCCGGATTGGAGCATGTTTATCAAATAATTGTGTTAGTAATGTATTAAAGGCACTCAATTTTTTATCAATATGGTCAGCATCAAAAACAGGTGACCAGTCAATATTATTTGCATCAATTTTTAAATTGTCGACGTTTAAATCTGAAAAGTTCCTCTGTAATAGAACTTTCTTTTTAGGCTTGGGCGGTCGCAAGCTATACGACATATAAATAAGATCGTGATATGAAAATATGTCAGCAGAACACTGGCCATACTTGTCAACTAGGTTAGGGGACGACACAATAATGAGATCGAGGAGGGATGGTGAGCAACCGGGAAAGGTATGAGTAGGATTAAGCGGGAGCAGATGCAAGTTACAGCCATCCAAAACAGAATTAAGCTTTTTAGACCTAGAGTCGTCTTTTGCCATACAGGTATTAAAGTCCCCCATGATGATAGCGTGTTGGTAGCTTGGTGTATACAATTCTAAAGTATGTTCGAGGACTTTAAAGTAATCCATTTGTGATGAGGGGCAGTAACAGACGCCGAGTAGAATTTTGTTAATAAGACTCAACTGCACCTCAACAAATAAATACTCCGGTGAATCAGAAGGCGGGGGTTGAGCTGACGAACTAAGAACTGTGTATGCTAAATCTGATCTTAGGTATATCGCAACGCCACCACCCCCCCTACCCACGCGATCATTACGGATCAATTTAAACCCAGGCAGACTGTAACTTATAGACGGGAGACATGGTTTGAGCCACGACTCCGATACGAGAATAGCATCAACATGACAAGTCCCATCAAAGGAGGCCAGTAAGTCGGGATAGTGTGCCGGAATGCTCTGAGCATTAATATGCACAACGTTAAAGTGTTTCAAGTTATTAGCAAACATAGTATTAAGGTTTTCATTAAGAGGAACGAAAGTTGCGCTAAGATAACTGTCCTCACTGTCGCTAGAGGACAAGGAGAGGAAGTCTGGTACATCACTTTCATTGTCCGAGTCATTAAAAATATCCATGTCATAAAAGTATATAAATTAAATAAATAATAATAATAAAATATGATAATAAAAGTATACCTATAATGTATATATATATAAATATATATTATGTGTTTTTATAAATACGTAAACTAAATTTATTATAATCGCCTATACCCAGCAGTGCCTTTAAAATTAATTTAAACACAAGATGAAAGAAACAAATAATCCAGATCAACAATAATTACAGTTAGATTTGTAACAAAAGAAATACAAAACAAAACATCAAGATAAATCATAAAACTCATAAATTACAACATTACACACTTGCAAGGAAAATTATTAATCCATAGTATTTCCAAACATAAGTTTTAATTTTATGACATTCATTTGGCAGAGAAGGTACAAATACAATACAAGGCACAAGATGAATGCTACAACTCAAACTATAAAAAAAAAAAAAAACACTGTCACCTGAAACAGCTGTTGTCGATGGTTGTCACTGACAGCTGTCACAAGTCAACTTGACATTATCAGAATAAGAAAATTACATTGCGTTTTTGCAAAATCATAAATCTCAACGTTTTATTTGTAAATTTTGAAAAATTATAAGAATACCATCAAATCTAAAAAGTTACAAAATCGCAGAAACAAAGAAACAATGACCTATGTAATTACAAATAATGAGAAAGTAAGTATTAAAAGAAATCATAATGTATAAATGAATCATATTGATATCTTGTAGAATTACTTTTTAATTGGCTTTTTCGCTCTCTTTATAGGTGGTACCTCGACATGCGTAGTCACAGGATCAGGAACACCAGCACTAGGAGACGCCGCCTTCTGGGATGAATGTGGGATGGCATCCAAGTCCTCCATGGTGGAAACACGGTGGATGGAACCATCAGGTCCGATCACAAGAACAGCCCCATCTCGCGTCCAACACTTCGTCATACCATGTCGCTGACGAGCTGCCATGAAGATGCCGTGTCTTCTCCTTGTCAGGAACTCCGATAAAGTGACACCAGAGTCCTTGAGATTACTCTTAGCCCCCCGTACCTTATTGCGTGTTGTAAAGTTCTGGAACTTAATAAGTATGGGTCTGGGCTTTGTAGCTTGAAGACGACCCAATCTGTGGCAATATTTGACTGCATCCATACCTATGTCTGCCAGTTTTAACTGCGACTTAAACAACTTTGTCAGAATCTGAGGGACATCCTTTTGATCTTCAGAGACGCCATGAACTAGCAAAATCTTCCTCCTTGCCTTCATTTCAGTTTGGTCGTGAAGATCAGACAGAACTTCAATCTGCTTCTGTAGTGAGCTCAGAGCACTAACCACAAAAGATTTGAATGTGTTGAACTCTGCCGCAAGCTTTGAAGTTGGATTAGAAGACTGCTGTGACGCTGCCTGAAGCTCCTGCTGGAACGCTGCCATTCTTGCGTTGAATAGATCAGACATCTCAGTAATGGTCTGTTTTACTGACTCCATTGTTCTTGTGTTAGAGGTGTACTTTGTAGAAAAGTGAATAAAATTATGGATTTGCACTGGATTTTATTTCAAAATTATGGCACTGGTGGGCACAGGTAACTAGAGTACCATTATTTTAACAATAATACTGATATAATTAATTAATTGGAATTTAAAATAAGAGCTCTCGTAAAACACGTCTAATAGGCTTGCACACCCACACCCTTGTCCTTAGTTTTATGTGTACTTTAATATTTAATAATAATATTAAAATAAAATAAATAACTAAGGGGGGCTCCCATACAAATAACACCATTTTTGGCCTAATTTTGCTCTATAATGGTATGGAACCCTTAGTGCGCGAGTTTGACTCGCACTTGGCCGATTATTTTTGACATGTTTTTACTGTTTAACAGTTCTCCTTTACCAGCAGCGCCCCGTCCACATTCATTTAAAGCCTTGGAGCAGTATATATAGAAAATGACAAGTTTTTGACAGGGAGTCATTAGTCAATCACCACTACCGCCATGTTTCGCCGAGTTCAGTATAGTTTATAATACAGAATGACTGGTGAGACATTTTCAATACTCGAGGACGTGATATTTGGCTATTATATTAGTTGAAAAAAGATAATATCAATTGATCACTGAGTAAATGTAGCTTAAAGTTAAATAATTATTTACCCAACGCATGGACACCGCACGCGGGAGGGGTAGTAATTTACTGAGTGTCCATGATTCATTTATTTAAAGGGAAATTTGGTCAAAAATTAAGCACCTATTTTTAATATATACTTATAATAAGAATCGAGTACCGAGTACTCTCCTTAAGTATTGATCATGTCTCACCAGTCATGCTGTATTAATAAAGATTATGATACACATACCTAAATGTTCTATCTCCACTTCTATATGTCGTTGCATTTGTTCCACACTCCTTTGTTCTGTGCACCGAGCTGTATTTTGTGCGTCAAGGCCCTCCAGATATTCCTCCTTAATTGAATATGTTGTTGGGGTTTGCTGCACATATTTATCAGTAACTTGGTTAACCTCTGATTGAACCTCGTTTGAAGAGGCATTACGGTCTACCGGTAAATCCTTTTCACAGTTATTATTGATCAATAGAGGATCGTCATATTCTATAAAGAGTTGTTCATATCCTTCGTAGTCGCATAAACTTTCCACATTTTGATCGACCACTGAAATAATTTTGATAAATTAAAATTCATAACGGGTTGCACCCACACACAAAAAGTTTGAAAGTGCAATATAGAGGGGTTTGGGAACCTCTGCTCTATTGCCACTTTTGTTGGTTCTCAAACTATCATAGATTTGTTTGCTGCTCACTTTTTAGGGTACCATACCCAAAGGGTAAAAACGGGACCCTATTACTGAGACTTCGATGTCTGTCCGTCTGACTGCCCGTCTGACTGTGGGTCTATCTGTCCGTCTGTCTGTCCATCTGTCTGTCCGTCAGTCTGTCCGTCTATCTGTCTGTCTCCAGGCTGTAACTCAAGAACGGTAATAGCTAGAGAGTTGAAATTTTCACAGATTATGTATATCTGATGCCGCTATAACAACAAATACTAATAAAATTAAATTAAGAAATTAAAAAAAAAACCCGCCAAACAACTTTAAAAAATAATGAAATAATATTTACTGACTTTAATTAGTTTAAATAATTTCTACTCAAACTCAAAACTCAATCTTCATTATTTTGAAGTCGGTACCAGATAGCTGAATCTTCAGTCCTCTGACAGAATATTTAAAATTTTTGGAACTGGCGCCGACTTCAAAATTATGAAGATTGAGTACAGAAATAGTTGAGGTTTAGCCGAATTCGGAAAAGGCACTATTAGATAGTAAAAAATATTTAATACTTTTTAGTTCATATTAATGTTATTATTGTTTTTACCTTGGAAGTCGGTTTTAATTTTTTGTTAAAAATAATAATAATTTCACTCTTTTTAGTTACACTAGTAGGTAAATCTTCGCGTATATTTTACGTATCTTATTACAATTTGTTAAGAGTCACAACTCACACTCACAAAATAATATAATATTATCAGTGAAGTGAACATATTGTGCTAAGTAATTTAACAATTTTAATACTTCAAGCCCGAAGCGGTCACCGGCGATTGCGATAACAATAGAAAGGCTATTGTGTCTCGTTTTTCCACGATCGAAGGATCTATCAGATAAAAAATTGTACAAACTTGCATAGGATGTAGCGTAGCATAATATTTAATATTATCATAATTATTGACAGCTGTTCTTGTAATCAAGAATTCAAATCGATAGGTACTTAGTGCACCATCTATCGATTAATAAGTATAACTAATTAAAAAGACACTTAATGACTTTGTTTTGTTTAAATGCTCTTTTTAAAATAACTTTATTTTAATTCTATTTGTCTGTTAAAATTTTATCGCGGCGCCACCGCGCGGCGCGGCGACGCCGACCGCCGTGTATTAAAAACAAACAGTAACATAATGTGAATAGTTAACATTCGTATATTTTGTTATTTACATAGAAAGCCTTATTTTGTAGATAACTAAAAAGAGTGAAATTATTATTTTTAACAAAAAAAATAAAACCGAATTCCAAGGTAAAAACAATAGTAATATGAACTAAAAAGTATTAAATAATTCTAACTCTTTAATACTTTTTTCAGAATTCGTCTAAATCTCAACTACTTCTGTACATACTAGCTTCATTATTTTGAAGTCGGTACCAGCTAATTTAATCGTGAGTTAATCAGTCAATGTCAGAATATATGAAACTTTTGGGACTGGTACCGACTTCAAAGTAATGAAGCTAGTATGTACAGAAGTAGTTGACATTTAGACGAATTCTGAAAGAGGTATTAAAGAGTTAGAATTATTTAATACTTTTTAGTTCATATTATTACTTATTGTTTTTACCTTGGAAGTCTGGTTTTAGTTTTTTGTTAAAAATAAAAATTTCACTCTTTTTAGTTATTTACCGGTAAACATATAAGCTGTCAGTTGTAGATATTATACATATAGGATTTAGGTATGAAATTATCACAACTATACCTACTCAGACAGTTTTCAAAAAAGTTTTATGCTATGTCTCAAAAGCCATGAGCCATATCCTACTATAAATATACAGACCTGTTAATCTAATACGCACTCAACTGTCATGAAATGGCTACTATAACACGTCGTTATTTATTACTTATTAGATGATGCCCGCAACTCCGTTGCGCCAAAATTACTTTATCGCGCGGGAATCGTACATATTTCCGGGATAAAAAGTATCCTATGTCCTTTCCCGGGACTCAAAGTATATCTATACCAAATTTCAGCCAAATCGGTTCAGCGGTTCGAGCGTGAAGAGGTAACAGACAGACAGACAGACACATTTTCGCATTTATAATATTAGTATGGATTTACTATAATATTGTTACTAAATTATCATGAATAGAATTTGCATAGTAGCATACTTTCAGTTCTTAAAACAACGATGAAACCCCCAAACTTTCATATGAAAACTTATTATCTGATTTCACTACCACTTTAGAATTTCTTAAAGAACTCCAAGCATATACCCCTGTATATGATTAGAGTTCATCAAGCAATGCTGAAATGTTCAAACGCCTATCTCTGAAGGCTCTAGAGTTCTGGTTCAGTGACTTTCGTTGTATTATAAAACTTCCGCATCTAAACTCATCAGCTCAACATAATAAAATATTACGCTTTAACTACTTTAAGCTACAATAATATAACTATATATTTTGTCCCAATCAAGGAGTTTCCTAGACCAAATTACCAACTTGGTAACCACAACACCAAGTTTAAATCATTTACTTTGTAACAACATTAATATTTTCAAAATCACTCGACAAACTCGAGTCTCGATCGAAAAGACTATGAAAAGTACCAATAATAGGGTCGTAACTCATAACGATGCATCGTGTGATGGTACTGATAATTATGATGATGATGATGATGATGAATGTAGTTTGCATAGTAGCATATGCTTTCAGTTCTTAAAACATCGCCGAAAGTCCCGAACTTGTATCTATAAGGAATCCGAAGTTCTCTTAGTATCTTCGGAACCACACCATGGCTTGGTGTAAAATATTACTTTTTGGTAGCATATAAATAATAAATAAATAAATAATTTATTTCAGACTAAGTCCATATGGTAATTTGTTAGTAATTTACAATATATACTTAGAAACTATGTTAGTAGACATAATAATGCAATCCCTTTAATTTAAATATCTGTGTAGCCTGTTTGCTGCACTAGGTACATGTACATGTATATGTACCCAATGTCGCATAAAGGGACAGTCAAATTTGTCACTAATTATACTAAGAATGTTGTTGGTGCTGTCACGAACTCGGCTCATCAATGAGGCAACCCGCTTTCGTATAACGGCCTGGAAGCCATCAGCATGCGCTTGTGCGAACATGTTTGATGCGCTGCAGAATCGTGGCAGCCCCAACATCACTCTCAGTGCGTTATTATATTGAATCCGGAGAGCGTTGTAAGCCCGCTGCGTGTAGTTGACCCACAGATTGCACGTGTACATACTTTGGCAAAAAGCTTTAAAAAGAGTTATTTTAACTTCTGCACTACACCGTCCGAATCTGCGGGCCAACATATTACATCGGACTGCCATCGCCCTCCGCTCTCTCTCCATATCACTATCGTCTTTCAAATCCTCAGTCACAATGTGACCAAGGTATTTGAAAGTCGATACTCTCGTAAGAGCCATCCCATTTAGCGTCACAGTCGGTACTGAGTCTACATTACGTCCCCTTGCTTTAAAAATCACGAGATTACTTTTCTGAACGTTGTAGACAAGGCCGTGTGACTCTGCATATGTCTCACAGACACCAATCAGTCTCCGTAGTGCTGAGATTGATGGACTCAGCAACACCATGTCGTCCGCGTAACTAATGCTGTTAACAAAATTACCTTCAAGTGAGCACCCAACCTGAGTGTTGCTGAGTTCATCAATCAATTCATTGACATATAAGTTAAATAGAGTAGGCGACGACAATCCACCTTACCTTACTCCACACTCCAGCCTATACTCATCTGACAACTGTCCAAGCCATCTGACCTGGTTTATCTGGTGTTCGTACCAATATTTAAATAACTTTATTGTATCAGATGGCACGCCATACTTTACCATCTTAGACCACAGAACATTGTATCTTACCAGATCAAATGCCTTGGACAAATCAAGAAAAGCCCCATAAACACATGTTTTGCGGTCCGTATAGTACTTGATGATATGCTTGAGAGACAAAATCGCGCACTCAGTGGATAATTTCGGCCTAAAACCAAACTGCGCGTCATGTAAGTTAAGTATTTTTTTAAGTTGTCTCTCAAGCAAACCATCAAGCACCTTAGCCGTGACTGTGGCAAGTGATATTGGCCGATAATTGGCCTTCTCTGATATATCTCCAGTTTTATTTTTAATAACAGGTACCACAACAGTTCTCATTAGATCTATAGGCAGGTAGGAATGTCTTTTACATATTGTAAATAATAGTCCTAAAAGCCTAGGTAAATGTGGGCCCGCATGAAGGAAATGCTCAATACTGAGGCTGTCATGGCCTGGCGATTTCCCTCTGGTCATTTGTTTAATGACTGATAAAACATCTTTACCAGTGATTCGCTCATAATTGCCAGCGATAACAGCCTCAGCATGATTCACTCCCTTAGATTGCTGAGATACGCTATTAACAAAAAAGTGAGCCCTAAACATATTAGCTATATCTTTAGGTTCACTGACACCATCGACACTCACCGGGACATTAGGTTTAGGACTTATCTTTTTCGTTTCCTGCCAAAATCCGCGAAAATCTTTATTCTTGTGTTTGTCTACTATGTCCTTCATTTTAATCAGTTCTCGATTATTCTGACAGTGCTTTAATTTTGTTTTAAACAAAGATCTAGACTCGCACATATCAGCATAAACATTACCAACCCGCGGTCGACCACAACGAACCCAGTCCAAAAATTTTTGTCTGGCGTCACGGTGAGCATTTCTGACATATTTGTTCCACCCCACAATATGGCGTCTTTTCCTCTTATTACCCTCTTTACCTCTATAACTATAAATAGCAGCATTTTGCAGAGTACTTATAATTTTAGAATATAAATTATCAATTATAGCTAAATGTTCCTCGCCTTTTATATCACATGGTGCATCACAGCATGAGCTTAATTTACAAGGAAAATCAATTTCTCTCAGCTTTTCATTGCATAATTTAGTGTACAACACTATTTGACTTTCGTTTCTATTGCCCCAAACAATTTTATTATTTGACGCACACGGCAGCCGAAGTGTCGGCCCTACTGTGTTTATGTTACACTGTATTTCTAAAGGATAATGATCTGACCAATAAATATCATAACGTACCTGTATTGAGACTACTGACCGTCGCGCAGATTCGGTGATTACGCAGTGATCCAACCATCTCCGACTGCCATGTGCCTCACTAACGAAAGTGAACGTGTCTTTTTCAAGCATACTAATATCAATGCAACACCATTTTTGCTCATCACAAAAATTTAATAGTTCAGTTCCAAAGTTCTCTCCAGGATGTGCATTAAAGTCCCCTAAGATATAAGCTGATTCAACGTCACATTGTTCGATGATAGCTACAATCTCACTAAGACACTGAACATATTCTAATAAATTGTCCGAACAGTCCGTTGGCATGTACACACTAAATACAAGAAATTCCCGGTCTGCAGTAGTTATTTTAATGGCCGCGATTCTATCACTTTCACATTTTATCACAGATACACAACTAAACTTCCTTTTATTCCACAGCAGAGCCACTCCGCCGTACGGTCGCCCTCGCAATATGCCTTGCGATGTGTCAACAGCTGATTTTCCATAGTAGCTAAACTGTGCATTAACTCGACTCAGTTCCGATATTTCCTGAGGCAGCAGCCAGGTTTCTTGTAACGCAATAATATCCACTGTCTGACTTAGAATTGATACACAATTCAATGACCTTTTAATATTTTTGCAGTTAAAAGTTATTAATTTAGTGTTCTTACTATCCATAATATCAAGATTTTTTTACCTCATCTTCAACTTTCCTATTTCGGAATTCAATAAATCTGCGAAAAGATATTCCGTCGGGCCATATGTTCGACTCCATAAACACATTAAGCTTATGTTTAGGCACCAAAACTTTATAAGAATTATACTCTCTGGGCTGTTTTGTCTTTATCTTAAAAAGTGAGACCTTAACCTTTGTTTTATTTTCTATGTACGTAATAATGTCTTCCTCCCTGGTCTCTTTATGTACGTTGTTTATAAACAATGGCACTAAAATATCAGCGGCTCTAAATTTTTCTGACTCCGTACAGGTGCCCTTTTCGCCAGCAAAACGATTCCTATACCTATATTTCTTTTGACGAACAGTTACCCATTCATCTTTCTTCTCACAATCCTTCCATTCTCCCCGACTTGCCATTTCAGCCATAGTAATATTGCGTTCAATAACTCCCGGCAAATGTGTGCTCAATTCTCTGCGCAATACGCCTAGGATCCTTCAAATAAAACCAAAATCACTATATATTTCCATATAAATTTTGAGGAGTTCCCTCGATTACTCATGGATCCCATCATCAAGTCACCACTTTTGTGAACATGGTACCAAATTGGAGTTGAACCCTATACAACAAAAGAAAATATAAAGGCGGAGTAATCGTTGAACATACAAAAATAAAAAAAATAAAAAATAAAAAAATATCCACAGCAGAACATATAACCTCCTCGTTTTTTGGAAGTCGGTTAATAAAACAAAACATTATAGAGGGCTCCCACACAAAAACACAATTTTTGGCCTAATTTTGCTCTATAATGGTACGGAACTCTTAATGCGCGAGTCCGACTCGCACTTGGCCGATTATTATAAATATTTTTTTAAGTATATGTATTATACAGATTTTTTTAACATAAGAAATAACTCCGTTCTATTTGGGTGTCTTTTGACACCTCTCAAGTTTTTATTAAAGTTATGTAATCTAGCTTACCACTATCATTGGTAGATTCAAGCTTCAGATCTAGCTTAATCTTTGCCTCTGGCTCCTGTATATCACATGAAGTATAATGTGGTATTGAGATGATTTTCGTCCTGTACATTGATAATTCTAACAAGGATGCAAGCACTTTTAGATCGATATTGATCTGAAAACAATAGAATGCGTCATTAATACTTCGATCGTGGGAATCGCAGACACATCACAAAAATAGATTTTCAATTGTTATGCGGCAGCTGGGTGCCCGCATAGGGATTGATGGGTTATTTATTTATTTTATTTATTTAATGATTTATTGTGCACAAGAAATATTAAAATAGAAACATCTGCAATTATTAAGCTATTGCATAGCTTTTATCGCGGGTTTCGAGCGCGCCGACCGACAAGAAATTCCGTTACGAAAATAAACCTAACATGTCGCGTCTAACTTCGTTCCAGTTCAGCAGACTTTGGCACGGTGTTTGTGTGCGTGCAACTAGATTGCATAAGACTAGATGCTATGCTATATTTTTATTATATGATGTTATATTTTTATCAAACTCAACATTTAAAAAAACCGCAGCCGAACATATAACCTCCTCCTTTTTGGAAGTCGGTTAAAAAAGGCTTTAAAGAGGTGGGAATGAGTTGCATAATGTTAACAAATATGATATTTCCGAGACAAAGTAAACTTTTGGAAGATTACTTATAGAAATATGTACCTTATTCTGGCAGCCATCAATGAGACCTCGCGTGTGTACGGCCAACTGCTGCAGCCGGAGACATTGCTGCAGCCTCGTGCGACAAATGTAGCACATCCAACATTCGCTGTCTGTGATCTATTAAAACAAATGAAAGTGTGAGTCATTTCGAAAACAACAGAACTACTATACAATGCTTATTGGCTAGTAAATTCGTAACCATTAAGCACCATATCATAGATCAGTCTTTCCCGACATCGGTGATGACACAACGGCACTGAATGTCTGAACGGGGGAACAACGGGGTCAAAGTGGGCAGTGGACAAAGTAGGTTTGGGAACACGACAGGGGGGGGGGTATTCCCAATAGATTAATATTATTATTGGTCTGATGCTAGTGCTGACCGAAATGAGACTAATATGCACTGCAGTTACAATTTGCATATTAAACTTCTCGATTTGGAATTTCCATTTCAATTTCCAAAAATTTGTTTTTTAGTATAGGAACAATTTATTTTGCTGGGATAAAAAGTGGAAACTTTGTGGTTTGATCAGGAACAAAGGATTTTGTCTGTTCCTGATCAAAGTATTTCAATACCAAATTTCAGTAAAATCAATTGTGGTTTGGGTGTGGAAAATTAATAGACTTACAGATAGGCAGACACACTTTCAAATTTATAATATTAGTATGGATATACAGAGTAGTCCTGGTCCATGTTTATTAATCTATCAACCCCCGTACACCGGCGACTGCAACAACAATAGATTTTTCAAGAATATGTAATCAAAGGATTAAGAGAAATTGTAAACAGATATATATAACACCCAAATACGGTACCTATTTAATGTTCTACTCGACCAAGCCACCTAGACGAATGTCAAAGCTTGCTCTCTCACACTTATACACGTCGCTAGCAATGTATAAGTGTGAGAGAGCATGATTTGACAGTCATCTAGTTGGCTTGGTCGAATAGTACATTAAATAGGTACCATATATGGGCGTTAAACCCAACATTCCTTGTAAATGTGAGCTCTATTTTATGGAAATTAACTATTGATTTCCAGTTTACAGGTAAGTGCCCCTCTAGAAGTCTTAATGAAAGTATTGCCCATAAAATATTATGGTCATTCAATATTGTTACAATTTGTAGAATGAGTCTTGCAATTTGTATAAAATATAGTTATTAGATTCTTGGTGAACTTGGGCCTGTTTTACGAGAAGATAACACCAACAATATTATTATGTATTATCCATACTTCCATACTAATATTATAATTGCGAAAATGTGTCTGTCTGTCCGTCTGTTACCTCTGAACCGATTTTGCTGAAATTTGGCATGAGATACTTTGAGTCCCGAGAAAGGACATAGGATACTTTTTATCCCGAAAAAAATGTTCCCGCGCAATAAACGTGTTTTGGCGCAACGAAGTCGCGGGCGTCATTAGAGGAATAAGACTAAATACGGACTAAATGAAAGTATTATCTACTGTTGCCATTGCAGTGCGTTAAGATTAGTTTACGTTACCTTATAATGCGCGAGGCTTTCATATACGTACTGTAGGTTCGTTTTATAAATGTTCAGTGTTCTTCTATTTGCCGCTAAGCATAAATAGCAGAAGGTATTCTTCATATTTTGCGATATTATCCTACCTACTATTATCTGAAGTGATCTGAAGTCTGAAAGCTGTGAACTTCTTCCTCTTCTTTGTAGTATGTACTTCCTCTTCTCCTTTAGTAAATACCTACAAAGAATATTTATTTCGGACGGGTCCGTAATCCGTATTTGGAGGCGGAATATACAGTCAACACTCAATGACTAACCAGCCGTTCCCTCACGTGATCTCATCACCAACTCCAACTGGCTGGCCTCACAGCGCCTAGCAGACATGTTCTGGGCGCGCTGGGTCCGAGAATACCTGACCTCCAGGCTCCAACACCGGCGGGAGCCTCACGGGAGTGGGACTTGGGAGGGCCATCAAAGGAGGGGACGTCGTGCTTATAGTGGACAGCAACCTCTAGAGAAATCTCGATGTCATCGCCCGGGACAAGACGGCGCAGTTTTTAGGGTTCCGTACCCAAAGGGTAAAAACGGGACCCTATTACTAAGACTTCGATGTCTGTCCGTCTGTCTGTCCATCTGTCTGTCTGTCTCCAGGCTGTATCTCAAGAACCGCTATAGCTAGACTTCTGAAATTTTCACAGATTGTGTATGTCTGTTGCCACTATAACAAAAAATACTAAAAACAAAATGAACTTAATATTTAAGGGGGCCCCCATACAACAAACGTGATTTTTTTGGCCTTTTTGCATAATGGCAACAGGTAGGCACTTGAAATGTTCACAGAGTACTTAAATATACGTGTATTTTAATAATGAAATATAATATTTAAACAAAATTAAAATTAAATTAAATAAATTAAAATTAAAATTAATTAAATTAATTCCAACACAAAAAACACAATTTCTGGCTAATTTTTGCTCTATAGCGGTACGGAACCCTTCGCGCGTGAGTCCAACTCGCACTTGGCCGATTATCATAGCTTTATCATGGCTTTGTACGCTCGCGCGCTTCAAAATCGACTAGAGCCTGTCCAATCAGGGGTTTTACGCGCGTACCCGAGATACTAGAGCTACATAATAATAATTTATATCGCGTCCAGATGCCTACGCGCGTTTTCTTACTCGCGCGTAAAACGCTTGCAATGAGCGGGACTCTCGACTCGCCCGTAAAACGCGCGAGTCGAGATAGGTACTTTATACTTGGGAGCGGTCAGTGAACTTTAAACTACAGGAAGAGTAACTCCGTCAAAAAAAGTGCACCAAATGGCTACAAAATGTGACCCGAATACATGCACATTTATGCATGTGTTCGGTACCTACACATTTTTCGTGTATATATACCATAAAGTTAATATACCTATCGGAATAGAGCAACAATCTCGAGCTGTCAAACGTAACCAAAATTGGTTTTCATCTGTGTGAAAAATATGTGTACGTGTACACTTACACAAGCATGATTGAACATGAATTCTATGAGATTATATTGACAACGTGCGGCACGTGCCGACTGGACGTCAAAAAAAGAGTGCTGCTGTCATGTATCACACGTCTCTTTTTACCACGCGGTGTTACTGATAGTGGCATCTCGCTTGCTCAGGCCTTTGTTTCTCTATTCCGCTAGGTATATTAACTTTATGATATATACTCGAGTGACGTTCAACCAGGTTGACATGATAATTATTGTCACACTCATTTTACAATTTGTTTACTTTTGGTTTATTTACTTTTTACGTAGCTTTTTACAAAATTTTCGTTGTTAAAATGCCTAAATGCCCTGTGAAATGGTGTAGAAGTCATACAGATACGACTTTTAATACAGGAATAACCTTTCAAGTTTCATCAGTAAGTGATTTTTTAAAATTATGCTTAGGTAAAGTTCTTGTATTTTTTCCGACCCAAAAACATGCCCAAAAAGATGGTTTATTTAAGTTGGATGCCAGGGTATTTGCGTAAAATTAAGCTGGTCTCTTTGTGTTTATCTTACTAAGTTTACATGTTATTGTAAAAATGCAATAATCAAAAAATAATATATTTACAAAATTTTTACAAAGTCGCCATGGACAGTGTTATGCAAGATGTAACAATTTAATCATAATTCATAACCGGGGGTCTGAATGACATCAGTATGGAGTATCTTATTTTTATAATCATGCCTATCGTACTTCGTTTAGTAAGAAACGAACTGAATTGGATGCCGAGCCAGATTACTCGTTTATGTAGCATACACTTTAATAGTCATGATTAGGGAATGTGTTTTTACACGAATTATCATATTTAGACTGTGAAATCCCAAGTTTTATTTTCCATATTTTTCCATATTTTAGGGTTTTACAAAGATAAGTCCATATTTTATAAGAAAATGTCACAATCGTCCATGTTTTCACTAAAATACAAAAAAAATACGTTCCCGCCACCATGCGGCTGCGTATTTCGTTCCTCTCGCGTTTTATATTATTATTTATTATATTTTTTCGGTATTCTGTTTTCAAAGAAGATTATTGAAGAAATAGAAAATAAAGTTTCAGCTATGCTGAAGGTCATGTTACTGACATGGCTAAACAAAAACTGAAGTAAAAAAATATCGTGAATTGTGAGTTGTGACGTGCAGGGATCATTTAGCCAATATTAAGCGAACCCAAGACGATCATTTTTTTAATGAAATAAGGGGGCAAACGAGCAAACGGGTCACCTGATGGAAAGCAACTTCCGTCGCCCACGGATACTCGCAGCATCAGAAGAGCTGCAGGTGCGTTGCCGGCCTTTTAAGAGGGAAGGGCAGGGAAAGGAAAATGGTAGGGGATTGGGCCTTCAGTAAACTCAATGACTCGGCGAAGCACAGCGCAAGCGCTATTTCACGCCGGTTTTCTGTGAGCCCGTGGTATTTCTCCGGTCGAGCCGGCCCATTCGTGCCGAAGCACGGCTCTCCCACGTCAAATCATGCAGCATGACGTGCGTTACGTGCTGTCATGGTTACAATATTATGATCAGCATGTCATGCAAGTTGTACAGTTAATACTGTCACATATGTTTATTCCCAAACCATTTATGCATTGGCAAAGCCAGTATTGCATATTTCTGGCCTACCAAATATGCAAAGGCAAAGCCAGCATAGCATATTTCTGGCCTCTATCTCTTTGTTAACTGTCACGAGTGACTCTTTTCTTACCTGTAACACTAAAACAACGTTTAATTTTTGGAATTTTATACTCCATATTTTTTCCATATTTCTATTTAATACTCCATATTTTTACATATTTTCGATTTTTTAGTCCATATTTTATGTACATATTTTGGATTTTTAGTACATATTTTTCCGGGCCTTATTCATGATATATTTTGTATGAGTAATGACCGAAAATTAAAGAGATTACGAAAATCTGCATCTGTACCGTAAGTTTTTTATTTCAATTCTGTACTAGGCTGCTATTTTTGTATCCGGAACTGGCCACTTACAAGAACAATATTCAAAAAGTAATTACAACATTTGAAAATAGAACTCTTTGGTTGAAGAATACATTTTGTTTCATGTGACTGTCAATTATTTTTCCATTGTGGCGTCATTTTGAAAATTGCGTGTCTTCATTTGCCATGGATTTAACGCGTGAACATTTTCGTGCAATGATTTACTACGATTTTCGGCGTGGGCTAAATCAACAACAGTGCTTTATTCAACTCACCGCAACTTTTGGAGATGAAGCACCATCAAAAACCACTGTTTATCACTGGTACAGTGAGTTTAATCGTGGGCGGTCTATTCTCACGGATGAAAATAAAGAAGGTCGCCCAAAAACAGCTGTTGTCCCAGAAAATATAGATGCTGTGCGGGAACTAATAAAGCGTGATCGTCATGTTACATATCGCGAGATAGAGGCGTCCTTAGGCATAAGTATGACGAGCATACATAAGATATTACACGAACATTTGGCTGTAAAAAAAATATGTTAGCGTTGGATTCCGCACAACTTGACAATCGATCAAAAACGGGCTCGTGTCGATTGGTGCAAAAAAATGATAAAAAAAACAACCGTGGTTCGTCAAAAGCCGTTTATAATATCTACACAGGTGATGAATCTTGGATCTATGCATATGACCCCGAAACTAAACAACGGTCAACGGTGTGGGTGTTCCAAGATGAGCCGAAACCAACAAAAGTTACTCGTGCAAAAAGTACTTTGAAGCAAATGGTCGCCTGTTTTTTTGGAATTAATGGACATGTGGCTACAGTGCTATTAGAGAATCGTAAAACGGTTAATTCTGAATGGTATACGACCATTTGTTTACCAGAAGTCTTTGAAGAAATAAGAAAGGACAACCGACAACGCAGAATCATATTACATCACGACAATGCTAGCTGTCACACCTCAGCTGAAACAACTCTGCAATTCTCTATGTAAACTGTACAAATCTGTTGTAAAAACTGTGCAGTACAGTTTTTATAAGAGATCTGTACAGTTTACATACAGAACTGAACAGTTTTTTCACAGAACTGCGCAGTTTTTCGAAAAGATCCTGTACAGTTTTCGTAGAGAACTGCACAGTTTTTTCACAGAACTGCACAGTTTTTCGAAAGAATCTGTACAGTTTTCGTAGAGAACTGCACAGTTTTTTCACAGAACTGCGGAGTTTTTCGAAAATATCTGTGCAGTTTTCACAGAACAGCGCAGTTTTTCAAAATGATCTGTATAGTTTTCATAGAAAACTGCGCAGTTTTTTGAAAAGATATGTACAGTTTTCGTAGAGAACTGCACAGTTTTTATAAGAGATCTGTACAGTTTACATACAGAACTGAACAGTTTTTTCACAGAACTGCGCAGTTTTTCGAAAAGATCCTGTACAGTTTTCGTAGAGAACTGCACAGTTTTTTCACAGAACTGCACAGTTTTTCGAAAGAATCTGTACAGTTTTCGTAGAGAACTGCACAGTTTTTTCACAGAACTGCGGAGTTTTTCGAAAATATCTGTGCAGTTTTCACATAACAGCGCAGTTTTTCAAAATGATGTGTATAGTTTTCATAGAAAACTGCATAGTTTTTTCACAGAACTATGCAGTTTTTGAAAAGATCTGTCCAGTTTTCGTAGAGAACTGCACAGTTTTTACAAGAGATCTGTACAGTTTACATAGAGAACTGCACAGTTTTTCACAGAACTGCACAGATTTTTTCCAGAACTGCGCAGTTTGTTGAAAAGATCTGTACAGTTTTCATAGAAAACTGCACAGTTTTTATACAGAACTGCGCAGTTTTTTGAAAATATCTGTACAGTTTTCGTAGAGAACTGCACAGTTTTTACAACAGATCTGTACAGTTTATATAGAGAATTGCACAGTTTTTACAGAACTGCGCAGTGTTTCAAAAAGATCTGTACAGTTTTCATAGAAAATTGCACAGTTTTTTTTACAGAACTGCGCAGTTTTTTGAAAACATCTGTACAGTTTTCGTATAGAACTGCACAGGTTTTACAAGAGATCTGTACAGTTTACATACAGAACTGCACAGTTTTTTCACAAAACTGCGCAGTATTTCGAAAAGATGTGTACAGTTTTCATAGAAAACTGCACAGTTTTTATACAGAACTGCACAGTTTATATACAGAACTGCGCAGTTTTTTGAAAATATCTGTACAGTTTTTGTAGTTCTCTACAAAAACTGTACAGATATTTTCAAAAAACTGCGCAGTTCTGTGAAAAAACTGTTCAGTTCTGTATGTAAACTGTACAGATCTCTTATAAAAACTGTGCAGTTCTCTACGAAAACTGTACATATGTTTTAAAAAAACTGCGCAGTTTTGTAAAAAACTGTGCAGTTTTCTACGAAAACCGTACAGATCTCTTCAAAAAAACTGTGCAGTTCTGGGAAAAAACTGCGCAGTTCTGTGAAAAAACTGCGCAGTTCTGTGAAAAAACTGCGCAGTTCTGTGAAAAAACTGTGCAGTTCTGTGAAAAAACTGTGCAGTTGTGTGAAAAAACTGTACAGATCTTTTCGAAAAACTGCGCAGTACTGTATAAAAACTGTGCAGTTTTCTATGAAAACTGTACAAATCTTTTTGAAGAACTGCGCAGTTCTGTGAAAACTGTAGATCTTTTCGAAAAACTGTGCAGTTCTGTGACAAACCTATGCAGTTCTCTACGAAAACTGTACAGATTATTTCGAAAAACTGTGCAGTTCTGTGAAAAAACTGTGCAGTTGTGTGAAAAAACTGTGCAGTTCTGTGACAAAACTGTGCAGTTCTCTACAACAACTGTACAGATCTTTTCGAAAAACTGCGCAGTTCTGTGAAAAAACTGTACAGTTCTGTATGTAAACTGTACAGATCTCTTGTAAAAACTGTGCAGTTCTCTACGAAAACTGTACATACATTTTCAAAAAACTGCGCAGTTTTGTAAAAAACTGTGCAGTTCTGTGAAAAAACTGCGCAGTTCTGTGAAAAACTGTGCAGTTCTCTATGTAATCTGTACAGATCTCTTGTAAAAACTGTGCATATCTCTACGAAAACTGTACAGATCTTTTCAAAAAACTGCGCAGTTCTGGGAAAAAGCTGTGCAGTTCTGTCAAAAACTGTGCAGTTCTCTATGTAAACTGTGCAGATCTCTTGTAAAAACTGTGCAGTTCTCTATGAAAACTGTACAGATCTTTTCGAAAAACTGCGCAGTTCTGGGAAAAAGCTGTGCAGTTCTGTCAAAAACTGTGCAGTTCTCTACGTAAACTGTGCGGATCTCTTGTAAAAACTGTGCAGTTCTCTACGAAAACTGTACAGATCTTTTCGAAAAACTGCGCAGTTCTGTGAAAAAACTATGCAGTTCTCTACGAAAACTGTACAGATTATTTCGAAAAATTGTGCAGTTCTGTGAAAAAACTGTGCAGTTGTGTGAAAAAACTGTGCAGTTGTGTGAAAAACTGTGCAGTTCTGTGACAAAACTGTGCAGTTCTCTACAACAACTGTACAGATATTTTCGAAAAACTGCGCAGTTCTGTGAAAAAACTGTACAGTTCTGTATGTAAACTGTACAGATCTCTTGTAAAAACTGTGCAGTTCTCTACGAAAACTGTACATACATTTTCAAAAAACTGCGCAGTTTTGTAAAAAACTGTGCAGTTTTCTACGAAAACCGTACAGATCTCTTCAAAAAACTGTGCAGTTCTGTGAAAAAACTGCGCAGTTCTGTGAAAAACTGTGCAGTTCTCTATGTAATCTGTACAGATCTCTTGTAAAAACTGTGCATATCTCTACGAAAACTGTACAGATCTTTTCAAAAAACTGCGCAGTTCTGGGAAAAAGCTGTGCAGTTCTGTCAAAAACTGTGCAGTTCTCTATGTAAACTGTGCAGATCTCTTGTAAAAACTGTGCAGTTCTCTACGAAAACTGAACATCTTTTCGAAAAACTGCGCAGTTCTGTGAAAAAACTGTGCAGTTCTCTACGAAAACTGTACAGATCTTTTCCAAAAACTGCGCAGTTCTGTGAAAAAACTGTGCAGTTCTGTATGTAAACTGTAGTTTGCGGGTGATGTCAAATATCTAGGAGTAATCCTAGACAAAGGACTCACTTGGAATAAGCACATCGAGTATATTACGAAAAAGGCTAGATGTGCTCTGGGTTCCTGTTGGAAGCTTGTCAGCTATAAATGGGGTATCCGGCCGAAGGCAATGCTATGGCTATATACAGCCGTAGTGAGACCGATTACCACATATGGCTGCGTAGTGTGGCATAAAAAGGCTGAACAAGTAAACTGTAATAAAAGTCTAAATAGCGTACAGAGACTGGCATGTCTAATAATCACGGGTGCACTCTCGTCAACACCCACCGCTTCTCTCGAGGCCCTGATCAACTTAACTCCCCTTCCTCTGCTTGTTCAGATGGAGGCCAAAAAGGTGGCTCTCAGGGCCAGAACGGCGGGCAGGACGAATTGGGCCTCCACCCCATTTCGACAGCTGGAACAGTCTCTCAGAGAATCGCCTGTCATGGCCATGCCATCAGATGCCATGATCAAGGTGCATAGCTTTTCGAAGCAATACCAGGTTTTTATACCTTCCAGGGAGGACTGGGAAAGAAAAACCCCAATCGATGTCCGCCCTAGCGACATAGTTTGGTTCACGGATGGATCAAGGAAAGACAACCGTGCGGGAGCCGGATTCTACGGAGGCAGGCCACCGAAAGGCAAATACGCCTGTTTGGGGGAGTTTGCGACCGTGTTTCAGGCTGAAGTCTTCGCTATCCTCGGTTGTTCACTAGAAAGCCTGGAGATGGCCCTAGTTAATAAAAACGTGTTTATCTTCTCCGATAGTCAAGCTGCACTTAAAGCACTGACTGCCGCAGAAGTCTCGTCCAAATTAGTTCTGGAATGCATTGAGACGTTAAACATGCTGGGAAGGAACAACAGCATCCGCCTAGTATGGGTCCCGGGCCACAGTAACGTCCCCGGCAATGAAACCGCTGACGAACTGGCTAGGCTTGGGGCCGAGAGTCTCATATATGGCCCAGAACCAGTCTGTGGTATAACTCCCAGTACCACAAAACAGGTGCTCAAGGAATGGGGCCACATACTATGCAGGAAGCAATGGGCTGAGACCCCTGGCCTTGAACACTCCAAGGCACTAATTCCTGGCTTCAACAAGAAACTATCAGAATTAGTGCTCACCCTGGGTAGGAACCAATTAAGAATCCTTACCAGAAGCCTAACTGGGCACTGCAAGCTCAACAAACACCTAAACAGAATGGGTATTTGTAGTATAACGACTTGCAGATTCTGTGAGGAGGAGGATGAAACACCTATTCACCTTCTCCTCGACTGTCCTGCTCTAGTACAGAGCAGGAACAGGCACCTTGGTCGCCACGAATACTCATCCACAGAGGAAATTCATGGCACCAACCCCAACCACATCGTTCAATTTATGAGCAGTATTGGGTTGGGGATGATTCTCTAGTGCGAAGGAGTCACAATAGATCCTCATGGGTCGCAGTGACGCCAGGGCTATAGCGACCTGCCTTCTATTAAAAAAAAAAAAAAAAAAATGTAAACTGTACAGATCTCTTGTAAAAACTGTGCAGTTCTCTACGAAAACTGTACATATCTTTTCAAAAAACTGCGCAGTTTTGTAAAAAACTGTACACCGCGCGCTATAAACTGAAGTCCACGCGGACGAAGTTGCGGGCAACAGTTTCTGTTTCTAACACAATTCTGTAATAATTTAGCACATATATTTTTGTAATCTGAAAACGTCTTGTCTAGGTGCTCTGGATAGTTTTAAATTCGTCCGAGTCGTACACGGTTTGTTCAAAATTATTATGTAATATTATTATCGACGATTTAAGGATCAGAGGAAAATGTTTGATTTTAAAATAATAATTATGTACTCCTTTCTTCGTGATAGTAGATATGTTTGGTGTATACTGCATAATGCCATCCGCTTTGTTTCAGAACTGTGACATTGATAATAACCGCGCAGGCTGTCGTCCAGTGCGCAATATTATAATACGTTACCTGGGAAACGACCTTGGCGAGAATCTGAATTGTCATATTTTAGTGTTCGAAAAGGAGCCAAATTTAAAACGGTTGAGTTATGTTTCCTGTAGTTTTGTTATTCGTTGGGAGCGGTACTACGCGCGAGTTCGTTGCGACAGCTCGACAAGGCTTTAAAGTTTAAATGAACGTGGAGAAAAAAAGAACTAAACCATAAAAAAACGTCTTTATGACAGTTCTCCTTTACGAGCAGCGCCACCGCGCCGCCCACGTTCATTTAAAAGGGTCCATTCACGGCAGTCCACCGTGCAGGACTGCAATGACCATAGCTTACTGATTGGTCCACACTAGGTGTTTCCGGGAGTGTGTAGTGTCGACCAATCAGTGAGCTATGTCCTGCACGGCGGACTGCCATGAATGGACCCTTTTAAGCCTTGTCGCACTGGATATAGAGGGTAGATGAAGGAGAACTATCTTAAATGGGGGATATTTTAAAAAGTGTCCAGCTATCCGCAGTAAATAACAGAGTATAAATCCTCCAAGAGTGGCGCTAGCTGCAGCAAAGGGTATGGAATGAATTTTGTTTTTTAACCCCCGATAAAAAAGAGCGTCTTATAAGTTTGACGTGTCTGTCTGTCTGTCTGTGTGTCTGTCTGTGGCATCGTAGCGTCCAAACGGGTGGACCGATTTTGATCTAGTTTTAGGGTTCCGTAGTCAACAAGGAACCCTTATAGTTTCAGTCTATACGTCCGTGTGTCCGTCTGTCTGTCTGTCCGCGGTTGTACTCAGAGACTATAGGACAAAGCTGTAATTTGGCATGAATACACATATTAATGATGCCGACAAAATGGTACATAAAATCTTAAAAATTATTTTTTATTATGGTACTCCCCTACACATCAAACCCGGTTGGTTTTTTTTCGCGCCCACCCCAACGTGTGGGGTGTCATTGGATAGGTTTTTTAAAAATATTATGAATATTCATAGATCATTTTCCAATTTAGGGATCTGTTTGTGAAATATTACGTTCTAAAGTGGAAAAAATCATGAGTCCAGTGTCCCCCCCTTCTGCCAGCTAAACGATTGCTTCTGGAAATGTGAATAAATTCACGGGAGTAGGATATATGCTGAATTTAAAAGAAAAACTATCACAGCTAAGAAGACTTCATATGTTTTGAGTAATAGCCGATTAACTAAAAAAAATGTATTCGGTGAAGTATACCTATACGAACTTTTCGTTCAAATTCCTTTGAAAGCAACTGAGATGATGTTATTAGTAGTGTAAAACATGTTATAAATGTAAATTCATTGACCATACAAAAGTTTTCATAAACAAGCGGTACTACGGAACCCTATATTGCGCGTGGCCCGACATGCACTTGGCCGGTTTTTGACGTGACAACGTCTTATAATTCGATATGGGGTGCGCGCCCGAAAAACATGACAGTTCATGCGGCGTAACCTCGCTCTGAGGCGTTCCATTTAAGGCTTGAAGTGCAAGCGAGAGCGCGGAACGAGCGACAAGGAAGCACAATCGGCCTTTGCGTTCGGCAGCGTTCGACATCCGTCTCTCTCCTAAGTCCTACTTGAGTGACGTCATACGGACTACGGTCCGATCCGTTCTGTAGGATTACCCTGGGACGCAAATCCCTCTGGAGTCTGGCGTAATAATAAATTAAACAACCAGTGAGTGTCAGCGAAAAGACAAAAAATTTATTCCATTGAATTACATATACCAAATTTTGTCGAGTAAACGATAGCGCGATCTAGAGGCCTAACAGAGACATCTGTAATCAAATCCCGCCTCAGAGCGAGGTAACGCCGCATATTGCGTCATTTTTTTTCGTGCGCGCAGCCCATATTGAATCATAAGACATTGTCACTTCACAAAAGCGTAGAATATAATAATTAATAGGTATTTTTGACGTGATAACGTCTTATAATTCGATATGGGGTGCGCGCCCGAAAAACATAACAGATGGTTTTAACCTTTTATCTGTAGTGGGAACTGCTAAAATCTGTATATCTGTATTAAAGTCAACAAAAAAAAATCGGTTGTCTGTAAAGTCGGTTTACTGACGATAGTTGAACGTGACAATGTCATAGCCTTAACCCATCAGTTCCGAAAAATTTTAAAATATTTATGGTGAGTAAAATAAACTATTCGCAATACAAAACTTCGTGAAATCCAGTAAAATCTTCGAACAAAGCACAAGTCAAACCTTGACACGTCGTAGGAAATATTAGAGCACAATTTTGAATAGCCAAAATAATACTAATAGCTCACAGATTGTTTATTTATTTTTCATTCAGAGTGTGGTCAATGTATCAAAGTCAAAGGTCATAACTCATAACTAACCAAACTTCTTCATACAAAAGTATTCTCTAAGTCATCGAAATACGTAATATAATCGAAACAAAGAGCGCGGCCCAGGTGAGCCTTACTGAGAGCTGTCAGCGAGGTAACGCCGCATGAACTGTCATGTTTTTCGGGCGCGCACCCCATATCGAATTATAAGACGTTATCACGTCAAAAATACCTATTAATTATTATATTCTACGCTTTTTTGAAGTGACAATGTCTTATGATTCAATATGGGCTGCGCGCACGAAAAAAAATGACGCAATATGCGGCGTTACCTCGCTCTGAGGCGGGCTTAAGGCTATGACGTTGTCACGTTAAACTATCGTCAGTAAACCGACTTTACAGACAACCGAGTTCGAGTCGAGTTTGAGTTCGAGTTCGAGTTTGAGTTCGAGTTCGACACAAAACACTACTCTCCAATTCTCGGACGGACCCTACGCGATAAACGAATTTTTTATGAAAAATACGTACCCCACGTATTGACAAAATCTAATAAAAAAAAACCTTGATTATTAACGTTGTGCATTTTTTAACCCATTTTTTTATGAAAATCGATTATAAAAAATTGATTTTTTTAATTAATCGAAACCCGTACAATCAATTCGAGTTCGAGTTCGACACAAAATACTACTCTCCAACCGTCTTGCGGTTTTTCCAATGTTTTTCGATCAGCACGAGAATCTGACGCGAGTTTCACAGTTTTTACCCATCCCACAAAAGTGCTCAACGCCGCTAAAGAAGTTTTCACTTCAAAAATTAAACACACTAAAGTAAAAACTTAAGCGATAAACGACTATAAATTTGAAACTTACGATTTTGCTAAGCTTAAGCTCAGCTAAGATTTTGTAAAGTCTGAGTTAAGTAAGTCTTAAATCGCTCTATAGATTTTACCCTATGTTTAAATAATTCCTTCCTGCGTATAGTAAAGTAATATTTTAGTCCATAAATGTTGTCAAGGTGTGTCGGGGAGCGCTAATGTAGATATTATGTTTGATTTGACTTAACATTATAGTATAAGAGTCAGCTCACAACGACCCGAATCGAGAGAATCAGCGACTATTATGGCGATACAAAATGCAAAAGTCGCTATTGTGGTACTCGTAGTTTACTTTTCGGTCCCTCGACACACCGTGACAACATTTATGGACTAGCCGGCTGTACACTCTCGCCGAGACACAACGAGGCGGCCCGAGTGCGAGAGTGTAAATGGGTGCGCTCGCCTCGTCTCGCCTGTCTCGGACCCTCTCGGTCCGTTGTCGGTATATTGTGCCCGAGACAAAGGGTCTCGCGAGGAAAACGAGCGCACTACTGTACACTCTCGCGTCTTTCAGTACTAGTTTCGCCGTTGGACAGTGTAGAACAGAAACTATTTAAACTTAAAGTCAGTAAATATTATTTCATTACTTTTTAAAGTTTTTTGGCCGGGGTTTTTGGTATATTAATCTGTAGCTGTAAACACAGAACACTTTTTAATTTTAAAGCGCTTATTCTATTTCACTTAATTTAGATACCTAAATGATTTAGTGACTAAATTTAGTCAAGTGGAATAACATTTAGAAAGTTACTAAATGTTGACTAAATTTATCACTAAATCATTTAGATATCTAAATTTAGTGAAATGGAATAAGCGCTTTACCCATTTTTTGGGGAGTGGGTTTTGAAGTTGCTTTAGGGGGAAAATGTTTACCAAAGAGGTACCAAAGAGGATGTAAACTGTATACTACGTAACAAGAGGTCGGACTTAGAAGAAAAAAAATTAACATCCGTTATTTTTTTAATTCGAAACTGAAGTTAAAGCTTTTAAGTGCAAAACCTTTCACTCTAAACATACCAAAAATTAAAAAAAATAATTTAAAAAGAAATAAGCTCAAATAAATGTTTTATTTCATTAAAAATTACTGTACATAGCTAAATAAATAGGCTTTTAAGGTAAATTAAACAATAAAACATTTAATCCACAAGCTTTTGTTGATTTCTATTATTCAGTATTATAATAATACAGTACAGTTTTATGAGTTTTATAAATATAATAGAATAGCTGTCTATGCTACTCTACTAACTACTTGATTGGCTTATACAGTAAACTCTATATAGGGAGGGGATTAAAGCTGCGCGTCCACCAGGTCGGAATCGGGACGTACGCGACGGTGCGGACGGCGCGTCGTGTCGTCGTATATTTGTCAGGCGCAGAATGACGTTCCAGTACTTCTAGTGCAGTTCACAGTAGTCAGTACCATACATACAAAGCAACAAATCCGTCCGCAGCGTACCTACGCTCCGATTCCGATCCAGTGGATACACACCTTTATATATACACACTTAAGTATCATTACTTTGTTCTGTTACACCCTGTATACGACAGCTGAAATCTATCACGCGGGCTCAGGCCAGCTGCATACCACCTCACTTGATCAGAGGATTTTTCCTTGGTGGCCGTACCACTCATAATCCCATACCTTCCTTCTCCTCCTAAAATCTCCTTAACAGCTATTGCTTGCAGACTAAAATGTTGCAAACTAGTATAGGGACCTAAAAATCTGAAATTAATTAAACATTTTTCATTTACTATATTTCCATACAGTTCACATAAATAATTATTAAAGTATAATAATAAAATAATATATATAAATTATAATGAAACGAGATTGCGATTATAACGCATATAAATTCTTTGTTCCGCATCATAAGCTATCTCTGTTTTTGGACGATAAATTATGGCCTAAGGGAATTATTTTTCGCCGATTTATTAACTTCAAGATGAAACAAAATGTAACTTCTGAAAGAGATGCCGGCAAAATACAAATCACATAGTTATGCATTCTTATAAATTTGTTACATTTAACTGCAAAAATGTTAAACGCTCCGTTGACAACATACGAGATTTGTGTAAAAACACAGATATAATAGCCCTACAGGAAACATGGCTAACACAGGAAGATATCCCGTTTCTAAACACGATCTGTGATGACTTCAGCTGCACGGGGGTGTCGGCTATGGACACACAGGCTGGCCTGATAAGAGGTCGTCCGTTTGGCGGTGTGGCCTTATTGTGGAGGCGCAGTGTTTTTAGTGACGTATCTGTAGTGGAATGCAACAACTCGCGAATATGTGCTATTAAAGTAGTGTTAAAACAGAAATCTATACTCGTGATGAGTGTGTATATGCCTACAGATGAGGTAAACAATCTTGTGGAATTTACTGATACGCTAAGTTCGGTAAGTGCTATTATTGACAGTTGTAGTTTAGACTGTGTATATATTTTGGGGGACTTAAACGCACACCCATACGAACGTTTCTATTACGAACTTGATAATTTTTGTGCGGAGCAGCAGTGGATATGTATAGATATGGAAAAGTTGGGTATAAATTCGGACACCTACACTTTTGTCAGTGAGGCACATGGGTCTAGAAGGTGGCTCGACCATTGCATAATAACTAACTCAGCTGTAAAGTCAATTCAGAATGTATATACTTTGTGTGATATTTATTGGTCGGATCATATGCCACTTGTTATTGAGGTTAATATAGATAATGTATTGTCAACAAAGGTAGATAAAATTTTCAGTCATAATAAGGTTATATGGGGGGAGCACACACAAAAACAAATTTCTTCCTACCAAAATGAATGTCACAGTAGGCTAAGAAATATTGATTTTCCTTCTGAGCTTCAAAACTGTAGTGACAAAATGTGTTGTGACCAAAGTCATAAAAGTATAATAGATAATTTGTATAAACAGATAGTCGATGCCCTTAGGGAAGCCTCTATAATAAGTAGTAAGGGTGTGAGACCCAAGAGGAGAATTGTCGCGGGGTGGAATAGACATGTGGCGCAGGCGCACCGTGATGCTAAGCAGAAGTTTAACATATGGGTCGCATCTGGTAAACCTATTTGTGACAAAACCTATGACGAAATGTGTTTATCTAGAAAAATATTTAAGTCTAGACTGAAGTGGTGTCAAAACCATGAGACACAAATAAAAATGGACATCCTGGCCTCGCACCACTCTAAACATGATTTCCGTTCTTTTTGGAAACATACAAATAGGCACCAAGCTAGGCCAGGCCTACCGATTGCTGTTAACGGTGTAAATGAGTCTAATAAGATTGCAAATTTATTCGCGAATCACTTTGTAATAAAGTCTCCTCTTGGGCCCTCACTCTCAATGGTGAGTGCTGGTCCCGTCGTGGACAGGAAAATATTTTTTCATACTAAGTCAATAATTAATGTTATTAAATCCATGTCAAAAGGAAAATCGCCTGGCCACGACGGGCTCAGTATTGAGCATCTAAAGTTTGCTGGCCCGCACCTTCCTAGATTGCTTTTTATGCTGTTTAATTTTTGTATTGGACATAGTTACATGCCAAGTGATATGATGCGCACAGTGGTAGTACCTATAGTAAAAAATAAAACGGGTGACCTAGCTGACATTAGTAATTATAGGCCTATATCACTGGCTACCATATTGTCAAAAGTATTTGACAGCTTGCTTAATACACAGTTAAATAAGCATGTTCAGTTACATGACAATCAGTTTGGTTTTAGACCTAAATTGTCCACAGAGAGTGCAATACTGTGTCTTAAGCATGCTGTCAGATACTACAATAAGCGTAAAACACCAGTTTTTGCTTGTTTCCTCGACCTGTCTAGGGCTTTTGACTTGGTTTCCTACGACGTACTATGGAAGAAGCTTGAACATCGGAATTTACCACCAGATCTAATTAAAGTCTTCAAGTACTGGTATGGAAACCAAGTCAATTGCGTTAGATGGGATGGTGCGCTGTCTGCGCCATATGTGTTGGAGTGTGGAATGAGACAGGGGGGGTTAAGCTCGCCAACCCTGTTTTATATTTATATAGATGGCCTTATTGGTGAGCTCAGCAGCACCAGAGTCGGCTGCTATATAGACGGAGTAGGTATTAATAATATTAGTTACGCGGATGACATGGTGCTGTTGAGTGCATCTGTGTGTGGGCTTAGGAGGCTGGTAGCCATGTGTGCAGCGTATGCCGCTTCACATGGACTAGTCTACAATGTTAAAAAAAGTGTAGTCATGGTCTTTGAGGACGGAAGTAGACGCTGGTCGAATGTGCCCTCTGTATCTATTAATAACTGCGTGTTACAGAGGGTACACAAGTTTAAATACCTAGGACATATGCTGACTTCCGGCCTCAGGGACGATGACGACATAGAAAGAGAACGAAGGGCGTTGTCGGTTCGTGCTAATATGTTGGTCCGCAGGTTTGCGCGCTGTACGAGGTCGGTCAAAATTACTCTTTTCAGAGCATTTTGCACGACCTTCTACACGTGCAGCCTGTGGACCACATACACGCTCAGGGCCTACAACGCTCTCCGTGTTCAATTTAACAACGCATTCAGGATGCTGTTGGGGCTTCCCCGCTACTGCAGCGCTTCAGGGATGTTTGCTGAGGCACGCGTAGATTGCTTCTACGCCAATATGCGCAAACGATGCGCGTCTTTAGTGCGAAGAGTGAGAGGGAGTACCAACAGCATTCTGGTTATGATAGCTAGTCGACTCGATTGTCCATATGTGCGTCACTGCTGTGCCATATCTAACGGTATGGAGCAGAGGTGATGCACATGTGGTAAAATTTTATTATTTATTTAAACATGCAACATAATGTTACTAACATAATGTATAAGCCTTTATATACTAACAAAATATGAGTCTATGTAACTCGACTTAATAAAGTATTTCATTTCATTTCATTTCATTTCATTTCATAATTAATATAACCTCATGTATTATTACAATAAAACAATGTACACATTTCAACATTTTCTAAATTAACTGCATACTGATATACATTATAATATATTCTATGAAATAATAATCTATCTTTTTCATATATTATAGTTTAAGTTGTAAATTAATGTACAAATATGCAAATAATACTACGACATACTTTTATTAAAACATGGTATGACATAGTTATGTTTTGCTTAAATTTATCAATTTACGGTTACATTTACATTTTACTATTAATCCACATATTTTACAATTTTTGTATGAGTTGCTACAAATAATTTTCACAAAATGAAAATCGAACTTTGAGTTTTAAACTCCTTCTTCGTCTTTTTTCTCATGTAGTTTATATTCTTTATGGTCTTTTTTATCAGCCAATCACAGTCGACCTTGCACAAATCAAGCACAGATTAGGTGATTGAGTACAGTTGCTACGTTTAAATTTGGAACACAATTTTTTTTTGTTCGGAACTTGCGTCCACCTGACGATGTGTACTCTACAAAATTTGTAGTAATCTGTGATGTGTACCTACAAAATGTTCAACAATACTTATTGCTATTTATGTTTAGCTACAAATAAAAGAACATTTAACATTTATAAAACGGATCTGCAATACTTTTATGAGAGCCTGGCGCACTATACGGTATGTAAACACTAAAACTACTCACTAGTCACTCATCAGCTCTAGATTAATAAAGTTTAATTAAGTTTTTTCTCGTTGGAGAGATGGAGAGACAACATTCGCCTGACTTTGGGTCCTTACTGGACAAGAGTCGCAGACGACAGAGCTCAACTTGGAGACTGGAGGAGGCCTATGCCAAGAGGCACACCGAATTGCATGATCTGCTATAACACTAGATTAACCAAACTAAAAACAAAATGTAACGCTTTTGGGAAACAAAAGGCTATATTATTAATAATTATGTTTTAAGAGATCCGTACCCAAAGGGTGAAAACAGGACCCTATTCATGAGACTTTGTCTGTCTGTCCGTCTGTCTGTCTCCAGGCTGTAACTTAAGAACCGCTATAGCTAGACTTCTGAAATTTTCACAGATTGTGTATATCTATTGCCACTATAACAACAAATACTAAAAATAAAATAAAGTTAATATTTAAGAGGGCTCCCATACAAGAAACATGATTTTTTTGGCCTTGTTTGCTCGTAATCAATAATGGTAACAGTTAGGCACTTGTCACAAAATCCTTAATTATATTTGATCTTTAATAGTTAATAATAAAATTAAAATAAAGTAAATATTTGACGACCTCTCTGTGGCTCAGTGGTGAGTACTTTGATAGCTCAAGTTGGGGGTTGCGGGTTCGAATCCCGCCGACAGAACAAAAAAAGTTTTTCAATGTTCCCGGGTCTGGATGTGTATTATAGTACATATAATAAAAATCTTAAATATATGTATAGTATCAAAGTATTAAATATATTTCTGTTGTCTGGTATCTGTAACACAAGTCCTTTAGGTACTTAGCACGGGGCCAGACTGACGTGGTGTGAAGCGTCCATAGATATAAAAAAATAAATTTAAGGGGGGCTCCCATACAAAAAACACAATTTTTTGTCTACTTTCACTTTATACCGGTACGGAACCCTTCGTGTGCGAGTCCGACTCGCACTTGGCTGATTTTATTTAAACTGCTTACCTATTTAATTGAATAGGTCAGAGACAGCGAATGTTGGATGTGCTACATCTGTCGCACGAGGCTGCAGCAATGTCTCCGGCTGCAGCAGTTGGCTATACAGACACGGGGTCTCATTGATGGCCAGAATAAGGTACCAAATTCAGAACATTTTGCATAAATTTCTTGTTAGGAAAAATATTAATGTTTATTGGATTTTATTGTGTGTTAAAACAAAAACTGTATCATCGTGTTTATTATACACATGCCTGCACTGCAAATCAGGTTTTTTTGTGACTTTAAAATTGAAATGTTTCTTATTTTCAGATCAATATTGAGTTTGGATCGTTTGAATCTTTGTTAGAATTGACAACCTATAAAAAGAAGAATATTTCCATATCACAAACTACCTTCGATGTCAAACAGGAGCCAGATGTAAAGACAGAACCAGACAATGATGATGGTAAATGTATTCTTATTCCTACATAACAATGTGAAAGTCGATCTGTCTGATACCTCTTCACGCCCAAACCGCTGAACCGATTTTGCTGAAATTAAGTACGAAGGTACTTTGAGTCCCGGGAAAAATGTGCGGTTCCCGCGCGATAAACTAATTTAGGCGCAACGAAGTTGCGAGCATCATCTAGTCTAGACATAGGTTTACTTTGAGAGATGGTGAAGGACATATTTTTTGTTGCGAAAGTTGTACAATAGGGATGATGACAAGGTCAAAGATTAGCGAATTTTGTTAATAAAATAAAGAAAGCACGGTTAAAAAAAATAAGCGTTACCAAAAATTTCAGCTCGATAGCATTTGTATTTTTTTTTGTTAGGCGCCTTCAAAGTTGGATAATCAAGTCGATTTTTTTTTCACTTAAATTTCTTAATAATTGTATACCATTCGATAAGTTATGCAATTAAAATCAACTTTTGGTATGAAACAACATAAACACAATATTTAATATACCTATCGAACAAAGTTCTCTCCCGATCCGTACAAACTAAGAAAGACTGACGTCAGTCTTTCGTAGCACTTTGTATGGGGCGTTTCGGGCAGGTCTATTTTTATGAGATGTTTGAATTTTATGAAATCTTGGTGAATTTTTAAGCTATGAGAGTCATTCTTTCAGCAATGTTTCTATTTTTTAAGGGTCTTTCAATTACCAATAAGAAAAAAATTTTGTCATCAAGCCTATTCCTGCTCGATAATTTGGCACAACTGAGTTGCAGGTAAATGTAAGCTATTTGAGTTTCGCAGCTAAAAATAAAACTGTTTTAGGCATGGAAGAAGTTGAATATCTAGACAATACAACATATAATGACTACAAGGAAAATGATAAAGCCCTAATAGAATTCAAAGATGACAATCAATGTGTTAACGGTACACGGGATTCACTGAGTGCTGACCTAAATGAACTAGGACCCGTGCTTAGAGTAAACATGGTTAAGCTGAGCCAAAATGAAATTAACAAATATGTTTCTCAAAGTCCTAGAAGACATCAAGTCACAGAATGTCTCGGTGACCAAGCTGCAGTTAAATATACAGACAAACAAAATACAGATGATGAAGAAATTACACAGATAATAGAAGACAAGACAGGAGATGAAGGTATGTTTAGAACATTAGTAGATAATGTTCAATTTAGTGGTGGATATTGGTAGCTGTTTGACAAGATTGGTTGAAGCCCAGCACCAATTGTAACAAAGTTTTGTGTGACCACATGCTGTAAAATACTGTACGTAAATAAAATTCTCAAAAAATTTTTTTTCAGGTATCAAGCAAATAACAAACGGCAAGAATAGAGATAGTGAGGCTCGGTCCCGCATTCAGAAGCTGCGAAGTTGTGATGATAGTGCCAAGAAGTTTGAGAACAAATTAAAATTGCTACGGAAACGTATGAAGACTCATAACATACCGTACACCTGTGACTATTGTTTAAAGGAATGGAAAAGTAAAGCGAGATTATTGGATCACATAAAAATGGTTCATGTTGAAAAACAATTTGGCTGCGACATTTGTTCAAAGAAGTTCACCAACAAGGCCGCTTTGTTCTCACACACAATAGTTCATACAGGTGACAGACCATTCAGCTGTGATATTTGCAGGAAGAGCTTTGCCCATAGAAGCACTTTATATAATCACAATAAGAGTATGCATTCTGATACCAAACAGTTTATTTGCAACATCTGTTATCGAGAATTCTCCCTTCGTTGTCAATTAAATGAACATATGCTCATCCATACAGATCAAAAACTACTAACCTGTCACATTTGTGATAAAAAGTTGACAAAAAAAGTATTTTTAACAGAACATATCAAAATTCATACGGGTGAAAAACCATACGGCTGTGATATATGTTTAGAGAAATTCCGACGGAAGGAATATTTAAGGAGGCATATGAAAATGATTCATTCAAATACATCAATTAGCTGTGAGGTGTGTCAAAAGAAGTTTTCTAATAAGTGTCATTTGGAACAACATGCAAAAGTTCATACGTATGACCAACGACACACCTGTAATATGTGTCCAGAGGAGTTTAAGCAATTAAGAGATTTAAATAAACATAGAAAAGTGGTCCATAACGCACGTCCATATAGCTGTGTTGTATGTAATGAGAAGTTTTCATTGAAGAGTGAATTGAAATTTCATGCAAAAGTTCATAGAGGCGTAGAACCATTGAAATCACATAGCTGTCCTTTATGTGCAAAGAAGTTTATGAAACTGTTTTGTTTTAAAAGACATATAAGATATGTTCATGGCCAAATTATACTTTACACATGTAATATTTGTCAAAAGAGGTTTCCGTCGGCAAATCGTCTAAATGGGCACAAATTAAGGATGCATATAGAAAACTAGCTGTCACCCGCGAGTCCGTCCGCGTGGACTTCAGTTTACAGCGCGCGGTGGTTCCCGTTTCCGTGGGAATGCCGAGATAAAATGTAGCCTATATTAGTGCAAATGCCTGAGGAAGATGAGAAAGGAAGTTTCGCGGCACGAAACGGTCCAAAATTGATGTCTTTAAAGGTTATATTGATATCTGGTAGTTTTATTTTAAGCAACATTTATACAAGACATCTCTTAGGCCCGTATAAATAGTCAGTACTCAAGATGCATCTCGGTCTCAAGACACGGTTCAGGCTGTGATAGGTTGGCTGTCAAAATTTGGACCAATCACAGAGCCGAACCGCGTCTTAGAGACTGGCTCGCATCTTAAGTACTGACTATTTATACCGGCCTAAATTTTTAACCGACTTCCAAAAAGGAGGAGGATAAATGTTCGGGTGTGGATATAATACATAATTATTAATTACATAATATATTATAATATTATAATAATATTATAAATGCGAAAGTATCTCTGTCTGTCTCGCTTTCACGCCAAAACTACTGAACCGATTTGAATGAAATTTTGTATAGGCTACTTTTTAACAGGAAAAAGGGGTTGTGGGGGGGGTGTTTATGCGTAAATTTGTTCAAATTAAGTTAGTTCCAAAAATTCATAACAGATGGCGCTAAGAGACGCCTACATCGCGCTATCGCTTGCCCATGCGTCTTTCTATAAAGTGTGATACCATGTGGAGTCTGGTTTCGGTTCTTTCGATTGTTATAACGCATGTTATTAAATATTAACTCACTACTCAGTACTTTATCTATTGCAGTGATAAATATTAAATAAGTTTATAGGTAACGCGCGCTATAAACTGAAGTCCACGCGGACGAAGTCGCGGGCAACAGCTAGTATATTATAATATGTTACGCTCAAAGACCGAAAACGCTCAGTGAACGGGAAAATAGCTCACAACGCGTTGTGGCCAAAAATGTAAAAGAGAAAATCTTTTACATTTTTATTGCTAATAGTCAAATTAATAATAATGCATTTTATTCGTTACTTAGTATTGAGTATTTTTACCTAAAATACATTTTTTAGTCTTTCTTCGGTAAAGGCCCTATGTTCTTTGTGATTTCGTTTATTTCCGGTATCTATCTTATTAGAAAATCTCTGAAATGTATTTAACACTGCATATTTTAGTCGCAGTAGATATATTTCATGTCAGAAAACCCTGGAGACCAGGCCAAACCCAGAATAATCTGGTCGAATCAACCCAATATTAAGTCGATGCAACTAGTAAAAAGGCTCCAGGAGAGAGAAACCAATCTATAGAAACCGACCAAACCGTGCAGAGGGTTCCCATTAAGTTGGTCCTTAAGACGTCAAAATATTTTGTAATCCAGCATTGAAATGTGGAAAATGCGGAAGGTTGCTTTTTCATGAGTTTCGAGGCAATCAGTGACTTGGCGATACAAAGTGCAAAAGTCGCTGTTGGCGGTGCCCCGACAAACCGTGATTATTATGGATTAAAATATCACTTTACACGTAGTAATTATTTAAACTTACTCGATAAATACGAATTACTAAATCTCAGGTGAGATTTGACAAAATGTGGGTTTCTACTTTCTTACGTAAACGTTTGGTTTGACAGTTAGTAGATTTTCTTTCGAACGAATTTGTGAATGATCTTAATCGTGTAATGCCCGCTGTACACTCTCGCCGAGAGCTCTTGGGCGAGAGTCTCGTGCGAGAGCCCCTTGCCCGAGTGCGATCATGTACATTCTCGCTTAGTTCAATCGCAGTTAAGAACTCAGACAAGATGGACGAAAACGACCATTCACCATTCACCATGCATCGAAAGATATCATTGTAATCCAAAGATTTATGGCCTGTTTCACCGCTTCCTGATAAGGTGCCCGATAGGGTTATTTGACAGATTTCCCATACTCCATCTGTCAAATTAAGTAGTGGATAGTCTTATCAGGAAGCGGTGAAACAGGCCCTAATAATCATATTTAATTTTATTTCTCACAGATAATTACTGATAATGTCGTTTAATATTGTTATTTTTCTGTTCTACACTGTCCAACGGCGGGACTAGTACTGAAAGACGCGAGAGTGTACAGTAGTGCGCTCGTTTTCCTCGCGAGACCCTTTGTCTCGGGCGCAATATACCGACAACGGACCGAGAGGGTCCGAGACAGGCGAGACGAGGCCAGCGCACCCATTTACACTCTCGCACTCGGGCCGCCTCGCCTAAAAGAGTTTTTAATTTTTTGTTCGTTAATATGTTTCAAATAATGTAATGTAATTCTTTTTCTAATTATATACTTGCATAATCTTGCTGAAATAACGAAAAATAAGCCATATTAAAAAAGACGAAATCTTTTGACAAATCGAATTCTCTGAGATCTAGTAACAATACCTGTCAGCGTTAGCGCTCGCCATTGGCTATTGAAACCACATATGACGTAAAATAGGATCAATGTTATATGATAATGTGATAAGCAGATATGATCAAATGATCATTTTTATTGGATCCTATATATATGTTCCAATATAAATGATAATGTAATAACCCCCTAAAAGGGCCTAAACAGGCCACATGCACTTTATCAGAAAGTGGTGAAACCATAATTAACCACCACTTTCTAATAAAGTGCCGTATAGGCTATTGGCAGCTTTTTTTTACATATTCTCCATAAATCATCTATCAAGTTAAGTGGTGTCGGTGGATAGGTGGTGAAACAGGCCCTTAATCAAGTTTTGAGACACAACTACATCACTACTAATAATATAAATGTGAAAGTGTCTATTACCTCATCAGTCATCATACTCGGCTTAATCGTTAAAAGGTTCGGTGTCGCCGAACGGAAACACCGAGTGTGGACCAATCAGTGAGCTATGTTCATTTGCAGTCCTGCACGGCGGACTGCCGTGAATGGGCCCTTTTAGATTAGCCTTGTTCGTTTCAGTTTTCAACTACGCATGCGCGGCTTTTTTGTTTGTCAGTGTGAGTGTCATATTTTTAACCGACTTCCAAAAAACGAGGAGGTTATATGTTCGGCTGTGGATATTTTTTTTTATTATTTTTTTATTTTTTATTTTTGTATGTTCAACGATTACTCCGCCGTTTGTGAACCGATTTTCGAAATTTTTGTTTTGTTGTATTAGGTTTCACTCCAATTTGGTACCATGTTCACAAAAGTGGTGACCTGATGATGGGATCCATGAGTAATCGAGGGAACTCCTCAAAATTTATATGGAAACATATGGTGATTTTGGTTTTATGTGAAGTGTACTAAGAATATGCTACCAAAAAGTCAAATATTGGGTCAAGGCATACCATGGTTTCGAAGATGCTGAGAGAACTCCTGACTCCTTATAGATACACGTTTGGGAGTTTCGGCGTTGTTTTAAGAACAGAAAGCATACGCTACTATGCAATTAATATTCATCATCATAATCATAATCATCGTCATCATCATCATTACCACGTCGTGTTAAGGTCACCAATGTCTCATGGCACAGAATAGATAGTAGTACAAGGCATAGGTATGGATATACTAATAATAATAATTATGTATTGTTACATAACAACACCTGTTTGTTTAATACACGGCGGTCGGCGCTGCAGAGGCGACGGTGTCGCGCGGGCGGCGCGTGGCGGCAGACGACAGATCGAATATTTTACTACTTTATATTATACAGATCGAATACTTTACTAACTACTGTTCACTTCACTGATAATATATTATTTTGTGAGTGTGAGTTGTGACTCTTAATGTAAAGAAAAGACGTCATACGCCTAAAACTGGTCTTATGGTTCTGTAGGGTTACCCTGGGACGTTAATCCCTCTGGCGTAATATCAATTAAGACAACCAGTGAGTGTGAGCGAGAAGAAAAAATTTGTTGTAGCGAATTAGTTATATCAAATGCTGTCGAGTAAGCGATACCGCGATGTAGATGCTTAACAACGACATCTGTTGTTGAATTGCGGAACTAAATTTTCTTAGAAAATATAAATTTTACAAATCTCAACACTTAACAAATTGTAATAAAATACGTAAAATATACGCGAAGGTTTACGTACTAGTGTAACTAAAAAGAGTGAAATTATTATTATTTTTAACAAAAAATTAAAACCGACTTCCAAGGTAAAAATAATAATAACATTAATATGAACTAAAAAGTATTAAATAATTTTTACTATCTAATAGTGCCTTTTTCCGAATTCGGCTAAACCTCAACTATTTCTGTACTCAATCTTCATAATTTTGAAGTCGGTGCCAGTTCCAAAAGTTTCAAATATTCTGTCAGAGGACTGAAGATTCAACTATCTGGTACCGACTTCAAAATAATGAAGATTGAGTACAGAAATAGTTGAGGTTTAGCCGAATTCGGAAAAAGGCACTATTAGATAGTAAAAATTATTTAATACTTTTTAGTTCATATTAATGTTATTATTGTTTTTACCTTGGAAGTCGGTTTTAATTTTTTGTTAAAAATAATAATAAAGTACCGATAAATTTCTGTCAGGTGAGTGTTATGTTCTAAAATACCTGTCAGATTTTGACAGAAATTGATCGGTATTTTAGGATAAGACAATCACACTGACACACAAAAGCCGCGCATGCGCAGTTGAAAAACCAAACGAACAAGGCAATAAAAACTGGGTAGAGATAAACTACGATAACATGGCGCGCCCCTTCAAAATTCAAAACGTTTGATGTGCGTTGTCAAAACGTTTGAAGTGCGTTGTCTTGCGCGGTCGGCTAGTTATGATTAGTTGACCAACAAATCTTGGTAATTAGTGACATTAAGTAAAATATTACGAGTACTGGTTGATTGGTTGAATCAGAGACCAGAGTCCAGACATACTAGTTGAATACTTACTACATACAAACTCTTTCATAAGGATGTGTCTACACACATTGAAACAGTAATTTGGTTTGGTGGAGTGCACCATATTATCGTAGTTTATCTGTATGCAGTGTTTGACGGATAGTGTATGGGGCTAATGTCAAACATACTATCGAGAGAAGTTGATATCGTAGACCTACGTCTTTTGACGACTAAGAGCCAGTCCACACGGCACTTTGCGTGGCGTTGCGTTGTCTCAACGCAAATATTTTGACGCATAGCCGGCAACACGGTCGCTGCGCCATCGCAGCGTTACGAAGCAGTCAACGTCAACACCCCCTCCCGCTTCGTCTCGGGAGCTGCTGTCCGTCATGTGTGCGTTGCGACGACGCAGCGCGCCGTGTGAACACCTTGGTTGTTTGCATGAAAAACAACGCAACGGCAACGCTGCGTCGACGCAACGCGCCGTGTGGACTGGCTCTTACATTGAATTGACTTAATACGACCAAATGACGTAGGTGCGCAGTCTGTCTATTGCTAAGTACTCACATACGGTTTAGCTCGATCGAGCAATAACGTCGAGCAAAACCCGCGGCTCGGGCTTTCGTCCACACATTCAGCACTGCTCGATAGTTTTATTCTAAATCTATATATTTCATTCCATCAATCCGGCTCGATCCGGTTCCCTCAATCCTTCGAGCGGCTCGATGCGAGCCTTCGAGCTGTGAGTTTTGCGGTCCACACAGTAATTATTACTTACTCGATTTGGAGTAAAACTATCGAGCAAAACCGTATGTCATTACTTAGCATTAGAATCAATTTCTTCGATGGTACATTTAATTACAGTTAATTAATTTTCGTCTCTGAGTACGGTAGTAAAAATGTTTTAAACCTTTCTTGCACATTAGAATTTAATTAGAACTAGTCGACAAATCACAACTAACATTCACATAACCCGAACAAATTATGTAGGTCCGTCATCAATCATCATAAATGTTTATAGTACATAATAACCCTAGGGGGCGTCCACAAATTACGTGAGGTGTATTATTGAATTTTTTGACTCCCCCCCCTGGTGAGATTTTTTTCAAAATGTGGGCTTCTTACGTAAACGTTTGGTTTGACAGTCAGTAGATTTTCTTTCAAACGAATTTGTGAATGATCTTAGTCGTATAACGATTACACTTACAATTAAATCTTAAGGGCGTTCCGTCCGGAGTTTCCGTAATTGACCGTATTTAAAACCTTATAAACTCATAATCTGAAAGCTACAAAGTTAAAAAAAAATACAGTAATAATCTTCAGTATATCAACATTCCTTTTGTCGTTTTAAATTTTCTATTTTTGTTTCTTATACTCATGATATCAGCTTCCAAAGTAATACCAATTTGTTAAAATTCAAGCATACATTCAGCATCTCCTTAGGATTTACAAATTACTTTTATTTGAAACTCACGCCAATAGATCGACAATATCATAAACTACATATTCGCCGTTTTAATTTTTTTTTAGGACAATTTTGAACTAAGATAAGTAAAAATAATAGGGTTTTGGCGCGATCTCGGCAACGCGGGAAATGTATGGCCAAGGTCGTTTGCTCGGGGGACGACCTTAAGTATACGTACGATCTGGATGAAATGGACTAAAAAAGTATTATTTTGTTGAGAAAAAAATTACGTGAGATTCGCCGAGACCCCCCAACGTGATATCCCCAACGTGAGATTAGATGAGATTTGATTCGACCTCTAACTACTTTGTGGACTGTGTCGACTAATTTGTGGACGCCCCCCTACTATAGTTCGTGCAATCCACGAAGACGCGCGTCACCAATTTTTAGACGAGCATCTTTCCCTTTGACCGTGACTGGTTTATTTATTTGTAGTGTGCGCGTGCACTCATAGCTAATTAGTAGACATCGGATTATATGCATTTGCATACTTGCATAATATGCAAATGCATATTATAATGGCACTTTTTAGGCGATAGTGCAATTTTTTGTTGATAGTGCATATTTCGGTAGTTTTATGCCCTCGTAGTTTCCAAACTAGCTATCATGACACACACCGAGGCCACAAAACAGAGCTACGATAGATCATAACACTTTAAATATGTGGCTCCATCCCCATTTAAAGAATAATACAACCAATAGGTACAATATCTTTCTAAAAACAAATTTTTTCTTCGTAGTTGGCAACATTATTAAAAAAAATTAATAATGTAAGTAATAATGTAAGTATAAACTTCCATGGGCACTAAGATTATAATCGTAAAATATTAGTAGAAAATTATTATTGGTGCTGTATAAGAAATGAAAAGTCCTGGAATTGATGAAATTATAAAAATAGGCGCTTTTATTAACAGCACTACCGGAAAACTCTTCAAAAAGCAAGAAAATTTTAATATTAAGTGACTTTTTACTGTGCATATTTCGACCATTTTTCGTGGATATTTGCATGCATATTTCGGCACTTTGAGCGTGCATATAATCCGATGTCTAGTAATTAGTGTGTACCGATAACACTCAGACATTGGCGATAGCTTGCACACATCCATACTTAATATTATAAACGCGAAAGTGTGTCTGTCCGTCTGTCTGTTACATCTTCACGCCCAAACCGCTGAACCGATTTTGCTGAAGTTTGGTATGGAGATACCTTGAGTCCCAAGAAAGGACATAGGATACTTTTCATCCCGGAAAAATGTACGGCTCCCGCGCGATAAACTAATCATCTAGTATACTTTAAACGATAAGGAGGAATAGTGGGGCGCGTCTTCGTGGATTGCACTATCTGTAAATTTTGTATCTGCTTATCTCAAGTTCTTTAGGGTCAATTCAGACCGCAACGCGACGAGGCGAGGCGAGGTGCGGCGTGGCATAAATTTGTATGGATTTGACAGATTTCAATTGCGTGAGACTGTCCCGTCCAATCCTGAGAGATCTGTCCAATCCATATAAATTTATAAATGCATCTCTGATGACGACCTCTGTGGCTCAATGGTTAAGAGTGTGTGGCAGCTCAAGCCGGGAGACGCGGGTTCGAATCCCGCCGACGGAACAAAAAGTTTTTCAATGTTCCTGGGTCATGGATGTGTATTAAATATGTGTATGATATAAAAAATCTTAAATATATGTATAGTATAAAAGTATTAAATACAATATTTCCGTTGTCTGGTACCCGTAACACAAGTCCTTCAGGTACTTAGCACGGGGCCAGACTGACGTGGTGTGAAGCGTCCATAGATATTATATTATTACTATTATTATTATATTATCTACGCGTCGCGGTGCGGTCAGAATCAACCCTTAGCTAGGAACAAATTATCGGACGAACGTCCGCGGACGTTTTCATCGGATGCGGCTTATTTCTATCTGATTAATACAAAATACACTAAACTGTGCACATTGTCTGACATAAGACGCGGACGCGACCTTGAGCGTTCGGACGTCCGAACAGAATCTGGCTGGCCGGATGTTTTTGCATCCGCGGACGTCTGCCATTGTCATATTATAGGTTAGGTCTTTGACGTCCGCGGATGAACCGTGCACATTGTTAAGCCGCATCCGTCAGCCGCGACTTATGGACGCGTCCGATTATTTGTTTCTAGCTTATGTGTCTAAACACATTAGGCTGAATTACGCCGGCGTAAATTCCGCCGCGTTTCAAAATTTCATACAAAATGCGGGCGGAACGCGATGGAATAGTGTGTCGTCTCTCGCGTTCCGCCCGTATTTTGTATGTGTTTGAAACGCGGCGGAATTTACGCCGGCATAATTCAGCCTTGTGTGTTTCGACACTTACACTCATCACTTCATCCAATACCGATGTTAAACCTGCGCGCGGCCAATACGGTTATGAATATTCTTCCTGTGCCTAGACAAATGACTGGTCCTTGAGAAATTCTTA
Organism: Polyommatus icarus; assembly: GCA_937595015.1. Taxonomy (NCBI): domain Eukaryota; kingdom Metazoa; phylum Arthropoda; class Insecta; order Lepidoptera; family Lycaenidae; genus Polyommatus; species Polyommatus icarus. Next base: position 2,349,708 of record OW569342.1, on the reverse strand, counting down.
AAACAAATTTCGCAGCTAAACGGTTTGTCACCCGTATGTGTTCTCATATGATTATTCAGAGCTGCCCTCATGGAAAATTTCTTCGAGCAAATGTCACACATGAATGGTTTCTCGCCCGTATGTGTTTTTATATGGTTCAACAGCGTACTCCGCTCAATGAATTTCCTCTCGCAGTAGTCACACGAGTACGGTTTGTCGCCCGTATGTATTTTCATGTGGATCTCCAGGGACGGTTTCACGGAGAACTTTTTTGAGCACACGTCACAGGAGAACGGTTTCTCACCGGTATGTGTTCTCATATGATTGGTTAAAGCGCTCCGTTGTATGAATTTCTTCGAGCAAATCTCACAGTTATATGGCTTGTAGCCAGTGTGCGTTCGTTGGTGTTTCTTCAGATTGTTCTTATCAGCAAATTTCTTCCCGCACACATCACAATTGTGTGGTTTATCAGTGACATGGATGATTGTGTGTCGGACAAGCTGGCTTTTGTATGTGAACGTTTTCAGACATACTTCACAGGTGAGCGGTTTCTTGTGACTCTGACAGTTGACTCCTTCGCTGTTTGCGCTTTCTTGCTCGTCTTGTTCTGTACCTGAAATAAAATTAATGTCATTTGTTATTACTTCAATCTCATAAAATAACTCCTTGAATATACTAATTTAATATATTTACAAAAACAATTTTCCCATAATTTTACCCATAAACTCCCAAGCGGAACCCGGGTGCCGCATAACAATTGAATATCGATTATGTCTGTGATTCCCACGATCAAGGTATTAAGCCCGTCACATACCTAGCTGTAATATATATTAATATGTTTATAGCTAGGCATATTAATATATATTTTCTATACTAATTTTCGCGTGACCACACACTCAGCTATAATATATATTTCTGTGACATGTGGATTTAGTATAGATTAATATGCCTTGCTATAAATATATTAATATATATAATAGCTAAGTCTGTGACGGGCTTTAATAGAATTTTTAAAGTTCCGCGCACACACTTGGGCACTATAAAAATCACTCTTCGTGTCTAAACACACTAGTGACTAGGCCGAAGTTACGCGGCGTAAATTCCGCATGATTACGCCCGCAATGTATTTTAAATTACCGATGACACACTATTCCGCCGCGTTCCGTACGTATTTTGTATGCGTTTGACATTGCGGGCGTAATCATGCGGAATTTACGCCGCGTAACTTCGGCCTAGTGTGTTTAGACACTTAAGCCGTGTTCACACCAAACTGACTATACGCCGCTGAATGTGAGCGAGCGTTACGCAGTTTATTGTATTTCCATACATATTCACTTTTTCGTTCACACCTAGCGGACAATACGCCATTACGCTAGGCGTAGGCGCGGAAATTCGACACCGTATATTTTGTATGATTTTCGCGTTTACACTGGGGCTCACAGTGAGCCTGCGTAACGCTCGCTCACATTCAGCGTATAGTCAGTTTGGTCTGAACACGGCCTTATATAGAGGGTCTGAAAGCTGACTGAACCTATTTAGATGAAATTTAAGAGCCAATGTATCGAAGCACAATGTAATAACCGAATTTCAGCGGAATGGAGTCATACAATGTATAGTACAGAGGTTCCCAAACTTATTTTGTCTACCGCCCACGTTACGAACAATTCCATAACTAATATTATTAGTTATGGATTTGTTCTGTCCGTCTGTCTGTCTGTTACCTCTTCACGCCCGAACCGCTGAACCGATTTTGCTGAAATTTGGTATGGAGATACTTTGAGTCCCGGAAAAGGACATAGGGTACTTTTTGTCCCGGAAAAATGTACGGTTCCCGCGCGATAAACGAGTATTGGCGCAACGAAGTTGCGGGCATCATCTAGTTATAATATACTTTAGCACCCTATTGTTTCAATTTAAAATGAATCCTGATGAAATAAGTCACCCCCAAGCCACGTGCCCACTGAAGAGGCCCGGTTCCCCGTAAGGGCTACTTGCACCGGTGTGCAAAAAGAGGATTTTGGCGCCCCTTTAGGCAAATCTTTTGGGTCCTTCGTTTTGGCGCCCCTAAAGATGACGATGTGGCGCCTCCAGAGGATGGCGCCCGTGTGCATTGCACACATTGTACATATGGTAGCGAGGGCCCTGCAAGGGGGCGTTATCGCCCACTTTGAGAAAGGCTGATGTAGTATAAAATAATACACATACCTAGAGCTTCTATCTCTATTTTCATAACCGCATGTAAATTCTGTTCCGGCCAAGATGCTTGCTCTCTGCCCTCTAGATATTCCTGTTTGACCGGTTGCACTTCAAACTTTATACATTTCTTATCTTCTTTTGAATTACTCGCATATTGTGGTTCATTGTGATCTGTAAAGAGACGATTAAAGTATAAAGCTCATGTTTTATAGACAGACGAGATGACGCCCGCAACTCCGTTGCGCCAAAATTCGTTTATCGCGGCGGAACCGTACATTTTTCCGGGATAAAAAGTATCCTATGTCCTTTCTCGGGTTACAAAGAATCCCCGTACCAAATTTCATCAAAATCGGTTCAGTGGTTTGGGCGTGAAGAGGTAACAGACAGACAGACAGACAGACACACTTTCACATTTATAATATTAGTATGGATGACTTATGTAATATCATAATAATAGCTCCCACACCAGTTTCGGTAACGGTGGCCGGTGTCATTGAAACCAGGCCAGCTACGCAGGAGTAATTTTAAAATTTATATTGCCCAAGTCTGTGCGCAGTACACAAGAGCACTCTCTATTCCTTTACTCTCATAACCCAGTGGGACGGCAGACCGACATGAGCGACGAGAGATCAGGAGAAGGACCGACTTTTGGCATAGTCAATAATGCCCATCCGACGCACACATTTTACTTGTCAGACAATCTGGTGATCACCCTGCATTGTTCTAACCAAACTTGGAAATATCCTGTTTCCAACGCGGGAATCGAACCAACGACCTCCGAGTCAAGAGCCGCGCTCCATCTAGATCACGGAGGTGTTGTTTATTATGTAATATGGTTTAAAGTGTATAGTAGCAAAATAGTATCCCTAGTCATGGTGTTAAAATGCTTAGCTAAAGGCTTGACACTAATTGATATCCACACCAATATAACGAATGCGAATGTGCTATCTATCTGTTACCACTTCACCAAACCGCTGCACTGAACTTAAGGGGGTTAATGCATTGTCAACTATATCTATGATAATGCTCATCATAGGATCACAACTTGACGACCTCCGTGGCGCAGTGGTGAGCGCGTTGGTAGCTTAAGCCGGAGGTCGCGGGTTCGAGTCCCGCCGACGGAACAAAAAGTTTATAAAGTTCCTGGGTCATGGATGTGTATTAAATATGTGTATAATATAATAAAAATCTTAAACATATGTATAGTATAAAAAGTATTAAATATATTTCCGTTGTCTGGTACCCGTAACACAAGTCCTTCAGGGACTCACCACGGGGCCAGACTGACGTGGTGTGAAGCGTCCATAGATATTGTTTAAGATATTATTTATTACAACTCTAAATCCTATCATGGAACAACTTTGTGTCCGGTCTACGTCTAATAGGGCCTTAATACCAGTGACATACGGACCATTATTCTCTAAACTGCTTGGTACTATAAACTGTATCTCTTTTTGGTATAGAGATACATTGAGCCCCAGTAACTGACATAGGATACTTTTTACCCCGGTAAAATGTACGGTGCCCGCGCGATCAACGAATTTTGGCGCAACGAAGTTGACGTCATGTAGTAATAATACTCGTAATATAACGTGAACCAAACAAAAACCTTATGTCTCTTTGCTTGGATAAAATCAATATTAGGTCAGGCAGGTTTCTCTCTTTCTCTCTACTCACCGTCATCATCATATGGACGATCTATCTCAGACTCCTGTTTCACACAACTCGAAGATGTGTGAGTTTCAGATGTGATTTTCGTCTTGGACTGTGATAGTTCCAATAAAGATTTGATGGCTCCACACTCGATTTTGATCTGAAAATATAGGTTAATCAAGTAAGTAAGTGTATAAAACATTTTTAGACACTTAAATTTTTAAAATAACTCTTCCCAGTGGCGTAACTATAGGGCGGCAGGGTTGGAAAAATGCCACGGGCCCCCGACCCGAAATGGCCTCGGCCCAAGAGGCAGTGAGGTCAGAAATTTTTTATACAATGTTTTATTATTAACGTGACGGTTTTTACTGGCAGGGCCCCATCACTTTGCCACGGGCCCCCGATGTTATAGTTACGCCACTGACTCTTCCTTTATGTTTGGTTTACATTATTCTAATCCGGTAATTCAATCCAGTGCTTGAATGCTACTGGGATAATGTAAATGGCAGTAAATTCTACTGGAATGCTCTGAATAGCCATTTACATTATTCAGGGCCCCCGTAAGGGCTGCTGGCGCCCGTGTGCAATAAATTAAGAAATTAAAAAAAACCCCCGCCAAACAACTTTAAAAATTAATAAAATAATATTTACTGCCTTTAAGTTCAAATAATTCCTAACTTGTGTAAAGTAATATTTTAGTCCATAATTGTTGTCACAACTACAACAATAATAAACTACAACATACAGCCGCCCGCGCCAAGTCGCTGACTATCTCGATTCAGTTCGCTATGAATTGATTGTGAAATCAAACATATCTACATTAGCGGTCCTGGACAACAATTATGGACTAAAATATTACTTTACACAAATTAGGAATTATTTGAACTTAAAGGCAGTAAATATTATTTTATTACTTTTTAAAGTTGTTTGGCGGGGGTTTTTTTAAATTTCTTAATTTAATTTTATTTCATACTTTTTAAACTTGTGTCGGTTAAAGTGCAGAATAATTCCTATCAACAGAATCATAAGTATTTTCATGATTACCATCTATCAATGTCCTTTTCGATGAGGCTGTTAATATGAGCCCAAACATGAAACCTCCCCTTTGGGTTCATACGAAGCTCGGTTCCTATAGAATCCAGGTGATACTGCAGAAGCAGCAGCATGTAATATATATTTACTGTTTATCTACTTCTTACTGGTTGTCGCAATTGAAATGAAACCTAAACACGAAACTTCTACTCTAAGTTGGCGAGGAGTTGGATATCCTACTGATTATCAGGTGATGGTGCATCACCAGGCTAACTTTCCATTATTATGTGTATACTTATATTATATATTCACAAATGTCACGAACTAGAATGAAATAAAAAACCCATCAAATGACTACTAGTTCCTAAAGGCCTTTCATGAACCAGATAAACCCTGACTGTCCAGCACTGAGCAGGCTGATGATGATGAACTATAGCTAAGAACACTCTCGAACATGTCAGCTCTCAAACAAAAAAAACTAGATCAAAATCGGTCCACCCGTTTGGATGCTACGATGCCACGAACATGAACCAGATAAACCCTGATTGTCCAGCACTGAGTGGGCTGATGATGATGAACTATAGCTAAGAACACTCTCGATCATGTCAGCTTTCAAACAAAACAAACTAGATCAAAATCGGTCCACCCGTTTGGATGCTACGATGCCACAGACAGATACACACACAGACAAACAGACAGACAGACAGACACGTCAAACTTATAACACCCCTCTTTTTTGTCAGGGGGTTAAAAAAAGGATTTTGGCGCCCCTTTAGGCAAATTTTTTGGGTCCTTGGTTTTGGCGCCCCTAAAGATAGCGATTTAGCGCCACTAGAGGATGGCGCCCGTGTGCATTGCACTCCATGCATTATTCCAATAGCAATCTATAGTCTGTGCGCAATTAGGTGGCCGCTCTGCCAATACACTTTTATACCGGCAGAGCGGCCAACTAGTTGCGCACGGACTATAGCGCTGGATTGGATTTCTGAAAGAAACTGGGATAATAAAGTGGCTGGTTTACATTATTCCAATATAATGTAAACCAGCCACTTTATTGTCCCAGTGGGACAGATAACAATATTTTCTAATAATTCTTAATGTAAATTATTATGCTAGCATAGCTTTGATTGCGGCAACCAAATCAAAAAATTCCATAACGAAAAAACCTAACACACTCCTATCCGACCGGCACAGCAATGCAGCATTGCCAGTCTTCGGTACGGTGTTTGTATGCATGCGAAAGATGCTTGTGTAAGGGTATATTATGTAAACAAATTTTTAGACACAGACGTGAATGAATTTGGTTTAGCCACACACAGCTCGAGATTGTTGCTCTATTCTGCTAGGTATTTAACCTTATAGTCTGGATATTATGTATTTTGTTATTCATTAAAATGTTATTCATTAAATGTACCTTATTCTGGAAAACACCATCAATGAGACCTCGCGTGTGTATGGCCAACTGCTGCAGCCGGAGACATTGCTGCAGCCTCGTGCGACAGATGTAGCACATCCAACATTCATTATCTGTAAGCTATAAATAAAGATAATATTGTAGCATCGTGGTTATTGCAGACACAATAGATTTTCAATTGCCCCTTGGGGATTGATGGGTTAATATTTTGGGAAAATGCAAAACGAGATGCTCCGTCAGGCCGAAGCCCACTGACATAGTAAGGAATCATCAGCTAGACACAATTTGCTAGAGCCCTAAGGGCACACACATTTAGAAAACCCAACGCTTTTGGACAACAAATTAACAAAAGATCTTTTCATATATTATTACTATGTTAAACTATGTTAGTTATAAAAATACAAAAACACACATCAGATATTATGTTTCTTAATATTTTGATTCTGATTTGATTTAATAAAAATTGGTGGGGTAGTCGGGAGTTTCCTATATAAAAGTACTCTGTGGTCAGGAGTCACTAGTCAGTAGTCAGTGTTTATTTCTAATGGTGCTCGAAACCATGAATAATAATATTACGTGTTCTGTGCTCGAAACCTAGACTAAATTAAGCCTTCTTAAGTTTTTTCACTACAGATAACAAGATTTGTGTTTATAGTGTAATAGTGTTTACGTATACCTTCAAGTCTGCGAGCTTCTCATAAAGACACTGCAGGTTTGTTTTATAAATATTTATTGTTCTTTTATTAACAGACAAGCATAAATAGCAGTAAGCTTTCTTTAGCATTTTTTCAAAACTTCTTGTATTGATAAAGCTAACCTATAAAATAAATAGGTAGTAAATAGATCTTCTTCTTCGTCTTCAGCATAAAACAACTACAGATTATATTATTTGACATCACCGGAGTCCGGACACGTCCGGTGCGATGCTGCGACTGTTGTTATCACGTTGTTATTGATGATGATCATGGTATAAAAGCATAATATTTTTGATAGGCAGAAATAGCAACAATAAGGTATCTTTAACATTTTTGTTGTGTTTCGGATAAAATATTGTATGAGAAAGATTTAGTTCTTCTTGTCTTTTAAGTTTTATCTTGATAAAATTACAGTTACTTATACAGGTCGCTTGCTATCGATAGTGATTCACATACAAAAACTATGAATTTTCTGTTTTACTATTAATACATTTCAGGTTTCCGTACCTAAAGAGTAAAAAAATACCCTATTTTAGTCTTCGTTGTCTGTCCTTTGACGTTACCTGCCACTAGCGTTATATTTTCTCCGAGCTGAGTCAGCTAAACTTTCATTAATAATTATTGTTGCATGTTGACTTTACCTAAACTACAATTCATACTTTTCTCATTCTCTATGAATGAATGAATTAGTGAATTCATTCGAGTTTCGACGTACGGGAATGATTGTTCAAGGCTTGAACTTCAAGCAAATCAACTCAAAGACTTAGGACTTTATGGTTGCATTATACCTAAACATACCGGCAAAATTAGAGGAACATAACAAAATTTAATTTTTTTTGAAAATTATTCGCTATTTTTTATATGTTTATTTATTTATTAAATAATTGACGATTAAAAAATAAAACTTATATAAATTTAGGGCATAAAAAACGTGTAAAATAGAAAAAATCTGCAAAAATCAAAAATTAAGAAAAATCTTTGAAATTTCAGTAGTAAGTTTTTAATATAAATTCTTTATTTTTACTTAAGAAATGCCATGTTTAAAGCGTATAATGCCTTCTATGGATCTCAAGAGGGTCTGGATACGCCATTCCATGCTTGCATTTTGATTGTCGATCATTTCCTGTGGGATATTCTTCTACTCCTCCAGTAGCGCCAACTCGAGCTTCTGGACACATTTTGGAGCTAGAGTTTTAACTCGTACCGTTCACCCATTGATGTGCCACACGTCCTCAATCGGATGCACATACGTAGACCGTGCTGACCTCTCCACCTGGGCTACGCCAGCATCATTTAGGTAATAATACCCGTTTTTTTTTACTCTATGGACTCGCATAAAATTGAAGTTACTGCCTAAAACTGTGTAAAAGGCACAACATGCAGTTCTAGGATGTTTGTGCTATTGCCCTGTACTGTTAAAGTACCATCATTAACAATCATCAGCTCCGTGCGGGCTCCAAATCATATGCCACCCCAAACCATTACGAAGCCTGCATGATAGGCCACTGTGTCCGTTAAGTTTGATGGTCTATAGCGTTTCTTACAATTTATCCACATTCTTTATCGCCTGTCAACAAAATTTACACAGAGTTTGCTCCCATCACTGTACAGCACACGATTTAACTCACTTGTTAAATTTTGATGTTCACGCGCAAATCTTAGCCTGGCTCTTTGTGGTCCTGTCTCAAGTTTTGGTGCCCTTGCTGGCACTTTTGAGTTTAATTTAACTTCTTTGATTCTTCTTCTTACTGTACAATCACTTACACGTCCATTTCGGACCTGTTCCGACAGGTTTCGTCTCTGTAAAGCAGTTTGAGGTCGATTTCTTAAGGCTTGTACCCTTACAAAACGGTCATCCTGAACCATTACCACCCGAAATCTGCCTTGTTCTCGTCTCCAAACGTAAGATCCAGTCTCTCTGTAGCGTTGAAAGTTACGATGGACCACGAAAGCCGACACACCTAAGGCCTGACTGACCGAACGGTAGGTGTGACCTTTCTCTATCGTGGTTACAGCTCTAGCAGTCGTAGATGCTGGAAAATCACTAATTTTGTATCTAAGCAATGTGTTCTTCCAAAAACCAAACAATCAAATGAGCTGGCATACCTTGCACCCCGCTAAAAACGCCATTCTTATCAGAAACACTTACAACGTCAATCATCGAAAAACACTTAGTAGAGTATAATTGCAATAAAAATCTGTAAGCTTCCCAGTTGTGTTCAATATTTTATTTCTTAAATGAGCTTAGAAACTATAAAAAAGGATTTCACACAGCCCGATCCACTTGAATTCAAGTTGTGGCCCTTTTTACCTATGTTCCGCTAATTTTGCCGGTGTGTGTATTTGGCAACTTTTTTAGAATCTCTAGGGGCAGCCCCTCTCGCCCCCCTTGGCGACGCCCTTGTATCTATCTATAGGATAGGATCCATATTATAGTGGATGGGATATAACGAATTTCCTTTTATTTAATTGCGTATAGTATTGCTAGAATGACCTTGCAAGTATTATTTCCGTCATCAGGCAGAATATGATATACCAACGTCCAACACACATCCTTATAATTAAAAATCGGCTAAGCGCGAGTCGGAGAAAACTTAAAACAAAGTCTAGTTTGAATAACTCCATCCGGCCGATTAACCGACTTCCAAAAAGGAGGAGTATCTATGTCCGGCTGTATAATACCTATATTATATTTTTAAGGTTTCTAACCCAAAAAAAAATGGTACCCTTATAGATTTGTCCGTGTGGAATCCTCGGAACACTGGTATGTGGAATCCTCGGAACACTGGCTCACTAACACACCCAGTACCACTTGCGGAGCGCACGTCTATTCACTGTCACTGCCACTATACAACTGAACTCTGTGACTACTTGACAACGACTTATATAGACTGCCCCCACTACTGGTGTGCATGAGACAATGTAGTATCTACTTTATATGTAGATACACTGCACATACACTACAGTCCGTCTGTCCGCCCATATGTCTGCACAGCCATAAAGACATGATAAATCTATTTAAGGGTTCCGCCTTTTGCCGTTTGGCTACGGAACCTTAAATTGTATAAAAAACATTGCATAATATAAATATTTCTTCCTCGATGTTAATAAAAGTTATGGAAACTTTCGTGAGCGAGTACGACTAGCACTTGGCTGGTTTTTAATTTAAAATAGGTGTAGGTCGTAATGTAAGTCGTAATATTTATTTTTATACTTTTTATACCTAGTTATCTAGGTAATTACCACAGTAACATAGCACCTTACTCATAATAATTATAATACTTGCCTAGTTATTGTTTAAAAACCTGTGTCATTGTTGTTCTATTTGTATTATTGCTAAGAATTGTGACCACAGCTGGGAAAAACCTAGAAAAATATGAATAGAACCTTTACCTATTGAGTATATTGTCATCTGCAGTTTTAAAATAAAAACATTATTTAATCCTTCGATCGGGGAGTCTTGGAAATGCTATTGTATTTTGTTGTCGCGAAGCTCGCAACACCGTTGCGCCAAAATTCGATTATGGTGCGAGGACCGTACATTTTTCCGGGATAAAAAGTGTCCTATGTCCTTTCCAAGCACTCACTCATAGTAACTATGTGATACATCGGTTCAGTGGTTTGGGCTGAAGAGGCACTGTTACCTCTACAGATACATTTTCGCATTTTTTTTTATTAAATAAGGGGGCAAACGAGCAAACGGGTCACCTGATGGTAAGCAACTATCGTCGCCCTGGACACTCGCAACATCAGAAGAGCTGCAGGCGCGTTGCCGGCCTTTTAAGAAGGAATACGCTCTCTTCTTGAAGGTTTGCAGGTCGTATTATCGTATAGGTCCGGAAATAATGCTGGTGAGAGTTCGTTCCAGAGTTTAACAGTGCGCGGCATAAGTACCTACATAATAATATTAGTAAGGATGTTTTCATAATAATTTCGATTACGATCCGATGTCGATTTTGATTTGATTACGATCTGCCCAAATAAACTCAAACTTGTAGATCAGTTTAGCAAAAGATCTGCCAAGAGAGAGTCCGACTCGCGCACGAAGGGAGACACGGAGCGACGGAGCTAATTTAGCTCCGCGGATAGAGCAAAAATGCGATCAGCTAGTTACAAACTAGCTATATTTGACCGAGCTTTGCTCGGTATTCGATAAAACACGAATAAAATGATATTTTCTAAAAATGATTCCTAGCTAGATCGATTCATCGCCCCCGAAACCCCCTATATACTAAATTTCATGAAAATCCTCGGAGTCGATTCCGAAATTTTCGAATTTAAAGATATACCCACTACAATCATGTTGTGAGTACCAAATTCTCCTGAGATAATATAGTCTCTATGATACTGCCCTTGCCTCTATAGGCAAGGGCAGTATTATGCAAAAACAGTATGTAATGTGTCTGTCCGTCTGTCTGTCTGTGTGTCTGTTTGTTATCTCTTCACGCTTAAACCGCTTAACCGATTTTGCTGTTGGTACAAAGATATGTATATCAACTTACTATCAGGGTTGGCGTGGCTTGAACAAATGAGGTTTTGCGCTGATAACTTCTATATTATTATGTGGTCGGTTTTCAATTATGTACATATTATTTTGAGTCCCGATAAAGGACAGGAAACTTTTGATCCTGGAAAAATGTTCGGTTCCCGCGCGATTAATAAACTAGAAAATGTTACGGACAGAAAGACGTCTGAGACTTCTAGACATTTAGAGACAGACGGACAGACGGAGAGACAGACAAACTAAATGGTTGGAAAAATACTACAAATCCCGCGGTAATCGACATATAGGATAGTTTAAAATTTAAACTATCCTATATATAAAACTATATAATAAAAATTTAAACTATCCTATATGTCGATGGGATTTGTAGTGGTTAGCTAGGGAGTTGAAATTTTCACAGATTATGTATTTAAACTTTAAATACATAATCTGTGAAAATTTCAACTCTCTAGCTATTACCATTCTTGAGTTACAGCCTAGAGACAGACAGACAGACGGACAGACAGACGGACAGACAGACGGACAGACAGACGGACAGACAGACGGACAGACAGACGGACAGACATCGAAGTCTCAGCAATAGGGTCCCGTTTTTACCCTTTGGGTACGGAAACCTAAAAATGTACGTTTTCCGCGGGACGAATTTCTGCTATTTCGTTATATTCGCACTTCGCAGCCTTACGAAAAAGTACAAAGAGGTTCTAAATAATCTTGCAGTGTAATTTGTTGAAAACACCTACATTCCTCAGTTACAGCAATTTGCACTTTATTATAGTGTGTTAAGGTTCTGTTTTGTAAGGCACCGATGTGAAGCTTTAAGCTCTAGTTGTAAGTTTGTGTGCGTTCGGCGAATTTATACGCGTCAGTGTAAATAGTGATGGGACAGTGTTATGTCGAAGTCAAAAGTTGTCGATATTTTAGTGTCGTCGTACACTTGTGTTTCTTTAGATTGAGAAAAAAAAGACGGGTTGCACTCCGGGAGTGCCGGCAGAAGTGAAAACTTGATTATTAACGTTGTGCATTTTTTTAAAACCATTTTTAATTAATCGAAACCCTTACAATTGATTAAAATAAAATATCGACAATCGAAAAAAAAACTCATCGATTGTTCGATTAATCAATTTTGATTAAAATTTATATTACTTAATTTTTATATTACTTAATTTTAATTATTAGTCAATTTTAATCATTACTTAATTTTAACTGTTTAAACTCCTAAAAGGTCTTTCTATAACTCAAAAGGCTGTAATTGCGATAATAAGTATAATTATTTATTCACTTCTCCAAAGTGCAATTTACAAGCCATATTTCTGTGGGTCTGTGTACTTAATACACACGACCGTAACATCCAAAACTGGACCGATTTTAATCTAGTTTTAAGTTATTGCATAGCTTTTATCATGGCGACTGAATCAAGAAATTTCGTAACGGAAAAACCTAATACCCCCAGTGCCCAGTTGCCAGACTTCGGCACGATACACGATAGTTTATTTGCATGCCGTACTAGACGTATGCGGATCACAATTGCATAAGTTCAGATAAAAAATACTATGCAATAGCTTTACCACGGCAGTCCCCGAGTGCCACACGTATTTTGTTTTTAACATAATAATAATATTATTACCTACATATTTACATTTTTTACCTGTCCCACAAAAGTGCTCAACGGAGCTAAATAAACTTCATTTCAATAAACGATTTTAATACTTAGGTAGTAGTACTGATTCTTACGTTTAAAAATCCATACTTCCATACTTAATATTATAAATACGAAAGTGTGTCTGTCTGTCTGTCTCTTACCTCTTCACGCTCAAACCGCTGATATTTTGTTGAAAGCTATGGAGATACTTTGAGTCCCGGGAAAGGACATAGGATACTTTTTGAAGTGAAAACTTCTTTAGCGGAGTAGAGCACTTTTGTGGAATGGGTAGAAACTGTGAAACTCGTGTCAGATTCTCGTGCTGATCAAAAAACCTTGGAAAAACCGTAAGACGGTTGGAGAGTAGTGTTTTGTAACGAACTCGAACTCGAACTATAATTTGAAAAAAAAAATGCACAACGTTAATAATCTAGTTTTAACTTCTGCCGGCACTCCCGGAGTGCAACCCGTCTTTTTTTATCCCGAAAAATGTACGGTTCCCGCGCGCTAAACGAGTTTTGACGAAACAGAGTTGCGGGCGTCATCTAGTAATGATTACATTATAAGTTGTTTATATCATGACTGTTTAATTAGCACTTAAAAAATCCACCACGTAATGTTTACTACTGATAATGTTGTAATCAAACATAATATACTTTTACGATAATATACGTTACGATTCATTTAAATCTAAATGCCACTTAAATTGGTAATATTATTGGAATTTGCCGCCCACATTTTACTTTATTTGCCTTCCAAATATATTTGATCAGATTGTGATAATGAAAAGTACCAAAATATTTAAATGAATACTGAAATTAGATATCAATTATACTAAGCAGTAAACTCTAATCTTAATGTTGGTCTATCGATAGATTTTATCGATACACTCTTTCCCCTCACTAAATGCACACAGTAACGTACTGTAAGCTATGCGCTCAGAAATAAGCGGCGAACATTCGAAACTCAAAAGTATTCTCAGTTGATTTGTAATCGCGACAGAGACCACGCGTCCACGCCGGTACGTGAAGTTTTTTCGAATTGTGTTCCATTTTTTAAATTTTGTTTTTTTTTATTGTGCTCCATTTTAGTGTTGTGAATATATCGATGTTGTGTGTTTTTTTTTATTTGTTTCAAATGCGAATTATGCGGTAAGATGGCAAAATGCGTGTACCAAAATAAATTCAGATATAGTATGTACCTACTTGCGTATTTTATAGGTGCATCACGATTGAGGAGGCTGTATTTTCAGTTTTATGACTTCGTGATATTGCGGGCATTTGAGTGTTATAGAGAAATTATTAAGGAATAAGAAATTGATTTATGTTGATATTGTATTCATAGATTCGTATTTTTGGGCAAGAAAAATATTTTATGTACCTTACAAAATACCTAAAAATAATATAATTAATACAATCAACATACTAGAAGTGAAAATAGATTTTTAAATGGTTTTTTTTAATATATTGACACAAAAAATATAACATTCTTGGCACCCGGTAATCATATTATGTTATTAGAGGTACAAAATAATTCTTCTTTATTTAGTTCATTTTTTTTCATTTCCCATTTTTTAATAAAAAAAAAATAGATAAGTATTTTATTCTGTTTTAAAATTAAAATACATTACGAAATGTAAATGTGGGTTAATATATTATTATGACCTACAGAATTGAGGTACGTAAAGATAAGCGCATAGATACATAGAGATATATTATGATATCTAGTAGATAATATGATTAGATATAGGGGGGAAAATTTGCTGAATACAATGTATGTTTAGAATGTGCCAAAAATGCTGGACGCGATTTTTTTCGAATGAATATTTTAAACTAACATTTTTTCGGATCTCATAAGCCGTGATATTTATTTTTTAACGCATTATATCTATGCATTAGAAACTATTTCGTCCTTGGCCAGGAAAAAAATGTTATATTTTATTTTTTTAACTTATTACGATTACCAGTTTATATCACTTTACGAAAATTTCACCGAGAAGGTGGCAACAAATAGATACTTTGGCATTTAAATTTAAGTCGCATGATGATGCTATTTATTAGGAATCGGATCATGAATATTGCACACCACTAAACAGTCTAAGCAATTATTATTCTAAATGGCTAAAGCATTTCTCAGGTAAGTAAATACCGATGGCATTAGGTCGTTTCAAAAATTGAACAAAAGGTTTTAGCGCTGAAAATGCCCGGTGTATTATTTTTATTATACGGCTGAAAATTAAGAAATATATGAAAAATACGCGAAATTGTTTTTTTATTTTATGTAATACTAGACATTCCACAAAAAATAGCCTATGATCCTTCACGTGGTCTACTTCTTATCTGACCCAAATAACAGAAAAATTGCTCTAGTAGTTCGTGAGATAAGCCCTTTCAAATATATTTCCCCCGTTTTTTCTACATTTTCCTCTATTTCTTCGCTCCTATTAGTCTTAGCGTAATAAAATATAGCATATAGCCTTCCTCGATAAATGGGCTATCTAACACTGAAAGAATTTTTCAAATCGGACCAGTAGTTACTGAGATTAGCGCGTTCAAACAAACTAACAAACTCTTCCGCTTTATAATATGAGTATAGATAAAATTAATTTTATTGTTTATTAATGATAAAAAATCTCTCCATATTTGGTGGCATAAAAAATAAGTGACAGATTTTTAAAAACCTTATCATAAAAAATCGGCCAAGTGCGAGTCGGACTCGCTCACGAAGGGTTCCGTAGTTCCGTACCACTACAGTGCAAAAATAGGCTAAAAATTGTATTTTTTCTATGGGAGCCCCTTTAGTTAAGTTATTTATTTAAATTTTATTATTTATTATTAAAGTATAAATACAATTAAATATTATGTGAACATTTCAGTTGCCTATGTGTTGCCGTTATTGATAAAGAGCAAAAAAATAGCAAGAAAAACACGTTTGTTGAATAGGAGCCCCCCTTAAATATTTAATTTATTCTGTTTTTAGTATTTGCTGCAGTAAAATTTCAGAAGTCTAGCTATAGCTGTTCTTGAGTTACAGCCTGGTGACAGACAGACGGACAGACGGACAGACATCGAAGTCTTAGTAATGGGGTCCGTTTTTACCCTTTGGGTACGGAACCCTAAAAAATCGACAGCGAAAGTGACGACACTTTCAATCAAATTCAATTGTTAGTGTCATTGGCATATTAAAAAAATATACCGCATCACCTCAAAAAAAAAGTTGATCGTTAATGTGTCATCCATTTTTTGTGAAGAATATTTCTTTTATTATTATAAAGGGTGGCGCTTGGTAACTTATTACATTCATACTCATACAGGAAACTACACGTATTTGGTTACATTAGGCTGATTTAAAAATTATGACGGTGGTCTTTTTGACGCCTGTTTTAAGAATAGATTTTTTTTATGATTCCGAATAAATACCTCTATTATTGTACAGCTAGTACTGAAAAAAAAACGATATCGGTTTATTATTGTATAAAAAAATAAAAATGTGAATGGAATATCAAACATTAAAAAAATATTTTACACAAAATAAAAAGAAAGACGTGTAAAATCTGGAAGCAAGTACAAAAACAAAAAAAATATGGAAGCAAGTATTTAGTGTCACTGGAAAGGAATATCAAATATGACTCGGCGGGGGAAATATTATGCAAATGCTATGATAATATGATGCTAATACGCAATTGTATAATATTACGCATATTGCTATTTAGCCTTGGCATTCAATTATATAACATAAATAACAATAGTTTATTGACATATTAGCGACGCGGCGCCAATTTAAAATTTAGAATCTTTTTTTTTTACTTTGAAAGTATTTTTGAAGTGAAAACTTCTTTAGCGGCGTTGAGCACTTTTGTGGGATGGGTAAAAACTGTGAAACTCGCGTCAGATTCTCGTGCTGATCGAAAAACCTTGGAAAACCCGTAAGACGGTTGGAGAGTAGTGTTTTGTGTCGAACTCGAACTCGAACTCGAATTGATTGTAAGGGTTTCGATTAATTAAAAAAATCGATTTTTTAAAAATCCTTTTTCATAAAAAGACTTAAAAAATTTAATCGATTGTAAGGGTTTCGATTAATTAAAAAAAACGTTTTTTTTTTAATAATCG
This sequence comes from Polyommatus icarus, assembly GCA_937595015.1. NCBI lineage: Eukaryota > Metazoa > Arthropoda > Insecta > Lepidoptera > Lycaenidae > Polyommatus > Polyommatus icarus. The sequence continues at coordinate 2,332,487 of OW569342.1, read as the reverse complement.
ATTTTCATAAAAAATTGGTTTAAAAAAATGCACAACGTTAATAATCAAGTTTTCACTGATGCCGGCACTCGCGGAGTGCAACCCGTCTTTTTTTTATACGATACACATTCATTATAATTATTTACTAGAAGACGTTTTTGTTACGCCGAAATTCATTTATTACGCGGGAACCGCACATTTTTCAGGAACAAAAAGTTTGGGTCTCAAAATACCTGTTCAATATAATTCTGGTGCAACAGTTTGTGCAGAAACTCCTCAAAACAGCTCAACCGATTTTAATGAAATTTTGTATGCATTCGTTAGGCTTGAGAATAGGTTTTTATCTACTTTTTATATTGATACTAGAAATAATTTATATGGTAAAACAACGTTTGCCGGGTCAGCTAGTTTTTCTATATTGTATATAAATCTATTCAATGGTTTAGACATAAAAAGGATACATGCAGACAAACATATTTTCGCAATTATAATATTAGAAATGAAGGATTTTTTTAATTACAATTTTTTACGAATCAAATTTTTACGAACGAAAATCAGCAAGTCGCTTGAAATTGAATTTTTTGATTGACAAGTGTAGGTACGTATTTTCTTAGTGTGGCCATGAACTTATGACCTTTTAAATATTAATGTACCTTGACCAGTACCAAATGCGTTCCATACCACCCACGAAGAAAACACAAAGAATAAAAATATAAATTCACACTATGGTACACATTGCATCTCTTTCTATTTATATCCCTCTCTTTTCTACATGATTAGGCAGTTCTATACATACGAGTGTAAATCATATACAATTATAATAGGGCTGTTGCATGTACATATCGATAAAATTAAATCGATAAGTGAAAAGTTAATTGTTCTTTATACATAATAGCTAAGCTTTTTACAAAATATAATATTCAGATAATTTAGAAAATGCGAAAATAAAAGTAAAAAGAATCTACTTATCTATATTACAGCGTATAAAGTTATAAAATTGGCAATAAATATCGAAAACTCGGCCATTGTCATTAACGTTTGTTGACATTGTTGGAGTTACACAATTTTAAAATAAATCATAACCTATAATAAAGATTTTAATTAATAATGATAAATTGTTAATTGTGTGTTATAATTTATGACACACATAATTAACAATTAACATTAATATAATAAGTATTGATATCATAGTATTTGAATATCTCATTAATCTGATCTCAGAAAAATAGCGTAATATTATTATAATATTATGTATTTTTTATATTCACCGATTACACAGGCTCAGAAGACACTGTACGATTAAATGTCGAATAATATTTAAAGTGTCGATATTTTTATATGCTTGCATTTTATCGATAATTGCAGCCCTGCATCACTACTAACCCTACGAAATCGTGGTCCTTTTACCAGTGATTTATTTTAACACCTTTATCTTCTTTGTTTTCAACCCCTCATGTTTGCTAAATGTCTATTTATTTTCAAGGTTAGGGGGTAATTTTTATCCCACGACGTCAGCTGTGAAATTCGATGATTATGAAATATTATAATCAATGTCACGCTGGTTAGGGTTAGGCGGAAGCGTTAAACCTGTTTATCCCACTGACTTGGCACTTTTTTCCGGCTTGAAATAATTGGCCTTCTTATTAAAACTATCATAATTTGGTCACTATGATATTTAATAAGTAGTTTCGAGTAGGGGAATCAAATTTTTTACTTTCTAGAAAAAGTTTAAAAGTTAAAGAACGACGTTTTGTACTAAAGGAGTGCCGCAGAAGCAGCAAGTAGGAGCAGGCGTAGAATTTCATTATGGAAAATTACTACGGAACCCTAAAAATATATCTATTAATTTATTGTAGAGCTCTATATATATTTTTTCCAGGCATTATCTACAACAAACTGCAATATTATCATGTTTTATTACGTTTGTCTATTGCAGTATTGCAACATAAAATATTATGTAAGCACAATAATATTATAAAACATAGTATAATCATTATTGTATAGGAATTAGGGGACTAGATTCCGTTTCACCCAAACTCGTTATGTTACCCTTTTCCGGGATAAAAAGCATCTTATGTCCTTTCCCGGAATTCAGTGATCTTGATACAAAATTTCAGCAAAATCGATTCAGCGGTTCGAGCTATTGGGTTATTGATGAAGAAAATGTCTGTCTGTCTGTATGTCTTGCACAAAAACGGTACTTTAGGTCATGTTTTTAGGTCCCTGTGCCTTAAGATAAACACAAAGACCTGCACAGTCGTTGGCAAAAGTGATTTCAACTTAAAACTTCTTTTACTGAGAGAACAGGAAATAAAGAATTGCGATATGTTTTTAATGCTAATCTAAATAAGTATATTAACTCAAAGGTGACTATCTGACATGGTGATCTATCAACGCACAGCCCAAACCACTGGACGGATCGGGCTGAAATTTGGCATGCAGGTAGAAATAGAATGTAAATGTTATGACTATGAGTTATGACGTAGGCATCCACTAAGAAAGGATTTTGATAAATTCCAACCCCAAGGGGTTAAAATAGGGGATGAAAGTTTGTATATAATAATACTTCTTAACGCGAGCGCAGCCGCGGGCAAAAGCTCGTATGATAAATGCAAAAGTTTGTCTGTCCATCTGTCTGGTAATGCTAAGCCTATAAAGATGGGTATGGAACATAATAATAATATATCCTTTATGGACCGGAAAAGGACGGATAGTTTTTATAACGGCAGAATGCACGGTTAACGAGAGGTTAACTAAATTCGGGTCAATGAAGTTGAAAGCTACAAATAGTACCTAACAACTTATTATTTTTAACCAACTAACAAAAAATAGGTTCCTTGTTTGAATGTGGATATATTTTTAAGGTTCCGTACCTCAAAAGGAAAAAAACGGAACCCTTATAGGATCACTTTGTTGTCCGTCTGTCCGTCTGTCAAGACCCTTTTTCTCAGGAACGCGTGGAGGTATGAAGCTGAAATTTATATCAATTACTCAGGTCTACTGTCCCTCGAAGCTGTGAAAAAATCAAACTTCTAAGCCAACGCAATCAAAAGATACAGCCGTTTATGCCGCAAATTTTCGACACTTGCAAGGGAATCAAAACCTACAGGGTGCTTCCCGTGAACTCAGAATCTTGAAATTTGGTACGAAGCAACGTCTTATAGCAAAGATAAAGGAAAAATTACGAAAACCATAAATTTTTAGTTACATCACATAATATATTTTTTTTAATAATTTTAAACTTACTACCCTTTTCTTCATACTCGATTGTCGTAATGAACGAACTTTGTAAACCTTGCAGGTTTGTACGGAACCCTCGGTGCGCGAGTCCGACTCGCACTTGGCCGGTTTTTTTTAAGAATGGAATATTTAAACCTATTAGCTCCAACTGTACAGTTTATAAAACATTTTATTGTTCAGTACAAATACGGCTCATGTGTTGTGTCATTGATCGATGTGCGAATCATAAACGCAGCGACGACTTAAGTTTTAAAGACCTCTTTCAATAATCAATATTATGTTTTGTATTTCTACAAAATTTCAAATAAAACATTAAGAGCTATTTTAATGTTAATGTTATGATTTACCAATGCCAAGGTATGTCTGTCGATGAATACTTCTTAACGCCAATATCACCGAAGCGACTTTCATTCAGTGAAGAGATACTTTCTGTATCCTTTCCTTTCCCTAGTAATGTCATTTACATTGAGTAGTTTCTTTTTATTCCAGTAAAAATACGATTTCACACAGAAATCGTATTTTTACTGGAATAAAATGAAACTACTCAATTATAAGACGTTGTCACGTCAAAAACGGTTGTCTGTAAAGTCGGTTTACTGACGATAGTTGAACGTGACAACGTGCCTCTTTGTCGCTCGTTCCGCGCTCTCGCTTGCACTTCAAGCCCTAAATGGAACGCCTCAGAGCGAGGTAACGCCGCATGAGTCATGTTTTTTCGTGCGTGCAGCCGGCCGCATCGAATTATAAGACGTTGTCACGTCAAAACGCAGCGTTATTATTCGATACGAGAGATTGTGTAATCTCTCGTACAATGGGGATTGTCCATTTTTTTTAAATTTTGCTCATTACAAAAACATTTCGAGGAATAAGGTCAGTGATCGTTTTTCTGTATATAAACGAAAAAAATACCCATTAGTTACTTATATTTTTGAACAAATATGTTTAACCTTAGTTTGACCTTCAATGGCGTTAAATTAGCAATAAATTCGACCAACATTACGTTTCGAACTTTTGGTAAGCTTTTCGTATCAGCTTTCACATAATGAGAACTTGTATTTGACAAACCAGCCATTATAAGTAAGATTCAAAGGAAAAAAAACATTCTGCAGAGGTCAATTGGCCGCCGATGATGACGTCAGAGCGAAACTTTAAAAATTTATTGAGAAAAAACTAGCCAATGAATTTCAAAATTATTGAATTTATATTCTTAAAATACCCTATTTTAACGAAAAAAAATATAAAAAGTACATGTAATTTTTTTTGGACAATGCCCATTACAGAACTTATTAGGTGTCACCGGTTCGGGAACCCAACAGTAGTATTGGAACCTGAATAATAACGCTGCGTTTTGACGTGACAACGTCTTATAATTCGATGCAGCCGGCTGCACGCACGAAAAAACATGACTCATGCGGCGTTACCTCGCTCTGAGGCGTTCCATTTAGGGCTTGAAGTGCAAGCGAGAGCGCGGAACGAGCGACAAAGAGGCACGTTGTCACGTTCAACTATCGTCAGTAAACCGACTTTACAGACAACCGTTTTTGTCGTGACAACGTCTTATAATTCGATATGGGCTGCGCGCACGAAAAAACATGACGCAATATGCGGCGTTACCTCACTCTGAGGCGTTCCATTTAAGGCTATGACGTTGTCATGTTCAACTATCGTCAGTAAACCGACTTTGCAGACAACCAAGTTCGAGTCGAGTTCGAGTTCGAGTTTTTTCTTACCATTGTCGATCACAGTCTTAAGCGTATTGTTCCCAAATTGTTAAAAAGGCCATCTTCTTTTTGCTAGAATTCTTCTGAAACCAGTCAGCAGGTGTAGATTGTAGGAAGTCCGGGTGTTTTTGTTCTCCTCTTTATTTGGGGCACGGTAGTGCTACTGCCAAGACAAGACAGGAGCGATGAGTATTATCCATACTAATATTATAAATGTGAAAGTGTGTCTGCCCGTTGAACCGATTTTGATTAAAGGTATGATACTTCAAGTCCCGGGAAAGGACATAGGATACTTTTCATCCCGGAAAAGTGTAAGGTTTTGAAAAACGAAGATAATCTTTTGATTTAGAACTCTATTAAAAAGTTTTATTTTTTAAGTGAAAACTTTTTAGCGGCGTTGGCGTTGGCGTTGGCATAGAGGAGTAAAATTTCATTCTCTTTTTACTGGGCGGCGAAAATGTAGTCCTACTCCTGCTGTTCTCCGGACTTAGGTACAGATTCCGGATCCTAATTGTAGTAAAATTATCAAGCTCAGTGGCGGGGCAAGACCTAAATTTTATGTGGGCAACATATATCTTGCGAGGCCCCTTTGATGGATGACGCTATAGAACGGATTTATTGAGAGCAATAAAGTACATACAGTTTTATTCATAACAATTTTTATTTATGAATATTTGAGTACCACCTACAACTCGTTAAACCTTTAAAAAACCTAGTGGTCCAAGGGGCGCGAGGCCCCTAGGACCGCGAGGCCGTGGGCGGGTCGCCCACACCGCCCACGCCTTGCACCGCCTCTGATCAAGCTCGATTATCGGGCGAACGCATAAAATTATACAGCTTTATAGTGACCGACCACTATTGACTACTGCGGGGTTAAAATGGTCGCTTTGGAGAATCATAATATTATGATTATTTTTTTTATCGCAAAATTATCACTCTGCTTGCAATTCATATGTAGTAATTCCTGATTTGACATTCGTGAGTTTGATAGTTTTGACAATTCATTTGCTGAATTGATTGAGAGGAATTGCTAAATGTGACCATTTTAGCTCCGCTGCTATTGCGAAAGTCAATGAAGTAACTCTATAAAATCAATACAAATATGAGATAAGAATGTTGACATCATAGATAAGACGTGTATTTCGTAACCGCTACTTATAAAGTCCTAGATGACTCCCGCAACTACGTTGCGACTTGCGCCAAAGTTCATTTACCGCGAAAACCGTACATTTTCCCGGCATAAAAAGTATCCTATATCCTTCACCGGGTTTTAAAGTATCATCATATAGAATTTCAGCAAAATCGGCTCAGCGGATTAATCGTGAAAAGGTAACACATTTAAACATACCTTCACATATGGATTATGATATTATTTAAAGCGACAAAGAGGGAGAAATAGATTATCACGTTGGGGGCGCCAATCCAAAGTAATTTGCGTAATTTGTGGATAATTACGCAAATTACTTTGGAGAGCCAAAACCCCCCGACTCTTATGTTCAGAAAAAAATCGCGCAATTTTTTTCGTGCATAATTTTGACAATAGGATTAGTTTAGTATAGCTCACTGCACGTAAAAATGTAATGCTACGTTTTGATGCTTGCCGAGCCACGGCAAGCCTCCATAAGCCACAAGCCTCCACAAATCTCGCTTTGCATTTGTAAGTCGTTTTCACGCTCGTGAACGCGTCAGTGTATTACGTACATGCCCTTTGATCTCTGTCCAAAAACCGACACTACTCCCGATCGTCTACAAGCCTCCGCAAGCTCACGCAAGCCAAGCCATTTCACTTGTTTTCACGCCCGGGCTTGTGGAGGCTTGCCGTGGCTCCGGCAAGCATCAAAACGTAGCATAAGCTTTCCGCGTTCCGATGCTACTACCGAATCACAGTTAAGATAAAACACATAAATCTGACTTATCTGTCCCACTAACCTCTTGCACAACGAAAGCATTGTAAAGCCGGCTGTACACTCTCGCCGAGACACAGCGAGGCGGCCCGAGTGCGAGAGTGTACATGGGTGCGCTCGCCTCGTCTAGCCTGTCTCGGACCCTCTCGGTCCGTTGTCGGTATTTTGCGCCCGAGACAAAGGGTCTCGCGAGGAAAACGAGCGCACTACTGTACACTCTCGCGTCTTTCAGTACTAGTTCCGCCGTTGGACAGTGTAGAACAGAAAAATAACAATAATAAACGACATTATCAGTCATTATCTGTGAGAAATAAAATTAATTATGATAATAAATCTTTGGATTACAATGATATCTTTCGATGCATGGTGAATGGTGAATGGTCGTTTTCGTCCATCTTGTCTGAGTTCTTAACTGCGATTGAACTAAGCGAGAATGTACATGATCGCACTCGGGCAAGGGGCTCTCGCACGAGACTCTCGCCCGAGAGCTCTCGGCGAGAGTGTACAGCGGTCATTACAGTCTTAACCATAAAGGTAATATACCTATCGGAATAGAGAAACAATCCCGAGCTGTCAAGCTTAACCAAAATTTGATTTACATCTGTGTATACAATTATGTTTACGTGTGCGTGTCAGTGATGTACAAACATCTTGTAATTCGATAAAATATCGATCATGGAATAATAATTGTAAGATTGTAAACATAATGCCGGCTGTACATTCTCGCCGAGGCACAGCGAGGCGGCCCGAGTGCGAGAGTGTAAATGGGTGCGCTCGCCTCGTCTGTCTCGAACCCTCTCGGTCCGTTGTCGGATTTTGCGCCCGAGACAAAGGGTCTCGCGAGGAAAACGAGCGTACTACTGTACACTCTCGCCTCTTTCAGTACTAGTCCACACAAACTAGTGCATGTAGCTTGTATTTTAAATGTTCAAACCAATTGTTATTACTAATGCAAAACTGTTTTTGGTCCTAAATAAATAAATAAACTATATAGAATGCTAACGCATCTAGTTCCGCCGTTGGACAGTGTAGAATAGAAAAATAACAATAATAAACGTCATTATCAGTCATCATCTATGAGAAATAAAATTAAATATGATTATAAATCTTCGGATTACAATGATATCTTTCGATGCATGGTGAATGGTGAATGGTCGTTTTCCGTCCATTCCATCTTCTCTGAGTTCTTATCTGCGATTGAACTAAGCGAGAATGTACATGATCGCACTCGGGCAAGGGGCTCTCGCACGAGACTCTCGCCCGAGAGCTCTCGGCGAGAGTGTACAGCGGGCATTATAAAATGGGATAAAATAAAACTGCATAGAAATAATATAATAAAATTGTAATTTTGAAGTAAAATGTGAATTTTCTTCAAAATGCTTGCTGCATAATTAAGTATGCATGAATTTTTCTTTGGAGTCCAGTTTGGACGGTTCATTATTTTAAGCCACGAATTTCTGGTATCCAGGTCAGCAGGAAATCTGAAAAATTGGCCAAGTGTAAGTCGGACTCGCGCATGAAGGGTGACCGGATTCAACCGGGTATTTTCTAAAACCCGGTACGATACGACATGACATGTCATGACACGATTCGACACGACAGGTTACGTCACGTGACATCAGTACCTACACGACACGACACGACTTCACTAGACCCTATTAATTTTCAATTCACTCTCAATGAGCCTACTGAGCCCTTTTATTTGATGCCCATCTTGCAGAAGTGCTTTCAACTATTTCCGTATCTTGGATGAGCAGCCGTATTGAATGACATTACATCTGTGGAAATTTCAGAAGTCTATTACTATAGTGGTTCTTGTTATACAGCCTGAAGACAGACAGACGGACGGACGGATGGACAGACGGACAGGCAACGAAGTCTTAGTAATAGAGCGGGCTGCGGGACCCCACTACTAGGACTTAATTTTTACCCTTTGGGTGCGGAACCTTAAAAACGATAAATTATGTATGATAGTATATTAATATACTTAAACTAATTATAAACTACGGATGAGTATGTTATCATTTCAACATTCCTAGATAATTAGTATAATTAACTAAAAAATATTTTCATATCGACACAACTTATCGATAACTTGATACAGCCCTAGTGTAAAATTAATGAAAATTGTTTACACAAAATATCCTTAAATTGTGCACCATGGCTAGTCAAGTTATGTTTTCCATATAATTAAACATATACAGAAGTGAACACGGACGTAAAAATACCAATAACTCGTAGGGAATTGGCAAAAATAAACTTAAAACTAGGTCCTGTCGATGTAGAATAATTCACCTGTGAAATGAATATTTGTCCGGGTTTTTTCGATGTGTGGATCCAGAATCATTCCACAAACACTTAACCATGTTTCTAGAGCAGTATTTCTAACAATTATACATTATTTAACTTAAAATCACAATTTTTCTGAGAGCCCAAATTGACAACGATCGGCCCAAGGGCAGACAGACTGTCAATCAGATGAAAAAAAAGCTATGCAACCTCAAATCACGCTTCTCTTTCTACCACGCAGTGTTACTGATAGTGACATCTCGCTTGCTCAGGCCTTTGTTTCTCTATTCCGATAGGTATATTAACTTTATGGTCTTAACTGCGTGAGATGACGTCCTAAGTTATGACTTAGGACGCCATCTTGGAAATTACAGAGTCCCCGCGTTCCATTTCATGTTAAAAATCGGCCAAGTGCGAGTGGGACTCGCGCACGAAGGGTTCCGTACCATTATAGAGCAAAATTAGGCCAAAAATTTTTTGTATGGGAGCCCCCCTTAATTTTTTATTTTATTTGAATATTATAATAAAATATAAAAGTACACATATACCTACCTGTTGCCATTATTGATATAGAGCAAAAAAGGCCAAAAAAATCATGTTTGTTGTATGGGAGCCCCTTAGATATGAATTTTATTTTACTTTTAGTATTTGTTGTTATAGCGGCAATAGATATACACACGGACAGACGGACAGACAACGAAGTCTTAGTAATAGGGTCCCGTTTTTACCCTTTGGGTACGGAACCCTAAAAACGATCAAAACGCTCAAAATATATTTTTTTTGTTGCTTTCCATCAGGTGACACGTTTGCTCGTTTGCCCCTTATTTTATATTTTAAAAAAAACTTGAGAGGTGTCACCCGAATAAACGGAGTTATTTCTTATGTTAAAAAAATCTGTACATAATACATAATATACTAAAATAATATATATTTAAAAAAAACGCCATCTATTGACGCCCAGGAATACTAACAACGCTTCGTGTTTATTCTCAAAAAAAAAACGCCATTTGGTTGACGCACAAGAATACTATCAACACGCTACGCCCTCTGCCCCTAACATGCAGGTACTAATAAAAAAGTGTCGTTACAATTTTTTGAAATCTTGACCATTCGAAAGAGAAGGATATATTGTTACTTTCTCTTCTACACCGCAACGTCTACTCTCCCTCTACCTTACGAATTTGAATCAGGTCACGTGTTCCAATTTGCAATTTTTACCCACTTAAAAATGTGCGCAACGAATTTTTTACAAAAGAGTACATGATCTCGCTTTTGTGTTATGAAAAATGATTACAGATTTTAATAAACTCTATTTTCGTGAGATTTTGGCAAGCTGTTACGGCCTATATCCGAGAATTAGTAGAAACCAAGGATAGCTAGCAAGGTTGTAACATCTGTTACTAGCTGTTACTCAGTACTCTACTGCTCTACTCTGGCAAAGTTTATAAAATAAGTAACGTATCTATGAAAGAAAAATGAAAAGAATCAAGCTTTTAGTCCTGTCGACATACGACAGCAATGCAACAGGCGTTTGACAGCAGACAGTATCGGCTGTCAAAAATTTCGTGTACAAAAGCTTTGACAGACAGAAGATATGCTGTCAAATGCCTGTTCCTGTTGCTTATCTGTCGCACGACAACGCCTCCGTGGTCTAGTGGTATAGTCTATAGAGCGCGGCTCTTGACTCGGAGGTCGTGGGTTCGATTCCCGCGTTGGAAACATGTTATTTCCGAGTTTGGTTAGGACAATGCAGGCTGATCACCTGATTGTCTGACAAGTAAGATGATTCATGCGTCGGATGGGCATGTAAAAAGTCGGTCCTGCGCCTGATCCTGATCAGAATTTCAGCAAAATCGGTTCGGCGGTTTGGGCGTGAAGAGATAACAGACAGACAGATGCACTTTCGCATTTATAATATTAGTATGGAAGTATGATGGCTCCTTTCAGCTCCTGAATCTCAGTTGTGACCAACTTTTGGGATATTTGGGTAAATAAAAGTAAAATTGACAGCCCTAGATCAAGTAGCAATAAATTAATTTAGCATCAGCCCTGCCCAGCCGCTCCTACTATTGATTAGTGGAATTGGGAGAAATAATTGAGGAAATTATTCGTATAGCTTTAGGCGTCACTCAAGGTTCATTACTATCGCTCCCATCTTTTATTCTTTTTCCGTTAGACCAGGGGTTCCCAAACTTATTTTGCCCACTGCCCACTTTGAGAACAATTTTTTTATAGCCCCCCCCCCATTGTTTCGCTTACTTTCTTATCGTAAGTCGCCTCCAAAACATGCAAAAGTAATGTGAGGGAAATAAATGGATTTTTATTTAAAATGCATCCAGATGAAATGAAATTTCAAATTCATAATCTCTCCCCGAGCCCCCCTTAGGCCTTCAGCACCCACAAGAAAAGGGCGTTGTCGCCCACCTTGGGAAACGCTGCGTCAGATGATCGGCGCACAAAAAATACGTGTGGCACTCGGGGAATGCCGTGGTAAAGCGTTTTTTATCAACTTATGCAATTATAATTCGCATACGTCTAGTCGCACGCACACAAACTTCGTGCCGAAGTGTAGCAACAACACACCGACCGGTCGGTGCGGCGAGCACCACACCTCGAACTGAAACGACGTTAGACGAATGTTAGGTGTTTTATGTTACGGAATTTCTTGATTCGGTCGCCGCGATCTTAAAATGCTCTACTAAGTAGCTATTACAATATCGGTTATTAATCAAACTTTAAGATTTGACTTCAGACTACTATAATTAAGTATGACCCAAGTATCATATTAACGATCATTAAGATTGCTGGGTCATATAGATAAGGAACTCTTAAACAGTCTGATGTCTACAGCTCCTCGAAAGACATTAAAAACTTGGTCATGGTTTATACAAAATATTCGCTAGGACTCATCCTTACTTTAATTTCATTACTATTTTGCACGTTACAAATTCCTGATAAAAAAATTAACACAACGAAGACTACATGACGCCCGCAACTCCTTTGCGCATAAATTCGTTTATCGCGCGGGAACCGTACATTTTTTCGAAATAAACAGTATCCTATGCCCTTTTCCGGGCCTCAAAGAATCTCCATACCAAATTTTACCAAAATCTGTTCAGCGGTTATAGCAGGAAGAGGTAAGAGACAGACATACTGACAGACTCACTTTCGCATTTATTATTAGTATGGATTTATAAGGGTTAGATCTTTTAAAGATTTTTCCGGGACTCAAAGAATCAAAATACCGAATTTCATCCAAATCGGTTCAGCGGCTTAACCCGATCATCAAACGGAAGGAAGGGCTAAGACAATAAATTAGTTATTTTTAACCCCCCCATCCTTTACGGCTTCCTGGATCAATAAAGATAACATTTTGTTTGATTATAATAGGTGCTTTGAAATTTAGGAGCATTCTAGTGAAGGTTTACGGCATAATGACAATGATTTTAAAGTAAGGATGAGCTCTAACGAACACTTATAGTTAGTAATACATATTATAAATGCGAGAGAGAGAATTTAGTTTAGTTTATGACTATCAAACCCTTCCGACCGATCACAGCTAACATTGAATTGACCAAACCAAACGTCGTAGGTCCGCCAACTGCCTAGGAATCAATTTCCTCTTGTTATAGTAATAATATGCCAAACAAAAACCATCTATGCCAAGCCCTCAGTATTCCAATGCCAGTCATTAGGCAAGTGACATTGAACCAACGAACCATAGGAGCCTTGGCGCAGGCAAATTAGACCATTACGCGTCTGCATTTTGTTCCTTATGTCCATTGGCGTAAGGTCGATGATATGATAATACCATGATATTCTAAGAATTAACTAGCATAATAAATTAATAACTAAGGTTTCGAAAGCAATATTATGATCAGGAATTCGTTAATCGCGGGGAAAATGTAAATTTTTTGGGACTCAAAAATTTTTACAGATTTTTTCTGTACTTTCTGTCTTCAATTTAGATTCGATTCTATTCGATTCGTCAAGTTTTCGATCAGCCCCCTTAATAATGTAACTTTGATGAATATGAACTAATAAACTTCATTCGTCTTTGTATAAGTACTTAGTACTATTTTGTGATTACCTATCAATCCCCGTAAGGCCCAAGTGGGCCGCGATAACAAAATATTTCCAAGAATTGGCGATCGAAGGATTAAAACATCTTAAAAGTTAATTTAAAAACTATGAACGTAAAAATATTGACATCGCAACTTTTAAAATTGTGTTTTAAAAAACTCAAACGTCAGAATTGTGACCATAAGCAAGGTATTTCATGTTTAACAAACTTACGTCATGTGTTCACGTGACTTTAAAATTTTTACCCACTGCAAAAAAGGGTAAACAAAAAGTAAAAAAAGACGTTTGGGGAGTAGTGTTTTGTGTCGAACTCGAACTCGAACTCGACTCGAACTCAAACTCGACTCGAACTCGACTCGAACTCGACGCGAACTCGACTCGAACTCGACTCGAACTCGACTCGAACTCGACTCGAACTCGACTCGAACTCGACTCGAACTCGACTCGAACTCGACTCGAACTCGACTCGAACTCGACTCGAACTCGACTCGAACTCGACTCGAACTCGACTCGAACTCGACTCGAACTCGACTCGAACTGGGTTGTCTGTAAAGTCGGTTTACTGACGATAGTTGAACGTGTTAACGTCATAGCCTTAAATGGAACGCCTCAGAGCGAGGTAACGCCCGCATATTGCGTCATGTTATGGGCGCACAGCCCATAATATCGAATTATAAGACGTTGTCACGTCAAAAAGCAAAATGGAGGATAACTTCAATTATAAAACAAACAATGCCGATATATTAAAATGTTGTAATCTTTTTTACTTCATACTAGTAATTATCAATGTAATGAACGGTAGTTTATAGTACGTTCAAAGTACGATATACGACCATAGATAATAGAGCATTTAAAAAATCGAACGATGTTACTCTGATTTATTGATTCCTTTTAACGGCTAGTTTAACTTTAATTTATTACGGTTATTGTAAGTACAAGGAGTTATGTTAATTAGTCATCGTTATTATTTTATTTATTACCGTTTAAAGGGTTCTCAAATTGATATTCACTCACGCAATGCCGCTATATTCGCATTTGGAACAATTTACTTTTGAAAATGGAACGCAAATATTTTTTTAATCGTAATTATTGCTTTCGACATATTTTATTTTTTTAATTTAATGTTTTTTTTTTTCAGATATAGTGCCTGAGTGATGTGCCTTGTGTGAAGTTAAGTGGATTATAGTCCAAGTTTACCGATTGTGTTTATTCAAGTGTTACAAGATCAAGATGGAGTTAAGGTTGTGTTTGGTGCTGGCGTTAGCGATCGGGTGCTTCGTTCAAAGTTCAGGTATTTATTTATACTATTTGATTAAGTTACCGTAAAAACCATTACCAACATTAAAACAAAAAAAAAAAGACTAGAAATAGGACCTGTCCATACCTGTCTTTTGGATGCCAGTTAAAAATGGAAGAGTTAGAGCTAATAAGATAGCAAAGATAAGCAGACCTTGTTTCCAAAAAGTTTCTACTGTCTTAATATTAATTTTATTAGTAAGAGGAATTGTCTGTTGTCTATGATTTGACGTTTTAAAATAATCGGCCAAGTGCGAGTCGGACTCGCGCACTAAGGGCTCCGTACTATTATAGAGCAAAATTAGCCCAAAAATTGTGTTTTTGTACGGGGGCCCGTAAATTAAATATTAAAGTGCACATAAAACTAAGGACTTTAAGAAAAATTCAAAAACCTACCTGTTGCTATTATTGATATAGAACCAAAAAGGCCAAAAGAAATCACGTTTGTTGTATGGGAATATTAATTTTATTTTGTTTTTAGTATTTGTTGTTATAGCGGCAACAGATTATACACAATCTGTGAAAATTTCAACTGTCCAGCTCTAGCTATTACCGTTATTGAGTTACAGCCTGGAGACAGACAGACAGACGGACAGACAACGAAGTCTTAGTAATAGGGTCCCGTTTTTACCCTTTGTGTTCGGATCCCTAAAAACACGTTGTTCCTTAGTTATATGTGTATTTTAATATTTAAAATGATATTAAAATAAAATAAAAAATTAAGGTGGGCTCCCATACAAAAAACACAATTTTTGACCTAATTTTGCTCTATATTGGTACCTACAGAACCCTTCGTGCGCGAGTCCGACTCGCATTTGGCCGATTATTTAATCGATTCCTTTTGCTCTATCTACGGATTCCCGTGAGAGGTTTAGTTCAAAGCAAACAAAATAATTTCACAATGTACCGTTAGTTGCATTCATAAAGGTCGTTTGAAAAGTGATACTTTAGCAAACAATGGCTCTGAGATAAGGCAGAATTTATGGCTTATTAATCTTGTACAGTATCAGAATTCAGCTATAGTTCTATTTTGCAGTACCCTTGCTATATTTTGTCTCACTCGCACGCGTTAGATTTGACGCGTATGCGAATGCGATGGTTCGTAGACGCTCAGCTACTTAGAATTTTGATACTGACAAAGTTTTATCAAAATCGATTGGTCTGTTTTGGGGTGTTATAGGAATGGCCAGGTGGCACTAGTAACGAATAACGGAAGCTGTAATAGATAAGAGATAAAGTGACATTTCTTAGATAAAATACGTCTGGCACTCGGGGACTGCCGACAAAATATATTTGATGCTGAAATTTTTATCAACTTATGCAATTACTAGCTGTTGCCCGCGACTTCGTCCGCGTGGACTTCAGTTTATATAGCGCGCGATGTCAACAAAATTGGTGTCAAAAGCTTTTATAAAAAAACCCTTGTACCCCTTAAATCAAAACACCTAAAAACAGCTGTGCAGTGAGCACAAAAGTTATTTCATTTTTTAAAATTAAACTTTATTTATGCCAAATTTTAAAGTATATTTAGCCCCCCAATTACACAACTTTTGCCATAAACTATTTATCATTGATAGGTTTAAGGTTACGTCACTGCATTGATGAAAGTAGTAAGTACTGACTGAGTTATAAATTAATAACGTAAAAGAGTACTTACATAATAACAATCGAAAAAATCGAAAATTCGTTATAAGATGATACTACCTCTTATAGAAAGACGATTGTGTAAGCAATAGCGCGATGTAGGAGACGCACAGCGCCATCTATTATGAATTTTTGGAACTAACTTAATTTGAACAAATTTACGCATTTTCACCCCCTTACAACCCCTTTGTTCAGTTAAAAAGTAGCCTATGTCCTTTCTCAGACTTTAGACTGTGTACAAAATTTCATTACAATCGGTTCAGTAGTTTTGGCGTGAAAGCGAGACAGACAGACAGACAGACAGAGATACTTTCGCATTTATAATATTAGTATAGATAATTCGCGTAATATGACGTATACAAACACCGTGCCGAAGTCTGGCAACGCCGCACCGCTGTACCGGTCGGAGTACCATGTTAGGCTTTTTTCGTTACGGAATGTCTTGATTCGGTCACAGCACTCAATGCCCGCGATGAGAGCTATGCAATAGCTTGAAAAGTGTACAGAATAGATGTCTAAATTATAAATCTTGTTCTATGTTAACATAAAGCCATAAACGTATAATGCTAAAGACCAACAAAGAGTGCGAGAGAGAAGAAAATCCTTTATGGAATTATAACAAGATGAAAAGAGAGAGGCAGTCTAATGAAAACTTTAACCACTTTCATTTGACAGGTCGTCACCAAGTCGCCACCCGTTTTTATGCCCTTTCGGTATTTGCAATTTATTGTTTAAATCCTTTATTATTTTCGACAAAATATACTTTTACATATAACAATGGTAACTTGTTCTGTGAGTGATTGCAGTGTAAATCATAGGAGTAATCCTGAAAAATATACATTTCACAGGTAATTAATCTTCATGTCCTAATTGCTACGATGTGTTTATTTTAGCTATATTCTGTCTATATTTCTCTATTTCAAATAAAATATTGTTAATCCTCCCCTTTACTTTCATATTTTGCATAACTAAAGGTAGTATTGTTCTTAAATTACACAATTTTTAAAGAAAAACTTTTCATTAAAATTGTTTACATATACGCTAGGGCTTGAATCAAATTTATCGATATGCCTATCGGTATTTAACAAAAACATAAAAGTAATCTAAAAATGTAATGGTATTATGATATGTATTTAATTTAAGAATAAATAATATAATATGTTTGTCGTTTACTTTTAACTTTATATTTGCATTTCTATTAATGTAAGAGCTGATTTGTCAGATAGTTTTTACCTGAATAACAAGTAAGTAACTTTAAAATGTGTATATTATTTACCGTTATAAGAACCTCATGTTATAACATATCCGACGATTGAAAAAAAGACGGGTTGCACTCCGGGAGTGCCGGCAGAAGTGAAAACTTGATTATTAACGTTGTGCATTTTTTTAACCCATTTTTTATGAAAATCGATTATTAAAAAATTGATTTTTTTATTTAATCGAAACCCTTACAATCAATTCAAGTTCGAGTTCGACACAAAACACTACTCTCCAACCGTCTTACGGTTTTTCCAAGGTTTTTCGATCAGCACGAGAATCTGACGCGAGTTTCACAGTCTTTACCCATCCCACAAAAGTGCTCAACGCCGCTAAAGAAGTTTTCACTTCAAAAATCACCCCAACCGAAAATGTGTATCTACTTTTCAATCGTCCCCTTTTTACTGCCAAATAAAATATATGATACCTAATTTGAATTACAAAATCTGTCAAAGTTGCATATTATTTATTTCTCATAGAAACGCAGGTAAAATAACTCGATCGGACAATACTATCGATAGTAAAATATACATCACTAGCACACGCACACATTGACAGATCAAAAATCGTCACGCATTTTCGGGTTGTCAGGTGGTCTATACGACAGTATATATTATAAGTCTATGCATAAAGCATATTTTAGAAGTATACGCATACTCCATTGATAGTAAGGATTGAAACATCACACCCTCACATTACCCTACAAATCCTCTTTTATCTATGGTATTTACAGATTACAAACGCGGTGACGCGCGCCGTCATGGCTACCTGTCAAAGTGACAGCTGCCGTCAGTTTTTTGCCGCGTTCCAAAATTGATTTAAGTACCGTTATGAATCATGAACCAAGTTATTTTGAAAGTAATGAGTTTGGTTACCCTTTTTTTAAATTCTATTAATGGTGATGAGAATTGAGTAGTAATAAATTAGATCGTAATAGACTATAGAGTAATAAGAAATTAGATTGGAGACGTTTGAATAGAGAACAACACCATGCAACTTTATTCCTTGTTTTTAGGGTTCCGTATCCAAAGGGTAAAAACGGCACCCTATTACTGAGACGTCGATGTCAGTCTGTCTGTCTGTCTGCCTCCAGGCTATATCTCAAGAACCGCTATAGCTAGAATTCTGTTCCGACATTTTTTGTCTGGACAGACAGACAGACCAACAGACATCGAAGTCTTAATAATAGGGTCCCGTTTTTACCCTTTGGGTACGGAACCCTTAAAACAAAAAAATAATATTTAAGGGGGGCTCCCATAAGTCCCATACATGATAGAGCTCAACAAGGCTTTAAATGAACGTGTCGAAAAAAGGAACTAACGCTGCCATCATACAAAAGCGCCATTGTTGACAGTTCTCCTTTACCAGCAGCACCCCCGCCCACGTTTGACGTGCATTTAAGGGGGTGACAGACACGCGAGTAAGTAGGCGGACTTATGGCTCGACGATCTTAATCGCCTGTGTGTCAGCAAAGAGCCGCGAGCCCCAAGCCGCGCGTCGCGAGCCGCGAGCCTGGGGGCATGGTAATTCAGTGTGAGCGATTCTCGTGTGTCACCGACGCGAGCCGAGTAAGTTCGCGAACTTAAAATCCGCGTACTTTAAGTTCGTACGTCTGTCACCCCTTTAAAACTTTAAAGCCCTAAGGCACTTTACAACAAACGTTATTTTTTGGCCTTTTTTGCTCTATAATGGTTCAAGTGCGAGTCCGACTCGCACTTGGCTAATTTTTTATACATTTAATTTTTTTTTCGCGGTTTCTCATTGTACAAAAGCATGTTGGCTTGGGCATAGCATGAATCGCAAGTAGACGCGGATTCATTAAGACTAATCAAGTAATCAATCCTGCACTTATTAGACTAATGACTGAAAATGCGCAATCGTTAAGTTGAAGACAGATGTTACAGCTAAACAGCAGTTGTAACTGTGATCTATATTAAATATTATAATATTATAAATGACAAAGTATCTCTGTCTGTCTGTCTGTCTCGCTTTCACGCCAAAACTACTTTACCGATTGTAATAACATTTTGTACACAGATAGTCTAAAGCCTGAGAAAGGACATAGGCCACTTTGTAACTGGAAAAGGGGTTGTAAGGGGGTGTTTATGCGGAAATTTGTTCAATTTAAGTTAGTTTTTTTATGCAATAAGGGGGCAAACGAGCAAACGGGTCACCTGGTGGAAAGCAACTTCCGTCGCCCATGGACACTCGCAGCATCAGAAGAGCTGCAGGTGCGTTGCCGGGCTTTTAAGGGGTAATAGGGGAGGGTAGGGAAGGAAATAGGAAAGGGTAGGGAAGGGAAAAGGGTAGGTGATTGGGCCTCCGGTAAACTCACTCACTCGGCGAAACATAGCGCAAGCGCTGTTTCACGCCGGTTTTCTGTGAGGACGTGGTATTTCTCCGGTCGAGCCGGCCCATTCGTGCCGAAGCATGGCTCTCCCACGTCAACAAAGTTCCAAAAACTCTCAACAGATGGCGCTAAGAGTCGCTTAGATCGCGCTTTCGCTTACCCATACGTATTTCTATAAATTATGTGTACACTGCACAGCTGTTTTTGGGTATTTGATTTAAGGGGTACCAGGCTTTTAAAAAGTTTTGAAAGACACCAATTTTGTTGACTCCGCGCGCTATAAACTGAAGTCCACGCGGACGAAGTCGCGGGCAACACCTAGTAGTAAATATATGTTTGGGTTGGTTGTTTCGTTACTTGCTTCACATCAGAAACTAAATTTTCGCATACCTCCACCGTCCACGACGGTAGCGAAACGGGAAAGCCATACATTTTAGTGATTGATATACTTAAATTATTATGTAGGTAGATATTGTTGAAGTTGAGGTCGGTAGAGTTAGGCCTATAGGGTCGGTGAGATCTGATATATTTTCCACAGGGCAAACCTTATGTGGTCGTCTTGGCAACATGTTACATGAAATGTTTGGTAGGATCAAATTTATTCGGAAACTAAATTAAACAATTACGTTACTACACGCGATTGTATTAACTCATTAAAATTCGATTATTGTATTTGCCGCGCCATTGTTCGTGTTTTCATTCATTCATCACTCATCACTCATTCACTTGTCACCATTCATTACGAATAGAAAGTCAAATCGTACCGCCCTTTTAGGTTTTGGCCATTCATCAGCCATTCAAAATGGAACCAATTTATAGGGATGCCAAAATATTTTACGAAATCAGATATCCCATACAAAATTGTAGATGCAGTTTAAATGATATACTTATATTTTGCAAGACAAGTTAAAATTTTGCATCATTAATAATGTTTTGCAGTTCAGTCAATACTCAGTGACATAATTTTTTTTTCAAGTGGAAAAAACTGCTTTATCTCGCAAGACGTTGGGTATTTACGTCTATTATCATTTATCATCGACACAATTTAAATAGTAAACATTTCTTTAAATACAAGTTGACGCGTGGTTTTCGAATATCGAACGAATGTTTTTTTAATTAGCGCGCCAGTGACAGATAAAAAGTGTCGAACAGCCGCCTAATTAATAGAGGCGTTTGACCTGGGTGTGACTATTGATCGATGCGTCTGCTAATTCCTAAAATAACAGGGGCCATAACAACAACATTGAACGATTACGAAATTTACGAATAACGTTAACTTAGCGACATAATGTTATTTCATTGGATGTTGGTCGTAGCTTGGGTGCAATAATAAAATCATAAGTACATTTTTTAAGCTATAGCTATGGCATAGCTTTTACCGCGCTTGCAGTAAAAGCTATGCAATAGCTTAATAATTATATAGAGCAGTGACAAATTCACAAAATATCAGCATTCACAATGACTCTTCATCTTAAGATCATAGTATTTAAACCTTCAAGACGATATATAAAATACTTCTCCATTCATATATTTAGGTCAACGAGTCTTTTCAATTAATTGAAAATGCTATCACAAATCTTCATAACTCATTCAACTCACTCTTCACTTCACCAAAGAGACCTAAAAATCTCTTCTATTTTGCGGATATTAAAGTTCTGCGCGGCCAATAATACAGGGTGTCACAAAACGAAGCGATAATACTGTATAGGGTGTGTATGTGTTCCTGGTAGAGAGTTCACACTCCACAGTAAAAGAGCAAAATTTTTTTTCACGTTTGTATTGGGAAACTCGTGACGCTGGAGCGCTTGCCGATACAAATCACAAATAATTTAGTCTTTCAGCGCTGCTACTTTCACAGTGAACTCTACAAAAATACATACGGTACACACCCTAAAGTGTTATCACTTAGTTTTGTCACACCCTGTATACAAATATTATAAGTGCTAAAGTGTGTATGTCTGTTACCTCCTCACGTCTAGCCACTGAACCCATTTTGATGGAATTTGGCATGGAGATAGTTTGAGAGTCCCGGGAAAGGACATAGGAAAGAGACCTAAAAATCTGTTCTATTTTGCCGAGCGATATAAAGTTTTGCACTGCCTATAACTCATAGAGCTAAACGCAAATCCACGATGCGATTACATCTAAAATCCCAATATAAATTCATATGCGATTGCGCAACATAATGGGAGCAATCTCGCCAGATTTGAACACAATACTCATTCAACGCTAATCTGGCCACTGACCGAATGATTTAAGAATAGAATAGAATAGAATAGAATAATATTTATTGCATGAAATGTGGTTATAAAGGTGTAACAATATTATGGTTTTTACGGATCCAACATTCTGCCTCGTCAGTGGCGTGCAAAATTACAATATTGCATAAATTACAAAAATCAAATTGAATATTATTATAATAAGTACCTACTAACATTAGATGTTTAAGTCATATTATAAGTTAAATTATTCATTAAATTATACATCAACACATATAAATAAATAAATTAATTAAAGAAAAAAAAAACAGACAAACATTTCACATAAGTATTTTAAGAAGAGAAAAAAATGTCAATGTGTCGAAGAGATTAGAGAGGTTAGGATATTTATAAACATGGTCTGTAATACAAACATATAAGCACATATAAGCACTGTAACATAATAATGTTACAGTCATAATTAACATAACATTCGTTCATGAGATAACGTTAACTGAACAATGATCGATAACACAAGATAGAATTTCTTACCGCAAATTAGGAAAGCCAATCCTACGTAAAGTTGAAAAAAGTTGAGAACATTGACCGAATGATTTTACAATCGTTCATGAAATCAATTATTGTGCTTACTGATTAGTGATTACGATTAGTGACCGAGTGATTTAAAATACATCGGTTCATTCGATTTATAGCACTAATCAAACAGTGACTGAATGATTTAATAACATTTTTATTCATTAAATTTTTTTAATTTTTTCGATATCAAATGACCGAATGAATTACGTGCTTTCGCTCTCTATTACTTTTTGGCATCACATAATGATGTTCATTCGTTTTAAGTTCGAGTTTTCAACAAAATGAAATGAAAATTCCAAATATGTATACTATTTTGTTTATACTCCATCACTATGATTACACCGATTGCACAATTTATTCATAAAGTGATAATATGATATACAATATTTGCATATAAATGTCCGTAAACCGGTTTGACTGGTATGAACTCTGTTGCCAACGCCAAGTAAAGTAAAAATATTCGTATGATCCGACTCAATATAAAAGTAGACATAAATAAGTACCATTATGATTCATAAAATTAAATACTGTAAGTTATACACGTATAGCGGGTTAGCGTCGCCGGGAAAAAGAATAGGTGCAGTCTGTACAATATAATTACCGCGGCATGGCAGTAGCTAATGGCATGTTTTGTCCTTACATCCATACTAATATTATAAATGCGAAAGTGTGTCTGTCTGTCTGTCTGTCTGGCTGTCTGTTACCTCTTCACGCCCAAACCTCTGAACCGATTTTGCTGAAATTTGGCATGGACCTTTGAGCCCTGGGAAAGGTCATAGGGTACTTTTTGTCCCGGAAAAATGTACGGTTCCCACGCGATAAACGAGTTTTGTCGCAACGGAGTTGCGGGCATCATCTAGAGTACAATATGTGGCACTGCCGCGGTAGGTACAGTTCGACAAGGCTGTTTATGACCGTGGCGAGAAAAGGAACTAACGCTACCATTATACAACAACGTCATTTTTGACAGTTCTCCTTTACCAGCAGCGCCCATTCACATCATTGACATATTCATTTAAAGCCTTATCGAACTCTAGAGCTATTGCACGCACACAAACACCGTGCCGAAGTTTGCCGAACTGAAACGACGTTAGACGATGCACGGCAACACCGCAGCGCTGTGCCGGTCGGAGTGGGGATGTTAGGTTTATTTTCGTTACGGAATTTCTAGATTCGTTCGCCGCGCTTAAAGCCCATGATAAAAGCTAAAGATAGCTTAAAATGATGCTGGTACAAAAATACTTAGGCGAATATTTACTTCCAACCACGACTCACGAGGCGATAGCATGCCTACACTACTGTTTCGTATTCAATTGAACCATGAAATCTTCCATTAAGGTGATGATGATCATGTCAACATAGAAAAACTTTTTCACACAAATTGCAATGATTCTGGGTCAAAATGCGATAGCACAATTCGCAAGGGTCTGGTCAATTATTATTATTTTTAACAAAAAATTAAAACCGACTTCCAAGGTAAAAACAATAATAACATTAATATGAACTAAAAAGTATTAAATAATTTTTACTATCTAATAGTGCCCTTTTCCGAATTCGGCTAAACCTCAACTATTTCTGTACTCACTCTTCATTATTTTGAAGTCGGTACCAGATGGCTGAATCTTCAGTCCTCTGACAGAATATTTGAAAGTTTTGGAACTGGCACCGACTTCAAAATTATGAAGAGTGAGTACAGAAATAGTTGAGGTTTAGCCGAATTCGGAAAAGGGCACTATTAGATAGTAAAAATTATTTAATACTTTTTAGTTCATATTAATGTTATTATTGTTTTTACCTTGGAAGTCGGTTTTAATTTTTTGTTAAAAATAATAATAATTTCACTCTTTTTAGTTACACTAGTACGTAAACCTTCGTGTATATTTTACGTATTTTATTACAATTTGTTAAGTGTTGAGATTTGTAAACTTTATATTTTCTAAGAAAATTTAGTTCCGCAATTCAACAACAGATGTCGTTGTTAAGCTTCTGCATCGCGGTATCGCTTACTCGACTCATTTGATATAACTAATTCGCTACAATAAACTTTTTCTTCCCGCTCACACGCACTGTTTGTCTTAATTGATATTACGCCAGAGGGATTAACGTCCCAGGGTAACCCTACAGAACCATAAGACCAGTTTTAGGCGTATGACGTCTTTTCTATACATTAAGAGTCACAACTCACACTCACAAAATAATATATTATCAGTGAAGTGAACTGTAGTTAGTAAAGTATTCGATCTGTATAATATAAAGTAGTAAAATATTCAATCTGTCATCTGCCGCCACGCACCGCCCGCGCGACACCGTCGCCTCTGTATCGGCGACCGCCGTGTATTAAACAAACAGGTGTTGTTGGTAACAATAGAAAATTATTATTACGAGTTAGTATATCCATACCTATGCCTTGTACTACTATCTATTCTGTGCCATGAGACATTGGTGACCTTAACACGACGTGGTAATGATGATGATGACGATGATGATGATTATGATTATGATGATGAATATTAATTGCATAGTAGCATATGCTTTCTGTTCTTAAAACAACGCCGAAACTCCCAAACGTGTATCTATAAGGAGTCAGGAGTTCTCTCAGCATCTTCGAAACCATGGTATACCTTGACCCAATATTTGACTTTTTGGTAGCATATTCTTAGTACACTTCACATAAAACCAAAATCACCATATGTTTCCATATAAATTTCGAGGAGTTCCCTCGATTACTCATGGATCCCATCATCAGGTCACCACCTTTGTGAAAATGGGACCAAATTGGAGTGAAACCTAATACAACAAAACAAAAATTTCGAAAATCGGTTCACAAACGGCGGAGTAATCGTTGAACATACAAAAATAAAAAAAATAAAAAAAAAAAAAAAAAAAAAATATCCACAGCCGAACATATAACCTCCTCGTTTTTTGGAAGTCGGTTAAAAAGTGGCCCAGAACTGTCAACTTTGGATCAAACAGGTTTTTGTGATAACTTCATTGTAACGTGATAAGATTTGACTGATAAGAGAGAAGTAAAATCTTAAGGTTTGTTATCTGTGGTATTTCACTGCTTACTGCGTACAGTGTACACTCATAGTTTTTGAAGTGGAAACTTTACTGGCGTTGTTTGGGAATTGGGATGGGTAATAGTATATTAAGCACCTAGGGCAGTAAAATAAGAAATGTCTTTACTTGGAATACAATACACATATTGTAATTGGCGAAGCCGAGGTCAACAAACATGTGATCTGAGGCTTTGTTATTGACTGCCCATGGTGCGTATACTATTTTTCTCATCGATGGAGGCGGAAAACGGCAACAATCGGTAAGCGCAGCGGGAAGAAAGTTGAGAATTTTGTTTTCTGCATCACTTGATCTGCTCAAAAATTCGTAAAATGGGGGAGTAGACCACCGGCGCGGCGTACGAGGGGTAGTAATTAATATTCCACTCTCATTCTATCGCACCATAATTATATTCTTACTATGACTTGTAAGTACTATAATAAATTTATGCTATTACATAATATATCTATTCTGTGCTATGGCCGTTTCGTTTCAACTCTGCCAGCACTCCAAGAGTGCAACCAAAATGTACGCCTGTAGGCTGTAGCTGCTGTTTCGTTTCCACTTCTGCCGGCACTTCCACAGTGAAATCCGCTGTTTTTTGGCCACGGTATAATGTACCATCGAGGAAGTTGATTCCTATGCAATTGACAGACCAACGTTATTTGGTAGAATATGTCAATTCAATGTTAATTGTGATCTGTCGGCTGGGTTTGACGTAACGCAACCAAACTACGTAGGTCCCCGATTTGCATAGGAATCAACTTCTCTGATAGTACGTAGATTGTCTATTGTACTAATATTAAATGCGACAGTGTGGTCCGTCTGTCTGTTTCCTATTCACGCCCAAACAGCTGAGCCGATTCTACTGGGTATGGACCATGGAGATACTTTGAGTCCCGGGAAAATACAGGATACTTTTATCCCGGAATTTACGTATTACTCGCGATAAGCAAATTTTGGCGCAACGAAGTTGCGGGCGTCATCTAGTTATGTATATTTATCCTGTCTTTACATGGCATACGATGTAAAACAAATTGGTCATCCTCATTATTGAATCCAAATCTTCAGAATACGAAATAAGCCAAGCCACAGTATTGTTCGTGATTCTTTTGTTCACGGTCTAGGCGAGCCCAAGGATTCTTCAAGGTCAGCATAGATTGGGTAGGAATATCAAATGTGTATTGTAAAGGAGTGTTATTGAAACAACTACACAGGATTTGAGCTATTGCATTGCTTTTATTGCGCCCTTCGAGCGTGACGAGCGAATTAAGATATTCCGTAACGAAAAAACCTAACACTCGTCTAAAGTAGTTTCGACAGACTTCGGCACGGTGTTTGTGTACGTGACTAGAGCCTTACCACGGCAGTCTGCGAGTGCGACACACATTTTTATAGTGCCCAAGTTACCCTATGTCACTTTGCTCTCATTTATAAGTGGAATGGAATAGACTGACACGAGTCACGACCGACGAAAGATCAGGTGCAGGGAAGATTTTTACAAGCCCATTATGATAATATGGTGTTCAGCCTGCATTACCCTAACCAGACTTTAAAGCAGCAACATCCTTTCATCCATCCATCCACATTACATGATTATACATACTTGTTCCAACGCGGGATTGAACCCACTATCTCCGAGACTAGAGCTCTCTACCGCTAGATGATGGAGGTTTGTTGAAAAGAAACAAACCTAACTAAGCCTCTATTGACATAATCTCGTAGATAAAACTTTTATCTTTTATCGCGTCATCATAGTTTTGTTTCTAGGTACCAAAAGTAATAGACAAACAAGATTAGAGATTTTTTTAGAACAATAAACTTACTCATGTCTCCTATTCATTCGTTACACGTGATTAAATTGTTTATAGCAGCTGTTTTATCTTATTTTTCATAGTTATTCACCTTAGCAAATATTTTTTGATTATTTTGAACTACTCGTTAAAATAAACGATAAAACAGGAATCCAAAACGCCCCCTTAGGGCACTCCAAATAAAATACTGTATTGTTGCTTAAATTCCTATCAATTTTCCAATATCACACAAATATTTTACTGGACATAGTTAATTTATAGTACATACTAATGAATACGATCTTATTCATAACTACATAGTTATGATTAAGATCGTATTCATTTAAATAATTGGGTTATTCTAATAACAAATGATGTCGTTTAATGCAATCGCAAGCCTCAGCATGTTCCGTTTTCTAACCTGTTCTATAATCATAATAAACTTATTATCTGCTAACTATCTTGTCACCCGTAACCGATCTGTGGTAATTACTTGGAAACGGATCGTCATTATCATCATCAACATCAGCTCATATATTTTAAGACATTATCTTACTATCGATAAACAAAATCAAGCCTTTTTTAAACTGTCAGAACTTTTAAAATTCGTGAGGACCATTTCTAATTATTGCTCATCATTACGCATCTACTTTTTGTCTACTTGTCATCGCATCAATTCTAATGCATATTTCACCGCCTTTCGCTAAAGACGTGTTGCCAGCGCCGAAATTCATTATCGTGCATTTTTTCGGGATGAAAAGTATCCTTTGTCCTTTCCCCAGAAATTCATTTATCGCGCGGGAACCTTTCATTTTTCTGGTATGAAAAGTATATTCGTTACAAATTTTATTAAAATTTATTATAATATTAGTATGGATCTTTCCCACAACTTCCCATCATTAACTATGTCCTATCAGCACCATTCCCATAATTTCTATAATATCCATTCCCTAAATTCTTTTTAACTTCTTGTAAATTTCCTTTATCATCACCTTTTACTTACTGCTAATCTATATTACGTTAAACGCGGAAGAGGCTGTTATCATTAACTACATCCAACTTCATAATAATGATAAGAAAACCCCTACTAAGCGTACTCGATCGTGTAAGGTTAACTTCGAGTTCGTTTCGATTAGCATGTGTAATTATTTTAAATTCTTATTGTTCTTACACGACCTTATTATTTAATAAATAATTTTTATTTACTTAGGTACGTAGAATTATAAAAGGGAAAATCTTAGTAGTAAGTATATTATATTTGTTATTATAATCGGATTAAGATTGCTACCACACTAATAATTAGGGTGAAGGCTCGAAGCCAAACGAGCGTAATTTGTGAGTTGTGAGTCGCTGAATTTCGGCGGGCAGAAATTCTGCTGCATTCATTTTTTTTCGTGCGTCATGTTTTTTCGTGCGCGCGGCCCATATCGAATTATAAGACGTTGTCACGTCAAAAACACACCCCACTCCGACTGGCACAATAGTCGGCGTTGCCAGACTTCAGCACGGTTTTCGAGTGTGTGCGACTAGACATATGCGAGTTATAATTGCATGATTTGATGCTATGCAATAGCTTAATACCGTGGCATGGGAGTCCCCGAGTGCCACACGTATAATGTAGTCCTTGCAATCCACGAAGACGCGCCCCACCAATTTTTGGGTGAGCATATCTTTCCCTTTGACCGTGCGGTGATGCTTTCTCTTAATTGGTCAATTTATTGTAGTGCGCGTGCGTCATAGGTAATTAGTGTGTAGTGTGTACCGATAACACTCAAACATTGGCGAAAGCTTGCACACATATTATACTATAAACGATTAGGAGGAATAGTGGGGCGCGTCTTCGTGGATTGCACTATCTATATGTCTTTATAACTTGTTATCTATCGAGTTTCCGAGGTAGGGGTGCCAAATTGATGTCACATTTTTGTGAGAGTTGCGACATAGATAGCGTGTGTTTGTCCAGGACTTATCTCCCAGATGTTTGCTTAACACACTAATGAGAAGAAAGCACACTTTTACCTCTTACCATGTTTTTGAAGATTTGCCCGATATTTGGGAAAATTTTCTGTTAACTGCAAAGATTATTCGATTTCACGGGTTCCGTATTAGCTACAACGGTTATATTGTATACATATAGTGTAATGGTTCCGACTTCCGTGCCCTACGGGTGAAAACGGGGCCCTATCACTGACTTTCTGACCGTCCGTCCGTCTGTCCGTCTAACTGCTAACACTTATCGCGACAGCTAGACAGCAAAATATGTATTTGTTGTTGAAATCAAATCATAATTGCAACCTCAATGTATAATTATTTTTTCTTCTGTTTCAGGTAAAATTTCCTAACTCTTGAGGGCATAATATTCTTGTTGTAAACTATACTTTCTAAGAGCTCAAAGTGTCCACACAGACACACAAACATTCTGAAAATTATATTAGTACTGGATGACGATCGCAACCCGTTGCGCCAAAATTCGTCTATCGCAAGGTAACCCTACATTTTTCCGGAGTAAAAAGTATGTTTACTATATCCTTTCTCGGGTCTCAAAGATCCCTATACCAGTTTTTCAGTAAAATCGGTTCAACGGTTTGGGGGTGAAGAGGTAATAGACACACAATTTATAACATGGATTTCATATCGCAAATATACTTGTGGAATCGATTACCATAAGCCACAGGGTACAAAGGAGTAACCTTGGATTATATTTAGAATTTCATACAGAGGGCGTCATGCTTTAAGTACAAGTTGTTTGAACAAACTGTTTGCGACTTAGGGTCAGCCACACCGAGACGAAACGACGATACCTTAGAGTGCCTTAGACTTTACTAATATTATAAATAGGAAAGTCTGCCTGTCACTTACGTTTAAAGCACTGAGTCGATTTAAGATGAAATTTGGTAGGAGTAGGAAGAATTCCAATTTCCGTCCCCATACAAAGCGGGACAACTTAAACGCATTTTCACCCCCTTACAACCCCTTTTTCCAGTTAAAAAGTGGCCTATGTCCTTTCTTAGGCTTTAGACTATATGTGTACAAAATTTTATTACAATCGGTTCAGTAGTTTTGGCGTGAAATTGAGACAGACAGACAGACAGAGATACATTCGCATTTATAATATTGCTAGGCATTGCAGGTCTGTCACCAAAGTTGCAGTGACCGAAAGTCAAAGAACTGAAGGGGGAGAACCACGGAAATAAGGTATACCACCACGGAAATAGGAATAATAGTATTTGTGACTCCTAAGCTAAAGCTAGTGTAAGTGTCGGCAAAAGTGCAAATACCATACATTTTTGGTGCGCGGCAGAAAATTTCCTAAGCTTCGCCGCAAAATCTACTCTCCATTCGTCTTACGAATTTTCGATCAGGCCACGTGACGCTGACGGTAACTTGCAACTTCGCTGTGCCAAAATTCGTTTATCTTTATCAAAGACTATCTCTTCCCTTCTCTCAAGTTATCTCCACATCACATTTCATCTAAATCGGTTCAGTTAAGCGTCAAAAGGTAACAGACAGACACATTCATAATATTAGTAAGGATCTAGAAAAAGAAATCCATGTGTGACGTAAGATAATCCGAGCGAAATTGGGTCATTCACTCGTTACGTTAGTTTGTTTTGGCTTTCGTGTGTTTGAAGAAAGTATATTTAGGAGTGCGTCATAAAATGGCCTTCAACAAGTGTGCGATTCTGTACAGAGCCAGCCAACATGTTTTCTTTATGTCTTTATAGAATCGCTAAAGAAATGTATGGAATTGACAATTATAAGCATTCGATAATATATAATGTCATTTGCATGTTGCAACATTAAAAAAATGTTTTTTTTAATCGCTTTTGTAGTATCTATGTGGTAGTATATTCTATAGTCTTATTTTGCGAGACTACCTACTGAATTATATCGAAACTGAGCCTTTAGCCAACACGTTTTCTTTATCTTTAATCGCCGATCGAAATGTATGGAATTGACATGACTTAATTTCGGCATAATATTAAGCGTTCGATAATATTAATATGAATTATGATTCATATTAATATTATCGAATAATATTAAGCGTTCGATAATATTAATATGAATTATGATTCATATTAATATTATCGAACGCTTAATATTATGCCGAAATTAAGTCATGTCAATTCCATACATTTCGATCGGCGATTAAGATAAAGATAAAGAAAACGTGTTGGCTAAAGGCTTCCTTTCGATATAATTCAGTAGGTAGTCTCGCAAAATAAGACTATAGAATATACTACCACATAGATACTACAAAAGCGATTAAAAAAAACATTTTTTTAATGTTGCAACATGCAAATGACATTTTAAGTAGAAAACTTTTTAATACGACGTACAGTAGGTATAGTTAGTAGCTACAGAGTAGTTTAATCAATTCTTCAAACTATATAGGACTCAAGGTTACATATTTCTTAACCGCCACATTTTTAACGATTACTCATTTTGACGTTTGTTTTAACTTTGCAGCTGTGGCGTCTATATTGAGATTTAGTGCCATATTTAAACATGATTTGTAACGCTTGACTCCCCTAAAAACAACGAGTTACATGATGCCAAAAATGAAAAACGAAATAGCAGAAGCACCTGCTTCTGAACAAAAAACATTTAGCCGCTATTACATCTTCTTTTACGCCGGCGGCTTACTATCCGACTTACGAATTTTCGATCAGGAGCAAGTGTGATGTGAGTTTGAAATTTTTAACCTATCCCAATAACGATAAATTAACAAATTTTAAAACTACCCCCAATATAATGTCAAACTTTGAACATCCCGGTCGGGGGAAAATAACTTCCTTTTTGGACGGTTAAGGCGACGCCTTGATAATTTGGCTGTAACAAGCAATCTAAAACATATCCAACGCGGTTTTTTGCTTTAACGCGGCGTCACCTTAAAAAGGGTACAACACTGCAAAACTCGAAAACCTCACACTGTTCATTCCAGTTTTGCCCAGCGATCTTAAAATCATGAACGACCTATATAAAGTAATCAACACATGCGGTTGCCATTGTTTATATAAAGGGGAACATTTATTTACAATCTTCGTTGAGAGAGCCGCAGACTGCATTAGGGTTTTATTGTTTTCTAGAATGTTACCCGGCTACAGCACAAGTGCTATACTGAGGCACAAGCGTGGTATTTTTTCATGGGAAAATTCTTTGTCTATGTCTCTTCTTATATATAAAATTCTCGTGTCACAATGTTAGTCCACGAACTCCTCCGAAACGGCTTTACTGATTTTTACCAAATTTTATATGCATATTCAGTGAGTGAGTCTGAGAATCGGCTACTGGGTACTTTATATATTGATAAGTGCATTTGTTGAATAAATAACACTAAATTATTACAACCTGAGACTGTCGGCGACCATTGTTTGCGCGACGGGATAGCGATCGACGTTGCCATGGTGACATACTTATTTAGTCACTTCAATAAAATAATATGGGCGAAATACATTTATATTATGGCAAAACAACGTTTGCCGGGACAGCTAGTATTTATTTAAAATTATTTAGTAGGTCGTGTCTAAAGTTCTAAACACACTATGCCGAATTTCCGCAGCGGAAGTTCGGCATGATTACGTCAACAATGTCAAACGCATACAATATAACGCTACGTAATTTCGGCATGGTGTATCATCGGTAATTTAAAATACATTGCAGGCGGAATCATGCCGAACTTCAGCCGCGGAAATTCGGCATACTGTGTTTAGAGTTTAGACACTTTTATTCCATAGATAGCGAAAAAAGCAGTTGTTCAATAGTCAGA
The DNA here is from genome assembly GCA_937595015.1 of Polyommatus icarus. Taxonomy (NCBI): domain Eukaryota; kingdom Metazoa; phylum Arthropoda; class Insecta; order Lepidoptera; family Lycaenidae; genus Polyommatus; species Polyommatus icarus. Next base: position 2,299,309 of record OW569342.1, on the reverse strand, counting down.
TAAGCTTTATTCGACGAATAACTTCCTTATTTGGGGAATAAATGTATTTGTCTCTTTGACGGCCAGATAAACTCTTATTCCATAGGTAAACTACTTATTCGGTAAATTCAAAATTGAAGTTACTCAGTTTGAGGTTAGTTTTCGTGTTTTGACTTTTGTTAAAGTAAACTTTATTTAAAATGGACGTTTTTGATAGTGTTGATGATATGGCAATTGAGGAAGAAATCATAATAAACGAGTACATTAATCCTCGTGTCCGAAAACAAAGAATTGTAAGACCGAGGATTGATCACTTTAATATGTGGGACTCAACAGAATTTCATCGTCGATTCAGACTAACGAAAGAATCAGTGCAATATTTGCTGTTTCTGATAAAAGATAAAATCGAGAACAAAACACAAAGAAATGACTCTATCCCGCCTATGTTACAACTACTAATTACATTGAGGTTCTTTGCAACTGGAAATTTTTACATCACTGTTGGTGATTTTGGAGGAATTCACAATTCTACTGCATGCCGTATCATAAAAAAATGTGTCGATGCCATCGCATCTTTGAGGCAAACCTTTGTCAAATTACCAAGAAGCGAAGAAGAGATCAGAAAATCACAAGAAGAATTTTACAAAATTGCAGGGTTTCCTCGAGTTGTATCAGCTATAGATTGCACGCACATAAGAATTCAGTCTCCTGGTGGAAACACAGCAGAGGAATTCAGAAATAGAAAAGGATTTTTCTCATTTAATGTGCAGGCACTGTGTTCAGCTACATTGATATTTCAAGACATAGTTGCACGCTGGCCGGGCTCATCTCATGATAGCATGATATTTGCTAATTCAGCAGCAAAATTTAACTTTGAGAATGGTACATTCGGTAACGGAATTATACTTGGAGATGGTGGCTATGAGCAAAACAATTACTTACTGACTCCTTTTCAAGAACCCAGTTCACAAGCTGAAAGTCTATATAATGAATCACAAATCCGTACAAGAAATGTAATAGAGAGATGTTTCGGTGTCTGGAAGAGACGTTTTCCTGTTTTGAGCTTAGGCTTAAGGTGCAAACTTCCCCTTGCCCAAGACGTAATTGTTGCATGTGCGGTTTTACACAACATGGCACGGATGAGAAATGAAGACGAACCACCAGAAGATCCTGATATTCAAGTTCCAACTCAACCTATGTTCCCTACCACTATTATTAACCCTACTGGTCAAGAAAGGCATGTAACGAGGGATATTTTATTACAATATTTTCATTCTTTAACTTTATAATGTACCTAAAGTCAAATAAAAATTAAAAATAGTAAACAATTGCTTATTTTTTATATAAGATCATTGTGACTAATGTTCTACACATGGAGGTAATATAAACTTTATATTAGCTCCATCCGTCCTAAAATATGGATTGTTCTATTTGTAGGACAATGTTACTCTTAAATTATATTTAAATATTATCTATCAATATACAAAAAATCTGCTGGTTATGGGTTTGTCTTATCAAAATGAAGCTACTCACAAAAATTTACTTGATAGTAATAAAAAAAGATGTTCTAGAGAACCTATATTAATATGCTGGGGGCATAAAATTGAAAACAGAGAAATAAAAAATAAACATTTACTGCTCAAAAGTTACACATTTTCAAACACTGTTTTATTTACATCAGATGCACAATTTAGCTTTTGTAGAAGCAATTGATGAATTTCTTGCTTCCTTTTTTCATCATTGATAATGTATTCCATTTTCAATTTATGTTCATCTTCTTTGAGTTGAAGATCTTTCTTTGCAGCCTCCATTTTCAATTTATGTTCATCTTCTTTGAATTGAAGATCTTTCTTTGCAGCCTCCATTTGAAGCTGGACTAGTTCCAAACGAGCTGAACTTAATTTGTCAAGCTTGGTAGTGACGCTGGTTTTATTGGCTGTGTCTGGTTTTAATAAATGTGACACCCTTGTTTTCAGGGCTTTAGGATGCCATTTGTCCCATTTGTTTTCTGAAAACATAAAAAATAATATAATGAGGTTGTTGCTTAAATATATTGCTTTAATAGTTTTTTAAAATCAACCCCCAAAGTGCAACGGAGGGTGAATGTTTGAAAGAAAAATGTTGTCTGCGGGTGGAGCCGCAGATAACATTGTTAGGTAGTATTACTTGAATGTTTATATAACATCTGGATATTTTTTTCTGGGTCTAAATATACATAAAATGTTTGTATTGTACCATAGTACAATACAAACATTTTATGTATATTTAGATACATTAATTGGATTATAGGTTTAAAAAATTACCTTTTTGAGATTCATTGACATCTTTGTTTTCTTCAAATAAAAACGACTCATCCATATCTGCAACAATCATATTTGTATATAATATAGATTATAATTAATATACACTAATAATAATATTGATAAATACATTTAAAAATACACATCTTTTACTACAATAATTATGTTTACATAAGCAACTATTTGTGTTATAAAAATATGCCTTAAACCCCAAGAGGCACGATCAAGGTTTTACACAGAATTTAAACCCCTACTGATCCAAGTGATGCTAAAGTTAAATATTAATTGTTAACATTATTCACAGTATGGCATGTGTGTACGTACCAGGTATATGAATGCTTAATTCTTCCGCTGTATTTTCGGTATATTTTTCGTTGTTAAAATCCACAGATTGGTTTTCTTTAACCTCCATTAAAACTATATCACCTACAGTTATTGGTACTGAAAAAAAAGAAAAAATATGAGGGTTTTTGTATTATATATTCAGTAGTATATGAAGTAGCTGGAGTCCTATGGACACGAGACTGGCTCGAGAAAAAATGAAAAAAAAATCTTGTATTAAGGAAAATAAAAAGCTTAAAATAAAAAATAAAATAATAGTATATAACTATTAATGTCACACAGGTTTTGGTGGTATGGTATTTTAAATACTTTAAACTTACTATTTGAAATTGTGTCACTATCATGGCGGGCTTCAAGTCCTGTTAAGTTTGAGCAAATGCTCATCACCTTTTCTTCGACTACATTGAAATCAGGAGCATTTGAAGGACCGCCTCCGGTTCTGTACAACTCCTGTCTTTGAATAGAAGACTTCTTTTTTGTTGTCTTTTTGAGGCCTTCATATTTCAACTTTAAAGTTTTCCAGGAACGTTCAACTGTTGAAATTCCGCAAGAATTGAAAGAGCTTTCAATTTTCTTCCATGCCGCTTCCTTGTCTTTATTAGTGACAGCATCAGTCTTTTTATTTTCCACGATTTGCTTGTATTTTTCAACTAAATTAACAAGCAACTGTACTTCAGCATTATTATAATTAGCTGCACGTTGTCTTTTTCTGCATTCCATGACGATTTACAAGTTATTAATTTAAAATAACACGAAAAACAACACACTATGAAACTACAAACACTATGGCGCGATAACGAAAATGACAGTTCGCTAACTACGCTTCATCGTTTGACATTGACAGCAATCGAAATAGTCTTGTCCTGTTCTAACATCAGTTTATTTTGTATTTTTGTTTCACCTACCTGAAGTTAGCTCTAACACAGTTAAGATTATTGGACAGATAGTTGTTCATAGAATAAATATCATTTGAAAAATGCATAACAATTTATCCGACGAATAAAGAGTCTAATAACTTTATTCGCCGAATAGCTATTGGTGCTTTTATCTGATGTTTGAAAAATCGGCCCTTACTCTTAAAACTCTGCGGGAACTGTAGATTTTTCTGCAAAGATTTTATCCATCCTCGTGGTCTTCTCTATATCTGTGTCAAATTACATAAAATTCGTCAAGTAGTTTGTGAGATTAGTGCGTTCAAAAAACTTTCCCGATTTTTACCACACATTCCTCTGATTCTTCGCTCTTATTGGTCGCAGCGCGCTATATTATAGCCCGCCTTCTTTGATAAATATGATCTAACCTACGAATAATAAAACCTAAGGAAACGTAACTCACATACTATACAGTTTTAAATTTGGTTCCATTCGAACTGTCATGTAACGTCAGCCTTTATACCGCTCAAGGTCACCTAAATATTGCAAATGTATGAAAAGTGAACCTAGGTACACTTTTTTGACAAGTATTTTGGAGCATGTTTTTTGACGGAGTTACTCTTCCTTAGTTTTTATTATTCGTAGGATAAATAAATAAATAAAATAAAATATATTTTTATTCAAAATAGGTATCATGATACTCTTTTTGAAAGTCGAACGAAGAAGCTATGTTGCCTACCACCGGTTCGGGAACTACCCCGCCGAGAAGAACCGGCGTAAGAAACTCGCACGGGGCCATCTTTTACTAAAAAAAAAATGGAAAATTACAATGTTATGGCTTACAGCTATGTAACAAAAATATTATTATTTTTAACAAAAAATTAAAACCGACTTCCAAGGTAAAAACAATAATAACATTCTTATAATAATTATGAACTAAAACTAAAAAGTATTAAATAATTTTCCTCTCTAAATGTGCCTTTTTCCGAATTCAGCTAAACCTCAACTATTTCTGTACTCAACCTTCATCATTTTGAAGTCGGTACCAGATATAGCTGAATCTTTATATTTTCTTTGACAGAAAATTTGAAACTTATGGAACTGGCACCGACTTCAAAATTATGAAGGTTGAGTACAGAAATAGTTGAGGTTTAGCTGAATTCGGAAAAAGGCACATTTAGAGAGGAAAATTATTTAATACTTTTTAGTTTTAGTTCATAATTATTATAAGAATGTTATTATTGTTTTTACCTTGGAAGTCGGTTTTAATTTTTTGTTAAAAATAATAATTTCACTCTTTTTAGTTACCTAGTAGATAAACTATAATTAGTGCCAATTTAAATTGTATAAAAAATAGTTTTATATTGTCTTCAGTATATGTCATTGAGGCGCTCTGTCGGCGCTATCGCTTGTCCGAACTCCGATTGTTGTTCATATAGTTTTAGTTACACGATGTGTTCATTAGATTTCGCTGAGGTGCTCCTGAATCGCAGTATCGCTTGTTTGTAGGAGTTTTATATAGTTGTATTGGCTGTGTGAAATCAGAAATGTGTCACCATTGGTGTGAGCAGTGAGCATTGAAATTTGAATTGTCAACATTTTGAGTGGTTATTATTGATCTCGCATTGTTATTAGAAATATTAATTAACCCTCCAAGATGACCTCCGTCATAGTCCGCGAGTTTATAAGTGGTCGTCGGTGGTAGTGAACTAGTGAGTAGTGACTTAGTGACCATACCACCCTATACGCGTCGAATTACTGCGTTTATTCTACGTATCTTATTACAATTTGTTAAGACTGTTATGAGTCATACCCCAAGGCCCAAATATCAGGTAGATAAATTTAAATAATACATTAAAAAAATCTAAGTGAACACAACCCTATGCGTGCTAGGTAATTCAACAATTTAACGCTTCAACTCCCAAGCGGCCGCCAGAACAATGGATTTCCAAGAATCCGCGATCGAAGGATGAGCCGAATCACACCCAGCGGCGCGGCGAGTATATTTTCAGTGTCATAATAATATTATGATATTAATCTTTACCTTCATTATTGTAATACATAGTACTATCGCATGAGAAACTTGGAAAGCCTGCCTCGCGGCCGCCTGCGCCTTTCTCAAGCGATACTATATTGTACTACATTAATGAAGATAAAGTTTAAAATCATATTATGACACTCAAAATGCTTGCAGCGCGGCATTACCTGACATTAGAACTTGAATAGGTACGACGCAATGCCGCGATGTTTACGCACACGCCGCGCGGCGGCGTGCGGCGACGCCGCACCGACCGCCGTGTATAAACAGCCTATATTAATAATTGGTGTTGTTATGTACATAATTATTATTATTGTATCCATACCTATGCCTTGTAAGTTGTACTATTACCTATTTTGTGCCATGAGACATTGGTGACCTTAACACGACGTGGTCATGATGATGATGACGATGATGATGATGATGATGATGATGATGATGAATTTTAATTGCGTGGTAGTATAATATGCTTTCTGTTCTTAAAACAACGCCGAAACTCCCAAACGTGTATCTATAAGGAGTCAGGAGTTCTCTCAGCATCTTCGAAACCATGGTATACCTTGACCCAATATTTGACTTTTTGGTAGCATATTCTTAGTACACTTCACATAAAACTAAAATTACCATATGTTTCCATATAAATTTCGAGGAGTTCCCTCGATTACTCCTGGATCCCATCATCAGGTCACCACTTTTGTGAAAATGGGACCAAATTGGAGTGAAACCTAATACAACAAAACAAAAATTTCGAAAATCGGTTCACAAACGGCGGAGTAATCGTTGAACATACAAAAAAAAAAAAAAAAAAAAAAAAAAAAAAAAAAAAAAAAAAAAAAAATATATCCACAGCCGAACATATAACCTCCTCGTTTTTTGGAAGTCGGTTAAAAAGTAACCTGCATGGAGCCACCCTATTCCCAAGGTGTGCTGTCCTCGATGAAATCATTGACTTTATAATACGCTAAAGCACACAAACGTTCTTTAACTGCTTTTTTAAATTTGTTTAAAGATCTAACGCAAAAATAAATTTTCAATCAAACTCGCTTTTCCTGAATTTAATACACGCGTGTTCGAACTAGAAAAATCTTCAGCTTTATAATATTAGAATTACAACTAGACGCTCGCCCGACGACGCACCAAAATTCGTTTTCTCTCTTGAAAATTTGGTGTTGATACTTGAGAGACTGTAAGTATCTCAACACCAAAATTTTCAAAAATCGGTTCAGCGGTTTGGGCGTGAAGAGGTAACAGACTGACAGACTTTCGCATTTATTATATTAGTATGAATAGATTTTACTTCGGTTTTCCGTAGACCGTACTACCTTAGTGCATGCCCAAATACCGATGACTGTGCTGACTCATTCTCGAAGCATGTCGTCCGCATGTCATGTTGGACGGTCAGCAAAAGAAGTAAAGAATGAATAAATGAATGAATTTTAGTCAAATTAACGTCAATCGATTAATGGCTAATATTTTGCTATTTGATAGCTTCCGAACTTGGTTAAAGCTATATTAATTTATTTTGGATTCTAATGAATATTAACGTTCCTTCTGTTATTGTCGCCGGGTGCATTTTTCAATGTGTGAGACTATATTACTAGCTGTCACCCGCGAGTCCGTCCGCGTGGACTTCAGTTTATAGCGTGCGGTGGTTCCCGTTTCCGTGGGTATGCCGGGATAAAATGTAGCCTATATTACTGTAAAGTTTTCTCAAAATCCATATCTAATAAACAAAATTGGTGTCTTTCAAAGCTTAGTAACATCTTTGACCTGTGTACAAAATTTCATTACAATAGGTTCAGTAGTTTTGGCGTGAAAGCGAGACCGACAGACAGATATACTTTCGTATATTTTATAATATTAGTATATTCCCTGTAATATTTTAGCAGCAAGAGGTTTTTTTGCTGACCTTACCCAATTTCTTCGTAGCTGGTTTCAATTTCGGCCGAGCTAACGGTTGTATTACAATTATTATAACTTTGCTTGTAAGTTGTAAGTAATATAAGAATTTAAATTATACAAATACTTTGGGGTGTGTATGTGTTCTGCATATAGAGTTCTCTGTGAAAGTACTCAGTGCTGAAAGATCAAAATTACACCCTGTAAAACGAACAAAGAAAACCGCCGAATGCTCGAGCCTCGACAGGAGGTTAATAATTTAATAAGCTTATCAAATCACTAAATGACGCCGATTGCGACAAATTCGATCATTGCGAAGAAACCGTATATCTTTCCGGGATGATGTAACCTATAATATTAATATGCCCTTTCCTAGGACTCAAAGTATCACCATGCCCAGAAAAATCGGACCAGTTGTTGGGCGTGAAAAAGCAACAGCTAGACAGACGCACTTTTGCATTTATAATATTAGTATATATTGGGGTTAACATCCTCTTTTACGTATCACTTCAAGCTTAACGCGAATAATTAATGATCCCACCAAACATTCTCAGTAAAATGTTGCCAAGACGACCAGCGACCACATAAGGTTTGCCCTGTGAAAGAGATTTCTGATCTAATGTAGGGCCACTGTAGAGCCAAGCTTCTGAATCTACACGGCCTAACTCTACCGACCCTAACTTCAACAAATTCTACATACCAGTAAATATGTTCGGCTGTTTCGTTACTAACCTCAGATCAGAAACTAAATGATCACCTCCGAGCCGGTAGCGAAACGGCGAAGCCATACATAATAATATTTACTGGTGTGTAGAATTTTTTTAAGTTAGGGTCAGTAGAGTATAGGCTATGTAGATTCAGAAGTTTGGCTCTACATGAGAATGTAGAGCCAAACTTCTGAATCTACATAGCCTATACTCTACTGACCCTAACTTCAAAAAATTATATAATAATTACGAGATCTCTCTCGTAATTATTATATTTTGACGTGACAACGTCTTATAATTCGATATGGGCTGCGCGCACGAAAAAACATGACGCAATATGCGGCGTTACCTCGCTCTGAGGCGTTCCATTTAAGGCTATGACGTTGTCACGTTCAACTATCGTCAGTAAACCGACTTTACAGACAACCGAGTTCGAGTCGAGTTCGAGTCGAGTTCGAGTTCGAGTTTGACACAAAACACTACTCTCCAACCGTCTTTTTTCACAGGGTAATTCTTATGCGGGCGTCTCGGCAACATTTTACAAGAAATGTTTTTGGTGGGATATTTAGTTTATGAAGTTAGTAACGAAACAGCAAAGCCATACAGTCATGCCCCCAGATCTTGACATAGTTTTAAATGTTATGTCAGTAATCATAATAGAGGAAATTTGGCGTATGTCCTAAATTTCTAGGAAAATGTTGCTATTTGGCGTAACTCCAAATAGAATAGAGTTTGGAACTGCAATAAGTTTGTGACTCGTCTTAAGGTTTTTACTATAGCGAGAGTTCTCTCGTTCTCTGTTGCAAAATTATAGGATTTTCTTTTAAATCTGAGAGGAAATAATATTAGATATTGTCGTATTAAAATTTAAAAGCTCCTTCGTAAATCACTAGATCAATACCTAGCAGAAAGACGGGGAAAAACGTTTATTTTTAATGGCGAAAAATGTACGGTTCCCACGTTTTAGGATGAAGACTTGTAATTAAAACATAAAATTATGTTTTTAATTCAGTATAACGTGATACCTATGCGTAATCTTTTAATTATGTTTGCTAAAAGCCATGACAAAGATTTCTATGAAAGCTGTATTTACATTTACTCATATTACATACTATGTCGGCTTAACGCTGACAGAATAAAATTCTTAACTTCTCAAGTACTTAGACATCCATACTAATATTATAAATGCGAATGTATGTCTGTCGGTTACTTCGTCATGCCTAAGCCACTGAACCGATTTTGCTGTTTGGTGTGAAGATACATCGAGTGCCGTGCACGGTGCAAGGACATAGGATAGGATTTTCCCAGAAAAATGCACACATAAGGTTAGAAAAGAACAAAAACCGGCCAAGTGCATGTCGAGCCACGCGCAATATAGGGTTCCGTATTACCGCTAGTTTTTTAAAATTTGTGTATGGTCAATGAATGTACATATTTTATAACGTGTTTTACACTACTAACAACATCATCTGAGTTGCTTTTATACGAATTGGAACGAAAAGTCCCTTTACACTTCGCCGAAAATTGTGTTAGTTGATCGACTATTACTCAATAACTTATGAAGTCTTCTTATCTGTGATATTTTTCCTTTTAAATTCACCATATTTACTACTCCCGTGAATTTTTTTACATTTCCAGAAACTACCGTTTAGCTGGTAGAAGGGGGGGACACTGGACTCTAACGATTTTTCCCACTTTAAAACTTAATATCTCACAAACGGATCCCTAAATCGGAAAATGATCTATGTATACTCATAATATTTTTTTAAAACCTATTCAACGACACCCCACACGATGGGGTGGTGGACTACGGAACCCTAAAAAACTTAACTCGGGACTTAGAAGTTAGATGACATAACACAACTAAATTACGTAGGCCTGCCTATGAATTAACTTCTCTGGTACATAAATTAACACGGGCAATAATTCATATTTAACCATATTTTGTAATGCGGGCGGTTATAGGAAACAAAATGGCTACTTGAACTTTACTTTAACCTACCAGTTAACTTTTAATATTATAATCCTTATACGTTTACTCTTTTGGTCTTGTGTTACCACATGAGAAAATATTGAAAATTTACATTTATCAATCAAAGCTCAGGGTTGATTCAGAAAGCAACGCGACGAGTAGATGCATTTCTAAATTTATATGGATTTGACAGATTCGCAAGACGTGTCACGTAATTGAAATCTGTCAAATCCATACAAATTTATGCCGCGCCGCGCCTCGCCTCGCCTCGTCGAGTTGCGGTATGAATTGACCCTTAGATGTGTGTCTGTCCGACTGTTACCTCATCAGGCCCCACTGTACCGATTTTGCTGAAATTTGGTATGGAGATACTTTAAGTCCCGGCACACATAGAATTACGTTTTACCCCGGAAAAATGTACGGCTCCTGTGCGATTAACGCGTTTTGGCGGACGGAGTTGCGGGCGTCATTTAGTATTATATACCAGGTAGGTACCAGGTAGGTACTACTAGGTCCTAGTAGTACCTACCTACTGTGCACTGTGCAACATCTCCGATTTTTTCTGATTATATTTAATAATAATAGCTCCCACACCGGTTTCGGTGACGGTGGCCGGTTTCATAGAAACCAGGCCAGCTACGCAGGAGTAATTTTATAGTGCCCAAGTGTGTGCGCAGTACACAAGAGCACTCTCTATTCCTTTACTCTCATAACCCAGTGGGAGTTGGGACGGCAGACCGCCACGACTGGCGAGAGATCAGGCGCAGGACCGACTTTTTACATGCCCATCCGACGCATGGATCATCTTACTTGTCAGACTATCAGGTGATCAGCCTGCATTGTCCTAACCAAACTTGGAAATAACATGTTTCCAACGCGGGAATCGAACCCACGGCCTCCGGGCTCCGGCCTCCGAGTCAAAAACCGCGCTCTATACCACTAGACCACGGCTTTCGGATTATTTACTGTACGTTCTAGTAGCGCCCTCTGCTTGAGTAATATTCCCTATTCCTTGACTCATGCTAGAAAGAGACCGGACATATCGCCAGCTCTGTTTAACGTGTGGGAAAGGTTGTTACGCATTTGTTTATATAAAGTGGCAATAATCGGGTGCCAAGGAATGAATTACTACCAAGAGCGTATGGTGTGGAGGAACATCGAATGCATTGACTGTTTCGAACTGTGGTATTTTGTTTTTTTTTTTGGAACGAAGCAAAGTTCAATAAAGGAGGTGACATTTTTTTAAGCAAAGATCTTAGATCAAAGGTTTTTAGGCCTTGTTTACACTGTTTTGTTATGTTATAATTTATGAATGAATTGGCAATTGTAGGTTTTGTCATTCATAAACATTGCGACAACACATCGTAACTTGCGAAGGCCGTGTGACGTGTCGTCAGTCGTCACTATTACGTTGCTTCTTCGGCTCTATAATCCTCACTAATATTATAAATGTAAAGTGTGTTTGTCTGTTAGCTCTTCACGCCTAAGCGACTGAAACGATTGTAATAAAATTTGATATGGAGATACTTTTAGATATAATGGGACCTGACTTACGATATTTTTATTGTGGAAAATACAGGGTTTGCGCGCGTTGGATTTCTCAAACTTGTACTTGTAACTCTTATATATTATTTGCGTAATTTTATTTCTTTGAGTATTTTCTGGAAAATTCTATCGTCATCAAAGTAATTTCCTCCTAAACGTGTCATTTATTTAAGTTTGATGTTTTTTTAACCGTGGGAACACTTGACACCATAACCTCAAAATTTCACAACCACTTAGCGCCCATGTTGGCGTTTAAAATGTTATTTCTGATGACTAACGTAGCTTCAAACGAGTTATTATCATAAAGGTAATATACCTATCGGAATAGAGAAACAATCCCAAGCTGTCAAGCTTAACCAAAATTTGATTTACATCTGTGTATACAATTATGTTTACGTGTGCGTGTCAGTGATGTACAAACATCTTGTAATTCGACAAAATATCAATCATGGAATAATAATTGTAAGATTGTAAACATAATGCCGGCTGTACATTCTCGCCGAGACACAGCGAGGCGGCCCGAGTGCGAGAGTGTAAATGGGTGCGCTCGCCTCGTCTCGCCTGTCTCGGACCCTCTCGGTCCGTTGTCGGTATTTTGCGCCCGAGACAAAGGGTCTCGCGAGGAAAACGAGCGCACTATTGTACACTCTCGCGTCTTTCACTACTAGTCCCGCCGTTGTTGGACAGTGTAGAACAGAAAAATAACAATAATAAACGTCATTATCAGTCATCATATATGAGAAATAAAATTAAATATGATTATAAATCTTTGGATTACAATGATATCTTTCGATGCATGGTGAATGGTGAATGGTCGTTTTCCTCCATCTTCTCTGAGTTCTTATCTGCGATTGAACTATGCAATAATGAACATGATCGCACTCGGGCAAGGGGCTCTCGCCCGAGACTCGCCCGAGAGCTCTCGGCGAGAGTGTACAGCGGGCATTATAAAATGGGATAAAATAAAACTGCATATATATAATATAATATAATAAAATTGTAATTTTGAAGTAAAATGTGACTTTTCTTCAAAGTGCTTGCTGCATAATTAAGTACTCGTATGCATGATTTTTTTCTTGGGAGTCCAGTTTGGACGGTTAATTATTTTAAGTCATGAATTTCTGGTATCCAGGTCAGCAGGAAATCTGAAAAATTGGCCAAGTGTAAGTCGGACTCGCGCATGAAGGGTGACCGGTTTCAACCGGGAATTTTCTAAAACCCGGTACGATACGACACGACATGTCATGACACGATTCGACACGACAGGTTACGTCACGTGACATCAGTACCTACACGACACGACACGACTTCACTAGACCCTATTAATTTTCAATTCACTCTCAATGAGCCTACTGAGCCCTTTTATTTGATGCCCATCTTGCAGAAGTGCTTTCAACTATTTCCCTATCTTGGATGAGCAGCCGTATTGGATGTAGAATGACATTACATCTGTGGAAATTTCAGAAGTCTATTACTATAGTGGTTCTTGTTATACAGCCTGAAGACAGACAGACGGACGGACGGATGGACAGACGGACAGGCAACGAAGTCTTAGTAGTAAAGCGGGCTGCGGGACCCCACTACTAGGACTTAATTTTTACCCTTTGGGTGCGGAACCTTAAAAATGATAAATTATGCATGATAGTATATAAACTAATTATAAACTACGGATGAGTATGTTATCATTTCAACATTCCTAATAATTAGTATACTTAACTAAAAATATTTTCATATCGACACAACTTATCGATAACTTGATGCAGCCCTAGTGTAAAATAGATGAAAATTGTTTACACAAAATATCTTTAAATTGTGCACCATGGCTAGTCAAGTTATGTTTTCCATATAATTAAACATATACAGAAGTGAACACGGACATAAAAATACCAATAACTCGTAGGGAATTGGCAAAAATAAACTTAAAACTAGGTCCTGTCGATGTAGAATAATTCACCTGTGAAATGAATATTTGTCCGGGTTTTTTCGATGTGTGGATCCAGAATCATTCCACAAACACTTAACCATGTTTCTAGGGCAGTATTTCTTAAAATTATTCATTATTTAACTTAAAATCACAATTTTTCTGAGAGCCCAAATTGACAACTATCGGCCCAGGGGCAGACAGACTGTCAAACTGATGAAAAAAAAGCTATGTAACCTCAAATCACGCTTCTCTTTCTACCACGCAGTGTTACTGATAGTGACATCTCGCTTGCTCAGGCCTTTGTTTCTCTATTCCGATAGGTATATTAACTTTATGGTTATTATTATCAATTTATGGTTAAGCGTAAACGTTTAAAATGGTTATTTTATTGCAAATTGTTTAACCCATCAATCACCAAGTGCCTCAAAAATCTATTGTGTCTGCGATTCCCACAATTATCGAGGTATTAACAAGTGACGAGTTAAAGCAAAAAAAGTTAAAATTATGACATACCAACTTTTTAAAGAGTTTTAAAAAGTTAATATGTCAAAATGTAGACAAAGGCAGAAGCTTCGTTTGCCTATGACCATGTTTCAGTGCGTACTCTTAAAAAAAGTGCATCCTGTTGTCTATGGTCTTTGGCTGAGTGATGTAAGTTCATTGCATCTACCTGGGAGACATCAGACAAGTCTAGTGCGTTCTATATTTAAATCGTTCTAAATTTAAATTCTGTTCGCACTATGCGTAATGCATTTTGCCAGTGAAGATGGTTTGAAGATATTAGATACGTGCACCCTCCTTACATTATAAAGAGACGCCCGCAACTCCGTTGCGCTATTTGTTTATCGCGCGGAACCGTACATTTTTTCGGGATAAAAACTGTCCTATGTCCTTTCCCGGGACTCGAAAGTATCTCCATGCCAAATTTCAGAAAAACGTAAAGATAGTAACAGCATACAACATACCTAATAATAATAGCTCTCACAGGTTCACCTCCGGTTTCGGTGACGGTGGCCGGTAAACCAGGCCAGCTACGCAGGAGTAATTTTTATAGTGCCCTCTCTCTAGAGATACAATAGAGCACTCTCTATTCCTTTACTCTTACAACCCAGTGGGACGGAAGACCGACACGACTCGCGAGAGTTCAGACCGACTTTTTACATGCCCATCCGACGCATGGATCATCTTACTTGTCAGACAATCAGGTGATCAGCCTGCGTTGTCCTAACCAAACTTGGAAATAACACGATTCCAACACGGGAATCGAACCCACGACCTCCGAGCCAAGAGCCGCGCTCTATACCACTAGACCACGGAGGAACAGATAGCAGTTACCTCTTCATGCTAAAATAGCTGAACCTGATCTCTGAATGCGGCAGACCGCAGATAATTTTTGTTGTGTAAAAATGTACGGATTGAACGCGATCATTAAGTGTCATGGCAATGACAAATCCCATACAGCTTAAATGAATGTTCTTTGCAATTAGTCTAGGTGAGGTCGCACCTCTTAAGAGGTTAAGTAGGGTACAATGTTAGGGGGCGATACCGGTCCGTCCACGCCGTGTCCCTGGGCACCTCCCCCGTGTCATCGTGAGCCTTCTCGCGGTGGCACGGGAGGGGTGGCTGAACGCCGGTATGTGCGAGTGTTTGTGTGTGTGTTTGGCTGAGCCTGCAGTGTGACGAACAGGCCCGCGACCCGGGGTGTCGGAGTTTGAAGATATGGCAGATCGCAACAGGGAAAGTATTCTCCGGGTGGGTCCCGGCTCTTCAGGAGCCGGAGAATCCCACACACTGTCTACGGACAGTGTCAGGCCCGTGTATACGGAGGGGCCAACTGCTGCGAGGAAGGAAGAGGAGAAGGAGGAGAGGAGGAAAACACGAAGCGCCAAGAAGCGCGCGGATCCCAAGCCGGTGCACCTAACCGTACCGGAGGGGGAGCCGCCTACCGATGAAGATAGAGACAGCGAGGTCTGCTTCTCGGCGTCCGGCAGCAATATGTCGCTGGACTCCGTGGGGTTGCCCGCACAATCCGGACGATCGACTCCTCTAAAAAGGAGACACCTGGACGAGACTGACGAGGCGCCGCTGACTAGCAAGTCGACGGTGCCGGCACCCAAAAGAGGACGTGGCCGTCCTCCTAAGACCGACAACCGTGAAAGGGAGGAGGCTCTTCGGCTTCAGGCCGAAGAAGTCATGATTGCCGAACAAATGAGCAAGGCGAGGCTAGCGAGTGCGTGTCTCAGCGCCGCCTTCAGAGGGTCCGAGCTCTCCGCCTCTTCTCTTTCGGGAAAAGAGGTTGAGAGGCTGTGGACGGGCGCTGATATCAGCAATACGGTGGCGGAGACATTGAAGACCATCAATATGGTCGCCACGAAGTCCACGAACCTTAAGGGAACATATCAAAAGTACCTTAAGGAGTCGGTGGCGACCATAAAGATGGTTTTCAACAAGTTGGCGGACCTCTCTACAACAGAGCAGGTGAAGGACCTGGAGGCCCGAAACACGCGCCTCGAAGGGCAAGTGGCGGCGCTACGCCAGGAGCTGGACGAGGTGCGGAAGAGGGCCTCGCAACCTACTGGAGGCGACATGCGTCAGCTGTTGACCGAGGTTTCCCGTGCGAACGCGGAAACCTTCGGCAATATGCTGAACGCCAGGCTCGCCGGGCTGGAGGACCGCCTCCTGCCGGAGCCGAGACGGAGGCCGCCGCTGGCGTCGGACGGAGTTCGGGTTGAGGACTTCCCAACCGTCTCCGCGAGCGTCGTTGCGCCCATTGAAGAAGAGTTGCTGGGACCCCCTCGGCCGAAAAAGGCGAAAGGGAAACCGGCCAAACCGGAGAAGACGCAAACGCCCGCTGCTGCAGCGGCCCCTGCAGAGGCTCCTGCTGCACCCACGACGCCCGGGCCTCCAAAGGCCAAGAAGAAGAGAAAGAAGAAGCGGCCTTCAATGGCAGCTCAGGAGGCGGCACAAGGGGGAACGAGCACCAGCTCCCCCAGTACTGAGGCCCCATGGCCCACAGTTGGTCCCAAGGCCAGGAAGAAGAAGGGGGCGGCTACACCATCTACAGCCGCCCCTAAGAAGAAGAAGAAGCCAAGGCTTCGCGTCCCCGCCACTGCGGCCGTCGCTCTCACCATTGAAGAGTCGGCCGTGAAGGCGGGTTTGACGTACGGCAAGGCTATTGAGACGGCCCGGCGGTCGATGAGCATTGCGGAGTTTGATATTCCGCAGGTCCGCTTCCGTCGGGCCCGAACTGGAGGGTGCCTTCTCACCATAGCTGGTGAGGGCGCGGAGAAGAAGGCAGACGCCTTTGCTGCAAGGCTCAAGGCTGTCTTGCCACAAGAGGTAAGGGTCGGACGGCCGGCTGTTTGCGCTGAGATGCGCATCGCCGGCCTGGACGACTCTGTGACGGCCGCCGATATCATGGAAGCGGTCGCACTTAATGGAGAGTGCCTGGCCGGCGATGTCCGGGTGGGGCCTATGAGGGAGGGGCCACGGGGAGATGGGTCGTGTTGGATCCGCCTCCCAGCCGCGGCCGCCAAGAAGCTCTCGAGCTCTGGGCGGTTGCGGGTTGGCTGGGTGTCGGCGAGAGTGACGTTGTTGGCCGCGAGGCCGACGCGTTGCTTCCGCTGCCAGGACACTGGCCACGTGGCTGCCAAGTGCCAGTGCCCGGTGGACCGCAGCCGGACTTGTTTCCGGTGCGGGAAACCGGGGCACAAGGCGGCGGAGTGCGGGGCTGCAGAGCCAAACTGCGCCCTGTGCGAAGCTGCTGGCAGGGCAGAAAGGGGGCACGTGCTGGGCGGCAGAGGATGTCCATCTGCCGTGAAAAAGCCGGCCCCCCGAGAAGAGAAGGCCCCGTCCAAGGCTCGGCA
The DNA here is from genome assembly GCA_937595015.1 of Polyommatus icarus. Lineage (NCBI taxonomy): Eukaryota > Metazoa > Arthropoda > Insecta > Lepidoptera > Lycaenidae > Polyommatus > Polyommatus icarus. Next base: position 2,281,865 of record OW569342.1, on the reverse strand, counting down.
AAAGCCGAAGCCTAAGGGCGTGCGGGCTCCGCCTGTCTCTGCCGCTATGGAGACGGAGGCCTAGACCCGCGGGCGGCGATCGGGGGATCTCCGCCCGCATAAAGGGTCCCGAGGTGACAGCCCCCTATAGCCCAGGGGGCTCTCGGTGAGGTCAGCGGTCAAAGCCGCTGGAAGAAGATGCCGGTTGCGGCTGCGCGCGGGAAGGGGCGGAATTGAATTGCCCTGTGGTACCCGTCCCTCCCGCACTAGGCGCATGACGAAGGGCTGGGGGGGTTTTAGTGGGTAGACCTCTTGTAGGGAGTCCCACATACCCCCGCCCCTTTCCCCGAAGGGGTGGGGGATACGCAAAGTATTTCCCCTCCTTAAAAAAAAAAAAAAAAAAAAAAAAAAAAGGGTACAATGTTAAAGGATATTGTGAAATATAAACCCGCTATACACCAGGGCACTTAGTCAACTTGCATTTGATAATAACGATAGTTAGACGAAAACTACACACATGACAATGGGCATTGTCCAAAAAAAAATTACATGTACTTTTTATATTTTTTTTCGTTAAAATAGGGTATTTTAAGAATATAAATTGAATAATTTTGAAATTCATTGGCTAGTTTTTTCTCAATAAATTTTTAAAGTTTGGCTCTGACGTCATCATCGGCGGCCAATGGGGATTGTCCATTTTTTAGGGTTCCGTACCTCAAATGGAAAAAACGGAACCCTTATAGGATCACTTTGTTGTCCGTCTGTCCGTCCGTCTGTCAAGACCCTTTTTCTCAGGAACGCGTGGAGGTATGAAGCTGAAATTTATATCAATTACTCAGGTCTACTGTCCCTTGAAGCTGTGAAAAAATCAAACTTCTAAGCCAACGCAATCAAAAGATACAGCCGTTTATGCCGCAAATTTTCGACACTTGCAAGGGAATCAAAACCTACAGGGTGCTTCCCGTGAACTCAGAATCTTGAAATTTGGTACGAAGCAACGTCTTATAGCATAGATAAAGGAAAAATTACGAAAACCATAAATTTTTAGTTACATCACATAATATATTTTTTTTTTATAATTTTAAACTTACTACCCATTTCCTCATAAACGCGTAGAGGTATTAAATTGAAATTCATACCAAATACTCAGGTCTATAATACCTTTAAGCTGTAACAAAATCAAACTTCTATGTCAACGCAATCAAAAGAAACAGCAATTTAAGCTGCATATTTTGAAACTCGCAAGTACTCGCAAGGGAATCAAAACCTAAAGGGTACTTCCAGTCGACCTAGAATCTTGAAATTTGGCATGAAGCAACGTTTTATAGCACACATAAAGGAAAAATTCCGAAAACCTTAAATTTTTAGTTACATTACAAAAAATATATTTTTTAATAAATATAAACTTATTACTTTTTTCCTCATGAACGCGTAGAGCTATCAAGTTGAAATTCATATCAAACGAACTTTGTAAACCTTGCAGGTTTGTACGGAACCCTCGGTGCGCGAGTCCGACTCGCACTTGGCCGGTTTTTTTTAATTTTGCTCATTACAAAAACATTTCGAGGAATAAGGTCAGTGATCGTTTTTCTGTATATAAACAAAAAAAATACCCATTAGTTACTTATATTTTTGAACAAATATGTTTAACCTTAGTTTGACCTTCAATGGCGTTAAATAAGCAATAAATTCGACCAACATTACGTTTCGAACTTTTGGTAAGCTTCTTGTATCAGCTTTTACATAATGATAACTTGCATTTGACGAACCAGCCATTATAAATAAGATTGAAAGGAAAAAAAACATACTGCAGAGGTCAATTGGCCGCCGATGATGACGTCAGAGCGAAACTTTAAAAATTTATTGAGAAAAAACTAGCCAATGAATTTCAAAATTATTTAATTTATATTCTTAAAATACCCTATTTTAACGAAAAAAAATATAAAAAGTACATGTCATTTTTTTTGGACAATGCCCATTGACCTCTGCAGTATGTTTTTTTTCCTTTCAATCTTATTTATAATGGCTGGTTCGTCAAATGCAAGTTCTCATTATGTGAAAGCTGATACGAGAAGCTTACCAAAAGTTCGAAACGTAATGTTGGTCGACTTTATTCCTAATTTAACGCCATTGAAGGTCAAACTAAGGTTAAACATATTTGTTCAAAAATATAAGTAACTAATGGGTATTTTTTTCGTTTATATACAGAAAAACGATCACTGACCTTATTCCTCGAAATGTTTTTGTAATGAGCAAAATTTAAAAAAAATGGACAATCCCCATTATTGACATGGTAAGGTCCATTATAGAGTAAGAGCATGCGACGGCCAGACTTTTCTCAATTTCGTAAAGCTGAAAGTTTACCTGTAATTGTTTCCTTCACAGAGGTAAGAACGACCAGCAACTCTGGAGTTTCGGTCGCAGATACTTTAGGAGGTATCCAGTTCTGAAGGTCTACCTGATCTTCCAGAAAGAGTAAAGTTCAATTTCATAGGTTATATTCTTCGCGGTAATTGGAGGAATCTATCTTCCAGTGCCGGACATTTTTGACACCCTTACACTTTCTTAAGGTATTAGGATTTAGATTTTAGGGCCATGTTTCACCACTTCCTGATAAAGTGCCGGATAGGCTATCCACAACTTATTTGACAGATTCTCCATACTGTATAGTCTTATCAGGAAGTTGTGAAACAGGCCCTTAGACTCTGAGGGTGTCTAGCAGTGCCGCAGTGGGGGAAACAATTGTCAAAAATGTCCGGCACTGGAAGACGAGATTCCTCCACTTACCGCGAAGAATATAAGTCATGAAATTGAGCTTTTAACGTTGTTCGTGGCGGCCGAAAAGGAAGATCTTCCGACCGAGAGAGATAGCATGCTCGGTCAGGCTACCAACGCGCTCCCCACTGAGCCACAGAGGTCCTCATTGGTTTCATCATTTAAATTCTTATGCACCCGCGTTCCCTCATTCTCCCGATTTCAAACTCCTATAAGTGTGAACTCAGAACTCAGAAGTGACTATCGATTTTCTATCTCATTAATATTAGTGGATGGTCCGACCCCCATACGATGTAATCAATTGAAGCAATGATAGGGGGTATCGAATAACCGAAAAACAGTTTGAAAATATCCTGTAGAACAGCGGTTCCCAAACTTAGTTGTTGGCGGACCGCGGAACCAGAGTTAACAGAACTAACGAGTAGGTCGATTCAGAGATCTCGAAATGTATACGTTTGAGTTTAGTATGTCATAATATTATTGTATAGTATGTCATAGGCGCGCGCCGTACTGATGCGTTACAAAGCATTGTGATTTGTGGTAGTAGCACTTGCTAAAAGACTAAAATTTTGTGATGTGTGGGATGAATTTTCCCATACAAAAGTTTAAAAAAATGTTGCTCTTTTAGCGCTGCTACTTTCACAGTGTATTCCATGCAGGGCACTCATACACACCTAGTTTTGTTACACCTTGTATAATGTTAGTCAATTCATAGTGCCCCATTTAGTGACCACATGTTATTTTATTAATGCAAAGTAAAATCATCGCTTTACAAATTAGTTGAGGGTCTAACTTCTGAGGGTGGAAAATCAACAGAATGCGGTAAAGGGGCATTCTATGGTACTTTAGGGCTCGAAGGACCATATTGATTTCTAAGGGTACGTCAATTCAACCAAATGGCCGGTCAGCACTCCAAAATATTACGTCAAAATGTACGTAAAGTAACGTACGTCCGTAGACCAGAAACCAGACATACAGACGGACGGACATTTTCATAGAATTCGTAGTATAATATCGAAATAAGTTTGGGAAGTCTTCTAAATAATCGCATTATTAATGCACAGGCACACCTTAATCTTATTTTATGGCAAAATACACCCGTGTCTTTGCCAAGAAAGTATAAAAATATTTGACAGATTCGTACCGTTTGTGGCTTTTTTAATCTATTCGGCGCGTTCTACTTCGTCTTCGTGTTTTTGGATGTACGCAATTTTTTGCCAATTGCAAATCCATTGTGCCGCAATTCATTTGTCACGTACAGGAATCGTACATTTTTACAAAACTAGCCTATGTCATTTTCCGTATCTCAAAGTGTCTCCATAGCCAATTTCGTTCAAAATCGGTTCAGCCGTTTAAGCGTAAAAAGGTGACATACAGACATACATATTTTTTTATTATTAGTAAGAAGTAACTTGACAAGTTATAAAGAAATGACAGAATGACTTATTGTTAATTCCGAGTATTGCAATTGGCAATATTTTGGGCATGCCGGCATATCAAGGGGGCCAAAATTAGATTCAATCTGCGTTGCAAAAACGACCATAATGTTATTGTCATAAAGTTGAAGATTGATAAGCAAATTCTTTTAAAAATATATTCGTGAGCGTTGGAATTTTATCCGTAATTTAGAAATATAAGGTTGAAATTTGAACGTCCTAGTTTTAGAACAAGCCGAATTGTAAGTAGTCTTTATTTACTATAGCATAAGGTCGAAAATGGGGTGGTTGTATCATGTAATTAATTTAAGGAAATTAGTAGTTTAGGCCACGCGACCAAATTATGTGGGTGCGGAAGCTTTTTGTTTTCGCAATTCGTCGTGAAGTATGTTTTATCCGATTACGAAGGCAAAAGGAAGAGTAATGATTTTGTGTGTCTGTCTGTTACTTATTAAAGTCTATGGTCTGTTCTAAAACTATTCTGACGTTTCATTTTCTCTCTCGTTCCGTTCCTATATGAAAATACGCATCTAAAGGAACACGATCGGACGTTATTCAAATTGTATTCTAATTTCAAATTCGAAAAAGGAAGAGTTTACGCGTCTATTTTATGCCTGCTCACGTACGTTTGTGGACATTTAAATTTAAAAAGTTGGAATGTCATTTATGTTTTAACTTTTTTATGCGTACAGCACCTGACTAAGATGAATGATCGTTATGCCTTGGAATGTTTTCCTGATCGAAAAATTATGATGAGGCACAGCAATAAATGTTAAATAGTGTTTTAATGATGGTAATGAGTAATACGGAACAGTTTAAGTGCTAATGTAGTTACAACAGCTCTCTAACTTGTTAACTTTGAAAGTTTCGGCAGTCTTTGATTTTAATTAAAAACCGGCCAAGTGCGTGTCGGGCCACGCGCAATATAGGGTTCCGTAGTAAGGCTAGTTTTTGACAATTTTTTATGGTCAATAAACGTATATTTATAGCGTGTTTTACACTACTAACAACATCATCTCAGTTACTTTCAAAGGAATTTGAACGAAAAGTTCCATTTATACTTCGCCGTATACATTTTTTTTAGTTGATCGACTATTACTCAATAACTTATGAAGTCTTCTTAGCCGTGATAGTTTTCCTTTTAAATTCAGCATATTTCCTACTCCCGTGAATTTTTTCACATTTCCAGAACCAACCGTTTAGCTGGTAGAAGGGGGGGGACACTGGACTCTAACGATTTTTTCCAGTTTAAAACTTAATATTTCACAAACGGATCCCTAAATCGGAAAATGATCTATGAATATTGAATACTCGCAATATTTTTAAAAAACCTATTCAACGACACCCCACACAATGGAGTGGGCGCGAAAAAAATTTTCATCCCCGCTTGATGTGTAGGGGAGGTACCATATAAAAAAAATATATTTTTACGATTTCATGTACCATTTTGTTGCCATCATTAATATGTGTATTCATACCAAATTACAGTTTTGTAGGTCTTATAGTCTCTGAGTAAAACCGCGGACAGACAGACAGACAGACAGACAGACAGACAGACAGACAGACAGACAGACAGACAGACAGACAGACAGACAGACAGACAGACAGACAGACAGACAGACGGACAGACGGACAGACGGACGGACAGACCGAAACTATAAGGGTTCCTTGTTGACTACGGAACCCTAAAAACCGACCAAAGGCGGGTGGGATTCTGTTCAAAACTGGGATTAAATGTAACCTAAAATATTGTACATATTAATGGTAAAATTTTTGTTTCAGGTACGTATAAAATTTGGTTTTGTTCTTATCAAGCAGACCTTGGTAAGTTCCTAATTAAAATACTATCGCAAAACAAATTAATTAACAACACGATACTAAATAATTTAAATATTATCTTTTAACACAACGCCAATTTTTATTGGTCCCAAAAATCCATTAGTAATTCACATTTTATTTAATACCTACGAGTACCACAAGATTTTCAATAATGATAATATTATGTATGAATGTCAGATAACTAGATCCTTTGCATCATGAAAAAAACCATTATTCTTATTTCGAAATGTAAAACAGGTAGAACCTATGGGTAGAACATGGCGCGCTTTGGAATGTCATAAATCATGACTTCCGGTCATTTTAAAAGAAACAAGAAGAAACACTTTTTGGTTAAACCATTGTGAATTTCTTAACATTACAGGTACCATTCAAGAGTGGTACTTAAGAATTGTAAAGAATATACTTACTCTATTCACTCATTGTTTTGTTACTATTCACGAATAGAGAAAGAAAATTTTACTATTTCTTTCACTTCATCGTCAATGTGAATTGTGAATACGTAAATATAAATATAACTTTTAAGTTCTGTTTACTGTTGTCTGTTCTACTTTTAATAGACCGCTCTTAGTGCTAAGTTTAGGCTCAAATAACCTCCTCCTTTTTGGAAGTCGGTTAAATAACGTACGCAAGTTGTAACTTGAAACTTTGCACTCAAAAATGCTATCAATACTTAAGGCCGGTATATAAATAGTCAGTAGGTACTCAAGATGCATCTCGGTCTCAACTCTCGTCTCTCAAGGTCCAAATTTTGACAGCCAACCAATCACAGATCCTGAACCGTGTCTTGGTAGGAGTAGGCAAAAATTAAACCTTGAGTCATGCGTCGTCAAAGTCCATAACAAACTCATCTTATACTCATATTCATCTTGAGACAATGAAAATGTATCGGTTGGTTTTGAGTAGGAGCTTGAGAGCGGTTTTAAATGCATATTACATCTGCATACAGGCCTCAGACAAGTCTGAGTGTAAAATACCGACAAATAATTATTTTTATCTATGGTTGTATCAACCATAAGGTTATTTTAAATATTATGGCCTTTATAAAATGCATTTTATCCGCGCACTGCGCCCTATCCATTTCATATGTAAATCTCCATTTAAAACGGACGCAAAAGCGTATAATATATGGTAATTCTATATTTATTATCTATATTAGTTGAAAAGTTTTTTTAATTAATTCAGCGTTAAATTATTATGATTAGATTACAGTCCGATCAATGTTCCCAGTTGTCAAAATGTTATAAAGATTATTGCATGATATTCTAAGACCAGTACTCATAAACCGCTCTTACTGCCGCACTCAGAGTGGAACATTATTTAGTTAAATGTAATTAATTCAAAATTTTGACATAAGCCCCATACTTTATCTGTCAAACTCTTCATTAAATTGGAGCTAAATCATAATTAAATGTCTCTGAGTACGGCGGTTACTGTCTTAAGATGCTCTTTAATTATTATTAGTTTGATTAATTATTTTTATTGTTTTCCTCACAGATGAATTTGAATTTACTTGTATGTATTATAAATAATTTAAACACAATTATTATTCTGACCGTGGTGTATAGTAATACAAATGGTGATAACTGAAAAGTATACAAAAAGAGGCTGGACGCCATTTTAGAATAATAATATTAAAATGTCAATAATGGTAAAATATAAAATTTTAAATCACCCCCGATTTCAAAACATTAACAAGACGTATCAGAAGTCTGGCGTAAAAAAAACTTTAGACAGGAAATGTTTTTTTTTACAAATATTGCGTGACTTGAGTATCTTTAGCGGCTTTTAGGAAAGATAATTTTGTTGCAGTTTTATCACCCTTTTATGCTCCAAGCCATAACCTCCATTAGGGGTATCAAAAACAAGCTAATACGTGGAATAAAGAATTGTAATTCTAATACGTGTTAAGGGCATTCCCTCCGGAGATTCCGTAATTGACCGTATTTAAAACCTTATAAACTCATAATCTGGAAGCTACAAAGTTATAATAAAAATACAGGAATAATCTTCAGTATATCAACATTCCTTTTGTCGTTTTAAATTTTCTATTTTTGTTTCTTATACTCATGATATCAGCTTCCAAAGTAATACCAATTTGTTAAAATTCAAGCATACATTCAGCATCTCCTTCGGATTTACAAATTACTTTTATTTGAAACTCACGCCAATAGATCGACAATATCATAAACTACATATTTTTTTTAGGACAATTTTGAACTAAGATAAGTAAAAATAATAGGGTTTTGGCGCGATCTCGGCAACGCGGCAATGTATGGCGAAGGTCGTTTGCTCGGGGGACGGCCTTAAGGATGTGTTGTGGAAGCAAAATAAATGATGTAGTGAGCTATAAACCATATTGTAACAACGACATTGAAATATAGAGTACCACATGACGGCCGCATCTCCGTTGCGCCAAAATTAGTTTATCACGGAAACCGTACATTTTTACGAGGTAAAAATAATACCATGTCCTTTCCCGGGACTCAGAGTATCTTCATACCAAAATTTACCAAAATTAGTATAGCGGTTTGGCCGTAAAGAGGTAGTTACAGACAGGCACGCTTTTAGTATGGACTAGACGTTCCGCGCGGCTTCGCCCGCGTAAATTAGTTTCGCTGATAAATTAGTCCACAAAAATAGCCTATGATCCTTAACGTGGTCTAATTCTTATCTGTGCCAAATAACAGAAAAATTGCTCCAGCAGTTCGTGAGATAAGCTCTTTCAAATAATTTCTGTGGTCTAGTGGTATTGAGCGCGGCTCTTGACTCGGAGGTCGTGGGTTCGATTGCCGCGTTGGAAACATGATATTTACAAGTTTGGTTAGGAGTTAGGACAATGCAGGCTGATCACCTGATTGTCTGACAAGTAAGGTGATCCATGCGTCGGATGGGCATGTAAAAGTCGGTCCTGCGCCTGATCACTCGCCAGTCGTGTCGGTCATCCGTCCCACTGGGTTGTGAGAGTAAAGGAATAGAGAGTGCTCTTGTGTACTGCGCACACACTTGGGCGCTATAAAATTACTCCTGCGTATAGCTGGCCTGGTTTCAATGAAACCGGCCACCGTCGCCGAAACCGGTGTGGGAGCTATAAGCTATTATTATTATTATGGATGGAGGAATGTTATAAAACACTCTATGATACTAGAGAATAATGATACTAACTCTTTATGTAATTGAATAATGAAATGTATAATTTTATTATAATCTTAATATACATATATAATTCTTCTGTGAGTGTGTATGTCACTGAACTTCTCTCAAACGACTGGACCGATTTTGATGAAATTTTTTGTGTGTGTTCAAGGGGATCTGCGAATGGTTTAGATTCACAATTTTGTCCGCTGGACAATGTTTATTTAATAAATTTTTAATTTATTAGTAGTTGTTGATTTTGGAATGTTTTACATTGGATCCGACAGACGGCGCTACCATCACAGTGTCAAATTTTAAAACTTTAAAAACAAATTTTAAATATTCGAATTCGAATTTTAATTTTAGTCTGTCCCGACAGTTAGCGCTGCGATCAAATAAAAAAAAATACTTTATATACTTAATATGGCAAAGAAACGTTTGCCGGGACAGCTAGTTTTATTATAAGGTACTAATAATGTTTATTACTATGTGATCATAACATTAGTGCGTGATATAGAGCGCGTACAATTTTAAGATAGGTTGGCAAGAATAGAAAGCGTACCTAATAATTTTTAGGTCTCTTAAACGTATAGTTTTCACAGAGCCAGTACTGGCTGCCAAGACTGACAGCCAGTATTGGCTTGGTATAATATGCCATGTGTGAACAGTTTGACGCTTGAAAAACTGTTCACTCGCGGCATATACCAAGCCAATAGCCAGAGCCAGAGCCAGAGCCAGTACTGGCTGCCAATCTCTGTGAAAACTATACTTTAGGTAGGTTGAGGAGAAATAAGGGTTGATGCACGTAAAGATATTTCAGATAATAAATGGGAAAGTGTGTCTGTCTGTCCGTTTTAAGCTTAAACCGCTGAACCGATTGAGATGAAATTCAGTATTGAGATAAGGCCCGGAAAGGGGATACTTTTTATCGGCAAAACGTAAGGCTTCCACGGGATTTCTTATTTACGCAGAGTCGCGTGGCTTGTCTAGTTTCAAATCATCCGCACCGCCCAGATGTATGCAGCTGCGTTTACAGCTCATAATCGTCAATATTTTCCTCTCATATCGCTTAGTGTGAATCTAAGTACTGGCCTACTTTCTCCTATTACTGTAGGGTCACCACACGTGTGCTGTTAGCCGGGACTGTCCTCGAATATCCGGAATTTGGTGTTAACTCTTATTGTTTTATAATTAACGATTTTTAAAGAAATTTTATGAAATATTTCATAAAAATAATAGGATAACTGTTCAAAAAATTATTATAATAAGGTTAATAATAATAATAAGGTATAATAAATAATAAGGTATAATAAGGTAATAATAATAAGGTATTTGTATTTTGTGTAGTATAATATTATTATTGGTATAATATTTATTATAATATTATATAGAATTTATTTGTTTAGATAGGTTTATAAATTATAATTATTGTCATGTTAGGTGTTGTGTAATTTTCTAGTTTTCTAGATTTAATTAGGTAGTTGTAGTTTGTTTTTGCACATTGCCTTTTTGTTTTTTTTTAATATTAAAATAATTTCCTGCTCTTCGGTTGCTTGGAAGAAATTGCTGCATAGCAATAAAGCCGCCTTTTGTGTTTATTTAGTTCTTAGTTCTAAGTTTGAAATTTGAATTTCTATATGTGTGTGTAAATGCAATAAAGAATATTCATTCATTCATTCATTCATTAAGGTAAGGAACGTTTTGAGCGACTGAAATTAATTGAATATTTCAGTCGCTCAAAACGTTCAACACTACAGCTGATTCAAAAGCAGCCGTTTGATTGAATTAGTTCAGCGCTCACCACCGCGGCGCTAGGAGCGTTTTGCTTACAATATGGCGTCAACTAGCCGGTATTTTATGATTGTATTAAGATATTTTTCGTAAATATAATATGTTACAAGTGTCATTAAAGTGACAGAAATTATGGGAGCACATACGAGTGAATCAAAATTAAAACAAATATTCCAGAAGAAATAACGGAATTATGAAATGCATCACCAAGCTACTTATTGAAATTTTGTTCAAAATGAGTTAGAATACAATAATTTAGTCTACTTGTTATCATTATATTTGTGTAATAATAACACTAAACTAATGGTCACCTTAGTTAATTTGCAATATTTTAACCAGTTAGCTAAGCTTCGTCTAGCTGTAGCTAAAAGGGCTAGCTGTTTGATTGAACGGCTTTTTTAACCAGTGGACTGCGACATGGACATAACAAATCATAGATGTCCCGTTCTATCCCGAATGAAGCTGTAGCATTGGCACCCTCGGTAACCATGACAACGGACCGCGTCGCATTGGCGCCTCTACCCCCCGAAGATGCAATAGAGGGCTTAGGCTTACATATTATGTTAAAGGCCATGAAGAACTATATAAAATGTTTCTTTAATATCAAAGATTTAAAAAATCGGTACTGAAACTTTGAAAATATTTACGGAAACCGTACATTTGTCATTTTCAGCCACGACCACTTAGAGACCTTAGAGTATTAATAACATTCAGTAGTATCAATAACAGTACTACAGCTGTTATAAATACTCTAAGCGTGACATTACTATATACTATGTCCGTTGTGCCAAAATTCGTGTACCGCGCGAGAACCGTACATTTTTACGGGATAAAAAGTATCCTAAATCCTTTGTCCTTTCAGTCTGACAGATAGATAGATAGACAGACACACTTCGCATTCATAATGTTAGTATGGAAGTAAGAAGGTAACGATGAGTACCTATATTCTTTAAGCTTATTAACGCTGGTTAATAAGCTAAAAGAATAGCTTTTAATTCCGTCCTAAATAGTTCAATCAGCTTAAGTAGATATTTTTCACTAGAATGACTTTATTTACATATTTTACTTTTCACCCCAACAGATGGCGTTAATGAACAACAATTAAAAAGCACGCAATATAACTAATTGTCAGCGTTAAAACATCATTTAATGATAAATTGGCTGTGAAAAGTAATGATTGTTTTAATTTGTGTCTCTGATAAGAATAAGGATTATCCCAAAGTGACTTTTAATGACAATTAAAAATGATATTGACAATTTACAAGATGGCGGCATTCCTGATTTCGTGTCAAAATCCTCGTAGAGCTATAAAATGCTTCAAATTGATACTACATCTATCATCATCAAATATATAAAACTCAAAGGTGACTGACTGACATGGTGATCTATCAACGCACAGCCCAAACCACTTGATGAATCGGGCTGAAATTTGGCATGCAGGTAATTATGACGTAGGCTTCCGCTAAGAAAGGATTTTGATCAATTCTACGAGGGTAGAAAGAAAGGGGTTAAACAAGGGGATGAAAGTTTGTACATAATAATACTTCTTAACGCGAGCGAAGCCGCGGGCAATAGCTCGTCTTGTCTAAAAGAGTAGACACAGAAAATAATTTCTAAACGAAATAAAAAGCAGAAAATCTTATTAAATCAAATAAAACATGTCAGGGTGTTAATTATTTAAAGTGTATTAACCATTGTAAAAATCCATTAGCCAAATAAGTTTAGTTCAGCGTCTAGACTTTCTTGACAGAATGTACGTGTGTCGTGTACACATTATTCTTGTCTATGGTCTAACCATCGACAATACAGAAGCCAAGTCCCGTTGGGGTCGCGCGCCTATCGCTGGTAGTAAATTTGAGGCTAGATCTAGGCTCTAGCTTAGGATATACTGGACATTGTGTGGAATAAAGGTGAAGATGCAATTTCTAAACCAACAAAATATGGGGCTAGGTAGTAGGATTTGCGACATTTGTTTTGACAGGTAAAACGTTAGATAATATAATCTAAATAATTATTATTAATTTACAAAGTACATTTTCGGTGTACGGTTGAAATAGAGGGGTGAAATTATCTCCTCCCTTACTATACCTATTATCACTGTGTTTAAAACTTTTGATCAAGTCCACGTGACTTGAAAATTTTTTGATCACGTATCCTGGCATTAAATGTAAACATTTTTTACCTATCCAAAAGGGCAAAATGCCTCTATTATATAATCTCATGGCTTCAAAAAATATCCTTAATCATTGGATATTTTTATACATTTGCGTGCATCACATACAGAATCAGTCGCTATAAGGAAAAAAAGTATCAAACGATATGCTCCAATTTCCCCAGTATTAGTAGGTATGTCATCAGATTCTGGTATGTCTGTATGTCTTCAAAATATCACCAAATGATACTTTAAATTATCGTCATAAGACAAAAGTTCTTGTATCTCCCCAGTAGCGATGAATGATTTACTATACCTTTAAAAATTCCACAATAAAAATATCTTCACAAATCAGCGTAGGCGTTTTTCTATGCCGCCCGCGGTGCATGCTATTCCTTTTATGTTTATTCTTTTATTTTTATGCCTTTTTATTACTGTAACCCTTGTTTTATGATATCCTTTTATTATTATTGATTGTATTTCATTAATGGTATCGTAGCTTATCATAGTTTTGGGTTTGAAAGTTTGTAGACTGTAGAGTTTAGATTGAGTTGTTATTTCATATGTATTTGTATTGATATTTCTCCAAAATATTATCGATATTTTGCTGTGTTCAAAATGCATATTAATTGTTATATATTTCTGCCGACATTGGTCTAGCGACCCATGCCGCTGCTTTGTAGTAGCGTAGAGCAAAATTAAACCTATACCTATGTCATAAAGTGGCATTTTATTTTAATTGTTGATGGTAGCGGTCGCTTGCGGCAAATATCGGAACCTTAACGTTACTATTATCAAGTTTGACCTTTAAGCCTCCAAGCATTGTTCCAAATGTCTCCGTTCTGTATTTGTGTCAAGCGACTCAGTAATCTTCGACGTTTCATAACAATGAGTTTAAGATATTTCAGCTATCTCCCGCACAGTTACTTTAACTGACTGACTTATCTACACACAGTTAAACTGTTGAGTCTGTTGCAATTAATTCTCACACACAGTTATGTATTAGATTTTGGAAGGTGACAATAATATAAAAAAATAAAACCGTCTTCAAAATTTCCTATCCCAAAAACTATTAAGCCGATTTTGACGAAACTTGTAGTTTTCCCTAAGTTAAACAATACCTAGTATAGGTCTACCGGAATCTGATGGCAAATTTTTACAGCAGATTTTCAAAAACTATCCTTGATCATTGGATATATTTATATTATTATGTATTTGCATATTTCACACACAGAATCAGCCACTATAAGTTGTAAAATGTTTTATTCCAATTACCCCGGTATTGCTAGAGTTAATTTACTTTCTCACTTTTTGCCATCAGATTCTGGTAGACCTATACCAATTTACTTAAATCGGACTTGTAGTTCCGGTGATATGAAGTTCGCTGTATTTTCCGCCCAGCTGACATTCGGTACCATTATGACCACTGACCGCTAACTAGCCTTTGATTAAATTCAGATGATGAATTACTTTAAGCTCGAATTTCACCAACGACTGTTAAAGTTTACGCTCGAATTAGTATCACGTTACCTCTTTCGTTTTTCTTATGAATGAAAGAGAAGACATGACATTTTAAGAAGCTGTTAACACTAACAGACGTTGGTGAAATTGGGGCTTATTGTTTTATGTTAACAAACAATTTTAACATTTGCATTAACGGACTCACTGCAATTTCCACATGAATGTCGGGTTACTATTAGATAGATCGAAATTGTCTATAATGAGTCGAAACTTGAAGCAGCTGTATAGAATTACAAGTTTCGAAGAACGCGGGGAATAGTTATAAATCACGAAAACCCATAGTCATTTAGTTGAGTACGTTCGATAAAATCGACTTCTTAATTTGCTACTGAAGTTCAACCGACAAACAATTTTCAACTCTGCCATTTAGTAACTAAGGTTATAATTCCCCTGGAGTCCTCTCGGAAGTGTGAAAGTGCTTAAAGTACCTCTTTGTTTCCTTCGTGACGATAAAATCGACGTCAAGTTCGCCCATTGTTGTAATCCGTTAGCACAAAGAAACCGCAGGTTTTGTGTGTTTTTTGTTACAAATTCTCCATTTTGTACCTGGGCAAAGGTGTTCTACAGGGCGGTGTTTTGGCTCCGCTGTTTTTCACTCTATATGCAAGTGGTAGAGTTGATATTTCATTGATGCTGTGGTGTGCATTTTGCATATTTTAATTCTTTATATTGGCGCCGACCAAAATTACCTTTTAGACAGGAATGTTATGATAACAGTTAGATACAAATAAACCTCTTGATTTAAGAGACCACCGATAAATATTTATAACTATGTACATAGTTAGATGTTTCACGCGATTTCGTATCCACAAAATAAAAATAACCACGTAAAGAAAGAAACAACTCTTTTCTCTTTATATACCTATATTACAAAAACCCTGTCGTTAAATCAACGAAATAGCTAATAAAGTTAGTACCTAATGTATTATGAATGTTAATTGTAAATTTTCGTAAAAGTATTTTATTATGTTCCTGTAATTTAAAATAAAATTATTCAAACGGAACATAATTTACGTACAGTTCAAAACACACTTTTGGCGATGGTCAAGATTCCAACTGATATGGCTATTTGTAATTTTTTGGACTATTGTAAGGCTTTTGACTAAATCGAACATAATGCGATTCGCAGAATTGAAGCAAATCTAACAATGAGGTAAAGGTGGGCTTGCAAATCTGCCATATGCCACGGCCCACGATGGCAACCATAATTTTGAAATATATTGGCCACATTTTTTTCCAATTTTAGATAAAACTAGCTGACCCGACAGACGTTGTCCTATCTCAACGATGATTATTTAATTCGAATTGTATAATTAAGAAAACAATAGATTAAATTAGTATCTTCGTGCCCATCAAAATAGATTAAATAGTTAAAGCAAAAATCATAAAAGTTTATTGTGCAGGAACCGTACATTTTCTGGGACAAAAAGTATCCCTTGTCCTTTCCCGAGACTCAAAGTATCTCCATACCGAATTTCATAAAAATAGACTGAATAGTTTAGGCGAAAATCATAAAAGTTTATTGTGCGGGAACCGTACATTTTCCGGGAACAAAAGTATCCCTTGTCCTTTCCCGAGACCCAAAGTATCTCCATACCAAAATTCATCAATATCGATTAAATAGTTTACGCCCAAATTATAAAAGTATATTGTGCAGTAACCGTACATTTATCCGGGACAAAATGTATCCTATCTCATTTTCCTGGTTCTAAGCTACCTCTCCACCAATTTTCAGCAAAATTGGTTTATCCGTTCTTGAGATAAAAGTTTATTGTGCGGGAACCGTACATTTTCCAAGACCAAAAGTATCCCTTGTCCTTTCCCGAGACTCAAAGTATCTCCATACCAAAATTCATCAAAATCAATTGAATAGTTTACGCGCAAATCATAAAAGTATATTGTGCAGTAACCTTACATTTTTCCGGGACAAAATGTATCCTATGTCCTATTCCTGGTTCTAAGCTACCTCTCCACCAATTTTCAGCCAAATCGGTTCATCCGTTCTTGAGTTATAAGTGGCGTAACTAACACAACTTTCTTTTATATATATAGATATAGATATCAAGTGATTTATTAAGCTTTTGAAGTAAATTAGCGTGATTTGAAATGATGTTTTGTTATATACAAAACATAATTAGGTAGATTAGTTCAAGATCCATATCTCTGTCTATCTGTTACCTCTTCACGCTCAAACCGCTGAACCGATTTTTCTGAAATTTGGTATGGAGATACTTTGAATCCCAAAAAAGGACATAGAATACGTTTTATAGTTTTAATTTTGAGCCTAAAAAGTCTTCAATACACTTACATATTATTTTAAAGAATACTAGAAATTTTCTTTCTTACTTTTAAACTGAAAAGAATTCGTAGTATTTGTATTCAAAAATGTATTTCTACACGCCTTGAACCTGAATTGAGATGTAAAGCAGCTCGAACAAAGGAGTTCATTGAACCATGCGGTAAAAATATTGGTTTTGTAATAGTTATGTGTAGCATTGTTGAACGGCTTTCTTAATATACCGGCCAACGACTGGACAGAATGCCTCATGGCAATCGATTACGAGTAAAATCTAAAATTAAATATGCGAATGTGTATGTCAGACTGTGTGTCTCTTCACGTTTAAACCGACCAACCGATTTTGGTGAGGTTTTGTATGGAGATACTTTGAGTCTCGGGAAAGGACATAGGATACTTTTTATCTCCGTAAAATGTACGGTTCCCGCGCGATAAACAAATGACGGTGCGACCCGGTGAACTTCGTATAGTGTATACTTTGCTCCTGATATTAACCTTCCCTGGATTCCACAAATATTTTAAGACCAAATATAGCCAAAAGGTTCAGCCAGTTCTCCAGTTTTAGTTAAAAAAAAAACAATTGAACATTCATTTCTTTATGTAGATAGATGCTCGTGTTAAATAGACAGTAAATAGCAGAGGTCAATAATAGTTAGTTAATATTTCTCGCCACTTTTCCATGAGCCCGCGATAGACATGAATGCGGAAGCATCCGACATTTCTACTACATTATTATGTAACATCTATATTTAGTGGGGCAAATGCTTTTAACTTATATCATGGACTATATTTGTTTGCCCCAATTTTTTCTTCGTACTCACTATTTAATGGTTCTCAAAGCTCTTTTATCTGGGTTTTGCGCAATTTTTAATGCCAATCTGTATACTCAGTAACGTCAGGCTTAAGAGCCGCTGATGAAAGTATTTTTTGTATGTTCGCTTATATCTTTTGAATTACTCAACCAATTTTGAGGTTGTTTTGTGTTGAGTGTGTGACACAATTGTGTGTGTGAGTGATTTAAGACAAAGGTCCCATATAAGGTATAGGAGACATTATGTATTTGTGACAATTTATTAATAAGTACGTTGATTCAACCTTTCTTAGCATTGTTACCTGTGTACTTTAAGTTTTAAAAATTGTCCCGAAAGTTCCAAAATATTGGCCACCCTAACAAGATGGCGTAGGCAGGTGATGGACACGCGTCACTCACAATAGGGGATAAATAATAATTATTTTCATGCTTTGTAGTTTGATGATATTATTTTAGTTCATTAAAACAATTTTGATGGGCAGTTGATTAGATCCATACTAATTTGAAAGGGCTTATCTCGCGAACTACTGGAGCAATTTTTATGTTATTTGGCACAGATAAAAAATAGACCACGTGAAGGATCATAGGCTATCGATTTAAATCATTTTTTCAGTGGCTATAATATATTTTATACCCGTGCGACGCCGGGGCGGGTCGCTAGTATTATAATAAATGCGGAAGTGTGTCTGCCTGTCTCTCTACATGTCTGTCTGTCTGTTACCTCTTCACGCCCAAACCACTGAACCGATTTTGCTGAAATTTGGTATCGAGAATGGAGATATTTTGAGTCCGCGAAAAGGACATAGGGTATTTTTTATTCGAGGAAAATGTACGTTTCTTGAACGATAAACTAATTTTGGTGCTATTACGGAGTTGTGGTTCTAGTAATCTAGTAATATAAATAAAAAAAATTACAACAAATATTATTGTGTGAATATGAAGTTTTATTTCATAGAAAATGCATCATAGGTATAAAATTCTTCAGAATTCAAAAATAATTGAATTAATAAAGGTGACCCCTATAAACATAAGTCGAAATGAAATATGTACCCAAAATTTTATTTTAATATTAAGTAAAGTTTATTTACATAATATGAGCAACAAAATAAAATATTTTGGTCGTAAAATTTATAATTAGAAGAGAAAATTTAAAACTTTAGATTATAATTAGATGATAAATTACGAGTAGGTATATTATAAATTCAATTTTTTATTTTTTCAACCACTAAACAAATTCAGCATGTTCAGTGGTTTGGGCTTGAAGAGGTAATAGACGGACAGACAGACAGATTAAAATTTGCAAAGTTTCGAATTCGATAATTAGACAACACTGAGCTCTGAGGAGACAAAATTCGTGCTGAAAGATTCCGTTACATACATTATACATACAACCCAAGTTAATATAGCGTGCTTAGGGTTTCCTATACATACATAGTACAATCAAAATTATAATAGCATGCAAAATATTGGTCCCCAATCCACGCCTGATTGGTCTTTCCGTATTTTGTAAAGCGTTGGACCATTTGGTAACGATATTATTATTGATAATGAGACCAAATTGCTGGACCCAGGACCACCGGAGCGTGAGTTCAGTCGTGTAGAGAAGTGGTTAAGGAATTATTAAAAAAAAAAAACTTTTTGTTAGATCAGCGATTACTCTGCTTTTACAGGGTCCATATTTTTTTCATGTTTGTCATGTACATTCTTAATTTTTATTTTCTCGATAAATTAATTTATTAGTCATATATTCAGACAGTTTTGCAATAAAAAAAACAGCGTGTTACTGTTTTTTTTTTAATCAGACGTCTACTTTAAAGTTTAAACTTGGACGAATTACACTCATCGTTTTAACATCTTCATCAAGTTATTTTCATGCTTTAAACATTATGTTGATCAAAACTTTATCCCCTTCACCAAGTCCTGTTTTGAAATGTTAGGAATTATAACTTAACTTCACAACTGTACCCAATCACTGGGAAGGTGTGTTCTCATTATTTTTATTTTTCCACGCACGATACCACAGAAAGGATTTTGACGTGCGCACGGTTTGATAAATTTGACAGTTCCATCACGAACACGCTGACATCTTCCGTCTCTCTCTAACGACACGTCATGCAAGCATTACATGCCGTTAAAAAAAACAAAGAGATACACTAGATCAGTGGTCCCCAACTTTTTTTCATGCGGGCCACAAACATGTTTTGGCCTTGGGTCGCGGGCCGCAACAA
The DNA here is from genome assembly GCA_937595015.1 of Polyommatus icarus. NCBI lineage: Eukaryota > Metazoa > Arthropoda > Insecta > Lepidoptera > Lycaenidae > Polyommatus > Polyommatus icarus. The sequence continues at coordinate 2,261,905 of OW569342.1, read as the reverse complement.
AATTTTTTTAGGTTTAAAAAATAACATTCTTCAAAATTAACGATTTATAAGTGGAAAAAAATTTACGACTATCACGTAAGTATACGTTATTTTGCAGGTTGGCGTGAATTTCAAAATTGTTTGACAACACGCGGGCCACAAAATGTAAAGTCCCGGCGGGCCGCATGCGGACTGCAGGCCGCGGGTTGGGGATAGCGGCACTAGATGACGCCCGCAGCTCCGGTCCAAAATTCGTTTATCGTGCGAAAACCGTTCATTTTTACGGGAGAAAAAAGTATCCCGTGTCCTTTTCCAGGAGTCAAAGTACTACAATTACGAATAGCAAAATCGGTTCAGCGGTTTAGCCGTGAAGGCCGAAGGTGTATCAGACAGACAGACACACTTACAAACTTTCGCATTTATAATACATATTAGTATGGACTGAAGTTTATTTCCGTAGTAACTATGTATTTAGTAATCTGTGGCTTTATTTCATTCAGTTTCATGTGAAACCTGTATCTAAATCATTGAAATTGCAGATGCAAAAACCCTAAAATTCCAAGAACTCCAGGTAGGAGTCCTGTCACCGTTTTTATTCAAGATCGATCATTAATATGCAAAAAACTTTCGCCAGAGAAATCATGGGCCGACCGGTTGAATTCGCGAAGGGCCATAGCTCATAAAATTTCATTCAACCGACTTCTAAAATATGGTGGTTGATGGGAGGTATTTTTCTTCTCGCATCAAAATAAGGCAAAATCTCAGATCTTCGGCGTTATTTTTGTAAAACTTTTGAGACATATTAAAAAAACATTAAATTTTTTTAATCGTCCCCATCGGCTTCATTTGTGTCAAATTTTCCATTTATCAATTCTTGCCAGTTGGTTTCCCAATTTTTGCTTAGGGTATTAAATGTGATTTTAAAATTCTTATCACGACTTGCAATTTCTTTGTAACGCCAAATTGGAATTCCGAACCGACTTCCTTCCTCAAACGCATACATATTTGATTCTTTATTCAAGGTTTCGTGTTATCACCGACATCATTAGCTTATTAAAACCTTTTCTCCGAATTTGCCGGTTCTCGCTTTAAGTTGATTTGTGTAAAAACCCAAGAGCCAGCGACAGGCTTTCGTCATTTTATAAAAGCTGAAAGTTTTCTTGAAACCTCTACAAATGTAAGAACGACCAGAAATTATGAAGTTTCGGTCGCGGTTACTAATTTAGGTCTTTGGAGGTATCAAGCTCTGTAAGTCTACCTGACCTTCGCTAAAGTATAAAGTATTTTGACGTGATAACGTCTTATAATTCGATATGGGCTGCGAGCCCGAAAAACATGACAGTTCATGCGGCGTTACCTCGGTGACAGCTCTGAGCATTTACACTTTCAAGTCTCTCAAGAACCGTAAGGCCCCCCTGGGCCGCGCTCTTTGTTTCGATTATATTACGTATTTCGATGACTTAGAGAATACTTTTGTATGAAGAAGTTTGGTTAGTTATGACCTTTGATACATTGACCACACTCTGAATGAAAAATAAATAAACAATCTGTGAGCTATTAGTATTATTTCGGCTATTCAAAATTGTGCTCTATGTCCTAGGTGTCAAGGTATGACTTGTGCTTTGTTCGAAGATTTTACTGGATTTCACGAATGTATGTAGCGTTTTGTATTGCGAATAGTTTATTTTACTCATTATAAATATTTTATTTATAAATTACTTATTATAAATATTTTATTTATAATGAGTAAGTAATTTATTCGTTTATTTCTTCTGAACAAGTCACTAATTATAGTTTTAAAAGTTTATAATTAAGAAACTAATATCACATCGGACTAAATACTATATTATGATGGCTTGATAGATAGAAGATTTAACATATATTATAATGTAGGTCACACAAACATAAGATATTACATTATTTTACAAAGAGGGAAGGCCGGGCGCCATTTTTTTGCACATTATTCTGCCAACTTTTTGCACAGATTTTTCCCGGAACTGAGGGGTTAAGGCTATGACGTTGTCACGTTCAACTATCGTCAGTAAACCGACTTTACATACAACCGATTTTTTTCTTATATTATTTTACTACAGTTGCTTCCCACTTCCACCTGAAGGCCTAAGAAATTTAAAACTTTAGGAGTGTCTCTAATATCTATATTATGTATAGTTTGTGGTGTGTTCTCTATACGGTTCATGCACTAAACTTGCAGCATTTATAAAATCCAGTCTGGCTGTCGCTGGCTCTTGGGTTATGCGTTTGACTTTGATGCAATCAAGCTAAGTAAGATTATTCAAATTTAATATCGGGTTAGGATTGAGTCATACAAGGCCTGATGCAATTTCACAGGCAAATGATCATTCCAATATAATTAACTACCATCTTATAATCCTTTAAATCCGTGTTTTATTCACTGGGATGCAACAAGCTGGAACAAACCTAGCGTCTGTGCTCTAGAGTTTAATTTTCAACTACTGGAAGAATTGAGTGTGGAAATCTAAATTTCATTTCTAATACAATGTATTAGAATTTATTTTCAGTTAAATCTTTAAGTCTAGAGCTTTGAACTGAAATGTTATTATTGATTGGGTACTAAATAATTTATGTTTCCTTAGTTGGTTTTCTTCAATGTATTTACTTTCTATCTCTTTCTTTTTTTTGATTTGGACATGAATCCATACTAATATTATAAATGCGAAAGTGTGTCTGTCTGTCCGTCTGTCTCTCTGTCTGTTTGTCTGTCTGTTACCTTTTCACACCCAAACCGCTGAACCGATTTTGCTGAAATTTGGTATAGAGATACTTTGAGCCCCGGGAAAGGACATAGGATACTTTTTATCCCGGAAAAATGTAGGGTTCCCACGAGTGAAATGAGTTTTGGCGAAACGGAGTTGCGGGCATCATGTAGTATAAGTAGGAAGTAGTTCAGCCTGTCTAGCATACGCCAACGAGATATTATCTCACTCTCGAGATAATTAATTATTATTTTTAACAAAAAAAAAAACGACTTCCAAGTCTATTCCAATATGAACTAAAAAGTATTAAATAACTCTTACTCCTGAATAGTGCCTTTTTCAGAATTCGTCTAAATCTCAACTATTTCTGTACATACTACAGAGTACAGTCTTCATTATTTTGAAGTCGGTACCAGCTAATTTAATCGTGAGTTCAGTAATGTCAGAATATCTGAAACTTTTGGGACTGGTACCGACTTCAAAGTAATGAAGACTGTATTATGCACAGAAATAGTTGAGATTTAGACGAATTCTGAAAAAGGCACTATTCAAGAGTAAGAGTTATTTAATACTTTTTAGTTCATATTGGAATAGACTTGGAAGTCGGTTTTAATTTTTTTGTTAAAAATAATAATTTCACTCTTTTTAGTTATCTACAAAATAAGGCTTTATGCGTAAAAAAAAAAACGAATGTTAACTATTCACATTATGTTGCTGTAAGCGAAATTGTGGTAAATGCTTGCAGATATCTAAGCGATGCTGCAATTTCCAAACTTTTATATTTAATGGTTCAGGAGTTCTGTTCAGTGCCTTTGGACTTTTCTTTGGAATTTCTCTTATTCGTAACTCATGTTTAACTTACTAGAAACAACATTTTAACCACTATGAGTGTTTTGATAAATTTCAAGGATTTCCCTCGATTGCTCATAGATCCCATCATCAGATCACCACTTTCATAATTGTTATACAAAACTAAGATTATATCCTATACAACAACACAAGAATTTTGAAAATCGGTCCACAAATAGCGAAATCATCATCAAAAACATCTGCTTCGATGCAAAATATCACGAAAAGTACCAGTGATTGGGTCATAATGTGATGATGCATGGCATAATTAAAGTTGTGATGATGATGATTAATGAAATTGATATATTGGCTTATGCTTTCAGTTGTTTAAACAACGCCGAAATCCTCGAATCTGTATCTATAAGGATTCAAAAGTTCTGTTCGGTACCTTCGGATCCAGGGTATAACCTGGTGCAAAGTCTTGCATTTTGGTAGTATTTACCTTGAATGCTTCAGAAAAATTTGAAATCACTATATGTTTCCATACAAATTTCAAGGAGTCCCTTCGATTCCTCATGGATCCCATCATCAGAGCACCACTTTTGTGAACATGGTACCAAATTCGGATTCAACCTGTACAACAACAAAAGAATCATGAAAATCGGTCCACAAACGGCGTAGTTATGGTTGAACATACAAAAAATATATATATACAGACGAACATATAACCTCCTCCTTTTTGGAAGTCGGTTAAAAACTACTCGTCTCATAATGTCAAAATCTCGACATTATCTCGACAAAACTCGATAAAAAACGATGACAGAACTACACTAGAAAAATGTATGTCAGGCTAGGGTCAATAGAGATGAGGAGACAAACCATTAAACATCGAGAAAACATGTACTTAGGCTAGCCTCACATAGCCGGAATATCATAATCGGAAATTAATATTCTTACAGATCGATCTATGAAATTCATAATCTGAAAATATCTGAATATGTGTGGAGCGTACTGATATTGTATGGTATTCCGGTCTTTCTGAATTAATAATATGAATTTCCGATTATGAAATTCCGGCTGTGTGAGGCCAGCCTTAGACAACATTTTCTCGTTTGCGCATCTTAGGCCGGCAGAAGATCAAAGTTTACTAAAACTACAATTTCTTATGTCTTCATTTCCGGTACATCAGATACTTCCTATTAAGTGCAACTAACTAACTAACTCCGCTGGCTCAGCGACCCGAAGTGGATCTTGGCCTCCGAAATGAGCTTCCGCCATTGAACCCTGTCCTGCGCCACCTCCTTCCAGTTACTGACTTGAAGGTCACGCAGGTCAGCCTCAACAGCATCTCTCCAGTGATACCTGGGGCGTCCAACAGGACGACGTCCTGTTGGGCGGCCCTTGTACGCTCTTTTTACCCCGCGATCCTCTCCCATTCTTTCCACGTGTCCCAGCCACCGGAGTCGGTGAGCCTTTGTTTCTCCGATTATATTGGGTTGGGCCACCAGTTCTTCAATTTCGGCATTCTTCCGGATTCGCCAACAGCCGTCATTTGTTTTGGCTGGGCCCAGGATTTTTCTGAGGACTTTCCTTTCAGCGACTAAAAGTTTGTTCTCCTCCTTTTGTGTCAGCGTCCAAGCCTCACAGCCATACATTAGTATAGGCCGAATAATCGTGTTATAGATTCGGATTTTTGTATTTTTGCTGAGAAGCTTGGACACGAGCACCTTGTGAAGAGCTGCGCTGCATCGCAGGGCATTTTTAACGCGAATGTCAATCTCGTCCTCTCGACTGTTGCTGTCAGTCACAGTACACCCGAGGTACTTAAATTAAGTGCAACAAACGCTCGTTTGCCTCTTAAGATGCCAGTACCACGTGCGTTCTAAAAATAAATATAATTACAGCCCCTGATCGATCTAACGAAGCATAAAATTAAAATAACCTCTGACCAAGTAGTTGTCTGTCCATCACAATATACTATGTTACAATATATCCTCCCAACGTCTATCATTAATATAACTGTATGAACACCGTAATAATTAATCTTATATGCATTAAAATAGATAACAGTCATGATCGATCTGATATGGATATGATTGATAAAGAATTTTTGAAAATTATGAGGTGGTTTAATAATGTTACACTCATCGTGGGAGGAGTGAAGACACAATATGACTTTAACAAAAACTAGCTCTCCCGGCAAACGTTGTTTTGTCCATATTATTTTATCGAAGTGACTAAATAAGTAAGGAACCATGGCATCGCTATCCCGTTGCACAAACAATGGTCGCCGTCAGTCTCGAGTTGTAATAATTTACTTTTTCATATTTTTATTCAACAAATGCACTTATCAACTTTGTTTTAAACTTGTGTTGGTTATAGTGCAGAATCGTTCCTATCAACAGAATCACATTCTCATGAGTACCGTCTGTCATCAATGTCCTTTTCTATGAGGCCGTATGAGCCCAAACATGAAACCTCCACTTTGGGTTGCAACGAAGCTCAGTTCCTATAGAATCCAGGTGATGCTGCAGCAGCAGCATGTGAATATTAACTGTTTATCTACTTCTTACTGGTTGTCGCAATTCAAATAAGCAAAAACACGAACCCTCTGCTCTAAGTTGGCAAGGAGTTGGATATCCAGATTACCAGGTGATGCTGCAGCACAAACCATCAAACGACTACAAGTTGCTAACGGCCTTTCATGAACCAGATAAACCCTGATTGTCCAGCACTGAGCAGGCTGATGATCATCTTTCAAACAAAAATAAAAACTAGATCAAAATCAGCCCAACGGTTTGGATGCTAATTGCTACGATGCCACGGACACATAGACAAACAGACAGACAGACAGACTATATTATGTGTTTTGTTTGCTCTTTTAGCGCTGCTACTTTCACATTAAATGCTATATAAGGAACACGTACACACCCTAAAGTATTATCATTTATCACTTAGTTTTGTGACACCCTGTATAGATATTAGTATTAAAATAATATGTACAATTATTATTACAAGGTCCATTGAATGTTGCTGGTACATAATTTTTTGTACCTCCAGTAATTTTAAAAGTTATATCTGGCAACATTGTCTATATAAGCGAACTAGCTTCGACTTGGTCCGCGTTAACATAGTATAATAACAAAGATGGATAGTTTTCCCCTTTTTGTGGTTCCTTATACAAAGGGTAAAAACGGGACCATATTTAAGCAAACGTCAAAAAACTTTCATGTTTCTAACTCAAGAAATGAAGGACTTTCATTGAAACTTTCTACCCTAATTTCACCCCCTTGGGGGCAGAATTACCAGAAACGCTTAAATACGTATCCATTCATTTTTAATCAGCAGTCCAAAAATAAACTTTCATGTTTCTAACTTAAGAAATGACGGACTTTCATTTAAACTTTCAACCCTTACTTCATCCCCTTGGGGGTAGAATTTCCAAAAACGCTTAAACACGGATCCAATCATTTTTAATACGTATTCATTCATTTTCAATCAGTGACCCAAAAATAAAGTTTCATGTTCATTGTGTGTGTCATGTTCATTCAAACTTTCAACCCCTATTTCACCCCCTTCGGAGTAAAATTTTCAAAACTCCTTCCTTAGTAAGTGTCTACTTAATAAAACAACCCTACTCACCAAGTTTTTTTGCTGTAACTTTAACAGTTTTTGCTCAGGGATGATGAATCAGTCAGTCAGTCAGTCAGTCAGTCAGGACATGTAATTTTATAAGTATAGATATTTTATCACGCGACAACTAAAAGAAGCGAAAAAATAGGGCAAAATGTGGAAAAAACGGGGGAAATTATTTAAAAGGGCTTATCTTACGAACTACTGGAGCAATTTTTCTGTTATTTGGCACAGAATGATAAGAAGTAGACCTAAAGGATCATATAGGCTATTTTTGTGGAGTAATTTGTCTGTGAAATATCGAATTTACGCGGGCGAAGCCGCGCGAAACGTCTAGTACATTATAGATCAGTGGTCCCCAACCTTTTTTTGTGCGGGCCACAAACATGTTTTGGTCTTGGTGTCGCGGGCCATAACAAATTTTTTTTAGGGTTAAAAAATAACATTCTTCAAAATTAACGATTTAAAAGTGGACAAAATTTAACGACTATCACGTAGACTGCCGTACGTTATTTTGCCGGTGGGCATGAATTTTTAACCGACTTCCAAAAAACGAGGAGGTTATATGTTCGGCTGTGGATATTTTTTTTTTATTTTTTTTTTATTTTTGTATGTTCAACGATTACTCCGCCGTTTGTGAACCGATTTTCGAAATTTTTGTTTTGTTGTATTAGGTTTCACTCCAATTTGGTCCCATTTTCACAAAGGTGGTGACCTGATGATGGGATCCATGAGTAATCGAGGGAACTCCTCAAAATTTATATGGAAACATATGGTGATTTTGGTTTTATGTGAAGTGTACTAAGAATACGCTACCAAAAAGTCAAATATTGGGTCAAGGTATACCATGGTTTCGATGATGCTGAGAGAACTCCTGATTCCTTATAGATACACGTTTGGGAGTTTCGGCGTTGTTTTAAGAACAGAAAGCATAAACTACTATGCAATTCATATTCATCATCATAATCATCATCATCATCATCGTCATCATCATCATTACCACGTCGTGTTAAGGCCACCTATGTCTCATGGCACAGAATAGATAATAGTACAAGGCATAGGTATGGATATACTAATAATAATAATTATGTACTGTATAACAATTAACAACACCTGTTTGTTTTTAATACACGGCGGTCGGCGTCGCCGCCCAGTCCGTCCGTTCAGTTCCGTCTTCTGCCGCGTGGCGGCATAAGACAGAATATCGAATACTTTACTAACTACTTTATATACAGATCGAATACTTTAACACTTTATAAAATTTTAATAGACAAATAGAATTAAAATAAAGTTATTTTAAAAAGAGCATTTAAACAAAACAAAGTCATTAAGTGTCTTTTTAATTAGTTATACTTATTAATCGATAGATGGTGCACTAAGTACCTATCGATTTGAATTCTTGATAACAAGAACAGCTGTCAATAATTATGATAATATTAAATATTATGCTACGCTACATCCTATGCAAGTTTGTACAATTTTTTATCTGATAGATCCTTCGATCGTGGAAAAACGAGACACAATAGCCTTTCTATTGTTATCGCAATCGCCGGTGACCGCTTCGGGCTTGAAGTATTAAAATTGTTAAATTACTCAGCACAATATGTTCACTTCACTGATAATATTATATTATTTTGTGAGTGTGAGTTGTGACTCTTAACAAATTGTAATAAGATACGTAAAATGTACGCGAAGATTTATCTACTAGTGTAACTAAAAAGAGTGAAATTATTATTATTTTTAACAAAAAATTAAAACCGACTTCCCAGGTAAAAACAATAATAAAATTAATATGAACTAAAAAGTATTAAATAATTTTTACTATCTAATAGTGCCTTTTTCCGAATTCGGCTAAACCTCAACTATTTCTGTACTCAATCTTCATAATTTTGAAGTCGGTGCCAGTTCCAAAAATTTTAAATATTCTGTCAGAGGACTGAAGATTCAGCTATCTGGTACCGACTTCAAAATAATGAAGATTGAGTACAGAAATAGTTGAGGTTTAGCCGAATTCGGAAAAAGGCACTATTAGATAGTAAAAATTATTTAATACTTTTTAGTTCATATTAATTTTATTATTGTTTTTACCTGGGAAGTCGGTTTTAATTTTTTGTTAAAAATAATGAAACTGTTTAAACATCACGCGGGCCACAATTAATGAAGTCTCGGCGGGCCGCGGGTTGGGGATAGCGGTTATAGATCTACAGTCTGAATGTCCATTACTAATAATAAATCTCGTATAGATCCAATGGATTTCGATACAAATTCACAGAACGATATATTAGAAATAAATCATTGCTTTGAACTAAAATCTGTGAGTGAATGTAATGAAAGATTGAAATATGATTTGATGAAAAAAAGTATAGATCGGAAACATTAGATACTGAAATATATTTTTCTCACCTCCGGGCGGAAAGCGTCAACTTTCTTCCCGTTGCGCTTACCGATGTTGCAGTTTTCCGCCTCCGTCGATGAGAAAAATAGTATACGCACCATGGGCAGTAAATAAGCAAGCCTCAAATCACATGTTTGTTGACGGCCAACAATTACATGTGATCTGAGACATTTCTTATTTTCCTTCCCTAGGTGCGTAATGTACTATTTCTTTTACATTTTATTTGCATTTTATTTGCAGTATTAAGTTATAACTAATTATAAGAGCGACACAATTTTTACATTGTAATTTTTATAACATACGAAAGGAAATGTACCAAGTCGAGTCAAGACCACACCGGACGTTTAATATGATTTATATAGCGCTATTGTTACGAGCAAAGCATTTTGGCAAGCAACGCAGCTCAGTTTCAGCTCAAATCAATTATCTTGAGCATAAAATGCATGTTGCAATTTTTGGCATAGTTTCATATTACGTGGCACACTTTAATATCGAATGCTTTCCAGCGTTCGCTGTGTCATTCCTAATTCTGTTTCGGGACTGAGAAGTAAACTTTGTATTTTATTGTAAATAGTTGTAATAATTTATTGTTACAGGATTTGTAACGTCATTGTCTAAAATAAATAAAATAAGTAAGTATTGCAGTATTTGATATTAGTCATTTCTTTACAAAATACTAGCTTTAATCTATACGTAAACTAGACAAAGTTGTTAATTTCTTGTACTGATAATGCATTTAAATTGATAGCATTATGGTCTCCTATACTGAACTGCGATTACTTTTGGAATGAAGTTCCTTATCGCGCGTTCGGCGTAGGCTAGACAGAACGATATTTGACTTCGATACTTTTTTATTAGTACCTGCATCATGCATGTTAGGGGCAGAGGGCGTTGCGCGTTGATAGTGTTCCTGTGCGTCAACTAGATGGCGTTTTTTGAGAATAAACAGCGACGCGTTGTTAGTATTCCTGGGCGTCAATCGTAATACGTTAAAAATCAAAATGACGTCAATAAATAAGTCTACAGATCGTACTTTGTGACTTTGTTTCAGTTTCTAACATCGATTTATTTTCTGATTAGAATTCTGAATGTCTTTATGAACCTTAAACATACCTACTTAATTCAATGGCTTCATTGAACATGTCACAATTTCTGTCCATGTTTTAAGTTATACCACCCAAACCTTCAATTGAAACGTCTTGCCTATCTCAGTCACGTGTAAATTCAAATTTTAGAATATCTTCTTCAAGATTTAAATGTTTTCTTCGAGTTTGAGTTTCAATGATCCAGTCTAACTTTTTATCCCAAGAAAAAAAGAGTTGAAATCCAATCCAATGCCAAGTTTAGATGCACTTTATCGATCATAATCATTCATCAACAGCCTGATCCATAATACTTCTAAATTGAACTTGGCATACAATTAATCAAGTGTTGTACGATACTTACGTATAGCACAAAAACCTGACGAGTTAAGACTTACGACTTAAGGCCGTCCCCCGAGCAAACGACCTTGGCCATACATTTGCCGCGTTGCCGAGATCGCGAAACCCTATTATTTTAACTTATCTTAGTTCAAAATTGTCCTAAAAAAATTTTAAACGGCGAATATGTAGTTTATGATATTGACGATCTATTGGCGTGAGTTTCAAATAAAAGTAATTTGAAAATGTTAAGGAGATGCTGAATGTATGCTTGAATTTTAATAAATTGGCATTACTTCGGAAGCTGATATCATGAGTATAATAAACAAAAATAGAAAATTTAAAACGGGGAAAGGAATTTTGATATACTGAAGATTATTGCTGTATTTTTAACCGACTTCAAAAAAACGAGGAGGTTATATGTTCGGCTGTGGATATATTTTTTTTTTGGTTGTTCAACGATTACTCCGCCGTTAGTGAACCGATTTTCGAATTTTTTGTTTTGTTGTATTTGGTTTCACTCCAATTTGGTACCATGTTCACAAAAGTGGTGACCTGATGATGGGATCCAGGAGTAATCGAGGGAACTCCTCGAAATTTATATGGAAACATATGGTGATTTTGGTTTCATGAGAAGCATCCTAAGCATATGCTACCAAAACGCAAGATTTTGCACCAAGGTAGTATTATGGTTCCGAAGATACTAAGAGAACTCCGGATTCCTTATAGATACAAGTTTGGGAGTTAAGGCGCTGTTTTAAGAACTGAAAGCATATGCTACTATGCAAATTACATTCATCATCATCATTATCATCATCATTACCAAGTCAGGGTCACCAATGTCACCAAATTCAACCTTATCTCCAGAGCATAAGGCACACATTAACTGACATTACTTCTGAGAAGTTAAAGTTGCTTCGACCATGTAACATTCTGTCTCACTTCGCCGAGATATTCTGGAAAACAACCTAATTTCAACCTTTTGCATCGCGTTTAGCGTTCATAGTACAATAACTGTCGTCTCGCATATCTGCCAGGGCTGTCAAGCGAGCGGCTCGGCGGCACGGCGGCGCTGCGCGAGCCGGGTACCTACCGTACTATGTAACACTATACAGTGCGAGGCGTGTATACCTTGGTGCAAAATCTTGCGTTTTGGTAGCATATGCTTAGGATGCTTCTCACGAAACCAAAATCACCATATGTTTCCATATAAATTTCGAGGAGTTCCCTCGATTACACATGGATACCATCATCAGGTCACCACTTTTGTGAACATGGTACCAAATTGGAGTGAAACCTATTACAACAAAACAAAAATTTCGAAAATCGGTTCACAAACGGCGGAGTAATCGTTGAACATACCAAAAAAAAAATATATATCCACAGCCGAACATAATATAACCTCCTCGTTTTTTGGAAGTCGGTTAAAAATACTACGACTTAACAGAAAACTGGCGAAACTCTTTCTTCAAGTAAGGTTTACCAGCGGATTAGGCACTAATAGGCCAGCTTCCGGAATAAATCTACAGTTTCTTCAACTTGTCTTGAGTTTTCCAAGACTACTTGTGACTTCCAGGCTAATCGCTGCAATCAGGCAATCTGTCTGCTCGTTGCCATAAAAAAACTCCTACGTGCTCAGGGCATAATTCCTGAGGGCTAACATCAAAGGGTTTGCCGCGATGCTATCGGTTTCAAAGAACGTAGGCGTTCAATTCAGGATTTACCTCTAATTGTGTTTTATTACGAGTATATAAGGTCCTTTTTCGCTAACTCTGGTCTACAGTACATTGACTTTAAGTTTTGACTGTTCTAAAAGTGGCTATTCTTATTGTGATCGATTGTGTACAACGCATGGAAACTATCGAAAAATGTACACCAATAGGTCATAATATCTATACTAATATTATAAATGCGAAAGTGTATCTGTCTGTCTGTCTGTTACCTCTTCACGTTTAAACCACTGTATCGATTTTGCTGAAATTTGACCCGGGAAAGAACATAGGTGGATACTTTTTATCCCGGAAAAATGTACGGTTCACGCGCGATACACGATTTTGGCTCTACAGTCATCTAGTTAATAATATAATTAATAATTGACACAATTTAATAAGTACTCTCGTTCGGGTCAGACCTAGTTGTCGGTGTGACAAAGGTGATGTTTCGCTGCACGGCTGCGGTGCGAGTTACAAGCGGAAGCGGCGAAAATATTACACATTCATTTCCACTGAAAAGCTGCGTTTTGATAGTTTTAAGACAGAAAATAAAGAAATTCGCTAAACAAAATAAAACCAAAAACTATTTCCAGGTGATTGATGCCTTCACTGATTTTTTGACGTGATAACGTTTTATAATTCGATGGAGCCGGCTGCACGCACGAAAAAACATGACTCATGCGGCGTTACCACGCTCTGAGGCGTTCCATTCTCTTATGACGTTATCACGTTTAACTATCGTCAGTAAACCGACTTTACAGACAACCGATTTTTTTTTGTAAAAATATATTATACTTATAGCATTGTTTTATTTCGCTTTTTTTCGTGCTAAACTTGTTCACCTTTTAAGTACCTGAAACCTAACTATTTAACTTTAAAACACTTATTTCATTACTAGATGATGCCCGCAACTTCGTTGCGCCAAAATTCGTTTATCGCGCGGGAACCGTACATTTTTCCGGGATAAAAACTATCCTATGTCCTTTCTCGGGACTCAAAGAATCTCCATGTCAAATTTCAGCAGAATCGGTTCAGCGGTTCGAGCGTGAAGAGGTAACAGACAGACAGACAGACAGACACACTTTCGCATTTATAATATTAGTATGGATTTGACTTCGTCTGGACAAATCATTGCTGTAACTCCCCGCTGTAAAATTTCCCCATCGCATCGCTTCCGCCTAGCGTTAGCGTTTTCAAACCGCGTTCTCTTATGAATTGCACGGATTATAAAAATACATTACATCACTGTGCACAGATAGCGAGGGTTATCAGGGAGATAGCTTTTCCCCGGCTGTTTCTGTGACCAATTTTACTGACCCTATTCTTATATTAGCATTTAAGATTTTATATACTCGTCCCGAAAAAACTCTTGCACACCGAGAGTGCCGTTTGAAAATGAAATAGCAGGAGCAGGCATGTATTTTACAGGTTAGAAAACCACGATATTACCAGTATTATTTCCTCCCCTAATTCGCTCCAGTGGTCTACTCCTAATGAGTTTTTGAAGAATTTAAACTCATAATTTGAATAGCCTCCTCCTTTTTGGAATTCGGTTAAAAAAGTGAATAAAAATGCTAAGGCTCCTTAAAAATACTTCTGCTCAAGCAGCTGGTTTTCCTTATAATTAAGAGGATACAAGTAGATCTGCAGTACTAGAAGATTTTAATGCATCTTTAAAATGTACGGTTCCCGCGAAACAGAGGAGCTCGGACCGCGTCTATTAAAGCAAAATTACTATGATTATACGGTAATAACTAATAAGTAATAACCTTTTTTTGGAGTCGGTTAAAGTAAGTGCAGTTTAATAAGCCCTTATGAAGCCCTTGGGGTTAATAGAGCAGAGACCCCCACCCACGCCATGCTGGACCGATTTTGATAAAATCATTCCGAGTAAACCATTGTGAGTTTAACGTAAACAAATGACTGTTATTTTAACTACGATTTTAACCGAAAACCGGAAACATTACGCAATTGTGTATCACCTGAATGAAGTGGGGTGACGATGATTTTAGGAGTTTTGAGGACATTCCTAATTTTTTTCCTTCTAAGGAATGAGTAAAAATTTTTTTTTTTTTGAGACAATATTTCGTGTACTTACATTTGATTTTAATATAATAAATTATACCAATTAGAATTTATTTTTATTCAGTTTTATGATGATAAGATGTTTTTAACTGTTATAAAGCTACGGTACCTTTTGTCACATAAATAATTTAAATTTTAAATAAGATTAAAACATATTTTTTAAAAGTTACACACTAAAATGTTATAAATCCATATTTTTTTTCAAGCAATAAATAACAAAAAAAAACGATAAAATTCATATAATAGGAGGAGTTGTATGGTATCCTATAAAATTCCATGTTATGGTGACAATATATCCTAAAATTCGAAATGTGTCCACATTTAATGGACAGTTAGTTACGGACAATGGCGCGTTGGTGCATAAATATTGTCTATGGTGACATCAAACCTATTTTCTAAAATGACCCTTATATTGCCGACTTAAAGTTCCTGTCAGAGTTAAATTAATTATGAACAAACAATTTCACTTTAATAGTAATGTGGTTAAAAATTCATTCGTTCTTTCCGACTTGGAAATTGATAATTGAGCTTTTTCATTTGATTTTTTTTTTCAACTGACTGCGAGATTTTTTGAAAAGGTTTTAAGGTTCCGTTTCATAAAACCATTGTTAGAAACTTGATGTCTGAAGTTCGCTTACCGCCCTAGAACCGTACATTTTTGTGAGATTATAGCTATCATGTGTCGTTTCCCGAAAGTCAAAGTATTAGGGCCAGGCCACAATACTGTGTTGCAGCATCTTATCGCGAAAACAAGCATTGAAAAGCCGTTGTGAATAGCAACGTTCAGGTTTTTGCAATGCGACGCCGCAACGCAGCGTTGTGGCCTGGCCCTTACATATCGAAGTTTAAAATCGGTTCAGAGTTTTAAATGAAAAAGAGTAACAGACAGAAACACATACAATATACATATAATTATAATGGAATATGTATAATGTTAGGATGAATTAGTAATATGTTGATGATCGTGATTTTATTTCAACTATAATTTTAATCTTGATAGATCTTTTATACTTTCAATGTAAATATTTGTAGATCGTGTAAACACAGATGCTCTATTTACTCCTTGCACTAGATTAGGCTGAAAAGTAAAATAAATAATTGTTGAATAATAGTTTAACTTGCTCTAATTCTTATTTTTGCCAATCATTTATTTCTATAATGCAACAGTCTTTGGAGTCTAATTAGGCTAGTAATTAGTTCTCTTGTGCTCAATAAAGAATTATTTTAAAAAAATTACCATCTTTCCTCCTTGGGAAAAAATTGATAAAGCCTTTTTGCACCCAATGAAAAGATTAAATTTTGAATCCATATTTGATTTTTTTTACCACATTTGAAGGAGAAATCGTAGCTAGTGCTTATCCCTGCGATAACGCACCAATTTTTTAAACACCGTACAAAATTTTACCAGGCAGTGTTTGTTGAATGGAGCTCTAGAAAATGATGATGAGTTTATTATTTCCCTATATAGAATAGCGGTAAATCATAAAATGCGGTTAAAACCGCAATTTAATTCAATATCAATTCGACGGTGAAGCGATTTGAACGAGGTCAATGAACTGTACGGTGACCATGACTGATCCGATCACATTTACCGTGTGGATACGGAACCCTGAAAATAGGACGTTAAAACGGAACGTTACTGAGACTTCGCTGTCTGTCCGTCTGTCTATTTGTATACGGTACGAAACCCTTCTTCCGCGATCTCGACTCATACTTGGCCGATTTTTTATTAAGAATAATAACAAATTTTTCTTTTCTTATACTTCAGGTAAGCTACTGGTGAAGACAAATCGTGGATTTTTACCCCACTGCACTGTAGAGAACTCGAACGGGTAAGTCGATTTTTATAATCGTTTGATTGTATTGTATCTATACATATATAGACCGTCTTACAACGAAAATGTAAAAAAAAATGCAAAAATCAAAATGGCCGATTTTGACACAATGTTGTAAAATAAAATCAAACTTGTTATATATATGGAATAGAGAATATTACGCAAAGGTCGAAGCAGAGGGCGCTACAAGCACACACAGTAAACAATCCGACCACAATCCGACCACAATCCGACATGTCGCACACGTCATATCAGAATATTGACAGAAACGTCGAACAAAACATTTTGTTTACTGTCTGCAGTGGCGAGGCAAGACCAAAATTTTATGTGGGCGAGATACATTTTGCGAGGCCCTCTAGGCCCAAATGGATTATTTTTAGACAAATATTTTTTATTTAAATAAAATTTGAGTCTCAAAACGCGTAAATTTAAAAAAAAAATCCTTGGGGTCCACTTCCAAGCGGTGCGAGGCCCCTTGGGCGGTCGCCCACATCGCCCACGCCTTGAGCCGCTCCTGACTGTCTGTGCTGGTGCTGCCTCTTGCGTGAAAACATTGTAGTAATATGTTTTATTATAGGTTTCTTATATCATTTTTCAGCCAAAAAATATAATTTAGGATCTATATTTTTAAATTTGTATATATTACGTACGTCAGATCGGCCTGCAATCATCGTATAGCTTCTTATAATTGCTCCTTCATAACCTATTTGATAAGAGAGGAAATGACCCTGTTCTATCGATTCATTCATTCGTTCACTCGTTCTCAAAATGCATTATTATCAGTCACAAAGAATGTATTGTAATATAATTTATTGTCTTCACATAAGATATCCATTCTTACATTATAATGGGAAAGTGTGTCTATCTGTCACTACTTCACGCACAAACCGTTGAACCGATTTGGCTGAAATTTGGTACGGAGATAGTTAGAGTCCCGGGAAAGGACATAGGATACTTTTTATCCTGGCAAAATGTACGTTTCCCGCCCGAAAAACGTATTTTGGCGCAACGGAGTTGCGGGCGTTCACTAGTAGTGCTAGTAGCTTATAACGTCGTAAGGACAGGTTCTGTCCTCAAAATCGGTTGTCTGTAAAGTCGGTTTACTGATGATAGTTGAACGTGACAACGTCATAGCGTTATCACGTCAAAAAACATGTTACACTGCAGGAGTGCCGACAGAAGAGAAAATGCAGCTGACATGCATTTTCGCCACGTGTAGAAAGAGATGAATTTATCTCCTATGAAGCGCCAGGTCAGGTCAAGCGCGTAGATCAGGTCACCTCTGCTGACTGAACTTTTTTATCCATTTCAAAAAGTGTTTTAAAAGAAGAATCTTTATATTTCAATCACACACACCAAACTAAGGTTACTTCTCGCTAGTAATGTCAAATTGACGTAAAGGACTAGCTGTGCTCCGTTGTGCTACCCACTGGTTTTTGTTTTCTGCAGTAAAATGTAGCCTATGTCTTAAGATGTCAGCTAACTCTAAACCTTTCATCAAAATCACTTCAGCCGTTTAGACGTGAAGAAGTAACAAACATACTCTCACAAACTTTCGCATTTATAACATTAGTATGATTTATGAAAAGTGTTCCGAGGTGCTCATCCTTACGTTCATAAATATTTTTCCTACAACTACTATTAAAAAATATGATACGATTGTTATGAGTAATGACGCAACATACATACACATCTATTTCAGGAGCCATCTGGCTGGCCCCATTTCGATTGTGTTACTTCATGGGTATTTCGGTTGTCGTTTGCGATGGTACATGTTTTATTCGTTAGTACCACATGACGCCCACAACCGAACCGTACATTTTTTGG
Organism: Polyommatus icarus; assembly: GCA_937595015.1. Classification (NCBI taxonomy): domain Eukaryota; kingdom Metazoa; phylum Arthropoda; class Insecta; order Lepidoptera; family Lycaenidae; genus Polyommatus; species Polyommatus icarus. The sequence continues at coordinate 2,243,494 of OW569342.1, read as the reverse complement.
GTTAAAAATTATCCTATACTTCTTCACGCTTTAACCGCGGAGCTGATTTTGATGAAATTTGATTTGGAGATACTTTGAGTCCCGGAAAATGATAATACTTTAGGGTGTGTTTGTGTCCCACTGTGAAAGCAGCAGCGCTGAAAGAGTAACTTTTTTCACCTTTGCATGTAAAAAACCATTTCCCATACAAATCACAAAAAAAAAACTTTTGCCCTTTCTGCGCTGCCACTTTCACAGTGAACTCTATAATATATCCATTCACACCCTAAAGTTTTATTACAATCTTAGGTTTGTTACGCCCTGTATATTCACAAAGTTTCAATCATAATCAGCGGCCACTTTTCTATGGGTCTACACAGACGGACTGCATTTCAACTGCAATCCAACTGCAAATCGCAGTTGGATTGCAGTTTGAATGCAGTTGACACGACTGCAATAGAACTGCAAACCAAACAGTTCACACGACTGCACGCCGACTGCAACTGAACTGCAATCCGACTGCGCGTTTGGCTTGCAGTTCTATTGCAGTCGTATTGCAGTCGTGTCAACTGCATTCAAACTGCATTCCAACTGCAATTTGCAGTTGGATTGTAGTTGAAATGCAGTCCGTCTGTGTAGACCCCATGAGACTATGGTAGGCTTCGAGCCGACCCATTCGTCCCGAAGTACATAATAAGTTCCAGGTTTGACTTTGACAAGATCGACCGAAGATACATGTTGTATCAGGCTGATTTTAATACAATAATTGTATATTGTGCGATGTTTCATACTAAATCCCATACATGATTGTAATATTGAGTAGTTTGGTTACGGTTTGGTGATGAAATTGGCGATGATGATGATAAAGTTGGTGAAGAATTGATGATAGATGGTTTAAGAGGGAAAAAGAAATAGAGGAAGGGACAGACATACACCATCTCAATCCACATAAGACTAGTACTCGGCTATACATGGCGGTAGCGGTCAATTGACTCCCTGTCAAAAACTTGTCATCTAATATAATATATAAATCTCCTGTCAGGATGTTTGTTCGCGATGGATTGCTAAATTACTTAACACGTTCTCTGCCGCGTAGGTCACATGTGCCCGGACCCCTACCTGTATCTACCCGCCGCGTAGGGCACCGGTGACCTCAGAGCAGACCTGTTTTTGAATCGAACTCGTAGGCCATAGGACACGTTTATCTTACATTTCTCTGTAGTAAGTGATCGGTGCGGCGCTGTACAGCAATACTCTCACATGGTATTCACCTGTGTTCATTATACGTGAAAATTTTAATGCAAAAACCCAAAGCACTGGAAAAAATAACTGTTTCTATAACTTTTTATTCATTTATCAATAATGGTATTAACAATTTATTATTAATAATTAGACAACAGATAAAATTAAGCATATTGTAAAAATTTCAAGTCCCTAGCTGTTGCCATTATTGATTACAAGCCAAAAAGGTAAAAATTATTACGTTTGTTGTATGGGAGCCCCCCTTAAATATTAATTTTATTCTATTTTTAGTATCTTTTGTTATAGCGGCAACAGAAATACATAATTTGTGAAAATTTCAGAAGTCTAGCCATAGCGGTTATTGAGTTACAGCCTGGAGACAGACAGACTGCGGTGACCGGAAACGTGACCGGAGCGGCGCAGTGATAAAGATTGCGTACTTTCCGTACTACAGCGCCGCGTAGGTCACATGTGACCTCAAGGGGTTTTTTTAATATATCTCAGGAACCCTGCACCCCATCGAACCCTAAATGATGTCATGGTTTATGTCTTGACCTAATACATCTATTTCAACCAAAAAGATTTTTTGTAATTTTTCTTGTTTGTACTACCGGCAGAGAACGTGTTAAGCGATTTAAATGTTTTTTTTAGCTTAGATTTTTAATTAAAGTCGCAATTTTATTTTATTGCAAATATTATTTGTCTATAAAGAGCGACCATTGTAATTTATGCGACGCGGGTCACGGGATAGCGATGGACGTTGCTATGGTGAAATACTTATTTAGCCACTAATCCAATAAAATAATACGGGCGATATACTTTATATAAAATGGCAAAAAAACGTTTGCCGGGACAGCTAGTTTTCTATATAAACCGCGATTGACAATGAAGTGAAAGATGTTGTCAATCGCGGCTTTGCAGCTTTGTATAGAAAATGGCAAGTTTTTGACAGGGGGTCAATGACCGCTGCCGCCATGTTTCGCCGAGTACAGTAAAGTAATTAGCTATTCTAATAAATTAAGATGACAAATGAGATGATGATGATGAATGACAAAAGTGACATTTCAGTAGGAAAAGAGAAACCCATGTTTGATGAATAGGAGAAAGTGCTAATCCAAAAGAATAAGATCTATAAATAAGATATCAGTCACTGGCTCTAGGACTTATAAGTACTTAACTTATAAGGTAGCTATAGTTTTTATAGGCTTTAGTGATGTGACAAGACGTAATATCGATAGATTTTTTTTATGAAATAAGGGAGCAAACGAGCAAACGGGTCACCTGATGGCAAGTCACTACCGTCGCCCATGGACATTCGCAACATCAGAAGAGCTGCAGGTGCGTTGCCGGCCTTTTAAGAGGGAATACGCTCTTTTCTTGAAGGTTTGCAGATCGTATAGGAATGTTAATATTTTAAAAGATAATTAATTTTTACATTCGGTTTTAAATACAATCCATACTAATATTGTAAACGCTAAAGTTTGTCTGTCTGTATCTTCACACCACACCACTAAAGCGTTTGTAATGAAATTTGGTGTCGAGATTCTTTAAAGTCCCGAAAAAGAATTAAATATATTTTTTATAAATTAAACTTACCATAAAATAAATGAGTCCATAAGTAAGTAAGAATTTAAGACAAATTGTTTTTAAGAATTCACAAGAAAAGACAAATTCTTAAGACGTTTTTGGACATAAACTCTTTAATGGTACGCATTAAACAGTTAACAAAATTACCTGAAATTGCCAGAGTCGTGAACCAATTATTCAATAATAACCTTGTTTATTTTATGGCGTGGCTTACTTTATCAGAAGATGCTTTCTTTTAAGCCTGCACCTTGGTTCTTTTTAGCTGACAAAAAAAGGGTTGTTTTAAGTTTGACGTATATATATGTGTGTCTAAACTCCCGCTGTATTTAGGCCGTGTTTCCACTGACGCGGAGCGGAGCTTAGCGGTGCCGAATTGACCAATCACCATGCTCAAAATCTTCGCTCCGCTTCGCTGTCATTCCGCTGGAATAGCACGATTGGTCAATTCGGGCACCGCTAAGCTCCGCTGCGCTTCAGTAGAAACACACCCTTACAGATCATAATAATCCATACATATAATTATGTGCGATAGTGTGTCTGTCTGTTACCTTTTCACGCTTAACCGATTTTGCTGCAAATTGGTATGGAGATACTTTGAATTCCGGGAGAGGACATACGTGATACTTTTGTCTCGAAAAAATGTAAGCTTCCCGCGCTATAAACGTATTTTGGCGCAACGGAGTTGCAGCGGGCGTAATTTTGTTTTTGTAGTAAATCAAAAATACTTTAAAAGCCAGTTATGTCGTGAATTACTTAATTTTTGAAGTGAAAACTTCTTTAGCGGCGTTGAGCACTTTTGTGGGATGGGTAAAAACTGAATCTCGCGTCAGATTCTCGTGCTGATCGAAAAACCTTGGAAAAACCGTAAGACGGTTGGAGAGTAGTGTTTTGTGTCGAACTCGAACTCGAACTCGAAGTAAGGGTTTCGACTAATTAAAAAAAACGATTTTTTTTTAAAACGATATTCATAAAAAATGGGTTAAAAATTTAATCGATTGTAACTTGCAAGGGTTTCGATTAATTAAAAAAAAAATGGTTGCCTGTAAAGTCGGTTTTACGGGCGAAGATTTTACGTGACAACGTGTGGGAGAGAGACGCAAGGCATTCGGCGGGCCTCTCTCTCGTTCGGTGACTCATCGTAACGTTACCGAGCGTTACACTTTTTCATAAGTGACTCCCAGCCGCAACCTAATTTAAGACGTTGTCACGTCAAAAAACGATATTTTTAATAATTGATTTTCATAAAAAATGGGTTTCAAAAATGCACAACGTTAATAATCAAGTTTTCACTTCTGCCGGCACTCCCGGAGTGCAACCTGACTTTTTTTTGAAGTTACCTTCCACTGTTTATCATAATACTAAAAAGTTTACGAGTTTTCATTGTTATAAATTGTTTACGTTCACGTGTACGTTATGAAACATTAAGATAAACTGTGAGATATGTTGTAATTATAGTTCGCTGGTAACTAATTGAATATAATAACTGTTTTTCTTTAGCTTCTACTGTGTTACCGCTGGGCTTATCCATACTAATGTTGTAAATTAGAAAGTGTATCTGTCTGTCTGCCTTACTCTTCACGCTTAAACCGCTGAAGCGATTTTGCTGTTTGATATTGAGATATTTTGAATACCGGGAAAAATACATAATATACCAATTACCAAAAAATTTTTATCCTGGAAAATGTACGGTTCCCACGCGATAAGCGAATTTTTACGCAACGGAATCGCGAGTGTCATCTAGTTATTTATACAGGGTGTAACAAAAATAAGTGATAATAATTTAGGGTGTGTACGTGTTCCTTGTAGAGAGTTCACTGTGAAAGTAGCACTGAAGACCAAAATTTTTTTTCACTTTTGTATGGGCAAGCGCCCCAGCGTTACGAGTTTCTCCATACAAAAGTGAAAAAAATGGTCTTTCAGCGCTGCTACTTTCACAGTGAACTCCCTACAAGGAACACGTACACACCCTAAATTATTATCACTTATTTTTGTTACATCTTGTATACTACATGACTTTTTATCCATGACAAAAGTTTTTATTTAATTTATCGACATCGATGTTTATCGAATGTCCCATCACTATAACCCACAGAGGGACCGGTCAACAAATAAGGCGGCATTGTCAATGAAAGTTGCACTTCCCTCAGTTTTTTGCACAATTACGCTCTCTATGTTAATTGCTTGTCCTTATGTGGATGGGAATGAAAATTGTGTTGAGAAAAGTATTCTGACCTGAGTACTTACGTTGTATTAAATGAAATTGAAAATAAGGATAGATGAGCTTTTGCTCGCGGCTTCGCTCGCGTTTAGAAGTATTATTATATAACAAACTTTCATCCCCTATTTTAACCACTTGGGGGTAGAATTTATCAAAATCCTTTCTCAGCGGATGCCTACGTCATAATATCTACCTGTACGGCAAATTTCAGCCCGATCCGTCCAGTGGTTTGGGCAGTGCGTTGATAGATCACCATGTCAATCAGTCAGTCACCTTTGAGTTTTATATATTTAGATTAAGATTGACTAGATAACGCCTACAACTCGCGGCTACCGTACATTTTTCCGGGATGAAAAGTACATCATATGTCCTTTCCTAGGACTAAATGTATGTTCATACCAAATTGCAGCAAAATCGGCGGTTTGGCCGTGAAGAGGTATAGAGTATAGACTATTTACGCATTTATAGCATGAATATGGACGAATCTTAAAGGTTCTCACCATCTTACGAATTTTCGCTCAGGTCACATATATCCTGACGGCCGGGCTGACGCGAACATTTTTTCCTATCCCAAAGAAGAGCCTAACGCATAAGAAGTTTTCTATTTAAATACTTTGTAATTTGTATATTATCAAAGCGGTTTTTTTTATGTTTTCTGCGAGGCTTTTCCGGCCTATTTCGTTTGGTCGGATGTTATAAATTCTTGACCTACTCGCATGAAACAGTCATTATGGCACGAGTTGTAACTTAACACTGCCAGATGCCAGAACAGAAAGCGTCTGTGTTCACGCCCATGCCTATGTTGCAGTCGATAAAAAAGTATAAACGTCATAATTCAATCATAAAAAAGTTAAAACGTCATGATTAAAAAAATAATCGTCAAATATGGGGCATAGAGAAGGTATTCTTAATATTATCACCAAATTAAATGGAATTAAATTATATTTTGTCCTAAATGAGGTCGGCAGCGCTACGACACAATTTGTATTTGATATTTTATGACAACTCTTTTTTATATAGACTCTAGTATGAAACATTGATTACTAATCTCTAGCGCTCTAGTACTTAAGTAAAATTTTCGTGATTCGGTTACTAAACAAGTGGCCCTTTTGACATACTTACCAAGTACTTACGTCACAAAGTTACCCAATACCCAGGGATTTAAGATTAGAAGATCCACTTGACATTGCGACTATCCTCTCGACGTGACGGACTCAAGTGTGTTGACTCGTGCCTGACTAATAGCTATGTCGATAAAAAAATAAATTGTCTATGACACGCTCCATATTCAAAATTCGCCCGCGCTTTCGAAATTCAAATTTTAATGCGACTTTTTATTGTTCTCTCGTCTTTAATAAATTGCATATAGGCTTTTGCTATTGCTATTCCTGCTATATTTTTCATGAAACTACCACTAACTAAAGTCTCAGTAACGGAATTATTGCCGTACATTAATCTAAATTCGTATAAACAGACCACTGTTACAACACTGTAACCCGGTCATACGGTTTTTACATTTATTTTCGGGCCTAAATCATTGTTCGTTATTTTAACCTACATAAGCTCTTTGACTTTACTGTTTAAAAAATCAACACGTTATTTTGACATTTGCATTACTCATTTATTAAGGACATTGGACGTTCGATTTTCACACATGCTGCTTGCGTTGCTAGTATGAAAATTAAAAGGTACCTACCGAGTTAACAAGTAAATTTAATTTACTTAGAGTGGGTTGCACCAACTAACTTTAACCATAACTGTAACTTTAACTTTTACTCCAATGCAAAACGTCAAATCTTTGGTTAAAGTTAAAAATGGACGCCATCAAGACTCCATATTTAACCATAACCATGGAGCTCGACAAGGTTTTAAATGCACGTGGCGAAAAAAGGAACTAACGCCGTCATCATACAAAAAAACCGGCCAAGTGCGTGTCGGGCCACGCGCAATATAGGGTTCCGTAGTACCCCTAGTTTTTGACAATTTTTTTATGGTCAATGAACGTACATTTATAGCGAGTTTTACACTACTAACAACATCATCTTAGTTACTTTCAAAGGAATTTGAACGAAAAGTTCCTTAATATACTTCACCGAATACATTTTTTTTAGTTGATCGACTATTACTCAATAACTTATGAAGTCTTCTTAGCCGTGATAGTTTTCCTTTTAAATTCAGCATATTTCCTACCCCCGTGAATTTTTCACATTTCCAGAACTAACCGTTAAGCTGGTAGAAGAGGGGGACACTGGACTCTAACGATTTTTTCCACTTTAAAACTTAATATTTCACAAACGGATCCCTAAATCGGAAAATGGTCTATGAATACTTGCAATATTTTTAAAAAATCTATTCAACGACACCCCACACGATGGGGTGGGCGCGAAAAAAAATATTCATCCCCGCTTGATGTGTAGGGGAGGTAATAAAATATATTTTTTTACGATTTCACGTACCATTTTTTTGCCATCATTAATATGTGTATTCATGCCAAATTACAGCTTTGTAGGTCCTATAGTCTCTGAGTAAAGCCGCGGACAGACAGACAGACGGACGGACAGACCGAAACTATAAGGGTTCCTTGTTGACTACGGAACCCTAAAAACGCCATTTTTGACAGTTCTCCTTTATTAGCAGCGCCCCCACCCACGTTCATTTATAACCTTGTTGGACCAGCTGTCATCTGTCAATTTCTCCGGTCAAAGTTAAGGTTAAAGTTAAAGTTAAAGGACGCCATATTTAACTATAACCATAACTTTAACCTTAACTTTAACTTTAACCACGCCTCTGGTGCAACCCAACCTTAGTTTACACATATAATGACTTATCTAAATTATATTGTTCTTAATGACATTGACATTAAGGCGTACCTATATTACTGGAATCAAAAGTTTACATTACCACAATCTTATCGCGATATTTTTGTCCGGATTCCATGTTTTTTTCTAGTTTTTATAGAGCAATAATTAAGGTTTATCAAATGTTTATAGTTTACAAACATTTCAGTTATTTGTGTTGGCTGAATGTCGTGTCTTTTGATCCCGAAATATCCATTCAAATGCAGATACTGATCTAGTCGTGGTTGCCAGACTATACATTGAGTAGGGTTTTAGTATTTTTTTTTTACAGGCAAATGTCCACATTCAACTTCTGTGTACAGTTTATCAACCACAAAAAACGTCATAAACAAAAATGTTTTCAATGTCTTAATTTTTTGAAGTGAATCTTCTTTAGCGGCGTTGAGCACTTTTGTGGGATGGGTAAAAACTGTGAAACTCGCGTCAGATTCTCGTACTGATCGAAAAACCGTAAGACGGTTGGAGAGTAGTGTTGTAACATCGAAATCTATTAATCGAACAATCGATTGTTTTTTTTTTATTGTCGATATTTTTTAATCGATTGTAAGAGTTTCGATAAATTAAAAAAATCGACTTTTTAAAAATCGATTTTCATAAAAAAACGTTTTTTAAAAATCGATTTTCATTAAAAATGGGTTAAAAAAATAATGCACAACGTTAATAATCAAGTTTTCTTTTCTTCCGGCACTCCCGGAGTGCAACCGGTCTTTTTTAAAAAAATATAATAATTTATTTTATTTACTCTTTAGCAATCATAATAATTATTATAGTCGAGGTTAGCAATAACGTTCCTGTAACGGTTACATTTTTCAGTTCTATTTTTAAATCGTAACACGTTAATTGAACGAGATGGCTGCCTAACCGATTTTTTTTTCAAAATGGCGGCTATAAACCTAATCTGTTTTTCGATTAGTCTATAGCTATACGTGAATTTAACGAGAGTTTAATTATAGAATGATGTAATAGACAGGACAGTGTGTTTTGGCGGGGTGCCAACGCGGACGTCTGTCTGTTCACTGCCGAAATAGATTTATTTTTTATCTGTGGGCTTAATTGACGGGTACCTATGTTTATCCATGTTGCAGAAAAAGGATAAATTGCATTTATCTTGCAGATACGAGGCAGTATCTTATACTTATTAAATGTTTTTGTTTTGAGCACAATATTTTATCCAATAACCGTTTCCTTTCTGTCCGTGTATTTTCGTACTGTTGTTGGTAAGCGGTCAACCTAAGTTATTAAATATTAATTTAGATTTTTCTTCGGCGCCTCACAAATATAGATTTTAAACGTCTTAACTATTTTTAATAAGTCATTCAATTCATCTCAATGAGTTCTTGACCATGAAAAATCATGGACGCAATGACACAATTTAAAAAGTAATAAAAGGATGATTCAATACTTATGTCATCCTCATCATTATTATGGTAAGAAAATATGTTATCAAAAAGGTCATCTTGGCTACTGGTTAGTAGTTACTTCCTAGTTATAATAGAGTTATAATAGGGTACGGCCTACCTAGCAATGGTCTGTTTCACCACTTCCTGATAAGTGCCTAGGTTATCCACCACTTAAGTTGACAGATGAAGTATGGAGAATCTGTCGAAAAAGCTATGAATAGCCTATTCGGCACTTTATTAGAAAGTGGTGAAACAATACAGTAATTTAATATGCGACTACATAAGATGGAGCACTTTCAAGATGTCCTTTTGAGGGACTTAAAATATCTCCATTCCAATTTCGCCTCCGTGGTCTAGTGGTATAGAGCGCGGCTCTCGACTCGGAGGTCGTGGGTTCGATTCCCGCGTTGAAAACATGATATTTATAAGTTTGGTTAGGACAATGCAGGCTGATCACCTGACTGTCTGACAAGTAAGATGATACATGCGTCGGATGGTCCTGCGCCTGATCTCTCGCCGAATAGAGAGTAGAGAGTGCTCTTGTGTACTGCGCACATACTTGGGCACTATGAAATAACTCCTGCGTAGCTGGCTTGGTTTCAATGAAACCGGCCACCGTCACGGAAACCGGTGTGGGATTATTATTCCAATTTCAACAAAAACGGTTCAACGGCTTAAGCTGAAGAAGTTACAGACAGACACACTTTGCCACTAATTATATTAGTATGGACTTCCTAAAGAAGAATCCCCTGAAAATACAACAACAAAGTCTACGTAACTTTTCAATTAATCTTCAGCGGAAACTATAAAAAACAGGAAGCTCAATTCAGGTACATTACACCAGTTTAACGAGACCTCGACACACTAACAGTTACTAGGAATTGGCGGGTCATCGTCGCTGGCAACGTTTTTAGGTTTTTAGGTGAGCTAGAACTGGGACGGGAGTTACTCATTGATAATTTTAAGGTTAATTACGTAATGTTTTTTTTTATAAATTGTATTTTCATTCAGCTTATTTTGAAATGTTTTTAGTAAGTAGTTATATGCTTTTATAAGCTTAATAATATATTATATGTAGGTAACTAGATGATGCCCGCAACTTCGTTGCGCCAAAATTTGTTTATAGCGCAAGAACCGTACAATTTTCCGGGATAAAAAGTATCCTATGTCCTTTACCGGGACTCAATGTATCCCAAATTATAGTAAAGTCGGTAAAGCCTTTTGGGCGCGAAAATGTAAAAGACAGACGTACACACAGACAGACAGAACCACAGTTCTTATCTTATTGAATACTAACATTATTTGCATGAAAAAAAGGAAGACCTGCGCTAATTCTTTCCATACTTTTCCGTGACAGTTATATTTGGAACTTGTCTATGGTTTCACATTCGTATTTGGAACTCTCACCTGATACCCCAGACACCCATCGCTTACAAAATAGTCAGCTTCAAAATTCGAACGATGATCTCATGACGTCGTGACGTCACAGGATGTATGACGTCATCAAACTCAAGGACAAGAAAGCACATGTTTAATTACTGCGCCATTAATTTGTGTTTTATGTTTGAATGAACATATATAATTCTGAGCAATGTTTTTCTGGGATTGTTAAAAACGTTATATAAACCTAGTTTAGTTAGAAAAGCGGTAAAGTTAGACAATTTAAATATAATATTATGTTGACTGGTTAGTGGTTACTAATTCAGCTCTTTTAAGCAGTGTCACCATGTCATCAGTCATCCCCTGCATTCCATTCAAGTAGTTAAAGCGTTATTTTCGTGATTTTCAACCACTTCTTACAATATTCCTGTCGGCACATTTAGACAAAAACAGAATTCTCAAATCATTTTCATTTTTCGTTTTGGCAATATTTTTTTCGGTTCAAGTTTTCTTGAACCGAAAATAAAATTTCGTTTTCCTTATTCTATAATCTATGGTCTTTGCTCAGTCCATACATTTTATATCCATGGTTATTCCATTTGTCTCATTTGAATTTTTCTACAGACATGATGTAACATTATTATTTTTTAACAAAAAATTGAACCCGACTTCCAAGGTAAAAACAATATTCTTAAAATGGCCTAAAAAGTATGAGATAATTCTTATTCTTCATTAGTTCCTTTTTCAAAATTTGACTAAATCTCAACGAATTCTGTACTCAATTTTCATTCGTTTGAAGTCGGTACCAGCCCAGATCTGAGATACTTGACATATAACTCAGCCAGTACCGACTTCAAAAGAATGAAAATTGAGTACAGAATTCGTTGAGATTTAGTTGAATTTTGAAAAAGGCACTAATGAAGAATAACAATTATTTAATACTTTTTAGGTCATTTTAAGAATATTGTTTTTACCTTGGAAGTCGGGTTCAATTTTTTGTTAAAAAATAATAATGTTACATCCGTAGAAGAATTCAAATAAGACAAATGGAATTACCATGGACATAAAATGTATGGACTGGGCAAAGACCATAGATTTTATAGAAAAATCGGTTGTCTGTAAAGTCGGTTTACTGACGATAGTTGAACGTGACAACGTATGACGTTGTCGCTTCCGAATCTCTATAAATAGAAACAAACTTTTTCGACTGTAACCTAAAGTTATTTCGATGTATTTCTTCCAAATGATTATCTAAAAATATTTATAATGAGTAAAATAAACTATTCGCAATACAAAACGCTACATACATTCGAACAAACACGAAATCCAGTAAAATCTTCGAACAAAGCACAAGTCATACCTTGACACGTAGGAGTTTGAGTAGCCGAAATAATACTAATAGCTCACAGATTGGTTACCAACTTCGAGTAGCAAGATATCAACAATTGCAGCACTTACGTCAGCGTCTTGCAGTTGGTCCAGCGGGACAAGCCAGATATCACAGCGCCAAGTTCAAGGATCGCGTCCACGCGGCGGCAATAAAATAACTTTTCGCTTTCTTTAAAAAACATGTAAATGTACTATCTATTATAGTATATAATATAGCAGCTGTCCACGCAGATGCATCGCTCACTCAAGTAGGACTTAGGGAGAGACGGATGTCGAACGCTGCCGAACGCAAAGGTCGATTGTGCTTCCTTGTCGCTCGTTCCGCGCTCTCAATTGCACTTCAAGCCTTAAATGGAATGCCTCAGAGCAAGGTAACGCCGCATGAACTGTCATGTTTTTCGTGCGCGCAACCCCATATCGAATTATAAGACGTTATCACGTCAAAAACATATTGTAAATGTATATAGCAGCTGTCCACGCAGACGCATTGCTCACTCAAGTAGGACTTAGGAGAGAGACCTTCGATCACTAATATACAAGATACACAGTCTCATACAAAACCTCTCGAAAATCTGTCCCCGAGTAATAGAGTTTAATGAAGTATACATTTATCTAAAATCAACCTTAATTATAGTAATTATTAAAGATCTTTTTATAAAACAATGAACATTTGTGTTTACAAAGCAATAAAATTTTTACGTCCGATGCACGCTTCATACTAAATTCAACCATCCGCGTATATGATTTAAGTTCAAATTTGTATAGTGCCAAAAAAAAATCCAATTTTACGACCGAAATTCGCCGCTGGAACAGGGCGAAGTGAAGTATGAGTGGAGTCGAACTGTTCAAATTTTTTTTGTTGATTGTAATTTGTAATAATTTTAATAGTCCATTTTTTTATTTTTCCGAAGTTTAATGTATAAAGTGAGGAGTAATTATTTTTTACTTGTAATATTATGTTGTTCTAATGTTATGTCTAATTTTATCATTAACCAAAATATACATAAGTGTACATACATTTTCCGATAGGCCACAAAGGACAACTCACATCACCCAACGCCCATACTTTTTAACCTACTTAAAAAATCCTTAATGGGAACTATATTTGATCGAAGATGGGAACATAATATTATTACCACATCTAACTGGATCTCGAGGAAACCTGAAAAAAATCCTCAATAAAAAAATAATAGTAATAGCGACTCCATCAAATGGAACAGAAACATAGCTTATAACCCGAACATTTCAAGTGGGCATGATAAACTACGATAAGTACCTTTAGTATGAGTATTCGCAATTGAGATGGTTTATACCTGGTGTTGATTTATTTACAACTTAATTTTAAAACTGTCTTTTGGTAATTTCTTAAAGAAATACCAATATTTACAATACAATTGTAAGAAATATATTAGGATAAAATTAATACTTACCGGAAATATGAAATTCCATCCTTTTTTTTTGGTTTTAGACTTATGATTTCTACAATTATTAAACGCGCACCGAGGCATGTTTCCCGGCGGAGCGTTCGAGCACTACTAAATCAAAAGTGCACCAGAATGTTGAGTTTGGTGCTCTTTTGGTGAGGTCGTTTTTTGCCGCGGATTGTGTATCTTGTATATTAGTGATCGAAGAGAGAGACGGATGTCGAACGCTGCCGAACGCAAAGGCCGATTGTGCTTCCTTGTCGCTCGTTCCGCGCTCTCGCTTGCACTTCAAGCCTTATATGGAACGCCTTAGAGCGAGGTAACGACACATGAACTGTCATGTTTTTCGGGCGCGCAGCCCATATCGAATTATAAGACGTTATTACGTCAAAAAGGAAAACAAAATTTTATGGTAAGTATTTGCTTAGTCCATACATTTTATATCTATGGTCATTCCATATTTGAATTCGTAGAAAAATATTATTCGATTAGGTATTTCGTTTTGAACTTCGCAACCTCCTTTCGGTTGTTTGTATTCAGTACAAGGAAAATGTCTTCGAATTGTTATTTGAATAATAAGTAAGTAAATGCCTATACAGTATATACTTACTTATTATTCAAATGTTTGTTCTGATAGGAAAGCTGTCTTTGGAATTCTTGAAAAATCAACAGACATATTATTATGACAGCTGAACATATTATTATAACCCCCTTTTTTGAAAACGGTTAAAAATCGGGTTACAATCCCGGAGTCTGGCAGGAGTGAAAACAAAAAAATCCACAGGCGAATATAATAGGTATAACCTCCTCCTTTTTGGAAGTCGGTTAAAAAGGGCAGACCAGGCATACATTTTCGCATTTGCTCATACAAGAGTTTTAAAAAGTTACCCCTTCAGCGCTGCTACTTTCACAGTGAACTCTATACAGGAGACTCAGACATGCCCTATTATATGATAAACTCAAACCCCTAAAGTATTATCAGTATTATTAATTTGTTTTGTTACACCCTGAAGAAATAAGTACTTACTTTAAAACTTCAGCACCTACTTATTTTAAATTAATGAATTACCAAATTAAGATCGTTCGAATTTTAAATTGTTCAAACGTGGCGTTTATAGTTTTCAGTTGCTATGGTCTGTGAATAGTAGCCGTCGTTAAGTAAGGATAGGACATTATGTGCGTAAAAACGTCACCGAAACAAGTGCCCCAAAATAGCACGTGACCAGAGAGTTTCTTTTGAAAAGGACTTATTTTACTCATTAGTTTTCTTTTCTCAAAATAGCAAGAACTTAATCAGTACCTAACTAAGCCATGGATGAGGGTTATACAATATATTAAGAATAATGTTTTTAGAGAGTATTTTATAATTTAGAGATAATTAATAAAACATAATATATTTTGGCATCTTGACACAAGATATATTGTGTATTTTGTGCCACAGACATTATTAAATCTTTGTGTGACGTTACTCATAAGACGTATCATCACAATATGAGTTCGAAATTTAAATTTGACGTTTATTTTTTTTTCAGCCAGCAGCTGCCTATAGCAATAACTTTCAAGGCCATATTGAGTCACTGTGTAATTTAGCTAGGAGCTACAAACGCCCACCTATATTGATCTTTCGCACGCCATTATATCCCAATGTTTGCGAAATCAAATATTATATGTCACTTTTTGTCAGACGTGTCATGTTGCGAAATGACAGATCACAGATGACACAATGTCGGCTTCTGTTAATCATTTAATAATTATTAATTAGCAACTTTAGTACTTAAGTTTGAAAGTTTTTATGGACATATTTTAGTGAATGGTATGTAAATAGTACACTCATTGTTTTTGTTTTGAACTTTTTTTATAGATTACTACTATAAATTTGTATTTTGTCTGTTGATCAGTATGTTCGTTATAAACCTTTTCTCGTTTGAACCATTCGCGTTGAACCGATGGATCATGGAATCCCTTGCAAGTTGCAACAAATTAATTTTGGCCCATGATGACGTTTAACTTAGAAATAAAAGTTTTCATACTTATCTATGGCAACGAAGACCTTATTATAGAATACTGGCTGGTTATATTAATTTAAAAGGGAACAGAAGAATTTAATGTTCCAAATTCGAATTGTGAAAGGTATTAACGCCTTATTAGTCCTTCCCACATTTCTGCGCGTAGGCATTTACAAATTCAACTAAGATCCACTACGCTTGAGCACAGAATACTAAATGCAGCTACATATTCAATCCACGTTGTCTATATAAATAATAGTATAGATTCGGACTTGGATTGTGATTCTATGTTTAAATAGATGGCGCCAATTTTTTTCAAAATGGCCGCTGTAGAATGTCATAGAGAATAGAGTAAAAACCATGGAGTATAGTTCACTAGGTATAAACGTTGATAATCTATGGAGAAAACAATAATTATTATTAATTGCATATCAATATCACTTACTGAAAAATCACGGTATCTCAAAATCTATAACACTTACGAGTTAAAAAAAATTAAAAGTCTAAGGGCCCGTTTCACAACTTCCTGATAAGTGACGAATAGCTGGCTATCCACCAATTAACTTGACAGTTCAAGTATGGAGAATCTGTCAAAAAAGTTGTGAATAGCCTATTCGGCACTTCATCAGAAATGGGCATTGTCCAAAAAAAATCACATGTACTTTTTATATTTTTTTTCGTTAAAATAGGGTATTTTAAGAATATAAATTAAATAATTTTGAAATCCATTGGCTAGTTTTTTCTCAATAAATTTTTAAAGTTTCGCTCTGACGTCATCATCGGCGGCCAATTGACCTCTGCAGTATGTTTTTTTTCGTTTCTATCTTATTTATAATGGCTGGTTTGTCAAATATAAGTTATCATTATGTGAAAGCTGATACGAGAAGCTTACCAAAAGTTCGAAACGTAATGTTGGTCGAATTTATTGCTAATTTAACGCCATTGAAGGTCAAACTAAGGTTAAACATATTTGTTCAAAAATATAAGTAACTAATGGGTATTTTTTTCGTTTATATACAGAAAAGCGATCACTGACCTTATTCCTCGAAATGTTTTTGTAATGAGCAAAATTAAAAAAAAATGGACAATCCCCATTGGTGAAACAGGCTCTTAGTGAGTTAAAAGTTTTTATGCAAGTACTCGTATGTATTTTTTTGAGCCAGAAGGGTTAGAAGATGGACTTTCAAGAACGGGACGAACTGTCAAGTGTTGAGTCCCATTCATTTCGCCTTATATGGAAATAAACAGGATGTATCGTATTACTAAGAGATCAATAGAATGTATAATATTCACATCACGTCCAACAAATTACCTGCAGGGCAATCGCGATAAATTTATTCAACTGAAACGCAAGTGAAACTCGGACGTTGATCGACTTTTGGAACGATTCGGTATCGCGCTAACGTTTTGACAGCTAGTTGAGACGTTACTGAACCTCAGCCCGAGCGCAAACGCTGTCAAAACAAAAAGTTGATACAATGCAACTTCTACTCGCACGTTTCTGAAACGTTTCTTATTTTGGTGTATTAAATTGACAAAAATCGATGGAAAAATATAACATAGGCTATAATTAAATTATAATTTAAGCTTATGTTTTACTTTAAAGCTGTAAAATAACATGCTACGGACTATGTTTTGTTATTTAAGTTTGTTAAAAAGTGAATTGAATTTTGACATTACTACTTTACGTAAATGTTTTCTGCGCCACATAAAACTTTTGTCACAAGTCACAACTCACACTATATTGTGTCACTATTCAACACTTATATGCCGTTGGTAAAATATAGTAAAACAATATTAAGAATTCATCTACGTAAATTAAAAACTCCAAGTAATAATCATTCACATCATTGATCATAACTACCAAGTACCAAAACAACTTCACTCGTGTCATATTCTCAATTGACCAATTAACGCATCGCAAAAAATTTGTTCATATTTAAGCCAATCAAAATTAAATCAGAAGGGCGCTGATTGGTCCGCTGTATTGTCTGTCTAAAGGTAAAACGTTGCGCTTCGTTCGAGTTCCATCTAAGGTTGAGTTACGGTTGGAACGTTAGCACGATACTGAAATTTGCTCAGACGCAGCGGAACCGAACCGTAACTGAACCACAACCAAAGCAAATGTGAACCTGAATTGGAACGTTTAAAAATAACGCGATTGCCCTGCTGATTAGTGATGCTATGTGAGACAAAGAAAATTATGAGAGGTGAATCAAGGTTAAAGTGCTTGTTAAAATATATAGTAGTTCTTGCGTTTTTGATATTGGCAACAGAAAACATTTTGATGCTATTAAAAAAAAAACAATTTCTCTGAAAAGTGAAAATCTAAAAACGCTTGTGACAAAAAAAAACATAAACTGCGGCCCACTAAACTTTTAACTCAGACCATTTTTACCGTAAAAAGTATTCTATGTCCTTTCCCGGGACCCAAGGGACCTCCATACCAAATTTCAGCAAAATTAGTTCACCGGTTTGGGCGTGAAGAGGTAACAGACAGATAGAGCTTTGCATTTATAATATTAGCTATTGTTGATAATGATGATGACGATTATGATTCTGCCACTGATTCATTCAAAGCGTGATGTTTAGTTCCGCATAAATTACAATGACAGAATAAATTATTGATTTATAGCTATCGGTCACCATCTTTGTCACACCTATCCATAATAGTACTGATGTCTCTTTCATAGACGTGAAAGTTAATACGATTATTAAATTATTTACTAAACTTACTAATCCATATCCATACTTATTAGTTAATATTATAAATGCAAAGGTTTGTCTGTTTCTTACCTCTTCAATCCAAACCGCTGATCCGATTCTTCTGGGTATGGATATGGATAGATACTTTGAGCCCCGAGTCCCGAGAAAGGAAATACTTAGAAGAATACTTAGAAAGGAGGTACTTTTTGTTCCCAAAAATTTTAGGCTGTAAATTTTAGTTCCCGCGCGAAAAACGAATTTTTTCGCTACGGAGTTTTGGGCGTCATATAGTATTCTTATATTCTTATAATTTTAATTATTTTTTATTCTACCCTTCTTTGCCTTAAAAATACGTTGTAAAATCGATTCCCTCTAAAATAACTAACAAAAATTCTAGAAACTGATGGTCCCATCTGTAAAGTCAATTACTTTAATTGAACTGACAGAAAGAAATGGCTTCCCTTCGATTGACAGCTTGAGATTTCCCGCCTTTTCCAAAATTTCCTCACAGCAAAATGTACTTTAGCACCTCAGAATAAGGTTCAAATTTTAATTTAAGGTTTTTAACGTCTAAAATAACATTCTAAATTTGAAATCAAAGTAAATTCTAATTATAAATTGTGATGTGTTACTTGTGTGAAATAATAATTCTAGTAAGGACGGGCCACGTCGACCCGAGAATATTAAAAGATCTCTCGCAAAAAATTAATTCGTAGCCAAAAGAGCTTGCGTTACTGGGTCATACGAACAAAAAATAAATTGATTAATGGGATAATAAGTGCCGTTATAAAAGTGACTACCTACACCAAGATTGTCAATATTTGCTTTGCCGTGCTTATATAAATAAAGCAGTATTATAAAATAATGATGTTACTTATGTTTTTACAATATAAATTAACTTTTTACACGTATTAGGCTTCATATTTTTATTAGAAACTTGATTGCAGTCTCCATCAAGTGTGTCACTTTTTTCTGCAGTTTTTTTTTTCATTCGCTAAAGCCGCTAAGGAGTTTTTTATGTGATGCATCAGTAGAATAAAGTTTCTTTAGGGATTCAATGGATAGAAAATATATTATTTTAGTTTTACATAAAATTAAGTTTGATTAGATACTAGTAGTGAGTTTTTTGTAATTGTAAAACCATTTAAAATTCCAATCCAAATCATTGAACGATTAAAAAGAAACTATAATAAGATGATGTCGATGCATCTGTATCATTCCATCAATCAAAACCAATTAATTCGTTCAATCTTTCATCAATGTTCTTCGAAGTAATGAAAAAGTAATGAATGATTACATTTGAGACATTGTAACAAGATAATATGAAGATAATCAATTATAAATTACTAGATGTTCCGCCCGGCTTTGCCCGCGTAATTTAGGAATTTACGCAACCGCACATTTTTCCGCAAAAAATAGCCTGTGTCCCTTCACGTGATCTATTCTTCATGTTTGCCAAATAGCATAGCTCCAGTAGTTCTGAAGATAATAAGCAATTTCAAATACTTTTCCCCATTTTTTTCACATTTTCCTCTATTTCTTAGCTACGCTAAGACTTATAGGAGATAAGTCTTAGCGTAATAAAATATAGCCTATAGCCTTCCCCGATAAATGGGCTATCTAACACTGAAAGAATTTTTTAAATCGAACCAGTAGTTCTTGAGATTAGCGCGTTCAAACTATTACTAAATAAGCATTTCATATAATTTCCCCCGTTTTTTCCATATTTTCCTCTATTTCTTCGCTCCTATTAGTCTTAGCGTGATAAAATATAGCCTATAGCCTTCCTCGATAAATGGGCTATCTAACACTGAAAGAATTTTTTAAATCGGACCAGTAGTTCCTGAGATTAGCGCGTTCAAACAAACAAACTCTTCCGCTTTATAAGGGAACATACCCATACTACGTGACCCATTTAGGGGGGGGTCTTCAAAATACTACGCTCAGTCACAAGAGGGGGGGAGGGGGTCTAGAATTTTGTCACGTAGTCTATTTCGCCGAAAGAAACGTCATACGATTTTTTGCTCGCCATTTAATACTTGACACTGGCATTTTTAATATTGTGGTTATTTATAGCCAACAGCCATTAAAAAAAAGGCACTGTTGTCACTTGTCAGGCATTTTGAAGTTTGGTGAGGCTGTCAAGCTTGGTGATCATTTACTATATATTTTGGTGTTCGGTTAAAATTTTAACTACAGTCGTGACTAAAATAGCTAGTATGTACCATCGAGGAAATTTATACCTAGGTAGTTGACAGACAACGTCATGTAGTCGGATCATGTCAATTCAATGTTGATTATATCTGTCGGTTTGGTTTAACTTTAAACGCGACCAAACTACTTAGGTCCGTCATTGTAATTTTAGACTATTATTATATTATACATATATTATACATAAATCTAAGTGATAAATTGATAATACCTTAGGGTGTGTATGTGTTCCTTACATGGAGTTCACTGTGAAAGTAGCAGCGCTGAAAGACCAATTTTTTTTTCACTTTTGTACGGAGAAACTCGTTACTCGTTACGTTACGTTGACAAATACAAAAGTGAAAAATTTTTGCTCATTCAGCGCTGCTACTTTCACAGTAAATTCACTAAAAGAAACACATACACATCCTAAAGTATTATCACTTACACCTGGTTTCTGAAAGGCTGATCAACACTAAAATTAACTAATCGCCTGTTAAATCTCTTGTCAAGTACCAATTAGGTTGATAGAAGCATGATTAGTAAGTTTAATTTGATCAGCGCGTCAGTTGACACGGCTGTTCAATTTGACTCGAGAATCATATGTCAACCGCCATTTTGGGTTTCCGAAACGCTTGTCAAGCCGTGATCATAGATTAAACGTTTGTCAAAAGCTGTGTCAACTAATCGGTAATTGTGGGTGAATTAACTTATGAATTCAATTGATTTTTATGTAAATCTACATTTTCTCCTTGAACCTACGTTACTATAAGGTTTGTAAACACATTTATTATGAAGTTGTAATAAAACTTCGTAATAAATACATCTATAATACAAATAAACTGTTTTATTTGCAATACTCGTTTTATTTTCAAAACATGTATATTATAATCAATTTCATTTCTATAATGAAGAAGACTTTAGGAGTCGATAACGTCTGGAAAATTGAAAATCAAAATTCTGACAAATGAACGAAGATAAACAAATCGCATGTCAAATCAAAATGATCATAGATTAGTTAATTTTCGTTTGATCAATGATTCAGAAAACATCAGATTTGCAATTCCCAGAACATTTTTAATAGCAATGACAGTCTGCAATTCCTTCTTTTGACATTTCATTGGCATTTTTGATAGTTAATAGTGAAGTAATGAACGAAAAATAACAAATCGCTAGTCAAATTAAAAATGATCATAGATTAGTTAATTTTTGGCTGATCAATGTATCAGAAACTCAAATTGATTTGACATCCATGCTAAATTAACAGCAGTGTTAGTTAATCAGTGATTTGACAGACCTTTCAGAAACCGGGTGTTAGTTTTGTTACACCTTAAAAATTTTTGAACGCATCGTCTATAACCAGGTCTATACAGCGCTAAAGAATTGGTTCATCCCTGAGCAGCATGGTTTCCTGAGAGGACGCTCGACTACTTCGAATCTCCTTCTCACGTACGATTTTGTCAGCTCTTCTATGGATTCAGGCTGCCAGGTTGATATCATCTACACCGACTTCAGTAAGGCCTTCGACCGAATCGATCATCGTATACTCCTTGAGAAGCTCCATCGGGCAGGTATACACGGCAACCTGTTCCGGTGGTTCTCCTCGTATATTAATAACCGATCTCAGGCTGTGGCACTAAATGGATTCATCTCATCCTGGATGTCCGTCCCATCTGGTGTTCCCCAAGGATCGCTACTCGGGCCACTTCTATTTGCGATATTCCTGAATGATGTGTCGTATTGCTTTCTTCATTCGCGTTTTTATCTTTACGCCGACGATACTAAAATAATAAAACGAATCACCTCAAGTATTGATGTTCAATTGTTGCAGGAAGACCTTAATAGATTTTGCGAATATTGCTTTTTTAACAAACTTGACCTCAACGTTTCTAAGTGCTTCGTTATAAACTTCACTCGCAAACTACTTGTTATTAAACATAATTACATTTTAAACAATCAGGCCCTGTCACATAGGAACTCGATAAAGGACTTAGGTATAATCGTTGACTCCAAATTGCTTTTCAACGAGCACATTGACTACGCTGTAAAGAAGGCCTCGAAAGCACTTGGCTTTATTATTAGATCCTGCAAAGACTTTAGAGCACTCAAGCCGATCAAAGTTCTTTACTGCTCCTACGTACGCAGTATCCTTGAATACTGTTCTGAAGTATGGAACCCTATCTATCACACTTACATTTACAGAATCGAATCTATTCAAAAAAACGTTCTTAAGATACTTACAGTATAAATGTGGTGATAGCCTTATCGACTATGAAGCTAGATGCATGAAATATCATTTCCTTCCCTTGCAGTACCGTCGCAAAGTCTCGGATCTTGTATACCTTAGCAAAATTGTTAATAATCTCATTGACTCCTCAGAACTACACAACAAAATAACCATCAATGTACCCACCAGATATTTCCGCAATTTTCTTCCTTTCCACATTCCACCCTTTAATACTAATTATCGTCGCAATTCGTTTATTTGTAGGTCTTCTGCCCAGTTTAATGATCTCATTCGTGCTCACCCAAATATAGATGCCTTTTCGTTCAAACCTTCACACATAAAATTACTGGCAAATAGGGATTTCTTTTCTCCTGAATAACTGACTGATGGCGTATGCATTTGGTATGAAACCAGTTCAGCGACCCATAGGCTATTAGTAATTATTAAGTATATTAATGAATTTTTCCTAGCAGTTATTTATTTTTAACATACTTACTCACTATTGTCTTTAAATGCAAAAACTTGTAAATGGCTATTTGTTTCTAACTTAGTCGTTATTTAGATTTATTTAGCTGTAAGTTTTTCTGGATAAATAAATAAAATAAATAAATAAATTAAATATATCTTATATATTTAAGGTGTAACAAAACTACTAACACTGTTAGTTAATCAGTGATTTGATAGACCTTTCAGAAACCGGGTGTTAGTTTTGTTACACCTTAAATATATAAGATATATTTAAGGTGTAACAAAACTAACACCCGGTTTCTGAAAGGTCTGTCAAATCACTGATTAACTAACACTGCTGTTAATTTAGCATGGATGTCAAATCAATTTGAGTTTCTGATACATTGATCAGCCAAAAATTAACTAATCTATGATCATTTTTAATTTGACTAGCGATTTGTTATTTTTCGTTCATTACTTCACTATTAACTATCAAAAATGCCAATGAAATGTCAAAAGAAGGAATTGCAGACTGTCATTGCTATTAAAAATGTTCTGGGAATTGCAAATCTGATGTTTTCTGAATCATTGATCAAACGAAAATTAACTAATCTATGATCATTTTGATTTGACATGCGATTTGTTTATCTTCGTTCATTTGTCAGAATTTTGATTTTCAATTTTCCAGACGTTATCGACTCCTAAAGTCTTCTTCATTATAGAAATGAAATTGATTATAACATACATGTTTTCAAAATAAAACGAGTATTGCAAATTAAACAGTTTATTTGTATTATAGATGTATTTATTACGAAGTTTTATTAAAACTTCATAATAAATGTGTTTACAAACCTTATAGTAACGTAGGTTCGAGGAGAAAATGTAGATTTACATAAAAATCAATTGAATTCATAAGTTAATTCACCCACAATTACCGATTAGTTGACACAGCTTTTGACAAACGTTTAATCTATGATCACGGCTTGACAAGCGTTTCGGAAACCCAAAATGGCGGTTGACATATGATTCTCGAGTCAAATTGAACAGCCGTGTCAACTGACGCGCTGATCAAATTAAACTTACTAAGTAATCATGCTTCTATCAACCTAATTGGTACTTGACAAGAGATTTAACAGGCGATTAGTTAATTTTAGTGTTGATCAGCCTTTCAGAAACCAGGTGTAAGTGATAATACTTTAGGATGTGTATGTGTTTCTTTTAGTGAATTTACTGTGAAAGTAGCAGCGCTGAATGAGCAAAAATTTTTCACTTTTGTATTTGTCAACGTAACGTAACGAGTAACGAGTTTCTCCGTACAAAAGTGAAAAAAAAATTGGTCTTTCAGCGCTGCTACTTTCACAGTGAACTCCATGTAAGGAACACATACACACCCTAAGGTATTATCAATTTATCACTTAGATTTATGTATAATATATGTATAATATAATAATAGTCTAAAATTACAATGACGGACCTAAGTAGTTTGGTCGCGTTTAAAGTTAAACCAAACCGACAGATATAATCAACATTGAATTGACATGATCCGACTACATGACGTTGTCTGTCAACTACCTAGGTATAAATTTCCTCGATGGTACATACTAGCTATTTTAGTCACGACTGTAGTTAAAATTTTAACCGAACACCAAAATATATAGTAAATGATCACCAAGCTTGACAGCCTCACCAAACTTCAAAATGCCTGACAAGTGACAACAGTGCCTGTTTTTTAATGGCTGTTGGCTATAAATAACCACAATATAAAAAATGCCAGTGTCAAGTATTAAATGGCGAGAAAAAAATCGTATGACGTTTCTTTCAGCGAAATTGACTACGTGACAAAACTCTAGACCTCTTCCCCCCCTCTTGTGACTGAGCGTAGTATTTTGAAGAACCCCCTAAATGGGTCACGTAGTATTACCCATACTGTTAAAGCGGAAATTTGTTCCATTATAAAGCGGAAGAGTTTGTTAGTATGTTTGTTTGTTAGTATGTATGAAGAAAGAGAGGAAAATATGGAAAAACGGGGGAAATTATATGAAATGCTTATTTAGTAATAGTTTGAACGCGCTAATCTCAGGAACTACTGGTCCGATTTAAAAAATTCTTTCAGTGTTAGATAGCCCATTTATCGGGGAAGGCTATAGGCTATATTTTATTACGCTAAGACTTATAGGAGCTAAGAAATAGAGGAAAATGTGAAAAAATGGGGAAATGTATTTGCAATTGCTTATTATCTTCAGAACTACTGGAGCTATGCTATTTGGCAAACATGAAGAATAGATCACGTGAAGGGACACAGGCTATTTTTTGCGGAAAAATGTGCGGTTGCGTAAATTCCTAAATTACGCGGGCAAAGCCGGGCGGAACATCTAGTAATTTATAATTGATTATCTTCATCAACACATCGCTAGTCAAATTAAAAATGATCATAGATTAGTTAATTTTTGGCTGATCAATGTATCAGAAACTCAAATTGATTTGACATCCATGCTAAATTAACAGCAGTGTTAGTTAATCAGTGATTTGACAGACCTTTCAGAAACCGGGTGTTAGTTTTGTTACACCTTAAATATATCTTATATATTTAAGGTGTAACAAAACTAATTAAGTATATCTTAAACTATGTATATCTTAAATATTGGTGTCAAGTATTTCTTTTTGGCAAACTATTGGGTATCAAAGTATTTTTGGTGATCGTTATTAGGGTTCAGTCAAAGGGTAAAAACGGGACCCTATTACTAAGACTTCGATGTCTGTCCGTCTGTCTGTCTGTATGTCTCCAGGCTGTAACTCAAGAACGGTAATAGCTAGAGAGTTGAAATTTTCACAGATTATGTATTTCTGTTGTTGTCTATAACAACAAATACTAAAACAAAATAAATAAAATATTTAAGGGGGGCTCCTATACAACAAACGTGATTTTTCAATCATTTTTTTCTCGGTATTAATGATGACAACAGATTGGCACCTGAAATGTTCACAACATACTCAACTGTATTTATACTTTAATAATTAATAATAAAATTCCCTCCTTCTCCTTACAAAAACCACAATTTTTTATACAAAAATCACAGTTTTTCTATAATGGTACGGAACCCTTCGTGCGCGAGTTCGACTCGCACTTGGCCGATTTTTTTTCTTCCCATATAATTAAGTGGTACTTAATAATAATTATTACTACTTAATTATATGGGAATAAAAAAAATCGGGAATAAAAAAAATTTACACCAATTATATTTATATTAACAATAATTATTATAATTAAATATAATTGGTGTACAGTATTTCTTTTTGGCAAACTATTGGGTGTCAAAGTATTTTCTGGTGATCGTTATTTTTATTCCCATATTTAATCAAGTATAGTAATAACTCCATTTAAGCAAAAAAAAAACGGGAAGTTTTTTCATGTTACTTATCTTATTCTTCCACTCACGTATTGAATTATTATAAATATAATTGGTGTCAAGTATTTCTTTTTGGCAAACTATTGGGTATTGATGAAAGTATTTTTTGGTGGTCGTTATTTTTATTTCCATATTTAATCAAGTATAGTAATAATTAATATAAACATGCAAAGAGTCTTTTGTAATAAACAACTTAATAAACACAATTATATGAGTCAAATTATCTTCATTTGCTATCTACTCTTTCTACTTACAATATGATTAAAAATTATTCTTGTCAATACCACGTCAAAAATTGAAGGGGGGGTTTCTTGGCATATACTACGATACTACGCGTGGTCACCAGGAGGAGGGATGGGGTCAAAAAATCTTAAAAAGTAGGTCACGTAGTACGGGTATGCTCCCTAATATTAGTATAGATTATATAATACTAGCTGTCCCGGCAAGCGTTGTTTGCCATAATAATATTATATTTGCCATATTATTTTATTGAAGTGACTAATTAATAAGTATGTCGCCATGGCAACGTCGATCGCTATCCCGTCGCACAAACGGTCGCCGTCAGTCTCAGGTTGTAATAATTTACTATTATTTATTCAACAAATGCACTTATCAATATATTTATACTGGGTACTTTAGTACCCAGTAGCCGATTCTCAGACCTACTGAATATGCATAATATAAAATTTGGTTAAAATCAGTAAAGCCGTTTCGGAGGAGTTCGCTAGATCTAACATTGTGACACGAGAATTTTTTATACAAGATTATTAGTAGCTTTATTATTTTCATTCTGTTTCTACTCCTCAGGCGTCTAATTTTGAAAAAAAAAACTACGGATATGTAGCGTTTTAAAAGATTAGTAATTTCTCCTTAGTTGGGCCTCAGTATCACATATAGAACAATGTGTCATTAGTTTATTACTATTACTACTTACTGCTTAATAGTACTATCATACTCATCCTATTTGGTAAGATGACAAATTAATAGAAGTCGTTTGTCATATCAATAGACCTTGACTTAGTATTGAGTCAATTATGAAATCGTAAGGACAGGCACCGTGTCACAGATAAAGGTGTCCATAATGTTAAGTAATTTTGGGGCCATTGTAATTTTTCGTGTACGCCTCATAATTAGTTTCCTTGTAACGTACTTGGTTTATTAAAAGATAAATTTTGACATGACTATTTTGTACAAATTACAACGCAAAATAACGGAAAATATGATGTTGTATGATGGTTTTTAAAAACAATACATATTTACGAAAAATCTTAAGTCCTGTCCTGGAATAAAAGTTTTCACATTCTAACGTTTACTAAAATCTGTTTAGCGACTGAAACATGACATACTAGATGACCACCCCAACTCCGTTGCGCCAAAATTCGTTTACTGCGCTAGAACCGTAAATTCTTCTAACAAAACTATTCTATGTCCCTTTCCGGGACACTATGTAACTGCATGTCTATCAAAATTAAGTTTCAGCGTGAAGATATAACATAATGACACATTTTCGCATTTATAACATATTTTGTATTTACTATTTAGTATGTATAGACACTCGGATAGATCATGGATGCAGTAGCTTATCCTTACTTTCGAAATATGTGCTAAAATCACACAGCGTAACTCAATGCTAGCACGTATAGCAAACAATTTGATTGCTTACTCAATAGGATTAATATTGGTAGGTAATGTTTGTCAAACGCCTTCGTAAATTCGACTATTAGAAGTTGATGAATGGAGATTATAATATTAAATATATTTGATTAAGATAATAATATTCTAAAGTTAACTTAATATTATTTGGGTTTAATTAGTTCATCTAAAGTTCAAAACAACGTTCGTGTCCACAATTAAAGTTCCCTACTTTTTGAAGGGTCTTAGGAACTTTACGTTGCGTTGGCATTATAATAATAGTTGTCATTGCAACTTGAATTAAGATTATTCTGTCAAAGCCTACTTTAGAAAGTCATAGTCTAGTTTCAGATTAATCTAGGGTTCAAGTTGAAAACCCTGCCCTAAAACCTAGATAGCCTTATAAAGACACTACAATAATCCATACATAGGAATGCTAAATTAAGTCCTTTATTGGCATTACTGAATAATGTATTTATGTGATTTCTTCGACACGTTCTAAATTTAAACTTGACAGATTTATCTTTGACAGAACAAGAGGTCAGGAACGTTTGCCATAAAAATCGCAATATTAATGAAAATAGTAAGTCAAGCATATTTTATTTTTCATGAAAAATCATAATAAATTGAAATGGATAGAAAATAAATGGCGGCTATTAAAATATTCGTTCTATAATGTCAAACCAGGACTGCGCCTAAAAGGGGCAGTTGAGGTGTAGACACTTTTTGGCTTGACATGCCTTATCTTTATTAAGAAAAAATAATAATTTCTTAAAAAGTAGTGAATCATTATAAAAATATCGCAGCCAACTGGTTTAAATAGCCGTTTAATCAAACAGCTAGCCCTTTGGCTGAACAACGCCATTCAATCACACGGCTAGCTTTTTAATTGAATATTTATGTCGCTCAAAACGTTCAACACTACAGCTGATTAAGAAGCCGCCGTTTGATTAAAATAGTTCAGCGCTCACCACCGCGGCGCTAGGTGCGTTTTATTTACAATATGGCGTCAACTAACCGGTGTTTTGTGGTTGTATTAGGATATTTTTCGTAAATATACGTTACAACTTTACAAAGAGACAGAAATCATGGGGGCACATATTACGAGTGAATCAAAATTTAAACTAATTCGAGAACAAATTACTGGATCATGAAATTGTGGTATACCAAGGTATTTATTGCAATTGTGTTCAAATAAGTTAGCATACAACTTTTTTTAATCTGCTTATTATTACGCTTGTGTAATAATAGCACTAAACTAATGGTCATCTTAGTTAATTTACCATTAAACCAGTTGGTTAAGCGTCATCTAGCTGTAGTGTTGAACGTTGCAGTCAACAAGTCGGCTAAACGACGTCTAGCTGTTTAATTGAATGGCTATTTTAACCAGTCGACTGCGACATAAATACGACATTTTTTTAACAAACAACTGACTGAAAATCAACAATGAAGCAATAAAACAGTTAAAAAAGTCTTTAACTCTAATCTAATAAAATAAATTGTCGCCTCACGCCATCCATAGACAATTAACATAAGGTGAATGACCCTTAAAAACAATATGGCGGAAAGAAGTTACCAAGTGTGTGGCGTTAAACATGTCCTTGGTAGGTATGAATGAAATAATTTATCTTTACATGTGGGCCGCATTCACGATTCATAGTTATGTTTCCCCTGAATTTACATATAACTGTTCCTTATAACGTCGAAGTAAAGGTCCTTTTAGAGGTCTGAATGGTCTGTACAGCGTTAATCCATTATCGTGAATCTATAAATTAAAAAATAAAACGTTCCATTTTCGAATCGCTGTCACATTGAAAAATACGTTCCGTTATCAAATTTAGCTGTCACAGACTTTCTAGTATTTTACGATTTATTATTTAAGGCATATGAAGTTCTAGATTTTGAATACAATAGGACTTATTTGATAAGGATTTTAATGTTCCTTGCGACCTAAATCGACTAATAAGTATTTATAGTTAGTGAAAACGCGTAGGATGTCTAATAGTTGTAATCTAGGTAAAAAGTGGGCAGATAGTGTTTAAAAAGTTAAAACTGACATAGATTATAGAATTCTAGATTTGGCACGGTATAATATTATATTTTTTTCTATTCTTAAAACGAATGTTTAAAAAACTTTCAATTGGTGAAAATTTTAAATTGGTTCAGACTTCAGTATATCCCTTTATTGACCGTATCTATGTATATCATCACGCTTTCCGAGCCTTATAGAGTAATAAAAAAAAACAAGACGCCTTATAGTCTATTACCAAACCCTTTCAACTTGCCGAAGTAATTGGAGTATGACAAAAGAATCTATTAACCTATTTCTGACACTTTGTATTAGGCATCGATGCGTTTTAATTTAGATTCAGCAACTTTTTTTTGAGGAATTTTTTGACATTTGACAAAAAAAAGTTTTGTAGAATATCTGTCATTTAGTGTCGATTTCTGTTCATCAAGTAATAATATATTAAGCATAGTTAAAGCTATAATTTAGAATTTGTAATTATATCATTAGATTAACTACAAAGTAGATTCTAAAAAGATTTTTTTGGCTAAAGTAGAGTTGCGCCTAACAAACAAAATACGTGAAAAATTTTACTCACTAATGCAACAATCTATGGTCTGTATCAAAGTATTGGACAAATAACCTCCTCATTCTTGAAAGTCGGTTAAGCTATCATGTCCTTAAACTATCGGGAAAGTTTTAAAATTTCAAAAAGTATTAGGATTACTTTGATATACTTATAGATAGCCTTTACCCACGTGATTTATATAGCTTACCTTTTGTATAGTTTTGGCAGCAAGCCATATTACTTATTTAGACGTAGACCAGATTTCTACTTTATAAAGATTTATTTGCTTGCAAACTTCGGTAGAGCTACTCAATGTAGAAATTTTTCTTTAAAAACCAGTAAGTATTTAAAATTATTTGTCAAATATATTTGTCACTGAAATATTTGAGCAAAATTATCATTTTTGTCAATAATACGAATATTATTATTGATCTATTTTATAATACAGCAATGGCGCTATAAAAGAGTTCGGAACTCAAATTAGTGTACCTTTGACAGTCATTTCAAGATCCTTCATTGTCTATGGTTCGTAAATTTAAGGGCGAGCCTTCACGAGTTGTTAATTATGTTATCTGCTTTAATTTAGATATCACAACAAAACGTACCTATTTTTAAACTATTTGTATGATTTAAAATCGTAGAGTAGAGATATAGAGATAACTAGCGACCCGCCCCGGCGTCGCACGGGTATAAAATATATAGCCACTGAAAAAATTATTAAAATCGATAGCCTACCACGATCCTTCATGTGGTCTACTTCTTATCTGTACCAATTAATAACATAAAAATTGCTCCAGTAGTTCGCGAGATAAACCCTTTCAAATAATTTCCCCCGTTTTTACCTCATTCTCCTTATTATTAGCGTGATAAAATATATCCTAGATAGCCTTCCTCAATAAATGGGCTATCTAACACTGAAATAATTTTTCAAATCGGACCAGTAGTTCCTGAGATTAGCGCGTTCAAGTTACCCCTTTCAAATAATTTTCCCCGTTTTTTCCACATTTTCCTCTATTTCTTCGGTTCTATTAATCTTAGCGTGATAAAATATAGCCTATAACCTTCCTCGATAAATGGGCTATCTAACACTGAAAGAATCATTAAAATCCGTTGCGTAGTTTTAAAGATTAAAGGGAACAAAGGGACATGAGGGAAAAAAAGCGACTTTGTTTTATAATAAGTATAGAATAGATATAGAAGTATAGATATATTAGAATCATTGTCTTTGTAGAATATTATGACTATTGAGTTTTAGCAGGATGTCAATCTGCCAAATACGAAATATTTTTTATTAGAGCCTACAATATTCCTAGTAGTTTCAATAATATTTTCGTATAGTGGGTTTCATTTATTTTTATAAAATTTAGGGCCGATATAGAGTAGACCACAAAATGGAAAATATAGTCAAGCTTTTGGGAAACAATTATATACGATATTTTCCGCGGGTAATATGAGCCATATTATAGAATTAAAGACAGCAATCTG
Organism: Polyommatus icarus; assembly: GCA_937595015.1. Taxonomy (NCBI): domain Eukaryota; kingdom Metazoa; phylum Arthropoda; class Insecta; order Lepidoptera; family Lycaenidae; genus Polyommatus; species Polyommatus icarus. Next base: position 2,211,341 of record OW569342.1, on the reverse strand, counting down.
ATTTTTTTTAGAGCAAACGAGTAGCATCTACCACAAAGTGTTAATAATGGCCTGTTTCACCGCTTCCTGATAAGGTGCCCGACAGGGTTATTTGACAGATTTTCCATACTTCATCTGTCAAATTAAGTGGTGGATAGCCTTATCAGGAAGCGGTGAAACAGGCCCTTAGAGTTGCAATGCATCACTCACCGCACCAAGTTTATCTTTCATACTTATAGATGACGCTAATAATGAAAATTCGTTTATCGCGCGGGAACCGTACACTTTTCCGGAATAAAAACTATCATATGTCCTTTCTCGGGACTCATAGTATCTCCATGCGAAATTTCAGCAAAATCAGTTCAGCGGTTTGAGCGTGAAGAGGCAACAGACAGACAGATAGACGACAGACACACTTTCGCATTTATAATATTAAGTATGGATTTTCTATCAAAAAGAGGATCTAATATAATAATTCTACTTTTAAACCGAAAAGTGCTTCTTTTCGGTTCTATGTTTATTTGTGTATTTTTTCTTGGAATATTCAAAATGTCAAGTGCAACGGCGCAACCTGTTCTGTGGTCACTCACTGTCATGGGCAATAAAAGTATTTTCAAGGATCTGGGCTTCGTAAAATGCGGTGGAGGCTGTTTTGACCTCCAAAACCACAGTTTCCGTCGTTATTCGTCAGTTATTATATATTCAACCGACTAACCGACTACCAAAAAGAAGGTTATAATATGTTCGACTGCATACTGTTTAAGTAGGTATATAACACTTGATGACGCCCGTTTATCTAGCTAAAACCGAACGTTTTCCCAAAAAACCTATCCTGTTTACTATCTTTTAAAGTTTCTCCGTACCAAATTTTATCTATATCGGTTTAGTTGTTAAGCTTAAGGAGTTTACAGACAGACACGCAGACACTTTCACATTTATAATATTAGTAAGGATGACTAATTTATGAGAGTCTTGACTCTTGACCATCCAAAAAGTGAAGAAGTTTCCACTTCAAAGCTCAAATTCGAAAATCAAATGCACCAATTCCCCGCCAGTTAGTCACTTCTCACTCCCCATTAACACGGCACAAACTACTTGACATGACATAGTCACTTTTTATTCACACAAATCGTAAGAGTTCATTTATTCCACATTAAAGCCCGTATGGTCTTAAATTTATCAATTGAAAGTTTTTTGACCTGCATCGTTTTAATCGGTTCAATCAAATAAAAATGATTTATCAAGCAACACTGCGTATACGATATCAATGTCACGAAAAAAAAGTATAAACGTCAGATGCGGCGGGTCAAATTCCATAGACAATAATTGTTCTTTTTTTTGGTTTTAATCGTGACACTTGCATTTGGAGTGCGTTCTCAGATATATTTTTAAATCAAGAGTAATTTTACAGACAATTTACAAGAGAATCCAATAAGTGAAAGTTCTTCCAATTGATAATATTGCAGTAATCTTTCCCATGATGACTTTAATGAACATAATCAGAAAGATAAAGCACTTACGCCTGTGAGTTGTAACTTGTAACTTGTGAGTTGTGACCAATCACTGGTCCCCATAAAAAAGTTCAGCTGTCAATTTTGAAAATACATTTTTGTAGTTTTTTGTAGGTATTTAAAAAATGATTGTCAAACATAGATATAATTATAATTGAACAATTATAGGTCTACCAGAATCTGATGGCAATTTTTGACAGCAATTTTTCGAAAAATATCCTAAATCATTGGATAATTTTTTATATTTGCATGTTTAATGCACAGATTAGCTGCTAAAAGAAAAGGATCAAAATGTTTTATTTCAATTACCCCGGTATTGCTAGAGGCTAGAGTCAATTTATTTTCTCATTTTTGCCATCAGATTCTGGTACACCTATAATAACTACTATTTAAAGTAACTTTTATCAGTATGAACTATGAGGAATTTGTACCAAAAACAAAGCAAAGAATTATTTTCACAACAAAATTCCTGGCATCTAAAGATAGTAAATAAAAAAGTAAACAGCAGTTGTTTTGTAATTTCGAGGTTATATCTGTTGGCGGGAATTCTATTTCGACGCCATCTTGGGTCATTGACCCGTTTGGCGCGCGTTTATAGAACGAGTTTGCATTTCACTATAAAATGTATATCATAATATTATATTGGTACGTAAATCCATACTCACTTCATGGTAAAATACGAAAAAGTAAGATTATGACCTAGTTTTTACGTTTTAGGGTTCCGTAGTCAACAAGGAACCCTTATAATTTCGGTCTGTCCGTCTGTCTGTCCGTCTGTATGTCCGCGGTTGTGCTCAGAGACTATAGGGACCTACAAAGCTGTAATTTGGCATGAATACACATAATATTTATGATGCCGACAAAATTGTACATGAAGTCTTAAAAATATTTTTTTGTTTATGGTTCCTTCCCTACGTATCAAGCAGAGATGATTCTTTTTTTTCGCGTCCACCCCATCATGTGGGGTGTTGTTGGATAGGTTTTAAAACAATATTATGAGTAATCATAGATCATTTTCCGATTTAGGGATTCGTTTGTAAAATATTAAGTTTTAAAGTGGAAAAAATCGTTCGAGTACAGTGTCCCCCCCCTTCTACCAGCTAAACGGTTGCTTTCAAAATTCACGAGAGTAGGAAATATGCTGAATTTAAAAGGAAAACTGTCACGGCTAAGAAGACTTCGTAATTATTGAGTAATAGTCGATAAACTAAAAAAAATGTATTCGGCGAAGTATAAAGGAACTTTTCGTTCAAATTCCTTTGAAAAGTCTCAAATTCATCATCTCAGTTAGATGATGTTGTTAGTAGTGTAAAACACGCTATAATTAATGTACATTTTTTGACCATACAAAAATTAAAAAACAAACTAACGGTATTACGGAACCCTATATCGCGTGTGGCCCGACACGCACTTGGCCCGTTTTTTACTACAATTTCATCAAAATAAAGTTACCATTGAAACTTTCGTGATATCAGGTTCAAGTAAAAACGTAATAAAATCCTTTATCACAATACGATAACAAAAGAAAAAGAGTAACTTACAGCTTTATAAGATTTTTATCTCGCTCTAGAAAGGGTATTATGTGAGTGCGAAAGAGAGAGAAAACTGTGTTCATTCACAGCTCCGCATTCTATAGTGATGAACTTTTATGTTGTTATCGATAAAATTATATCGATATTTTGATATTGGTATTTCTTTAAAAATGTACTAATGTCGATATTGATATAATGTATTTTTATTACAATAACAATAATAATGTTTGACATAAATATATATTATTAGTTATTACATATTATCATACTACCATACCTGTTTAAATTTAATGCATAACTTGAAATTACACCAAAGAATGTCATGTTTTATTTATGATAAGATATTTACGGTTCATGGTAAGCGTAAAATTAGTTGTTAAATAATTCAACAGTTACATTATTGTTGTTACAATAATTATAATACTTAAATAAATAAATTATGATTTATATTACAGAGGTCTCTCTCTTTAAGGCTATCCGAAACTTCTCTGGTTCTTATTTAATAATAAGAAACTGTAGGTCTGATTATAATTTGACACAGGATTTACGCAGTGGTCTTTAATATATTTTCTGGTTTTCATACCAATAATCTTTTCTTTATCGAGTTACCTGGGCACTTTGTTTAGATACATTCGAAAATTAGAATGAAAAAGTTAGAAAATAAAATGTTAGTTTATGGCATCTCAAGTCGCAACTCGCTCCTTAAATTAGAGTTTAGAGTTAAGACAATATTTTTTGAGGACGCATAGGACACATCACACAGACTTTTTACCCAAGATGCACACGATAATTTTGAAGATTAAAACAAAAGGTCAAACTTTTGTTTTAATCTTCAAAATTATCATGATTAAAACAAAAGGTCAAACTTTTGTTTTAATCTTCAAAATTATCGTGTGCATCTTGGGTAAAAAGTCTGTGCGATGTGTCCTATGCGTCCTCAAAAAACATTGTATTTGTGACAGCAAATATCGCTTAAAAACAATATTTTGAAAATATCAATATTTTAATTTATCGACAAATCCCATCACTATTATAGTGAAACCGGTTTTCAGCTGAATTGGTGCAGTTTTTGCTGAGTCTAGATTCATTCAAGACCTAAAACACTAACCCTCTTACTAATAAACGTTGTATAAGCTTTGAATAGTTATACAGTGTTTTGTTCCTGTCACACAAGTGACATTTTTAATTGGAATGAAGAAGACAAAACACTGTATAACTATTCAAAGCTTATACAGCGTTTATTAGTAAGGGGGTAGTTATTTGTTTTAACCCAAGGTTTTAAGCTATTGCAAAGCTTTTATTGCTGGCTTTGAGCGCGGCGACCGGATCAAGAAATTCCGTAACAAAAAAACCTAACACCTCCGACCGGCATAGCGGTGCGGCGAAGTCAGACTACGGCATGGTGTTTGTGTGCGTGCGACTAGACGTATGCTAATTATAATAGCACAAGTTGATGAAAAATGCTTTACCGCGGCAGTCCCCGAGTGCCATACGTATGTTTACTTAGCTTTGCCCACACTGTGCCTTCTTCTGTTCATCAAGGGCATGCGTTATCTAAGCGCAGTCAACAGCGAACGTGAGGCATGCCCGCAACGCATGCCCTCTGACCGTATCCAAAACTTCAAAAATTACAATGTTGGCGTTGCGTTCGTTGACGCATTCAATTATTGAATGAAAAAAGATGACGAAAATTGAAGACGAAAGCGCCTAGTGTGGACATAGCTACGGTCAGAGGGCATGCGTCGCGGGCATGCCACATGTTCTCTGTTGACTGCGCTATAACGCATGCCCTTGACGAACAGAAAAAGGCACAGTGTAGACAAAGCTATTCCCAGAGTGTTTTGTGCTTGGTCGACATTAGAACTAATAATGCCATCTTGTAAACTGTGACTTTGTAAGATGGCGGTGCTAAACATTATCTTGGGTTTGTATTATGTCCTACTGTATCTTGTGTCCTTTCATGGGACTCTGTGTAGTGTGTCTTCATACCTTTCATCAAAACCTGTTCAACGGTTTTGCCGTCAAAAGGAGACAGACAGACATTATAAAGTTTAGACTTGGGAATGATAATAATAGATCATATCTTATTGATTTTATCCTTATTACAATAGACATAAAGTTCAAATGTCGTCCATACCTCAAGTATTTCTCTACAACATACGTCATATACGTATACAAAATCTGTCCGTCTGTCACGTACCAGATTACCGAGATAGTATTACAGGCTCGACTTAACAACACTACGACGTATAAGAACTAGACTAGTCCTTACTAATAAAATTATAATAACATCCTTTTTTGAAGTCGGTTAAAAAACTAGATGACACCTGCAACTTCCGCAGAAATTTGTTTATCACGGAACCGTACATTTTCCAGAATAAAAAGTATCATATTATGTCCTTTCCCGGGACTCAAAGCATCTCCGTACCGAGCATAATTGGTTCTGCGGTTCAGGGGTTAATAGGTAACAGACGTTATTACGGACATGGCACGCAGTCAGACAGACAGGTGTTTATAACTCTTTTTGTGGGGATTTATATTTATACCTTTGAGCGCGGCGACTAAATCAAGAAAATTCGTAACGAAAATAAACCTAATAAACCCTACTCCAACCCGCACAGCAATGCATTGCTAGTTGCTCTTGCTGTGCATCGTCTAACGACGTTTCAGTTCGGCAGACTTCGGCAAGGTGTTTGTGTGCGTGCGACTAGACTTATGCTAATTCGAATTGCATAATTTACCGCGGCAGTCGCTGAGTGCTACAAGTTTTTGTTTAACACGCGTACAGGACAACATATAAATTATTATTTCTGTCGGGTCCGCTAGTTTTATCTAGTATTTAACATCAATGTATTTATTTAATAACACAGTGACGTAGGCATGTGCTATACAGGGTGGAGTCGAGGTGCGGTGCACGAGATAACGTGGTTTGGGGTTCCGTAAATTAGGACTAAAATATCGCGTGGCACCCGAGGACTGCCGCAGTAAAACTGTTGCGTAGCATTTTTAATCAACTTATGCATTAATAATTTGCATATGTCTAGTCGCACGCTCACAAACAGCGTGCCGAAGTCTGACAACGCCGCTGTGCCGGTCGGAAGCAAACTGAAAATAAAGTGTTTCAGTAATCAGTAATGTAATTTAGTTCTTTAATTAATTACATTATTTCTTTTGTTTATAGGTAATTTAACAACTCATGGACAAAGAAGATAAGCTCTGTCAACGAAAGGTATTTAGTATTTACTGTTTGTTAGTTCAAGGAAGTATCCCACCAAAAACATAATATGTATAACTAGTTGACGGCCGCAACTCCGTTGCGCCAAAACTCGTTTATCGCGCGGGAACCCATTTTCCCGGGACAAAAATAGCCTATATCATGTCCTTTCCCGGGACTCAAAGTATCTTCATGCCAAATTTCAAAATCGGTTCAGCGGTTTGAGCGTGAAGAGGTAACAGACAGCCAGACTGACAGACAGACAGACAGACAGACTTTCGCATTTATAATATTAGTATGGATGTTCACTATGTTGCCAAGTCGACCATATAAGGTTTGCCCTGAAAAATATACAGGGTGTAACGAAACTAAGTGATAATACTTTGGGGCGTGTATGGGTCCCCTATATAGAGTTCGCTGTGAAAGTAGCAGCGCTGAAAGAGCAACTTTTTTTCATTTTTGTGTGGAAATAGTCTTGCCCATACAAATCACAAAAAAATTGTTCTTTCAGCGCTGCTACTTTCAGAGTGAACTCTCAACAAGGAACACATACACACCCTAAAGTATTATCAATTAGTTTTGTTACACCTAGTACAATCAGACCTCATCTAGACTCTAGAGCCAAGCTTCTGAATGTATACAGCCTAGCTCTACCGACCCTAACTTCAACAAATTCTTCTTAAATCAGTAAATAATATGTACCATCGAGGAAATTGATTCCTAGGCATAATTGAGGGACCTACGACGTTTGGTCGACTTATGTCAATTCAATGTTAGCTGTGATCATAAAGTTAATATACCTATCGGAATAGAGCAACAATCTCGAGCTGTCAAACGTAACCAAAATTGGTTTTCATCTGTGTGAAAAATATGTGTACGTATACACTTACACAAGCATGATTGAACAGGAATTCTATGAGACTATATTGACAGCGTGCGGCACGTGCCGACTGGACGTCAAAAAAACCGGCCAAGTGCGAGTCGGACTCGCGCACCGAGGGTTCCGTACAAACAAGATTCTAGGTCGACTGGAAGTACCCTTTAGGTTTTGATTCCCTTGCGAGTACTTGCGAGTTTCAAAATATGCAGCTTAAATTGCTGTTTCTTTTGATTGCGTTGACATAGAAGTTTGATTTTGTTACAGCTTAAAGGTATTATAGACCTGAGTATTTGGTATGAATTTCAATTTAATACCTCTACGCGTTTATGAGGAAATGGGTAGTAAGTTTAAAATTATTAAAAAAAAATATATTATGTGATGTAACTAAAAATTTATGGTTTTCGTAATTTTTCCTTTATCTATGCTATAAGACGTTGCTTCGTACCAAATTTCAAGATTCTGAGTTCACGGGAAGCACCCTGTAGGTTTTGATTCCCTTGCAAGTGTCGAAAATTTGCGGCATAAACGGCTGTATCTTTTGATTGCGTTGGCTTAGAAGTTTGATTTTTTCACAGCTTCAAGGGACAGTAGACCTGAGTAATTGATATAAATTTCAGCTTCATACCTCCACGCGTTCCTGAGAAAAAGGGTCTTGACAGACGGACAGACGGACAACAAAGTGATCCTATAAGGGTTCCGTTTTTTTCCTTTTGAGGTACGGAACCCTAAAAAGAGTGCTGCTGTCATGTATCACACGTCTCTTTTTACCACGCGGTGTTACTGATAGTGGCATCTCGCTTGCTCAGGCCCTTGTTTCTCTATTCCGCTAGGTATATTAACTTTATGGCTGTGATCTATCGGCTGGGTTTGACTTAACGCGACTGAACTTAGGTCCGCCAGAGCCCAGATGCCTAGGAATTAACTTCTCTGCTGGCTGCAAATTGCAAAAATATAATAATACTAGACGTTCCGCGCGGCTTCGTCCGCGTAAATTGGATATTTCACGACAAATTAGTCTACAAAAAATTGCCTATAATCCTTTATCCTTCCTTCGGTCTACTTCTTATCTGTGCCAAATAACAGAAAAATTGCTCCCAGTAGTTCGTGAGATAAGCCCTTTTAAATCATTTCCCCCGTTTTTTCCCCATTTTTCACTATTTCTTCGCTCCTATTAGTCTTAGCGTAATAAAATATAGCCTATAGCCTTCCTCGATAAATGGGCTATCTAACACTGAAAGAATTTTTAAAATCGGACCAGTAGTTCCTGGGATTAGCGCGTTCAAACAAACAAACTAACTAACAAACTCTTCCGCTTTATAATATTACTAGTATAGAGTATCTACTATAATAATACTAGCATAGAGTACCCTATTAACTAGTTTGTAAGGGTGCCATGTCATTTTTTGTGATCCCCAGTCAAGCAGACTTCGTCATCTCGTTTGTGGACCATCACATCTTGTGGTCGGATAATCTGGTATTGTCATGTATGACAGTATGACGCATGTCTGAGTCACTCAATTGGTGATACTTACCGTGGTGTGGCGTAAGGGATGGGCGGTAGCGGTTTGAAATAAAGGGTATGGTCTAAACTAAACTCTAGAATCTAGATGTTGCTCTCAAATTTCAAAAACGTATGGTCCAAACTCTAAATCAGGGGTTCCCCAACTTTTTTTGTCTACTGCCCACTTTGAGAACAAATTATGTTATACCGCCCCCATTGTTTCAATTCAAAATGCATCCAGATGAAATGAAATAATTTTATTAATCACCCCCCAAACTTCTCAACACCATTTTTTTCTGGGTCCCACGCCTTTAGACCGTTATCGCCCACTTTGGAAAAGGCTGCTCTAGATGATGTCACCTTTCTTTATCGTACGGTAACTGTACTTTCTCGGACAAAATCCTTCCTTCAGAAATGACTAAATAGTTACTATGGTACGGTCTAACTAAATGAAGAAAAGCTTGAAATTCTTTCCATCCAAATAAGTCCGAACTCCGAAGTGATGAAACCTCTGACGGCTTTTCTTGCCGAACAAATGACAGTGCCATGAAATTCGCTTATCGCACGGAAACTGTACATTTTCTAAACGCTTTTCGACTAAAAGTATCTCCATTCCTTTGATTCAAATCAGAAGATACGAAACAGTCAAAAAGACACTCCTTCGAGTTTCGAAGACGTATGGAAGGTATTAGCTAGGGACCTTCCCTGTTTAAAGTTAGTAATAGTACTGTTTAAGCAGTTCCTTAAGATTTTATATTGTGGTTTACATTACTCGATACAATTATTTGATGGGCTTCATGAGTCCATTTCCATGTAGCGTCTGACGTCAGCTTAAATAATATGCTCCCACTACATTCTCTCACTTGGACACCAGTCACATCATATAAACTGTCACGCATAACATTCAAAGTTAAATACTCGATGAAAGTGCGAGACGCAAGTTGTTGTATTGAACCAGAGCCCCTAGCCAAGACGTTTTCTATATCGCTTCTTTGTAGCATCGCAATTCGCAATGGAATTGACATTAGACGAGTCGAAAGTCAACTTTATAATATTATCGAACGCTTAAGGGGCCGGGTACCCTTGGAATTTCTCATACAAACGTAATACCAAAATCATTTTCTCATACGAAAATATTTAACATGTTTGAGTTATTTTTCAGTTTAAAATAGTAATTACCTAGGTTCCTGCACAAAAATTTACTTCAAAATATTTAAACACAAAATTTTTTTTTTTTTAATTTTTTTTTAGTAAATTTACTACTAAATATTGAAACACTAAAAAATAGAGTAAAGTGAGTGGTTGTTAATGTGGTAGCTTGTACTCTTAAATCTTAATGGCCTTCCATAAAACACGTAAGAAGAATTTGATAATGATAATGATCAACGTGCTTATTTCATAAACTACAAGATCGATTCTGTAGAGTAGACCAAGGGGATAAGTTCATTACGGAACATGCACGGTTCCCGCAAATACCTTCTTTACCCAGGCCTCCGCAGCACACTTTGAGAATAACCGCAGGCGTAGCATGGTCACCATAGAAACGGTTTCTTTCTACGGAAGAATAGACAAAGTGACAGTTAGACAATGGAAATCCGCCATCTTGTCGATAAAATCTGTCAGTATATGTCGATTCTTTCTCATATTATGTCTACTGAGTACTGTTGTAATGCTAGCGCTGCTGATAGTAATTACTAGATGACCTAAAGTATTTAATGAAGGAAGAAGTATTAACAATGTAAAGTGACTCCATTAGTAGCCTATGTGAGTAGAATATTTATTAGATCAGAATGCCTCCGTGGTCTAGAGATCTGTTTAAATTGGCTATATTGTTGGCTATATTCCCAACGCGGGAATCGAACCCACGAGTTGATAGTTATTAAGCTACTATAATGAACTCGGCGAAACATGGCGGTAGCGGTCATTGACTCCCTGTCAAAAGCTTGTCACTTTCTATACAAAGCGGCGATCGACAACATCTGACACTTCATTGTCAATCGCGATTCGCGGCTGACAATGACAAGTTTTTGACAGGGAGTCAATGACCGCTACCGCCATGTTTCGCCGAGTTCATTATTAACTATCAACTCGTGGGTTCGATTCCCGCGTTGGGAATATAGCCAACAATATAGCCAATTTAAACAGATCTCTAGACGAAATTTGGTATTTACGTGCTTGTGTCCTTTTCTGGGACATCACAGGTCCCATGGAAGGACAAATATGTTGTTGCGCCAATATGGACGGTTACTTAATTCCCATGTTGGAACAATGCAGCCAATTTTTACAGAACTCTAGACGGGTATTTACGTGCTTGTGTCCTTTTCTGGGGCATCACAGCCAGGGAAGGACAAAATATTTTTATTTTGCCAAAATTATGGTTACAAAGTTGCTGGCAGTTACAGATACAGACTAAGTAAATGTATGGCGATTTAGTTCCGCAAGTGACCGCTAGAGGCACTGTCAAATTTGCCATAATAAAAATTTACGTAGTCGGTATCGAGTATCGATAAAAACTATAGCTTTAAACTCATGGTAGAGCTACTGTAAATATATATATATATATATATATATATATATATATATATATATATATATATATATATATATATATATATATATATATATATATATATATATATATATATATATATATATATATATATATACTGGACGGGTCGGTCTGAAATTTTGCATGCAGGTAGATATTGTTATGACGTAGGCATCCGCTAAGAAAGGATTTTGTTAAATTCCAACATCAAGGGGTTCAAATAGGGGACGAAAGTTTGTATATAATAATATTTCTTAACGCGAGCGAAGCCGCGGGCAAAAGCTCGTCACCTATATTTGTTCTTTCAGCGCTGCTACTTTCACAGTGAATTTTATACATGGGACTCATACACACTGTAAAGTATTATCACTTTATTTCGTTACATCCTGTATATTGTTCAATTTTGCCTAAATCACACCACAGGACGTCAAAGTTACAATAGAAATGCAGCTCATGTATAGAGTCGTGACTATCTGCCCTGGACATAGGCTATAAATAGTAGCCTATCTCTACAGCGTTTGTCAAGATTCTTATCTACTGCAGTATAAATACAGTAGACCCGACAGACGTTATGTACACACGTAGTTCTCGAAGTCACGTTAACACAGACGAAAATTTTGTCGAAATCGGTCTAGCCGTTTAGGATTTTAATCAAGTTAATAATCATATTATTAATATACTAGCTGTCCCGGCAAACGTTGCTTTGCCATAATATTTAAAGTACCTATTTCGCCCATATTATTTTTTTGAAGTGACTAAATAAGTATATTACCATAGCAACGTCTATCGCTATCCCGTCGCACAAACAATGGTCGCCCTCAGTCTCGAGTTGTAATAATTTACTATTATTTATTCAACAAATGCACTTATCAATATATAAAGTACCCAGTAGCCGATTCTCAGACCCACTTAATATGCATATAAAATTTGGTAAAAATCAGTAAAGCCGTTTAGGAGTTCGTGGACTAACATAGTGACACGAGAATTTTATATATAAGAGATAAGATTTGGCCTTCTAAATCACAAGCATAATAATATGTGTGATTTTAGAAAACTTTTTAATGCAGCATCATGACGAAAAGCTTGTGATACTGATATATTAGCTAAGTTATGCTACTGTGTATATCTGTATTGTGACAATATCGCGGGAAGCTAAAATAGTGTCAAAATGCACGATTCCCCGGGATAAAGTGTATGTATTGTAATTTGTGATAATACTCTTGAATACTAAAACCTTGCTGAAGTAGTTGCAAAATGCACGGCTCTCCGGAATATGTGGTGAAGACAGCATCTTGAATGCATGTTTTTATAATGCAGATGAAAAAATAAACTGTAGCTTTGACCTAAATATTGTCAGCCATATGTGAACCAAAGTTGTCTATAGTGTGAGATGAGACAGATTTCACATTAACAAACTTCTATTAATACCTCGATCATGGAAATACAATAATAACACAATAGATTTTCAATTGTTATGAGGCACCCGGGTGCCGCTTGGCTAACTTGCTAACTTCCTATGGTTTTTAACTGCCAGCAACTTTGTAACCATAATTTTGGCAAAATAAAAATATTTTGTCCTTTCCTGGCTGGGACCCGTGATGTCCCAGAAAAGGACACAAGCACGTAAATACCCGTCTAGAGCTCTGTAAAAATTGGCTGCATTGTTCCAACATGGGAATTAAGTAGCCGTCCATTTTGGCGCAACAACATATTTGTCCTTCCATGGGACCTGTGATGTCCCAGAAAAGGACACAAGCACGTAAATACCAAATTTCGTCTAGAGATCTGTTTAAATTGGCTATATTGTTGGCTATATTCCCAACGCGGGAATCGAACCCACGAGTTGATAGTTATTAAGCTACTATAATGAACTCGGCGAAACATGGCGGTAGCGTAACTATTTACAGTAGCTCTACCATGAGTTTAAAGCTATAGTTTTTATCGATACTCGATACCGACTACGTAAATTTTTATTATGGCAAATTTTACAGTGCCTCTAGCGGTCACTTGCGGAACTAAATCGCCATACATTTACTTAGTCTGTATCGAGTATCGACAAAAACTATAGCTTTAAACGAGACACAGGCAAGCGCTCCAGCGACATGCATTTGTCCATACGAAAGTTGAAAAAAGTTACGCCTGCCGTAACGTGATCGAAAATTCGTAAGATGGTTAAGACGCCGGGTACCCTTGGAATTTCTCATACATCTCATACATAATACCAAAATCAATTGTTTTTCAGTTTAAAATAGTAATAAAAATTTACTTCAAAATATTTAAACACTAAAAAATTTTTTTTTATTCAAATTTTTTTAGTATATTTACTACTAAATATTTAAACACTAAAAAATAGAGTAAAACACTAAAATATATATAAATAAATATTAAATATTTTGTAGTAAATTTATTTTTATTTATATATTTTTTAGTGTTTTACTCTATTTTTAGTGTTTAAATATTTTGAAGTAAATTTTTGTGCAGGAACCTAGATAATTACTATTTTAAGCTGAAAAATAACTCAAACATGTTAAATATTTTCGTATGAGAAAATGATTTTGGTATTACGTATGTATGAGAATTTCGAGGGTACCCGGCCCCTTAAGATTCCTGAATCCTGAAGCGTATAGAAGATGAAGTAGACTCATTCTACCTCCTGAAAGTTCTACTTGAGCTGCTTAATGCTTTAAGGAAGTAATAAACGAGACAGTACTTCAGTCCGGACTAACGCCTACAACTCTACAAGGCGCAGGTTCGGCCTCATATGGAATATTGTTCTCATCTCTGGGCATGGGCACCAAAATACCAACTGCTCCCTTTGGATCGTATCCACAGAAATATAGGAGATCTGTGATCGTATGCAACGAAGGGCCGCTCGAATTGTTGACTGCCACAGTGTTTCAAACAGCTCGGACCCCTTGGAATTACGCCGAGATGTAGCTTCACTCTGCATCCTCTATAGGTTGTATCACGGGGAGTGCTCTGAGGAATTGTTCGGAATCATACCACCTGCAACTTTTCGCCATCGTCCCACGCGAAAAACATACCATCCTCATCACCTTGATGAGTGGCAGTCTTCCACTGCACAGTGCGTTTTTCGGCGTAACTTTCTGCCGCGCACTGTAAAACTCTGGAACGAACTGTCACCAGCAGTTTTTTCGGACCTATACGACCTGCAAACCTTCGCAAGAAAAGAGCGTATTCCCTCTTAAAAGGCCGGCAACGCACCTGCAGCTCTTCTGATGTTGCGAGTGTCCATGGGCGACGGTAGTTGCTTACCATCAGGTGACCCGTTTGCTCGTTTTCCCGAGAGATTTGTAAGTTGTGAGTCGCAGAATTTCGGTCGCGTAAATATCTTTTCATGAATACATTAAACCATGAGTCACAAAATTACGCTCGTGTGAATCAAACAGTACTTTTGTATGAAACAGAATGCAGCAGAATTTCTACCAGCCGAAATTATGCGACTCACAACTCACAAATTACGCTCGATTGGCTTCACCCTTACACCCGGCAGAAAGTTACGCGAAACGAAAATGCCTCTGCTGTATTTCAGTTTTGCGAACACTCTTAAAGATCAATCCTTTGCCGTCCCATTCGCGCCGAAGCCCATATAGATTTACCATTTCTGTGTGACGTAAGTCAGTCAACAAGGGAAAGAGGTCACAGTGTCAGATTGTGTTTGAGCGCTAATGAAAAACCAACAACTCTCGTTTACGGAAAACACTTGCGTATCCTCCGGTGCTGCACTTCCATATTCCATACTAATATTATAAATGCGAAAGTGTTTCTGTCTGTTATCTCTTAACGCCCAAACGGGTAAAACGATTTTGCTGTATACTCACCCGGGACTCAAAGTATCTCCATACAAAATATTACAAAAATCAGTTAAGCGGTTTGGGCGTTAAGAGGTAACAGATAGACCTAATATATTTCGCATTTATAATATTAGTATGGATGCGAGGTGTCTGTCCATCTGTCTGAATTTTTCTTCAATAACATATACCTACCTATAATATGTGAAGAATCTGATTGTCTGTTCAAGTATTAAGCTTTTGAACAAAAGATAAAGAAATACTGTTGTATTCTGGGAAGTTACATAGGGTAGTTGCTGGGGAAAATGCGCGGTTTCCGATATTTAAATTAAAGTTGCTGAAACATCTAGTCTATTTCCCTACACGCCTTAATACAAGAAGGATAGTAATATTTTCGTACTGAAAGAGGCAAATCGCGATAGATTAACCATTTCTTCTCGTTCGGCGACCGTTCTATAGTTCTTTATATTTTGTGCCCCAATTATACATGCTCTAACCTATCCCTAACATAAACTTTATGGTTCCTCGTAAAGAATATAGGTTAGCCATAAAAGCAGTGTATTTCTTGTAAATGAGGACGCTTAAACTATTGAACGGTGTGCACACCTGAAATTGATCCACCTTTGCTGGTGAATTTATTTCAGGTGCATACAAACCATCCTCTATTTTGCAAGTTGGTTAAAAATATACCAGCAAGCTTAGCATAGTCACCAATCACCACAGAAACGGTTTCTTTCTACGGAAGAATAGACAAAGTGACAGATTGACAAAGGAAATCCGCCTTTTCCAATCAGTCAGTATGTTCATTCTTGTCATTTCTACTGTTAATAATTAATATGCTAAGCCTGCAGAAGACCTTCAGAAGAATAATTTCACCGTTATAAGTGCACTTAATTACCATAAACTGACCTAAATGAGTCACCGGGTCACGTCTCTAGTGGGAGCGGGGGTTTTAATTTATGGCAACACTGACACTATTGTTTTATAGCAGTAACGTCACTATCCTAGAAAATTTACAGACCTACAAGGCTTTTTGAGACATCAGACGAGGCTGAAATAATATATTTTTCTGGGATAAAAAGTACCCTATGTCCTTTCCCGGGTCTTAAAGTATCTCCATATTAAATTTCAGCAAAATCAGTTCAGCGGCTTGGGCTTGAAGAGGTTACAGACAGACGAATCTTCGCATTATATTAGTATGGGTAAACTAAACATGTCAAAAGACCGACCAGTAGCTAACAAAAGAATTTGGAAGGCGTTAAAAAACCGAACTATAAAATGCCCTAACTAATAAATACCTTTTGATCGTAAAAGGGGTATAAAATAGGGAACAAAGCCGTCTAAATATAAGGGCCATGTGTTTTTGTTGAAAGGTACTAGTTCGAAAGATTTCAGTTTAGTTTGAGATGGTCTTAGAGTTAGCCTTTATGGGCTTTACGGGCCCTAGATCGAAAACCTAGGTAGGTTTTCGATCTAAGGCCCGTATTTTTGGTCAGTACCAAGATGCATCTCGGTCTCAAGACACGGTTCAGGCTGTGATTGGTTGGCTGTCAAAATTTGGACCAATCACAGAGCCGAACCGCGTTTTGAGACCGGGTCGCATCCTGACCAAAAATACGGGCCTTAGCTTTAAGAGTCTTACCGCCGCACTCAGAGACGTCAATTAAGACTTAATGCTCATTTAACATGAAATGTCCCTCTCAGAGATGACAATTAAAAATCGCTAATTGCAGAGTTTGATGTTCAAGTTTGAGGTTATTCTTGGAATTTTTTCAGTTTTAATTTTTCAAATGATAAAATTAAGATAAAAATAAAATTTATTTGAAGTGTTAATAATAAATAATAATAATATTAGATAATGCCACAGTAAACATAGAACTTCATAACTGTGATAGTACTAAAGCATTTTCTTGCAATACATGCCTAGTTAGTAATTACTTAGTACAGCTGTTTTTACCTTTTCTTGCTAATAAATTAGAAGTATTTCACATGAAAGTACCTATAGTCACTTCCATACAAACTAGATATTATACCTACAAAAAAGTATGAACATTGTCACCAAATTTTGTAATTACGGTATTGAAATTAAAGTATGTTTACTATATAGTTACAATATTGTTATGAATAATTCCTAATAGCAAATGTTTTTCTTATATCAAAATGGTAGGTAATAGTAGACATAAGACAGGTTATTCACACAATTCAAATTGTAAAACATAGAAACTTCAAATGTTGAATTAAATACTTAAATATTATCAGAGATATAATAGATACCTATTATCAGAGTAGACAGAATTATATTGTGCTATTACAAAAACAATATTAAACATGTTTTTTTTCTAACACCTTTTATGTTTGTTATATAACTGTAGTAGGTAGGTACGGTGAAAGGTGGGAAAGAATGAAATTATTTTAGTAGTATATAAGTATTTTATTATTCATTTGATCGCAGCAAAACCAGACACAATAGCCTTTCAATTGTTATCGCGGCCCACTTGTGCCAAGTACGGGAGTTGAAGCGAGCTGCATCAGATAATTTGATTTCTTGTTATTTTTTTATATATTGATTCTGCCTACCACTGCAAACTTTGTAAATTTTTACTTCTTCTTGTCTTCTTGCATTGTTAACTAAAATAAAAGTATGACGTGACAAGAATTGAAACTGGTACAAAACATTATAAGTAAGTACTTTATAGTTTATTTATATTATATAGTATATACTGACCAATGAAATCCTGTTGAAATGTATTATGTTAAAATATATTATTATGTTAAATTCGCCAACCAAAAACAAAATAAAAATTACTAGATACCTACTACTACATCTACGTTTTAATAACGGCGTATGAACACGGAACAAACTACGTCATAGTACGAATGATTTATAGGGGACAGAAATTAATCAGTCAATTAATTTTGTCTCTGAGAGGTATCTGTAATGAAAGCATTAAATTTCAATTTGTTAAATGATGTTTAGCGCTTTTTTTTAATGACTGACTCTGACGGCCGCAGTCACGACTCACGCCCAATAAAAAAAAAATGAAACGAACACGGCTTGACTTTCCAAGACTAGAAAGCCGTGTTCGTTTCATTTTTCAACTACGCATGCGCGGCTTTTTTCGCAGTTTGGCAGCTGACTGTCAAGTACTGTCAACTTCATAATAATTGAGTGTCATGTTCTAAAATATTAACAATTTCTGTCAGATTTTAGAACATGACACTGACACTAATTTTTAACTTTGCACATGCGTAATGTGCATTGAAAAACGAAACGAACATGACTACAGTCTGTGAAAAAAGAGTAGACACAGAAAAAAAATTTCTAAACGTAATCACGCTCAAAAGGTGGTTTTTTCTCTTTGTATTTCCATAGAGAACGCGTATATACACTTTGAATATTATTTCCCTTGCACATTTTTCACTCGATTGAACAAGGTTTTCGTATATTTTGTTACAATATGATTTAAAAATTGCGTAGAGTGTGTACGGTACTCTTTTTTGACAAGCTATAAATAAAATCATATAAAAAAGAAGAAGAAGAAGATCATGCCCCCCGTGTATTATATTTCTCTATGTCATAGAATTGGCTTTGGCCTTCACTATCATTCATTATTACATATAGAGAAAACATAGAAATGGCTGTATGGGCAACGCTCCCTTTGCCTGTCCCGACCGGGACAAATTAAAAAAAAAATCTCTACCTATGTCATACCCCTTTGACAGCAAAATCCACGATTAGCGACTCAATCGAGTTAAATGGTGCTTCTTCTGTATTTAAATTTAATCGCCATTTTGAGGTGTTAATTTATCATTAACTGACTCTGAGAGGGAATTTCATGTTTAATGAGCATTTAGTGTTGCGGTTTGTATGGGAAGCGGATAATTTTAATTTTTTAAATGATGATTTAAGGCCCTATAGACCCAATTTTACATGACTCTGAATCAATAATAAACAAACAAATAGTGACTTTTAAAAGCCAAAAAAAATACACATTGTTGTTTACCTAATGTACTTGGACAATTTGTGGTTCGAAACATAATATCGAAAACTTCACTCGATCAAAAATAACTCCGAAGAGGTGGCTAAATTCGAATATTTTGTGATATTTTTCTTATTTTTCATGAAGCTTATGATAGTTTTACTTTCAAAAATCATATTTACGAAAAGCTCATAACCTAAAGAAGAATAATTTGTGGGTACAATTTGCATTTTGGTTTAATTATCTAAGTAAAAAGGATTTTTTCTCCTATTTCGCCCTATCAAGGACGCGGCGAGCGTCGTAACCGCCACCGTACAAGTCGCGCTGATATGAATGTTATTTTAATGTCCTTTACGTCGATATTCGTACTGACAGACATCGACCTGCTAAGATTCGGGTCTATAGGGCCTTAATGAACGACTCTGAGTGCGGCTGTTAGCTTTAGGAGCTACCTACACCTAGGTTTCCAAACTTAGCTTTTGGAGATCCTAGGTTGCCGCAAGCGACCGTGTCCGACAAAAATGACATAGCATAGACCAACCATCCTATGTGCCTTTCCAAAACACCAAATATCTCCAATATGCATGCCAAAATTTCAGAAAAATCGGTTCAACGGTTTGGGCACGTAAAGGTAATAGACAGAAAGACGGACAAACAGACAGACGAACGGACAGACAGACTCACTTTCATGCGAAAGTGGAGTATGTCTGTTACATCTTTTTACGCTGAAACCGCTAACCGATTTTGCTGAAATTTGTTATGAAGATCCTTTGAGTCCCGGGAAAGGACATTGGATACTTTTTATCCCGGAAAATCGTTTTGGCGCAACAAAGTTGCGGACGTCATCTAGTTTATTATAATTAGCATGGATGGATAATATTTTAAAACTAAGATGATGTCAGTTTTATTATGCTGGCCTTCATCTTTCCTCGCGAATTTAATTTCATCCCAATATCTATGTCAAGAATCAAGATTATATAAACATTTGCAGCAATAACAGGATCCACCTGGATTTATTTTCATAAGAATTGGCTGGAAACTGCGATTAAACATTTTGATAAAGGCAGCGCAAATCTTTAAGATTGCTTAAAACTAGAAGAATGAGGGTGTTTGAAATTCTATTTGCCACCAGGTGCCGCTATGTAGCCTTAGGGTCAATTCAGACCGCAACGCGACGAGACGAGGCGAGGCGCGGCGCGGCATTAAGTAATTTGTATTATGGATTTAACAGATTTCAATTGCGTGACGTCTTGCAAATCTCTCAAATCCATACAAATTTAGAAACGCATCTGCGCGTTGCGGTCATTCAAATGAATTTCAAACACGGTCATTCAATTGGTGAACTATTTACAGCGGCTGTTTTCAAATCTTTTTGGTGGCGGATGCCTTTTAAGATAAGAAGCGACAATCCCCCCCCCCCCCCCCCCCCCCCCAATAAAGAAATAGTAACCCTGTAACCTGTATTTTCACAGTGAACTCTACCTACTACTCAACCAAAATCGATTCAGTACTTAGTTTCGGAAAATAATATTTTAAGAGCGTACTCAAAATAAATCAAATTCTTAAACGGTACTCGAGAAATAATTTAAATACAATCATTGTACTTACAATTAGTAAAAATAAACCTGAAAAAATCACTGTAAAATGTATCTTATAACTATGTGATACGGTTTAAAATTTAATATCAGTTGTTTGAAGTGGCCCGCCCTTTGGTTCAATGAATCATATAAGCACCCTGCAGCTGTATAAATAGGTAAAGCAACGATAGACGGGATATTTTTATGATGGGTGACCGTACTATACTGTGGTACTATGGTGAATAATGGATACTTCATGAAATTACAACCTAACTATAAAATAAAAACACCGTCGGAGTGCCGGTAGTGAGCTAAACAGCCTGCAGTAGCAGGCATTTTCACTACGCGGTAGAAAAATACCGGGGTTTATTCCAGTCTTACTAACTTTCGTTCAGACCACGTGGAGTGAGGAGTCAGTCCTAAGTCGTAACGCAAATTATAAACAAAAATACCCAAACCAAAAAAGTTAAAAATTTTACCCTGATACAAGAAAGTGCTAAAACATCGCTATTTTTTCACCAAAATATTATAATTCACCGAAATTCCGGAAATGAGACAGACATTTTCAAAATTTTACACATAAGTACCTATATAATTGTATTTTTAAAGTCTTTATGGGATCTATTAGCTAGGTACTGTTAAATGTTATACCTATCTTTTATCCTCCAACTTTTTGGAAGTCGGTTAAAATGAAGTCTCTACTATTTAAGTGATAAATAACAATGTTATTAGTTAATTAATTGACCTAGTTTTTGTCATAAATAGCGCTTTTCGTGTTAATGGTGGCCATCTTGACAAATTGCTAATTTCTTAAAGCAATTCCGTTGTTTTGGACTAGGGGTGTGCGCAGTATCGATAATTTTGGGTCGATATTTTATTATTTTTTTTCGATTTTATTTTTCTGTGATTATAACTAGTAGGTAACTTATATTTTGATTTATTAACAAATGAATGTACTATATACCTATTTATAAAATGTATGTGTTACGGTGCAGTGGGCCAAACTCCTCCAAAGCTAGGCCGATTTTGTTGAAATGTTGTGTGCTGCATAGATTTAACGTTGCAGTCCTGAAATTGCAATCCTGAAAAATATAGCATTATCCTGAAACGCATCAAAGTATCTGCGCGGCTCAAATGGTCGCTTTGGAGAATCATAATATTATGAATCTTGATATTATGATTCATTTTTGAAATCGCAAAATGGTCATTCATTTCTAGTAATTTGTACTAATTTGTCATTCGTCAGTTTGACAGTTTTGACAATTCATTTGCTGAATTGACTGAATGGAATTGCTAAATGTGACCATTTTACGGTAAAAGACTTTATTTCTCAAAAAGCCCCTTTTTAGCCCCGCTGAGATCGGTGTGACATAAAAGTGTCCATAACATGAATTCTGAAATTATAACAGTAGGCTCAATAATATTCCCACATTGTAAATAGCAAAGCAATATTTACTACTTTTATAATATATTTTCTAAGAAATTGCACCGAGTAAATGCTGTTTATTTTCTGTAATGTGGTAATAATGATAAGAATTCCGTAACTGTGGTCTGTGTGAGTCAATATAATAAATACCTTGTAAACACATTGTATAATTACTATGACATTGATGCATCGACCTCTGACATGACATCAGAACACAGTATGTTCTTGTGACATTATTAAATTCTAGGTATCATAGGTAGTCGCAAACTTTAATATTAATATTATGTAACCTGCACTATTATATGAGCACTATGTAATAATATTAAGTACGTAGCCTGCAAATTCGTTTATCATGCCTTAACCGGGACTAAAACTATTAGGTACATTGATGATTAGGTACAAAATATTATGTATTTCCTTTTTCGGACTCAAAGATACCTACTCAGTTAAATCACAAACGCTTCACGCTTAAATGGGTGGCTTACGCGTAAAGCGAAAACAGATAGACAGACATACTTAGATAATAAACTTTCGCATTTATATCTGTTATTATTATTAACCAATAGAAGGTAGTACATATTTTCGAATTGCAAACAAAACATTTTTGAAATTATTAATTAAAATAAGTATAATTACAAAATATAAAACTTTTTAAAATGCATTTTCAAATTTAGTCATAAATTAACATTTTATTAGCTGCCATTTCAAATTTTCAAATAACCTTTTTCGAAATCGCATTTTCGAATTACAAATAAGTAAAACTTTTTTCAAACTTCATTTTCGAATTTCGAACGCCAACTTTTTAAGCATTCAGACGATGACCCAGTCGGGTTTAATTGGCGTTAATAGAAGTGCCCCGTTTCTGTCAAATTGTTTCTACTTCCTTAATGTTCGCATCACGCATCTGTGCGGCATGCTGAGTGGTTGAGGTCATTACCATCGCCTTAGAATAGTTGCCGCTGCCCAGTAAATACTGGGCAGCTTTTCTTTCCTTCTTTCTTTCCTACTTTCTGATGAAATCTACGGAATTTTTCTGGGAAAAGGTGGCTTCTTTTCCGGGAAGTATCCAAGTACATTTCAAAAAAAATTACAAAAATAATTAATTATAACTAGATGACGACCGCAACTCTGTTGACCTAAAATTTGTTTATAGTGCGAAAACTGTTTTTTTGCACATTGCATTTATAATGTAAAGTTTTTGTTTATACTTATTCGTAGATTCTGACATTTCTGGCATCATTCAACTATCCTTGTTGCTCCAACAGTTTCACATGTAAATCATTCCGAAAATTCCATCCACTCTCATCAGTATTCCATCCATCCACCGACACGCAGTCTTCCCTGTCCATACATGCTTCCTGTTCGTACATACATACAAATTGACGCACAGACACACCGATACTTTCCCGATGGGTGTGAGATGAATGTGCAATCGGCTTAGGCTTGTTTGATCATTTTTAAGGCATCAAATAGCTAGATGTTATGTTATATATTGTATATTCCACAACCTGAAGATTTTGTGGTACACTTCACGGAAAAACTGTCACGCCTGTTATTTATATTATGTAAATATTATGTTATCATCAGTCAGTCAAGGTGTGACGATGCGAACCTTCACAAAGCTCGTCTTTTAGCTAGTACTAAGCTTCTACAAGAAGTGAAAAAAATCTAAGTGATAATATTTTAGGGTGTGTTATATGTGTCTATAATATAGACTTCATTGAGAAAGTAGCAGCGCCGAAAAAGCAATTCTTTTTGTGATTTGTATGGACAAGCGCCTCAGCGTCATGAAGAAAAACTTATTTTTTTATATTAGCCAAGAAGGTTTTAAGGCTTATTCATAAAAATAGATTGCAAACGAGCTATGTTTACCACCGATGAATAGAGATTACCGTACCGCCACAAACACAATGTTATAGAAATAGTAAACAACAGAAAAACATAACAAAGAATAATTATTATGCCAAGCGTCCTTTTCATTTGTTTTGTTTCAATTAATATTAATTGCCTTAATTATTACAACTTTAAATGTGACACCTAAAACTTCTGATGCATTGTAGTGTGACAATTCTGTCACGCGATACAAAGTTTTTATAGCACTATAACCACTATTTAAGCCTCAATGATGTCATTTCTAACGGATAAGTGACTCATCTATCGACAGTCGTGGCACGTCTCTAAACTATTTAATGATTTATCGATAGTGTCACTAGCTTTGTTTATGCATTTTAATTTAATTGAAAGTATTTATTTATCGACATACGATTGCGCTTCACTAGTTTATTATTTTAAATTATCTTCTTCTTCTTTTTGAAATGGTTTTGAAACTTTGGTTTTGAATGAAATGGGTCCAAGTTCTCGCGGGCGAAGCCCCAAAAAAAGGTCAGTCTTGTATTTCTCTTTCAACTTTCAGTAGGTAGCTAAAATAGAATAGCATATAATAGAACTAGTTGATTCCCGCAACTCCGTTGCAACAAAACTCGTTTATCGCGCGTCAACCGTACATTTTTCCTGGATAAAAAGTAGCCTTTGTCCTTTTACCGGGACTCAAAGTATCTCCATACCAAATTTCAGCAAAATCGGTTTAGCGGTTTGACAGACAGACAGACGGACAGACAGACAGACACACTTTCGCATTTATAATATTAGTATGGATGATTTATTGCATAAAATGTGGTACAAAAAGGTCTTAAGTACAAATTTTTACTGAAATGGTTCCAACCATTGAGATAATAAATTAATAATAGACTGTTCCAACATTCTGCCTAATAAGTGGCGTGCAAAATAATTTTAATTCATTGTATGGCATTAACATAATAATTGTTATAAAAGTACTAACATAAATAATAACTCATTACTTACATTAATTAAATCCATCAAATTATTGAGAAATAATTAAATATAAAAGTCGTAGACAAACAATATCAAATGTGGAGAAAAAAGTAAATGTCATCATCAGTCATTTGTCAAATTGTCACTGTCATAGTTCATACCTGTCCTTACTCCTTAGCTTAGTACATAGATAATACAGTATATATGCTCAGTACCTGTCATACAAAGTTTGTAAACAATAATTTGACCATGCATGGTCAATAATAATCACAATAATTTTCAATTTGTTTTAAAATTTTATTAAAAAGCATAATATTATTATGATCTATGATTAAAAAAAACCGGCCAAGTGCGAGTCGGACTCGCGCACCGAGGGTTCCGTACAAACCTGCAAGGTTTACAAAGTTCGTTTGATATGAATTTCAACTTGATAGCTCTACGCGTTCATGAGGAAAAAAGTAATAAGTTTATATTTATTAAAAAATATATATTTTGTAATGTAACTAAAAATGTAAGGTTTTCGGAATTTTTCCTTTATGTGTGCTATAAAACGTTGCTTCATGCCAAATTTCAAGATTCTAGGTCGACTGGAAGTACCCTTTAGGTTTTGATTCCCTTGCGAGTACTTGCGAGTTTCAAAATATGCAGCTTAAATTGCTGTTTCTTTTGATTGCGTTGACATAGAAGTTTGATTTTGTTACAGCTTAAAGGTATTATAGACCTGAGTATTTGGTATGAATTTCAATATAATACCTCTACGCGTTTATGAGGAAATGGGTAGTAAGTTTAAAATTATAAAAAAAAATATATATTATGTGATGTAACTAAAAATTTATGGTTTTCGTAATTTTTCCTTTATTTATGCTATAAGACGTTGCTTCGTACCAAATTTCAAGATTCTGAGTTCACGGGAAGCACCCTGTAGGTTTTGATTCCCTTGCAAGTGTCGAAAATTTGCGGCATAAACGGCTGTATCTTTTGATTGCGTTGGCTTAGAAGTTTGATTTTTTCACAGCTTCAAGGGACAGTAGACCTGAGTAATTGATATAAATTTCAGCTTCATACCTCCACGCGTTCCTGAGAAAAAGGGTCTTGACAGACGGACGGACAGACGGACAACAAAGTGATCCTATAAGGGTTCCGTTTTTTCCATTTGAGGTACGGAACCCTAAAAAATAGAAAATATGAAATTGTTGAAGAGTTCTAATTCGTTTCGTGACAATTCATTTGCTCCAGATTTTATTTTTTTAAATCTTTATTTGCTCCAGATTTGCTCGACAACAAAGGTACATGCCTTTTGTTTCCATTTATGTTTCCATTTATGATTTTTGTTAACAGCTACCAGCTATGATGTCTATTCTCTTAGCTATTGAATCTTGAAAGTTTCCCAGGGAGAGCTCCATCTTTGGACAGACTGCTGGGTGGTAGGGTCATTACAGCACGTCCATTATATTCCAAATATGAAACAACATCTTCATCCGAGTTTAACTTTGATTTTAACAAGGCTTATTACATGGTAGATAAATCTGTAGTGTGGTCCAAGTGATGGGAGTAGCGATTTTAATACGAGATGCCTCTCGTATTAGCGATTAGCGATTAGCGATTTTGTTTTGATGTTGCCCTTAACTTTATTACGCTTTAACTCCTTGATGGCACAGAAACCTTACATTTACCGGGATAGAATGTGTCTTGTGTCTATTAAGGTGACACCGCTTTAAAGTAAAAATCCGTGTTGGATATGTTTTAGATTGCTTGATACTTGCTTGAAAAATTAAAGATACTTTGTAGTAAATATTTTAATATTAGTCCTTCGATCGGAGGTTCTAGGAATTCCCATTGTATTCTTTTGTTCTCGCGATCACCAGTGCTCGCGCGGGGCCTGAACGATTAAAACACAATCACAATATATTTTATTATTAAGTCACAATGGTGCTTCTACTAGAGAATTATTCAAAACCGCTAGCGCTTCTAACTTATCCCACACATTACTCATGTATGTCCAAGTGGCATTATGTTCTATATATGGGTATATGATTTGTATGTCCCATATAAGGACGTAAGTGATTATGTACCATTATACACGCTAAAAGCTTAACTTTGAGGTAGGTAATACAGGTAGGAAGAAATGCCGGTTGGATAGTGCATGGAATATTGTATTGTTAATTGTTATGAATTATGATATTAAAATCTTCGAGTTATGAATGCTTCGACGCGAATAGGATGGCTCCATTAAGAGTGGGCTGTGCAATTTTGCTGTGTTTCCTAATAACTCTAATAAGTATTACGATCCCGGAATACGATTGACTCAAATAAAATTGAGATTTATTTAATCAATGTATATTTATCTGATATTTAGCTAACGGAAAACACGATTCACTTATTTTGACTCAATAGTTTTATTTTTCAAAATTATGAATCTTTTTGGGCATTTCAACAAATATCTGTTACACTTATTAAGTTACTATCATTAAATAACTTGCACTACTACAATCACATACTTTATAAAATAATAGCTAAAGGAAATATTAGTAGTTATTGTATTTCGTTTTTAAGTTATCATCAAAAAAAATTGGTTGTCTGTAAAGTCGGTTTACTGACGATAGTTGAACGTGACAACGTCATAGCCTTAACCCCTCAGTTCCGGGAAAAATCTATGCAAAAAGTTGGCAGGTCAATGTGCAAAAAAAAATGGCGCCCGGCCTACCCTCTTTGTAAAATAATGTAATATCCTTACATACAATCCATATTTTATGTTTGTGTGAACTAATTTATAATATATGTTAAATCTTCTATCTATCAAGCCATCATAATATAGTATTTAGACTAATGTAATATTAGTTTCTCAATTATAAACATTCGAATCTATGATTAGTGACTTGTTCAGAAGAAACAAACGAATAAATTACTCATTATAAATAAAATATTTATAATGAGTAAAATAAACTATTCGCAATACAAAACGCTACATACATTCGTGAAATCCAGAAAAATCTTCGAACAAAGCACAAGTCATACCTTGACACGTAAGAAATAGAGCACAATTTTGAATAGCCGAAACAATACTAATAGCTCACAGATTGTTTATTTATTTTTCATTCAGAGTGTGGTCAATGTATCAAAGGTCATAACTAACCAAACTTCTTCATACAAAAGTATTCTCTAAGTCATCGAAATACGTAATATAATCGAAACAAAGAGCGCGGCCCAGGTGGGCCTTACGGTTGTTGAGAGACTTGAGAGTGTAAATGCTCAGAGCTGTCAGCGATATAACGCCGCATGAACTGTCATGTTTTTCGGGCGCGCAGCCCATATCGAATTATAAAGGTGAACGCAGATTTGGCCGCACCGCACGCACCGCAGTCGCCGCATTTCGAATTCTTTATATGAAGTTATAGGCAAGCTCGCATACCTACCCGCGCCGCAGTCTTCGCAACTTCTACATTCTTTATATGAAGAATTCGAAATACGGCGACTGCGGTGCGTGCGGTGCGGCCAAATCTGCGTTCACCTTAAGACGTTATCACGTCAAAAACAGTTTTGGGACTTACAACCTTTACTTTCATGCTATAATGCGGGAACGGTTGTTACGCGATATTGTTCAATATTAGCTGCAGCCTAAAGCACATTGCCCGGGAGCACGATTCATGGAATTATTGTATCACGATTGGAGGATAGCGTTGTGTGTAGGCGGGGCTAGCGTTTTCACAGTAGGCTCTTAAATACCAACCAATAAGAAATCGGTAAGGAATACATAGATAGGTCTTAAATGTTTGTGTTCCAGTAAGTTAGTGTTACTAGCTAGAAAGTAAGGGTGATGATTTTAGGACTAAATGTCCTCTAATGCTTCTAATTAAATAATTAAATTACAAACTGAAATAAAAAAAAATCGTCCAAAAAAACAAATAAAATAGTAATAAAAAAAACCGGCCAAGTGCGAGTCGGACTCGCGCACCGAGGGTTCCGTACAAACCTGCAAGGTTTACAAAGTTCGTTCATTACGACAATCGAGTCATAATAAAAAAATATATATTATGTGATGTAACTAAAAATTTATGGTTTTCGTAATTTTTCCTTTATCTATGCTATAAGACGTTGCTTCGTACCAAATTTCAAGATTCTGAGTTCACGGGAAGCACCCTGTAGGTTTTGATTCCCTTGCAAGTGTCGAAAATTTGCGGCATAAACGGCTGTATCTTTTGATTGCGTTGGCTTAGAAGTTTGATTTTTTCACAGCTTCAAGGGACAGTAGACCTGAGTAATTGATATAAATTTCAGCTTCATACCTCCACGCGTTCCTGAGAAAAAGGGTCTTGACAGACGGACGGACGGACAGACGGACAACAAAGTGATCCTATAAGGGTTCCGTTTTTTCCTTTTGAGGTACGGAACCCTAAAAACCTGTCAAGTTCTAAAAATCTAATAATAATAATCTGTTTGTCCACAGAAGCGCGACACTCCGTGGCCCGGCGGTCCAACGACGTCAACTACGTGGATGATGAGGCTGGTGATGACTTGCTGGCTGACGCGGCGAGCGATGATGACACACAGAACGACGCTGAAGGTAATTATGCTGATGATTGTGATGATGATGATGATTTTGATGATTTCTAGAGTAGAAGGTACAGCGGCTAATGATGAACGAGTAGGTAATAGAAAAGTAATATTTGGAATGAAAAGCTGAGTGATTAATGATAAAGCATAGAATAGTGGTGATGGTAATCATGATCAGACAGAAAACTAAAATAACAACAGATGATGCTGAAAGATATTATGCTGAAGAAGTATAATATAGAATAGATTTCTTCAATCTTCTTTCTTAGTCTTAAGCAAACATTTATAAAAAACCCAGTCCTAAACGTAACCACAGAATACATAACTATTAAGTACAAACGTAACGGAGTTTCAAGTAAACTCACAATACTAAAAGACAGTCTGAAACATAACTCAAGCAAAGTACTTCGTAATAACTATAATAATTTCTCTCTTGTCTTATTCGTGACTCATGAGAACTCTTCTAATTCTCTCTAACTTATCTTTCAGGAGGTGATGAGGAGGAAGAGGTTGAAGACGCCATCATCATCACCCAATCAACCAACTACAGCGTCGATCTCGGCAGTAATGTGAGATTGGCATGCCAGGTGTCACCTTCAGGTAATGTGTACTAATAAATGCCGAATAGACACAGACGGACAGACAGACAGACGGACAGATAGATAGACAGACGGCCAAACAGATAGATAGACCGACAGACAGACAGACAGACAGACGAATAGACAACGAAGTCTTAGGCCGTGTTTCCACTGACGCGGAGCGGAGCGGAGCTCAGCGGTGCCGAATTGACCAATCACCATGCTCGAAGTCTTCGCTGTCATTCCGCTGGAATACGAGTAGCACGATTGGTCAATTCGGGCAACGCGGCCTTAGTCTTAGTACCTAATGTGTCTGTCTGTTACCTCATCACGCTTAAACCGCTGCACCGATTTTACTGAAATTTGGTGAGGATATACTTTGAGTCCCGGGAAAGGACATAGGATACTTTTTATCCCGGAAAAATTTACGAGAATTTTGGAGCAACGGAGTTGCGGGATTCTTCTAGTCATCTCTAATACCAGTCTGTGACTTTGTAAAGGGTCTAATCACTAATGGATCTGTCGCAGTCATCTAGTTTAATCTGCGATTCGATTGAATGACTAGCGTATTCATTGAATGACTCCATTCAATTGAATGACTGAAGGACAACTAGTCAAGACGTTGAATGAAACGTTTAACGTCTTGACTAAACGTCATTATAGTGAAGACGTTGAATGGTATATAGGCGATATAGCCGACTTTGTTATGCTTGTTTAGGGTGATCAAGAGCTTGCAACCTTATTTTGAATAACAATAATTACTAATTAGTGATATTATATAACGATTGAGGACACGGCCATAATACATATATTATGATTCTATAGGTACCTATTGTATTTTAAGTTTGTTTGCAATCAAGAACACTAAACACAAACCCCTAAATATCACAAAATATAAACAATAACAATATACGAACCTTGATTTTGTTGTTCGTATTCGGCCAGTGTCGCCTCAAATTTTTCTTTAAGAGTAGCCAGCGGCGGAGTAATAATCGTGAAATCCATTTGTCACACTTTTTTATAATCAATAAAGCATTTTAAGAAAACTCAATCGGAAAAAATATCAACAGTGTTCTTTGCGCAAGTTCTTTGCGCAAGTTCTTTGAGGCCATATTGGTATTGGCCACTACTAGCGCCGCAGTGGAAAAAAAGGAACTAAAATTATTTAATAGCCCGACTGATTTTATGTCCGCTCTTTTCAAAGGGCTATGTTACAATCCGCGAACTAGTTGGACGTTGGATGACGATTGTTCAATCGACGTTCGGCCGAGTCATTCAATTGAATGGAGTCATTCAATGAATACGCTAGTCATTCAATCGAATCGCAGATTAAACCAGATGACTGCGACAGATCTAAATTCTAAATAGTTCCAGAGAATTCTGGATCTACTGAAGGGATATTAGCGATTGTCATGCCAATAGAGTGCCACGATATATTTTGTAAGTGTGTGTCTAAATTATTGTAAAAGATTAAAAGTATTTTCAAAATTTCACCCTGGATTTCAATGAGGGATTTAAAATTTAGTATGCTAGGAATTTTTACGCAGGAGAAAACTCTGGCTAAAGCTAGGAATAAAAGATTTCGGTACGTTGCTTTAAAGTTTAAAGAATTTAACATGGCTTTGATGGATTACAATAATATCACATGCGCCAACAATAAATCATTGATTAATGAATAATTCCTGATGCATTTGGATCCAATGATTAATTCTATTACGTAATAGTGACAACATATCCGGTGGCGCCAAAACCGTGTTTCCGCCTAACGGTAGACATCTCGTCGCTTCGATATTTGAATTTTGAATTTGGAATTTTATGATGCGTTTGTATTTTTTTTGTCGGTGTTTTTTATTTGGTAACTAGGTGACGCTTAGGTGGAAACGTACATTGTTATAAGCTAAAAAGTATTATATGCCCTTTTTCAGGACTCAAAGTATCTCCATACAAAATTTCAGCAAAATCGGTTCAGCGGTTTAGGAGTGAAGAGGTTACAGACAGACAGACAATCAGTTATCACTTATCAGACACAATTTCACAGTTATGATATCTATACTAATATTATAATTGGGAAGAGTTTGTTTGTTTGTTTGAACGCGCTAATCTCAGGAACTACTGGTCCGATTTAAAAAATATTTCACTGTTAGATAGCCCATTTAGCGAGGAAGGCTATAGGTCTCAGGAACTACTGGTCCGATTTAAAAAATATTTCATTGTTAGATAGCCTATTTATCGAAAAAGGCTGGAGGCTATATTTTATCACGCTAAGACTAATAGAGGAAAGTGTGAAAAAAACGGGGGAAATTATTTGAAAGGGCTTATTAGAACGTACTGGAGCAATTTTTATGTTATTTGGCACACATGAGGAATATACCACGTGAAATGTACGGTTTCCGTGACATTCCTAAATTACGCGGGCGAAGCCGCGCGGAACATCTAGTTACTGATAATATAAGTAATGAGTTATATTATACCTAGTGTCTTTGACTCCTTGAATAGCGACTCTATAGATTCAAAGACAATGCTACAATTTGGCAAATTGTGGAAAATATCACTTTGAACGACTACTGAGTTATCTTCAGTGTGCCTCAATACCTGCCTGTCTCTTAAGTACCCCGCAAACGATCAAATTGTTTGTCAAATTTTACGTGTTTGTCAAACGGTTTGATAGTGTACAAGCTTTGTTTGAAGCGTTTGTCAAACATACTATGTGTTTGACCTGTTTGAAGAAAATTTGCATTGGCGCGGGCGTAGCGTTTGACAAACGTGTTTGAACGTGTTCCGCTGTATTTGTCAAACAAGATCTCATGATCTCAAACCGATTCTAGCTAATTGTTCGACTAACTTGTTTGATGCACGTTTGTTCGACGAACTCAAAAGGAAAACGTAAATTACACCAAACATGTTTGTCAAACAAATTTGATCGTTTGCGGGGTAGGTACCTTATATTTCACCTTGGATTATTTCTAAATGTAGCCTATGTCCACAGTTGGTGTGGTGGTACAATGGAGGCGAGAGACCGTGAAATACTTCCTCGGCACCATGAAGCCCACGGAGCAGTCGCTGCAGACTTATGGTATAGACGAGAGATTCTCCATGTGAGTATACCAGAAAGTAGACGTGAAGAAAGAGTTTGAGTATTTGATGGTGTTCTCCATATGAGTATAACAGCAGAAGAAGAGTAGACCAAAGGTACAAGTTGGAAGCCAGCTACATGAAGTTGCAGCAATCGACGTGTTGTCGCGACACTACTGGTTTCTATGTATTTCTATGAAAAGTAGCTTCGTGTCGCTAGCTGTGGAGGGTGTTTCATAGAAATACATACAAACCAGTAGTGTCGCAACGACACGTCGTCTGCAGTTGTTGCGTGTCGCTCGCTGCCGACTTGTACCTCATGAGTCATGAGACATGAGTCATGGCCCATGGGTAAGAATTTAGAGTACTCTGGTGTTTCGTCCCAAAGTTTTTGGGCCCACTGGGACCAATGACCAGATATGAATTATCTAGCGATTGGTCCCACTTTTATGATTTTTCTGGCAAGAAATTTTGAAGTAGGGTTGGCACAAAAATAATCAGTTATACATAACCATAATATTGTTTTGTACATTTAAAACATAGAACACTTTCACCTTAAACCGTATATTACAATTTATATTATTATTAACTAAACATACTGCTTCGAATTAGGTTTTAAAAAATACTGCTCTATATAATATATAAGATCTTAAATATCATAATAATATTTAAAGTACATACTTAGTGCTTAAACTAACGTTAATTACTGTTAGAGTATTCATATAATATCATTGGTCAAAGTTTTAACAAGTTGATCGGCGCGGGCACCCGCCGCCCGCGCCATGCCCATTTTACTTATTTGCACACCTTACATAAAAAGTGCAATAATTTGCACAATAAGTTTAATGTGTGCGAGAGAGATGGCATTAATTTAACAAGTTTGCCCGGTCTGTGATAAATTATGGCATTTAATACTTTATATATATTTTATAATTAGATATTATTATATAAAAATAAAAAAAGTGAGAAAAGTATGTCAGGTCCGACGCACGACTGGAGTTTACTCCTTAAGTACGAGTATCTAACCATACGCAAAAAGAGTTTATTCAACTGAAAAAAGATTAATATCATATGAAATCAGATGTTCCGGCAATATTATATCTACACCCCTTTCTGCCATAGTTATTTCAAAATACTTTTAGTTCACTTTAGCCAGTATAATAATAAAAATTATAACTTCACAATAACAATATTAATTATTCATATTTATAACAAAAAAAATATTATTTTTCCACGCAAGCGTAATAATAATAATAATAATAATATCTATTGACGCTTCACACCACGTCAATCTGGCCCCGTGCTAAGTACCTGAAGGACTTGTGTTACGGGTACCAGACAACGGAAATATATTTAATACTATTATACTATACATGTATTTAAAATTTTTATTACATCATACACATATTTAATACACGTCCATGACCCAGGAACATTGAAAAACTTTTTGTTCCGTCGGCGGGACTCGAACCCGCGACCCCCGGCTTGAGCTGCCACACACTCTACCCATTGAGCCACAGAGGTCGTCTAGCGTAGACCCCTATCGGGCTCTCGTAGACCCCCAGGGGTCCATCTGGACCACTTTGGGAACCAATGGTCTACATGATGCCTACCACAGGTTCGGGAACTAACCCGGCGAGAAAAACCCGGCATAAATCACTCATACACACCCTAAAGTAATGATATCTATGGACGCTTCACACTACGTCAGTCTGGCCCCGTGCTAAGTACCTGAAGGACTTGTGTTACGGGTACCAGACAACGGAACTATATTTAATACTATTATACTATACATATATTTAAGATTTTAAAGTAGTATCACTTTGTTTTGTGACACTATATAGCTCAAACAATACCATGTAAACGAATTAAATTAGTTCAGTATCTGGACAAATCACAGCTACAATCACATTTACCTATAACACTCAGGAACAACTAAAGTAATCCACGAATCTCATCTACATCGCGTTCAATTCCAGTGCCCCCAACTCCACGGACCTCCTCATCAGAGACGTCCAGCCAGACGACAGCGGGGTCTACTCCTGCGAGATCCTGCAGGAGAACCTGCCGTCCATCCACCACAGAGTTGCCGTGTTGGAGTCACCGAGGATCAGAGGTAAATAATAATAGCTCCCACACCGGTTTCGGTGACGGTGGCCGGTTTCATTGAAACCAGGCCAGCTATGCAGGAGTAATTTTATAGTGCCCCCGTGTGTGCGCAGTACACAAAAGCATTCTCTATTCCTATACTCTCATAACCCAGTGGGACGGAAGACCGATACGACTGTCGAGAGATCAGGCGCAGGACCGACTTTTTACATGCCCATCCGACGCATGAATCATCTTACTTGTCAGAAAATCAGGAGATCAGCCTGCATTGTCCTAACCAAACTTGGAAATATCATGTTTCCAACGCGGGAATCGAACCCACGACCCCCGAGTCAAGAGCTGCGCTCCATACCACTAGACCACAGAGGCGTTGCAGAGGTAAAGATCGTCCAACCAAAGAAGTTCTTGGGAACTTTAACTCTGCACCGTCCATCAGAAATCTGAATGGAAAAAAGGCCAGGGTTTAGGTACAAAGAGAGCTCCCTGCAAGAGAACCTCCCGTCCATCCCCCCTAGAGTTACCGTGTTGGAGTCACCGAGGATCAGAGGTGAGGATCATCCAACCAAAGAGGTTCTTGGGTATGGGTACCTTCACTGTCCATCAGAGATGTGAGTGAGCGAGACAGAAAGGCCAGGGCTCAGGTATAAAGAGAGAGAGAAAGAAGTATGCTCTTATTCAGACTGTATTTTCAAGAGCGAGGGGTCAAAAGTGTTCAGAATTCAGATTCGATCCCCGGTCATGGACCAAGATGGTCGAGACGAGCTAAGCCTTCAAATGGTAATTCTTTAATTAGCGTTTAATACGATATATTTGTATGGTAGAGTTATATTATCCCATAGTATAAAACAAAAATATTCTTAGCATCTTGAAACTTTGTCAAAAATTAAAATGTATCCAACTTCATATTCCAGAGTTTATAGCGACCGACAACGGGCGTGTCACAGAAGGCGCGGACCTGGTGCTGACCTGTGACGTCACTGGCTCCCCACCACCCAAGATCGTCTGGTCTAGAGACGGACCGAACGGCGTAAGTTCAAGAGTTTGTTACTAGATGGCGTTACTTTGGTCAATAATCGCGCTGTACATTTTTTGTTTTGATACCAAGTAGATTTTGATTTATACTTTGATATGTCTGGTAACTGCCCAACTTCATTATACGAACCCAAAAATACTGTTTAGCAGCGTCTATTCATCTAAAAATCGGCCAAGTGCGAGTTGGATTCGCGCACAAAGGGTTCCGTACCACTATAGAGCAAAAATAAGCTAAAAATTGTGTTATGATATATATTAAAATTTTTGTATGGGCGCCTCCCTTAATTATTTTATTTATTTAAATTTTATTATTACTAATTATTAAATTATTAAAATATAAATAAATTGAGTACTATCCCACCAAAAACATAAATGTAAAAATGCTGAGCCAAGTTCCATACAAACATATGAACAAATAATAGAGTCTATTTCTTTGCTTTATTGACTGTCTATAACAATTGATGTTATTTAAATAATGTGAGATCTTAAACTAGATTAGATCTAACTTGGCAAGTTTTCATTACGTCAGTCATTTTTCATAAAGTTATTGAACATTTTAATTCTGATGAAAACTAGCCAAGTAAAATGTAATCTAGTTTAAGATCTCACATTATTTAAATAACATCAATTGTTATAGACAGTCAATAAAGCAAAGAAATAGACTCTATTATTTGTTCATAATGTTATTTGGTTCCTATACGTACTTATTTCGATTTTCCATGGAACTTGGCACTCATTTAGATCTCCATCCTTTTTACGGCGTAGTCCATAGACAAGAAATATAATGTTTGTATGGAACTTGGCTCAGCATTTTTACATTTATGTTTTTGGTGGGATATCACTACTTTTTGTAAAGTAAACTTTCCGAGCAAGGGTAGACACCTTCATCTTCCCAGTTTAAATATTCATAATATTCGACTATATTCAATGGCAATTCGCAACCTTAATGTGTCATTTCACCACTTCCCGACAAGTGTCGGCTATGCTATCTGCGACTTATCTGGTAGATACTTCATCTATCAGATAAGTTGTGGATAGCCTATCTGAAACTTATCAGGAAGTGGGGAAAAAGCCCCTAAGTCTTGTTGAGACGTGAGTATCAGACGAATAAAACAAAGAAAATCCAAGCGAATGGAAAATGCAGAGTGTACAACTTACTATGCGGAAGTTAAGTAGCTATTATTATAGCTGTCTAACAGACAGACAGACAAACGGACGGACCGACGGACAGACAAACGGACAGACATATTGAAATAATTCTATGTCTATTCTCGGGACTCAAACTATATCTCCATACCAAAGAACAATCGGTACAAGCAGTTTGGGCGTGAAGAGGTAACAGACAGACAGACACACTTCATAAAGTCACCTTGTATTCATTCCAAGTTTTTTCAATTCACAAATAAATGTTTACGGGGAGCTCCCATACAATAAACGTGAGTTTTTGGCCTTTTTTGCTCTAAATCAATAATGGCAGCCGAAAGGTACTTGAAATGTTAATAAAATCCTTAATTATATTTCTTCTTTCATAACAAATAATAAAAGTAAAATAAAATAAATATTTAAAGGCGGTCTCCATACAAAAAACACAATTTTCGCTCTGTACGACTCGAACTTGACCAATTTTTTTTGTTTTCGGATTTTTCCCTACGGTTACACACAATTACCGAGCTGGATTCCAAATTTCAGCCTTCTAGGTCATCTGGAAGTGGGTTAGAATTTTGATCTATAGGTCAGTCAGTCAGTGATAAAAATTTAGATTTTCGGACGTTAATATCTCAACAACCGTTTGAGCTGTGCTTATGAAATGTAAAGTATGTATTTTATTTATTTATTTATTTAAAACTTTTGCTCATTTCCGTACAAAGGCGGGCTTAATGCCTCGTGGCATTATCTTCCAGCCAAACCTTAGGGTGTTCAGAGAAAGTGAGGTAGATGCAAACCCAAAAGAGGACAAAGGGATTAAAAATACCTTAAAATGAATAATACAATATTAGGTATAATTATATTCATATGTATTTATCTCGCAAGTCTCATTATATGAGCTAAATTTGAAACGTTATGTGAAATAGTTTCTGAATTATCAGGGAGTCAAAAGTAGCTGCAAATGGTTCGTGTAACACACGGTGCGGCTCGCCATTCTGTTATGCTGGAACTTGGCTTGACACTCTACCGCGTGTCTAGATCCCGTCTATAATATTTAATTGACATAACTCGTAACATGACATATTTAAATGACGTAGGTCCGTCATGTACCTAGAAATCAGTTTCTTCGATGGTACTATCAGAGAAGTTGATTCCTATGCAAATCGGGGACCTACGTAGTGTGGTCGCGTTACGTCAAACCTAGCCGAATCACAGTTAACATTGAATTGACATCATCAACTGCACAGGAATCAATTTCCTCGATTGTACATGTACAGATAGACTTAAATAGTTAAGTACTACCCAGTAAACACACAACTTGTATATTAACCAAAACAGATACAGAATTGTGTCTTGAAGTCATATTAATTCTTTTAATCGTCACTATCCAAATATGAATACTCTATAAAGGCATTTATTGCATCAAATTATGCTTACTGCTATCTTATATATAAAATTCTCGTGTCACAATGTTAGTCCACAAACTCCTCCGAAACGGCTTTACTGATTTTTACCAAATTTTATATGCATATTCAGTAGGTCTGAGTATCGGCTACTCGGTACTTTATATATTGATAAGTGCATTTGTTGAATAAATAATAGTAAATTATTACAACCTGAGACTGACGGCGACCATTGTGCGACGATCGACGTTGCCATGGCGACATATTTATTTAGTCACTTCAATAAAATAATTTGGGCGAAATACTTTATATTATGGCAAAGCAACGTTTGCCGGGACAGCTAGTAATATATAAAATTGTTACAATGTCAAAAATCTATTAACGTAGGATAATTCTAAATTACAGCTTCTAAAACAGCTTTCAAACTTATACTAAGACTATTATTTTACATTGGGAATTAAAAAAAAAATTACGCTTTAAATAAGCAATAATAAACTAATTTATACTTAGTGCTTTTGAACGTATATTGATTTTTTGTAGTAATAAAAGCTTTCTAATAGTCGATGGTTGTGCTAATTTAATGCTAGTCCTATATTAACATTGACTTTACAACAAATAATGCCTTTGCTCCGTTTTCTTTCTGATCTATTCATCTCTACAGCATATAGCTTTATTTTGATCGAAATAAAAGTATTGTTAGAACTATGAGCAATAATAACATCGTAATTTGAATTTACAAAATGTTTATTTTAAATAATTGCGAATATATTACACTGGCTAATTTAATATATAAGAAAGGATAAAAAGGCTTGGAAAAAAAAAACAGGCGGATTCAAAAGAAAGCTTAAAACTGATTTTATTAATAATTGGAGTAAACAAAAAATATATCTCCATTATCAGGGTCTTCTTCTTCGAGCCATCTCAAAATTCTCTCTTCTGCACTGCTTGAAGCCATTATTCTGGAAAAAATCATCTTGTTAGTACTAACCTTCTTATAAATTATATGGCTGAACATAATAATAAGTGTCTTGTATAGTGCTATACGAGCTCTAATTTTTGTAACGGGCTATATTAAAATTAACAGCACTATTATGCTATCGTCAAATGCCTAAAGCTTTAATTTTATTTGTCGCCATTAGCTTTCCTTTTCATATCTTACAAAAGGAATGCAAGTCGCTATAAGATCGACTTAAAAGGGAATGAAATTATTTGTATTTTGTACGGATACCTTTATAAGCTACATTTATTTGTTAAACCTATTGCTAAAGGCTAGTTTTTATATTTGTTAGAACTATAGGTTATGTTTTCTAAAAATTTTATACTATAATAAAGTATTTTAGCGAGGGCGCGTGTATTCTTTACTAATGTAGGGGAGACGTGGGTCTTGCACCACAATTCGAAAACACTCGCGTTTATACTTCAGAAACTGTGTTTATTTACGTTTCTACATGAGTTAAAAAACTTAAAACTAAATAAAATAAAACGGGAGACGCAAGTCAACCCGCCATTCCCACGCGGCACGCGCGCCCCATACACTCTCTTTTGAAACTCTCGCGTCGCCATCTAGCGATAAAACTTAAAGGTACCGCGGTGGCGGACGAACTTGCCTTCCCGAAGCAGTAGTTTGCGGCAACGGAAATATAGGTGGCGCTACACTAATAACATGTATATTTCACCCGACAAAATGATGTGCGCAGCTAATTTCACTCAAAACAATCAGAAATAAAGGCATTACTTACCCATTCAATATTAGCTGCATTTAATTAATTCAGGTCAACACAATACTTTGCGCGGCCAACAGCAGTCAGCAGAATAATTACATTTTTAAAATCATTATGGTTTTCTTTTTTACAGAGGAAGTAAAACAGTAAGCATTGTTATGAAATTTTAAAAACAGATTGTAATTTTAAAAGCTATATATTAACTGTATTAAAGTCGCAAAAAATGCCATTTGTTTATTCCTATGCTCATAACTGACTTTATTAATGAAGTAATATGATAATTATAATGCTATTAAATAGACTTTATACAACTCAATGCTGTCTAAAGGGGGGGCCCAAATTTTACTTAAAAGAGTCGTATAAAAGATATACAGCCGATATACGATTTGGTTAGAATGCTTTGTACATTAACTCGTGCTATTATAAGTTTGTTATATTAATGGTGTTTTGTGTTTACTGGGTACGGATAGGTGACCTATCGATAAGTCAATCAATAAGAGGAAGTACCGTGCTGTCTAGATAGCGCTTACGCAAGTCTGGACCTAGTGCATATAACTAGACCTAGCAACGACTTTTGTTGTATTAGAGTCAAATAAAATTACTATTAGGCCGTGTTTCCACCTGCAAGACAGCAGTCGCGAGAAGTGTCTGACTGTCTGACAGCAGCTTGCAAGTGTTAGGCTGCGTTTCCACTGAAGCGGTGCGGAGCTTAGCGGTGCCCGAATTGACCAATCGTGCGGAATTCCGGAATTCCATTTCCATTCCAATCCAATTCCAGCTGAATGACAACGAAGCGGAGCGAAGATTTCGAGCATGGTGACTGGTCAATTCGGGCACCGCTTAGCTCCGCTCCGCTCCGCTTCAGTGGATACGCAGCCTAAACCCCGTAGCAACTAGCAAGTGCTGTCGACAATTTGTCTAGCGCTTCCTGCGAGTAGTTGCAACAGCATGTCTAAACATGTCTGCGAGGACTCGCGAGTCGCGACAATATTATTAATTTAGGCCGGCAACGCACCTGCAGCTCTTCTGATGTTGCGAGTGTCCATGGGTGACGGTAGTTGCTTACCATCAGGTGAACCGTTTGCTCGTTTGCCCCCTTATTCAATAAAAAAAATTTGCAAGAAACTCACGCAAGACTTCCGCGAGTTTGCTTGCAGGTGGAAGTACACGGCCTTATTAATTTGTCAAACTAAAATTAAAGTTAAAAGCGCCATCTATCGGAAAGACTAACAATTATTTAATGTCACAATCGCGATAAAAAAAATTGTACTATCGAGGAAATTGATTCCTAGGCAGTTGACAGTTTAACTATGGAGTGTAGGTAGAGGAGAACTATCTCTGTATGTAAAAAGTGTCCGCGGAAATGCGTTAAATTAGGGTGAAACTAATTCACTCTAAGGTGGCGCTACAGTAGCAACAGGGTAAATTTTATATCATTTAGCAACTTTTGTTTCAGCTATTTTAGGTTATATTTTACAAAATATATTGGTATTAACCCAGTAATTCTAGTAATCTTCTTAATATATATAATTCTTCTGTGAGTGTGTATGTCGCTGAACTTCTCTTAAACGACTGGACCGATTTTGATGAATTTTTTTGTGTGTGTTCAAGGGAATTTTGTCCGCTGGACAATGTTTTTTTAATTAATTTTTAATTTATTAGTAGTTGTTGATTTTGGAATGTTTTACATTGGATCCGACAGACGGCGCTACCATCGCAGTGTCAAATTTTAAATAATATTCGAATTCGAATTTTAATTTTAGTCTGTCCCGCGCGTAGTTAGCGCTGCGATCAAATAAAAAAAAAATACTTTATATACTTAATATAGCAAAGAAACGTTTCCCGGGACAGCTAGTAATTTATATTCCAGTAACAATTTATATTTTGTCACCAACGGCTACATTCATTCCTACACTCCATAATACATTCCATACCCTTTGCTGCAGCTAGCGCCACTTTCAAATAGTTCTCCTCAATCTACACTCCATAAGTTTAACGTCATTTAGTCGGATCATGCCAATTCAATGTTAATTATTGTGATCTGTCGGCTGGGTTTGACGCACGGAAATAATACTGTGTATTATAGCCGTCGATCAAATATTATATAATCGGATAATCGGAGTTTACTCCTTAAGAATCGATTTTCATATATAAGGCGCCCGGTATGAGAAAAATCCGAGGGGTAAAACCTACTAACAAGTAACGAAAAAATGTGTCACGTTTTTGGTGCGCAACTTTCTAATTTGGCTGTGAGTGTATTAAGACCATAAAGGTAATATACCTATCGGAATATTATAGGTATTATTATTTATTATTATATTCCGATAGGTATATTAACTTTATGATTAAGACGTACATAATATGGTATGCTGTATTGGCGACTATACCTATATACTATATGTTATTGGGCTTGTTTGTTTCTATCAGTGTCGATGTATTTATATTGCTATTTTTGTATCAGTAATTAATATTGTTACTGTGAAGTTATAATTTTTATCATTATACTGGCTAAAGTGAACTAAAAGTATTTTGAAATAACTATGGCAGAAAGGGGTGTAGATAATATTGCCGGAACATCTGATTTCATAATTATGATATTAATATTTTTTCAGTTGAATAAACTCTTTTTGCGTATGGTTAGATACTCGTACTGAAGGAGTAAACTCCAGTCGTGCGTCGGAACTGACACACTTTTTTTATAGCTCCGTGGTTTGACGTAACGCGCCCAAACTACGTAGGCCCCCGTCTGCCTAGGAATCAACTTCTCTGATAGTATAGTTCTTGCAATCTACGAGTGCGCGTTGCCTTTATTTGTAGTTGGAAATGCGAATAGACATTTTCGTTTGCGTACCCGACGGAGCAGTCAGTAGCGAGCCAGCCATGTACGCGTGTATTGATACGGTCACTCACACAACTAAGGGCGTCGCGCACTCGTAGATTGCAAGAACTATAGTAGGTAGTTAATTGATTTATTTTTAAGTAATATTTTGAACAGCTAATAATATGTACATAAGTATATCATAATATTAAAATTTCCTGCCTTCCTTTATTGATGTCACGCTTATTTTCTTCCACAAATGTAGGTCGTCTGCGGCTTCCTTTCCTTTGAATGAAAGCATACATCAATGAATTAATATTTATATTTAGAATGAATGAGTGACGTAACCAGATAATGGACTCACACGATGAAATTGACCTTAGACCTTATGACCTACATAATACGGTTCAATATTGTGTGCGGATGTTTTCTAATTAAATTGTTTATTACGTGCCATTGGCAATGTCATATTGACGTTTACAAGTTCATAATATCGTGTCTTTATTAATTTAATTAATTAAAATATTTAGTATTTACATGAGCTAGTTGTACACAGAGTACAACTAGCTGATAATATTTTTCAAACGTTTTTATCACTCCAATTAAAATTCTAGGCCCTGAAGACTGAAGTAACAAGTATTTATTAAGTTCAAAAGTTATGAGTTCAAAAGTTTTAGTGCGGTATCAAGTAATTTTTCCAACGTATTGCACTAAAATAGGGCTTTTCCGTTACCGTGTACCGTTTAAAGTTACCGTTGGTAGTACCTATTGCAATATTTAAAAGATGTTGACATATAATAATTAAGCGTCATCTATCGTCAACATTTCGAAACAGATCAACGCCATCTATCGCGAAATCCTTGCAACCAATTAACACCATAGTATCGTTTAAAATAAATTATCTCGAAGCAAATCAACGCCATCTATCGCCCAATTTAAACAACTAATCCAACTATAATAAAACCTCCATAACAACTTTGAGCGTGGCGTCCGAATCAAGAAAATCCTTAACGAAAATAAAACTAACACCACTCCCACACTATCGTCCATCTATTGTTCTTTCGCCAGTGCAATCTATGTGTCACTTTCTCGCTTACAGAACGAACGTCTGCACGAGCGAGACGGCGAGTTTTTCAACAACAGCGTCCTCATAAGGAACGTGAATCGCCAGCACACCGGAAAGTACTACTGCTACGCTTTCAACCCGATCGGCTCGAATCAGGCTGAAGTGAATGTTCATGTTAAAGGTGAGAATCTTTACTAATAAAGGCGAAAGCATGTCTGTATGTAATGTAGGAACATAGTGTCTAAACACACTAGGCTGAATTACGCCTACGTAAATTCCGCCGCGTTTACGCCGCGTATCAAACGCATACAAAATACGGACGGAACCGAAATTCCGTCGCGAGCCGAATTTCCGTCGAGCAGAGTCGAGCGTAAAGTTCGGCAGCGATTCGGCGGTAACGTTTTGTATGTGTC
Organism: Polyommatus icarus; assembly: GCA_937595015.1. Lineage (NCBI taxonomy): Eukaryota > Metazoa > Arthropoda > Insecta > Lepidoptera > Lycaenidae > Polyommatus > Polyommatus icarus. The sequence continues at coordinate 2,166,640 of OW569342.1, read as the reverse complement.
TAAACACACTAGGCTGAATTACGCCGGCGTAATTTACGTGGCCGAAATTACGTTCAGCCGCTTACGTCTGATGTGACACACTATAAATTACGCAAGAGCCAAAATTTCGCGGCGTAATTTCCGTTGCCGAACGCGCGCGTGAGTATTTACGGCTGAACGTAATTTCGGCCACGTAAATTACGCCGGCGTAATTCAGCCTAGTGTGTTTAGACCCTGGGCCCGTACCACGAAACGGTTTTGAGACTCAAACAATCGTACGAGAATGTTGCGTCCTACTCAAACAAACGTAAATGGCGTTCCTAGAGCAGGACGCAGCATTCTCGTCCGATTGTTTGAGTCTCAAAACGGTTTCGTAGTAGGCCTACTGGGTGAAGTTTTGAGGAGGTGACGAGACTTTCGGGTTACGAATGATAATAATATTATGCACAACCAAGGACCAACCAACCAATGTTTTTTAGCTTAATCCTTCAAGCCCCATAAGGACACCGGTGACCGCGACAACAATAGAATACAATAGCATTTCCAAGAATCCCCGATCGAATGGATAAATAAAAATATTTCAACATATAATAATTAAGCGCCATCTATCGTCAAACTTTAACAACAAATCAATGCTAATGAGTGCTACCGTTTTTGCGCTCACTAGATGGCGCAACTGTTGACTTAGGTCCATAAAGTTAATATACCTATCGGAATAGAGAAACAAAGGCCTGAGCTAGCGAGATGTCACTATCAGTAACACTGCGTGGTAGAAAGAGAAGCGTGATTTGAGGTTGCATAGCTTTTTTTTCATCTGTTTGACAGTCTGTCTGCCCCTGGGCCGATCGTTGTCAATTTGGGCTCTCAGAAAAATTGTGATTTTAAGTTAAATAATGAATAGTTTTTAGAAATACTGCTCTAGAAACATGGTTAATTGTTTGTGGAATGATTCTGGATCCGCACATCGAAAAAACCCGGACAAATATTCATTTCGCAGGTGAATTATTCTACATCGACAGGGCCTAGTTTTAAGTTTATTTTTGCCAATTCCCTACGAGTTATTGGTATTGATTTTGAGAACTCACTTCTTTAAAGGGTTCATTATATGGAAAACATAACTTGACTAGCCTTGGTGCACAATTTAAGGATATTTTGTGTAAACAATTTTCATATATTTTACACTAGGGCTGCATCAATTTATCGATAAGTTGTATCGATATGAAAATATTTTTTAGTTAAGTATACTAATTATCTAGGAATGTTGAAATGATAACATACTCATCCGTAGTTTATAATTAGTTTAAGTATATTGATATACTATCATACATAATTCATCGTTTTTAAGATTGGGCCCAAAGGGTAAAAAGTCCTAGTAGTGGGGTCCCGCAGCCCGCTCTACTACTAAGACTTCGTTGCCTGTCCGTCTGTCCATCCGTCCGTCCATCTCTCTGTGTCCAGGCTGTATAACAAGAACCACTATAATAGTAATAGACTTCTGAAATTTCCACAGATGTAATGTCATTCTACATCCAATATGACTGCTCATCCAAGATAGGGGAATAGTTGAAAGCACTTCTGCAAGATGGGCATCAAATAAAAGGGCTCATTGAGAGTGAATTGAAAATTACTAGGGTCTAGTGAAGTCGTGTCGTGTCGTGTACTCATATTGTCCCGTGACGTAACCTGTCGTGTCGAATCGTGTCATGACGTCATGTCGTGTCGTATCGTGTCGGGTTTTAGAAAATGCCCGGTTGAAACCGGTCACCCTTCATGCGCGAGTCCGACTTACACTTGGCCAATTTTTCAGATTTCCTGCTGACCTGAATACCAGAAATTCATGGCTTAAAATAATTAACCGTCCAAACTGGACTCCGAAGAAAACTTCATGCATACTTAATTATGCAGCAAGCATTTTGAAGAAAAGTCACATTTTACTTCAAAATTACAATTTTATTATATATCTATGCAGTTTTATTTTATCCCATTTTATTTTGTTTACAATCTTACAATTATTATTGCATGATCGATATTTTGTCGAATTACAAGATGTTTGTACATCACTGACACGCACACGTAAACATAATTGTATACACAGATGTAAATCAAATTTTGGTTAAGCTTGACAGCTCGGGATTGTTTCTCTATTCCGATAGGTATATTACCTTTATGCTTAGGTCCGAAGTTTAGCTATTGAATTCATAATAATCTAGAATCCCATTTATTTAGTTAAATTTAAATAATATCTTCTTTACTTTTGCAATTTTTTTGATAACCGTTTTTTTTAATACGATTATTATATTTTGTTTTCTTAATTTCGCATTTCGCATTTAGTGATCAATTTATATTGATCGCTAAATAATACTTTTAGGGATAATTTTAAACGAAGGAGATCACTTTTCAACAGGTAAATTGCATAAATAATAATTTTTGCCACGAAAACCGCAAAAACTAGTACAAAATACTAAATAGACGTTTTTGGACACTAGCGCCTCTAGCGGAAAATTCACGCGGTATCATCAAACCTTTACAAGTCAATTCTATCTATCATCTATTTATTTTTAAGCTGTCCTTAATAAAACCTATGCAATAGCATAGGTTTTATTGAGGACTTTGAACGCGGCGTAACCCCCCCAATCAGCGTGCGGCGTTGGTAGACTTCGGTACAGTGTTTGTGTGCGTGCGAGTCTTTACCGCGGCAGTCCGCGTGTGCCACACGTATTTTGTATCATATATGTCGCAGTCATCTGGTTTAATTTGCGATTCGATCAAATCACTAGCGCATTCATTGAAGACGTTGACTGTAACGTTTAACGTCTTGACTAAAATTCATAGGTATAGCGTAGTCGTTAAATGGGATGCTATATTTTTTTCTAGTAGCCGTTGACGGGGTAGCTATGGGTAAATCCACGCTTTCATATTATTTTATTAGTTATTACAAATAAAGCACTTTAATGTACCATCGAGGAAATTGATTCCTATACAGTTGATAGACCAACGTTATTTGGTCGAATATGTCAATTCAATGTTAATTGTGATCTGTTGACGTATGGGTTTGACGTAACGCAACCAAACTACGTAGGTCCCCGATCTGCATAGGAATCAACTTCTCTGATAGTACATGTAATCGATAAAATATCAACACAGTGATATCAGCTGTGCGAGCTGTTTGACCCCATACTTGTTTTAGTGACTAGTAGCGCCGCAGTAGGAAGAAAATGAAATACTTACGTTCAATTACCTGACGGATTAATTCATGTCCGCTATCTTCAAAACGCTATGGTACTAATCGCTAACTAGTTGAACGTTGAGGGACGATCGTTCAATCGAAGTTCGGCCGAGTCATTCAATTGAATGGTGTCATTCGATGAATGCGCTAGTCATGCAATCGAATCGCAGATTGAATAGATGACTACGATATGTATACACTCTCAATTTGCCAATAATTGTATATTTGACCATAGTTATCCAATGATTACTATAATTCCAGGCAAGCCGCGCGTCCACGTTCACCGGACCGTGGTGAACTCCGCCGTCAACGTTGAGGCGGTGCTGCAGTGCGCTGTACATGATGACTCTGAGTGAGTATACCATCTAATAATAATACATTACTTAGGCTGGTATAAATAGTCAGTACTCAAGATGCATCTCGGTCGCAAGATACGGTTCAGGCTCTGTGATTGGTTGGCTGTTAAAAATTTTTACCAGGCCCGTATTTTTGGTCAGTACTTAAGATGCGAGCCGCTCTCAAGTCGCGGTTCGGCTCTGTGATTGGTCCAAATTTTGACAGCCAATTACAGCCTGAACCGTGTCTTGAGACCGAGATGCATCTTGACTCTTGAGTACCTACTGACCAAAAATACAGGCCATAGAGCCGAACCGCGTCTTGAGACCGGTCGCATCTTAAGTACTGACTATTTATACCAGCCTTAATATTAGTTGCGTATTCAAGCTCTACGGATTTCGTCTTCGAATATGGGTGTCTGGAAGAAACCGCATTCAGCGGCAAGACCGCCTGTTTGTACAGATTCCTATATTGTTATATTTTAATTTGCATTTTAGTTTAGTTTGTACAAATGAAGAATTTTCTATCTATGTATTTATCTATGGGTGTCTTCTTGAATATGGGTTGAAAACGATACCCATATTGCAAGACGACATCCATTTAAAGATGACATCGATATTTTGTCAGCGTCTTTATCTTTACGATATTTTTGGAACGGAGTTCCTTATCGCGCGTTGCGAAAGGAGGTTAGACCGAAAAAATTGTAACGACACTTTTTAGGGTTCCGTACCCAAAGGGTAAAAACGGGACCCTATTACTAAGACTTCGTTGTCTGTCCGTCTGTCCGTCTGTCTGTCACCAGGCTGTAACTCAAGAACGGTAATAGCTAGAGAGTTGAAATTTTCACAGAATGTGTAAATCTGTTGGCGCTATAACAAATACTAAAAATAAAATAAAATAAACATTTAAGGGGGGCTCCCATACAACAAACACAATTTTTGGCCTAATTTTGCTCTATAAAGGTACGGAACCCTTCGTGCGCGAGTCCGACTCGCACTTGGCCGATTATTTTATTAGTACCTGCATGTTAGGGGCAGAGGGCGTTGCGCGTCGATAGTGTTCCTGTGCGTCAACTAGATGGCGTTTTTGAGAATAAACAGCGACGCGTTGTTAGTATTCCTGGGCGTCAATAGATGGCGTTTTTTTAATATATTTTTTTAGTATAAAAGTATGTATTATACAGATTTTTTGCACATAAGAAATAACTTCGTTCCATTCGGGTGTCCATTGACACCTCTCAAGTTTTATTACTTAATATTTCACCACTTACTGATATGTGCCGGATAGGCTATCCACAACTTATTGTGAGAGATAGAGCATCTAAAACTTTAAAGACAGTGCGTGACCTACATTCCAAAACTTTTATGCCATTTTGGATAATAAATTGTAACTTATGATTCCAGTGTCCGAATCCGCTGGTACAAGGACGGCCAGCTGGTGTCCAATACCGGAGCTTTCACCGTGGTGTCTGCGGGATCCCGCTCCAATCTCACCGTGACACCGGAGAGCGATGCGCACTTCGGCACCTACACTTGCGAGGTAAATATCTGCCTGAGTGTGTGCGCAATACACAACACTCGCACATTACTGAACGAGCGAGAGAACGACGTACAGACCGACACCTATACTACTAAACGAGCGAGCGACTTACACTTCGGCACATATACTTGCGAGGTAATAATAATAATAATAACATCTATGGACGCTTCACACCACGTCAGTCTGGCCCCGTGCTAAGTACCTAAAGGACTTGTGTTACAGGTACCAGACAACGGAAATATATTTAATAGTATTAAACTATACATATATTTAAGATTTTTATTATATCATACACATATTTAATACACATCCAGACCCGGGAACATTGAAAACTTTTTGTTCCGTTGGCGGGATTCGAACCCGCGACCCCCGGCTTGAGCGTCCAACGCGCTTACCACTGAGCCACAGAGGTCGTCAAATATATTTTATAGTGCCCTAGTGTGAACGCAATATAGAACACTCTTTACCTGGGTTTGACTGACATAAAACTGAAGAGAATTGAGTGACCGTCTAATACCATTCGTCAGTCCATCAGTCACCATCATTCAAACATAATTCATGATTGACGGAATTGACTGTCGCTTGCATGATCGTATAATGGATGCCTAAGAATCAACCTCAAAACCACTTTAATACTTGACTTTATATTTACAGGCGGAGAACGACCTCGGCAAGCACAACCGTTCCATCGACCTGGTGCAGTCTCCAGTCGTCGAGAACCTTGATGCTGATGGCACCAAGCTGTCCTGGACGATCCACTCCCACCAGCCGCTGCGCCAGATCGAGATACAGCTGAGACAAGCTGGAGGGGTGAGTAGAGAGAGACACTAACGCGACATATTTATTGGGACGAAGTTCCTTATCGTGCGTTGCGAAAGGAGGCTAGGCGGAAAAGGTTGTAACGACACATTTTTATCACTTTCCCTGTAGCGCGAAGTATTAGTACGCGCTGTATTGCGCTGTAGGGGCAGAGGGTGTTGATATTATTCCTGCGCGTCAACTAGATGGCGTTTTTGACATTTAAATAAATTTTATTACAATTCTACAATAGTGTCGTTGTTAGTATTCCTGGGCGTCAATAAATGCCTTTTTTTATAACTTTTCTTTGTTCCATCCGGGTGTCCCTTGACACCCATCCTTTTGTTTCTTTCCGCCAAGGAAGGGACTATGTTAGATATTGTGTTGTATAACAAGTAAATAGTAATATTCGTAAAGAAATGTAACGTGAGCTATAAAGCATATTTTGCAATAAAAAGAAAGAGAAATAAACTTTGCAAGGAGCTTGCGTATCAGGGAATATGTATAAAAAATAATTAAGCTTCGCTACTGAAGGGAACAACAGTAAATATTATAGTTCTAGAGATAATGTAGAAAGACATATTATTGGTAATTTTGAAAAGGGTAGCGTTAATGGTAGAATAAAGAAATAGCTCATAGCAATATTAAAGTTGAGCTTAAACGAGTTTATGATGTAACACAGAAAAAACAGGAGATAACAATTACACAATTAATAATAATTATACCACTTGTATTTCAGGAGGGTGAATGGCGCACTATCACCGTGCCGCTCCCCGAGGGGCGTAGTCACGTGTACAACCAGGTCTATCTTCTGGAAGACGTCGAGAGCGGGAAATACGAGGCGACCGTCAGAGTGCAGAACGACAAGAGCTGGAGTCATAGTGACAGCGCGCTGTTCGATATCGGTGAGTGGTGATTATGATGATAGTAAAGATGATAATAATGGTGATGATGATGAAGATGATGATAGTAAAGATGATGATGATGATTGATACGATGATGGGAATTACGAGGTCGTAGATCGCTCTCGCACTGATGATGATGATAGTAAAGATGATGATGATGGAGATTGATGGAAAGTACGACGTCGTAGATCGCTTTTGCACTGATGATAATAATGATGATGATTATAGTAGAGATGATAATGATGGAGACGATGATGGGAAATACGTGGATGTAGATCGCTTTTGCACTGATGATGATGATGGTGATGATGATAGCAAAGATATTGATGATGATAGTAAAGATGATGACGATGGTGATTGATGGAAAGTACGACGTCTTAGATCGCTTTTGCACTGATGATTATGATGATATTAGTGGTGATGATGATGATGAAAGGAAGTAGAGGTCGTAGATCGCTTTTGCACTGATGATAATAATGGTAATGATTATAGTAGAGATGATGATGATGGTGATTAATGGACAGTACGAGATTGTAGAGCGCTTTCGAACTCATTCCTCTAAGGGTCAAAATATCAGACCGCAATGCGACGCGTAGATGCATTTCTTCAATTGCGTGAGACGTCATGGAAGTCTGTCAATCTAAATCTAATATATATAAATCTCCTGTCACGATGTTTGTCCGCGATGGACTCCTAAACTACATAACCGATTTTAATGTTTCTTTTTTTTAAATGTGTGTTTTTTTCCAACTTCAGAGATAGGATAGCTTAGATCTTTAATTATAGTCGTAATTTTATTTTATTGCAAATTATTTGTCTATAATTAATTGACAGTCACAATTTAAAATTTAGTTTGTTGTTATTTTTAGCAATATTCCGCGAAATAAACTTCCACCTTTAAGTAAATGAGTGAGTGCACGCATAGGCATGCGTACAGCACCTCCCTCCTCCCACACTGCCTATGCGTACACTCGCATGCAAGAACTTGCAAACACCACCACCACACAAGCAATAATGTTGGCAAATCCGTGCAAGGCCCCTCACCACCATGCAGGTTGAAAACCTCGACGCGCGTTTCGCTCCAACACCGGAGCATCCTCAGGATGTGGACTCTACGAACAACGTCCGTCAAGTGCCGCCGCCGGCCAAAACACCGCCTTTTATATCCTATCAAGCCCCGCTACTATCCCCACTACCCCCACTACCCTCACCAGTACCCCCGAACATATTAATAAGCGGTGACGTAGTCAAGCAAGTTTGGTCATTCAACAATGCAAATCTGTTATTTTTCTTTTCTTTTATGATCTCTAATTGTTCCAACACGCTCAGCCGAAAGCCTGACTTTCGGCTGAGCGTGTTGGAACAATTAGAGATCATAAAAGAAAAGAAAAATAACAGATTTGCATTGTTGAATGACCAAACTTGCTTGACTACGTCACCGCTTATTAATATGTTCGGGGGTACTGGTGAGGGTAGTGGGGGTAGTGGGGATAGTAGCGGGGCTTGATAGGATATAAAAGGCGGTGTTTTGGCCGGCGGCGGCACTTGACGGACGTTGTTCGTAGAGTCCACATCCTGAGGATGCTCCGGTGTTGGAGCGAAACGCGCGTCGAGGTTTTCAACCTGCATGGTGGTGAGGGGCCTTGCACGGATTTGCCAACATTATTGCTTGTGTGGTGGTGGTGTTTGCAAGTTCTTGCATGCGAGTGTACGCATAGGCAGTGTGGGAGGAGGGAGGTGCTGTACGCATGCCTATGCGTGCACTCACTCATTTACTTAAAGGTGGAAGTTTATTTCGCGGAATATTGCTAAAAATAACAACAAACTAAATTTTAAGCTATGGATTTCCGCAAAGTAACGCCTGATCTCATTAACCAGTCACAATTATCTGTTAACTCCAAAAGATTCCAACAGATGTCGATACTTTTCGACTGGATTAAGTAACGGCTACTGGGTACTTTATAATATATTGATAACTGACGGCGACAATTGTTTGTGTGACGGGATAGCGATCGACGTTGCCAGGGTAACATACATATTTAGTCACTTCAATAAAATAATATGGCAAATACATAATATACTTATTATGGCAAAGCAACGTTTGCCGGGACAGCTAGTCTTATATAGAAAATTTTCGTGTCACAATGTTAGTCCACGAACTCCTCCGAAACGGCTTTACTGATTTTTACCTAATTTTATATGCATATTCAGTAGGTCTGAGAATCGGCTACTGGGTACTTTATGGGTACTTTATTTAATACTGGGTGCATTTGTTGGATAAATAATAGTAAATTATTATAACTCGAGACTGAGGGCGACCATTGTTTGTGCGACGGGATAGCGATAGACGTTGCTATGGTAACATACTTATTAAGTCACTTCAAAAAATAATATGGGCGAAATAGGTACTTTAAATTATGGCAAAGCAACGTTTGCCGGGACAGCTAGTCTATATCTATATCTATACTTATTATAAAACAAAGTCGCTTTTCTTTCCCTCGTGTCCCTTTGTTCCCTTTAATCTTTAAAACTACGCAACGGATTTTGATGATTCTTTCAGTGTTAGATAGCCCATTTATCGAGGAAGGTTATAGGCTATATTTTATCACGCTAAGATTAATAGAAGCGAAGAAATTGAGGAAAATGTGGAAAGGACGGGGAAAATTATTTGAAAGGGCTAACTTGAACGCGCTAATCTCAGGAACTACAGGTCCGATTTGAAAAATTATTTCAGTGTTAGATAGCCCATTTACTGAGGAAGGCTATAGGCTATATTTTATCACGCTAAGACTAATAGGAGAATGTGGAAAAAACGTCGGAAATTATTTGAAAAGGTTTATCTCGCGAACTACTGGAGCAATTTTTATGTTATTTGGCACAGATAAGAAGTAGACCACATAAAGGATCGTGATAGGCTATCGATTTATCATTTTTTCAGTGGCTTTATAGTATGTTATACCCGTGCGACGCCGGGGCGGGTCGCTAGTAATATATAAAACTCAAAGGTGACTGACTGACATGGTGATCTATCAACGCATCAGCCCAAACCACTGAACGGATCGGGCTGAAATTTGGCATGCAGGTAGATGATATGACGTAGGCATCCGCTAAGAAAGGATTTTGATGAATTCTACCCCCAAGGGGTTAAAATAGGGGAAGAAATTTATATAAGTGTAATAATACTTCTTAACGCGAGTGAAGCCGCGGGCAATACAAATTTAGAAATATAATAATAATAATATAATATAATATCTATGGACGCTTCACACCACGTCAGTCTGGCCCCGTGGTAAGTCCCTGAAGGACTTGTGTTACGGGTACCAGACAACGGAAATATATTTAATACTTTTTATACTATACATATATTTAAGATTTTTATTATATGATACACATATTTAATATACATCCATGACCCAGGAACTTTATAAACTTTTTGTTCCGTCGGCGGGACTCGAACCCGCGACCTCCGGCTTGAGCTACCAACGCGCTCATCACTGCGCCACGGAGGTCGTCAAATGCATCTAGGCGTCGTGTTGGGATCTGATTTGAACCTAAGTCTGACACATTGCCGATTCGTAGATAAGTCGGAAAACCGACTACGCCTTATTAACTTTTTTAGCAAACTGTTATTCTAAATTTCATTTTTTTTTGCTTTTTTTTATTTTTCATTCATATTCTTTCATTATTTTAGTTATCACAGTCTAAAAATTCACGTAACTGTTCGCCCCATAAAATGGAATGTTGTTTATTTGCTTTTATTTTCGACACTTGTTTTTTTTTAACCATTTTAATTTTTTTTCTTTTGTTTTCTTTTCATTTGTAGAAGTTCAACCGGAGTTAATCCAGCATGCTTCAGGTGAGATTTTTTCGTTACGCATGACACATCTTAATTATTTTTTTAATTTTTACTGTACAAAAGTCATGAATCATTTATTTTGTTATTTTTTGTAGTTTCTTACTTTCTTGTATATATTTCTTTTGTTTTATTTAAAACTCCAATTTCGCCAACGATTGCTAGTGTTCAAATACTATGCCGTTTTTAATGAAACAAAACAGCGAAATTGTCACCAAAAATGTTACCAATAACAATAAGTAAAAATATTTTTTTAGGAAGTTATTAAAAATAGGCGTAAGAAACTTATAAAATGCAACCTAACAAGTTTAAAGGCGCTGCGAAAGAATATGGGATGTACCATCGAGGAAATTGATTCTTAGGCAGTTGACAGACCAACGTCATTTGGTCGGATCATGTCAATTTAATGTTAATTGTGATCTGCCGCGGCCGGCTTGGTTTGACGTAACGCGACCAACTGCCAACTGCCTAGAAATCAATTTCATCGACCGTACATTTTTTTCCGTTTCTACAAGTTTTTTTTTTCTTTTTTCAGTGTACCGAGGCGGCTCCGACTCCTTACGACCAACGATCCTCGCGCTCACCACCCTCATATATCTCCTGGTTCGAATGTAAACCCCGTAGCTCTATTTATTTATTTAGAAAACAAGTATTCGTGCTATAAGACCGCTTAAACAGTAATAGTTTAATTAGGAAAGAGCTTTGGCAAAAATCTGGCTTTCCACTTCGGCAGAAGAAACATGCAAAAAAAGTAAAAAAAAAAAACAGAAATTTTCGAATTTTCAAAAATGGAAAAAACTGCCAGTTTTTTTGCCAAGTCAGAGGCTGTTTAAAATAAGTACAATCCCAATTTTAGTTGGACGCTGAGCTACTTAATTTGGCATCTTAAATTATTCTTAACATTTTTTTAAAACTTGGAACTTAATCGGTAACTTTTATTTTATGTAAATATTATTTTATAATACCGTCGACTAATAGGTAAATAAATTGATAAACGCATTTAAACGCTTATTGATTTATTTTAAGTTTTTTAATGTACTAAAATTATAGGTATTACCAAAGTGTAAGTAAGTTAATATAAGTGTTGCTATTGGCTAATAATGCTTAAAAGTTAAAACTTTCAGATGAATTGAAACATTTTTTTAATTTTCGATATTTTTTTCGAATTTTCCTTTTTTTGTTACCAATACGAGTAATTTGACATTTTAAAGTATTTTAATTTACCAGTTAAATAGATATAATAAATAATGTGCCTATAGTAAATCAATAGTTCCAAAAGGTGCTTTACCTTTAATAATAATTATAATAATTATAGTTTAGTCAACTATCGTTGTGCTGTCATAATGAATTATTCGAAAAAAAAGTACAAATTTCGTTTCGACTTAAAATTGTATTTAAATATAACGTTACTCGATCAAGAATATTCATTTATTGCTTTTGTATTTGCATTTAAATTTCGAAGTAAACTCGAATTATTTGAGTATTTTTTTTCAAAATAATTCCAGTTCAATTCGAAATTATTCGAAAACCTATTCCATTTTGTTCTGATGGTTCAACGATTCGATGTACCAGCTAGTCTTATTCTAACAGCTAAAATATCCCAGTAACATGCTTATTTAGTTGATAAATAGACATAGTTAACGCTATAGTAGGCCTGTTTTCTCAAACGACTATAGAATATAATAATAATGTAACAATTACTATTCTTCGGAAACGAATTTTCAAATTAAAAGTACAATTTTTTGAAATAATTATTGTAAGAAATTATTTACTTCGAAATGAAATATGATTATGATTAAACATGTAATTAGCTTACGCTTGTAGTATTATGTATTTTTATGGCGCAAAATATGTGTAATCAAAGATTTTGAGAAATTCAAATTTTGTTATGTGACTATTTTCGTTAATTATTCGGAATAAATTGGAAAATTTTAACTGTTTATTCCAAGTTTAAAAACCATGTTGAATATTCTATGCTGCGATATTACAATTAACGCTGACTTCAAAGAAAAAATATTTCGAATAATTTACTGTCTGGATGTAATCGTTTTTTTTTTAATTTAAACATTCAAAATAATTGCATAAAAATTAAGAAGTGTAAACGCAGAATTTGAAGAATTATTCGAAAATTATTTCGAATAAATACGACGTAGGGCCAATATTTATGTAAAATGGATTTTCTGTGCCTTCTCCGTATGTATGGAAGGTGATATTTTTGTCGTAAATAAATGATTAATGTTTGTAAATAATTATACTCCAATAATTTGTTTTATTTCATCCCACTCAAATTGTTACAATATGTATGTAAAGATGTTTGATAAAACGTGAACAACAACTTGTGAATCGACAAGTTATCGATAGGTATTGTGAATCGACATAATATCGGTAACTATTTACACAATAGACAACTATTGTCTACTCTGGTTGTTATTAGCGCCCCGGACCCCGTCCCTAGATGACTTGAACCACATTCGTTTACCTTATATACTTATATACGATTTTAATAATTATTGTCATTAAACTTTCGGTCCCTTGTATGATGAAAAGTTCTATACGCGCCACGGGAGGATAGCATGACACTTCAACATTCATTCTTCCCTTGGGGCGTAATGTACTATTGAACTGAAATTTTAAGTTCATGAATGGCGTTGTGCGCTTTTTGGCAAGGGTAAAAAAATCGTCGGAACACGGGACTTGACATATACACTGTACTACGTAGACCGTAGTACTTATTACTTACCTCAGTGTTGAAGTTAAAAATTCTAATTGATTTCAAATTCTACTGGAAATTTCAATGAAATGGGTCCAAGTTCTCGCGGGCGAAGCCGCAAAAAATGGTCAAAGTCTTGTATTTCTCCTTAAACTTTCAGCAGCTGGAATAGAATAGAATGATTTATTGCAGAAAACGTGGTACAAAAAGTCTTAGGTTATTAATTATTATATACCTACTGGTAACGCCATCTAGCATAACTTTAAGTAACTGTTGGGTATGTTCTAAGGTGATTATAATAGAAAGTTCGTAGGCTCAGATAAATGTTTATTAAAACACTACACAAAAGTCACAATATTATACTTAGCGGCTAGTACAATATATTGCGCGCGGGCACGCTCTACAAATCCTTAAAACATACTGACTTCAGAAGTTAAAACTCTAAAGGAGCATTGTATTTAGCTCCGTGGTGTGAACTTTGCACTCTACATGTTACGACTTACGTCATAACGACCCTTACAATATTCCCCCCTTTTTTAAATAAAGGAATACAAAAAGAAAATATTAGCACAGTACTAACTGCAATAAATCTGCTAATCAGTAACGACACAATAGTCAATATGTCATGTAACATTTTTACGCAGTAAGTGCAGGTTCACTCTTGAAAAAAAAATCACAAAAAATGGTTGTTATACTTGAAATAGCGGCTCGTGTTCACACTTCACACTTCACTTATGTGTTGGCACTTGGCGGCATTTGTTTGCCTCTTTGTTTAAGTTGTAAAAAGTGTAACAATTAACAAAGGATTGCTATACTGTGACAAAGGAGAGAAACAATAATAAGCTGGTTAATGGCTTACAAATTACAATGCTTACTTATATTAGGTCATGTTACGAAGTTTAAATTGGGCGTTGTGACAGACGAGAGGTTACAAACAACAGTATTACAATAATATCCCTGTTACAAAGTATATTTAACACTCGGGTACTAACCACAAAACGTATACAGTAATCTAACTCTTAACTACACAATACACAATAGAAAAAAAAATTTAAAGGTGTATAATACTTATATCAATGTATAAAAATAATGTGTTAAGTACATATAAAAATGTTTTTCTCTTAATCTTAGGTACTTACTTAGTTAAAATTTTTAGGTGTTAGGTATAAATGTATTACATTAATTGTTAGACTATAATTGTTACATTCAAAAGTCAAAACGAACTGGTCGTCTCACTGTCCGACCACTCCTCGTAATTTTGTTCTGTGGCACGGATCGCATTACCGTGGCGTTACTATTGTTTTCTGAACTCGAATCTAACTCGTTACTAAGTGCTAAATTACCCTTACTATTTTCGCCTAAACTCGAACGTAAATTGTTACTACTTTCACTTTCGATATTTTCCTTTAACAAATATGCAGGTTTTAACCTGTCAATAGAAATATTAACTTCTCTGTTACCTTTCAAAATTTTGTAGACCTTTAAACCCCTATCGAGGACTCGGTAAGGGCCTTCGTATGGAGGTTGTAAAGGCTTACGAACATGGTCAACTCGCAAAAAGATGTGACTACACTCCTTCAAATCCGGATGCACGAATAAAGTTTTAGAACTAGGATGTTTAGTCGATATAGGCCTTAAATCGTTAAGCGTATCGCGTAATTTTTTGACAAAATTATCATCCGAATGAAAATTCTTTGACGTACTATAAAAATCGCTAGGTAAACGTATGGGTTGTCCGTAAGTCATTTCTGCGGTACTAATGCCATTATCGTGTCTAGAAACTGCTCTCAATCCTAACAAAACTGTTGGCAACTCTACAATCCACGATGATGATGATTGCAAACGGGCAGTCAGGGCTGCCTTCAATGATCTATGCCACCGCTCTACTATCCCATTGCTTTGCGGGTGGTAGGCTGTGGTACGTGACTTCTGTATCCCCATAATTTTCATGAGTTGAGCGAACAGGCTGCTTTCGAATTGCCTGCCTTGGTCGCTAGTTAACTTTACAGGGCATCCAAACCTTGCAATCCATCCTTCGTAAACTACTTTCGCTACTACCTCAGCTGTTATCTCTTTAACGGGAAATGCTTCCGGCCACCTCGTACGTCTATCTATCATAGTCACAAGATACTTATATCCATCGCTAGTTGTGGAAAGCGGTCCCACAATATCGATGTGGACGTGTTCTAGGCGTTCGCATGTTGGAAATTCTTGAATATCTGAAAATGTGTGTCTACCTATCTTAGCTTTCTGGCACTGCACGCATGCTCTAGTCCATCTACTTACATCCTGATTCATGCCTGGCCAAAAGAATTTATCTTGAACCATCCTGCGAGTACAACGGATGCTAGGGTGGCTCAAGTTATGAATTGATTCGAATGCAATTCTACGAAACGACTCTGGTAGATAAGGTCTAATATTGTCAGTAGACATCTCGCATAACAAAGCTTTGTTGCAAAAGGGAAGCACAACCTTTTTTAAGTGAACGCTACAACTTTTCTTATTAGAAATGTTTAATGGTTCTTTTTCTTGTCCTAATGCTAATTCTTCCCAATTAATAATACTTGGGCAATCTATAGTTTCTATACGCGACAAACTATCGGCTACTACATTCTGTTCTCCTTCAATATGCCTTATATCCGTCGTGAATTCGCTAATAAAAGATAAATGCCTAGTCCTTCTGGGAGATTCTTTCTCAGGATTAACGTTGTTAAAAGCATAACTAAGGGCTTTGTGATCAGTATATACAATTAATTCCCTACCTTCTATCATACCTCGAAAGTGTTTTATCGCTAAATAAATTGCTAATAATTCACGATCGTAGGTAGAATATTTTTGCTGCGCACTAGTCATCTTCTTAGAAAAGTAACCCAATGGTTTCCAATAACTGCCTATACGTTGTTGTAAAACTGCACCTACTGAAAAGTTTGACGCGTCGGTCATAAGTGCATATGGCGCATCGTCGCATGGGTACGATAACGTGACTGCATTCTTGAGTGCTAGCTTACATTGTTCGAATGCATCCTCAGCACTTCCTGTCCATGCTATGAGACTTTTGTCTTTTCTTTTAGAGTTATGCAAATAATTATTTAAAATTGACTGATATCTAACTGCATCTGGAATATGAGAGCGATAAAAATTGATCATCCCTAAAAATCTGCGCAATTCTTCTATAGTTTTAGGTAGAGGGACTTCCATAATTGCTTTAATTTTATCGTCAAGGGGTCTTAAACCTTCTGGCGATACATGATAGCCTAGAAATTCTATTGAAGACTGATTGAAAGAACATTTTTTTAAATTTAACGTGATACCGTACTCTGTAAATTTATCGAATATCTTTTTTAAATGTAATTCATGCATTTCTGCGCTAGTACTCGCTACTAATATATCGTCTATATAATTAAATAAACAAGAATTTTGATTTTGATTTTGACCTTTGTTTTGACTAGTTAAATTGTCTATTCCTTGTAAAACCGTGTGACTCATGAATCTTTGAAACGTCTGAGCTGCGTTTCGCAGTCCGAACGACATTCTCGGAAATTCGTACAAGCCAAAAGGCGTTATGATAGCCGTTTTTTCTACGTCACAAGGGCTTACAGGAATAGCATGATAGGCACGACAAATATCAATTTTAGAAAAGATAATCTTACCTGTCAATAGGTTCGTGAAATCCTGTAGTCTGGGAATCGGATATCTGTCAGGCTTAGTAACCGCATTGAGACGCCTGTAGTCGCCGCATGGGCGAAGCTCGCCGTTCTTCTTTACGACGACATGCAGCGGGCTCGCCCACGGAGATTTAGACGGGCGACAGATGCCCATCTCCTGCATGACCCTAAATTCTTCCTTAACTAACTTATATTTATCTATGGCTAAAGGACGGGCACGCGCATGTACCGGCGGACCTACAGTCTCAATGTGATGAAATATCGAATGTTGGCTACACTCTTTAAACGAAATTGGCCTCGTAATTTCAGGGTAACAGGAAAGTAAATTATATAAAGGATGCGAATCATCTAAAGTCTTAATACTAGGTTGATCACAATTAATTAATGAGCCATTAGTTTTTAAGTTTGTTATGGTGTCTAACAATCTATGCGACTTAATATCTACTAATAAACCATAATGACTCAAAAAATCGGCTCCAAGGATGGGCTGCTTAATATCGGCTACAACAAAAGTCCAACGGAACGCTCGTCTTAAATTTAAGTTTAACTCTAGAGTTCTGAAACCGAACGTTTTAATTTCCGTTCCGTTAGCTGCGTACAACTTATAGTCTAAACTTACGCTATGATCTTTTCGCGAGGATCTGGGTAGCACCGAAACGTTAGCACCGGTGTCCACCAGGAAACGTAAACCACTTTTTGAGTCGGTTACGCACAGGCGGTGAGACTTCATACCGGCACAAACTTCCGCCTCCATTCGCGCCGGAACTAGTTTTCCGCGGTCTGCTTTTTGCTCCAGCTGCACGGCTCGACGCACCGATGGGCTCGCTCCTTGTATCTGAAGTGGTAGCTGCAGAGCCAGTCAGGGCTCGCAGGTGTCCGTCGGTGTGTAGACGACGCAGACTGCCCACGGTACCTCGGACGTGAACGAGAACGGGAACTCGAACGTCCTCTTCTCCAAGGTCGACACGAGCTCTGCAACTGCTCGAACTTCGCCATTAGTTGCTGTAGCTGCTGTAGCTGCTGCTCTAGTTGCTGCTGCTCCATATCGAAATCCGAAATTTCGAATTTTATTCCGCGCGCACTTAACAGTTTATTTATAGAAAACACTGAGCCTAATATTCACGCGTCCGGGGTCACCAGTGTTGGGTATGTTCTAAGGTGATTATAATAGAAAGTTCGTAGGCTCAGATAAATGTTTATTAAAACACTACACAAAAGTCACAATATTATACTTAGCGGCTAGTACAATATATTGCGCGCGGGCACGCTCTACAAATCCTTAAAACATACTGACTTCAGAAGTTAAAACTCTAAAGGAGCATTGTATTTAGCTCCGTGGTGTGAACTTTGCACTCTACATGTTACGACTTACGTCATAACGACCCTTACATAACCATTGAGTACTATGAACAGCGACCACATAATGTGGTCGCTGACTGTGAAATTATTACATTTCATATTGTGAAATTTCGTATTATAAATAAATAAATAAAGGATAACAAATTAAATTTTTTAATTAGGCCGAGTAAATATTAATATAGTCTCACGCGCTTCCCTTAATCTGTGATGAGAATATTGTTTTTTAAATATTCCCGCTATTTACTTGACACCACAGAGTACCTTTTTATATAGGAAACTTGACACTGGCCATGGTTAAGTTTTATAGCATTATATAGGCAGTAGTAATCTGTGGCCTTGTGCCTTAATAAAAAAAGTAAATAAAAAAGAAGAAGTGGAAATATGTGAATATTCTTTGCAAAGCTTTCGAAAATATTAAATTTACAAAATAACTGTGTTTACTAGAGTTTACCTCCCACAATATGTTACAAAAAACTTGCTGCTCTATATGCCTATCTATAAATAAAAGAACTATCAACATTTACGGTACACATCTGCAAAATGTTTTTGAGAAACTAGCTGAATTTAAGGTTAAACTTATTTTACAATTCCAAAACTGTAGATTGTGACAAATACAGTAAAATCCGGATCAATCAAAACTCCTTAATTGTTCTTTTTACTATTTCGGATACGTTTCAATCCGAAATAGTAAAAAGTTATCATCGGAAGTTCGTCTACCGCACGAGGCACCAAACACCACATTTACGGATTTTTTCGCTCGATATATCGTCTACTTACCAGAAGTTTTGATTCATTCTAATGATCGAAATACGATTATCTAATAAATACACGGTATTACTGTACCTGTTACTTTTAACCGCAACAATATGTACAACTCTCACAACATTACAAAGTCACAGGCTACATCTTGTATTATCTGGTATTGTTTAAATAAGACAATTGCCTGGAAAATGCGTAACGTGAGATTTATAAATAAAATTATTATTAGCAGTCCTAACTTCCAGACTTTATCTATCTTGTTATTGTTGTTGAACAGGTGAAAGCTGATTTATGTTTTCTATGCTACATATGTTGTGCGAGACTACGACAAGTTGCCAACCTTCAGAATGCAGCAACAAGCAGTAGTCAGGTACCTTATTATTAGTGTTCGACCGAAACTGATTTTTCAGCCAAAACCGAAACCGAATATTTGGCCTTACTCTCAGTTTTGGCCGAAACCAAAACCAAAACCGAGACTTGATAAAACATTTAAAATTACTATTATTTACTGAAATTTTCTGTTCTGTAATATTTGTAACAAGCAGTAGTGAGGTAGAGCTTGTCTAACTTAAAATGACGCGCCCCTCCCTCGTATTCACAGTACAAAAATGTTTCATTTATATCAACTTTGAAGTGGTGGGGCGCTTCATTTCAAATTCTCAGTAGCTGTCGTAATCTAAGTAAGATATTATGTAATGATGACATTGTAATAATAAGTATCGGGACAAATGAAAGAAATCCCTACTCTTTATTATCAGACCTTTGCTGCACACTTGAATGTTTAAAAAATTGTCATGTATTTATTTTAGGGGTATTTAATAATCTATTTCTAAACACAAATTTGTTAAATTACCATATTGAACAAATTTCTAGAAACTTTTCTAACTGTAAATACATAAATATACAGCATAATATAAATTGTTATGGATATAAATTCAAATCTTTAAGTCAGTACTTGTGTTTTAAATGTAATGTAGAAATTGACAATATAAACTATAAAAGAATGTATGTGGATAAACCAGTTAGGAAATCTTATATGAAGGAAATTAATGTAAAGGGCACTATACCATATTATTTTGGTTTATCGTCTAAAAATCTTAATAATAAATCCAATAACACAAAAACTAAGTGTTTAGATGGAATAAAAAAAGGCACAATTCCGTATTACTTCAAAAAAAATAATCCAATTGTTATACATGATAAAAGTGCACCAGATGACAGTATATTTTTTCGAGAATAGCTCCTCTAAAACTACTAATACTATAATTTTGGCTCACATTAACATTCAGGGGTTGCTTAGTAAACAGTTGGAAATAGACCTTTTCCTTAAAAGCCGCAATATTAATATTTTCTGTGTTACAGAACATTGGTTATCAATTGAACAAATTAATACTTTAAATAATAACTTTTATAAGGTTGCTAGTTCGTTTATAAGAAGGGAAACTATACGCGGTGGGTCTCTTATTTATATACAAAATGACATTAAATATAAAGAACGTACTGATATAGTTAAACTTTCCTGTGAATGTACAGCAGAAATTTCGTGCGTTGAGCTGGAACAATACATAGTAATCTGTGTGTACCGACCCCCTCAGGGCGATTTGGAATCTTTTGACTCGACATTAGATAGTGTACTAAATCGTTTGCTGACACATAAAAAGATTATACTATGCGGTGACCTAAACGTAAATCTACTGGAGAACTCATCAAAATGTGACAGGCTACTTAACTTATTTGCAACCTTTGACCTTAAATACTTATTTTTGGAGCCAACTAGAATAACTTCACACTCAGCAACTTGCTTGGATAACATTTACTGTAATTCGAGTTGCATAGAAAAGTGCTTATTTAGTGATCTAACATCAGACCACCTAGGCCAGCTCGCGGTTTTTCCAGTTACAACGAATAATCCCATTAAAACAATCACATGTAGACCGATTACATCAGCTAAAATAAATATTTTTAGAGATAATATCGCAAGCAGAATTCTCAAGATAGATGTTACCCAAAAAGATCCACACATTTTTTATGATAAATTGCTTGATGTTATTATAAAGGAACACGACATGATTTTTAAGACTAAGACGTTTAACATTGATAATAAAATAAAATTTTGTGAATGGGCGACACCTGGCATTTACATCAGCAGAAACAAATTATACGACTTGTATGACTTAAAAAAATATAATTTGCACCCTCTATTTAATCAGTACGTTAGGAATTATTCCAAAGTATTCAAAAAGACCTGTCTGGCTGCCAAATCGTTATATTTAAGTAATAAAATTAAGAGCTCTAATAATATTATTCGTAGCACTTGGAATACAATAAACAACGAAACCGGGCGATCTAAAACAAATGAACGAAAAATATCACTTAACATTGATGGTTTGACAATATCTGATAATCTAGAATTAGCTCATTATTTTAATAACTATTTTGTAAATATACCCTTAGAATTAACTCACTCCCTTGATTCCTCTTCAATAAAAGCCAATGAATTATTAAGAACTAATGTGCAAGGAAATGTGACTTTGTTTAACTTCAAACACATTCACCCTAATGACATCTTAAAGATATTCAAGACTCTTAACATGAAGAAATCTGTAGACTTATGGGGTATTTCAGTTAAATTGCTCAAAAATATTATTACTGAATTATCGCCATATTTAGCTGCCTTATTTAATCGCTGTATAGATGTTGGGGTGTTTCCCCGACTCATGAAGCAGTCTAAAGTTATACCATTATTTAAAAAAGGCTCACAAAGTGACCCTACAAATTTTAGACCAATTTCTATTTTGCCAGCAATAAGTAAAATATTTGAGAAGGCCATACTTATACAGTTACAGAGTCACTTTAATATCAATAAACTATTCCACAATCGTCAATACGGTTTCACTAAGGGTGTCTCAACAACAGATGCTGGTGTAACATTAATTAAATATATACTTAAAGCTTGGGAAGATTCTCACGATGTTATTGGCGTATTTTGTGATCTGTCAAAAGCCTTTGACTGCGTTGATCATCGCACACTTCTACTCAAACTAAAGTACTATGGTATTAGAGATGCAGCACTTAATTTAATTAAAGATTATTTGACGGACCGAATACAATTCGCAGATGTTGACGGTGTGAAATCATCGGGTTTGCATACAAAAATGGGAGTTCCTCAGGGTTCCATCTTAGGACCATTTTTGTTCCTTATTTACATCAATGATCTTCCATTTTTTATAGAACATTTATGTGAAATTTTGTTATTTGCCGATGACACCTCCCTTCTTTTCAAAATCAATCGTAAAAATCCAGATATCAACAGCATAAATAGAATACTTACTCTCATACTACAATGGTTCAATTCTAATAATCTTCTACTAAACCCAAAAAAAACTAAATGTGTCAAATTTACTATGCCAAATGTTAAGTCTACTAGCACAATTAATATTAAAATTGGTATAGATAATTTAAACTTAGTAGATTCTACAATGTTTTTAGGTCTTACGCTTGACCGTAAATTGCAATGGGGACCTCACATCTCTAACATAGCTAAGAAACTTAGTTCAGCCGTATTTGCTATTAGGAAGGTAAGACTTTTGACGAACGTTGAAACAGCACGTATGGTATATTTTAGCTACTTCCACAGTATCATGTCTTATGGTTTATTATTATGGGGAAGTGCAGCTGACATTCAGACTATATTTATTCTGCAAAAACGAGCAATACGTGCCATATATCGACTAGGACCCAGAGATTCTCTAAGAGAAAAATTTAAAGAAATAAATATTTTGACAATTGCATCTCAGTTTATCTTTGACAATATAATGTACATTAGAAAAAACATTCACAATTATGACCAACAAGCTGATATTCACCCTTTCAATACCAGAAATAAGAACAAGTTAGTTAGTAACTATTCACGGCTTCATAAAGTTCAAAATACATTTGTGGGACTCGGCATACGTTTTTATAATAGATTGCCTGCTGAGATTCTAGACTTACCATTTACTAAGTTTAAGGGATGTATCAAAAATCAATTATTGAATAAAGGTTATTACACAACAAATGAATATTTTGAAGACATTCAACCATGGAAATGATTACTAATTATTTGTAATGTGAGTTATAATTACTGTAATTGTTAAATGTTAGTTGCAATTATCTTATCTGATTATCTGACATCAATTATAATATTTACGACATTCAATTCAATTGTTATTGTATTTAATATTTATGACATTCACGATTAATAATTAATTAAGTAGTAAGTAATTTATTTTAAATTTATTTTTTATTTTTGGACAATATATAATAAAACAAAGTGTGACATTAAATAATAATTATTAAGTATGTATGACTTATCTTTATGTCAATATGGTAAAATATTATGTTGTTGTATTTGGTAATAGTAATAAGTGGTGACAGGAATGTAAATTGTACAATGGGTTTTTTGTGATAATAATTTAACGCATATCTTATAAGTACTTACTACAATTAATTTATATTGCAATTATTGTGACGTTCATAAGTGTTACTGTGTGACCTATGTGAATAAATGATTTTGATTTGATTTGATTTGATTAGACGAGCTCTACCTTATTATTTTAAGTTGATGTATTTAGATTTATTTTAATTCACCTTTAAAATTGCTATTGAATATTATTTTTACAGTCACCAAAAACTTTAGTCCGCCTCGTCAAACAGAATATTGAAAATGAAACTATACCATACCATGTTGTGCTAACAAAAAAGGAACCTCCGGAATTTGATGTTCAGGAGAGACACTTGGATCTTGGAAAACCTGACATTGATACTTCTGAGTGTGAGTATATTTATACCTGACTTTGTTAGGTGGACGGGGGAGGGAAGTAAAACATCATTAAACATGCTATATTCTTAAATTATGATTTACTTTTGTATTGCGTTTTAATATATTATTTGTTACATAAATTGCCAAAATCTCTAGTTCTTGCACGAGAGTTAAACATCCATCCATCTGTCTTAGTAGTAGGATGTAGTGTCTGTTGATTCACTTACATTTTGGCAAATTTTTAGGTGTTGATAAGATTGAAATAGTAGAAAACAGTATTGACTATGAAGAAGAGGAAGAAACTGCCATTCAATCCAAAAACGCAATTGATCGAACCACACAAGACTCACAGGTTGTGGATAGTATCTATACACAGCGAAAACAAAAGGTTCCTAGAGTAGTTATAGTGCAACTAAGTCAAAGTGAAATGAACAAATATGTCCAACAAAGCTCAACAACACACCTGGCCGTAGAAGATCCCAAGGACAGTGGGGGTCCGAAGAGAAATAAAGGTATGTAAATATAATGTTTATTGCTAATCAGCTGATTTTTTGTTTGTTGATAGGTTTCAATCAAAGTATCAAATCCTTTCTATCTCTGTTAGCTACCACTTTCAAGATCTTTTACAGATAAAAATGATGTTTGTCTTATCAAAATGAGAGAGAGATAGACTATAGAGACTATAGAGATAGACTAAGATAGTGGCGAGCATTTTCAGTGTCATATGATTTTAAAAGTTTAAAATCATATGACACTGAAAATGCTCGCCGCACCACTGCCATTCCAGTGTGATTCAGCCCTTACACAAATACTGTTTCCCTGATTAAGAGAGTTATATAAATGTGTAAACTGTAATGTTATTTAAAATATTCTGTAAGAGTATTATACATGCGGACAAATAGTTATTATGAGAAATATTTACATTTCATTATTTCTCTAACATTTTAAAATACAAATCGACGCCCCCACCAAATAATTGGACAATGTGCTATTGTCGGGTTTTTGCTGTTATGTGTTTTTTGGCATCTAGAAGTCAAAATACATCATTTAATACACAATTTTTTTTGATTTTTACTATGGATTTTTACAAAGATATAAAAAATTATGTGTTTATTCCATAACAATACTTAAAATTGTATTTTACACCAAAAACTGGGCAATAGGCTATTGCCAAAAAATATGTCAAAACCATTTGACGATAAACGACTATTGCATGATTATTCGGGTAAATACATTGCTGCTTACTGCCACTCTTCCACCCCTGCACATCTCACTTTCACACTCCTTCCATTCAGGTAGCCGCTGATCACCCGCCTCAGGTTCCATAGAGACCTAACTTCAGGTAACCGAACCTTTACAGCTGACCACCAAGCATTTTTGAAGACCCCTCTGTGTCCAGCGATACCACAACAGTAATTTTCTCCTTCTCTCTCTTCCTTCTTATGTGGTTCACTAACCTATAGAGGGTACACCTTTGGAGTTTAGGTATACTCCAGCCAATATGCCTATAAGGGCGGCATATTGGTTGGGTTTTATTTTGGACAGCTTGTATATTCATTGTTCGGACATGTTCATCTCAGTCCACTCACCTCCAGCCCCCAGTCTCAGACCAACATCAGATCAGTCATCGTAGAGGTTTACACAGGACCCAAGTCAGGAATAGTCAGACTGGCTTCATTAAAAAAATAAGAATGTCTGACTATCCCTGGCTAGCTTTTTTGAAGGGATCGGTCTACTTGTGCAGTTTTCAGGATATAATATATCATAAACTGTTTTGATTTTGGTAATGAACATGCGGGTTTTCTCACAAAGATGTATGGGCAATACTTGCTACAAAATAAACTAAATGTAACCAATAAGCAGTGAGATCTGTTACAAATGAACGAGATCGTATTTAGATATTTTATTCTTTCGCAAATACTCCTTAGAAGACATGCTTAACACTGTCACGACATCACTTGTTACAGTTTCATGCCTGCAAGTAACTGCTGTCAGACAGTCAAACATTATTCGTGGAAGTTGTCCTGCAGGTCCTAATGGGACCCAATTCAGAATTTAATTAGGAATGCGATTGGTAGCTACTATAAGATGTGCTGTTATAGTGTGTTGTGTGAATATTGTAATGTATTGTAACTTGAGAAGTTTTGACGTGATAACGTCTTTTAATTCGATATGAGGTGCGCGCTCGAAAAACATGACAGTTCATGCGGCGTTACCTCGCTGACAGCAGCTCTGAGGCGTTCCATTTACACTTTCAAGTCTTTCAACAACCGTAAGGCTCACCTGGGCCGCGCTCTTTGTTTCGATTATATTACGTATTTCGATGACTTAGAGAATACTTTTGTATGAAGAAGTTTAGTTAGTTATGACCTTTGATACATTGACCACACTCTGAATGAAAAAAAGTGTGTCAGCTCCGACGCACGACTGGAGTTTACTCCAGTAAGTACGAGTATCTAACCATACGCAAAGAGTTTATTCAACTGAAAAAAGATTAATATCATATGAAATCAGATGTTCCGGCAATATTATCTACATCCCTTTCTGCCATCACCAGGGAAGAAGCAATTTTCCGAAAAAAAAATCCGAAAGGCCAGGATCGTATAGAGGGGAAAAATCCAGGAAGAACAAGCCGAAGAACCCCATATCCAGAACAAACAGTTGCCAAGTTATAAGCACTCAAACTTTGACATTGACAGCTCGGCAAATGTCAAACATCGAACAAAAGCGGCCATAACTCCGCTTCCAATAGGCCTAGAGGAACGGGGTTTCTTCTAACATCAAAGGAAACACCTTGGCTACCCCCTCCCTGAATTTGAACTAAATCAGAGACATCAATTTTTTTTTCTCAATTCTAAGGCCAGAATCGAATAGAGGAGAAAAATCCAGGAAGATCTAGGAAGAAACTCATATCCAGGACAAATAGTTGCCGAGTTAAAAGCATTCAAACTTTGACATTGACAGCTCGGCAACCTGTCAAACGTCTTACTAAAGTAGCCATAACTCCGCTCCCAATAGGCCTAGAGGAACGGGGTTTCTTCTAACATCAAAGGCAACACCTCGGCTACCCCCTCCCCGAATTCGAACTAATCTACTACTCTACTACTTTTTTATCTGAATAATGTGTACGTTCTATATGTATACCTAACATTTACCCGGGAATACCCACTCTTTAAACTTTAAAGGATTGTGCATTCAAATCTTGTTAAAATAAATTAGGAAGTTGCACCAAAAACGTGACCGATTTTCGTTACATGTTAGTAGGTTTTACCCCTCGGATTTTTCTCATACCGGGCGCCTTATATATGAAAATCGATTCTTAAGGAGTAAACTCCAATAAATAAACAATATGTGAGCTATTAGTATTATTTCGGCTATTCAAAATTGTGCTCTATTTCCTACGTGTCAAGGTATGACTTGTGCTTTGTTCGAAGATTTTACTGGATTTCACGAATGTATGTAGCGTTTTGTATTGCGAATAGTTTATTTTACTCAATATAAATATTTTTAGACAATCATTTGAAAGAAATACATCGAAATAACTTTAGGTTACAGTCGAAAAAGTTTGTTTCTATTTATTGAGATTCGGAAGCGAGGGTTAAGGGGTTAAGGATAGTTGAACGTGACAACGTATGACGTTGTCACGTTCAACTATCGTCAGTAAACCGACTTTACAGACAACCGATTTTTTAACACAGTTTTGATCCTGATTGCATTGAACTGTATCACGATGTAGATAGAAGTCAACGATTAAACCACCGTCATATTATAAGAAAGGCCTATGATGCTCTCGGAAGACTGTCTAAAGCAATTTCCTGCGATTATCATTCATTTTATTAAAACATAATATGATATTGATTATTGTAAAAATGACAGAGAGAACCTAGAGCTGTTTCGATTGCAAGAATGTTATTTATGTCATCAAATAATGTATGTATTAAAACAAAATTACATATTATTTTTATTTTACCTTTAGTAGAAAATCATTGGAATAAACAACAATGATTATAATTATAAAGTGTACTATTACAATAATGTGTAATATTACTATATTTTTTAATAACCGAATAGTAAAGTAATAGGTGTTTACCAATATTCTTATCCTAAATAATTTCCCCGTATAATGTGTGTATGTACATTTTATTACAGTCGAAACGCAAAATTACCCAAATAATCATGCAATAGACAATAATGATCACAGCTTGACCTACTCCAGGACGATAAGTTGCGTTTTGCTCAATTAAATAAAAACCTTTGTTAGCAATTAAATATTATTGAAATAGCAAGATGGGCAAAAAAATTAGCTTTCATTTGAGATATTAAAAGTCTTTGAATTTTTTTTTAACGGAGGTTTGGCTCTCCTGAACATTTTCATTTTTTCGATTGTCCGATTATTCGGTGGGGGCGTCGAAATATATAAATAAACTAGCTGTCCCAGCAAATGTTGCTTTGCCATAACATAAAGTACCTATTTTGCCCATATTATTTTATTGAAGTGACTGAATAAGTATGTTACCATGGCAACGTCCATTGCTATCCCGTCGCACACACAATGTCGATTCTCAGACCTACTGAATCTATACTAATTATAAAATTACATGTCCTGACTGACTGACTGACTCACTGATTAATTACCGCTGAGCAAAAACTGTTAAAGTTACAGTCACGAAATTTGGTGAGTAGGGTTGTTTTATTAAGTAGACACCCACTAAGGCAGGAATTTTGGAAATTTTAACCCGAAGGGGGTGAAATAGGGGTTGAAATTTTGTATGAAAGTCCGTCATTTCTTTAGTTAGAAACATGAAACTTTATTTTTGGGCTACTGAATAAAAATGAATGAATACGTATTTAAGCGTTATTGGAAATTCTACCCCCAAGGGGGTGAAATTGCGGTTGAAATTTTGAATGAAAATCCGTCATTTCTTGAGTTAGAAACATGAAACTTTATTTTTGGGATCCCGATTGAAAATAAATAGATACGTATATAAGTGTTTTTGGAAATTCTACCCCCAAGGGGGAGAAATTGGGGTTGAGAGTTTGAATGAAAGTCCGTCATTTCTTGAGTTAGAAACATGAAACTCTTTTTTTGGGCTTCTGATTAAAAATGAATGGATACGTATTTAAGCGTTTCTGGAAACTCAACATCCAAGGGGGTGAAATTAGGGTTGAAAGTTTGAAATGAAAGTCAGTCATTTCTTAAGTTAGAAACATGAAAGTTTATTGACGTTTGCGTTGACGTTTGAATAGAATCCCGTTTTTACCCTTTGTATAAGGAACCACAAAATGGGGGAAAACTATCGATCTTTATTATTATTATACCATGTTAACGCGGACGAAGTCGCGGGCAACAGCTAGTATCCATATAAAATTTGGTAAAAATCAGTAAAGCCGTTTCGGAGGAGTACGGAGACTAACATTGTGACATGAGAATTTTATATATAAGATATACTAATATTTTACAAATACAAATAAATCACTTGAGAATATTTGTTCAGGTATCAAACACGAGGAGCGAGCCAACACAAATGACTGCGAGGGGCGAGGCCATGCCAGCGCACCACAGTCCAGCAAGACACCCCACACCTGTGATGTTTGTTTGAAGAACTATTCAACAAGAAGCCATTTACTGAAGCACATGAAGACTCATACATGCTCATTTAGCTGTGACACATGCTCAAAGAATTTTCGTACAAAAGACGGATTAACTGTACACATAAAAATGCATACAGGCAAGAAACTATTTAGCTGTGATGTTTGTCCAAAGAAATTTTTACAGAAAAGCCATTTGACTGTACACACTAGAGTTCATATAGGAGAGAAACCATTTAGTTGTGACATTTGTTCAAAGAAATTTGTACTGAAAAATAAATTGACTGTACACATAAGAAAACATACAGGCGAAAAACCATATAGCTGCAATATTTGTTCAAAGAAATTTTCAAGTAAAACAAATTTGACCGTACACAACAGAATTCATACGGGCGAGAAACCATATAGCTGTGATATTTGTGCAAAGAAATTTTTGATTAAAGGCAATTTGACTGAACACACATTAAGATTGCATACAGGCGAGAAACCATTTAGTTGCGACATTTGTCCAAAGAAATTTTCTACAAAACAAGATTTGACTAAACACACTATAGTTCATACAGGAGAGAAACCATTTAGTTGTGACATTTGTTCGAAGAAATTTTCAAGAAAAAGCGTATTGAATTCACACACAAGAGTGCATACGGGCGAGAAACGATATAGCTGTGATGTTTGTCCAATGAAATTTTCACAGAAAGGCAATTTGACTTTTCACACTAGAGTTCATACAGGAGAGAAACCATTTAGTTGTGACATTTGTTCAAAGAAATTTTCAAGGAAACACCATTTGACTGTGCACACTAGAGTGCATACAGACGAAAAGTCATTTAGTTGTGATATTTGTCCAAGTAAATTTACGACAAAAAGAGATTTGTCCGTACACACTAGAGTTCATACAGGCGAGAAACCATTTAGTTGTGACATTTGTTCAAAGAAATTTGTACTGAAAAATAATTTGACTGTACACGTAAGAAATCATATAACCGAGAAACCATATTATAGCTGTGATATTTGTTCAAAGAAACTTTCAAGTAAAACATATTTGACCCTGCACAAAAGAATTCATATGAGCGAGAAACCGTATAGCTGTGATGTTTGTCCAAAGAAATATTTAAGTAAAAGCCGTTTGACTAAACACACACTAAGAGTCCATACAGGCGAGAAGCCATTAAGTTGCGACATTTGTCTAAAGAAATTTTCTACAAAACAAAAATTGACTGCACACACTAGAGTTCATACAGGCGAGAAACTATTTAGTTGCGACATTTGTCCAAAGAATTTTTTTACAAAACATCAATTGACTGTACACACTAGAGTTCATACAGGAGAGAAACCATTTTGTTGTGACATTTGTCCTAAAAAATTTTCAAGTAAAAGCAAATTGAATTCACACACAAGAGTGCATACGGGCGAGAAACGATATAGCTGTGATGTTTGTTCAAAGAAATTTTCACAGAAAGGCAACTTGACTACACACACTAAAGTTCATACAGGAGAGAAACCATTTAGTTGTGATGTTTGTCCAAAGAAATTTTCAACTCAAGCAAGATTGACCCTACACAAAATAATTCATACGGGCGAGAAGCCATATAGCTGTGATTTATGTTCGAAGAATTTTTGTAGAAAGAGCCAACTGACTGTACACACAAGCGTGCATACAGGCGAGAAGCCATTTATTTGTGACATTTGTCCAAAGAAATTTTCATTAAAAACTAAATTGACTGCACACACTAGACTTCATACAGGCGAGAAACCATATAGCTGTGATATTTGTCGAAAGAATTTTCGTTTAAAGACCTGTTTGGTTATACACACAGCAAAAGTTCATACAGGCGAGAAACTATTAAGTTGTGACATTTGTCCAAGTAAATTTACTAGAAAAAAAGATTTGACTGCACACACAAGAATTCACACAGGAGAGAAACCATTTAGTTGTGACATTTGTTCAAAGAAATTTTCACAGAAAAGCACATTGACTGTACACACTAGAGTTCATACAGGCGAGAAACCATTTAGTTGTGACATTTGTTCAAAGAAATTTGGAGTGAAAAATAATTTGACTGTACACATAAGTAATCATACAGGCGATAAACCATATAGCTGTGATATTTGTTCAAAGAAATTTTCAAGTAAAACACATTTGACCCTACACAAAAGAATTCATACGGGCGAGAAACCATATAGCTGTGATGTTTGTCCAAAGAAATTTTTAAGTAAATACTATTTGGCTAAACACACATTAAGAGTCCATGCAGGCGAGAAACCATTTAGTTGCGACATTTGTCCAAAAAAATTTCCTACAAAACAAGATTTGATTGTACACACTAGAGTTCATACTGGAGAGAAACCATTTTGTTGTGACATTTGTTCGAAGAAATTTTCAAGAAAAAGCAAATTGAATTCACACACAAGAGTACATACGGGCGAGAAACGATATAGCTGTGATGTTTGTTCAAAGAAATTTTCAGAGAAAGGTAATTTGACTGTACACACTAGAGTTCATACAGGCGAGAAACCATTTAGTTGTGACATTTGTTCACAGAAATTTTCACAGAAAAGCAATTTGATTGCACACACTAGAGCTCATACAGGCGACAATCAATATAGTTGTGACATTTGTTCGAAGATATTTACGTTAAAGAAAAGGCTAGTCCAACACTTAGATGTCCATTTGAGCTAGAAACTATATATTTTTATATCTGTAAATTAGATTATTTTTAACAAAAAATTAAAACCGACTTCCAAGGTAAAAACAAAAATTACATCCTTATAATATGAACTAAAAAGTATTAAATAATTTTCCTATCTAATGGTGCCTTTTTCCGAATTCTGTTAAAACTCAACTATTTCTGTACTCAATCTTCATCATTTTGAAGTCGGTACCAGATGAATCTTCAGTTCTCTGACAGAATATTTGAAACCTTTGGAACTGGCACCGACTTCAAAATTATGAAGATTGAGTACAGAAATAGTTGAGGTTTAGCCGAATTCGGAAAAAGGCACTATTAGATAGGAAAAATTATTTAATACTTTTTAGTTCATATTATAAGGATGCTATTATTGTTTTTACCTTGGAAGTCGGTTTTAATTTTTTGTTAAAAATAATAATTTCACTCTTTTTAGTTTTTAGTTACCTAGTACTAAAATAATAATAATAATAATAATCATTTATTTCAAGTATCTTCACTTTTGTAGAAAAAACATACTTACATAATTACATAAATTATATTAAAATAATAATTATTTTGGCCTGTATTTTGCATGCAAGCGACAGCAGTGACCGATATACGGGTTATCAAGGCGTTCACAGAGCGCGGCCAGCATGCCGTTGGAGCTCCCCCGCATGCGCCGCACCAGCGACGATGTTCGCCTGCGCATTGTGGCAAAGAAACAGTCCACTCGTGCGCACGCGAACATCGCCGAAGCGCTGCACCATCGGGGGAGCCCCACCAGCATCCTGAACGCGTTATTATATTGGACGCGAAGGGCGCTGTAGGCCCTTTGCGTATATGCTGCCCAGAGGCTGCAAGTGTAGAAGGATGTACAAAAAGCTCTAAACAACGTCATTTTTACTTCTAACGAGCATCTTGTAAACCTCCTGACAACCATGTTTGCCCTAACCGCCAGCGCCCTTCGCTCCCTTTCGATATCAGTGTCGTCTTTCAAAGTGGACGTCACAATGTGTCCTAGATATTTAAACTCCTCTACTCTAACCAAAGGAACACCATTTAGTAAAATAGTCGGTACTGTATCCACCTTTCTGGTTCCACTGTGAAAGACCATGTACTGACTCTTTTTACTATTGTATATCAGCCCATGCTCCGCTGCGTAACGCTCACAAATATCAAGTAGCTTTTTGAGACCACAGACTGAGGCACTCAGCAAGACCATGTCGTCCGCATAATTTATGTTATTGAAACATACTCCATCTACATGGCAACCAATATGCTGCTTGCTGAGCTCCTCAATCAGTATCAGTAGTAAACTATCGCGTACCTACTATGTACGTAGAATAATACACCTGTATAATATTATTCTACGTATCTTGTTACAAGCTCACCGGTGAGGGAGACACAATAGAATAACAATAGATTTCCAAGAATCCACGATCGAAGGATACAAACTAGGTATTGCTAACAAATAATAAGTATCGTGCAGGAAACCGGTCTCGAACGCTTCAACTCCCAAGCGGCCACATTGTGGTGTTATATTATATAAATTCGGACATCTATTAATAACTATACTAACTGTTTCACAAAAACAATTTATTCATGTTTTTGTATTTTAGATATTTCAAAAACTTTAATGTATGATTTCCACTACAATTATATTATGTTAAATTAATTTTAAAATAATATAAAATTGTTGTATACTGATTACATATACTGATAGCTTAATATATCAAATATACACACAAAATTTATATAATGATATTAAGCAGGATCTTCATAAATTTTTGAATACATCTGATTATCCTTCTGATAATGGGTATGGTTATCCTTAAATAAATAAGAAATAGGTTTTTTCAAAGATGAAAACAACGGAAAAATAATGAAAAAGATTGTAGGACTGAGATCAAAAATGTACGCATTTGATTTAGACAATCATTTAACTGCAAAGACAAGAGGAGTCAATAAAATATGTGTTACAAAAACAACGAATTTAGAAAATTATAAAACGTGTTTTTTTTTTGTTTGATAAAAATATTCATTATGGTCAATTCATATCAATCAAACATAGAATTTTCACTCAAAAATAAATAAAAAATGTTTATCATACAATGATACTAAAATATTTATTTTGTTCAATGATCTTCACTTTAACTCAGGGTCATTATAAATTGAGAAAAATTAAAAACCTTCTAAGAATATTGTGTTCGTATGTGATTTGTCATTGTAACGTGAAACTGTATTTTTAAGCTTAGTCAATAAGATTAATTTATTTTCTTGTTATTAACTGTAAAACGTACTTTGTTATGACATAATTTTATACTAATGATTTTCTTCTTTTCTACTAGATTGTAATATTTTGTTTCGAGTAGCCACACTTTAATATTATACTTTTATATGTATAATATTGTACTGAATATTTAATTTTTAAAGTTTCATTGTATTACAACATTGTAAAATTATATAATATTTAATCCAGATTTTCTTAAAAACATAAAGTTTCAAATTATGTTTCTTAAATGAGTTTCAAATTAAAATTTGAATAATATTATAATATTTCATTTAAGCTTTTTCATTATTTTCAAAAACTTTTTAGAAAATTACAAAACGTGTTTTTGAATATATAATATATTTCAAATTTATCAAAGCTATTTTCATTATTTCCAAAAACCTTTTAGAAAATTATAAAACGTGTTTTTTTTTTCGTATAGTATATTTCAAATTTATCAAAGCTTGTTTAATTTTTTTTTCAAAAGCTTTTGAGAAAATTAAAAAAACGTGTTTTTTTAATTCAATATATTTCGAATTTATTAAAGCTTGTTTCATTATTTTCAAAAATCTTTTAGAAAATTATAAAACGTGTTTTTTATTTTTATAAAAATTTTCAATTATGCTCAATGTTGAGATTCAAGTCAAACATAGAATTTTCGAAGAATATCTCTATATTTGTTTAATTATTTTTTTTCTCCTTTTCTTCGAGTGGTACTTTAAAATGTAGAACGTTATGAATACACTCACAAATGCAATTTATTTCTTCGTCATCACAAGATTTTAAATTGCCTTTAATATATTTTGGTTTCTACAAATTGATTTTGTGTTTTATAAAGTTTGATATATTTAGAGATTATGATAAACGTGTTTTATTTATTTTTTGAGTGAAAATTCTATGTTTGTATTGATGTTTTAATGCATGTTGAGGCCGAATGTAACTAGTTATTGTATCTAGCTGTAATTTTATTAATCATGAATTTATGTATTTATTGATACAAAACTGTATTTGGTCCTTAAATAAATAAATAAATAAATAAAATAAATATATCTCCTGGTTCGAATGTAAACCCCGTAGCTCTAATTATTTATTTAGAAAACAAGTATTCGTGCTATAAGACCGCTGAAACAGTAATAGTTTAATTAGGAAAGAGCTTTGGCAAAAATCTGACTTTCCACTTCGGCAGAAGAAACATGCAAAAAAAAAGTAAAAAAAAACAGAAGCAAAAATGAAAAAAAAACTACCAGTTTTTTTCCAAGTCAGAGGCTGTTTAAAATAAGTACAATCCCAATTTTAGTTGGATGCTGAGCTACTTAATTTGGCATCTTAAATTATTATTCTTAATATATTTTTTTAACTTGAAACATAATCGGTAACTTTTATTTTATGTAAATATTATTTTATAATACCGTCGACTAATAGGTAAATAAATTGATAAACGCATTTAAACGCTTATTGATTTATTTTAAGTTTTTTAATGTACTAAAATTATAGGTATTACCAAAGTGTAAGTAAGTTAATATAAGTGTTGCTATTGGCTAATAATACTTAAAACTTTCAGATTAATTGAAATTATATTTTTAATTTTCGATATTTTTTTCGAATTTTCCTTTTTTTTGTTACCAATACGAGTAATTTGACATTTTAAAATATTTTAATGTACCAGTTAAATAGATATAATAAATAATGTGCCTATAGTAAATTAATAGTTCCAAAAGGTGCTGTACCTTTAATAATTATAATAATAGTTTAGTCAACTATCGTTGTACTGTCATAATGAATTATTCGAAAAAAAAGTACAAATTTCGTTTCGATTTAAATTGTATTTAAATATAACGTTATTCGATCAAGAATATTCATTTATTGCTTTTGTAATTGCATTTAAATTTCGAAGTAAACTGGAATTATTTGAGTATTTTTTTTTAATAATTCCAATTGAATTCGAAATTATTCGAAAACCTATTCCATTTTGTTCTGATGGTTCAACGATACGATGTACCAGCTAGTCTTATTCTAACAGCTTAAATATCCCAGTAACATGCTTATTTAGTTAAGAAATAGACATAGTTAACGCTACAGTAGGCCTGTATTCTCAAACGACTATAGAATATTATAATAATAATGTAACAATTACTATTCTTCGGAAACGAATTTTCAAATTAAAGGTATAATTTTTGAAATAATTGTAAGAAATTATTTACTTCGAAATGAAATATTATATGATTAAACATGTAATTAGCTTACGCTTGTAGTATTATGTATTTTTATGGCGCAAAATATGTGTAATCAAAGATTTTGAGAAATTCGGAATTTTTTTATGTGACCATTTTCGTTAATTATTCGCAATAAATTGGAAAATTTTAATTGTTTATTCCAAATTTAAAAACATGTTGAATATTCTATGCTGCGATATTACAATAATTAACGCTGACTTAAATTAATTATTCCAAAATATTTCGATTAATTTACTGTCGATCGATTTTTTTTATTTAAAAATTCAAAATAATTTCATGAAAATTAAGAAGTGTAAACGCAGAATTTGAATACGACGTAGGGCCAATATTTATGTAAATTGGATTTTCTGTGCCTTCTCCGTATGTATGGAAGGTGATATTTTTGTCGTAAATAAATGATTAATGTTTGTAAATAATTATACTCGAATAATTTGTTTTATTTCATCCCACTATAAATTGTTACAATATGTATGTAAAGATATTTGATAACACTTGAACAACAACTTGTGAATCGACAAATAATTATCGATAATAATTATATCGGTAGCCATTTGTTTCACAGTACGAAGTACCAGGAGCGCATAACGTATGAAGAGGTGCTTGCGTTAAATTTTTTCAACCTACCCACTATTTCTAAGATTTTCTTATGACTACCCCCAATATTTTATTTCAATTCTTGTGAATTGACAAATTAATAGTGGTAGCCCATTTGTTACTATAAAGTACGGAGCGCATATCGTATGAAGAGGTGTTAGCGTTAAATTTTTTCAACCTACCCGAAATTCTAAGATTTTTCTTGTGACTACCCCCAATATTTTTCTTCAATTCTTGTGAATTGACAAATAAATGAGAAAGTTTGTCTGTCTGTCTGTAACTTCCTCACGCTGAAACCGCTGAATCAATTTTGCTAAGCTATTCTAATTTTTTCTGGAGATTTAAAATATGTCCAAACCATAAATAACCACAAAATTGATGCAACGGCTAAAGCGTGAAGAGACAGACAGACAGACAAAGTTAATTAGTTACTATAATATAATGCCCCTAACTCCGAAGCGCCAAAATTCTTTATCGCTTGTGAACCTTAATTTTTCCGGGATAAAAAAGTATCATATTATGTCCTTTCCCGGGACTCAAAGTATCTCCATAGGTACCAAAACTCAGCGACATCGGTTCAGCTGTTTGGGCGTGACACAGACATACAAACTAACTTAGTAGTAGGGATTGCACAACATTTACGTTATGAAATATTAATTAAATAATAATTTGATAATAGGGTCAGAGATACCAGCTATCTAACGCCTGACCTCAGATACTTCGCGACGGGGGTTTGAATTAGATGTTAAAAAAACACGTGAACCCGAAACGTGAGATTAATTAGTGATATTGGGTCAAGTAACTTCTAAAAGCATTTCTATAATATTAAAACACGTGTGGCACTCGAGGACTGCCGCGGTATAGCATAGCATTTTTATCAACTTATGCAATTATAATTCGCATCGGTACGTCTGGTCCCGCTATCCCCAGACCCCAACCCTCGGCCCGCGGGCCGCGTGCGGTCTGCATGCCGGGGCTTTATTTGTGTGCGTCCCCCCAGAAAGCCCAATCGAGCTAGGTGTATTTTCAATATATCAGAATTTAGAGCAAAAATGGAGCACCTCTACAGTCAAGTAAATAAATTGGAGCATTAATACGAACGACGCTGCGAGCTAAAAACCGTGGGCTTGATGGCGTCCTGTCCCGTCAGCACGCCCAAGCTAGATCTCGGGAACCGTTTAGAGTACTATCGTGTATTGTGGTTCAAATTTTCGAGCAAAATTGGAGCACTCTGCTCCAAAAAAATATTAATGTAGCTTCAATAGTTCTCGAGTTACAGGCCTTTGAAAACGGGCTTGCTGCCGTCGCGTCCCGTCAGCAAGCCCATTTGGAGCGTGGAAACTACTGAACGGATAGTCGTTAAAAATATCTCAAATCGTAGCTTAGAATGAGAGAACTATGCTGCAAATACTGCGACGTTGCCGTTCCGTGCAACAAGCAAATGTTGTTGCAAGGAATGGCAACGTCGCGCGGTTGTGAAAATCGAAAAATTTTGGCGGCTGAAGTGTTTTTCGCTGATAGCGCGAAAACCGTAGAACCTAGGATTTTGATCTATTTGCCCGTTTTCAAAGGCCTGTAACTCGAGAACTATTGAAGCTACATTAATTTTTTTTTTTTGGACCAGGGTGCTCTAAATAGGGCTCTATTGTAGAGTTTTTAATCATAATCCAAATCATTACCGTTTCAGAGATCTGCGTGGGCTTGCTGACGGGACAAGACGCCAGCAAGCCCACCGGTTAATCACGTCTAACTCCTTTCACATTCTAGTTTCGAAGTTGATTTCACGGGAGCAGAGTGCTCCAATTTTGCTCGAAAATTTGAATCACAATATACGATAGTACTCTTAACGGTTCCCGAGATCTAGCTTGGGCGTGCTGACGGGACAGGACGCCAGCAAGCCCACGGTTTTTAGCTCGCAGCGTCGTTCGTATTAATGCTCAAATTTATTTACTTGACTCTCTCTACGGTGCTCTATTTTTGCTCTAAATCCTGATATATTGAAAATACACCTAGCTCGATTGGGCTTTCTGGGGGAACGCACACGCTTTATTTGTGGCCCGAGTGATGTTAAACCATTTTGAAATTCACGCCCACCGGCAAAATAACGTAGTCTACAATTCTACATGATAGTCGTGAAATTTTTTCCACTTTTAAATCGTTAATTTTGAAAAGTGATATTTTTTCCAACCCTAAAAAAATTATTGCGGCCCGTGACACCAAGACCAAAACAATATGTTTGTGGCCCGCAGGAAAAAAATGTTGGGGACCACACAAACATCGAGCCGAGGTCTGACAGGTCGGAGTGGGGACTTAAGGCCGCATATAACGAGGACTAGTGAAATTTCATGTTTTTATTTTCACTAGAACTTTGACCAGAAGTAATTACAAGCATTTAAACATTTTTTGTAGGTTTGTTACATTCCTTACCAAGGTCCCAGTCAGCTTAGAATTTTGATTTAAATCCATTTACCACTAAAAAAGAGTAACAAAGAATACTATTTTCAAAATTTTATTTCGACTAGAATTCAGCGAAAATAAACGCAGGAAAAAATATTTTTATACAAAAATGTTTAAATTATGATTTCGAAGGTTATGGTCAGCTTCGTTTTTGATATATAATAACAATAATAAAGATAAATCGTTTTGATCACAAATTCGAACGATTTATTGATTTTCGAATGCAACGCCTGCTTTCAATATTTGCCATAACAATTCCACAGGCGTTTTGATGGATAATAATTGAATGACATCAGTGAAATCTGTCTTTCAGTGACTGATTGTCTATTACAGAAAAACTAGAGTATGTTCACAAATAAATCCCAGTATACTGGCCAGAGCTCCTTAGGCCTAGAATCGCCGTGGTCCCATACTGTTGATTCGTTTCTAAATATTTGCCAGTGCATTGTCGTATACTTAATGTGAATTTAATACGTTACACTTGTCTTACTAGTGAAATAGTGGAATACCAGTATAATACAGTGTGGCGTCGTAAGATGACGTCTTGATCACTGGTAAGTAAACTGGGTTTTATTTCAGAACGTAGGCAATATGTTTGGTTTACAAATATTACAATATTGTTTTGTAACCTAATATTTGGTGAGAGACTACCTTATTACGTATCTTATTGATATATATTTGATAATTTACATTCGCCAAACGATCATTTATACGTTTTTGGTAGGTTTGAAAGTCATAAATGCAAATACCACAGCTAAGTCGGATAATAATGAACAGAGTGTCTCAACACATTTTGAGGGATGTGTTAAAACATTGTAAAATGATAATGATATTATTATATTAAACAACAATTTTATCGAACATGTCCAATCCATAGCAATAGAAAGATATAACATCTTATAGTCAAGGAGCCCTAGAACATTTTTTTATTACTAACAAGCTATTTTTTGTGAGTAGCTTTATTTTGATAAGACAAAAAAAATTATCTGCGAAAAAATCTTGAAAGTGGTAGCTAACAGAGATAAAACGGAAGATTTTTCGCAGATAAAAAAGTTGTTTGTCTTATCAAAATGAAGCTGCTCACAAAAATTAGCTTGTTAGTAATCAAAAAAAATTGTTCTAGGGCTCCCTAACTATTAGCACTGGAGTAAAATCGTAAAAAGAATATTATCAAGCGGATAAATCCAAATTCATAGATACGCCATGATTTTGATACGATATTATGTTAAACTACAATTTTATCGAACGTGTGAATTACATTTCAGCTAGGGTCTCTTTTGGGAACAGATTCCTTAAAAACAACAAAGAAAATATGAATAAGGGAAATGACTAGTAGATTGGACAGTACCAGTCATTGGAAAAAGCACAAAAACACAATATTTATTAATGTTGCTTTAAAAATTTCCTGTTTTTAAAGTAAAAGAACGTCTGTTTTTAAAGCAACATTAATAAAATACATAGTATTTTTGTGCTTTTTCCAATGACTAGTACTGTCCA
Source organism: Polyommatus icarus (assembly GCA_937595015.1). Lineage (NCBI taxonomy): Eukaryota > Metazoa > Arthropoda > Insecta > Lepidoptera > Lycaenidae > Polyommatus > Polyommatus icarus. The sequence goes on along the minus strand of OW569342.1, from coordinate 2,125,401 downwards.
ATCTACTAGTCATTTGACGACCTCAGCTGTGACCTCAATGGGTAGAGTGTGTGGCAGCTCAAGCCGGGGGTCGCGGGTTCGAGTCCCGCCGACGGAACAAAAAGTTTTTCAATGTTCCTGGGTCATGGATTTGTATTAAATATGTGTATGATATAATAATAATCTTAAATACATGTATAGTATAAAAGTATTAACCCTAGGTAACTAAACTATATTTGTGGTTACATAGTAACTAAACTTTCGTCTGAGGGACTACGCAATAAAAAACGTAAAATTTATCAAAAGTATTTATTAAAAATAGAAACTGGTTATACGGCACATTAGTTTGGTTTAATAGAATTTAAATTGAAAGACATAAAACAAAAAATATCTATTCCGCACACCTAGTACACATGCCAAAATTGTGAGACCCATAAATGGCATTTTTGCATTTCATGCATCGATACCTTGTCATCCTGCGGACTTTAGATGGACATAAACAAAATATTTTGTGCACACTGCTCACAGAAGGAACAGGAATTTCAGATTCTGAAGACTCGCCAAGAATATCTTTTATCATGACCTTGATGTCACGCCTCAAAGTCACCGTTTGTAAAGGCTCCCGTAGCCAGGGCTCCATCAGCAGGTCTCCCATCCTGAGGATAAAATCACGTCGTTTTGTCGTCTTTTTTTATTTCTTAAGTTGTTAACAACTTTCAACAAGTCATAAATAGCATAGGCATTGAGAAAATCTTATAAATTTTAAAGAAATCGGGGGGTTATTTGAAGAACACGCTGGTTACCTTGGTTTAAGGTTTGAGTAGAATCCGTTTCCTGAAAATCCTCTAAAGAGTCATCAGAGTCTATAATTTGAGTTCTTTATCTCTTACTTGGGCGTGTAATGTCATCCTCAGGTTCCGAAAATTTGTTTGAGTTTTCAGAATCGGAAGTATTGGTATGTATTTCTTCCTCCACATTATCTTCCGTCTCGGAAGCCGTAATATACGAACCTTCTTCCAATTTTTCTTCCATTTCATCTTCGAGCCATTTACTTATCAGTCTGTTCTTCTTGACTCCCCAAATCCTTCTAAAAAAACAAAAGGTGCAATCGTATCAAAGCCGGGAATAACTTGTTGCAACACAGAGTTATTTCATAAAACATAAACTTTTTATTAGTAAATTTCACGTGTATACAGTATAATATATATTTAAATGGTAAAATACATTAATTTATATAAAATAAAAACAAAATATAACGTGGGAATCGCGCATAAATAATAAAAAAAAACAAAATATAATCATACATACCTTTGCAAAATAACGTACGTTGTAACTAAACTTTCGTCCACCGGACGACGCTATAGCCGTAGGTCACATCCTAATTACCGTGTAATTACAAACGTATCACACGATGAGCTATTTGCTCCGATCAGGAAGGTAAACAAAGCGTGGCGGGTGCGGGGCGCAGGGAAGTAAGTGCACTGGACATTCTCGGGAAGGGGCGTCGTCGCACAGACGAATGTTTAGTTATCTAGGGTTAAATATATTTCCGTTGTCTGGTACCTGTAACACAAGTCCTTCAGGTACTTAGCACGGGGCCAGATTGACGTGGTGTGAAGCGTCCATAGATATTATTATTATTATTATTATTATTATTATTTACCCTGTGATCTGCATAACAATAATGAATATAATCTACTATTCATTAAAAACTTGTCAAGCGGGTCAAAAACGTTACCTGTATTTCAAGAGTTATCGTTTTTGAACTTGTGGAGGGTGTTATATAGATTCCAGAGGATGCTGCAGAGTCAGATACAAGTAATCGTCATGGGTCTACGTCCTATTTATTAAAGGTATTGCAATAAACCCAAGCACAGAAAATATTTGAACCATATTATAAAGTCATAAAATAACCTCAGCATTGAGCGAGCTGGCGATGATAAATTATTGTACCTAAGATAGCTATATTTTTCCATGCATACGTATATGCAATGCATATGATGATATGAGTAATACTTTATTTTATTATACATTGTATAATCAATTATATCATGACGTATTATTGAGGAAATACTTATTTTCATGTTCGTGAGTACAGAACCAACATATTAAAATAATACATATTTTTTTATAATACAAAATTCATTCAAAATTTCGTTTATTAACCGATTCGTTGCCACCTTCATTTCAACAAATTCGTACGACAGGCCAAGTACTTTGTTCGATGACGCACCATAAGCGTCATCGGCCCTGCTAAACGATGACGCGCCACGTGCGGCATTGGCCACTGGTTGTGTTTTATACATATTTTATTGTAAATAGGCGTAAATCAGAGAGGGAAAAGGTAAATTTTGTGTGCAGTGTTCGTATTAGTTGTAATTCAAAGCTGATATGGCATATAAAAGTAGTAATTCATACTGTTAACAAAATGTGTAAGTAGTCGTCAACCTTTGGCACAAATTTTGCTCATACGAGTATGTAGGTATTGATGATTTTAATTAGTGCTGGTTACTAAAAGCCGAGCTTTGTGAGGGCTCACGTCGTCACACCTTGACTGACTGATGATAACACATATAACACGGACTCGCGCACGAAGGGTTCCGTACCATTATAGAGCAAAATTATGCCGAAAATTATGTTTTTGTATGGGAGCCCCCCTTCATTTTTTATTTTATTTATTTAATTTTATTTTGTTTTTAGTATTTGTTATTATAGCGGCAACAGATATTCATAATCCGTGAAAATTTCAATTCTATTCCGTTCTTGAGTTGCGGCCTGGAGACGGACAGACAGACAGACAGACAGACAGACAGACAGACAGACAGACAGACGGACAGACAACGAAGTCTTAGGCTGGCCTCACACAGCCGGAATGTCTTTCTGAATTCATATTATTAATTCAGAAAGACTTTAATTCCATACAATATCAGTAAGTATGCTCCACGTACACATTCTGATTTTTTTTCAGATTATGTTTCTCAGATCGATCTGTAAGAATGATACTGACGAGCGTTCTGAATTCCGGATCGATAAATTTAAGATTATGATTTCATAACGCGCGTATTCCCATACATTTTAATAGAGCGGCACACACATACTGGAATCAGATTATGAATTATTTCAGTTGACACTGCAAGAAGCTAACCCCTGGACGTGTTGTGACTTGCTGGCATGATGTCTGACACGGAAAATTTAATCTTAAGCATTGAAATATAGGACACATCCATTGAGGATTACCATGACAGGGAAAAAACATAGCGTGGTTGGAAATTCTTAAAAGTTTAATTCCAAATTGGGAAACATTAAGTGAAAACGAGAGTAAAAGAAAAATAATATTTATTAGTATTAATTCTTCTTCCATAAAGACGTTTAAATATGTGCCAGAAATCATGAGACTACTGATCAATCTTATTTTCAAAGATGTGTGTGAGGCAAGGTGCCGAAATTTAGATTATGAATTTCCGATTATGAATTATTCAGAGAGACGTTCCGGCTGTGTGAGGCCAGCCTTAGTAATAGGGTCCCGTTTTTATCTTTTGGGTACGGAAGTTAGAACCCTAATTACATGTTAAAGCACAAATCAATAGGCATGACAGTTTTTCCGTAAAGGTTGTGGGATTTATTATGACTTGTGAACTTCATCTATTTTAGTTGAAGAATAAATAACTTACCGCCGTACTCAGAGACATTTAATTATGATTTAGCTCCAATTTAATGAAGAGTTTGACAGATAAAGTATGGGGCTTATGTCAAAATTTTGAATTAATTACATTTAACTAAATAATGTTCCACTCTGAGTGCGGCAGTTAGAGTAGTTATGTAGCTATGACAATATAAATTTGTATTAAAATTTAAGAGCTCTCAGAAAATCGTTTATTTAAACAAATGAAATACGTTTGTTTTGGATAATCAGCAGGAATATAATGACTTTCCTGAATATAGCCAGCCACGATTTACAAACATACTCAATGAAAATTGCCTGGAAAACGACAATAAGGAGAATGAAAGTTTTCCAGAATATAGTCACTCAATATTGCAAAACTTTACATTGAAAAGGACATTAAGTAATTGAAAGTTCTCGTATTTGTCATGACGCAAAAAATAACTCAACAGACAGTAGCATCGAAGCTAAATTACTGACGCTGATGAAGATGAGTGTTAATAAGAAAAAAAAGTTTCATAAATACGCTAATCGCAGAAAAGTAAGGATTCTTCGAGTGAACCAATGATTGACGATCTCTGACTAATAGCCTTTAATTCTAAAATAAACGGCCACGCATAAAATTGAGTTCAACATGTATATTTAGACAAGGGAATTGTAATTACAGTATAATAAATTAGTTTTAACATGTTTTTTAACAATTCTTATATGCCGCGTCTGGCGCGTCATCGGCCTCACTAAAACTTTTTGAATGACGCGCTGGGCGCGGCATTGGCCATGAATCGGTTAAGTTGTGAGCATGTCCTCTCTGTTAATCATTAGTCTGTATGTCTAGTTTACCACGTGATCACATTATTTCTGAAAATTATTGAAATCAACGACGGCTTGAAAACTAAATATGTACAAATGTACCTATCGAGCGCCATCTGTTGAGCTTGTTTTCCGCAAATTCTAAAATGTCAGTTGCCTATAATCCCGCCCTCATACAAACGTAATTCCAAATAATTTTCTCGTACGAAAATATTTAACATGTTTGAGTTATTTTTCAGTTGATAGTAATTACCTAGGTTCCTACACAAAAATTTACTTCAAAATATTTAAACAATTTTTTTTTATTGTTTTAAATTTTTTTTTAGTAAATTTAGTACTAAATATTTAAACACTAAAAATAGAGTAAAACACTAAAAATATATAAATAAATAGTAAATTTACTGCAAAATATTTAAACTAAAAAATATTTTTAGTATTTAAATATTTTGTAGTAAAAAACGTGTACGTTAAGTTTGAATGCGATTTTCTAAAATATGCTACCTGCAGCGTAATAATTCAACGACTATTATTATTTTTAACAAAAATTAAAACCGACTTCCAAGGTAAAAACAATAATAACATCCTTATAATATGAACTAAAAAGTATTAAATAATTATTCCTATCTAATAGTGCCTTTTTCCGAATTCGGCTAAAACTCAACTATTTCTGTACTCAATCTTCATCATTTTGAAGTCGGTACCAGATGAATCTTCAGTTCTCTGACAGAATATTAATTGAAACTTTTGGAACTGGCACCGACTTCAAAATTATGAAAATTGAGTACAGAAATAGTTGAGTTTTAGCCGAATTTGGAAAAAGGCACTATTAGATAGGAATAATTATTTAATACTTTTTAGTTCATATTATAAAGATGTTATTATTGTTTTTACCTTGGAAGTCGGTTTTAATTTTTTGTTAAAAATAATAATTTCACTCTTTTTAGTTTTTAGTTACCTAGTATTAAACTATCGCGTACTATGTACGTAAATAATACACCTGTATAATATTATTCTACGTATCTTGTTACAAGCTTACTGGTGAGCAAGACACAATAGAATAACAATAGATTTCCAAGAATCCACGATCGAAGGATACAAACTAGGTATTAGCAACAAATTATAAGTATCGTGCTGAAACCAGCCTCGAACGCTTCAACTCCCAAGCGGCTCTTTTTAGTTAAGTACCTAGTAAGCCAACGCGTACTATACGTAGAATAATACACCTGTATATTATTATTCTACGTATCTTATTACAGTCACACTTACAAAATATAATATCAGCTGCAGCCTGCAGATAATTTTAAACAATACATTTAAAAAAATCGAAGTGAACACGTGTGACGTGCTAAGTAACCGGTCACCGGACTAGTTTCAATAGGCTGGCACTCGCTCGACTTGTCGCACCGCGCACGTGACGCATCGCTGATCGCACATAGTACCCGGCCCGCGCCGCCCGCGCCGCGCCGCTCGCGCTCGCTTGACAGCCCAGGAAATTATAATATTGTACTATGAACGCTAAACGCAATGCAAAAGGTTGAAATTAGGTTGTTTTCCAGAGTATCTCATCGAAGTTTCTGGCCCCACAGGACAGGCTATGCCTAGTGTGGGGATTTGTCTTAATCTTAAGTTGTATTAATATTGTATTTTTCTGGAAATAAATAATTTGTAATTTGTAAGTGTGACAGAATGTCACGTTTAATCGAAGCAACTTTAACTTCTCAGAAGTAATGTCAAATGTGTGCCTTATGCTCTGGAGATAAGGTTGAATTTGGTGACATTGGTGACCCTGACGTAATAATGAATTAATGATGATGATGATGATGAATGTAATTTGCATAGTAGCATAATATGCTTTCAGTTCTTAAAACAGCGCCTAAACTCCCAAACTTGTAGCTATAAGGAATCCGGAGTTCTCTTAGTATCTTCGGAACCATAGTATACCTCGGTGAAAAATCTTGCGTTTTGGTAGCATATGCTTAGGATGCTTCTCATAAAACTAAAATCACCATATGTTTCCATATAAATTTCGAGGAGTTCCCTCGATTACTCATGGATCCGATCATCAGGTCACCACTTTTGTGAACATGGTACCAAATTGGAGTGAAACCTAATACAACAAAACAAAAATTTCGAAAATCGGTTCACAAACGGCGGAGTAATCGTTGAACATACAAAAAAAAAAAAAAAATCCACAGCCGAACATATAACCTCCTCGTTTTTTGGAAGTCGGTTAATAAAACCGGCCACCGTCACTTAAACGGGTGTGTTTACTTCCTTCCTAAATCTATTTCGAATATTTACATGCGGAATTGTCGAAGTTCTTCGACCTCTCGACCATTGCCAATTGCGAAAGTTACGTAACAAGGTTTTGCATTCAGAGCGTGACCGAGCTTTATCTAGCTAATTACATCATTTCTACTATGTATTTGTTTATAAATAGCTAATATATCAGTTTCAATTGAACATTTAACTTCTATTAGAAATTATGCTGAGATGGATCCCTGGGGTACACCATTCTTAACTCAAGTATAGTTTTCACAGAGCCAGTACTGGCTGCCAATAAGACTGGCAGCCAGTATTAGCTTAGCTTGGTATATGCCGCGTGTGAACAGTTTTTAGGGTTCCGTACTGAAAGGGTAAAAACAGGACCCTATTACTAAGACTTCGATGTCTGTCCGTCTGTCCGTCTGTCTGTCACCAGGCTGTAACTCAAAAACCGCTATAGCTAGACTTCTGAAATTTTCACAGATTCTGTATATCTGTTGCCGCTATAACAACAAATACTAAAATCAAAATAAATTTAATATTTAAGAGGGGCTCCCATACAAAAAACGTGATTTTTTCGCAATTTTTTGCTCTTAATCAATAACGGCAACACATAGGCAACTGAAATGTTCACAAAATACTCAATTGCATTATTACTTTAATAATTAATAATGAAATCAAAATAAATTAAATAATTAAGGGGGGCTCCCATACAAAAAATACAATTTTTAGCCTATTTTTGGTCTGTAGTGGTACGGAATCCTTCGTGAGCGAGTCCGACTCGCACTTGGCCGATTATTTTCAAGCCAGGCCAAACTGTTCACACGCGGCATATGTCCTATTCCTGGTTCTAAGCTCTATATTATATATGTATATAATATAAGAAAGTTGTGTTAGTTATGCCACTTATAACTCAAGAACGGATAAACCGATTTGGCTGAAAATTGGTGGAGAGGTAGCTTAGAACCAGAGAACCAGGAATAGGACATAGGATACATTTTGTCCCGGAAAAGTGTACGGTTACTGCACAATATACTTTTATGGTTTGCGCGTAAACTATTCAATCGATTATGATGAATTTTGGTATGGAGATACTTTGAGTACATATATATATATATATATGTCGCCTTGACACAGCTACAACTTTCTTATATATATATATATATATATATATATATATATATATATATATATATATATATATATATATATATATATATATATATCTGGCTATCGGTGGCGCAGGAGTGGGAACAGTGGAAGATCCTGCGGGAGGCCTTTGCCCAGCAGTGGGACACTATCGGCTTATAAAAAAATTGGTTGAAATGTATATAGACATACTAGATGACATTCGAAACTCTGTTGTGCCGAAATTAATTTATTATGCTGGAACCGTTCGTATTTTCCAGGACAAACAATCTATACTTAAAATAAATCTGTAGAAATGAAAATTCTGTACATTAAAGATATTCAAAAAATAATATGCGTAGGGTGTCACAACATCGCTATAGAAGCTGAAAAGTTAGATTTTTGTCTGTCTGTCTGTCTGTCTGTATGTTTGTTCCAGCATCACACGAAATTGACGAAAACTACCGATCTGTTTTGCATGCGGTTTTCGCAGATATATTAGTCTTCTTCCAACTCAACATCTGGTGTATAAAATTTTCCCCCCACCCCTCTTATCAACAACAAGAGAGGGGGTAAGATTTTGTATTAACTGATGAAGTAGAAATACTTTAAATGGCAAAACAACATTTGCCGGGACAGCTATACCAAAATATGTCTTTTCTCCACACTGTACCTTTCTAATAGGTTCAGTCGCTTAAATGTTAAGAGGTGACAGTCAGACTGACATTCTTTGCCATTTATAATATTAAGTATGGATATGTATATTTAATTAATTTCTACAAGTAGGCACTTAGCAACAGAAATATTAAAGAACACAACCAATAATATTATTGAGGCCAACTTGATTCTTATCAACATTTAATTGATAAAATAATTTTAGGGACTAAAATTATTTTATCAATTTTTTCATATCAAAAATTGGCATAATGTGTTTCCAGATGGCCTAGGAGTCCTAGGACAAATAAAATTGATCCGAAAAAAATGTGTTTTGTATGGGAGCCCCCCTCAATTTTTTACTATATTTTAAATAGTTAATGGAATCAGGCGTTACTTTGCGGAAATCCATAGCTTAAAATTGAGTTTGTTAATATTTTTAGCAATATTCCGCGAAATAAACTTCCACCTTTAAGTAAACTTGACGGACTTAAGTAGACTTGACGGACGTTGTTCGTAGAGTCCACATCCTGAGGATGCTCCGGTGTTGGAGCGAAACGCGCGTCGAGGTTTTCAACCTGCATGGTGGTGAGGGTCCTTGCACGGATTTGCCAACATTATTGCTTGTGTGGTGGTGGTGTTTGCAAGTTCTTGCATGCGCGTGTACGCATAGGCAGTGTGGGAGGAGGGAGGTGCTGTACGCATGCCTATGCGTGCACTCACTCATTTACTTAAAGGTGGAAGTTTATTTCGCGGAATATTGCTAAAAAAAATAACAAACTAAATTTTAAACTATATTTTAATATAATTATTTAGTATTAAAGTGCACATAAAACTAAAGTACCTACCTGTTACCATTATTGATATAGAGCCAAAAAGGCCAAAAAAATCACGTTTGTTGTATGGGAGTACCCCTTAAATATTAATTTTATTTTGTTTTTAGTATATTTTGTTGTTATAGCGGCAACAGATATACACAATCTGTGAAAATTTCAACTCTCTAGCTATTACCGTTCTTGAGTTACAGCCTGGAGACAGACAGACAGACGGACAGACATCGAAGTCTCAGTAATAGGGTCCCGTTTTTACCCTTTGGGTACGGAACCCTAAAAATTGCAACTACTAAGGAATAATAGGTTAATGTTAATGCATCCATACTAATATTATAAATGCGAAATATCTATCTGTCTGTTACCTATTCACGCCCAAACCACCGAGGTATGGAGGTAGTTTGAGTCCTGGGAAAAATACATATGATACTTTTTATCCGGGAAAAATGTACGGTTATGTATGAAATAATATGCATTTGAGCGCAACGGTATACGGGCGTCATCTGGGGGCGTCCACAAATTACGTGAGGTGTTTTTTGAATTTTTTTTCTGCCCCTCCTCCCCTGGTGAGATTTCGAGAGATTTTATTCCCACCCACAAATCTCACGTGAGATTTTCAAAATGTGGGTTTCTAACGTAAACGTTTGGTTTGACAGTCAGTAGACTTTCTTGCGAACGAATTTGTAAATGATCGTAATCGTATACCTAACAATTACGCTTACGATTAAATCTTAAGCATACGTAGGTACAATCTGGATGAAATGGACTGAAAGAATAGTATCATTTTGTTGAGAAAAAACGTATTTTTGAAATTACGTGCGATTTGCCGAGACCCCCCCTCTCCCCAACGTGAGATTAGGTGAGATTTAACTCGACCCCCAACTCGATAAGGGCCTGTTTTACCACTTCCTGATAAAGTGCCGGATCGGCTATCCACAACTTATTTGACAGATTCTCCATACACATTACTCTATCTGTCAAGTTTAGTGGTGGATGGCCTATCCGGCACTTATCAGGAAGTGGTTCACCAGGCTCTTAGTGATATAGCACGTTTCAGATAATACTTACACACGAAAATATTTAACGAATGTTATATTATACAAAACAACATTGTCAAATGTTATCTTCTAATAAGTGACCTGCGACGGGCAAAAATCGTGATATTGATAGCGTAATCAAATTCAAAACAAATACTAATCAGTAATCATTTCTGCAGTAATTAAAAAGTATACAAATAAACTTTGGTATATTTTTTATAAAAAATTTATTATACTATACTTACCTACAAACATACAAAAACATTTTTAGAAACTAATTAAATATGATCTAGGTATGCGTCGGATGGTCATGTTAAAGTCGATCCTGCCCCCAGTCTTTCCATGATTATATTAGCTTATATTATACGGCTTATAATTAACTGATCACCAGAAATAGTAACATTTCACAGACAAAAATAGATCACCAAAATACAGACCACCATTTTAATGTAAATTGATAACGAAAGATTTAACATCTTCAATCAACCGAAAATAGTAAATGATCACCAAAATGAGAAAATGATTGCCAAAATTAGTAAATGATCACCAACATAATACTAGCATTTTAATATAAAATGATCACCAAAATTAGTAAATGATCATCAACATTATACTAGCATTTTAATATAAAATGATCACCAACGATTTATGATTTCGCTATCCTATTTATGAAAAATGACTCCAAATAAATCATTGTTAAACCAAAAGAAGAAAACGATCACCAAAATTAGTAAATGATCACCAACATTATACGTTAGAATTTTAATGTAAAATTATAACCGAATCTATTTTTATTTAACAATCCTATTAATGAGAAGAAGACAGATAGACGGACAGACAGACATCGAAGTCTTAGTAAAAGAGTCCCGTTTGTACCCTTTGGGTACGGAACCCTAAAAACGGGACTCTATTACTGAGACTTCGATGTCTGTCCATCTGTCTTTCTGGCTGTATCTGAATATCCGCTCCAGCTAGACTTCTGAAAATTTCACAGATTGTGTATATCTGTTGCCGCTATAACAACAAGTACTAAAAACAAAATAATATTATTATTTAAGGGTGGCTCCCATTAAACAAACGTGAATTTTTTGGCCTTTTTTGCTCGATATCAATAATGGCAACCGGTAGGCACGTTGAGATTTTTGCAAAGGCCTAGATTATAATATGTATATGTTTACTTCAATAATAATTAATAATAATATAAAAAAATTAAGAAGGCTTCCATACAAAAACACAATTTAAGGTCTAATCTTGCTCTATAACGGTACGGAACCCTCCATGTTCGACTCACACTTGGCCGATTATTTTGTTAATAGCTTATATTTTTTGTCAATCGTAGTGATTTATTTGGACAGAAATATCGCATTGATTTGCTCACAAGGATATAGTGATCGTTTACTATATTTGGTGATCATTTACTATATTTGGTGATCATTTACTATATTTGGTGAACATTTTCTATATTTGCTGGTCATTTACTATATTTGGTGATCGTTTACTTTATTTGGTTATCATTTACTATATTTGGTGGTCATTCAGTCCCGGATCTTAAATTTTTTTTTTAGGCGGGGCAAAAACTGAGAAATGCCACTCGCCTTTTTTTTGCCGTTGGGAAATGCTTGATGCATTCCCGGCAGCCTGGGTGGGCGCCTGGATATGTGGGACTCCTCGGGTGCTGCGGTAAGGAGGAGCACCCTTGGTTACCCACTAAAACCCAACGGTGCCTCCTCTCCGTGGGTCGCTGAGCCGCTTCTCGACAGCGGCATCTGCTCTACTAGCAGAACCATCCGCTCGGCTTCTGCCGCTTTCTTCGGGAGAGCGGTCCGGGGCTCCGGGCGCTCTTCTACCGAACGAGCTCGTGTAGGCGGCGGATTCACCAATCCATCGCCCGAGCCCTATTATGTCGGGAGTAGCCGCTCATGTTGAGCGCGTCTTCGTCCTCCGCGTCTTCTCCTTATCGGGTCAGCTGCTTCATTGGCTCTTCTCTTCATTGGGATTTCTCTCAGCGGCCTCCTTCTGTGTCATGTTGGACTCGCAGAAAGTAGAGACCGCCGCCTGCCAGGCTTCTCTCGGCCGGACTAATGCTCTTATTATGTCCGGGAGTATCAGGTCTGGTCCTATAGCGGCGCAGAGTTCTGCCCGTTGTGCGACCCAGGCTGGGCAGGCAGCGAGCGTGTGCTGCACCGTGTCGTCCTCGTCCGTACACTAATGGCACTGGGGCGTTGGCTCCCGTTTGGCCGTATGGTGCAGGTAGTGGCCGAAACACCCATGTCCTATCAGCATCTGCACCATCCGGTAGGAGAGAGTGCCATTACACTGCGCCACCCAATCCTCCAGTACTGGCCGAATTGCTGCAACAACTTTGTGACCGGCAGTTGGAGATGCCATTTTGTCTTGCTAGGTGCGCATTATCTGCATTCGCGCTTGGCGACGCCATTAGGCTGCCAGATCTGGTGGCACCCGTTCCCCTCTTTCCTTTGCTGCTGCTGTGCGGGAATAGACTTCCGCCTGCACACGGGCTTCCAGGTCCCATGGAGGGGTACCGGCTAACCGCTAATGCAAACGCCGCTTCGGCGCCTACCTACTGATGTTTATTTTCACCTTTATCATCCGTCATAATTTCGGCTATCAATATGTAGAATATATATTTAACAGGGTAGGGTTTAAAATAAAATAAATATGCAAAATGAAAACAAAAATCAAATATAATATTATTAAATTTGTGAATTGAAATTACAATTTTACTCTTCGAGCTTTTTGTTCAGCAAATAAATGCAGCACGTCTCACTCCGCAGTCCGCACTCAGGGTATCGATCAAGTTGATATGGCCATGAAATTGCTGTACTTGTGTTATTATTTATTCCGTGGTCAAAGTTAAATAAATGATGAGTAGTCCATTGGTCCGTGAAGTATGAATTTTGCCGCCCCCTGAATTTGCCGCCCGGGGCATGGGCCCCGGCTTGCCCCCCCTAGATCCGGGGCTGTGGTCATTTACTATATTTGGTGATCATTTACTATATTTGGTGTTCGATTACAATTTGAAGTGTTCTTATGACTAAAATAGCTGGTAGTATTGCTATTTTAGGCTATCTTTTTTTGGTAAACAAGTTTAGGGTAGGTATCAGTTCATTTTTTGGTGGTCATTATATTTGTTCCCATATTATACTAGCTGTCCCGGCAAACGTTGCTTTGCTATAATAAATTATGTATATGCCATATTATTTTATTGAAGTGACTAAATAATAAATATGTATGTTACCATGGCAACGTCGATCGCTATCCCGTCGCACAAACAATGGTCGCCGTCAGTCTCAGCTTGTAATAATTTACTATTATTTATTCAACAAATGCACCTATCAATATATAAAGTACCCAGTAGCCGTTACTTACTCAATCCAGTCGAAAAGTATCGACATCTGTTGGAATCTTTTGGAGTTAACAGATAATTGTGACTGTCAATTAATTATATGGCGTATAGAGTCGTGAAATGGTCATTTTGTTTTTGTAACTACTCATTCATTTCTGGCAGGAAAAAGTTGAAAAAAATATATGTGAAAGATCAGTTCAACAACTAATATATCAACATTTTTTTTCTGCTTCATGTCTTACCCTTGCTTCAATAAAAAAATAATACGTGACATCGATTTTCGATTTGAAATCGGGACTCCTCCTAAACGGCTGTGATATACGGTGTTTTTTATGCGTAGATATATTTAGAATCTGTTTTTCTTGAATATCAGCATTTTTTATAAAAATCAAACAATATTTTCTTTGAAAAGATATCGAAAAACAGTATTTCCGAACGATTTGGTTCAAAGGTGGTCTGCGCGGGCGCGGGCGGCAGTCGTCCGCTAGCATTCAGACGGGGAGGCTGTGTCACTCGTTGCTAAATCTTGCGCCTGTGTGTGTGCTATCGAGCGTCTGTTTGTGTGCATTAGATCACTACAATATTTGCATGAGTGTTTATGTAGAGTAGTTAGACTTAGAGTACAATCAACGTAAAAAGGTTGTAATGTGGTTCGCGCATGGACGCTCTTATGAAGAGTACCTAAATTGTTATTTACTTCATGATTATTTTTAGTTAAATAATATAATATCTAATATAATATCTATGTACGCTCACATCACGTCAGTCTGGCCCCGTGCTAAGTACCTGAAGGACTTGTGTTACGGGTACCAGACAACGGAAATATATTTAATACTTTTATACTATACATAATATATTTAAGATTTTTAGTATATCATACACATATTTAATACACATCCATGACCCAGGAACATTGGAAAACTTTTTGTTCCGTCGGCGGGATTCGAACCCGCGACCCCCGGCTTGAGTTGCCACACACTCTAACCATTGAGTCACGGAGGTCGTCAAAGTTATAAGTTGATTGTTCCACGCGTATAGACGTTATAGTATTAATATTTTAAGTATTTAAATAAAACAAGTGTATAGGAGTATGGACGCTCTTATGAACAGTACCTAAATTGTTATTTACTTCATGATTTTTGCAATTCGCGTTTTTAAGATTCAAACTGTTACTGTAGATTATCATTAAACATGAACACAGTTATTGGTTGATTTGTAAAGCCTAATGTAAATTTAAAATTGTGTTATATCATCCAAACGGCCTACCGTTTAGATGATATAACACAATTTTAAATATTTTCGCCAAAATTACAAGATGACCGTTTTTACGCTCTGTCAATTCAAGACTCTGTCAATTCAAGACGAGTCTTGAATTGTCAGCGTAAAAACGGGTAAGTCGTACGTGTCCGTTTTTACGTTGTAAGAATAAAAATATTATATTAGGTCCTAAATTCATTCAACACTTTATAAAATTAATCTTATTGTCATAGTTTATAATATTTATGTAATAGAAATTTTGGCTCTTCAGTAAGAAAAACTAAAAACACAGACATATCTTTCTATACGCTGCTAATTTAAGAAATTTTTTCTATGTTATAATGAACGAATAAAAAGACACGTCATCAATAACTATAGGTCCATAGTGAAAAATTCTAATAAAATGTGATTGTTTGATAAGTTAAACTGTATAGTTTTCAAAAGTCTACAAATTTTAGTATAAAATATGTATTCACTAATTATTCTGTTTTCACTAAAGGGTAAAACTAAACATCATAATGTTGAAGTTGCCTTTTTCTTCTTATTGGTCTTTTCGGATACGTCTTGAGCAAGGTAAATTTTTACTGACTCTTAAGAATTTATGAAGGTCATAATTTTAACCGACTTCCAAAAAACGAGGAGGTTATATTATGTTTGGCTGTGGATATTTTTTTTATTTTTTATTTTTGTATGTTCAACGATTACTCCGCCGTTTGTGAACCGATTTTCGAAATTTTTGTTGATTTCGTGCAGGGGTACGATAGACTCGATCGAAACCTTATGTGAATAATAGAAAATATTGATTTCGAGTCGACAACTTATATCCGCAAAATTCGTAGTATGGAGTATTGATTGATTCGTATTATACGTCAATGACACATGCCGCATCATGTGTCATTGACGTAAAGACAGAGTTGCCAGAATAATAAAAGGCGCACCCTTTTTTTGTAGTTCCCAGTATTACATGCCTATGTCGTTATAAAAAATAGAAGTATAAAGTTTTAGCTGATGAATCCTGATGTATTTATTTTGTATTTCCATTGGCTCATAAATCATAATACGTATGCAAAGTTTAGAATAATTATTAATTCATCATGCAAAGAAGCCTCAGGCCTCAGCCTCCGTCGCAGCTATTATATCACGTCGCAGATTATTTATTACATATATACTGGACTAATATGAATATTTAAGTGTATATATTACATATATACACTTAAATATTCATATTAGTCCAAATTTGATTGAATGTGTGGCACTAGTCCCACTAAAAACGAACAAAAATCTTATAAAAACTGAACGTAAATGATAACAAGTCTATAAATAATTCTCTACCTTAGAGGTAGAAACGGACAAGTACGACATGACGCGGAACGGCGCGTAATTTCCAACGCGGTACAAGACGGTAAGTATAGATGTCCGCATCTACCAAAGTAAAATCTAATAAAACTCCCAACTTGTCGTCGTTTACGTCTTTTTATCTTCGGAATTACTTGTGATAGAAAAAAAAATGTAGGAATATGCGTCTCATTATAATATTATGGAAGTGCATGATGCAATAAAAAATTGCTATTATGGACATGACCTTTTATACGTAGGGACCGTCGATAGAAATACGTCGTTACATACGTCTTTAAAAAAACGCGATTGCCTAGCAAATAAACAAAGGACTACCTGGTTAATTAATATATCGAAGAATGAAGCGAAGAAATATAATTAATGTTAAAAAAGAAAAAAAATCGGGTACCCAGTTTCCAATCAACAAAAACCCGAAAACCCGGGTTTTAATAAAAATTGGGCCCGTGTTGCGATGCCCTAGCTTAGGCAAGACAAGCACGGACCTAACTAAGACAGCCAAGACTTGAAAAATTATCTAGATACCTACTGATTAATTTTTCATTTTTTTCCGTGCCTCTTAATAAATTAGACATAAATATCATACTTGATACTAAGCGTAAATCGTAATTCGTGTAGCATTAAACGTATTAAAGTCATTCGTCAAACATCTATTTATTCACAATAGTAATTCATTTTCATATAAATTGCACATTTTAAAGCAAGTAGTAGGTAGGTAGTGGATTCGAGTAAAATAGGCAGTGATAAGTCAGGAGTGCTTCTGTTCGTCATACGCGCGCTTAATCTATGTACGATGTTTTCGTGCGGGGAGTGCAGAGCAGGGGGACCTAAGCCACGCCCAAACGTCCAAGGTCATCGACGACTCTATGCGCCTTAACAAGTGCCATTTTCCTCGAAACCTGATCTCATTCACCGAAAATTATGATTTTGGTCTCATTCGATTCGGAATACCATCTAGAACATTCTATCAAAATTCCAAGAGGGGCTGAAAAAAATGCAATAGTTATAAATAATTAAGTAAACATAAAAAGAAGGGTTTGGCTTATTTTAATATTTCGAAAACTATTCAAGATAATCAAAATTTGGAAATAGATCCTTAAAGAAGAGGAAATTTCCTAAAAAAAATTTTAGATCGTGGAACCTTACCAATAATCCTTATAGCTTTAAATGAGCGGCGAAAGTAACGGTAAAAACGCGTAGTTCGAGTTTCGCGTGAATTGCCGCAATCTGCCACGCGAACTAAAAAATATATTTTAACTGATTAAATATTAATATAAAGAAATAAAAAAAAATGGGTACTAAGTAGACATATCAATAAACAATAATCCGTCAACAAAAATAAATTATCACAGTTTGTTTATTGGCCATTCAGGGGGCGGCCAAATTCACACTTCACGGACCAATGGACAACTCATCATTTATTTAACTTTGACCACGAAATAAAATATAATAGCACAAGTACAGCAATTTCATGGCCATATCAAGTATCAACCTGACCCATAGGTACCCTGAGCGCGGAGTGAGACGTGCTGCACGAACATATTATTCGCGAGGCGCGTAGGCTAGGCATAGTTCAAAATACGCGTCTGGCTCCCGCTCGCCTGCAGGAATCGCAGAACGGGGCAGCACTGTATACTGAGCTTTCTTTTTCTTTGACTGTACCTATAGCTGAAATTATATGGATGACTAGCTGTTACCCGCGACTTCGCGTTAGCATAGTAGATCACATCCCAAGAATTATTTATTGTACAAAAATATTCAATGTACAGAATTGACTTTTATTATTAATGTTCCGCGCGGCTTTGCTTGCGTAATTTAGGAATTTCACGCAACCGTATATTTTTCCGCAAAAATAAGCCTATGTTTCTTCACGCGGTCTATTCTTCTTGTTTGCCAAATAACATAAAAAATTGCTCCTGTAGTTCTTAAGATAATAAGCAATTTCATATAATTTCCCCCCTTTTTTCCACATTTTCCTCTATTTCTTCGCTTCTATTAGTCTTAGCGTGATAAAATAATATAGCCTACTAGATGATGCCCGCAACTCCGTTGCGCCAAAACTTGTTTATCGCACGGGGACCGTACATTTTTCAGGAGGTCAGGATAAAAAGTATCCTATGTCCTTTCCCGGGACTCAAAGTATTTCCATACCAAATTTCAGCAAAATCAGTTCGGTGGTAACAGACAGACAGACAGATACACTTTCGCATTTATAATATTAGTATGGATAGCCTTCCTCGATAAATAGGCTATCCAACACTGAAAGAAATTTTCAAATCGGACCAGTACCTAATTCCTGAGATTTGCGCGTTCAAATAAGCCCTTTCAAATAATTTCCCCCCGTTTTTTCCACATTTTCCTCTATTTCTTCGCTCTTATTAGTCTTAACGTGATAAAATATAGCCTATAGCCTTCCTCGATAAATGGGTATCCAACAGTAAAAGAATTATTTAAATCGAACAAGTAGTTCCTGAGATTAGCGCGTTCAAACAAAGAAACAAACGAACTCTGCAGAATTATTATAATGTTATTACTTATAGTATAGATTAAGGTGAAAATAAACATAAGTAGGTAGGCGGGGCAGCATTTTTCAGTTTTTGCCCCGCCTAAAAAAAATGGAAGATCCGGGGCTGTATATAATATTAGTATGGATAGCCTTCTTCGATAAACTGGCTATCTAACACTGAAAGAATTTTTCAAATCGAACCAGTAGTTCCTGAGATTAGCGCGTTCAAAATATAAGCGATTTTATATACTTTCCCCCGTTTTTTCGATATTTTCCTCTATTTCTTCGCTCCTATTAGTCTTAGCGTGATAAATTATAGCCTATAGCCCTTCTCGATAAATGGGCTATCTAACACTAAACGAAATTTTCAAATCGAACCAGTAGTTACTGAGATTAGCACGCTCTATTTGAGCGCGCTAATCTCAAGAACTACGCGTTCAAATAAGTCCTTTCATATAATTTCCCCCGTTTTTTCCACATTTTCCTCTATTTCTTCGCTCTTATTAGTTTAAGCGTAATAAAATATAGCCTATAGCCTTCCTCGATAAAGGGGCTATCCAACAATAAAATAATTTTTCAAATCGGACCAGTAGTTCCTGAGATTAGCTCATTCAAATAAGCCCTTTCAAATAATTTCCCCCCGTTTTTCTACACTTTCCCCTATTTCTTTGCTCCTTTTAGTCTTAGCGTGATAAAATATAGCCTATAGCCTTCCTCGATAAATGGGTATCCAACAGTAAAAGAATTATTTAAATCGAACCAGTAGTTCCTGAGATTAGCGCGTTCAAACAAAGAAACAAACAAACTCTGCAGAATTATTATAATGTTATTACTTATAGTATAGATTAAGGTGAAAATAAACATAAGTAGGTAGGCGGGGCAGCATTTTTCAGTTTTTGCCCCGCCTAAAAAAAATGGAAGATCCGGGGCTGTATATATTTTTATCTGGCTTCTAACAACAACAAAACAAAATAATAACAATAATTGGATATAAAAGTATCGTAATTGCTTTATTTACATGAATAATTTTGCTTTTGAATGTTAATAAAAAAGTGAAAAATCAAAATTATTGAATATATTATGACTTTCCCAAACTTTAAGCCCGCCATTTATAAGGAATGGTAAGTCGTATGAAAAAAGTGTCTGAATATTTTTTGTAGAGAATTCTATGATCTACACTCTTGCCGTACTTATTTATGTAATAAAATATATAGTTTGGAAAAAAAAACAGGGAAAACTTTATGATTTTCCCAAACTTTAAGCCCGCCATTTATAAGGAATGGTAAGTCGTATGAAAAAAGTGTCTGAATATTTTTTGTAGAGAATTCTATGATCTACACTCTTGCCGTACTTATTTTTGTAATAAAATATATAGTTTGGAAAAAAAACCAGGGAAAACTTTATTTTCATACCTTTGACCTTAAATAAAAAATTTTGCACAAGGAGGATCGCCGGGGACTTTTGAGGTTTTATTTGGAATGGTGTATTTAACGTCTCTACCTATTTTCAGCTCTATGCGAGTTATTCCGAGGTCGAATGTTTAATTTTTCTGGGGTATTTTGTCAATTCCAAACATTTTGATCGGCGATTCTATAAAATATATAAAACGTATAAAAAAATTATTATAAATAAAACGTCTTGGCTAAAGGGCCTGGTCCTTAACCTATCAAGCCCCCGTGGTCTAGTGGTATAGAGCGCGGCTCTTGACGGAGCTCGTGGGTTCGATTCCCGCGTTGGAAACATGACATTTAACCCGGCGACTGCCAGGTTGGGTCTTATTGACCCGGGATGTTTTTAAATGCGTTTATTTTTAGAAAATAATAGTGTAACGTTGCCACGCTTCACAGTAGCTGGAGTTAGAGCCCTGCCCCCCTTGTTTCTTATGTCAGCTTAGACGGTGTGCGCCTCGGATAGATGATAAACGTGGTCAAACATACAAAAGGGTAAATATGACCCAACTATGCATTCCATGATGTCATTTCGTGCCAGTGACGCTGAGTTAATTAATTAATTTTTTCGTTGATTTACGAGGGCGGGATGAGAAGTAACTAGCCTCTGCTATTTAAAAAGTTAAAATTAAAAAAAATATGTACGTCATTTTTAAATTCGTGTCTCTGGAAACATGTCTTTTAAATTTGAATTTGATGGCGTGAAAATTTTATTATTTTTTTATCATTTGAAAAAAAAAATCGTCAACTGTTTTCAAAATGGATAAAATTGAACAAACAGCGCCGATAAAGTTTCCTCATATGAAAGGGATAAAGGGGAGATACATCTGTGACGAATTAAAAAATGTTTTGGGTGCATCTGCTTCTTTTCATGCCACAGTAAAAAACTGGGTGGCTGAGTTTAAACGCGGTCGTTCATGGGTCAAAGATGAAGCCCGCCGCGAACGTCCAAAAAGCGTCACAACTCCGGAAATGGTCGTGCACAGTGAAAGTATATGATATGGTTTTAGTAGACCGACGATTGAAGTTATCTGAAATAGCAGACACTATAGGTATCTCAAAAGAACGGGTAGATCATATTCTAAGTGAGGAACCAAATATGAAAAAGTTATCGGCCCGTTGACTGCCGCGATTGCTTACGCACGATCAAAAAAGAATTAAAGAAAATCAATGAAGTATCGCCTGATCTAGCGCCATCCGAATTCCATTTATTCCCTAAGCTCAAAACTTTTTTGTGTGGACAGAAATTTGCCACAAATGATGAAGTCATAGCACTCATAGCCCCTGTAGAGTATTTTGCAGACCTTGAAAGAAATCATTTTATGGAAGATTTTGAGCTTTAGAACAAAGATAGAGTAAGTGCATAGAGGTTCACAGAGACTATCGAAAAATGAAATTAATGTTATCACGAAAAGTTAAGTTTTTTACTATTAGGCTAGTTAGTTATCATCCCACCCTCGTATTTGTACTGGCAGGTGACAAAATCTATACTTATAAAATGACATGTCCTGACTGACTGACTGATTCATCATCGCTGAGCAAAAACTGTTAAAGTTACCGACACAAAATTTGGTGAGTAGGGTTGTTTTATTAAGTAGACACTCACAAAGGAAGGAATTTTGAAAATTTTACCCCTAAGGTGGTGAAATAGGGGTTGAAAGTTTGAATGAAAGTTCATTATTTCTTGAGTTAGAAACATGAAACTTTATTTTTGGGTTACTGATTAAAAATGAATGGATACATAAGTATTTAAGCGTTTTTGGAAATTTTACCCCGAAGGGGGTGAAATAGGGGTTGAAAGTTTCAATGAAAGCCCGTTATTTCTTGAGTTAGAAACATGAAAGTTTATTTTTGGACTGCTGATTAAAAATTAATGGATAGGTATTTAAGCGTTTTTGGAAAAACGAAATTTGGTGAAAATGAATGGATACGCCATTCATTTTTAATCAGTAGCACAAAAATAAAGTTTCATGTTTCTAACTCAAGAAATGACGGACTTTCATTCAAACTTTCAACCCCTATTTCACCCCCTTCGGGATAAAATTTTCAAAATTCCTTCCTTTGTGGGTGTCTACTTAATAAAACAACCCTACTCACCAAATTTCGTGGCTGTAACT
Organism: Polyommatus icarus; assembly: GCA_937595015.1. Classification (NCBI taxonomy): domain Eukaryota; kingdom Metazoa; phylum Arthropoda; class Insecta; order Lepidoptera; family Lycaenidae; genus Polyommatus; species Polyommatus icarus. The sequence goes on along the minus strand of OW569342.1, from coordinate 2,102,989 downwards.
TTAACAGTTTTTGCTCAGCGATGATGAATCAGTCAGTCAGTCAATCAGGACATGTAATTTTATAAGTATAGATGATAACGCGGACGAAGTCGCGGGTAATAGCTAGTGTAATATATTACTCTAGATATTACGTCATTTTCGCATTTGATCTTATAAATAACCCCTCGAAGGCTTGTATAGTTCTTGCAATCTACGAGTGCACGTCGCCCTTAGTTGTGTGAGTGACCATATATATATATATATACACGCATACATACAATATACAGGTTGAATTGATAACTTTTTTTTGAAGTTGGTTAAAAAACGCGACGTACGTCAGCTACGACTTACGATAGATTGCACGTCACTAACTGGCGAGGCGGACGCTCGGTGCGGTATCGGGTCGCCAACCGCCTGCTTGTACGGCGGGCCGCAATAGGCCCACTGCCGTACTGAGTTGATTTTTGACACCTCCAGTGCGTGGTGGGCCGATAACGACCTGCCATATTTTTTTTATAGGAAAGACCTATAATTTTAAACACAATCTCGAATATTTGCCTCTGTCGTACCTTTACAAACACCTGAGATAATCGTTCCGCACCGAGTGAGAGAACATAGTTTTCTTCGTCCGCACCAGCTGAAATTCCGCGGCGGGCCGATTTCGGCCCGTCCCGCAGTGAAGGTGTTAACAACAGTTTAAAATCCGGGTAATTATGACCCACTATGTAGTTGTCGTTCGTATTTTCTACCAGGCAAACGGGTTAAAGGTTTGGTTAGGACAATGCAGGCTGATCATCTGATTGTCTGACAAGTAAGATGATCCATGCGTCGGATGGGCATGTAAATAGTCCTGCGCCTGATCTCTCGCCGGTCGTGTTGGTCATCCGTCCCTGGACACTTATTTCTGCTTGATGTCGCCCCGCAACGAACTAATTTATTTATCTAAACGGAACCGTACATTTCTCGGAATGAAAACTATGCCGGGGCTAAAAATATATATATACCATTATTTGAAATAGTTACAGCGGTGTTAAGTGGTGATACACAGAAAAACCACATTTTAATCCTGTACAATTATAGCTAAGTCAGCATTACATTCTTAGTTAGGTGAGTTTGAGGCTTGTTAAAATCTATCATCATTAATGTGTTTAGATTCTTCATCGTCATCCTGTCATTCATACTTAGTGATGCTGCTGAAATTTTTTCAGTATGTTTACGTCATTTGCAACTTTATCATATTTATAGGTATATTTACCGTCTCACTAACAAAAATATTTACGCGGCGTATAGTAATTCAATATCCGCTGTCTTTATCTAAATTGTAACTTGTAATTTTTCGAATGTGTCAAAGCTATACCAGCTTTGACACATTCACATCCAAGCTATAGCTTTCTTGAGCTTAGATCACGGTAGCGTATCAGTTTGACATGCTATCATCACATCTCTATCATGCTCTATTGTCTGCGCCTGATGTCTCGCCAGCCGTGTCGGTCTGCCGTCCCACTGGGTTATGAGAGTAAAGTAATAGAGAGTGATCTTGTGTACTGCGCATACACTTGGGCACTATAAAATTACTCCTGCGTAGCTGGCCTGGTTTCAATGAAACCGGCCACCGTCACCGAAATCGGTGTGGGAGCTATTATATTATTATCAACCCCCCATAAGAGCACCGGTGATCGCGACAACAATAGATTTTCAAGAATCTGCGATCGAAGGATTAAAATTTAAATCCTAACTCCAGGCCTTCTGTAACCTTTGGTGAGTAACAATATGATAAAAAAATCCAGCCGACCTGTTCATGCCGAATCTCACGTCTGAATTCCCTTTGTGTTCACCAGACGTTCATCAACGGCGCCAAATCTATTTCAATGTCACCGTCTCTGATCACGGCCACCTGTTATATAACTGAGGTGAGGTCGCAAAAAGTTCGCTGGCTCAGGGTTCCGTAAACAAAGTACAGTGAATGAACAAAATGTTATCCTTATCCTTAATAACATTATAAACGCGAAGGTGTGTCTATATCTCACTAAACACACTACTAGGCCGAAGTTACGCGGCGTAAATTCCGCATGATTACATCCGAAATGTCAAACGCATAGCCTGTACAAAATACTGATTGTAGCTTAAAATACATTGCAGGCGGAATCATGCGGAATTTACGCCGCGTAACTTCGGCCTAGTGTAATGAATTTTGAAACAATGTTGCCGGTGCATTCAAGTAATAGGCGTGACAAAGCAAAAATAATTACGTGAAGCTATAATTTTATGGTGGAGCTGAAAGGTGGCCAGGGGAACTTTATAATAAAACCATATAAGCCCATCGAGTTTGGGCTGGTTTGATTCGTCTTGATAAGTACTTTGTCCACAGATAGATTGCAGGGTCTGATGATGGACTATAAAATTAGCCATACGAACTCAGTAATAAAACGAAATGACAGAATTCAATGATGTTTAACTTGTTAATTGTTTTGATAAGTAAAACAACTCCTCAGTGATGAAACTTGTTATACGTGTTGTGTATTATTACTTGTTTTAAACTTGTGTGACAATCCTAGGCTGTCATGCGTACGGAACCAACTTTCAATCCGTAAGTTCGCTCTCGTCTGGGTGTCCTTACCTCGCTTAGGGGTCAAAGTCAAATTACTTTTTGTAACAATCATAACGCTACATAAGCGACATTGTTATAGTGTTATGGCCGGTTAACATTGTGTGCACTGTGCGCAGCACACATGACACAAGAGCACTCTCTCGTCCTTTACTCTCATAACCCAGTGGGACGGAAGACCGATACGACTGGCGAGAGATCAGGCGCAGGGCCAACTTTTTACATGCCCATCCGACGCATGGATCATCTTACTTATCAGTTTACGGTTATCACTTATCAGACAATCAGGTGATCAGCCTGCATTGTCCTAACCGAAATTGGAAATGTCATGTTTCCAACGCGGGAACAAACCCACGACCTCCGAGTGAAGAACCACGGTGTAAACCACTGGACCACGGAGGCGTAACTTCGTTCTTCGAGAACTTAGCACGGGGCCAGACTGACATGGTGTACACTGTGAATTATTATTATCTCATCAGGTCATGGTGTTGACAAAGACCTAATTTTCATCACAATCTGTCAGCCGCACGCAATCTACGTTTTCCTGTATAGTTCTTAGAACCGATAGAGTACTTTCCATTTGTTTTGCCGCTTGCGGTCGAAATTCTCAGATTTGTCACTTCCTTGGTTTTTTACGCACGTCAACACTGAGTGTAATATGTTTAGGAAGAGGGGAATTTGTAGCTTTTGCTACTAGGTTTGTCGCTCGGAAACTGTACATTTTTCGGGGATAAAAAGGATCCAAAGTATCTTCATACCCAGCAAAATCGGTACGGCGGTTTGTGGCTTGAAGAGGTGACAGACAGACACAAATTCTCATAAGGGTGAGACTGCACGCGACACGACACCACGCGATACTTTTACAAACGTGAATCTATAACATTTCAACAAGTTCTATGGATGTGAAGTCGAATTTTAAGCGTCTATGAGGTCGCTTAAAATTTGGCCGTCGTGTCGTCTGCCTTCCCTTTATAATAGCATTTTTAGGATTCCTTATGCAAAAGCTAAAAACTGGGTATTTAATTTTTTCCACGACATTAAAACTCCTTATAAGAATACCTTATAAAAATATTTATATTTTTATAAGGTATTCTTATATTTAAATATATACTATTATATATTTATAATAGTATACTTAATACTAACAAAATAATATATTTTATCGTGCACAATATGTGCCATACGCTCTTGGTTATTTTATTTTCATTGTTATAATATTATGTTCGTTTTTAAATTGTTTATACTTATGTACCTATTTATAATTTAATTCAATTACGAAAAAAGAAATTACGATAATTTTAACAAGACTTACGAATTACGATAAAACTAATTACTCTTTAAAGGCACCGCCTTTTATTCACCGACGTTTCTTCTGATATTATAGAAACAATCAAAATATTTTGAAGCAATTTTTTAACATCTTTTAAACTATGACCTTTAGTTTGCATTATTAATTAGTGTTAATGATAAAGATTAATTTTATGTTGCTTTGGTGATGGCGTAAAAGGACTTTAATCCTTCGATCGGGCATTCTTGGAAATGCTATTGTAATTTGTATTATATTGCTGTCGCGATCACAGGTGCTCGTACGGGGCTTGATGCGTTAAATTAAATTAAACTTTAAATTTGAAATAATGGCACAGCTGTTATAGTGTTGAACGTTGCAGTCAACAAGTCGGCTAAACGACGTATAGCCGTGTGATTGAATGGCGTTGTTCAGTCAAAGGGAGCTGTTTGATTGAACGGCTGTTTTTACCAGGAGACCGAAGCCTTAGGGTGGGTTGCATCAACTTACTATAACTGTAACTTTAACTATAACTTTAACTACAATGCAAAATGTCAAATCTTTGGCTAAGGACGCCATATTTACCTTAACCTTAACCGCTCAAGGAATCTTGTAGCAGCCATTTTTCTGGACATGACAAAAGCGTTCGACTTTGTAGATCACAAACTGCTTCTTTACAAGCTTGAATGTTACGAGTACGGTATACGAGGCAAGGCAAATAGTTGGCTTAAAAATTATTTATCCAATCGTCTACAATGTGTAGAAATATCCAGACTAAAAAATTGTTTCAAAAGAGTTATCAGATCAAAATTTTTAATTAATGCGTTTGGTGTTCCTCAGGGAAGTATCCTAGGCCCTTTTCTGTTTTTACTTTATATTAATGACCTTCCCAATGCTATTGATCATAAAACAGTATTATTCGCAGATGACACAACTTTAGCAATTAAATGTAAAAAATAATAAATTATTTCAAAACTTAATAAAAACATACTAACAAACATACAAACATACTATAAAATGGCTTTAAAACAATAACTTAAGAGTAAATCTAAATAAAACAAAAATAATACAATTCGGACACTTTAAGACAAAAAATTAATCTTGACATACAATATAATAATACAAACATTGACATGGTAAATAACACAAAATTTTTAGGACTAATCATTGACAATCGCTGCGACTGGAAATTACATATAGAACATGTCTGTAGTAAATTAGAAAAATTTGTATACGAAATAAAAAAATTACGAATTTTGGTATCGGTTGAAGCAGCTCTAAATGCCTACCATGCTTATGTATCCTCTGTACTACCATACAGTCTTTTACTGTGGTGCAACTCAGTTGAAGTTGAAAGAGCCTTTAGAGTACAAAAAAAGTGCGTTAGAGCAATATGTGGAGTGTGGTCACTGGATAGCTGTAAACCAATATTTGAAAAATTTCACATCTTACCACTACCTTGTATGTACTTAAGAGATATTAATGTATTTGTGAAACAGCATCCAGAATACTTCATACTAAGTGCAAATGCAAATGGAAGAACTGCCCCACCAAGAAATAAATTCTAATTATATTTGCCCCAGTGTAGGCTCGATATTTTTAAGCGAAATGTATACATTAATGAAATCAAAATATATAACAAATTGCCAAACCATTTTAAAGACCTCAATAACCTAGTCTTCAAAAGAGAAATTACAAAGTGGTTAGCAGAAAAAAGTTTTTATAGTATTCAAGAATATATGAATAATAATAATTGTAAATAGCTTTAAGATTTAATACCTTTTTTAATTTATTAGTGTAATTCACATTTTGACAAAATACCTACTATTTTACTTATTTTGATTGGACTTCTAATGGATATTTTGATACTAATTTAATAATTATGGACTTTGTTTTATATTAGATTCGTATATTGTAATTATTCTATAAATTAATTCATTTTTAATACTTTCATAATGTTACCTTTGACTTTTGCACGCCACCTGGATGGCAGAATGTTTAGAACAGTATTTTATAATTTGAAGACCTTGTTACGCACTACATTCTTGCAATAAATATATTTCATTTCATTTCATACATACTTATATGGAATTTTTTTCGTGAAAAATTGTGTTGTTAATAAGAAATATTTTTCCTGTCGAGTTTTACGGATAATTAAATTTTTTATACTCTCAATCCCATTACCTGTAGCTTTAATAAAAAAAAAGACGGGTTGCACTCCGGGAGTGCCGGCAGAAGTGAAAACTTGATTATTAACGTTGTGCATTATTTTTTTAACCCATTTTTATGAAAATCGATTAAAAATAACGATCGTTTTAATTAATTAATCGAAACCCTTACAATCGATTAAAAATATCGACAATCGAAAAAAAATCTGCTGTCACTTGTCAGACACTTCTCGCGACAGTTGTCTTGCAGGTGGAAACAGGGCCTTAATCAGCGCGTCTGCTAAAGAACTCATTTCCCCGACTGTACATTTCTGCTAAACAACTCATTTCCCCGACGAGTGTACATTTCTGCTTAGTACAATTTTCCCCGACTGTACATTTCTGCTAAACAACTCATTTTCCCGACTGTACATTTCTACTAAACAACTCATTTCCCCGACGAGTGTACATTTCTGCTTAGTACAATTTTCCCCGACTGTATATTTCTGCTAAACAACCCATTTCCCCGACTGTACATTTCTGCTAAACAACTCATTTCCCCGATTGTACATTTCTGCTTAGCACAATTTTCACCGACTGTACATTTCTACTAAACAACTCATTTCCCCGACGAGTGTACATTTCTGCTTAGTACAATTTTCCCCGACTGTACATTTCTTCTAAACAACTCATTTCCCCGACTGTACATTTCTGCTAAACAACTCATTTCCCCGACTGTACATTTCGTTCGAGTTCGACACAAAACACTACTCTCCAACCGTCTTACGGTTTTTCTATGGTTTTTCGATCAAGACGAAAATCTAACGCGAGTTTCACAGTTTTTACCCATCCCACAAAAGTGCTCAACGCCGCTAAAGAAGTTTTCACTTCCAGAATAAACGCAACAGACATCAGCTGACAATTTTTGTGGTCAAAGTTAAGGTTAAAGTTAAAGCTAGCCTATTTACTATAACCATAACTTTAACCTTAACTTCTCTGGTGCAACCCACCCTAAAATCGCAATTGCATCGCATCAAAAAGTCGCAGTTTATTATTTAAACTGTCTAGAAATATTCCATTGATACTGAATTTAGGACATTTTCCGTAAAGATGATATTTGTTTTAATTAAAATTATTATCATTTTATAAACATTATAATATTGTGATAAAAACTCAAAGCTTTCCTCGCTAGTTCGTTGATCTCTTGATATTATTTTTTTTACTATAGTATTGACCAGATTACATCTGTAACTCCGTTGCGCCAAAATTCGTTTATCGCGCGGGAAACTTACATTTTTTCCTGGATGAAATGTATCCTATGTCCGTTTCATTAAAATTCAGCAAAATCGGTCCAGCAGTTCGGGCGTGAAGAGGCAACAGACAGACAGACACACTATCGCATTTATATAGAAGTAGCTGTTGCCCTCGACTCCGTCTGCGTTGACTTCACTTTATAGCGTGCGATAGTTCCCGTTTCCGTGGAAATGCCGGGATAAATTATTATAGCCTAGATATTAATACAGCAAAATTTCCACGACTCACACAGTATAGCAATATCTCTTTGCTATACTGAGTCTCAGTTACTTCCGCGGTACGCATATTATGTGTTAAATAAACAGAATTGGTGTCGAATTACAAAGCTTCGTAAAACCTTTGACCCCCTCCCCCCACATTGCCTCCCCCCTTAAAATCAGAATGCCCAAAAACCGCTGAGCAATATTGTATTTATTAGGCATTTTATTTAAACAATTACCGAGTCGTAGCCGTAGTTCTTTCTAAATCTTCTTATCTTCTTTAATTCTAACGTGATTCTTTCTAAAAAAATAATAATTTTGAATATTATCAACTAATGCATCCACAGGTTTTGGATTTTTTGAGACATGGAAAAGGAAACTTTTTTTTTCAATTTTGCGATTTGATGAAACTGCAGTTATTATTTCTACTGCTATCCATCGTGGGTGTCGCAGACACAATAGATTTTCAATTGATGGATTTTCAATTAAATGCATGCAAAAATGCACCTTTTCCTAAAGAATCAATTAATTTCACGTATTATGGGGAACATGTAACATTTAAATATTCATAATATGAAATATCTAATATTACGGGTATTATTAAAATGCGTCTTTCACATTTTGAACATACGTACAACCCCACCCAAAAATCTCGTGACCTACCCCAAAACTTAGCGTGCAACGGCCTGTGCAGTATTGTTTGAAAGCAGATTCGTTTCTAACGGTTTTAGTAAATAATAATACTCTGTGTCTTATTGTAATTGCGCAACATTAAATCATAAAAAAATAATTTATATAAATCAATGAGAGACCAAACGCGGGACATTTGAAATTGGAACGCGAGCGGCGCAGCTCGTCCCAATAATTGAAAAAAAAATTACGCTCACCTTGACCGAGCCTTTCCCGCTCTATTTGTCGCCATTGCCAAGTGTCAAAGTGACGTACGCGCTAATCGGACGTATTTTTTTTTATTAAATTCGAAAAATGAAGGAGTTAGCCGTTGCATCCAGCCAGTGCGTGGAGAAGAATGGAGCTGTCATCGTGAAAAAATCTGGAAAATCTGACAATGGTGAGTTTTTTTTTAATTTTATCCGTAGTGTTTATAGTGTCATTATTTTAAGTTTTTGCTCTCAAAATGGAATCACAAACTAGTAAAAACTATTTTACAGACCATAAAGGTTTCGCTAAGCATTCGAAGTTACTTAATATTGTACGATTAATTAGTTTTAGTAGAAGTTAGATATCGACTTGCGAGTTGTGACTCTTCTGGTGTTGCGTGTCTATAAGCGATGAAGACTGTTTTGCTCTTTTCCCCCTAACTTTATTTTAAAAAATTCGCGCACAATATAAAAAAAAACTTCATAGAAAAAATATTTTTTTGCTATCTCTCACACTTGATATACTTTTTTTGTCTGTAGCAAAATTTTAATGCTACTATAATATAAAATTACTGTTATAAATGGACAAAAAAAATATAACAGAACATGAAAATTAGCATTAAAACTAAATAAAGATAATTTTTTTTCCTGAAGGGATAAAATTGTACTTCCTGTATGCAAATTTTTTGATAAGGTTTCTAATTATTACGCCTAAAATTGAAGTAAATAATACATTTAATTGCTAGCAAGAGATTAGACAAAATATTAGCAAGGTTATCTAAGTTCATGTTTATTATCATGTTCTAATTAAAACAGTTTTTACATTGTAATAATTCTTATGTTTTAAACAATAGAGCATGATAGAGATGTGATGATAGCATGTCAAACTGATACGCTACCGTGATCTAAGCTCAAGGAAGCTATAGCTTGGATGTGAATGTGTCAAAGCTGGTCTAGCTTTGACACATTCGAAAAATTACAAGTTACAATTTAGATAAAGACAGCGGATATTCAATTACTATACGCCGCGTAAATATATTTGTTAGTGAGACGGTAAATATACCTATAAATATGATAAAGTTGCAAATGACGTAAACATACTGAAAAAATTTCAGCAGCATCACTAAATATGAATGACAGGATGACGATGAAGAATCTAAACACATTAATGATGATAGATTTTAACAAGCCTCAAACTCACCTAACTAAGAATGTAATGCTGACTTAGCTATAATTGTACAGGATTAAAATGTGGTTTTTCTGTGTATCACCACTTAACACCGCTGTAACTATTTCAAATAATGGTATATAAATATTTTTAGTCCCGGCATAGTTTTCATTCCGAGAAATGTACGGTTCCGTTTAGATAAATAAATTAGTTCGTTGCGGGGCGACATCAAGCAGCAATAAAGTGTCCAGGGACGGATGACCAACACGACCGGCGAGAGATCAGGCGCAGGACTTTTTACATGCCCATCCGACGCATGGTGTTGTCAGACAATCAGAAGACCAATCTTTGAAACAACATTTTTCCGGAGACTTGAAGCCACAACCTCAAAGTCAAGAGCAATGAGCAAACCTCTGGAACATAATGGTGATAATAATAGTGATGTTGATGGTGATAATTGTGATAATGATGATGTAAGAAGGCGCTAGGTTCTGGGCAGTTACTCCAGCATGGTCTGATAACCACAAGGCTGTTAATCATTGAAATACAATTATTGTTGGTGACCACGAGTTATGATGTGATGAGAAAAGAGAACTTTAAAATGCGAATCGAATATACTTTTTGGAAGTTGAATAATACGGATGTTACGAAAAAAAATCCCCATAAAAATATTTTCTTGAACTACTTCGACATTTCCAGCAAAACGACTTCGAAGTTCGAAGCAGGAAAATTAGGTGAATTTTCGTGGAAGGAAGAAGTAGGGGTATTACTTCCTACCCTACGTTGCGCAAGTGGCTCTGCCTCCGTCTTACGATCAGGTCACATGTTATAACACGAGTTTAATTTTTTTTCTTTATTTCAAAAAATGCGCAATGCACAATAACGCTAAAAAAGAATGTAGTTTAAAAATATCTGTTTAACTTTTTAAAAATCCTGAAATATTACTAATAAATATACTCCGTTATCTCTATATTCATTATAGTCAATATGATCTAGCGCGAACTTGAAAAACCGTGAAAAATAAAAAAAAATCGGGACAAGTCCGGAATTTTCAAAATTCATTGTCACACTTCTGTCGGTGATTATTTCATACTAGCTGTAGCCCGCGACTTCGTCCGCGTTAGCATAGTAGATCACGTCCAGAAAATATTCAATATACAGAATTGACTTTCCTAAGATGTTAATCTATATCTATACTTAATATTATAATTCTGTAGAGTTTGTTTGTTCGTTTGTTTGAACGCGCTAATCTCAGGAACTACTGGTCCGATTTGAAAAATTCTTCTACTGTTGGATAGCCCATTTATCGAGGAAGGCTATAGGCTATATTGTATCACGCCAAGACTAATAGGAGCGAAGAAATAGAGGAAAATATGGAAAAAACGGGGGAAATTATATGCAAGGGCTTATTTAAACGCGCTAATCTCAGGAACTACTGGTCCAATTTGAAAAATTCTTTCAGTGTTAGATAGCCCATTTATCTAGGATGACTATAGGCTATATTTTATCACGCTAAACTAATAGGAGCGAAGAAATAGATAAAAATGTGGAAAAAACGGGGGAAATTATATGAAATTGAATATTATGTTAAGAAATACTATCTGGAGCAATTTTATGTTATTTGGCAAACATGAAGAATAGACCACGTGAAGGGACATAAGCATTTTTTTGCGGAAATTAGGAATTTGCGTAATTTAGGAATTTCATGCAACCGTACATTACGGTTGCATGAAATTCCTAAATTACGCAAGCGAAGCCACGCGGAGCATATATATAACTAGCTGTTGCCCGCGACTTCGTCCGCGTTAACATGGTATAATAACAAAGATGGATAGATTTCCCCTTTTTGTGGTTCCTATAAAGTAAGGGTAAAAACAGGACCCTATTTGCAACTTTAACAGTTTTTGCGCAGCGATGATGAATCAGTCAGTCAGTATATATATAATTTCTTCGTTCCTATTAGTTTGAGCGTGATAAAATATAGCTTATTGCCTTTCTTGATAAAGGGACTATCTAACATTGAAAGAATTTTTCAAATCGGACCAGTAGTTCCTGAGATTAGCGCGTTCAAACTATTACTAAATAAGCATTTCATATAATTTCCCTCGTTTTTTCCACACTTTCCTCTATTTCTTCGCTTTTATTAGTCGTAGCGTAATAAAATATATTTTATAGCCTTTCTCAATAAATGGGCTATCTAACACTGAAAGATTTTTTCAAATCGGACCAGTAGTTCCTGAGATTAGCGCGTTCAAATAAGCCCTTTCACATAAATTTTCCCCGTTTTTTCCACATTTACCTCTATTTCTTTGTTTATATTAATCTTAGCGTGATAAAATATAGCCTATAGCCTTCCTCGATAAATAGGATATCTAACATTGAAAGAATTTTTCTAATCGGACCAGTAGTTCCTGAGATTAGCGCATTCAAACTATTACTAAATAAGCATTTCATATAATTTTCCCCGTTTTTTCCATATTTTCCTCTATTTATTCGCTCCTATTAGTCTTAGCGTGATAAACTATAGCCTTTAGCCTTCCTCGATAAATGGGCTATCTAACGCTGAAAGAATTTTTCAAATCGGGCCAGTAGTTCCTGAGATTAGCGCGTTCAAACAAACAAACTAACAAACTCTTCCGCTTTATAATATTAGTATAGATATAGATTAATTATGATGACTAACGACTTTAGCGTTTAGCCTTGATTATGGCAACACTGGTAGCGGGTTCGTATCCCGAATGTGCTACGGCTGAGCCGATTCGGATGTGACATAGCTCTTTATAAAATAGATTTATATTTATGCCAAAATATTATGAAGCAAATTTTTTAAATACATATTATTTTAAAAAAATATCGCGAAGGGAACCGCGCATTTTTCCGGGACGAAGACTATATCCTCAAAATGTCTGCATACCAAATTTCAGCAAAGTAGGTTCAGCGGTTTCGGCGTGAAAAGGTAACAAACAGACAGACAGACGGACAAACAGACACACTTTCGCATTTATAATATTATAGTATGGCTACTCTTCATCACTGACCCGGGAACATTGAAAACATTTTGTTCCTTCGGCAGAATTCGAACCCGCGACCCCCTCAACCGCTGAGCCACAGAGGTCGTTAGATATTGGCAAAGCTTAAGAGTTAAGCCTGCGGTTACAAAAGGCTCTGAAATTCCATCCTTATGGGATAATGGATAGCTGGGATAGCTTTCAACTGTGTAAACACTAAATAGGATTATAGACCACTACAGTCTAGCCTAGGGGTTCCCAAAGTGTGTGAACGCCGAGAAAATAACGCTACTATCAAATAAATAATAATAGCCCAGGGGTTCCCAAAGTAAAGTAAAAATACAAAGCAAATGGCAAAGTAATATTATTATGACAGTGAGTTGAGTTATGTTAACCAACCTCCAAAAAAGGAGGAGGAAATTAAAAGGTAGGTACCAGTCAAAATAATAATAAATCTTGACATTGAACTCACCAATCACTATTAAGTTAAGTGGTTCCAACTTAAAAGAAGTTTTGCACAAGTCACAACTCACAACCAAGGTCTTAAACTTGCTAACATACATCTGTGAAAATCTTAGGTCCAATTTCACCAATGTCTGTTAACAGCTTGTTAATATGTCATGTCTTCTCTTTCATTTATATGAAAACCGAAAGAGATAACACGTGATACTAATTCGAGCATTAACTTTAACAGTCGTTGGTGAAGTCGGGCTTTAATCTTCCAATAAGGTCATCCTTCGATCGCGGATTCTTGGAAATCTATTGTCATTCTATTGTTGTCGCGGTCACCGGTGTCCTTTTGGGGCTTGAAGGGTTAAGTATGCATGCATTTTTTCCAGCAAATATATTTTGTAACATTTTACAAAAAAAACGCTGAAAAAAAACTGTGTCATCTCTGATAATACAGACAGTAACGTTAAATATATTTTTTTTACTTTTTGAAAAAAGTTTTCCTTTGTCATTGTTTATGTCGAGTCATCGTCCCAGTGTCGTAGTAACTGTTTAGTAATCTGTGTCAGTGTTTTCCTGCTTATGTATTTTCAGGTATATCATAAACTCTGGGATTCCCAACCTTTGGAATATTTGTCTCGGTAATTCCCCAGTGCACTTATTCATTTCCTAAAACATAGGTTATACCAGCCCCGGATTTATAAATAGGCCGTCATAAGCCACGGCCTAGGATCAGCGTCCATAGAACCTAGAGGCCGATTACGTACATACAATCTACATGGGGCGACGGATAAAAAGACGGGTTGCACTCCGGGAGTGCCGGCAGAAGTGAAAACTTGATTATTAACGTTGTGCATTTTTAAACCATTTTTTATGAAAATCGATTATTAAAAAATCGTTTCTTTTTTTAATTAATCGAAACCCAGGTTACAATCGATTAAATTTTTAACCCATTTTTTATGAAAATCGATTATTAAAAAATCGTTTTTTTTTAATTAATCGAAACCCAGGTTACAATCGATTAAATTTTTAACCCATTTTTTATGAAAATCGATTTTTTTAAATTACTTAATCGAAACCCTTAAAATTCCAGTTCGAGTTCGAGTTTTCGAGTCGAGTTTTCGAGTTCGAGTTTTCGAGTTTACGAGTTTTCAAGTTTTCGAGTTTTCGAGTTTTCGAGTTTACGAGTTTTCAAGTGCGATACAAAACACTACTCTCCAACCGTCTTACGGTTTTTCTATGGTTTTTCGATTTTAACTTTTTACCCATCCCACAAAAGTGCTCAACGCCGCTAAAGAAGGTTTCACTTCAAAAATAAGCGAACGAAAGCGTCTAGAAACGCTATGTATTTTTTTTTCCGTGCCTGGTATTTTCATGCGGCAATCTCAATTGTATTTGTTGCATAAAAAAACTTTTTTAACCAATGTTTTTCCTTTTCAGTCCTGAATCGTGCCTATGAAAGTTTCTAAGATTAAGGTGACATTTAAAACGTCAGAAAATATGACAACTTCTACCTTGGTCGGGAAATCCTCCTTTGCAGCCAACCCTCGCATTTCCACTAAATCTTTAGGGATTATTATTATGTACTAGCTGTGGCCATGACTTCGTTCGCGTGGAATAGTAAATATTATGGGCATGATATTTATTTTGGCGAACAACCTCTCGGCTTTATAAATAATAGCTGTTACTCACCACTTCGTCTGCGCATCTATGTGCATTCATTTCAACCAAATTTGATTCTTAGACCAAATTATTAAAAACGATTATTGTGAGGTAATCTTAAAAGATAGTCATGTGCTATCACTGACATTTTTTAAATAATTTAAAGAGGAATAATTCTCCCACACATATTATTCCATATTCATATTCATATTATAATATATCCTTTATTTCCAAGAAATTGATTACAATTGTTTTGGGTATCTTGGACCGTTTTGGCAGCGCACGCACGGAAGCTCTGAAAGATGAGTCATTTTCCCCGCTTTTTTCTACATTTTCCTCTGTTTCTTCGCTCCTAAAAGTCACGGCGTGATGTTATAATATAGCCTATAGACTTCCTCGATAAATGGGCTATCTAACACTGAAAGAATTTATCAAATCGGACGAGTAGTTCCTGAGATTAGCGCGTTCAAACAAACAAACAAACAAACTTTTCCAAATCATAATATTATATTAAAGTACTTATAGACTGTAGACTTACTACGAATCATACCATAAGATGGTATGATTTGTAAGTATATAGTTAAGACTATGAATGATAGTTAATATCAATGACATAAGAAACAAGGTTAATATAATATTTCCACCGTACACATTTATTGTATTAAATAATATTATGCAACATAATTCATAACGTAAAGGCTCACCATTTCGTAAAAATTTATATTGCACCCATAAAATTTCACAATTTACACAAATTCATTTCGTTTGCATTAAGTCATTGCTAAAATTTTTAGAAAATTGCTCAACGTCCAATAATTATTAGACAGATTAAAAAATGCATTTATTTTACGCATTTTTTTTTGTTTGTCAAAAAAAAGATTTATGGAAAACTCATTTGTTTTTACTAATAAAATCGAAAAAAAAACATTAGAATGCCTTGGCTTCAGGACGGACTCAAAATAATCCTTTATTGCAGGAATTATCTCATGTACTTAATTTCTCTGACAGTAGAACTTTTCATCAGGCTAACGGTATTCTTGTTTCTGGTTAATAACGTTTTCCGAGGAAAAAACCTTTTCTAATTTATACTTATTGCACACTTAGCAACCATTAATTTTTTTTGTTCAAATTGTATTTTTGAAATATTTTATACTTATATATATGAAATAAGGATCATTATGTTATTGGTCTTTTGCTACTATTGAATGCAATTTGACTAAGAATCCTGTAACTGGGTATAAATCGTTAAAAAGCTTATAATATATTTCGAATTTTGATAGCTTTAACAATTAAACCAAAATGGGACTTAGTCTAAGGCCGGTGTAAATAGTCAATACTCAAGATGCAACCCGGTCTCAAGACGGGGTTCGGCTCTATGATTGGTCCAAATTTTGACAGCCAACCAATTACAGAACCTGAACCGTATCTTGAGACCGAGATGCGTCTTGAGTACTGACTATTTATACTGGCCTAAGTGTCATGGCGCTTTCGTTGCCTTAATAAATATATGTCAAATTCCATACATAATTTTTTCTAAGTTCGTTGTCGAGGCCGTCGAATGCAACTTGACTGAGTACCCTGTGTATGACTACAGAACTGTGCAGTGTGCACACCGGTTTCGTTTGAACCAGTAATTCTGTCATTGTTTGTCACGTCACACAGCCTTTTACGATTTTTTAATAATTTTTTAACTTAGATTCAAAATTCAACAATTTTTTTATTTAAACATGCTAGAAAAATGTTTATGAGTCATGACGAAATAAAATTTCAAGTTTCACTATTAATTCGTGTTTTTTTTAGGGTTCCGTAGCCAAAATGGCAAAAAACGGAACCCTTATAGATTCGTCATGTCTGTCTGTCTGTCTGTCTGTCTGTCAGTCTGTCTGTCCGTCCGTATGTCACAGCCACTTTTCTCCGAAACTATAAGAGCTATATTATTGAAACTTGGTAAGTAGATGTGGTCTGTGAACCGCATTAAGATTTTGATACAAAAATGGAAAAATTATAAAAAAATGTTAGGGGACTTGTTATGCACGCAAGGGCCGATAACAATAATTACATAAATACAAATGAAACAAAAACATTTTTTTCATGTGGCTTATGCATGTGGGGTATCTATGGAAAGGTCTTTAAAAATCATAATTATATTGAGGTTTCTAATATCATTTTTTCTAACCTGAATAAATTGCGAGAGAGTCTCTTCCAAAGTGGCAAAATGTGTGTCCGTCCCCCCACCCCCCCCCCCCTCTAACTTCTAAAGTAGGGGGGCATGATAATTCTAAAAAAAATATATGATGTACATTACTATAAAAACTACCAACGAAAATTGGTTTGAACGAGATCTAGCCAGTAGTTTTTTTTATACGTCATAAATGATAAACCTTAATTTAACTTTTATTTTATCAAAAATGAAGTATTAAAATAAATCAAAAACCTTATAATTTCATAGAAATAATTCTTATTGCTGCTGCGGAACCCTTCATGGGCGAGTCCAACTCGCACTTGGCCTGTTTTTTTTTTTTTTTGGTTTGACTTTTAAAATTTTTGTTATGATTTTTTTTTATTTGAATTTATTATCGAATTAATGATAATTGGTCGTAATGGAAATTTTAGCAAATAAACACTATAGTATTTTAATAACAATACTGGGTCGTTAGTAAAACACCGTATTTTTATGCATTATTCATGCATTCGACGTAACAAAAATTCCATTTTATTCCTCTTTAATCATTAATGACGTATAAAGTCAATCTTTTCTCAAAAATTAGAAAAGTATGTGACGTTAAAAATGAGCAATATTGAGAATTCGAAAATGGAATCCTTCGTTTGAAAAACCCGCGAAGCGTATGACGTAGGCCGTTCTATTGATTTTCCAGTTTTCGCGCGCATACAAAAGACATCTGTTGCTCGCACCAAGACCAGTCAGCCATACGAAGTCCTACAGTCAACGTGTTTTTTTTTATTGTGCTTAAACGTAAGTGATATTTTCCGTGCGGATTGCAATAAAAAATCGTGAGTAAGGAAGTGATATGGAACCTTGGAATCGAAGGGACAAAGTTTTTGTTAACATTTTTGTCAGATGTCAAAAAAAAAATGCGCGCCATTTATTTATTTGGCTACATGTTCGATTTAAAAAGTCATCAATGGGTTTTACATTTCAATAAATAGGGTTTTATTTATACACAAATATTTAAAAAATAAACTTTGTATATCACAAGAATTCATATCTAAATTGAGTTAAAGTCACACTAAAATATTACCACCAATTTGGAAACTCATGCCCAAGATAACATCAAACAATAAAGATCACAAAATCTGGCGCTCAAATAATAAACACGTCTAGGCAAACGTCCTTTATATTATATTGTGTAAACACAAAAAAATATAATTTTCAAAGGCACAAAAGTATTTCAATTTTTTTTCTGTCAAAAACACGGAATTAAGAAAAAAAATGTACTAATAACACAATGAGCTAAAGTTTGTCAATTAGTGAAGTTGTGGGTTTGAAATTGTCTGGACCTAATGAACCGATTTTAATAATCCTTCACCAATAAAAATTCTCGCTATCTGTCATAGGTTCAAAAAAATTTTAAAGAGTCCAAAGGTTAACCATGTTTTCACTCAAGACAACTTTGAAATTCGTTAATTATTGCATATTAATCCTTCGATCGCGGATTCTTGGAAATGCCATTGTATTCTATTGTTATCGCGATCACCGGTGCTCTTATAATTATGGGACTTGTTATGCACGCAAGGGCCGATAACAATAATTATTGTCCTATCCTATACCTTTCCCAGGATTCAATGCACCTTTAGTTCATCAACATTAGCTTAGCCGTTTGTGGGCTAAAGACAGTTTGCAGATAAAAATACTGCAAGGCAGTTAGACTTTCGCATTTATAAAATTACAAGATGACGGTAGCAACTCCGCTGCGCCAAAATTGGTTTATCGAGCGGGATCCGTATATTTTTCGGGATAAAAAATATCCTACGTCCTTTCCCGGGACTCTATCTCTATACCAAATTTCAGCGAAATCGTTTCAGCGGTTTCGGCGTGAAGAGGTAACGGACAGACAGACACACTTTGCGCCAAAATTTGTTTATCGCGCGGGAACCGTACATTTTTCCGGGATGAAAAGTATTCTTTGTAAAGGACAAAGGGGAACCCGGGACTCAAAGTATCTCCATACCAAATTTCAGCAACATCATTTCAGTGGTTTGAAAGACAGACAGAGAGACAGACAGACACATTTTCGCTATTATAATATTAGAACGGATTAGTATACTATGTTCTGCCTTCCAGACTAACACGTAGGGGATTCCTTCACAACAAAATTGTGTGTATACAGTGACTAAGCTATCCCTTATTACTAATAGCAAGCTATTAACCTACTCACTAATAGCTATTTAAATGTCGTAGTAATTAATACGTCAAAAAATATAACACTTAGAAAACCTGGTACCTGATAGACTTGTAGGCTTTTAGATTTTCATGATGTTTCAAAAATAAATTTCAGTCTCGACTTACTCATGAACATCTCCAGAATTTAATGTCAATAGCTTGCACCAATTTCACTCCAAACAATCAACAAAAATTGTCACTTTTCTCATTGATACTTATTATGTAAATGAAATATACCTTATAATTTTTTTTAATAAAATGTGTAGATCGCAAAGGTAAGTGAATGACCCGAGCGAAACTAATTTCAATACGCCAAAGTAAGCAATTAGTGCAACAAATTCGTAGAATTTTCAAGTAGCTTTTGGGGTAAAAATATCGTTTGAACACTGTTTAAAAGATTTCGTGAATATCCCATTTTTTTCGCTTTTACCAGAAAATCTATGGTCCAAACGAGCAGGCTAGTTACAAAATTTGACGCTTAGTTTTAAGTTTTAAGAAAAGCTTGGTTTTATGAATTTTAGATCATAAACAAGATCATATTCCTAAATCAGGCTTACAGCATTATTTATTGCAAATAAAATATATTAGCACCGCAGATTTTGAACTATCACCTATAAAACATCAATTTATTGAACACTTAACAGCCATTTGCATAAAATTTGAATATTTTAACACATAATAAATAAAAGTGATACCTTATTTTATGATATTTAGTATAACAGATTTTTAAATAAGATTTTAAGAAATATTTCATATTTTGAGTTTGCAAAGATTATTTATGTACCGCTATTTTAACTGGCTTTTGCTAGCGTTTTTCTTTTTATTATTTTTATTCTAATAAACTCCAAGGTGGAATTTAAAAAATATTTTAAACATACAGATACCGTGACTTTCTATTTATATTTTTAAAATCAGTTCAGTCCATCAAGAGATCATTAAAAGATCCCAAACTCAAACTTTTATTTAAATTTTTTTATTGAGTATTTTTTGTTTGTTATTATTTAAGTATCAGTTTCACTTTTTCATTTTTAGGGTTCCGTAGCCAAATGGCAAAAAATGGAATATAGATCGTCATGTCATGTATGTCACAGCCACTTTTCTCCGAAACTATAAGAGCTATATACCATTGAAACTTGGTAAGTAGATGTAGTCTGTGAACCGCATTAAGATTTTGATACAAAAATGGAAAAATTATTAAAAATTTTAGGAAAAAAATATATGATGTACATTACTATAAAAACTACCAACAAAAATTGATTTGAACGAGATCTAGCAAGTAGTTTTATTTATACGTCATAAATAGTAAACCTTAATTTAACTTTCATTAATTCAACTGAAATATAAAAATAAATCTAAAACCTTTTTATTTCATAGAAATAAACCTTATTGCTGCTGCGGAACCCTTCATGGGCGAGTCCAACTCGCACTTGGCCGGTTTTTTTTTAAAAGGTAGTAAGTATTAAAAATATGACCACAAAACTTTATATGCATCACTGTACCCAAAAGTGACACTTTTATTGTTAAATTAATTATTCAATTTAAAAATTTGAATAAATATAAGGATACAGTTGCATAAAAAATAAAAATACACGTTTGTGTTATATTTTGGGATATGTTAAAACTTGTTTGACTTTTGATGTCGAAATACCTGTTTCTTAGCGCTACTTTAAGTACTCACTAAAATCGTTTTATTCCACAAATCAAAGTTTAAATTATTTAATTACTGAAAATTTACTTGA
The DNA here is from genome assembly GCA_937595015.1 of Polyommatus icarus. NCBI lineage: Eukaryota > Metazoa > Arthropoda > Insecta > Lepidoptera > Lycaenidae > Polyommatus > Polyommatus icarus. The sequence goes on along the minus strand of OW569342.1, from coordinate 2,082,152 downwards.
AAAATATTTTTTTACAAATTAATTTATTTTTCTTTTCTTTAAAAATTTTTTTTTTAATTTTTTTGCGCCGTAACTCTCCATATGCATTTTTAGGGTTCCGTACCCAAAGGGTAAAAACGGGACCCTATTCATGAGACTTCGATGTCTGTCTGTCCGTCTGTCTGTCTCCAGGCGATATCTCAAGAACCGCTATAGCTAGAGTTTTGAAATTTTCACATATTATGTATTTCCGGTGCCGCTATTTTTCTATAACAACAAATACGAAAATAAAAATAATATTTAAGAGTTCCCATACAACAAACGTGATTATTTTTTTGGCCCTTTTTGCTCGCAATCAATAATGATAAGAGGTAGGCACTTAAAACTTTCACGAAGGCCTTAAATATAATTGTTCTTTAAAAATAAATAATAATATTTAAATAAAATAAATTATTAAGGGGGGCTCCCATACAAAAAACACAATTTTTGGTCTATTTTTGCTCTATCACGGTTCGGAACCCTTCGTGCGCGAGTCCAGCTCGCACTTGGCCGATTATTATTTTATGTAATGAGTGAAATTATCGTTTCATACAGTGTAGGGCTCGTAAAAGGCGTATATAACTATTCTTGCCCTTTTCCTCTAGACAATTCAAACATGTACAGAATATTTTAATATACGCAAGACATGGTAAAAGTGATACACATTCTTTAAAAACTTTCTTTTTGTTCGATGTTCTAACACTTTTGTATCCTTCAATGTCTAAATAGTGATTATTAATTATCAAAACATATTTTTAAAATTAAAATTGTATATTAAATAATTTTAGCGAATTTTTACTATGTAGAAAAAAAAATCTGTAAGTAGTCAAAAAGGCTCATTATAATAATTATTAGTTCCTTATTTTTTCAATCTATTGTTTTCTATTTGATTATTATAACGTGTCAAAAAGAATTATAACTTACATGCACACTTGACAAAGTACGTTACCCTGTTTTTTCAATCGGTTAATGATAATTAATACAATAATGAGTCTCTTCAAACTATGTACCTACTAGAGATCTAAGTAGTCATTTTAGACATGCAATAATGGTAGTATGATTGGTAATTACAACTAAAGGACAAAAACTAGTCATTAATCCAATGTTGTCAAGGTAACATGCAGATGCATAGTAGATACATACCTAATCATAATACTTATAGCAAAAATAAATACTCTATAATCAATGTTTCATTAAAAAATTTGAAAAAAAAACTCTTACTTCTGTTGAATTTTGAAATTGGAATTGCTTTTTTTTTAATTTCAATGAATAATTATTCGCTTTTTTTGGAATATAATTTTTTTCACATGATTTTTTGTATTTTCAAAATAAAACCATAAGTGATGCACATAGTATTGAAATGTTCTATTGTTTTTGGCCGTAAAAGTATTTTTTTTTGTTACGTGAATAGCAAAAAGTAATGACGATCGTATTACGTCGCAGTTATAACCACATTTCCATCAAAAACATTCTATTGTTCGGGCTACGAGAGAAATATCACGTAACAGACTGTATCCTTACAGTTTGTTTTGCCAATTAAAATATCCTTGATAAGAATCTTACAGATTTATACAAAAATCTGACTAATAACTTTTTAATAATATAAAACAAAGTACTTAACTACTAAAAGATCATTTAATTTAGCCAGTTTTTTACATGGAGAAAATTTACTGTCGACGATGTTATGAAAATAATATTGAGTTACTTAAGGCCGCCCCCCGAGCAAACGACCTTGGCCATACATTTGCCGCGTTGCTAGATCGCGCCAAAACCCTATTATTTTTACTTATCTCAGTTCAAAATTGTCCTTAAAAAAATTTAAACGGCGAATATGTAGTTTATGATATTGTCGATATATTGGCGTGTGTTTCTAATAAAAGTAATTTGTAAATGCTAAGGAAATGCTAAATGTATGCTCGAATTTTAACAAATTGGTATTACTTTGGAAGCTGATATCATGAGTATAATAAACAAAAATAGAAAATTTAAAACGGCGAAAGGAATGTTGATATACTGAAGATTATTGCTGTATTTTTATTATTACTTTGTAGCTTTCAAATTATGAGTATATAAGGTTTTAAATACGGTCAATTACGGAATCTCCGGACGGAACGCCCTTAAAATACAATACGATAAATTAATATTGTAATCTATTAAATGGACTTATTTTCTTAAAAAAAAAGACATAACATTTTTGATCATTTTCCATGGACGCCAAACTGGACTGTGTGTATTGTGCGACCCTGGCAACCAAGACAAACAGACAGACAGACACGCTTTTGTATATATTATATTAGTATGGAAAACTTGAATTATCTTATACACAGTCGGTCAAAAACAAGGTTTAGAGAACTTAGTGAATGTGAGAGGTTATGCCGAAGGTCGCTCTAAACGAACTCCGTTCATGTTTGACCGTGGTGCTCAATTAAATACAAGAGGTAGCTATAAAAAAAAATATAAAAACCCAGTCTGTAAAAAAACTACCATTGAAAAAAACAAAAATCTGGCAATTTTTTTAATTAAAAGCATATTAATGTGTCAATGTTATAAATTATACATACTTAATGCAAAAACCTTTCCAAGCCAATTAAAAAAAATCGGTTGTCTGTAAAGTCGGTTTACTGACGATAGTTGAACGTGACACTACCTTTGTTGAGTTGAACTTCATAATATTTTATAAGTAAATTTAGTTCCGCAATTTGATAACAGATGTCGCTGTTAGGTCTCTAGATCGCGCTATCGTTTGCATCTAAACTACATATTAATATAGGTGTCACTTCTAAGATTACATATTAACAATATGAATGTCCAAGTTATTAATTCTAATATTTACTTGGTCAAGGCTGACAAGTGTAGATGTGATTTAACTAGAATCTAGATAAAGTAATTATTTTTACCCGACCATCCATATACATACTTCCAGACTAATAATATCTATTTATTACACTGTGCTAATAATATTAATACAAAAGTGTGTTGTGTCTATCTGTTAACTCTTCACGCCCAAACCGTTCGACTGATTTTCCTGAAATTTTGTATGGAGATACTTTGGGTCCCAGGAAAGCACATAGGATTCTTTTTATCCCGGAAAAATGTCGCGTAAACCGTACAGATTAGTATGGATTATAAGTTAATTTTCAAGATTTGTATGCGAATCTACAATAATGTTATATCAACGTAGATCGTTTTATAGATCATTATCCAGTTTGACCATAAATGGAAATATACAGACCTGAATTGTTTGAGATAAATACTAGGAGAATTTAAGGTGACTGGCTAGTGGCCTTCTAGTCTAGCTTTATGATTATTATTATTAATAATAATAATAATATTTATGGACGCTTCACACCACGTCAGTCTGGCCCCGTGCTAAGTACCCGAAGGACTTGTGTTACAGGTACCAGACAACGGAAATACATATATTTAATACATTTATACTATACTTATATTTAAGATTTTTATTATATCATACACATATTTAATACACATCCATGACCCAGGAACATTGAAAAACTTTTTGGTCCGTCGGCGGGATTCGAACCCGCGACCCCCGGCTTGAGTTGCCATACACTCTAACCATTGAGCCACGGAGGTCGTCATTTTCGTCATTATTGTTCCTTAGATGTTTTATGAACTTACTAGCTGGTGCCCGCGACTTCGTCCGCGTTAGCATAGTAGATCACGTCCCAAGTCTTATTTTTCAAAAATATTCAATGTACAGAATTGACTTTCCTAAGATTTTATTATATGTAAAGATAGATAGATAGATGTATAGATATAGATAGATAGATGACTTACTTTGTTCTTAAAGAGCAGAAATAAGACGTGTCACGAGAAGGAAGAGTGCCCCCCCCAAGAAACGACCGGTGCCAAAGCTCACCGCATAGTAATAAAACGACACTCGAAATCTAAAGCTCACCGCATAGTAATAAAACGACACTCGAAATCTGTATAGATAAGATACATAAAAGCTGATAGCAAGGCAAGCAGTGGAGATAGATACATAGTGTAAAGGACAAATTTGTAGGAAATTTTATGAGCTTTATTTTTGCACAGGACATTTTTTGCTACAACTAACCGTTTAAGCGATATGAGCAAAAAACTAAAAATATAGAAAATTGAGCCCCTCCCCCCCACCCTAGGTGAAATCGTTAAAATTTATAGCCTGTGTTGACCCGACCTCTAAGTAATATGCGTGCAAAATTTGAAGTTAATCCATCCAGTACTTTCTGAGTTTATCCCGGACATACATACAGACAAACAGACAAACAGACAAAAATTCTAAAAACTATATTTTTGGCTTCCATATCGATTGTAGATCACGTCCCAAGTATTATTTTTCAAAAATTTTCAATGTACAGAATTGACTTTCCTACGGTTTTATTATATTATGTATAGAAGATCTACGAATTTTGGCGCAACCGCCCGCAACTCCGTTGCGCCAAAATTCGTTTATCGCGCGGGAACCGTACATATTTTCAGGATAAAAAGTATCCTAAGTGCCTTCAAAAATTTGGAAGATTTTTTTAGTCATCGTCCCATTTTACCCTAAGTTCATTCTGTAACGATCGTGCCTCTTCATAGAGGTTTCGTGCTATTATATCCACCAACGATGTAATATAACTCAAGTTAAAATGGCCCTAAACAACAACGCTAACTACTGGACCGATTATGAAATTTGGCCCTAAACAACGCCGAAGTTATTACCCTACTCCCTCTTAAAAGGCCGGCAACGCACCTACGGCTCTTCTGATGCTGCGGGTGTCCATGGGCGACGGAAGTTGCTTTTCATCAGGTGACCCGTTTGCTCGTTTGCCCCCTTATTTCATAAAAAAGTGGGGCCATGAATTACGCCTGTTGCTCTAAAATACAATGTTTGTATTACATTATATTGTGTCTTTATTTCTCCTAATCTCACAAAAGGCTAGCTTATTTTAATAAGAAGTTAGATCAAAAACGACCGTGATGATGATGATTATGAATTGATTCCAATCAAAGCGTTTAAAACTTTATTTTATAAAAAAGTTTATACTTATAAGCCCACCCAAGTGACCCCCCCCCTATAATCAATCAATAAATAATGATATTAATTAGGGCAAAGATAATAATTAATTTAATTAATTATTGTAATCTAAGTATTAAGTTTAATAGTGTCTTACATTGTCACAAAGACGACTCATATTATAATATAAATACTTAATTATATGCTAAACTTACTTAATCAATTAAAATTGTACTACGAATTTTTAAGGCTATTTTATGAGCCTCATAGCAAGTCGTTGGTATTTTAAGACTTCCAAAAAGGAGGAGGTTTAGTATGTTCGACTGTCTATGTTTTTCAAATATAGACATATCACTTATTTCCAAACTTTGCTATGTTACACAAAAAGCCCCTTTTTTGTCATATTCCATGTTCACCCACCAGAAAAACAAAACAAAATCAATAATAATCGTTTTACTCCAATAACCCCTCCAAAAAAATACCATAAATATCGTCTAAAAACCCACCTTGAAAAAAATACGTAAACAATTTTAAAGTATATATTACATTGTATGCTATCCGTGGAGGATTCCTTGAGCCTTCAAAAGTTTGTTACCCCCTGCGATGACCACAGGTCACAACGTGTATAGGGCTGCTACTAAATTTAAAAGTTTCCAGCAAGTATCGTCACTTTTGAGCTATATTTAGGATACTTCTAGAAATAATATTTTTTGAGGCCGAAAATGCCTCAAACGTGCTCTAAAAAGTTAGTTTGCCTCATATGCACTGTCTAAAATTCCGTAAAAAATTGGCTCCGCAGCGAAGGTGTTAACAAAAGAGGGGTTTTTTGTGGGGGGGTTCTCTAGTATGCGTATATTATAATGGTGTTCGATATAAAATTATCAAATTTGAAAAAATCGGGCAAGAAAAACTTTTTAAATTAATTCCAAGTTTTCATAACCCTTACACGCAATTTGGGGTTATCGTTTGACAAGTAATTATATACAATGTACACGATAACCCGGCATATAAACGACAAATTGCCTCATTATACGTGAACATCGCAATCCGCACACAAGTTTATTGCAATTATTAAATTAAAAAATTATATTTTTAACAAATAAAAAAAATTGTAGAATCTATGACAAAATGGCTGCCGTGAATGGAAAAGACGAGCAACCGATCCCGCCATCTTCACTAATCCGTCGCGTCAGTTCGCGCTCGATTCGAAATTCAATTTCGGAGGACAAAGAAAATGGCGACGTTTGCGCGGGAAAGGGCTCTTTCGTCAGCAAATATAAGAAGACGCCAGAGGCACTAAAGAGTTTTAACATGAATGACATGGAAAGTGAGCTGGAAGTGCCCGGAACTCCGATGACACCAAGAACATCCACAACCCCTGGTTTGTATTTGCATTCGATAAAAAAAATGTTTATATTCGATAAAAAAAAATTGTATTCGATAAAAAAAAGTTTTAATTTTTAAATGTTTTTTGTATTATGCTGCTTTTCTAGTTTAGAGCTGTGCTCTAATTTCTAGGAAATTTATTTAGTCGTCCTATGCTCTCGCTGTCTTAATTATTGTAAATTATTTATCTTTATGTTATAAAACATCGCGCCATCTCTTTCGTTAATTCTTAAAAAGAAAGAGAACTTGATATTTTTATCCACGATTATCTTTAACTCCTAACGTTAGTGGACCTAACTGTGTGATACTAACTTTTCTATCAGTTATAATTATTAATGACTTGTGGTCTCAGATAACAATAACTAACAATTATATTATTCAAATAGCTATGCGATTAATTATTATTATAAGCAGAACATACTCATGTACAGCTGTTCTATAATTTAAAGTTAATAATTTATTTGGCATAATACACAAATGTTCTTATAACGAACTAGATGACGCCCGCAACTTCGTTGCACCAAAATTCATTTATCGCGCGGGAACCGTATATTTTTCCGGGATAAAGTATTCTTTGTCGTTTACTGGGACTCAATCCATCTCCATATCGAATTTCAACAAAATTTGTTCAGTGGGTTGGGCGTGAGACGTAACAGACAGACAGACAGACAGACAGACAGACAGACAGACAGACAGACCGGACGGACGGACGGACGGACAGACAGACAGATACACTTTCGAATTTATAATATTAGTATGGATTATAGTCACAATTCATATTTTTGATTAAAATGATTACTATCATACCACTAAAATCCATAAATTTTTATACGACTTCGCAGTCTGAGATTTTCGCACTGCTGGGCAAACCTAGGGCCAACCTGTGTTACCGTAAGCCAGTATGGCGAATAGGCTTTCAGCGTAATATTTTTATCTTTTTTCGTCGGGAACAAATATTTTTCGGATCTTCATGCTGATCTCGAGATATGGAGTTCTCAATTCATAATATTTTATTCAAAACAACAATGTTTCCTATTTGACCTGGAAGCAGCTAAGATTACATTCTCAGACGCCTTAACCTGCAATGTCAATAATTTCTTATCATGTTTACTCTATCCTGAATTATTATTCTTCCGCATTTACAATGTATTTAAATTATGATAATAATATGTACATTATGGCTTTGTACCTTTCACTTGTTGCTGAGCAAAGGTAAAGAATTCAATATATTTCATTTTTATTTTGTCTTTTTCATGTTTATTGATAAGGAGTATTACATTACCCTTAAAAAATCAAATTTGACGATTTGGCTTCTTATATTCAAAGAGCGTCATCTTAACGATACCAAGTACCAATTTAACCCTCCCGAAAAAAAACTGAAATCGGGGGGGTTTTCAAATTTTCATTACTAAAATTTTTGCCAAAGTAAAAATAACATTATATTTAGTCACAATTTAAATAAATAACGGTATTTAGAACTTGCAACTTTAGAAAATGTTACATCAGAAAATCACCAAGTCATGGTGATATTAGAGAAAGGCTATTTATTAGTTATTGCAGATCATTCGCATAAATAGAAAACCGTTTTATTTAATACTCATGTAGTAGATGACTCGTAAATCAAGATTTAAAGAATATACCTAATATAAGTAATTGTTGTCCGAAATTTGTTTATTGCCAAAGAGGGCTAAGATGGTCACATTTAGCAATTCCTCTGAATCAATCCACAAAATTAATTGTCAAAACAATAAAACTCACGAATGTCAAATTAGTACGAATTCTAGATTGCAAACAGAGTATTAATTTTGCGATTTTTAAAAAATTATTCACATTATGATTCATAATATGATTTTCCCAAGAGACCATTTTAGACCCGCTGTACATTTTTCGGGATTATGTGTTCTATTTGCCGGGACTCAAATTATCGCAATTTTAACTTTTCTTGAATCCGTAGTTTGGTTAAACGTTAACCGTTAAAGCGTCATGCAACTTTTCAATTTCCATTTTGAGAGCAAAAACGACTTGTGTAAAAATATTTTGTCTCTTATATTTTGCACCATTAAAGAATTTATTCATAGGCAGTGAACGGACCAACGTCATTTGGTCAGATCATGTCAGTTCAATGTTAGTCGTGATCTGCGACCGGGTTTGACATAGCGCGACCAAATGAAAAGACTATGAATTAAATTCTCTGATAGTACAACCAATTGTTGTATCATACAAATTACAATATACCTGAAATCGGTAACATTACAATCTAACGGCATTTCCAGGTCACGAGAAGTGCACATTCCACCATGACCTGGAGTTGGACCACCGGCCGCCGACCCGCGAGGCGCTGCTTCCAGACATGGCCAACTCCTACAGACTGCTGCTCACAGGTGAGGTTCCCAGATTTTAGATTGGTTCCTATTATTGAGATTGATTCCCAAATGAGTCCTGGAATTCAGATTGGCTTCTGAAACTTAGATTGGTTTTTAAAATTTACATTAGTTCCTAGAGTTTAGATTGGTTCCAAGAATTAAGATTGGTTATTAAAATCTAGATTGGATTCTATAATTTTGATAAGTTCCTATAATTCCCAGAATTTACATTGGATCCTATTGCTTAGATTCATTCCTAAAATTAAAGATAGGTTCCTATAACGACCGTATACCTAAATAATTTCCACGCTTACCGCTACTTGATTATTCTCAAGATAAGTCTGTCGTTCAGGACAAAGAGTTTAATAGTACTCGTATTATCATTGTAAATGTAAATGGATAAATATGGATTGTTTGTTTAATTGCAAGTCTTTTTCTTGGCAATCGGTCAAAAAGTAAAAAATCTCATGGCTATTTTTGGACATTTCTTATTTGTTTCTTGCTTTTCCAGGCCTGGGAGAGGATCCAGAAAGGCAAGGTCTCCTGAAGACTCCCGAGAGAGCAGCCAAAGCAATGCTGTTCTTTACAAAGGGATACGACCAAAGCTTAGAAGGTATGGTGGCATTTTTAAACGACTTCCAAAAAGGAGGAGGTTTCTCAATTCGACCGTATATTATAATTTATAATGTGTTCTTTTTTTTAACCGACTTCCAAAAAGGAGGAGGTTATATTATGTTCGTCTGTATATATATATATATATATATATATATATATATGTATGTGTATATATATATATACATACATATATATCATGGTGATCTGATGATGAAATCCATGAGGAATCGTGGGGACTCCTTGAAATTTGTATGGAAACATATATTGATTTTAATTTTTTCTGAAGCATTCAAGGTAAATACTACCAAAAAGTAAGAATTTGCACCCTGGATCCGAAAGTACCGAACAGAACTTTTGAATCCTTATAGATACAGATTCGGGGATTTCGGCGTTGTTTAAACAACTGAAAGCATAATGTATATTTAATGTCACAGGAAATAAACCAAAATGTATATTTCCTGTGACATTTGGTGTGAATATCGGTAAACAGATCTATTTCTTCCGTGAGTTTTAACTAAAACATCGTTATAATAACTCTATTATCCTATTCATTGGAATATTACTTTCTTTTATAAATTGAAATTTATCAAGTTTTACATTCTTTTGCCCAGTTTTGTAGCAAGTATTGATGGTATTCCCTGGTAGTACCGATAGTTGTCTACCCATACGCCATCTATCATTATGATTAATCATCATCATCACAACTTTAATTATGCCATGCATCATCACATTATGACCCAATTACTGGTGCTTTTCGTGATATTTTGCATCGAAGCAGATGTTTTTGATGATGATTTCGCTGTTTGTGGACCGATTTTCAAAATTCTTGTGTTGTTGTATAGGATAATATTATCTTAATTTTGTATAAAAATTACGAAAGTGGTGAGATGATGATGGGATCTATGAGCAATCGAGGAAAATCCCTGAAATTTAAAACACTCATAGTGGTTAAAATCTTGTTTCTAGTATGTTAAACATATGTTACGAATAAGAGAAATTACATACGAAGGTGTCTCTTGGTCCAAAGGCACTGAACAGAACTCCTGAACCTTTAAAGATAAAAGTTTGGAAATTGCAGCATCGCTTAGATATCTGCAAGCATTTAGCACAATTTCGCTTACAGCAACATAATGTGAATAGTTAACATTGGTATTTTTTATTTACGCATAAAGCCTTATTTTTTACATAACTAAAAAGAGTGAAATTATTATTTTTAACAAAAAAATTAAAACCGACTTCCAAGGTAAAAACAATAGTAATATGAACTAAAAAGTATTAAAATACTCTTACTCGTACTCTATAATAGTGCCTTTTTCAGAATTCATCTAAATCTCAACTATTTCTGTGCATACATCTTCATTGCTTTGAAGTCGGCACCAGCAGTCCCAAAAGTTTCAGATATTCTGACATTACTGAACTCACGATTAAAGTAGGTGGTACCGACTTCAAAATAATGAAGACTGTAGTATGCACAGAAATAGTTGAGATTAAGATGAATTCTGAAAAAGGCACTATTATAGACTAAGAGTTATTTAATACTTTTTAGTTCATATTACTATTGTTTTTACCTTGGAAGTCGGTTTTAATTTTTTTGTTAAAATTAATAATTATGTTTGTTCGCGGACGTACGAACTCCGTCGTTTGTGGACCGATTTCCAAAATTCTTTTGCTGTTGTAGAGAATATAGTTGAAATTTCGTACCACGTTCACAAAAGTGGTGATCTGATGATGAAATCCATGAGGAATCGAGGGAACTCCATAAAATTTATATGGAAACATAATATAGTGATTTTAACTTTTTCTGAAGGATTTCAAGTATATGCTACCAAAAAGTAAGATTTTGCACCAATGTATACCCTGGTTCCGAAGGTGCTGTACAGAACTCTTGACTCCTTATAGATAGATGTTCGGGGATTTCGGAGTTATTTAAACAACTAAAAGCAATCCAAGCCAATACATCAATCTCATCAATCATCATCACCATAAATATTATGCCACTCACCATCATATTAAATGAGCCTATTAATTATTGGTACTTCTCATGGTATTTTTCCGCCGTTTCTTGTTTGATTTTCAAACTGACTGCGTATGATATGTATAATGGACATACATATTATATATTATTATACATAACTAAAAAGAGAAAAATAATTATTTTTAAACAAAAACTTGAAACCGACTTCCACACTAAAAACTACGGTGAATAAACTAAAAAGTGTTAAATAATTCTAATTCTATATTAGTGGCTTTTTTAGGATTGGCCTAAGCCTCAACTACGTCTGTACTCATTCTTCATACTTTTGAAGTCGGTACCAGCCAGCTAACTTCTATGTCAAAAATCTCAGAAATTTTAGGATTTCAATTTTTTGTTAAAAAATAATTATTTTTCTCTTTTTTCATTGGACAGACAGTTTGATAAACTTCAGAATTCCGACATTCTTAAAGTATAACAATACTAGATTACGCCCGCAACTCCGTTGCGCCAAATTACGTTTATTGCGCGGAAACCGTACATTTTTTCGTAACAAAAACTATCCTTTGGCTGCGTCCCCATCAGACACGGCACGGCGCCGCCACCGTGACACGGTACGGCGCCGTACCGCAGCACCGCGCGCCCCTATTCTGGGTGAAACTTCCGAACAAAAATGTTGTCCAAACTTAATCGAGGCACTTATTTGGAACACATAAAAATCGGCCAAGTGCGACTTAGATTCGCGTACGAAGGGTTCCGTACCATTATTATAGAGAAAAATAACCAAAAAATTATGTATTTTTGTCTGGGAGCCCCCTTAATTATTAAGTTTGTAAGTAATTTGTAATACGAATTTACCCAAAATTTCCTCTGTTTCTGTATATTTTTCAATCTTCGTTTTAGTAACAACAAGTGAATAATTCATTCGCGATCCATGTGCAGACAAGCAATCTCGTTTGAGCGAAAATGTCGACTGAATAGGGACGCACCGTACGCGACGCACCGTACGCGGCACCGTGTTACGGTACGGCGCCGTACCGTGTCACGGTGGCGGCGTCGTGCCGTAACACGGTGACGGCACCGTGCCGTGTCTGATGGGGACGCAGCCTTTGTCATTTCTCGAAATTCAAAGTATCCCCACATCAAATTTCAGCAAAATCGGTTCAGCGATGTAACCGTGAAGAGGTAACAGACAGACAGACACACTTTCGCTTTTATAATATTAGTATGGATGCTAAAATAAGAAGGTCTGTTGCCAGACTAAACTTGGTATTCATTGGACTTTCGACCTTAAAGCTAAGGGAAGTTGTCGAGAGTAAATTCCTATAAAACATAGGATTTAAGAGGATTATGTTCTGTATGCTTCTAATGCACTATATCTTTGCGAGCGTCCTCATGAAAAATTCATAAGGATAATATTGTGAAATAGTGTTTGTTTTGAAAATGGATTATCGCATTTTATTTTAAACTAGCGACCCGCCCCGGCGTCGCACGGGTATAAAATATATAGCCACTGAAAAAATGATTAAAATCGATAGCCTATCACGATCCTTCATGTGGTCTACTTCTTATCTGTGCTAAATAACATAAAAATTGCTCCAGTAGTTCGCGAGATAAACCCTTTCAAATAATTTCATTTGCGTCTTCTTTTATTTCATGAGCTTCTTCTTTTATTTCATTTGTGTCTTCCTTTACATTTTCACCTTCTCGTATTTAATTTCGACATTCTTTTATTCCAGAGGTCCTCAACAACGCTATCTTCGATGAAGACACAGACGAGATGGTGGTGGTTAAAGACATTGAGATGTTCTCCATGTGTGAGCACCATCTGGTACCGTTCTACGGGAAGGTGTCCATCGGATACCTGCCGCAGGGCAAGATCTTGGGGCTGAGCAAGCTGGCCAGGTGAGATTTTTGGTCACTTGGTAATTGAATATAAACTAGGCTGAGTTGGCCAAGTGACACTTTTAGTCAATTGACAATTTGTTGTTTAATTTGCTGAGACTTTTAGTCACTTGGTAATTCAGTTTGCTGGGTCGAGTAAATTGGCCAGAGTGGTTTGATAAGTTTTAAGCTAGCTTGTAGATGTACCTACCTACCACAGGGCAAGATCTTTTGGATGGTTTCTAGATAAGACGTTCCGCCATAGCCTGGGAGCTCGGGGCATCGGTGTGGGGACGCTGATGCACAGAGCCCCCGAGCGAGTCACGATGCGCTATGTGTTCCAGTGTATCGCGACGTAAATGCAGAATGGCCTAGACAAGCCCTAGTAGGATCTCTGTTCGGCCTGGGGGGTGTCCGAACACCCTCACTCAGATGTGTCTGCCGACGACAAGGCAGACGCTAGCTGATAGAACTGCGGTGGCTCCACATTTCCCGTGGATCTGTCAGTAGCGGCGCCGAAAGGAACACGGTCGGATTTTAGTGGGTAGAGCTGCGGCCACTTACCATCTCATCGGTCGCAGTGAGTCCCACATACCCCGGTTGTCCTCCCCAGCAGATAAGAGATTTGTCGTTGGTAAAAGCTACCGTATGGTCTAAGCATATGTCCATTATTCAGGCCGGGTGATATTTTTGCAGCCTATTCATGATTATTGTTTTTTTTTCAGAATCGTTGAAATCTACTCCCGAAGGCTCCAAGTACAGGAGCGCCTGACCAAACAGATTGCGTTGGCTGTCACCCAGGCGGTCAGACCCGCTGGTGTCGCGGTCGTCATTGAGGGAGTGTAAGTAGAATTATATAACGCCTATTATATTGCAGGATAGGGCTCCCCACTTGTCAAGAGGTCACGTCCCTCAGCCATATGGATATGAGTAGAAAGAAAAATTGTTTACGCGGTCCGCTGGTTTAGAGCTCTTGAATGATCATGTGTTCGATTACCGCGTTAGAATAAATGGATAGGACAATGCAGATTAAACCAGCCTGCAATGCGGGGTATCGCCTGACTAGCATTTTTATGGGCATGCGTCGAATGGGCATGTCAAAAGTCAGCCCTGCACCAGATATCTCCCCAGTAGACTCGGTCATCCGTCCTCAATAAGTGCTGGTGCTTACAAAGTACAAACTTGTGCATAAAATCACTGCTGCTGCCTGGTTTCAATACTACGGTTACCGTCGCTGAAACCGGTGTTTGAGGCTTTATATTTACCACATATATTTTTGTATTTTTTCTTTTTTTTTGCACAATAAATTAACCACAACCGTTCTCCAACAGACACATGTGCATGGTGATGCGTGGAGTCCAGAAGATCAACAGCAAGACCGTCACGTCCACCATGCTCGGAGTCTTCCGCGACGACCCCAAGACCAGGGAGGAGTTTCTGAACCTCGTCCACTCAAAGTGAGGCCATTTTGAGGTCCCTCGTCAGTTTTACGGGTCATATTCGGTTGGTCACTTTTGATTTTCGGTTGGTCAGTTTTTTTACGTTGGTCAGTTTTGGCGTTTTCTTCAAAAGTAGTTTTTAATGGATCACTTTTTCAATAAAATCATAAATAACATGGCTAATGAAATTTTGTGAATTTGTGATCCTAAGCCTAATTTTCCAACTGTTGGACAGAAATTTTGAAAAAAAAACTTAAGTATATCAGAACCTTATAAGTTACAAGCGATCTGACTCAATCTGAAATAATCCAAAACGAAGAATTTTAAGTGACTTATTAGTTGTCAGAATTAATAAGTGACCTATAAAACTGACTTTTAAGTTGTAAATAAGAAAAGGTTTTATTTGATACAGCCTTGTGACAAATTAGTTTTAGTTTTTAGTTTTAGTTAGTTAAGAGAATGCAAATTTTTGATTATTTTTTGATGAACATTTTAAAAATTTGGTTGTTAATTTTTGATGTAGATTTTTTTTGTTGGATACTGAATGATTTTGTGCGATATATATCAAAATCACTATATTTTATTGTATGTTTGTTTGGGAAAATTGATAGATATTATTGCCCAATCATCAATTTTCTCAAAAAATTTGTGGACCAAACGTAAAAATCTCGGGCTGTTATGGCTGACGCTCGACATTTTTGCCAAGTTTTTTGACACATTGGTTTTTTTTCTCTCGAAAACTCCATGACGTTGCCTTAATGTTTAAAAGGAATTTTATATATTGTACATTATTTTAATAAAGTTTTTTTAAGTTAGCTCATTTGTTTTTTTTTAACTTTATACTCTGTATCAGACAAATTATTAAAGGCAGATTTCCATATAGATATCGCACCTATGTAATATGTTATTCGACCAAAATCTGACTTGCACACGTCATATCAGAATACTGACAGAAACGTTGTGAAAAGTCGAACAAAACTTTTTGTTTACTGTCCGTGCTGGTGCTGCCTCTAGCGAGAAAGCAGTGCAGTAGTAGTATTTTATTTAGGTCAAGATATATCAAGTCTAAAATACGGATTTGACATAACCCGACCAAATAAAATAGGTCTGTTTGCCTATGAATCGATTTATCTGATTTCAATAACACTAAGGGACAGCCTTAGAAAAAGTTGAAGAGGCAAAGATATTAAAAATAGACTGACTTTTACGGTTTCTTGCCTTTGATGTTGAATTAAATTGCTGCTTGCCCTGTGCTTTCGAAAATATTTTGTAATATTAAACGTATTCAAATACAGAAAACTTTTTGGATCATAATATTATTATCACTCTGGTTTTCAGTTGCTGCAACTCGGTAATTACAAGTAACAGCGCGAAAAATTACAGTCAGAAATTGCTCCGTAAAATTTCAAGCAACTGCAACTTTTTTGGGATTGTCAATGTACCTAATACAAAAATACACAAACGACAAAATTGTTTGTTATTACTTATTTATTGTGGATTATTTTGTACATAAATAATCCACAATAAATAAGTAATGTAAGCGTGTAATGGTCAAAAAAGGGGAATAAACGTTTTATTTATTTATTTATTTAAAATAAAGTTAGTTTCTAAACCAGGGGTTCCCAATTTTTATCAGCCTGTAGCCACTTTCAAGTTTAGTATTTTGTTGTTATATCCTAAAAATATCAACTTTAACCAGCTTCATATTTTGCACTAGCGAAGTTACCCCCCCTAATGTAAAGTATACTTTGGGAACCCCTACTCTAAATTGTACCTATTTCAGGAGCAAGTCGGATGTACTACATGACATCATAGCAACAGGACAAAGGTGTTGCAAGTCACATCTATGAGGGAACAACTGTGGAGGAAGGAGAAATTGAGACACAAATTAAGACAGATATGACCAAAATATTTTTGTGTTAGTGTCCAAACTCTCAAATGAAATATACTTTTGTATATAAAATTAGCAGCAGAATTTTTAAGTTTATTTATCCATTAAATATCATTAAAACATAAGAACAGCGAAAGCCAGCAAAACAACCAGTCAAGTCGCTTTATAAAAATATAACTATTCTTATATTAAAGGCACTATAGAATTATATTAAAGAGATAAAAATGCTACTTTATATTTTTTTCATTTACATTTGGAATATCACCTATCTACATGGCAAATTTCAAGCTTCACATCTAAAAGTAGGTTTATAATTTTGATATATATACATAATAATATGTACAAGGGAATAGGGATCTAGTTCGCCCGGTTAAAATAATAAACATTTTCGGACGCCATTAATATATTTAATATCTAAACTAACCATTAGTGATTTGCGCATAATTGATAAAATTAGGAGGACTTACCTATCTCAAAGTTAATGATAAAACATCCATACCCACACACATACATACACACATCCGGCTCGAAGGACCAATGTTCGGGGTTGGGATAGATAAACAAGAGATCAAAGGATATTCCTGTATTGCATAGATCTAACTATTACTAAAATGGGATATGAGATCGAGTCACGCGCTCTGTATGAGATATTGTCGTGAACTAAACTTAATACATTATTCGAAAGTTAATATAATACAACGGTGCAGAGTTGCATTATTACCTAAGTTGCATCTAGGTAATAAGGCAACACACGCTGTACGGGCGTTGACCCGTACACATACATACATACATACATACAGGCCAAAATCATAACCCTCCTTTTTGCTTCGCCGTAGTCGGGTAAAAAGAGAGACATAATATAAGTTAATAATAATAATAATAAAACTCTTTATTGCACACCAAAATAAAAATACAATATGAATGATAAATTAATAAGTATTACTACATAATGATGTACAAAAGGCGAACTTATTGCTACTAAGCAATCTCTACCAGTCAACCTTTTGTAGAGAAGATTTAAAATAAGGATAAAAGAAAATCATGTAGGTGCACAAACTGATCTTAGTGTGTATATTACTAGACTTAACTATAACTAGAACTAGGACAATATAATATAGTAGTAATAATAAACGGCAGTCAACTATGTTACAATATGTTTTTTAACTTAAGAGGGGGCCAAATGTACACTCGGGGAAGTTGATTCCTATGCAAATGGGGGATCTACGTAGTTTGGTCGCATTACGTCAAACTCAGCCGACAGATCACAATTAATATTGAATTGACATAATCGACCAAATGACGTTGGTCTCTCAATTGCATAGGAATCAACTTCCTCGATGGTACTACAAAAAATATAATTTTAGTTATTAAGTCACTGCCACTGGACCTTTTACTATTATATTAGACATATTTTAAGGCTTGGTGAAAACAACATACTATTGCTTCTCCTGAAAATTATTGTTCAATCCGTCGATCACCAATTCCTGGAAATCTTTTGTTATCGTGGCCCATATGGGCCTTACGGGGCTTGATGTGTTAAAAGCATTTGAATAAAAACCCAAAAAAAACTAAACGCCTTTTCCTTCAAATAGTTTTTTCATCTTTACATAAGTTTGCCTTTCCAGTGACGATATTGATAATATTTGAACTATGCTGAACCAAAATAACATAATACAAAACCAGACATACTGTATTCATAGACAACTTTTTGTAAAGGTTTTTTAGTTGAAAAAAAATTGCTGGTGCTTGTAAAAAAAACCGGCCAAGTGCGAGTCGGACTCGCGCACCGAGGGTTCCGTAATATGCAGCTTAAATTGCTGTTTCTTTTGATTGCGTTGACATAGAAGTTTGATTTTGTTACAGCTTAAAGGTATTATAGACCTGAGTATTTGGTATGAATTTCAATTTAATACCTCTACGCGTTTATGAGGAAATGGGTAGTAAGTTTAAAATTATTAAAAAAAAATATATTATGTGATGTAACTAAAAATTTATGGTTTTCGTAATTTTTCCTTTATCTATGCTATAAGACGTTGCTTCGTACCAAATTTCAAGATTCTGAGTTCACGGGAAGCACCCTGTAGGTTTTGATTCCCTTGCAAGTGTCGAAAATTTGCGGCATAAACGGCTGTATCTTTTGATTGCGTTGGCTTAGAAGTTTGATTTTTTCACAGCTTCAAGGGACAGTAGACCTGAGTAATTGATATAAATTTCAGCTTCATACCTCCACGCGTTCCTGAGAAAAAGGGTCTTGACAGACGGACAGACGGACAACAAAGTGATCCTATAAGGGTTCCGTTTTTTCCTTTTGAGGTACGGAACCCTAAAATTGATTTAAAAACAAGTTTTGACTGACATCAGCCTGGCCTTGTATCAAAATGTTCACTTTGATGTACTGAGTTAGATTTTACTAGAGTTTTGTACGTTTGTTGGATTGTTACGCATTAGCGCAATGACTTTCTAAAATAGTAACATACAATATCATTGCATTAGCGTAACAATCCAACAAACAACAATTAAAATTTTTTCCAGACATCTAGTAAGATAAAATTATCATTTTTAGAGCAAAAACAAAATATCATTGTGAAAAAAAATATTCAAAACGTCTACCACCAAGAAAGGATTTTTAAAAAATTTCACCCCTACGGGTGTAAAATAAGGAATCAACCATTTGTTTCTAGAAGTCCTGATTCACGCAACGTTGCGACGCTTTTAGTAAGTAATGTTATATTACATCATCAATTTCGTTAAATAAGCCTTAATAATAAAAAATGTAAATGTATGGTTTTCAGGCCATTTTCAGGTAATAAACATATTTCTTAGCAAAGGAAGTTGCGTGCCATTTCTAGTATCAAAATAGACTAAGTTTTGGTTTCACCCTGTATAATATTATTCTCTATCAACAATTATAAGGTCGTGGATGTTTTGTTTGTTGTCACTAGCGGATCAATCGTCGGTATGTTCAGATGTTTCTTTTTGTAATTTGTTATTTTTTAATATAAAAAAATCTGCAAAAATAATAAAAAATATTTTTTTATTTTATTATTTTTGTACTGTTTCATCTCTAATCTTCTTCTTTTCTTTTAGTACGTGTTAAAAGCGTTTGTTTAAATTTTCGAGTATTTTAAATACCACTTTAGTAAAAAATATTTACATTCAGAACATTTTTTTTATCAAGGGGGTTGAAATTAAACAATAGTTGCATAATAAACATTAAGATACGAATTGTAACATAAATTAACTGCTTTCCAACAACCTTATTTAAATAGGAAGGTTAAAAGTGGTTATTTATAATAGTTAGCCACAATTTCAAATTAGATTGATAATAATGTTTACCATTTCAATCCGACAAATACCTTATCGTAGTGCCCTCTTGACTTTATGTTATTTTATTTACTTAGATAAGTACAATTATATCATCCATTTGTATTTACCTAATCTAGAATTTCAAAGAAATTAATTTTGCAAAATTTCCACGACGCTAGCAACAAACAATATAATCTCTATTTTAAAACAGGTAAAAATATTGAAACAAAAATTTATAGGTGAAATTTCTCCTTTTTTGAAGTCGGTTAAAAATAATTTCATATAACAGAAAGCGATAAAATTCCGCTTAAATTCGAGAACAGCTGAACTTATTTAATTCTTAAAATTTTGTGAACAGCCCAGTGATACGGAGTTCATTTATTTAAATATTTTTTTATTTCCAGAAAATGAAGGTGCTTGCAATAATACTGTTCGTTGGCTACGTTGCTTCAAACCCGATTGTGGAAGATGACAAGAAACCAATTGTGATCGACGAGAGATTCTACCCAAAAGAATGGGAGGTCTACAAAAGTGATCATGACATAGTCAGTATCCTCGTACCACTGAACTCCATAAATTTTGAGGAGGACACATCACCTGATGAGAAAGATAGCAACGTCATTATGTTCTTCGCTGAAGCCGACATTGTAGATGGCAAACGAGTGGACAAAGGCGTGTATGTATTCCAAAATAAGGTCGCAACGAAGGTTTTAGATAATGGCAGAGATATGGCTGCTTCGGGAGATGATAGCAGACTAGTATTCATAGCTGCTAGCGATGGACTTTACGTGTACAAAGAAGAAACAAAAACAGCTGAAAAATACGGCACAATTAATGACGATATCGTCGGTATAGCTAAAAACAAGTCTGGTGATGTTATCTACATTCTAACAGCCAATAAGGAAGTGTACAAAGTAACTGACGATGGCAAAGCTCAAGAAAAAGTTTTAGATAAAGCAGATCAAATCGTTCTAGATTATGAAAGCAACCTTTATTATACAAGCGATAGTAAAGTACATGTTCTTAAAGGTAACGAAAAGAAAGAAATAAATATACCTCAAGGTGCTGTGACTTTGATTAAGCCACCATACGTGCTAGACGAAGGTATACCTTGCGTAGTAGATAATAAAGCTTACATCGTGTACCCTAATGGTACCAGTGAAGTATATGGAGTAGAATTCAAGCCAAACTTTAAACCAACAGCTTATTCTATGGAAGCTGCTTTATTACAATATCACGCTCATAACAAAGCTATTTACGAATATAATTTAGTGAAAGTTATCGAAGAAAACATAGTCAGTTTGGACAGTGTGTTTGGCGATAAGAAAAGTGAGCTTCGCTCCTTAGCTACAAGCAAAAAAGCTTTTAACTGAATTTATAAAACTAATCCAGATAGAGCCCTCATTGAGGTCATGGTACTCAGTTTATACCAAGACAGGACTTTACTAAAGAAGATCACGTTTTAATTGCAAGAGTTTTTGTAATAAAATGTTATTTGATTGAAGTCATGTTTTTATTTCTGTATTCCCCTTGTTTTAAGTCAATTAATTTAATCCTTCATTCATTATTAGTTTAATTCTTCGATCGCGGATTCTTGGAAATGCTATTGTATTCTATTGTTGTCGCGATCACCGGTGCTCTTGTGGGGCTTGAAGGATTAATTATGATTAATTATCTATTTTATCTGTTATTTACCTGTTTGGTGCGGCACTCGGGAACTACCGTGGCAAAGCATAGCATTTTTTATCAACTTACGCAATTATAATTTGCATACGTCTAGTCGCACGCACACAAACACCGTGCCATGCGCGCACACAAAATAATATGTCTGTCTGTCTGTTACTTCTTGTCGTCCAAACCGCTGAACTGATTTTGATGACATTTAGTATGAAGATACTTTGAGCCCCGGGAAAGGACATAGAATACTTTTCGTCCCGGATTTTTGGCGCAACGTAGCTTAACAGGACTAGATGACGCCCGTATTAGTTAATTAAGAATATTATTATAAAAATAGTTAAGTTTGTCTTTTTTCTAAATAATAGGAAAATAAAACAATTGAATTTCTAAATTCATAATTTATTTCATTGTGAGTTATGATTTACCCAAATTATTATTTTATTAAATTTAAACTATTTTCAACTCTTTACACAAATAATATTAAATAATCAAACATCAAACATTTAAATAAATCGTTTACTAAATTACTTATATTATATTATATAAACTTGAAACATAGCAACAAGTACCTAAATTAATGGAAAATATCAGTAAAGTACAATACTTATCTTATTTCACTAGTTGCTCCTGTCTCTCGACACAAACTAAACTTATTCACTATTGACTCTCGTTTTTATACCATCCAAACGGATATTAACAGTTGACAGTCTTAATATTAAATAATTACAGAATCAATAAAATATTTCCGGAATATTACCGGAAATATTTTATTCCGGAAGTATTTTAAACAATACTATAAAAACTATTAAATATATCGGTAAAATATAAAAATATTCTATACTAATAATCTAATTTTATGGATATTAAATAAGTTATTAAAATAATAATTAACTTTAATAAAACATTAATCAGACTAGCGGAAATATTTTATACCGGAAGTATTTTAACAATTTGTAAAACCTGGTAGAAAAATAAAGCATCCTAGTAAAATAATGTCATTTTTAGATTTAATATTAATTAATTATGACATCAAATATTAGACTAATTAAAAATGATTATTTTTACAATTTACATTTTTAACATTTGAATTGCTATTTCTAATTCTAAGTAAATTATTCCACCTAAGGTTTCAAAAATACGGTTTTAGTACATATGTATTTATTATATTAATAGAACAATTATTTAACACGGCCATACTGACTTGTACTTCGTTCTCTGAAGTACTTACATTCTATGTTTTAACTTTTACTCAACTCAGATTCAACTAAAGACTAAAGTATGATATTATGTAGGTACATCATACATTGCTACTATCCTACTTTTCACATCAAGTGGACACAGCAACGGTCAGTGATCAAACTTCAATTTCCTGGCTCCACACCTGCTGCACATGAGACGAGCCTAAAGCAGAGCACTGACTTTCAGCAGTAACCAATATTATTATACAAACACTTTAATATCATGTTAACCATGTTAACCATATTAACCCTCATTTTCAATTGATACATCGCAATAGTTCACATAATATACATTCCTTTTATGTTTTACAATCTATGTGTCTTATATCATAAGAACACACACAAAAGAAATCGTAAAATTCTTAAAAACTTACAATTTTACTATCTAAATAAATCTTATATCATATACTTAAGTAATAATTTATAAAATAATCAAAATATATTTTTTATTATTTCACACACTATCATGATCAGTCCATTCTCCCGGCCATAATCTCAATTTATCTTTAGCTACAGTTATCGCTCTTAGTCTACCTGTTCCCTGTAAGGCGTGGATATCATTCGGAAGAAGAGCAGTTATTTCATAAGGACCTCTATAATTAGGACAAAGCTTTTCATGTCTGATCTTGTTTTACATAATATTATATACTACATTGCCTACTTCAAATACCTTCATATCCTGTCTCACTGAATCGAATCTAGTTTTAAATTTCTTTGCTTCTTAACAAAGACGCTGGTAAGCTATTTCGCGATGATTCGATCAGATCTAACATCAATTTTTCAGGTAAATCTAATCGTACCTGGTTAGTTGGGCTTGGATTGGGGAATATTAGCATTACGACCAATAAGTGAACTTATGGGTGTAAATTCTGTAGAACATTATATTATTGTGGTATTTATTGATTGTTGGACCTTCCACAATCCGTTCGGCCAATCTGACGAGCCATTACAAGTGGTATTATTTAGCATATCAATAATTGTGGAAACGTATCTTTCTACCTGGCCATTTCCCCTTGGTGTCCCTGAAGTTATCATAATATTATGATGTTCAGTTGCTAGCTCTCTAAATAAGTTACGGATTTGGCCAGAACTAAAATTGGTTCCTGTACCAGTTACGCTTACGGCCGTTGATAGGATTCCAAATAAAGTTACAGTTTCTCTTATAATGGGCACTAATTCATTTACATTAAGACTTTTGAGAGGTTCCAACAGGCAAAATGTGTGTTGGTAAAAAAAAACAGACCTCTTTCCGGCAAATGACGAGGATAGAAAATACATATCTAGAGATCCAACCAGACTCACGGTGCCAATCGGTAAAAGTTCTTTGTTTAAAAAAAAATATATTTTATGTCCATAAAAATTTATAATAGCGTACCAAAAAACATCAGAAAGTTATCTTTAAACAAATTTAAATATACACTTAAATTATAGCTTCTTAGTAAATTTAATTATAATTTAAATTAATTATTTTACTTATTTAAACTATCAAGCCCCATAAGAGCACCGGTGATCGCGACAACAATAGAATAATAATAAATTTCGATCCGCGATCGAAGAATTAAAATTATGAACTATTTTTAGTATTAATATAATTGTTGAATTGTTATTTTTATGACTTTTATTTTAATGTTGATGAATTGTAATAATATATTGTAAGGTTGTTCTATTTTAGATGAATTACTAATGTAGGTACTTATATTATTTGATAGATTTTTATATTTTATATTAATTATTTTTTTATTTTATTTGACGAATTATTTGCTTTGATTTATTATGTTATTATTGACTTATTATTAATAATATTTTAATTTAAAAGATTTAACTGAATCGATGTTGATAAAATTAAAGTAGGTAATGTATAATTAATAAGTTTCACACACAATTTTAACTCTAGAATGGAAGCAACAATTAGATAAGATAACACAGTAATTGTATATTTATTGCATTCTGTGAATAAGCGATTTGATTTGAAAATATAGTAAAGCCATCAGCCCATCAATTTAAAAGCAATATATTATTGTATAATATTATGTACCCTTCGTTTGTTTGCAAAAAGAAGGACCTGTACAGTCTAAGATAGTGTGAAATGGTTCTGGAGTTTTATTAATTAGTTGTAAATATCCCTGTTTACTTTAGGACCAGCATGCCCTTTCCGTTCGATACATGTCAGGCAAAGTTTTAAATATTGTGTGACATTCAGGAAACCAGAAATGTTCACGAAGTTTATTTATTAATTTATTGTACCCCACGTGACAGTTTTCGTCATGAAATAATTTTAGCAGATTGTAAACCTTTTGGTACCCTTACCCTTTTGGTACATACAATTTTTGCTCATTTGGTTGTACTTTATGAAATGACTAGCTGTCCCGGTAAATATTTTGCCATAATATAAAGTATTTCGCCCATATGGTTTTATTGAAGTGACAAATTAAGTATGGCACCATGGCAACGTCCATCGCTATCCCGTCGCACAAACAATGGTCGCCGTCAGTCTCGAGTTTACTAATTTACTATTATTTATTCAACAAATTCACTTATCAGTATAAAAAGTAGCCAGTAACCGATTCTCAGGCCTACTACGGTACGTACTATACAGTATATGCATATAAAATTTGGTAAAAATCAGTAATGCCGTTTCGGAGGAGTACGGTAACTAACATTGTGTCACGAGAATTTAAGATATTATTGCGTAAATAGCATGGATCTTCATCAATTTCACCGGCTTCGACACTAGTTATTAAATTTTGAATTTCAGGATCATTCTGTTGGGCAATTTCTAACCAAGACTGAGGGTCTTATAGATAAGATTTGTCGAATATGTCAGTTCAGGGGAATCGTGCGGTGATATTTCTATGTTAACACTAGCAGTATTAAAATCATTTACAGGATTACGATTTACGGCTGAGAAAATCAACATGTCTTATATATTAACCCTTTTTATAAATGACTAGATGTTCCGGTGAACTTCGTGTTACTTATAAACCTTCCCTGGACTTCCACGATCATTTTAAGACTAAAATTAGCCAAATCGGTCCAGCCGTTATCGAGTTATAGTGTTACTAACACAATTGTAAATCCATTTTTATATTTATAGAAGATAGAAGATTTGAATTTCGGGTTAGTTCCCGAACCGGTGGTAGTCCTCATGTAGACTACGTTCTAAAAGTGTTAATTTTGTTAACCTATTTGGAAATAAATATATTTTTTAAATGATTTGTGTTATTTCTAGCTAAATCCTGTTCGGTGACCCACTCCCACTTTAATTAAGTATTTTTTTGTCAATTTAGTTATTGGTGCCGTTCGGGACGCAAAATTTGGAACATACTTTCTAAAATAACTTGTGAGGCCCATAAACTGCCGACGTACTTCCCTTGTATTGCTGGGGATATGCGAATTAATTAAAGCCTTTACTTTTGCCTCTCTATGTCTAATACATTCTTAGGATACAGTTCTGCTTAATTATTATTTAATGTTGGTAGGAAATTTCTCCCAAGACCTGCCTTCCGTAGGTTCCCAGGACTAGAACCACGTCTGGGCAGATCCATTCAGGGCCTTACCGGCTTAAGCTGCTCCAGTTGAAATCCACCCGAAGACTCTCGATGCTATCACACCAACTCCTTGCACCACTGCATGTCGCTTGATTCAGGATCGATTAGTGGCAGATCAATATCATCATATTTCTGCTGTGTGGCAGAAACGACATCGCGGAATGCTTTGAGGAGATTAGCAACAGTTTCAGCTTCCATCCTGCAACATAAAATAAAATATATTAGTTATCGAAAACTTCATACTATAAAAAAAATACTTGCTAAAAAAAACGTCGAAAATAATATTTAGATTCCATCCCACTTCTGATATTAGTTAATTAAGAATATTATTATAATTATTATTTTTAACAAAAAATTAAAACCGACTTCCAAGGTAAAAACAATATTAACATTAATATGAACTAAAAAGTATTAAATAATTTTTGCTATCTAATAGTGCCTTTTTCCGAATTCGGCTAAGCCTCAACTATTTCTGTACTCAATCTTCATTATTTTGAAGTCGGTACCAGATAGCTGAATCTTCAGTCCTCTGACAGAATATTTGAAACTTTTGGAACTGGCACCGACTTCAAAATTATGAAGATTGAGTACAGAAATAGTTGAGGCTTAGCCGAATTCGGAAAAAGGCACTATTAGATAGCAAAAATTATTTAATACTTTTTAGTTCATATTAATGTTAATATTGTTTTTACCTTGGAAGTCGGTTTTAATTTTTTGTTAAAAATAATAATTTCACTCTTTTTAGTTACACTAGTAGGTAAACCTTCGCGTATATTTTACGTATCTTATTACAATTTGTTAAGTGTTGAGATTTGTAAACTTTATATTTTCTAAGAAAATTTAGTTCCGCAATTCAACAACAGATGTCGTTGTTAAGCTTCTGCATCGCGGTATCGCTTACTCGATAGCATTTGATATAACTAATTCGCTACAATAATTATTTTCTTCTCGCTCACACTCACTGGTTGTCATAATTATTAGGGAGTAGTAAAAGTCTTGAAAAATTATACATAGAGCGGTATTTATTCGAGCAGAGTTTCACCTTACACGTTTCGAAGTTATTTACAGAATGCCTCCATCAATGCAATATGGCTGGCTTTTATACCATTTTACACAAAAGAAACTAACTTCCGTTAACAATTCAAATATAGTAAAATCATTAAAGAATACATAAAAAAATAAAAATGGCTAAGAATAAGTGGGTACTTATATAATTCTAAATATTAATTAATGTACTTCTCATATTTAATATAATTATTTACTTAAATATGAGAAGAGGAAGTTATAACGGAAGTAAATAATCCTCCTGTCCATTTATAACTAACTATTTGTCAAAATCAATTACCTTACTTACTACTATTCAAAATATAATAATCACTAATTAAACTTATATATAGTGACTAACATAATATACAGATTTAAATAAAATAATTATAATACTATGTAGCTTGTCCATTGATATCCGCTAACACTCGGCCATCCTGCATTAGGAGTGTCCCACGACGTTCCCATGGTTTGCTACCCTGTGCTGTACCAGTGCTAGAACTTCCAGTGGTCTGAAACAGATGAAGACATCGGAACAGTATTTTGTAAACAAAAAAATAATAATATAGGTATGCATTGATGTCAGAGAAATCTAGTATCACAATTCACATCTCATCTCCAATAGCCAACACATGGCATTTCTAAAGCCATTATATTATGCATTTATGTAATTTATTTTATTTGTATTTATTTATTTATTTAACTCAGGCATCTTGGCCCATATTATAAATACCTTATAGACTAACATAGACATACAATTATACTAAAAACTAACACTAACACTAAAACACTAAACACGTATTGTCTGCGACGACGCGACGTGGGGCGCGACGTGTTCGGAAGTCGTCCCCGGAATCTCCTGTAGACGGCCAGAACTCCTCCTTCTCGAACGTCGGTAGATGGTGCGTCGGGATTCTCACCACAAAGGAGCTAAAATTCACTTTGTGGCGGGACTCCAAGCGCTCGACCCTCAAGACGCGAATTTATGCATTTTGATTTTTGTTGTATTGTTTGTTATCAGTAATATAATATTTTGTAACGCAGACTTATATAGTTGTATTGTAGTAATTAAATTTAGCTCAATTTTAGAATATTTGTAAGGTCACATAGACATCGGTCACATAGACATCGGTCACGTAAACATGGGTCACATAGACGCCAGTCACATGGACGCCAGTCACATAGACACCAGTCACATAGACGCCAGTCACATAGACGCCAGTCACATGGTCGCCAGTCATTGATTTTAGGATTTGATCACACAGCCATCCCATATAGATAATATTATTACTATGTTGATTTTAGGGTTTGATCACACAGCCACCCTTTAGATAATAATATTATTGTCGATTTTAGGGTTTGATCACACAGCCACCCTATAGATAATATTATTGTTGATTTTAGGGTTTGATCACACAGCCACCCTATAGATAATAATATTATTGTTGATTTTAGGGTTTGATCACACAGCCACCCTATAGATAATATTATTGCGTTGATTTTAGGGTTTGATCACACAGCCACCCTTTAGATAATATTATTGTTGATTTTAGGGTTTGATCACACAGCCACCCTATAGATAATATTATTGCGTTGATTTTAGGATTTGATCACACAGCCATCCTATAGATAATATTATTGCGTTGATTTTAGGATTTGATCACACAGCCATCCTATAGATAATATTATTGTTGATTTAAGGATTTGATCACACAGCCATCCTGTAGATAATATTATTGTTGATTTTAGGGTTTGATCACACAGCCACCCTATAGATAATAATATTATTGTTGATTTTAGGGTTTGATCACACAGCCACCCTATAGATAATATTATTGCGTTGATTTTAGGGTTTGATCACACAGCCACCCTTTAGATAATATTATTGTTGATTTTAGGGTTTGATCACACAGCCACCCTATAGATAATATTATTGCGTTGATTTTAGGATTTGATCACACAGCCATCCTATAGATAATATTATTGTTGATTTAAGGATTTGATCACACAGCCATCCTGTAGATAATATTATTGTTGATTTTAGGGTTTGATCACACAGCCATCCTATAGATAATAATATTATTGTTGATTTTAGGGTTTGATCACACAGCCACCCTATAGATAATATTATTGTGTTGATTTTAGGATTTGATCACACAGCCATCCTAAAGATAATATTTATTAGAGAGTAGTAAAAGCACAGAATACATAATAGTACCTTACGGTACAGAAGTCTCTCTCCCGAGTTTAGGTATGATAACTCGCTCGACTTGTCGCATACGCAGCGCACACATCCGCGAAACAAAAGTAATAGTACCCGGCCGCCGCCGCGCCGCCCGCCGCGCCGCCGCCGCCGATCGCTTGACAGCCCTGGCAGATTGAAGTGAGACGGCAGACCGTTATTGTACTATGAACGCTAAACGCTATGCAAAAGATTGAAATTAGGTTGTTTTCCAGAATAGTAGGTAAATATCTCGGTGATTTCGCGCCGTTTGTATGGAAGTGAGACAAGCCTAGTAAAAGTCTTGAATTATTACATTGAGTGGTTATATTGTTAGTGAGTAGGTCACACAGACTTGAATTATGTCAATATTTTTTTTTCTTTTAGGTGCAGCTTCGGGACCAGTTTCTTATATTATCAATTGTGAAGAACAATAGAAGTAGAAAAGCTAAAGTGTGATAGTAATAAAATAGTTATTAAAGTATATACCTATTCAATCAATAAAATTTGTTTCTGTACACATGATACTGTATAAATTATTATCCCTAATCTTTAGTTATACTGTACAAAAATTATATTTAAAATAACTTTCTAATCAATCAATTAGATCACCGTGTCTACCTCAGCATCGCTAGATGAACTGTTAGTATCAGAATTTGCTGATTTATAAGGCATTAATACCTCACCCCTATTATAGCTGAAAACTTCTTATTTTTTAATTTTTGGGTCTCTTTGGCATTGGGGTTCGCCATTTCCACAACACTAGATCACTGACTGAATTTTTCCTACATTTGTATTAGAAGTTTTGCTGTTGCTGTTCTTTCAGTTAATGCCTGTCGTTGTGAAGTACGGTCACTAGGACCACTGAATGGAATAGCTGGTAATTTAGAGTTATCATGGCTAAACATAAGTTTAAATGGAAGGAAGGAAGTAGTAGAATTAGGTGTATTATTTATACCCCATACTATATCCATTAATTTATCATCCAAAACAGTTTCATTTTCAGGCAGTGTTCAGTCCATCAATATTGGTACCATTTATTTTTTTCAGTGGGCCATTTGATCTGGGACTAGCTATAGCATTAAGGACATGTTTTAATTGCATGTGTTCTATAAATTAGTTAAGGTATCGGCTAGGAAATGCTTTGCCTCTATGCTATTATGCAGACTGGGTTTGTAAACTGGAAAGATATTACTTTCCAGTCCTTTTAAGTACTTTATTGTTTTTATGGAACTAGTGTTTTTTTGTCGGGCTTAGCAAAACAAATTGTGCCATTCCCTAGTCTTAATAAATGATCCTAAGTTATCGGCATGAAGGGTGTGCATAGATACGGGTACTTTTCTATAAGATGTAAATTTTTCTCCTTCAGATTTTCGATAATTACCCTTACCGAGAACATATTATTGAAGGCAAGAATTGATGAATTTCCTTATTATATCGGGTCATTTTTGGAAACCAAAAGGGTCAAAGCCAGGGTGTAATTCATGTCAGCTGGGGGTCATGATAACATTTAGCTGCATTAAGTTATATTTTACCAATTTGGGAACGGCAAATCGTTCTCCATTTAGAGTTTTTTTGGAACAGTTTATCCTCAAGGGCGTTCCGTCCGGAGATTCTGTAATTGACCGTATTTAAAACCTTATAAACTCATAATCTGAAAGCTACAAAATTATAATAAAAATACAAGAATAATCTTCAGTATATCAACATTCCTCGTTTTAAATTTTCTAATTTTGTTTCTTATACTCATGATATCAGCTTCCAAAGTAATACCAATTTGTTAAGATTCAAGCATACATTCAGCATCTCCTTAGGATTAACAAATTACTTTTATTTGAAACTCACGCCAATAGATCGACGATATCATAAACTACATATTTGTCGTTTTAATTTTTTTAGGACAATTTTGAACTCAGATAAGTAAAAATAATAGGGTTTTGGCGCGATCTCGGCAACGCGGCAAATGTATGGCCAAGGTCGTTTGCTCGGGGGACGGCCTTAACTACATAATTATTGTCCTGCCTGCTGTTTTGTATTAATCCTTCAGGCCCCGCGCGAGCACCGGTGATCGCGAGAACAACAGAATACAATGGGAATTCCTAGGTCCTGTGATCGAAGGATTATTATACCCCTTAAACCTAGTTTACTAGCATCCGTATTAACCTGGAGATCACAGCCAGACAATTTTGATACTTGGTCCTCAATATGAGGCAAAGGGTACGAATCCTAGAGTGTCTGTGAATTTAAATTTCGGCAATCAATGCACAGCTTGTAATCTCCACCCTTCTTTTTATCTAAAATCACCGGACTAGCATATTCAGACAGAGTGACAAATGATACCATCTTCCGAAAGATCGTTAACCTTTTCATCAACTATTGCATTATATTTTCATTTGTAATAAATCTGTGTACCCTAAATCTTTTGTATTCCTAGTGCATAAATTAATATCATTTTTTTATACTTAACTTTCAGCAATATCTACCTTACCTAAGCCCTCTAATTCCCGATTCAATGTATTTTATGCACCAAGTGTAATGTCACAACTCACAACAATCTTTAAAAGGAATGAATGTATATGTGTAATATACCCATGTAAAGTTTGTAATCTGGATGCTGAAATAATAAACAAAGCTTAGGACAACACAGAACATTATTGTTAACAAGAATATTCTATAAGTAGGTAGTAATGGAAACAAAAACGTACCTTGTTGTCGAGCAAATCTGGAGCAAATGAATTGTCACAAAACGAATTATTGTTCTTCAACATAATTTCATATTTTCTATTATTAATATTATTTTAATCATAATATTATGCTTTATAATAAATTGTAAATTATTGTGTTTGACGTTAACAAGTGCTTAGTTTACCTATGTTTACAAAGATGCAAAGGTAGGGAATAGGCTATTTTAATTCTCAATTTGACATTGTTTGTTTATTTTTTAAATTTATTTCGTGTTTAACGCCTATGACTTTTATATTTAATTAGTTCTCAATAATTTAATGGATTTAATTAATGTTATGTTTTAATTAAATGAGTTATTATTCATCTTAGAACTTTTATAATAATTATTATGATGTTAATGCTATACCTACAATTATTAAAAATTATTTTGCACGTCACTTATTAGGCAGAATGTTTGAACCATTTCAGTAAAATTGTAAGACCTTTTGTACTACATTTTATGCAATAAATCATTCTATTCTATTCTATTCTAATGCCATTTGTGATTCAATCGATAAAGTCATTTTCAGTAGAGGTATTCGAGTCGATATAAATATTAAAAATTTCAGCCCGGGCAATTAACGTATGTGCAGGCCAAGTTGTTTCAATTTCACCAATGTTTAGCCTTTAAATGACCCTCAACATTGACAGCTCCTCCAGGAATTATATAGCACACAAACTGGATTAGTTCCATTGAATTTTTCCCATTGGGATCGATATCTACAAATACATCAATATTACAGTAACTATTTTTAGATCAAATTGTATATTCACGCTTCAGCAAAACATTATACCTATCACTTATATTTATCAGCTGTTTGTAACTGTCAAACAAATTAAAGTCTCAGTAAAAGTGGCAGAATTAGCTGTAGTAACTAATACCAGGCTGGTTGGTCATTTATTGCCCAATAATTATTAAGTATATGTCGCTTGGTAGTTGTTTTACAGTCTCTATAATATGGCTTGATCTATTTTATCTCCAAAACCCTTCAATATATTATTAGAAGGTAAAAACTTTAATATACTAATTAATATAGTATTTAGTATTAATAAGAAGAATATAGTATTAATAAGGTAAAAACTTTAGATTTAATTTTTATTATTCTTGTTCATTGGCTCCTACCCACACAATTTTTTTGTAAATGTTATTTACTAAGATATTACTTGAAGTATAAAAAGTGTTACTTACTTGTTGAATTCTGCGGTTGCCGAGTTGTTCCTGCTATATTCGCGAACCAGCAGTTAACCGTCGTATGACCGAGGCGTTGAAAAGCTTCAAGGCAGTTTTTGCGTAGCGGACCCACGTAACCGCAGTTGCACGATGAATTGTCAATCGGTTATACTGTTCCAACCGTAAACCTCCTAGCTGGTCGATTTTATGCACCCATGTAGCTTCATTACAAGCGTCGTCTTCTGGTTCAAACTTTGGTATCACTTCTGCATCAACTTGAGTAATTCTGCATCGTTTTGTCACTGGTTCACTATCACAATCACTGTTGTTTATGTTCGAAAAGAAGAAAAAAAAAATCACTTTCTTCGCCGTCGATCGTCGAGAGTCAGGACAAGTCTGGGCGTTCTTCTCCTTTTGCCAAGTCCCGCAGCATAAGGACCGGACATTTTTGAAACATCCCACTTCTGAAATATTAGGGAGTAGTAAAAGTCTTGAAAAATTATACATAGAGCGGTATTTATTCGAGCAGAGTTTCACCTTACACGTTTCGAAGTTATTTACAGAATGCCTCCATCAATGCAATATGGCTGGCTTTTATACCATTTTACACAAAAGAAACTAACTTCCGTTAACAATTCAAATATAGTAAAATCATTAAAGAATACATAAAAAAATAAAAATGGCTAAGAATAAGTGGGTACTTATATAATTCTAAATATTAATTAATGTACTTCTCATATTTAATATAATTATTTACTTAAATATGAGAAGAGGAAGTTATAACGGAAGTAAATAATCCTCCTGTCCATTTATAACTAACTATTTGTCAAAATCAATTACCTTACTTACTACTATTCAAAATATAATAATCACTAATTAAACTTATATATAGTGACTAACATAATATACAGATTTAAATAAAATAATTATAATACTATGTAGCTTGTCCATTGATATCCGCTAACATAATTGATATTACGCCAGAGGGAATAACGTCCCAGAACCATAAGACCAGTTTTAGGCGTAAGACGTAGACGTCTATTCTTTACATTAAGAGTCACAACTCATACTCACAAAATAATATATTATCAGTGAAGTGAACAGTAGTTAGTAAAGTATTCGATCTGTATAATATAAAGTAGTAAAATATTCGATCTCTCGTTTGCCGCCACGCGCCGCCCGCGCGACACCGTCGCCTCTGTAGCGCCGACCGCCGTGTATTAAACAAACAGGTGTTGTTATGTAACAATACATAATTATTATTACGAGTTAGTATATCCATACCTATGCCTTGCAGTACTACTATCTATTCTGTGCCATGAGACATTGGTGACCTTAACACGACGTGGTAATGATGATGATGACGATGATGATGATTATGATTATGATGATGAATATTAATTGCATAGTAGCATATGCTTTCTGTTCTTAAAACAACGCCGAAACTCCCAAACGTGTATCTATAAGGAGTCAGGAGTTCTCTCAGCATCTTCGAAACCATGGTATACCTTGACCCAATATTTGACTTTTTGGTAGCATATTCTTAGTACACTTCACATAAAACCAAAATCACCATATGTTTCCATATAAATTTCGAGGAGTTCCCTCGATTACTCATGGATCCCATCATCAGGTCACCACTTTTGTGAACATGGTACCAAATTGGAGTGAAACCTAATACAACAAAACAAAAATTTCGAAAATCGGTTCACAAACGGCGGAGTAATCGTTGAACATACAAAAATAAAAAAAAAAAAAATAAAAAAAATAAAAAAATATCCACAGCCGAACATATAACCTCCTCGTTTTTTGGAAGTCGGTTAAAAATAGTTAAGTTTGTCTTTTTTCTAAATAATAGGAAAATAAAACAATTGAATTTCTAAATTCATAATTTATTTCATTGTGAGTTATGATTGACCCAAATTATTATTTTATTAAATTTAAACTCTTTTCAACTCTTTACACAAATAATATTAAATAATCAAACATCAAACATTTAAATAAATCGTTTACTAAATTACTTATATTGTATTATATAAACTTGAAACATATCAACAAGTACCTAAATTAATGGAAAATATCAGTAAAGTACAATACTTATCTTATTTCACTAGTTGCTCCTGTCTCTCGACACAAACTAAACTTATTCACTATTGACTCTCGTTTTTATACCATCCAAACGGATTTTAACAGTTGACAGTCTTAATATTAAATAATTACAGAATCAATAAAATATTTCCGGAATATTACCGGAAATATTTTATTCCGGAAGTATTTTAAACAATACTATAAAAACTATTAAATATATCGGTAAAATATAAAAATATTCTATACTAATAATCTAATTTTATGTATATTAAATAAGTTATTAAAATAATAATTAACTTTAATAAAACATTAATCAGACTAGCGGAAATATTTTATACCGGAAGTATTTTAACAATTTGTAAAACCTGGTAGAATAATAAAGCATCCTAGTAAAATAATGTCATTTTTAGATTTAATATTAATTAATTATAACATCAAATATTAGACTAATTAAAAATGATTATTTTTACAATTTACATTTTTAACATTTGAATTGCTATTTCTAATTCTAAGTAAATTATTCCACCTAAGGTTTCAAAAATACGGTTTTAGTACATATGTATTTATTATATTAATAGAACAATTATTTAACACCCGCAACTTCGTCGCACCAAAATTAGTTTATCGCGCGAGAACGGTACATTTTTCCGTGATAAAAAGTAGCCTATATAGAGATAGTTTGAGTCCCGGGAAAGGTCCCGGGACTCAAACTATCTCCACACAAAATTTCAGCAAAATCGGTTCAGCGGTTAGGGCGTGAAGAGGTAACAGACAGACAGACAGACAGACAGACACTTTCGCATTTATAATATTAGTATGGATATGGAAGTGTGGATGTTACAAAATAAAGTGATAATACTTTAGGTTGTGTATAACCTTAGTTCACTGTAAAAGTAGCAGCGCTGAATTTTTTTTTTTTAATTTGTATAGGCAATGCGCCAACTAGCGTCATGAACTTGACGTACAAAAAAAATTACTCTGTTAGCGCCGCCATGCGCCGCTTCTTTCACAGTGAAATCTATACAGGGTGTAACAAACATAAGTGATTATACTTTAGGGTGTGTACGTGTTCCTTGACTGTAGAGAGTTCGCTGTGAAAGTAGCAGCGCTAAAAGACAAAAATATTTTTTCACTTATGTATGGGGAAACTCGTGACGCTGGGGCCCGTGCCCATACAAAAGTGAAAAAAAAAATTCGTCTTTCAGAACACACCCTAACGTATTATCACTTATTTTTGTTACACACTGTATAGGCCATACATTAATTTACAATTTTACATACAATTCATACACTCCCTAAAGTTTTATTAATCAGTTTTGTTATATTAATATTATGTACTTAGTTATAAATGGAAAGTTTGATTTAGGCAATAGGCATTATATAATCATGCTATACCGAACTGGATAAGATATCTAATTCGAATAACCTCTGTCCTCAGATAGGTGTAGCAGAAAACTGTAGTTTACAAGGAAATTATCTGAGGTGTCACCCCAACTTACTTTAACCTAGAATTAACAAAACAACGATAGTAAAGCAGGGACGTATTAAAAATAAATTGTGGTGAAATATTATTTAACTAGAGGTTCCGCGCGGCTTCGCCCGCGTAAATTAGATATTTCACAGAAAAATTAGTCCACAAAAAAGCCTATGATCCTTCACGTGGTCTACTTCTTATCTGATCCAAATAACAGAAAAAATGCTCTAGTAGTTCGTGAGATAAGCCCTTTCAAATAATTTCCCCCGTTTTTTCCACATTTTCCTCTATTTCTTCGCTCCTATTAGTCTTAGCGTAATAAAATATAACCTATAGCCTTCCTTGATATTTGAGCTATCTAACACTGAAATATTTTTTTAAGTCAGACGAGTAGAGAGTAATTTTTTAAGTCCTGAGATTAGCGCGTTCAAACAAACAAACTAACAAAATCTTCCGCTTTATAATATTAGTATAGATAGCTGATATGCTTCACGTATAAAATATTATAAATCTGACCAGAGAAATAACTGTATCACATTCTTGGAGATAAACAACGGGTTGTACTCTAGTGTCAGTAGAAGTGAAAACGAACAGCAGCAGCAGACATTTTCGCCTTACCATCCTCCTTTTTTTGGGTGAAAAAACTTGAGAGATGTCAAGGGACACCCGGATGGAAAAAAGTTGCTTTCCATGAGAGAGAGATAGAAACACGCGCACGCCGTACGGCTTAGGGTGTGTTTCCACTGACACGGAGCGGGGCGGAGAGGAGCTTAGCGGTGCCCGAATTGACCAATCGTGCTATTCCAGCGGAGTGACAGCGAAGCGGAGCGAAGATTTCGAGCATGGTGATTGCGTCAATTTCGGCATCGCTAAGCTCCTCTCCCCTCGCGGCCTTACAAGTTACAACTATAGCAAAAAGTGTCGTTACAACTTTTGGTCTTAATTATTTCCGTCAAGCCGGCCCTTTCGCGACGCGCGATAAGGAACTTCGTTCCAAAAAAAATTATGCTCGCGTGAGACTCAGGACAGGTGGCCAAAATTACATTTTTGTGATGGATGGAGGTACATATCGAAGGGATCTCATCCTACTACACTTACTTTAGGGAAATTTATGCCTGCCACTGCCGTTTCGTTTTCCCTTCTGCCGGCACTCCTGAGCCCCTAGCCAAGACGTTTTCTTTGTCGCTCCTTTATAGGATTCCCGAATAAAATTGTATGGATTTGATTTTGTCGAGTCAAACGTCAACTTCATAAAATATCTTAATAATATTATGTATTATCGAACGTTTATGTCAATTCCATACATTTTGATCGGCGATCAATAGAAGCGATAAAGAAAAAGTCTTGGCTAGGTGCCAGATTGAATATGTTATATCGCCAATAATATTTTAGCTCAATACGGCCCTGTTCTTAGGCAGAAGTTGCGATATAATCCTGATATTTTGAGTCTAAATCATCATTTGAATTCTGGCGACCAAGCTGGTAAGTTGGCTTAAAATCTTAGTAATTTTTAAATTATTCTTATTTACAATCCTCCAAAATTTTTATTTCATAAAGGGTAAACAAAAATTTTAGACCTTTTTTAGAGTTCTGTAGTCAACAAGGAACCCTGATAGTTTCGGTCTGTCCGTCCGTCTGTCTGTCCGTCTGTCTGTCTGTCCGCGGTTTTTCTCAGAGACTATAGGACCTACAAAGCTGTAATTTGGCATGAATGCACATATATTAATGATGCCGACAAAATGGTACATGAAATCTTAAAAAAATATTTTTTTTATGATACCTTCCCTGCACATCAAGGGGGGATGAATATTTTTTTCGCGTCCACCCCAACGTGTGAAAAGGAAATCTTCGTTGGAAAGGATTTTAAAAAATATTATGAGTATTCATAGATCATTTCCCGATTTAGGGATCCGTTTGTGAAATATTAAGAGTATCCAAAGAACATTTTCCGATTTAGTAAAATATGTGTGTGTAATAAATGTAATGAAGAAGTTTATAGGATCTTTTCGTTCAAATTCCTTTGAACGAAACTGAGATGTTGTTAGTATAATATTATGTAAGGGAGCGTCCACAAATTACGTAAGTGGTGAGATTTCGTGAGATTTTATTCGACCCCCTAAATCTCACGTGAGATTTTTCAAAATGTGGGTTTATTACGTAAACGTGTGGTTTGACGGTCAGTAGATTTTCTTTAGAACGAATTTGTGAATGATCTTAATCGATAATCGTATAACGATTACGCTTACGATAAAATCATAAGCATACGTACAATCTGAATGAAATGGACCAAAATAGTATTATTTTATGTAACTTGGGGACGCCCCCTAAAACACGTTATAAATGTACTATCGAGGAAATTTATTCCTAGGCAGTTGACGGGTCTACGTCATGTGGTCGGCTTATATTGTCAGGTGGCTAAGTCCATTAATTAATGTTAGCTGTGATCGGTCGATGGGCGCGACCAATTTACTTAGTCCGTAATCTGCATACGAATCAACTTCTTCGATAGTACAGTTAGTTACAATAATAATTAAATGCACAATGTTTTGCTCTGACATTATCTACTAGACCTCTGCGAACCAATAGGCAATGTCAATTTATTATTTTCATGTGATGATCGCGTGATATACTTGTTTCTATTTATAACCAAAACTCGATTACAGGCGTACCTTAGTGGTTGGCTTACAATATTTTCATTGAGGGTTTAAAATTTAACGCTATTAATACTGTTAATAATTAAATCTTATTACATTTAATAAAAAGACGCCTGATCAATTTTATGAGCCAATAAAATACTAGACATTGCCTTTCGTCAATAAAATAATAAATTAAGACTCGTTTTTAACCGACTTCCAAATAGGAGGAAGTTATGTGTTCGACTGTGGATATACCTACATAATATGTACGGTACCTATTATATTTTTTAATAGTCAAGGCCTAATAGGAATGTTTTCTTTGATTGACAACTATACCTATAAATTATAATATTTTTACAAGTGATAATAATGATGAATAATATCCTATATATTAGCCTATTATAATGAGAGACTAATAGTGTTCTGACGGAGACTAAAATATATTATTCATCACGTTTCCGATAGGTTTTGCATTATGAAGGATTAAAATAAACGTAAAACGTTCCAAGTTAGAAACAATATTTTGCTGTAGAATCAAAGTTTAAATATTTATTACTTATTATACAAAATTTGTTACAGGATTCACGTTCAAATAACCTTATGAACAAAACAATTTGATGCAGAATTCAAGAATAAATAAACTTATAAACGAAATTTGTTGCAGAATTCAAGATGAGGGCTTTCCTACTTTTATTAGTCGTCGGTCTGGCTGCTGCGGCTCCAACAAGCAAGGAGGATGAAGACATCGTCATTGACGAAGACTTCTACCCTTCAGAGTGGGTCAAATACACCTCCGAACACGACATCGTAAGCCTCTTGGCTCCCATCAACTCCCTCAACTTCGATGAAAGCGAGGCCGATTCCAACTCCAAGGAGGAAGATGTTGACATCGTCCTATTCTTCACCGAAGCTGACATCATTGACGGCAAAAAAGACTACAAAGGTGTCTCAGTGATCAAGAAGAATCAGGTGACCAAGCTTCTCGAGAACGGCAGAGACATGGCCGCTTCCGGAGACGACAGCAAACTCGTTTTTATCGGAGCCAGCGACGGCATCTACGTCTACAAAGACGAGAAGACCGCCGTAGAAAAATACGGTTCCATCAACGACGATATCTACGGCATCGTCAAGGAAAAGGACGGTGATATCATGTACATCCTCACAGCAAACAAGGACGTCTTCAAAGTAAGCGACAACGGAAACAAGAAGGAGATGCTCGAAGGCGTCAAGGCGGAGCAGATGGTGTTGGACTACTCCAACAACCTCTACTTCTCTGGCAGCGACAAGCAGGTCTACGTGCGCACCAGTGAAGGCATTAAGAAGGTCGAGGGTCTGCCAGCCAGCCCCAAATACATCCAACTCCTGCGACCCGCCTTCGTTATGGACGATATGATTCCTGTCGTCATCGACGAGACCTCCTACCTGGTCTACGCTAACGGGACCGTCGAAACCGGTGATATCACCTTCAAGAAACCAAAGTATAGGCCCACCGCATACTCGATGGAGGCAGCCATTTTTCAGTACTATGCCGTCGACAAAAAAATCTACGAGTACAACATGATTTTGATCCTCCTGGGAACTATGCTGGAAGAGATCAAGAATTTCCTTGATGACAAAAAGAACGCCATTGAGGAGATCAACTCGAGCCGCAAAGCCAGCGTGAGGAAATACATCTAAATTACAAGCTTTAAATAATACACATTTTTAACCTACAGTTTGTTTGTTTATCTTTCTGTCTTATTGTGTATGCAAATTATAGTTATCAAGTTTAAATCAACTTTCAAATTCAAAGTGATAATAATATTAAACATTTGAAACAGTGTGAAAAAATTCTTAATATCCATATTATTTTACTGTTCAATTTGAAAAAGTTATTATAGTTTTGTAGCTGTTGTTTACACTGTTGCAGGAATCCTTAAAACAATTTATTTGAGCTGCAAACAATTCACGCTAAACAATAATTAAAACAACGAATAAATTAACAATAATAGACATAAGCTACCTACCATCAAGTACTATCAGAGAAGTTGATTCCTATGCAAATCGGGGACCTAAGTAGTTTGGTTGCGTTACGTCAAACCCAGCCGATCATGGATTGACATATTCGACCAAATAACGTTGGTCTATCAATGGGCATTGTCCAAAAAATAACACAAGTACTTTTTATATTTTTTTTCATTAAAATAGGGTATTTTAAGAATATAAATTAAATAATTTTGAAATTCATTGGCTAGTTTTTTCTCAATAATTTTTTAAAGTTTCGCTCTGACGTCATCATCGGCGGCCAATTGACCTCTGCAGTATGTTTTTTTTCCTTTCAATCTTATTTATAATGACTGGTTCGTCAAATGCAAGTTCTCATTATGTGAAAGCTGATACGAGAAGCTTACCAAAAGTTCGAAACGTAATGTTGATCGAATTTATTGCTAATTTAACGCCATTGAAGGTCAAACTAAGGTTAAACATATTTGTTCAAAAATATAAGTAACTAATGGGTATTTTTTTCGTTTATATACAGAAAAACGATCACTAACCTTATTCCTTGAAATGTTTTTGTAATGAGCAAAATTAAAAAAAAAATTGGCAATCCCCATTGCATAGGAATCAACTTCCTCGATGGTACATTTTTTTTTTTTTTAACGGGCTTTGGCCCACCACACATTCCCACCACTGTATCTCCTGTGTCGCCAGGATCGACAGCGGTATCCAACCACGAAAACCCTTTGATATGATCTCAGGGAGCCCGAGGGACATGCTAAAACTGTCTTGGGACCCGCAACGAAATTAATCAGAAGAAAATAGGAGGAGTAGGAAGATTCCAATTTCCCTCCCCATAAAAGCGGGAGACAGCACAAAGTTGCAATGACCGAAAGTCAATAATTAATTAATAATATAGTAAAAGACAAAATATTGAAAACTGCAATTTGCCGCGATCACCGGTGCTCGTACGGGGTTTGATGGGTTAATTAACTTCGGAAGTGGTCAACCTACACCCCGTTTAACCAGGCTTGGTCTCCATTCCAGCAGGGCAATCGCGATAAATTTAATCAACTGAACCGCAAGTGAAACTCGGACGTTGATCGACTTTTGGAACGATTCGGTATCGCGCTAACGTTTTGACAGCCAGTTGAGACGACTGAACCTCAGCCCGAGCGCAAACGCTGTCAAAACAAAAAGTTGATACAATGCAACTTCTACTCGCACGTTTCTGAAACGTTTCTTATTTTGGTGTGTTAAATTAACAAAAATCGATGGAAAAATATAACATAGGCTATAATTAAATTATAATATAAGCTTATGTTTTACTTTAAAGCTGTAAAATAACGTGCTACGGACTATGTTTTGTTATTTGAGTTTGTTAAAAAGTGAATTGAATTTTG
Source organism: Polyommatus icarus (assembly GCA_937595015.1). NCBI lineage: Eukaryota > Metazoa > Arthropoda > Insecta > Lepidoptera > Lycaenidae > Polyommatus > Polyommatus icarus. The sequence goes on along the minus strand of OW569342.1, from coordinate 2,039,075 downwards.
ACATTACTTCTTTACGTAAATGTTTTCTGCGCCACATAAAACTTTTGTCACAAGTCACAACTCACACTTTGTGTCACTATTCAACACTTATATGGCGTTTGTAAAATATAGTAAAACAATATTATGAATTCATCTATGTAAATTAAAAACTCCAAGTTATAATCATTCACATCATTGATCATAACTACCAAGTACCAAAACAACTTCACTCGTGTCATATTCATCCATATGTAAATAAACAATTTGTCAATTGACCAATTAACGCATCGGAAAAAATTTGTTCATATTTAAGCCAATCAAAATTAAATCAGAAGGGCGCTGATTGGTCCGCTGCACTGTCTGTCTAAAGGTCAAACGTTGCGCTTCGTTCGAGTTCCATCTAAGGTTGAGTTACGGTTGGAACGTTAGCACGATACTGAAATTTGCTCAGACGCAGCGGAACCGAACCGTAACTGAACCACAACCAAAGCAGATGTGAACCTGAATTGAAACGTTTAAAAATAACGCGATTGCCCTGCGGAATAAGTTTACTCCAGCGATCGTCTGTTGTTCGAGCTACGTGACGCCTTCCACTTCAGCGTACTGATTCTCTGCACTATGTCGGTGACTTTAGTTCTTTGACGAATTGTTTCATTTCGGAACCAAAGAACAAAGAACTCCAGAAAACTTCTAAAAATTAGTGTATTACCTCTAATAAAAATTAAATGCGCCATAAAAGAATAAAGAAACAGAAAGTATCCCAAATGTAATAATAATGTGATTAATAATAATTAATTGATGGTGTAGCTGTGACGATGATGATTGCTGTAAGTACTAACTTCTTGATATTATACAGATATCATGTATTAAGTTGTTTACGATACTTCTGGATCAAGGGTTGAAACTTGTACCCTGGTCTCTGGTTGTGAGTACTTTTTGCTAGCATATAGTTACTTTATAAAACAGGGAATCTTTGAAACTAGTAATTAGTTCATCGTTATCTCAAAAAGTTGTTAATTATTTCAACAACCAGCATTTTTGTTATTATTCAAGATATTCTAGATACTACTATTAAGATCTAGTACCGCTATCCCCAACCTGCGGCCCGCGGGCCGCATGCGGCCCGCCGGGACTATATTTGTGGCCCGCGTGATGTTAAACAATTTTGAAATTCACGCCCACCGGCAAAATAACGTGAAGTCTATGTCCACTATCCCCAACCTGCGGCCCGCCGGGACTTTATTTGTGGCCCGCGTGATGTTAAACAATTTTGAAATTCACGCCCACCGGCAAAATAACGTGAAGTCTATGTCCACTATCCCCAACCTGCGGCCCGCCGGGACTTTATTTGTGGCCCGCGTGATGTTAAACAATTTTGAAATTCACGCCCACCGACAAAATAACGTAGTCTAGTGATAGTCGTTAAATTTTTTTCCCTTTAAAATCTTTAATTTTGAAGAATGTTATTTTTCAACCCTAAAAATTTTTGTTGCGGCCCGCGACAAAGACCAAAACATGTTTGTGGCCCGCATGAAAAAAAGGTTGGGGACCACTAATCTAGTACATTCGATTCTCGTTTGTGTAGGGAGTAATGTCACCTCATCCAATCCATTTATACTAAATGCGAAAGTTTGTCTGCCTGTCTGTTACCTCTTCACGCTTTAACCTCTGAACAGTCTGAACCTATTGCTACGAAATTGCGTATGCAAATACTTGATGTCCCGGGAAAGGACATGCGATAGATTTTATCCCGGGAAAATTTAAGGTTCCCGCGAAATAATTTTGGCGCAACGGAGTTGCGGGCGTCATCTAATCTTATATCTTTAAATGAGCAATTCTTGTAATTGGAATTATATATAATTGGAATCTCGGAATCGGCTCCAACGATTTTCATGAAATTTAGTATATAGGGGGTTTCGGGGGCGATAAATCGATCTAGCTAGGAATCATTTTCAAAAAATTTCATTTTAAGTATGTGTGTTTTTTTGAATTTTTTGAATACCGAGCAAAGCTCGGTCATATAGCTAGTAACCTATAATATGTTGTTCTATAAAAATAATGTAAGATAATAGAAAGTACGAGCATACCTTATCATACATGATAACCTGCACCTCTTGCACTTATGACATACTCGTAGTATGTTAAATGTTTATAACATCAATAATTTTCCTTGATATAAACATAAACTCAATAATTGTATGTTAAGTATAGGTAAGTGATCTAGCTTATGAACATAATTGACATTTCAAGAAAATCCCAAAATTGGTGTCCCCAAGGATATAATCCTTGGGGACAGGGCTCGAAAACGTTATTTTTAATAACGGTTTTGATTCGTTCGGAACGGTTCACTGCAATAACGTTTTTGGGAACAAAAACGTATTTGAGAAAGATTTGAGAACGTTTTGAAATGTTTGGATGTTTGGAGTTGGGGATATCTAGGAAATCTACGCAGCCTAACTCTGATCATAACTCCAACAAATTCTACATATCAGAATGTATGTATAGTTTCGCTATTTCGCTACCGTTGCGTCGTGGAGATGAGGCGAATATTTCTATAGCAAGTAACGAAACAGTCAAGACATAACATACTTACTGATATGTAGAATTTGTTGGAGTTATGATCAGAGTTATGCCGCGTAGATTCAGAAGCTTGGCTCTACATTAGATCTGATGTCTTTTTCATGCAGGGTAATCCTTTTGCGGTCGTCGAGGTAACATTGTACATGAAATGTTTTTGGTGGGTTGGGATTTTGCGAAAACAAAAGTTCTGTCTTGTAAACAAGCGCCTTCTTTAGAAACTATGATAACCGAACAGTTCCTCGATTATTTACGTAAAACTATTTTGTTTTGCAGAAAATGAGCATAGCGATATTATTGTTGAGTCTAGCTTCTTTTCTTGCGAACAACAAAGTGAAACACAATGTGATTACAGATGAGGGTTTTCATGAATGGAGTTCACAAGTCAAAACATAATATTGTCAGGTTGCTTCTGCCACTGATGAACTCTCAGAAGAAGCCAGATAGCAAAGAATTCGTAGGAAAAGCACCAGTCGCGCCTACATTGATGGGCGGTTTCCAGGATTTTAGCTAGGGGGGGGGGCAGCATACCTGTTTCGAACAGATGGTTGGTCTGGTATATTGAAACAAAAAAATCATGAAAGTTGACTTTTATTAATCTGACTGAAAAGATGTTTTGTTTCCAACACTTCATTTTGCGCAAAGTACCGAGTACCTAGGTAACACGTTTTTAATTCCCACTTGCCAGGAAAATTGACTTTCATTTTAGCAGTTATGCCGCAGTATTACAATGTTTACCCTAATAAATTGTAATAAATTTGTATCAATTAATATCAATAGTAACATGTAGCATCGATTATTATCATTTCTTTTTCTAACATTTCTAACATTGTATTAATAGTTTCACCATCTGTGTGGCTCACGCGATCTTTACTAATAATTGAATGTCGGGTTTACTTTATTCCAAGCCAGTAATCCAATACAGCGCTAGATTGCTACTGGAATAATGTAAACGGGCACTTGAATGGACAGGTTGGTTATTATGACCTTTTATTTCCAGCCAGTTTACGCCCGAAAACGGTACATTTTGGGCGTAAACTGGCTGGAAATAAGAGGTCATAATAACCCACCAGGAATGCAATAATTTGCATTCAGTGATTTCCAGTGTCCGTTGACATTATTTCAGCAATAATCCACTGGATTGGATTACTGGATTGGAATAATGTATGCCGGCCATAAATGACATAATTCGTTTCACTCTATTTCGTAACGCCCCCTTTTGGATTCCCTCTTTTCGAGTCTACCTTTTGGGGCCCCTCCCCCCTTTTTTGAACTCCTCCATTTGGCTTCCCCCTTTTGGACTTCACCTTTTGGACTCCTATTTTGGACTAGGGGAGTTCAAATGAATATTCCGATTTTTATGTTTTACATCTGCCGCGCTTCAGTATGCACCATTTCCTAGTTAGTCTGTCTTATCTAATGTATTGAGTAACGCACGCGACCACTCAACCATAGAATCGTTGTGTGTGTCCATTGTTTATAGTTTCCTATTATTTTTACCCCACAGCCGTTTTTAGCGCGTATCTTGTATGTTTGTAATATTCTTTATTACCTCGTATCTTCAGAACCACTAAGCGGATTTTCATATTTGAGGTACCGCTAGACGTGGCACCTTAAATAATTATTTTGACTATAATAGTGATCTTGCATCAACTTACCTTAACTATTTAAACTGTAAATTTAAGTATAACTACAGTCCAAAATGTCAAATCTTTGGGGACGCCATATTTAACGATAACCATAACCGCTCAAACTTATTACATATCGAAATTTTTTCGTGAAAACAGTGTTGTTATAACAAATATTTTTCCTGTCGATTTTTACGGATAATTCATTTTTGTACTGTAACTGAAGCTCAACACACATCAGCTGTCAAATTCCGCGATCAAAGTTATGTTATCCTTAACTATAACCGTAGTCCATAACAATTTAACCACGCCTCTGGTGCAATCCACCCTAATTTTTTTTCTATCTAGTGAAATTTCGGTTAATTTTGGACGAAAGCATCAATATTTGTACATACAATGGACATACTCTTATTATAAAATACTTCCTTGCAAATGCGATATATACAAGTTATTACCCTGTTGGCACGCACAAGTAGAACACACGGACAGACAAACACATGTAATATATACGTCAAATTAAATAGGACTGATAAGAAGAGAATTATCAAATAGTTATGTTTGTGATTTTGTTGTGAGCGAGCGAAAAATGGGTATGTTTTATTCATTTTTGTGTTTGAGTGAATTTTTTGAATGCGTTTAATGGTCAACGCAGACAGAGAGGAATAATCCGCGCGTGGTCTCGGACATTTTCTTTGAAGCACTTGAAATAAACTATACAATTATTACACTAAAGTGCGATAAGGGATTCCCGCGTAACCTGACGTGGAAGAGCCATGCTTCGGCACGACCGGAGAAATAGCACATCCTCACAGAAAACCGCCGTGAAACAGCGCTTGTGCTGGGCAACGCACCTGCAGCTCTTCTGATGCTGCGAGTGTCCATGGGCGACGGAAGTTGATTTCCATCAGGTGACTCGTTTGCCCCCTTATAGCATTAAAAAAAAATAAAAAAAATAAAAATAAAACCTCGAGGACGCGCGAGCATTTCTCTCGTAGTTGTAAGGTTCGAGCATTTAAATTCGCTTTAGATACTTAATTTTAAAGTTTTTTTGCAAGTGCATGCCCGTGACCGCGCGAGGATTATTCCTCTCTGTCTGCGCTGACCCTAACGGGGCATCCATAAGTTAAATGAGGCATTTAGGTGCCAATATCACCTTAAAGAGTTTTCGGGTCGCTTTTAGTTTGATTGTTTTAGGAGTAAACGAATAAAATAAATTGGAAAGTGTGCCTGTCTGTCTGTCTGTCTGTCTGTCTGTCTGTCTGTCTGATACCTCCTCACGCTTAAACCGCGGCCTGATTTGAATCATTTTGAGGACTTTGAATCCCGAGAAAGGATATTTCAAACCTCAATTTATGTATGATAAATAATCGGCCAAGTGCGAGTCGGACTCGCGCACTAAGGGTTCCATGCCATTATTAATGAGCCCCCCTTAATGTTTTATTTTATTTTAATGTTATTATTAGATATTAAAATGCACATAAAACTAAGGACCTTGAGAAAAAATCAAGTACCTACCTGTTGTCATTATTGATATAGAGTTCAAAAAGGCCGAAAAATCACGTTTGTTGTATGGGACCTTAAATATTAATTTTATTTTATTTGTTGTTATAGCGGCAACAGATATACACAATCTGTGAAAATCTCAACTCTCTAGCTATTACCGTTCTCGAGTTACAGCCTGGAGACAGATGGACAGACATCGAAGTCTCAGTAATAGGGTCCCGTTTTTACCCTTTGGGTACGGAACCCTAAAAATATTTTTATTTTGATTTTGATTGTTAAACATTCTACTAAAATCTAAATGAACAACTAGATAACGGCCGCATCTCCGTTGAATAAACTCGTTTATCACGCGGGAACCGTACACTTTCTTGGGACAAAAAGTTTCCTTTCCTAGGACTCAAACTATCTCCACACCTATCAAGATCAGTTCAGCAGTTTAAGACCGACATACTTTCACATTCAGAATATTAGTTGTTGTTGATCGCAACCTCTTTTACTCAGAAATTCGATCGGAAGCCGTACACTTTGACAAAAAAAAATCAGCCAAGTGCGAGTTGGACTCGCACACGAAGGGTTCCGTATCGTTAGAGAGCAAAAATAGGCCAAAATTATATTTTTTGTTCGGGAGCCCCCCTTAAATTTTTATTTTATTTTATTATTATTATTAATTATTGACGTAGACATGCAATAAGGGCCTTCGTGAAAATATCATGTGCCTACCTGTTGCCATTACTGATATAGAGCAAAAAAGGCCGAAAAAATCACGTTTGTTGTATGGGAGCCACCCTTAAATATTAATTTTATGTTGTTTTTAGGGTTCCGTACCCAAAGAGTAAAAACGGGACCCTATTCATGAGACTTCGATGTCTGTCTGTCCGTCTGTCTGTCTCCAGGCTGTATCTCAAGAACCGCTATAGCTAGAGTTCTGAAATTTTCACAGATTGTGTATTTCCAGTGCCGCTATAACAACAAATACTAAAATTAAAATAAAATAAATATTTAAGGGGGGCTCCCATACAATAAACGTGATTTTTTTGGCCTTTTTTGCTCGTAATCAATAATGATAAGAGGTAGGCACTGGAATCTTTCACAAAGGTCTTATATATAATTGTACTTTAATAATTAATAATAATATTTAAATAAAATAAAAAATTAAGGTGGGCTCCCATACAAAAAACACAATTTTTGGCCTATTTTTGCTCTATAACGGTACGGAAACCTTCGTGCGCGAGTCCGACTCGCACTTGACCGATTTTTAGTATTTGTTGTTATAGCGGCAACCGAAATACATAATCTGTGAATATTTTAGAAGTCTAGCTATAGCGGTTCTTGAGTTACAGCCTGGACGCAGACAGACGGACGGACGGATAGACATCGAAGTCTTAGTAATAGGGTCCCGTTTTTACCCTTTGGGTACGGGTAAAAATAACATATATACGGTCGAATTGAGAAACCTCCTTTTTGGAAGTCGTTTAAAAACCACAGATCTCTATCTAATTATTTCTGTGGTTAAAACTATGTTCTGTCTCGTGACACAGAGTATCTTCATTTAAAATTTCGTCAAAATGTATTCAGCAGCTTATGCATTACTGATTAGATGATAATTGATAACAAACATTCATAGTCACACTTTTTCTCAATCATAATATTACTTAGTACGGATATTTTTGATGTTCCATATTTAACCAACTTTTATAAAATGCGTTTTTAACCCTAACTTTTTAATTAGTTTGGTAATGTAAGTAGGTTGTATAACCAACTTACTTTACAAACTTTTACATAATATTCATAAGTGAAAATTATTACATTACATTATACGAGTACATAGCAATGTAATTTCCTATATTTCACATTTTCCTCATTGTAACTTCCTAGTTTTGTGGATTAAATAAATCCTTACTAATATTACTGAAATTTTGTATGGAGATACTTTGAGTCCGAATAGGCATAGAATACTTTCCATCCCGGAGAATTGTACGGTTCCCGCGTGATAAACGTACTTTTTGGAGAGGTAACACCATCATACACAGTAAACGAAAAGTACATTTTTCGTTACAAATACAGAATAGTATTTGTAACGAAAAATGTACTATCAGAGAAGTTGATTCCTATACAGATGGGGGACCTACGTAGTATGGTCGCAGTACGTCAAACTCAGCCGACAGATCACAATTAATATTGAATTGACATATTCGACCAAATGACGTTGGTCTCTCAACTGCATAGGGATCAATTTCCTCGATGGTACTTTTCCAACACTCGCAGTGAAATATCAAATTTCAGAAAAAAAGACAGACACACACTTTCGTATCTATATTAATATTATAAAGCGGAAGAGTTTGTTTGTTTGAACGCGCTAATCTCAGGAACTACTGGTCCGATTTGAAAATTTCTTTCAGTGTTAGATAGCCCATTAATCGAGAAAGGCTATAAACTATATTTTATCACACAGACTAGTAGGAGCAAAGAAATAGTGGAAAAAACGGGGAAATTATTTGAAAGGGCTTATCTCACGAACTACTGGAGCAATGTTTCTGTTATTCGGCACAGATAAGAAGTAGAGCACGTAAAGGATCATATGCTATTTTTGTGGTCTAATTTGCCTGTGAAATATCTAATTTACGCGGACGAAGCCGCGCGGAACGTCTAGTTTATTATAATGTTGGATACATTATCTGTATCCTGTGTGTTTGCTTGTTTGGACTGATATAAAAATAGCACGGAAAGAGCTATCAACATATTATTGCCATTACTTTATCAAAATCGTCGGTTCTGGCCCAAACAAACACTAAACAAACACGGCGAAACATGGCGGTATCGGTCATTTCATTTTATATACAAACCGCGATTGACAACATCTAACACTTCACTGTCAATCGCGGTTTATATAGAAAATGACAAGTTTTTGACATGGAGTTAATGATCGCTACCGCCATGTTTCGCCGAGTACAGTATAGTCACATTGTCTCATCAATATTTAAACGGCGCTCGATTCATTTCGATCTTAATATATAAACAAGAACATCAATAATTAATAATATGTTAAGGTCTTGAATTCACAGTGACATTTAAATTAATGGCATTATATATATTGAGGATCAGTATAAGGATTAAGAATTTAGATCATAATGAAACAGAAGATAAAGATAAAAGTAGAATAAAAAATATTCCTCTCATTTTCAGAAGTCAAGATGTTGCTCCTACTCGTGATCATCACCGCCGTCTACGCCGAAAACTGCTCCTACATCTACGATAAAGCCAATTACCACAAGCACGAGATACTCAAAACAGACGGACTACCAACGAATTTGGTCTACAACCCCAACACTAAAGACCTACACTTCACACTAATAGATATAGAGACACTGCAGAACGACAATGTACAGACTAAAATGGATCAGTATGTTCTGAGTGAGGGTGCTGCGATCAAAATCGATGATATCAACGGCCAAGCCGCTGCAGTTGATGTGAAAAATGATAAAGTATATATAGCAAGTGATAAAGGACTGTATACGTTTGAAGGAAATGATACTAAGCTGATCGGTCTAAAGGACGAGGATATTGTACAGGTGAATATGATTAATGTTATTCAAAAGTCGTTAGATAATATGACGTGGGTAAACAATTATAAAAGAATAATTAAATTTTTGATTACAATTATGGCAGTCAATAGACGGTTGTAAGCCTTTGGCGCCTGTCTCGTATTAAATATATTTTGCTTAGCATTGCAAAACGACACAGGTGGTTTTGCAATGCTAAGCAAGCAAGGTACCTGTGTCGTTTTGCAATGCTAAGCAAAATATAAGTATATCAGGATAATCTTAACATATTTTATTCTATGCATGGCTAATGCATCGATAATAATTTATTATTGCGTACAAGTTACGAGTTAAAACCAAACTTTTTATAAAGAGTTTATCAGGGGTCAGTTCTATCTCCACCATGCTTTGATACTTATGCAGTTGATGAGTTTTTTTTCTTCATAATTGACAATTTATTTTTTACTTTACAGGTATTCAAGCCGGCGAACAGTGATGAGATCTACACAGTCCTATTTCCCGACAGTGAAGTATACGCTGTGGATCTGAAATCGTTCGACAGGAGACGAATTGAGAACATACCCTGTGCATTCATCGTCATTGTAGATGAAGACGGTAACATATTCTACGAGTGTGACTCCAAATACGTCAAAATGCTCCTCAAAGGATTCCAGGAAGCGATAGAATTTGTTGGCATACCCAAAAACTCGGCTAGAGCGCTTGCTCTTGATGAGAAGAACCGAGTGATTTTGGCCGCAAACGACGGAGTGTATTGGCTTAAATCAGACTCTATAATACCTAAGAAGCTGATGGATCTAGACTTTGTGCCATCCGGTATCGCTGTAGGAGAAAATAAGATATTCCTATCAACTAGCGGTCATATTTATGAGTTTAGTAGTGATGATTGTTAAATAAAAATTGTACAACCTAAATGTCTTTTTCTCACCTCCGGGCGGAAAACGTCAACTTTCTTCCCGCTGCGCTTACCGATGTTGTCGTTTTCCGCCTCCGTCGATGAGAAAAATAGTATACACACCATGGGCAGTAAATAAGAAAGCCTCAGATCACATGTTTGTTGACACTTGACGGCCAACAATTACAATATGTGATCTAAGACATTTCTTATTGTCCTTTTTTTTTAACGCAGAGAAATGCTGCGACGCATTCGACGCAGGGGATGGGGACTCCCACTGCGGATATGTGGGGTTCGCCGCGGCGAAGATGTTGTGTGCCGCGGCCCTACCCACTTAAACTCTGCGGTGCTCCTTACCACCACTTATAACGGTGACGTGGGAAGTGTACAGACACCACATCACCGTCAGTGGACGTCTGCTTGGTGGTGTTGCAGACTCCTCTCTGTGGGGGCGTTTACTCGCCCCCCAGGCCGCACAGAGGCCCCTGTAGGGGCTTGCTTAGGCCATTCCACTGCCTTTTGTCGCGTTGCGCACGAGCACCCTGCGCATCACGACCCACTCGGGGACTCAGTGCAATGGACAATGGCATCCCCATACCGTCGCCCTGAGCACCCCGGTTATGGCGGGACGTTGTTATCGCCATTATTGGCACGACGTCTTCGCCTTGGCCGTCTTCTGGGGTCGAGCGCCTCCCTCTCTCTTGTGCGCTCAGCATTTCTTATTGTCCTGCTCTAGATGCGTAATGTACTATTTCTTGTGAATCAATATTTTGACTATGGAGCAACGAGTACAAATTTACTACGATTTTTGACATGGCCAAAATCATAACTAACACTTCCATAATATTGCAAAAAGCATTAATAATAATTGAGAGGCAGTTGTTTCACATCTACTCAGGTATCAGTATCATCGTAACGCTGGAGTCATTGGCTTCTACTTCCCATTCAGGCCGCCATGACTGCACCATCCAAGCTATACCTTACAGGTCACAACTATTTAATATGTACCATCGAGGAAATTGATTCCTAGGCAGTTGGCAAACCAACTTCATTTGGTCGGATTATGTCAATTCAATGTAATTAGTGAGCTGTCGGCTGGGCTTGACCCTTGTCTCTGGCCTTGTACCATGAAACTGTTTTGAGACTCAAGAATGCTCAAGAATGCTGCGTCCTACTCTAACATACGTGAAATGACGTTGTTAGAGCTGGACGCGGCATTCTCGTCCGAATGTTTGAGTCTCAAAACAGTTTCATGGTAGGCCTACTGGTTTGACGTAACGCAACCATAACAACGTAGGTCCCCCATCTGCCTAGAAATCAACTTCTCTGATAGTACAAAGAATCATTACAGTTTATGTTTATAAAACCAAAACTTCTTCAGCTTTGATACAGGGTGCTAAAAATATAATGTCCGAGACAATTGATACATATGAAACTAAATACATAATGTCAAACATGTTAGTTAATAACAATTACTATAAACTATAAATTACAACAGTAAATTTTTGCTAACCATACAAATACTATATCTATATGTTACCTTTTCACACCCAAACTGCTGAACGAATTGGACGGGAAAGTTTTGTGACCCGAAACCATGTACGGCATTCAAATTCCATGCAATATAAAAAAATATCTGCGTTTATAAAGTTACAGTGGATATTTTTCTGTAACCAATAATCTTTTTTAAATCATATCGTGTAGTAGTAACACCCTATATATTGTGTTTATAAATTGGCGAGTATCATAAATGAAACAATAAGAAGCATTGTCTTATAAAACACTTCTCTTATTATTATACCTCTCATTGTAGAATACAGTAGATACCTACCTGATGTTAGACTATTTCATCGTTATTCATATTCATCAAAGGTAAGCACACTTTTATTATTGCCAGAGAAAATAATTCGTCTGATGGTTAACGATTCAATAACAGGTGTTGCCGACTTCTATGCTAATAGATATTGTAAATACGGAAGTGTGTCTGTCTGTAACCTCCTCACGCCCAAACCGCTTAACCGATTTTGCTGGGTATGGAGATACTTTGAGTCCCGGGAAAGGACATAGGATATTTTTAATTCAGAAGAAAAGTACGGTGGCTGCGCTATAAACGAATTTTGGTTCAATGGACTTACGGGCGTCATCTAGTTGAAAATACTTCTCAGATCTTTGATGCCCTTTCCCTGACTACACAAGCTACAGCTTGTTTTCTATAAGATCGACATATAATTCAGCTAAATCCACCCTATTTAAATATAGCTTTCACCCAGACTTAGTAGTAACTGCTTGATTATTTATTTTCAGAAAATAATAGCAACGGACATGCTGATTGTTGCTATAATCTTTTTAGCTGTAGCCGAAGCAGTAGACAAATGCGACAGAGTTCAGATAGACAATGTATACTACAAGCGACAGCTAATATCCATAGTAGATGGAACCCCAAGTGATATTGCAGTGGATTCGAGCACTGGAAATATATATTTCATCCTACATAAGCGTAACTATACTAAAGGGGTATTCGTGATAAGGCATGGTGCTTTAGGAGCTAAGAAACTACATATTTACGAAGATAATACACCACAATGTATAGCTATAGATGACAGAAATGATAAAGCCTACATTGGAACGAATTCTGGAATTGTCACCTACGATTTCGCCACAGAAATGATGTCCCAGAGACCTATAGGTGATGATGATATAAGAAGTATGTTTATAGATAAGCATACTAACAATATGTATATAACTATTGGATCAAACCATGAAGTATATAAGTTTTTGAACGAAAGCGCCGCTATTAAGCAATTCGATAAGGTACCGAAAGCTTACAACTTCGTTTTAGATGGAAAAGGTAATGTTTTCTATGAATACATAGATGGAAGAGTTTACTTCTATAACAGTGACTATTTTGAAGCCATACAATATAAAGGATTTAGTAAAGAATTAAAATATATCATCAGAATCGATAATGAAGATAAACCAATGGTCGCAGTCAAAGAATTTCTTTTTAAGCTACCGAGTAAATGCATTTTGCCAGTAAAAATGGCAGATTTAGAGTTCAAAATCACAGGCTTGGCTTTTGACTCGAAGAATGATATAATAGTTGGCACCAAAGGAAAGATATATAGGTTCAAACTTATAGATCAGAATGAACCATGTCACGCAGAAGACTTTTTCATGGCTAACTAATGGATCAGTAGAGCTTCTATTTAAATTTTAAACGAAAAATTAGGTCACATGTTCATAAGACTAGCTTTCCTAGCTGTAAAAGTGTTCAGGTGGCCTACAAATTTTATCACCGTTTTACCTTATTAAGGTCGCAATTTTGAATAATTCTTTCATAGCCTAAGTCATAAATCAAAATTATTATTGTTCAAGAAATTTTAACTTTTCAGCTCTAATAGTTTGGCAGCTTTAGCTGGTACCTCTCAAGTTAATCGGTCGTATTTCTTATTTAAATTTTGAGGATTTAATAAAAATATATTAATCATTATGGTCAATGCTTATTTTTATTTGTTTTTGAAGATAATAAAGAGACATGTATAAAAGCGCCATCTATTGATCGATTTTTAGTGCATAGACATAATATATGGCATTTTCATAAATTTTCCAAGCATGTGAAATAATAAATGGTAAAATTAAAATAAAACTGTTTTGTTACCAATATTACTAATTTATAATCACTATTAATATAGTAAACACTGATAATATTATGAAAATCGTGCAAAGAGGCAAATTTTTCTTTGAAACCTTGCTATTTAATGCTATTGATGATTTTTTTTTCCTGTTTAATTAAATATAATTATAAATATGTAAGTAGTCATGAACGTAGAAAAAAAGGCGGACGGAGTCTTGTCATATATAAAACTGTGTCTTCACTTTTCTTCTGAGTCGGCCGCGCGCACGTTCTGACGCCTGTAAAATGGTATGGACTAGCGCAAGAATGTGTGCGTGCGGACCGTGTACATACAGCCAGCTGGCCGACTCTGAACGACACAGTTTTGTGTATGGTGGGATTCCGTCCGCCTTTTTTTATACGTCCATGTAAGTAGTATAACAAATATGAAAAATATACAAATTAAAAGGAAAAACTGTAAAAAAAACAAAAAAGAAAACAAAAAAGGAATTTGGGCTCGTCCGGGATTTGAACCCGGGACCTCTCGCACCCTAAGCGAAAATCATACCCCTAGACCAACGAGCCGTTGAGATGATTATCGAAATTATCAATCACAATGTTTAATACGAATTGAATTTGGCAAAATGTGAAGTTTTGACTAATCCTTGCCATTGACTCTGTCTGTCTGTGTTTAACAATAGCGAAAGTTTGTCTGTCTGTTCTCCCATCAGCCATCACGTAAGTTAAGTCGGTTTTGATGTGGCATGCGATATCCCGATTGCGGAATTCCGAGAAAGGATTTAGACTAAATTTTCCGTGACTTTCACGGATTTTTTTCCGTGAAAATGTATGGTTCCAGAGCGATGTACAATTTAGGTGCAATTTAGGTTTTCTAGTAAGTTATAGGGAACCCTACGCGCGCGAGCCCCAGTCGCACTTGGCCGGTATTGAAACCTCTCCATAGTTCCATAATATATCATACCAATATGTAACAAACTTTCTATGATCCATTCAGAATTATTGTGTTACAGTGTTTCTAATAAAGAGCCTTACGACTTTAGCAATAAGAGCCACGATAGAGGCAAAATAAATCTGACATCTGTGACAGTTTAGTCAAATTAACGATTTAAAAATAAGCATATTTAAGTGTTTAACCAGAGACCAGACATGTAATACGTAATCTAGTAGGTCAGTGTCACAGTATAATATAGTACGGTAGACCATACATAATCATCATCTATACTTGTATAATAGAGTACCGTACCTATGGGAAGTTTGTCAGTTTGAGCGTGCTAATCTCAGGAACTACTATTGGTTCGAATTGAAATATTGTATTCGAATCTCTGCTAGTTATCTAGGCTTTAGTCGATATTTAAACACCACACATACACCGTATCTTAGGAGGGAAGAATCAGAGGAAAATGTGGAAAAACGGGAATAATTGTTTGAACGCTCTAATCTTACAATTAATATTTTTAAACGTAAACTTAGATTATATTTCCTTAATATGCCCTAGTTCATTACTTGTATATCGTTGCTTTATGACCATCAACATAATTGACTGCCGTTTATTATTACTAGTATATTATATTGTCCTAGTTCTAGTTATAGTTAAGTCTAGTAATATACACACTAAGATCAGTTTGTGCACCTACACGATTTTCTTTTATCCTTATTTTAAATCTTCTCTACAAAAGGTTGACTGGTAGAGATTGCTTAGTAGCAATAAGTTCGCCTTTTGTGCATCATTATGTAGTAATACTTATTAATTTATCATTCATATTGTATTTTTATTTTGGTGTGCAATAAAGAGTTTTATTATTATTATTATTATTATTATTATTATTACAAACAACTAGAGCGATTTTTTTTATATTTTTGGCACAAATACATATAGAGTACACCACGAGGCAGTGGCGTAACTATAGGGTGGCAGGGCTGGCAAAATGCCACGGGCCCCCGACACAAAAGGGCCCCGGGCCCCGGCCCAAGAGGCCGTGAGGTTCTATACATTGTTTTATTATTAACGTGACGATTTTTATTGATAGGGCCCCATCAATTTTCCACGGGCTCCGGATGTTAGGTATAGTTACGCCACTGCCACGAGGAAGAACACATGGCTACTTACTTTTTGGGGAAAATGTACGGTTCCCGCAAAATTTATTAACGCGCAGAATGTCTATAGTAGCTACTTCATACTTCCGCTGGTCCAGTGGCCCAGAGCGAGGCTCTTGACTTTTGAGACATGCGTTCGATTCCCGCGTTAGAAAATATAAAATTAGTCTATCGCACGGGAACCGTAAATTTTTCTGGAAAAACTATCCCATGTCCTTTCCAGGAACTCAATGTATGTATGTCAGTAGCAGGTTTCATCAAAACGTAAACGTAAGTAAAGCACAGACAGACACAATTTTTTTAACCGACTTCCAAAAAGGAGGAGGTTATACGTTCGTCTGTTTATATATATTTTTTGTATGTTCAACCATAACTTCGCCGTTTATGGACTGATTTTCATGATTTTTTGTTGTTGTACAGGGTTGAATCCGAGGTTGGTACCATGTTCACAAAATTGGTGATCTGATGATGGGATCCATGAGAAATCGAGGGGACTCCTTGAAATTTATATGGGAACATATAGTGATTTCGATTTTTTTCTGAAGTATTTCATGGATATACTACCAAAAAGTAAGATTTTGCACCAGGATATACCCTGGTTCTGAAGGTACCCAACAGAACTTTTGAATCCTTATAGATACATGTTTGAGGATTTTGGCTTTATTTAAACTACTCCAAGCAAATCCTTTATTATTTGCGCTGAACATAGGCTACATTTTATTTTGAAAAAAATAAGGTTTCGTAAGGTATTTGGGATTTTCGGACGCCAGGAGAAAAAATCAACCAGAAAAGTTGCTTATTTTTTTGCGTACGCTGCCGAAACTATAAAAGGTAGAACCATAAAATGTTCTAAGTATTGTAGATCTTATAAATATCTACAAAAAAGTCCGCAACACACTATACTTATTTATGTCGAGTGAGGCCCAATAACCATTTTTTTATTTAAAAATCTTGAATTTTTTTGGACAACATTTAAACGCGTTTATTTTACTCATGCCATTAATCCTTATCAATATAAATTATTTCATCACTAACTGTTTTATGTAGATAAAATTTGGTCTTTGAATGATCAAAATTGGACGTTTGGTTTTGAAATTATGGCGAAATTAAAATATTACGATAGTGGGCGTCACCAAGCGGGATGCGCTTGCGGGAAGAACACCCTTCGGATAATGACTGCGTCCGGCGTCCGCGTCGTCGATGTCAGTGTCGGAGTCTGTGAATCACAATTTTTTTTTGTGCCAAGTCGGGACTTTGGAACTTTTTGAGCGAAAAAGCGGGATTCTTCAGTCAAAAGCGGGACAAACTAAAAAATATATATAAACTCAAAAGTTTTTTGAATTTTTATCTTTTTATGTGCGTTAAAATAACGTTTACGTGATATAGATAGCTGAAGTAGCCAAAGAAAATCCACCCCTCTACCTCCCATACTCTTATCTTCATTACGCACCTTTCTTTCTCAGCACGCTGCACGTTACACGTACGTTCGGGCTTTCCCCGAAAAGCGGGACTGAACGTCCCGCGCGGGTAAAGCCGTAACCGACATCCACGCGGGCAGAGCCGCAGGCGACAGCTAGTATATTATAGCCTTGTCATTTCATATTATGTAACTAAAAAGGGTAAAATTATTATTTTTTAACAAAAAATTATAACAGACTTCCAAGGTAAAAACAAAAGTAATACGAAAAAGAATCAAATAATTCTTATTCCTTATTATAGTGGCGTCTTCAGACATAGCTTCGCCTAAACCTCAACTATTTCTGTACTCAATCTTCACGCTTTTGAAGTCGGTACCAGCTTACCTTAGCGCAATGGGCATTGTCCAAAAAAAATCACATGTAAGTACTTTTTATTTTTTTTTTTTCGTTAAAATAGGGTATTTTAAGAATATAAATTAAATAATTTTGATATTCATTGGCTAGTTTTTTCTCAATGAATTTTTAAAGTTTCGCTCTGACGTCATCATCGGCGGCCAATTGACCACTGCAGTATGTTTTTTTTCCTTTCAATCTTATTTATAATGGCTGGTTCGTTAAATGCAAGTTATTATTATGTGAAAGCTGATACGAGAAGCTTACCAAAAGTTCGAAACGTAATGTTGGTCGAATTTATTGCTAATTTAACGCCATTGAAGGTCAAAAATATAAGTAACTAATGGGTATTTTTTTCGTTTATATACAGAAAAGCGATCACTGACCTTATTCCTCGAAATGTTTTTGTAATGAGCAAAATTTAAAAAAAATGGACAATCCCCATTGCAACGAGTATGTCAAGGATCTCAGAACATTCCGGGCTGGTACCGACTTCAAAAGTACGAAGATTGAGTACAGTAATAGTTGAGGTTTAGGCGAAGTCTGAAGAGTGAAGACGCCACTATAATAAGGAATAAGAATTATTTGATTAATTTTAGATTAAGAATAAGTATTAAGTACTAAGACGGTTTTAATTTTTTGTTAAAAAATAATAATTGTGTTACGGATGCGGATTTTGATGTTCCAAATTAGATTAGATTTAATAATAGTTCGCACGACAGCAAAACACTAATTTCAAAACAAAGGTCTATCATAGAAACCGGTCAAGTGCGAGTTGAATTATAGCACGATGGGTTTTAAGTATAATTTTCACAGAGCCAGTACAGCTGGCTGCCAATAAGACTGGCAGCCAGTATTGGCTTGGTATATGCGGATGCCGCGTGTGAACAGTTTTTCAAGCCAGCAGGGCTAAAATGGTCGCTTTGAAGAATCATGATAATTAAGAATCATATTATGATTCATTTTTCTAAAATAGCAAAATGCAACTCTGCTTGCAATTCATTTCTGTATTTTTGTACTGATTTGACATTTGTCATTTTGACAGTTTTGACAATTCATTTGCTGAATTGATTGAGAGGAATTGCTAAATGTGACCATTTTAGCCCCGCTGGCCAAACTGTTCACACGCGGCATATACCAAGCCAATACTCGCTACCAGTCTTATTGGCAGCCAGTACTGGCTCTGTGAAAATTATACTTTAGTGATTAGTAGATCTGTCACTAATCAGTATAGTAGTACTAAGTACAGTACCAGATGACGTCCGCAACTCCGTTGCGCCTAAACTCGTTTATCGCGCGGGAACCGTACTTACCACTTTAAACATTTTGCTGGATCCGGCGGACCCCACAGCTATCCCCCCCCTCCCGTGGACCCCGTGGTGTCCACCTGGACCACTTTGGGAATCAATGCTTTAGGTTGTGTACGTGTTCCTTGTACAATACATTCTTGCGAAAGTAGCACCTCTGAAAGACGAAAAATTTTTGTCTCTTGTGTATGGGCAGGGGCCCGAGCGTCACGAGTTTCCCCAATCCCCATACAAAAATGAAAAAAATTTGGTGGTCTTTCAGCGCTGCTACTTTCACAGTGAACTCTCTACAAAGAACACGTACAGACAATAAAGTATTATCAGTTATTTTTGTGATACCCTGTAGATTATGCGAGCGAGTAAGAAGTTTTTCCTGCATTATAAAGGTTAAAGGTTTCTGCAGAAGCCTCCTATAAGCCTGACACAGTTTTGGCACCTATTGGGTACGGACTACGGACCCTAACAGGCATTTTAGATTCGACGATAATTTTGTTAAACTTAAATTAAGTATGCATTGCTGCTTTTAAGTGATATGAAACTTTAGTTACCAAAGTAAACGCGCAATGTATGATACGTAAATTCGTACCCACTCCACGCACAAAACATAAAAACTATTCTACCATCTTGAAAGCGACAGTGTACAACTTGTGTTTGGCGCGCAAGCTCATTCCATTTTCAAATTTGACATATATTTTTTTACGCGCAAGTGATAAATGCAAATGATTGTGCCCATTTCGGATTTTTAAAAATGTAAGTAAGTTTATTATTATTTGGAATTTGATTTAGCTGTGTTTAAAATAAAATAAAAAGTCTACCTACCTCAATAGCCCTTTACCTACATCGGTTGAAAATTTCAGATTTTAAATTTTAATAGTTAATTAACTTTTAATAATTTTAATGCCAAACTACCAAAGAATCGATTTTTGCTTCGCAAAAAATACCAATATTTAAGCTTTTCGGCTACCTGGCAATAAGCTATAGAATATAAATTATGTTGTGCAAAAATTTGCAAACTTTTTTAATAATGCCAAGTTGCAAAATCCATGCTAGAAATAGACCTTGTTGATAACGACTTCCTAATAACTATGCGCAAGCTTGATTGATTATCATTCTAATAATGTTCTTCTGAGATTAGGGAGCGTCCATATAAATTACGTAAGGGATTTAGGGGTGAGGGGGACAAACCAAATCTAACGCGCGGGGGGGGAGGGGTAAAAAAAACCGTTTTTTCGCGTAATTTATGGACGAGCCTTATTAATTATGGTCATTAACCGCGTTTGTTTAGCCGGTTAATTGTTATTGTCATTTCTAAAAAAGTTACACTCGGTAGTTAAACTTTTCTTTCTTAGTATTAAATGTAACACAAACTTCTATGATATTACAGTTTACAACGGTAATACATAAAATTTCGGCTCTTTTTGACTTCTTCAGTATTGCAGACGATGATCCATTTGCTCATTTGCCTTTAAAGCCGAAATGTGTAATTTCACGCCAGTTTTCAGTGGGACTGGACTCTGCAGTATAAAGATATTATAAATAATCGGCCAAGTGCGAGTCGAACTCGCACACGAAGGGTTTCGTACCATTATAGAGCAAAATTAGGCCAAAAATTGTGTTTTTTGTCCATACAAATGAGCCCCCCTTAAATTATTATTTTATTTCAATATTATTTTTAATTATTAAAGTACACATATAATTAAGGCTTTTGTGAAAATTTCAAGTGCGTACCTGTTGTCATGATTGATACCGAGCAAAAAATGATCGAAAAATCACGTTTGTTGTATGGGAGCCCCCCTTAAATATTTAATTTATTTGGTTTTTAGTATTTGTTGTTATAGCGGCAACAGAAATACATAATCTGTGAAAATTTTA
This sequence comes from Polyommatus icarus, assembly GCA_937595015.1. NCBI lineage: Eukaryota > Metazoa > Arthropoda > Insecta > Lepidoptera > Lycaenidae > Polyommatus > Polyommatus icarus. The sequence continues at coordinate 2,018,218 of OW569342.1, read as the reverse complement.
ACTCTCTAGCTATTACCGTTCTTGAGTTACAGCCTGGAGACAGACAGACGGACAGACATCGAAGTCTCAGTAATAGGGTCCCGTTTTTACCCTTTAGGTACGGAACCCTAAAAACAGCGGCGTATTCATAAAAAACTTAATTTATCGTCTGAAGTTCGTTTTTAGGGTTCCGTACCCAAAGGGTGAAAACGGGACCCTATTACTAAGACATCGTTGTCTGTCCGTCCGTTTGTCCGTCTGTCTGTCCGTCTGTCTGTCCGACTGTCTGTCTCCAGGCTGTATCTCAAGAACCGCTATAGCTAGACTTCTGAAAATTTCACAGATTGTGTATATCTGTTGCCGCTATAACAATAAATACTGAAAACAAATTAAAATTAATATTTCAGGGGGGGCTACCATACAACAAACGTGATTTTTTCGGCCTTTTTCGCTCTATATCAATAATGGAAAGTGATATATATTTATATATATATATATATATCAAGAATGAAAAATTTAATATATTACGAGGGCTGCCTTTTAAGTTTTGTCGTTTGAAATAAATACTGACAATCTAATAGATTATCACCATTTATTGTGTCTTTAAGAATTCTCTGCGATATTTAATACTAGATGTTCCGCGCGGCTTCGCCCGCCTTATTTAGGAATGTCACGGAAACCGTACATTTTTCCGCAAAAAAAGAAACCTATATCCCTTTACGTGGTGTATTCTTCATGTGTCTTTTCCGCGTTTTTTCACACTTTCCTGTCTTTCTTCGCTCCTATCAGTTTAAAATATAGCTTATAGCCTTCCTCGATAAATAGGCTATCTAACACTGAAAGAATTTTTCAAATCGGACCAGTAGTTCCTGAGATTAGCGCGTTCAAACAAACAAACTCTTCCCAATTATAATATTATAAAGTATAGATGCTTTTGCATGCGTTAAAACCAGTTTTTAAAACATTTATTTCACTCCGAAATGGAGTAGTCAAAATGGCCGATTTGTACAAGTAAACAGTTGCTTCAGGTGAGCTGAAACGTTGACCACGAAGACTTTGCTTAATTTTTTTTTTTTTTTTTTTTTATGCAATAAGGGGGCAAACGAGCAGACGGGTCGCCTGATGGAAAGCAACTTCCGTCGCCCATGGACACTCGCAGCATCAGAAGAGCTGCAGGTGCGTTGCCGGCCTTTTAAGGGGCAATAGGGGAGGGTAGGGAAGGAAATAGGGAAGGGTAGGGAAGGGAAAAGGGTAGGGGATTGGGCCTCCGGTAAACTCACTCACTCGGCGAAACACAGCGCAAGCGCTGTTTCACGCCGATTTTCTGTGAGGACGTGGTATTTCTCCGGTCGAGCCGGCCCATTCGTGCCGAAGCATGGCTCTCCCACGTCAAAAAAAGAACGTAATAAAATCCTTAGGGCTCAAGTCAGGGCTGTAAGGCAAATTAATCTAAAATTTCAACGTTTTAGGTTCACAAATACATCTTTGTTTGACCGGCGATGTGCGAACATGCATTGTCAGGGTCAGGACCATACGACGCCTTGAATTGTTTTTTTAGAAATTCGGTGACGGCTCATGGCAAACAAGCTGTGGTATACCAGTCCGCAGTAACCGTTTTACAACCTTCTAGTACAATAGTGACGATGTGACCACCCTTTGCCACAACGGAGTGAAACATTTTTTTTGAAGTGCTCAGTAAGCCCATGACTTTTGTCGATTTTGGCTCATTCTAGAAGACTCATACAGTTGACTGCTGCATACATTTTGGATCATAAGCATATATCCAAGACCCGTCACCATTGACCAATTTATAAACGTGATTTGACTCTCTTCGGTTGAATCACTGCAGAGTTTTGCGACAAAAACTAACACGGGCTGTTTTTGGACGTCTCAAAGCAATTAGGTATCTAACGAGAAATTAACATTTTTACTCCAAGTTTTTCGTGCAGGATTTTTTGGACAGTGGTCCCTGAAATGCCCACAGATGCCTCTATTTCACGGTATATCACATGAATATCTTCGATGATAAGCTGCCGAACGGCTTCGATATTCTCTTGCGTTATGGCGGTTTTTGGACGACCTTCACATGGCTGGTCACCGAGGCTAGGGTTTCCACTTTAAACTTCTTAATAACAGCTTCTATAATCCTAAGACATGGTACTGCATCACAAAACACAGAAGTGATCTCCTCGATACGCTAAGGTCGCGATAGTCCCCTTCATAAGTTGTAAAAAATTATCGCACGAAAGTTTCCCTTTAACATTTCCATTTTCACAACCGACTTGTCACATTTGAATGGACAATACAAAAAGACTATTCGACCAACCTAAAAAAAATATTTTGTTTTTGAAATCCAATTACAAGGAGATTAAAATCTCATATGGTTTTTATTTCAATGATCGCGGGAAATTTACAAACGACACAACTTAAAAGGCAGCCCTCGTATTATTAAATATATTTAATAATAATATTATAATACCTAAAATAAAAATTTAAGAGGGGCTCCCATACATAAAACACCATTTTCAGCCTATTTTGCTCTATAGTGGTACGGAACCCTTCGTAAGCGAGTCCGACTCGCACTTGGCCGATTATTTAGAAAATATTTTTTTCAGAAAACCTTCAGATACATGGTCAAAGCAATAGGTATTAGGTACACGGGTACACCATACATGGTTAAGCTGAACATAATTATTTTGGCCGAAAGTAGCTATAGATTAAAGTGACCTAATTTTAAGCCAAAAGGACTTGAAGCCGAAAGTGCGCGAAGCCGAATCCGATAGTGGCCAAAGCCGAAAAAAGCCGAAGCCGGCACTAAATGCGCAGGCTGCAGGACCAGATTGTGTTGGTGTAATGCGAAATCCCGCCTACCTTGACACACTAGTATGCCATATGACTTGACTTTTCAGCTTTAAAGCTTGGAGCTTAATATTATTGAGGTAACCGCGCATTTTGCTTAAAAACAAGCTTCAAACGAACAGTAAGGCACAGCCGTATACGTATATTATAATAACTAGATAACTATAATAGTTTACTTCGTAAAAAGCGCGGTGACTATACATTTTGTCGCGAAAACAAAATATATCCTATGACCTTTTCGGGTCTTTGATAATATCCATACCAATTTCCAACAAAATCATTTCAGTGTTTTCGACAAAACACACGTGTATCGAGTAGGTAATAAAAAACGCTATTCTTTTTAGGGTTCCGTACCCAAAGGGTAAAAACGGGACCCTATTACTGAGACTTCGATGTCTGTCCGTCTATCCGTCTGTCTGTCTGTCTCCAGGCTGTAACTCAAGAACGGTAATAGCTAGAGAGTTGAAATTTTCATAGATTATTGTATATCTGTTGCCGCTATTACAACAAAAACTAAAACGAAATAAAATTAATATTTAAGGGGGGTTCCCATACAACAAACGTGATTTTTTTTACCTTTTTTGCTCTATATCAATAATGGCAACAGGTAGGTAGGTACTTGAATTTTTTTTCAAAGTCTTTTTATATGTGTTCTTTAATATTAATTAATAATAATATTAAAATAAAATAAAAAATTAAGGGCAGCTCCCATGCAAAAAACACAATTTTTGACCTAATTTTGCTCTATAACGGTACGGAACCCTTCGTGCGCGAGTCCGACTCGCACTTGGCCGATTATTTTCATCTTCAAATCTGAAATAAAGTGCCCCAATTTTTTCTAATTTTGAGGCCATCTTGACATTTGAAGATGATAATGATGGTGGTGATGACAGAAGCGGGCGAGGATCCAGCTGCGCATCACGAAAGTTGTGCTCCTTGAACAAGTGACCTACAGAAAGTTGCATCGCACTCTATAGCTGTTGTTCCTATAGACTCAATAGAGGATGTAACAATGTTCCTGACATAGAGTTCACTGTGAAAGTAGCAGCGCTGAAATACTATTTTTTTGTGATTTTTATGGGCAAGCGCCCCAGGGTCATCAAAATTCCCATATAAAAGAAAAAAAAAGTCTTTCAGAGCTGCTACTTTCACAGTGAACTCTCTACAAGGAAAACATACTACCTAAAGTAGGTATTATGGCTTAATTTACTTTTCCTATGTAGAGTACTAGTATACTGTGACGCCTGCAAATCCGTTGCACTGAAATTCGTTCCAGGTACTATTTTTCCGCAATAAAAAATGTTTCATGACCTGTAAATATTAGGATGGTAAAATGAACCGCAGATCTAGTTCTTAAATAATTGCTCAGGTAAAAAATCGGCTAAGTGCGAGTCGGACTCACGCACGAGTCTCAGTTTTTTGCCTATTTGCTATAAAATGGGTTCCGTACCATTTTATAGCAAATAGGCAAAAAACTGAGAAAAAGGAAGCAATAGGCATTATATTTACTTACAAAGGGGAATATTAATACGTTCTCCAATGCCGCTCTATCGATATACTTTTCATCCATTTTACAAATTTTCGATCAGGCCACGTGTCCACTCCTGACGCGAGTTTCATATTTTTACCCATCCCAATAATTTGACAATAGCGCTAATGAACACGTTTCCACATCAATAGGCCATTAACAATTTGCGGAAATTCGAAAATGGAAATAAATCGTTCTGACTTCAAACCGGAACGGTTACGTCACGTGCGTGTCATGTCAACCGGTAACGTTCGATATTTAAATTCGAATATCGAACAAGAAAGTAGCACAGTTTGAATTTGCGGAGTCATTCGAACACTTAATAATATTTATGTAATTTTAGTACTTCATACGATGGGCTCTTAACTTTAAACCGATTTTCATAAAAGGAGATTTAAAATAAATCTCACTAATGTACGGTTTATAAAGGTTTTAACAGTTCAAGGAATATCATTGAGTTCAAGTAAATTTATTTAAAAAACTGCTTCTGTTAAAAGCCTCAGAAATTGAATATTAAAAATATATTTTGCAATTTGACTTAGTGACATCATGCAGTTTTGAGCATCTTAATAATTAACTTGCACAAAAGGAGGAATATTTCCTGGAGCAACCAGATCTCGCAAAATCTCTTCATTCACGAAATTTTGACTACATAATTAAATATTGTCAATTTTAGAGTAAGAATTTTCAAAAACCGTTGAATACGTCTAGAATGAGCAACATAATTTAAAAAATATATAAACAAACGCATACTTACTTATATGTAACATATTTAAAACAATATATAAATTATTGAAATATTTTGCGTGAGATAAGAAGATCGCCTCTTCTTATCTCACGTAAATCTTATCTCGCGGTATCGCATCAAGGGAGAAGGGGCCAGGGGGTCAAAACACAAAATCTCCTTATGTAACTTATGGACGCCCCTACGTTTAGGTTGGTAATGAGTTGTTAGCCTTTAATTAGATGCAGTTTTTTGACGTGACAACGTCTTAAATTAGGTTGCGGCTGGGAGTCACTTATGAAAAAGTGTAACGCTCGGTAACGTTACGATGAGTCACAGAACGAGAGAGAGGCCCGCCGAATGCCTTGCGTCTCTCTCCCACACGTTGTCACGTAAAATCTTCGCCCGTAAAACCGACTTTACAGGCAACCATTTTTTAATAGCATATTACTTAAACTGCAAATAACTATACAAAATCCTCTTGTCTGTGACCTGTGTATGGTATACCGCCCGCACATCACAGACTAAGAAAAAAAAATAGGCCAAAAATTGAGTTTTTTGTATTGGAGCCCCCCTTAATTTTTAATTTAAGTAAATATTATTATTAATTATTAAATTACATTAATATTTAAGGCCTTCGTGAAAGTTTCAAGTGACTACCTCTTATCATCATTGATTACGAGCAAAAAAGGCCAAAAAAATCACGTTTGTTGTATGGGAGCCCCCCTTAAATATAAATTTTATTTTTATTTTAGTATTTGTTGTTATAGCGGCACCGGAAATACACAATCTGTGAAAATTTCAGAACTCTAGCTATAGCGGTTTTTGAGATACAGCCTGGAGACAGACAGACGGACAGACAGACATCGAAGTCTCATGAATAGGGTCCCGTTTTTACCCTTTGGGTACGGAACCCTAAAAAATATCCAGTATCCACAGCCGAACATATAACCTCCTCGTTTTTTGGAAGTCGGTTAAAAATGGACCAATACTATACCAGGAGGCTTAGCATAACAACATTAGAAACGGGAAAGAATGAACATACTGATAGACTTTAGTGACAAAATTGTGTCTAACTGTCACTTTGTCTATTCTTTTGTAGAAAGAAACCGCTTCTATAGTCATCATGCTAAGCCTGCAGAAAAATATCTTTATCAATATATTTTAAATTTTAAATACATTTTGTTAACAATACTTAACTAATTAAATTAACTATAACATAGTTAATTTGGTCGTGATGTATTCTACATTGTTAATTTATTTCAAGGCTGTATTGTAAAGGAACTTCACACTAAACACGGAAGATTTTCAGTTTACAAAAAATGTGTCTCTATTTGATTTAAATTATTATTATCCATCCTTGCTTCCATACTAATGTTATAAATACGAAAGTGTGTCTGTCTGTTACATCTTCACGCCTAAACCGCTGAACCGATTTTGCTGGGTATGGAGATACTTTGAGTCCCGGGAAAGGACATTGAATTTGAATACTTTTATCACGAAAATGTACGGTTCCCGCGCGATTTTCGGCGCAACGGAGTTGCGGGCAACATCTAGCTAGCTATATTTTTTTTATTTTAATTTTTATATTTTCATTACATTTTGAATCAATCCATATTCCATACATACTTTTATCTTAATATATATTTCTTATGTGCGTGTGTATGTGACTGAACTCCTCCTAAACGACTGGACCAATTTTGATGAAATTTTTTGTGTGTGTTCAAGGGGATCTGGGAATGGTTTAGATTCACAATTTTGTCCGCTGCACAATGTTTTTTTAATTAATTTTTAATTTATTAGTAGTTGTTGATTTTGGAATGTTTTACATTGGATCCGACAGTCGGCTGCCATCGCAGTGTCAAATTTTAAATAATATTCGAATTCGGATTTTAATTTTAGTCTGTTCGACAGTTAGCGCTTCGACCAAATTTTAAAAAAATACTTTATATACTTAATATGGCAAAGAAACGTTTGCCGGGACAGCCAGTACTTTTATAAATGGGAAAATTGAAAGTTAGAAAGCATTGTCCATGTGAAACAAATCCCTAGAGCTAGGAGCATGAATGTCTAGGTTATTATCTACTTAATAATTCTAGGTGTGAAGTTACATTATTAATATTATTTTAAAGTTTCATAAAATAAAATAATAATAATGTAAAAGGTGTGAAAAAACTACATAATAATATGTTCTATGACTTTCATTTAAAAGACAATTTTTTTTAAGACTTTCATGAAGAAATAATTTTTCACACAATTTTACACGGTTTTAGTAAGAACAACTTAATCAATTGTACCTACTTTTTTTCCAATTATATTTCTTGAACTCTAAAGAACGCAAGTCAATACTGTCCAGACTTAACTATTCTTAATTCTTATTCAACTAATTCACGTAACTAGATCCCACGAACCCGCGTAAACCGTACAAAAACCCACTTTCAATGCTCTTTGTGACTCGTTCCCATAATATTGTTCATATCGTTACGTTAGTTAGAGATCTTCACACTGATCGCTATTATCGCAATATGTTATGATTCTTCTTTAATTAAATTATAAAAAGTGATCAGTTGGACTTAAAGATATAATTATTATTATTATTTCAATCAATTTAAATACATAACTTTCATCTTAATCAGTTCAGCGGTTATGGCGTGGGGTAACTGATTGATAGACAGCCTATAAAAATAATATTACAATGGAATACCAATGAAGAGGACGCTAAAATATATGCCACAATATACAAGCCGCAACATAAAAAGCGGAAAATGACCAACGAATATTCGATCAGGTATTTTTAAATCCATTCGCTAAAGAAGTTTTCACGTCAAAAACCGCGTAACCGCATCTCGTATGAAGGTACATTATACACGTTATGTGAATGCTCAAACCTTCGATTTAATTCAAGATTATCAATTCAATACCTCTTAGATTTAAGGTTCTGACACACAAGAACAATTTGCAGAACGACGATTAATGTAAGTTAACTATATGTATAGTCCGCGCGGAACTAGTTGACCGCTCTGCCGGTATGTGAGTATCCCACCAAAAACATACCTGTTAAAAATGGGGCCAAGTTCCTATCGGCTAATTATTCGCCTTAAAAAGAGTTGAAATCCAATCCAATGCCAAGTTTAGATGCACTTCAAAATCGATCATAATCATCATCATCAACAGCCTGTTCCTTAATACTTCTAATTTGAATTGACAGGTTGATTTGATTACATAAATACCAAATACCTAAATTTAATTAAGTAATTAATCAAATGCTACACGTATATCATGAAAACCTGCCAAGTTCAAATTTAGAAGTATTAAGGATCAGGCTGTTGATGATGATGATTATGATCGATTTTGAAGTGCATCTAAACTTGGCATTGGATTGGATTTCAACTCTTTTTAAGGCGAATAATTAGCCGATAGGAACTTGGCCCCATTTTTAACAGGTATGTTTTTGGTGGGATTTCAATACTTTTTTTCGAGAAAGCGTACGGTCTATTTTTATAGTGCCACGCCCGCAGTCATTCTGCGTTTCAGAGTAACTTTGCTAGCGCCATCTATTGAAAGTATTTTATAAGCAATATTTTCGATAGATGGCGCTAGTGGTATTTGTTAATCTATCAATAGAAGCCAAATTTTTAAGGTAGCAGTATTTATTTGTAAGCTATATAGTGTGCATTTAGCATTATACATGACAATATTTTAAACCCTTCTCTCTTCCTCCCAACACGTATTCACTGTTACATGAAATTTTTCCTAAAATCCGTAGATGAGCCGGCTCACGCTTGACCGATTTCTTAAATTTCTGAATTTTTTGTTTATCTACGTATAACACCCAACCTGTGTGCCAAATTTCATAACGCTAGGACAATTGGAAGTGGCCTAGAGGTTTTGATTACCGGTCAGTGAGTGAGTGCCAAAATTATTACAAGGACATATTTCAGGATCTAACAAAGCTATATCTATGAAATTTGGTATATTGCGTAAGTACTAGTATATAATTAAGTACGTATAATTTTATCTTTGCACTTGCAATCGTCACTGAGCTACAGGAGGGTCAAAAGTGTGTCGAAACTCGAAACGGTTCGTGTAAATAGTGCACGGCATGCGCGCGGCCTGCTGGAACTTGGCCGCGCACTCCGTGCGCTTTGATATGAGCAGAGCCGCCAACTAGTTGCGAGCGGACGGTAGTGGACCCACCAGAGTCCAGACGTTGTCCTGCACAAACGTCTTAAAAAAACGTTAATGAAATGTTTGCTCGCGGTTCATGAGATACAGCCTGGAGACATACAGACGGACAGACAGACATCGAAGTCTTAGTAATAGGGTCCCGATTTAACCCAATGGGTTCAGCACCCAAAAAAGATGTCATCAAAATAGGACAAACCTCCAGTTTCGTCTTAATAATATGTCTCAGTGTTTACATTTCATTGATGGTATTTTAGTGGTCAAACAGAGCATGACGACCATCAAACTACGTTACATAAGCTCGAGCACATAATGTAAACGCCACATTAAGTAATTGCGTTAAGCGCGAATAGCGTCAGCAAAAAAAAACTTTAAAAAATAAGTATACGTCAGAATGCCAAATATTTAACCGATCATATTACCACATGCTAAGTACTCTCATACGGTTTTGCTCGATAGTTTTACTCCGAATCGAAGGAAATGACAAATTTGACATAATATTTAATTCCATGGAGCCGGCTCGAAGCGAGCCTTCGAGCTGTCAGTTTTGGCGGTCCACACGGTGGTTATTGCTCGATTTGGAGTAAAACTATCGAGCAAAACCGTATGTCAGTACACAGTAGGTACTTAGCATAAAAGTTGTTTTCCATCAACTAGATAAACCCCGTATTTTTCAACAGAGAGCGAGCTGATGATGATAAACTATAGTAATGCTGTACTCGGCGAAACATGGTGGTAGCGGTCATTGACTCCCTGTCAAAACTTGTCATTTTCTATTGACAAAACAAACCGCGATTGACAATGAAGTGTCAGATGTTGTCAATCGCGGCTTTGTTTAGAAAATGACAAGTTTTTGACGGAGTCAATGACCGTTACAGCCATGTTTCGCCGAGTACAGTATAGGAACACTCTCGATCATGTCAGCTTACGAATCTAAAAAGTAGAAACTAAAGTCTAAACCAAAATCGGTAAAATATGCGCATGCAGACAGACAGACAGACGTCGGGGGCTAAATAAAATTTTTGGAGAGAAATCTGTTTTAGCGACGTTGCGCAGTTTTTGTAATAGATTAGGAGATTAAAAGTGACGCGATTACAAAAATGTTGAAGAGTGGAGAGGATTCTACAATTAGACGACCCATGTGGCTCAGTTGGTGGGCTGTTGGTCGCGGGTTCGAATCCCGCCGACAGAACAAAACATTTTCAAAGAACATAATATTTCCGTTGTCTGGGTACCCGAAAGACAAGTCCTTCAGGTACTTAGCACGGGGCCAGACTGACGTGGTGTGAACTGTGACTGGTGGTGGTGTGTGTGTGTGGTTCTGCTATTTCCTCTTCAGTTCTGTCGGCACTCCCAGATTGCAACACGTTTTTTTGTTTTTCTTTTTTTTTCTGTCCGTACCGGAAGTCCTAACCCGTGTTTGTATTGAGGCAGTAAACGGACAAACGTACAGCTTAACATAATTATGTATATGTATACAGTGAAAGTGGATATATTCCACATGTATTGGGCATTCGTTAAACGTTTGAGATCAACGCACTTGCAACTCCCCTTTGTAGTTAGGGCACGTACATAAATTACGCAATTTAGGGGTCCAGAAAATATGATATGTTTTTGAACAAGTACTTTATTTTTTCAAAATCTCTCGTGAAATTAGGTACTTAATCCCTTTATATAATACTAGCTGTTGCCCGCGACTTCGTCCGCGTTAACTATAGTATAAGAAAATAACAAAGATGGATAGTTTTCCATCATTGTGGTTCCTTATACAAAGGGTAAAAACGGGACCCTATTTAAGCAAACGTCAAGCGCAAACGCTTAAATATACGTATCCATTCATTTTTAATCTGTAGCACAAAAATAAAGTTTCATGTTTCTAACTCAAGAAATGACGGACTTTTATTCAAAATTTTCAGCCCCAATTTCAACCCCTTGGGGGTAGAATTTCCAAAAACGCTTAAATACCTATCGATTCATTTTTATTCAGCAGTCCAACAATAAAATTTATGTTTCTAACTTATGAAATGACGGACTCTCATTTAAACTTTCAATCCCTTTTTCACCCCCTTGGGGGTAGAAATTCCAAAAACGCTTAAACACGTATCCAATCATTTTTTATCAGTAGCCCAAACATAAAATTTCATGTTTCTAACTCAAGAAATAACGGACTTTCATTAAAACTTTCAACCCCAATTTTACGCCCCTGGGGGTAGAATTTCCAAAAAACGCTTAAATACGTATCCATTCATTTTAATCAGTAACCTAAAACTAAAGTTTCATGTTTCTAACTCAAGAAATGACCGTGGAAATGACGGATTTTCATTCATACTTTGAACCCCTATTTCACCCCCTTCGGGATAAAATTTTCAAAATTCCTTCCTTAGTGGGTCTACTCAATACCTACCCTACTCAATACCCTACTCACCAAATTTCGTGGCTGTAACTTTAACAGTTTTTGCTCAGCGATGATGAATCAGTCAGTCAGTCAGGACATGTCATTTTATAAGTATAGATAGGAACTATCCAGATTCCTGTGTATTTTCCCAGGACTCAACACTCAATATTATAATTATCTATATTTCAACAAAATTCAACGGTTTAAACATTAAGAGATAATCTAGGCACACTTTACATACTAACTAGCTGTCCCGGCAAACGTTTCTTTGCCATATTAAGTATTTTTAGGGTTCCGTACCTCAAAAGGAAAAAAACGGAACCCTTATAGGATCACTTTGTTGTCCGTCTGTCCGTCTGTCAAGACCCTTTTTCTCAGGAACGCGTGGAGGTATGAAGCTGAAATTTATATCAATTACTCAGGTCTACTGTCCCTTGAAGCTGTGAAAAAATCAAACTTCTAAGCCAACGCAATCAAAAGATACAGCCGTTTATGCCGCAAATTTTCGACACTTGCAAGGGAATCAAAACCTACAGGGTGCTTCCCGTGAACTCAGAATCTTGAAATTTGGTACGAAGCAACGTCTTATAGCATAGATAAAGGAAAAATTACGAAAACCATAAATTTTTAGTTACATCACATAATATTTTTTTTTTAATAATTTTAAACTTACTACCCATTTCCTCATAAACGCGTAGAGGTATTAAATTGAAATTCATACCAAATACTCTACCTTTAAGCTGTAACAAAATCAAACTTCTATGTCAACGCAATCAAAAGAAACAGCAATTTAAGCTGCATATTTTGAAACTCGCAAGTACTCGCAAGGGAATCAAAACCTAAAGGGTACTTCCAGTCGACCTAGAATCTTGTTTGTACGGAACCCTCGGTGCGCGAGTCCGACTCGCACTTGGCCGGTTTTTTTTTAATTTGATCGCAGCGCGAACTGTCGGGACAGACTAAAATTAAAATTCGAATTCGAATATTATTTAAAATTTGACACTGCGATGGTAGCGCCGTCTGTCGGATCCAATGTAAAACATTCCAAAATCAACAACTACTAATAAATTAAAAATTAATTAAAAAAACATTGTCCAGCGGACAAAATTGTGAATCTAAACCATTCCCAGATCCCCTTGAACACACACAAAAAATTTCATCAAAATCGGTCCAGTCGTTTGAGAGAAGTTCAGTGACATACACACACACAGAAGAATTATGTATATATTAAGATAACAATATCCTATTAGTATTTATTATTTAAATGCGAAAGTGTGTCTGTCTGTCTGTAACTTCTTCCAGCTCAATCCGCTCGATAAAATAATAATAATATATTGTACGTTTATAAATTTGGGTCCCAGGTAAGGAGAAAGATTATATTTTAATCCGGGAAAATATTACGGTTCCAGCGCGATAAATAACACCCGCAACTCTATTTATTTATCGCGCGGCAACCGTACATTTTCGTTCAACAAAAACGATCCTACGTCCATTTCCAATCATCTCAAAGTATGTATCTCCATAAGACCATAACCCTCTTAATCGGTACTGCCGGTTAAGGCCGTCCCCCGAGCAAACGACCTTGGCCATACATTTGCCGCGTTGCCGAGATCGCGCCAAAACCCTATTATTTTTACTTATCTTGGTTCAAAATTGTCCTAAAAAAAATTTAAAACGGCAAATATGTAGTTTATAGTCGATCTATTGGCGTGAGTTTCAAATAAAAGTAATTTGTAAATCCTAAGGAGATGCTGAATGTATGCTTGAATTTTAACAAATTGGTATTACTTTGGAAGCTGATATCATGAGTATAAGAAACAAAAATAGAAAATTTAAAACGACAAAAGGAATGTTGATATACTGTAGATTATTGCTGTATTTTTATTATAACTTTGTAGCTTTCAGATTATGAGTTTATAAGGTTTTGAATACGGTGAATTACGGAATATCCGGACGGAACGCCCTTAAGCAAAAGACCCCTTGGAATTACGCCGAGATGTAGCTTCACTCTGCATATTCTATCGGTTGTATCACGGGGAGTGCTCTGAGGAATTGTTCGGAATCATACCACCTGCAACTTTTCGCCATCGTCCCACGCGAAAAATATACCATCCTCGTCACCTTGATGAGTGGCAGTCTTCCACAGTGCGTTTCTCGTGTAACTCTCTGCCGCGCACTGTAAAACTCTGGAACGAACTGTCACCAGCAGTATTTCCGGACCTATACGACCTGCTAACCTTTAAGAAAAGAGCGTATTCCCTCTTAAAAGGCCGGCAACGCACCTGCAGCTCTTCTGATGTTGCGAGTGTCCATGGGCGACGGTAGTTGCTTACCATCAGGTGACCCGTTTGCTCGTTTGCCCCCTTATTTCATAAAAAAAGACAGGCACATTGTCACATTTATAATATTAGTACATATCTAAAATACTTATACTAATAAGTAATGAGTAATAACATTATGTATGAGAGGATATACAATAAGTATCATATTCACTTAATTACCAGTGTTAAGAGGTCAAGAGTTGAACTAGCAGTCTTCTTAAGTAACTGTTACGTAAGCCGGCGCACACTATAGACTTTTTTAGACATAAGCGGGCCTTAAACGAATAAGCGGCTCAGTGGGAATCTATACTAATATTATAAATGCGAAAGTATCTCTGTCTGTCTGTCTGTCTGTCTGTCTCGCTTTCACGCCAAAACTACTGAACCGATTGTAATGAAATTTTGCACACAGATAGTCTAAAGCCTGAGAAAGGACATAGGCTTCTTTTTAACCTGAAAAGGGGGTTGTAAGGGGGTGAAAATGCATAAATTTGGTCAAATTAAGTTAGTTCCAAAAATTCATAATAGATGGCGCCGTGCGTCTCCTACATCGCGATATCGCTTGCTCATGCATCTTTCTATAAGAGAGGGTACCATTTTAAGTTAAGTTTTTCGATTCTTTCGATTGTTGTACACGTCGATAATGAATAACTCACTACTCAGTACTTTATCTACGCAGTGATGAGTGAAGAAACCTTAAACCTACCAATGCTAAACCGTTTATGGGTAAAGCTAAAGTTGTGTAATGGGGGGCTAAATAAGCTTTAGGCTTAATTAATAAAATGAAATATTTTGATTTAAGGGGTACCAGGGTTTTAAAATGCCTTCAAATTTGACACCAACTTTGTTGACACCGCGCGCTATAAACTTAAGTCCACGCGGATGAAGTCGCGGGCAACAGCTAGTTGGATGTAAATGAAGGGTTCTTGATAATTAACTGGTTAGACATTCTGTAAAATCGTAAATTATTTTAAATTACTACTGCCTTCTTGTAGCTCTAATCATTATTATTGGTATCCAGCAAAAAGAGGCAATTTTTGGGAAGAAATTATTGCACAGCTGTAGCTTCTATGAATTCACCTAAATAACATTTTAGTAGTACTTCTTTTCCCTCTCTCTCTCTCTCTCTCATAACTGGGCATCTTTAGGCAGAAATTCATTCGGCAGTAAGTGTCAAACTTTATGAGTCCCATCAGGAATTTTGTCGGTTTTCTAAATTTACCCACGTTCGATATGTAACATTAACAAAATCTAAAATGAAACAAATGAAACAGACTAAAGCCTGACCAAAGTTAACTTTGAGTAAATTTTTTCCGTTTTCCTCAATCCATTTATTTTCATTTTAGGTACATTATCATTTAAGTGCCTTCATTGGTTTCACTAGGGCGAAATATTTTATTATTTCTCTCGATACTCGAATTTATGACCGAAAGGTAAGACGTACTTTAAATCGGATTGGCGTACTCGTAAGTGGTCCTAAGTGGCCATTTACTGTCTATAGTGTGCGCGGGCGCTGACATAATACCTGCTAAGTGAAAGTCACGCTGTTTTATGTCTGATCACGTACGATTATGTTCTTGGTCAATATCCGTTTAGTTTGCAGCATGTGACGTCACGTTGTGATGTCAGCTTTAATGACATGACATACACTAATGAAGCAAACTATGAGACTATAGTCACAAAATTCCATACTTTTGACATTAAAATAAAGTAATATTACGAAAATGTCGGATCAGAGGGCGCTACTATCACAATCGATACTAATATTATGATTGGGAAGAGTTTGTTTGTTTGTTTGAACGCGCTAATCTCAGGAACTACTGGTCCGATTTGAAAAATTCTTTCAGTGTTAGATAGCCCATTTATCGAGGAAGGCTATAAGCTAGGCAGTACTATATTCTTTTGAAAAATTATTAATTAGGAATGATAAATTATGAATTGAATTGCTATAAATTATGATCCACCCATCAATCAAAGTCACTTTAACAACTTAGAATAGAAACATCAAGGAAATGAGAATTGAGAACATCTTTGAAACTAACGATAGTTTTTTTTCTTTTCAGATCAAAATGTTATCCATTCTACTTCTGACTCTCCTCACACCGAACCTCTCGTCATCAGCGAAGAACCAGGCCAGTCCAGTATACGAAGTAGTCAACGAGCAAGCCAGGAGTGATGACAGAATCAGAATAGCCAGCAACCCTAGTCTACCATATGGAAATCCATTAGCTGGAAATCAAAATGCCAGACTCCATTTCAACAACCAACAAGCCATGTTCAATGCTGAAAGGATGAGACAGCTTGTAGCTCAGTTACAGAGACAAGCTAGAGGACCTAAGCTAATAGACAGTTACATGCAAGCATACCACGAGTCCCAGGATAACCATCAACTGGCTTTAGAACAACAACAAGCCAACTTACAAAAAGATAAAGTAAAAAACAGAGAAGAATACATACGAGTGAATTCACAGAGAGAAAACAAAGATAGGGATGAGTATGTAAGAGAGTATACACGTAAAACTGAAAATCCTCAAAGTACTTATGGATTAAAAACAAGAACAGACTCTAGGAAAAGTCAAAGAATTGAACCGATCAGAGAAAGCGCCAGAAAAACACAAAGAAGTGAAGTTAGAGAGCTATCAAGAAGAACTCGACCCGAAATGATGAGAATAACAAAAGCAGACGCCAAAGACGTGAGGTACAGAAACCATAGATCTTACGGTTCCGTTGATTATTACCAACAGCATTTAGAACCTCAAAGGTACAAAACAGTATATCTATCTCCTGGACCAACATACAATCAGGGGGTGACAATTAAGCCTAATGGCAATCTTGGCGTTGCTCAAGAGACTAAAACGAAATTGTTAACAGAAGCGATACCTAGTGAAATAAAATATGTTTATCCCAAGCAGTATCACCAAATGCAACATTATAAATCGATACAGGAGGTCCAGGCAAACAGTCTGTTAAAAAATCAGGAAATACCAGACTATTCCCTATCTGACACAAACGAAGCGCCTTTAGACTACTACTTCTATTTAAAAGATCCAACTCAATTGTTACCACAGAATTACAATCAGTATAGGTATGCTCAACTAGCGAATACTGTATATCACCCTACACCTTTACCTACTACAGATTACAAACCTATAACAGAAGATGTTGATGATATTGAAGATCCAAATGCCAAAAACCCCCAAGCATTTACACCACTACCTCCTTCAGTTCCAACAGTACCTACAAAAGTTGTATCAGTAAAAGTTGTGCCAAGTCTACCTACGATACCAATCAATTATAAACCACAAGAACAAAATCACATCTACACATTCGATGAAGGTATAAAACAAGAGGAGACGCCAGTAGCACAAGCCGTACATTATTATCAACCGTATTACGAAGAAGAGAAGAAATATTTACATACTAACGTAGAAAGCACGGGAGTACAGCATTTAACAGAAGACGGAAGTGTTTCAGCGTATGGAAATGATGATGTAAGTAAAAATAGCACTAGTAGAATTAAGAGATCTAATTTAGACACCGAACCTTTTTCCGTGGGAGATGTTTCTACAGAAAAAGATGATAAAACTAATACCCCTGATGAAATCCAAGATAAATCCATTTTAGAACCATCCGAACTTCCTACTCCTGAACCCCTTATAAGATTTAAGAAAAGAAGGAACCATAGATATAGAAACAGTCCTATAATCGACAATGATGATGATGAACTTTACATTCCCGTTAGAGTTAAAAACCACGACCTGGAGTCATCTGAGGAAGACTATAATGACTACGATGACACAGATTATGCCACCTCTAATATAAAACCGATTATAAACGTAGACACCACTTATGTGACTCCAAAAAGAAGTCAAGTAATATATAGTCCACCCACTACCTCTTACGGATACCCTATAAACTATCCAATACAAAAACTACCTTCGAATCTCCACATGTTTAACTCTTTATCAAGTCTACATGATGTTTTAGAACCGGTGTACGTGATAACAGAATCCCAACTGAAAGAGCTGATGGGAAGAAATTTAAATATAGAACATTTAGATGTGTACCAACTGTCAAAACCAAATAAGGTTAAAATCCCTGCACATTTTCCTAGACGATACAAAAAAAGAAACTCCCAAAGATACAGGAATTTTAAGATTAAAAATAAATTACATAAACTAGGTAAACTATTGAATTAGGAATTTTTGTTTTTAGAACTAATGCTTATTTATTTACTAATTTGCACAAAATGTGTCACAATAAATGGGCGAGATTTCACAAAAATTAAGTCAGTTTAATAAAAAAATAATCTTAGCAGTAAGGTGACGTTAGGTCATTATGTATTTAAATGTTGAGTATTTAAATAAACTATTAAGTTTTATTACCCAAAAGTAGTTAAGTACTAGTTAAGGCTGTTCTTGTTATAAGAATGCTATCTAACTAAGAATATTTAGCACAACCTTTGGTTTCTTCTTTCGTCTTATATCCAACTTTATTCCTTTCCATTTTCTTTTATTTATTTTTGTCATTAATTTAAGAGAGCAAAACTATTATGTATATTAGTTATAGAATAGAATAAATAATCATAAATTTTTAATTGTGCATTTTTAATTTTTCTTTTTTTATATCAGGGAATTGAGGGTACAAACTTTTTAAAAAACCTAGCCCCTTTTTTAATCATAAATTTTTGTATTGTGACACTATTCACTTCATAAAAATATTTTTATGATTTATTTGTCAGTTTTATCATTTTG
This sequence comes from Polyommatus icarus, assembly GCA_937595015.1. NCBI lineage: Eukaryota > Metazoa > Arthropoda > Insecta > Lepidoptera > Lycaenidae > Polyommatus > Polyommatus icarus. Next base: position 1,999,473 of record OW569342.1, on the reverse strand, counting down.
TTTAATAGTTCACACTTAACCATAATCTACTTTGACTGGTCTAAATTTTTAAAACAGGAAAAAGAAAAATATTTTCTCACTTTAAATATATTTTTTAATTTACTAATATGAGTAAAAAAAAGTTTTTAGGAGTCAAAAATCAACAAAAAAATCAATGATATAAAATTTTGCAATAAGATTTTTTATTATTAAATTATATTATAACAACAATAATAACATTATTTTATGGATTAATTAAAAAACCTTGACCTTTATAACTAGCATTTAATAAATGTGTACTTATTAAAAATGGTAATTAAAATTTCACACATAAGTAGATACTTAAGTACATAAAACGTAACATGTTAATTATTAATTACTAATTTTAATCTCTTGTTTTCTTAATTATACTAATTCGAATTAAATAATCATCTTTAAGACAGGACAACGTCTCTGTCGGGTAAGCTAGTTATTATTATAAAATTGAAAAGTTGTATGATAGGCTTTGTCTTCTATGTTACGCGATCATGGCACAAATGTGGGCAAAGCCTTAAACAGTTACTTGTAAACTATAGGTTCTACATCTAAAGCAATTTAAAATAAAATTCTAAATAATGCTGTCTGTGTAATCTGCGTAAAAATATTTTTTTTTAACTCATTATTTCTTCTCTACGAAGACTGGAACCATAATTATCATCAAACGCTATGCTAAGCAGGCTGGCATACAAACATTGATCAGTACAAAAACTGCAGCTATCAATCACGAATTTTAACAGATTTTTGATTAACAGCAAATAGCCTGTTGCATTGCTGTCGCAAGAAACAATCACCCTGCAGTAAAAAATCCTTTCTTTTTAGTCTCGAAATTTCCTTTAATTTATAATATATTATTAATAACCTAATAACATTTACTGAAACAACGTCATAAATTTCTATTGGTGCAAGAATTTTTAAAGGCTGGTCAGTCGGTCCATAGATTATCCTAACAACGCCACAAACTCACAAACCTCTATATTCTATAATATTAATTCATTTATCCCACCTTCAACTTTAATCCTGTACCGATTTTGATGAAACTTTACATTGCAGCTCCACTACGCAGCGAACTACGAATTCGGGTACCGGGTCCACGATGAAGAGGCTGGGAACTACTTCGGCCATTCCGAAGCCAAGAAGGGTGACAGCACTGATGGTCACTACCATGTTTTGCTGCCTGATGGTAGGATGCAGAGCGTCAAATACCATGCTGGGCCAAGTGGATTCCATGCTGACATAAGCTATGATCATATACAGTGAGAGAGAAAATGAGGGTTTTCGATATATTACCATTTGTCACCAGACTCCAGAGGTATGGTTAGGGTATTTCGTGTCAAATGTCGTGTCAGACAGACATATGACAGATGTGTGACACGACAATTGACACGATAGACCCTACAGCTACATAGCGCCGAATATCCCTCTTTAGTAGATCTAGATGTGACATTTTTGGCTAAACTGTGCCAATTATGGCCTTTATTTATGAACTTCAGCGTCTTTATTTCGAAATTAAAGCTTTTCAAAACACAATTTAAGAATTCAAATGTCAAAATGAAGACCACGGCCAATAGGTAATAATTGCAGGGATTTATAATAAGGACTCTATTTTATTAATCGGTTGCTAAAATTCGCATGGGCGTAAGTAGACCTTATTGAAAACTCTGTAAAGAGTAAAGACCATGCTTTTTATAAAAAAAATAAGTAAAAACATAATATTTTTTACTGTTTAAAATGGTTTTGCTAAAGCCTAAACAATGTGAGAGATATTATAAATATTTTTATTTATAAAGAATTAACTATCTTATAATTTATAAGTAAATTATTTGTTAATGATGTAAATAAAACCACAAATATAACAATATTTATTTACAGTACACAGAATAGTACGAATATTATGAAATTAAAGCATTTTTGTAGATTAAAACACTAATTTTCTTCAGTCACAAAGTTACACTTCACATTCACTTATTACGCAAAAAATTTTCGCTTCTTTTTTCAAATTTTTTTAAGCACAACAAAACGCGCCTAATCCAAAATTCAAAATGGCGCTTTGACATGTGACAGCTTATTATAAAGCATATTTTCCCGCCATGTAAAGAGAAAACGTTAGAAAGTGTACATTTTATTATTTGGTGAGATGTCTTACGCAATGCCTAATTATATTTGTTAAACTATATTATATTATAGTTATTACATTTTAATGAATGTGAAACATGTTTTGAGTTGTTCACACATTATAAACGCTGATTAAATTAAATATTTAAATGGTTGAGTAAAAATTTTTAGAGCGATAAGAATTTTTCTTCTTGGTAAAAACTTTTTTCAATTGGCGAGATTTTGCTAGTCAGTGAAAAGTTGTAATTAAATATTTTAACTTCCTACTTATTTATTATTTTTACTATTATAAACTTAATATTCGATTTAAATCTGAATAATATAAAATATTATTGTGCCTAAGTTAAGTATAGAAAAGTTTTAAAAATGTAACGCTGCAGCGGTACATTTTTTAAAATTTGCGCGCTTTGGTAAAAAGGGTTTAATAAACAAATATTTTGCCCTATTTCTTAAAACCTTTTGGGATTGTGCAATCTGAAATCAGTGCAATAAATATTTCGAATATACGTATACGAAATTTTGTCGATTTTGCTGAAATTGCAAAGGTTCGCTTCAGAAATATTATTAGGTTTTAGCCCCTTATTAGACTTAAAAATGTATATATTAACTAGCGACCCGCCCCGGCGTCGCACGGGTATAACATATACCTATAGCCACTGAAAAAATGATTAAAATCGATAGCCTATGATCCTTCACTTCACGTTTTTGGATTGTGTTTGTTTTTGTTTTGACGGGGGGCTGCGACCCCCGTTCCCCCCTTTTTCTTTTACAACGATCCCCGGCTGTTGCCGCAGCTATTATAATATTTTATATTATAATAATATTATGCATATTCAGTAGGTCTGAGAATCGGCTACTGCATAGACTAAGGAAATAGTATGTCTAATTCTGGCAACACTGTAAAGTGTAAACTAATATCTCACCATGTATATTAATTATTAATACTTACTGAAAATTATTAAGTAAGTATTATGATTATTATATTATCATTCAAGACAAAGCCTTTTATTGATAATATGATGTATATTGTATAATATATTATTATTTTAAATTAAATAGATTAGTAAAAGTGTACTTAACTTCATTTCTTATAAAAAATATATTTTTAAATTTTTGGCACTTTACACAATCTTTTGTGCATAAAATTAAATCTCAATGAAAAAAAAACACCAATTCGTACAGGAATAATTAATTTTGAATTTCGAACGCCAATATAAAACATAATGTAAAGCCCTCTATTCAAAACAATCTTTTTAACTTCTACAAAAGTATAAGAAAACAATAATATTTATAATAAAAATAAATTGTTACAAATATATAGTTAATATTTAGATATAACAAATAATTGTTACGTTAATATAGGTAGGCTTCATAAATTGCAATTTCGATTGTAAATTTACAAATAGAATGAGATCGCTTTATCGTGAAGGGTGACTTTATTTCATAAGCAAAAGAGTATTTACTGAAAAAGAGCTCTAATGGCTGGTTCACAAGTATTAAGTTCATAAGTAGTTAACTAAATTTTAACTTAATTTAAAGTTATCAATTGCATGTAAACACAAATTTAGTAGCAGGTAGCAAGTTCCAATTTATTTAAGTAAGTATAAAGTCATAAGTTAAAATTTAGTTGACTACTTATCTACTTAATACGTGTAAACCAGCCATAACTTACATGGCAAAAATAGAGTACACAGATTATGTCTATTGTGGCAAAAAGCAATGATTGGCGTCTCTAACTCCCTACGTCGCCGCAATCAGCTTCTAAACGCTGTAAAGCGCTGTAAACTGTTCATGCTTTTTAACGACTTTTAAGGATACATTTCAACAAACTATGAATTACATAAGTATTCCATAAAATACATGAAATTATAATGATGCGAATTTTCGAGCAGATCGGACTATGGAATCGATATGTCCCATACTAACTTCATCCCTCCTTTTCACACCCTTAGGAGAGGAATTTCTAAAAATCCCTTCTTATCGCACGCCTACGTCATACGAAGAACACTCCCTCCAAATTTTAAGTATCTACAATCAGTGGTTTAGGCCCTAGCGTGATTCCATTTTCATGTCATTCAGGACAAAGCCTTTTATATAATGATATAGATTATTAGATTAAAAATATATTTAAGCGCGGAAAGCCGACTCGAACTTGCGGCGAGTAATATAATGTGAGATTTAGGTTGTTTTGAATCGTGTTTTTTGGCACCATTTGTTCTTTTTCTTTTTTCTTGTTTCTCGAATTGGTTAGAATTTTATCTATAGATTATTTCTGTAGTTTTCTTTTTATGAATTACAGCAGGGCAATCGCGATAAATTTATTCAACTGAAACGCAAGTGAAACTTGGACGTTGATCGACTTTTGGAACGATTCGGTATCGCGCTAACGTATTGACAGCTAGTTGAGTCGTTACTGAACCTCAGCCCGAGCGCAAACGCTGTCAAAACAAAAAGTTGATACAATGCAACTTCTACTCGCACGTTTCTGAAACGTTTCTTATTTTAAAATATAACATAGGCTATAATTAAATTATAATTTAAGCTTATATTTTACTTTAAAGCTGTAAAATAACATGCAACGGACTATGTTTTGTTATTTGAGTTTGTTAAAAAGTGAATTGAATTTTGACATTACTTCTTTACGTAAATGTTTTCTGCGCCACATAAAACTTTAGTCACAAGTCACAATTCACACTATGTGTCACTATTCAACACTTATATGGCGTTTGTAAAATATAGCAAAACAATATTAAGAATTCATCTACGTAAATTAAAAACTCCAAGTAATAATCATTCACATCATTGATCATAACTACCAAGTACCAAAACAACTTCACTCGTGTCATATTCATAAAGGTAATATACCTATCGGAATAGAGAAACAATCCCGAGCTGTCAAGCTTAACCAAAATTTGATTTACATCTGTGTATACAATTATGTTTACGTGTGCGTGTCAGTGATGTACAAACATCTTGTAATTCGACAAAATATCGATCATGGAATAATAATTGTAAAATTGTAAACATAATGCCGGCTGTACATTCTCGCCGAGACACAGCGAGGCGGCCCGAGTGCGAGAGTGTAAATGGGTGCGCTCGCCTCGTCTCGCCTGTCTCGGACCCTCTCGGTCCGTTGTCGGTATTTTGCGCCCGAGACAAAGGGTCTCTCGAGGAAAACGAGCGCACTACTGTACACTCTCGCGTCTTTCACTACTAGTCCCGCCGTTGTTGGACAGTGTAGAACAGAAAAATAACAATAATAAACGTCATTATTAGTCATAATATATGAGAAATAAAATTAAATATGATTATAAATCTTTGGATTACAATGATATCTTTCGATGCATGGTGAATGGTGAATGTTCCTTTTCCTCCATCTTCTCTGAGTTCTTATCTGCGATTGAACTAAGCAATAATGAACATGATCGCACTCGGGCAAGGGGCTCTCGCACGAGACTTGCCCGAGAGCTCTCGGCGAGAGTGTACAGCGGGCATTATAAAATGGGATAAAATAAAACTGCATGTATATAATATAATAAAATTGTAATTTTGAAGTAAAATGTGACTTTTCTTCAAAATGCTTGCTGCATAATTAAGTACTCGTATGCATGGTTTTTTCTTCGGAGTCCAGTTTGGACGGTTAATTATTTTAAGTCATGAATTTCTGGTATCCAGGTCAGCAGGAAATCTGAAAAATTGGCCAAGTGTAAGTCGGACTCGCGCATGAAGGGTGATCGGTTTCAACCGGGCATTTTCTAAAACCCGGTACGATACGACACGAGTCACGACATGTCATGACACGATTCGACACGACAAGTTACGTCACGTGACATCAGTACCTACACGATACGACACGACTTCACTAGACCCTATTAATTTTCAATTCACTCTCAATGAGCCTTTTTTTTTTTTTTTTTTTTTTAAAGAAGGCAGGTCGCTATAGCCCTGGCGTCACTGCGACCCATGAGGATCTATTGTGACTCCTTCGCACTAAAGAATCATCCCCAACCCAATACTGCTCATAAATTGAACGATATGGTTGGGGTTGGTGCCACGAATTTCCTCTGTGGATGAGTATTCGTGGCGACCAAGGTGCCTGTTCCTGCTCTGTACTAGAGCAGGACAGTCGAGGAGAAGGTGCATAGGTGTTTCATCCTCCTCCTCACAGAATCTGCAAGTCGTTATGCTACAAATACCCATTCTGTTTAGGTGTTTGTTGAGCTTGCAGTGCCCAGTTAGGCTTCTGGTAAGGATTCTTAATTGGTTCCTACCCAGGGTGAGCACTAATTCTGATAGTTTCTTGTTGAAGCCAGGAATTAGTGCCTTGGAGTGTTCAAGGCCAGGGGTCTCAGCCCATTGCTTCCTGCATAGTGTGTGGCCCCATTCCTTGAGCACTTGTTTTGTGGTACTGGGAGTTATACCACAGACAGGTTCTGGGCCATATATGAGACTCTCGGCCCCAAGCCTAGCCAGTTCGTCAGCGGTTTCGTTGCCGGGGACGTTACTGTGGCCCGGGACCCATACTAGGCGGATGCTGTTGTTCCTTCCCAGCATGTTTAACGTCTCATTGCATTCCAGAACTAATTTGGACGAGACTTCTACGGCAGTCAGTGCTTTAAGTGCAGCTTGACTATCGGAGAAGATAAACACGTTTTTATTAACTAGGGCCATCTCCAGGCTTTCTAGTGAACAACCGAGGATAGCGAAGACTTCAGCCTGAAACACGGTCGCAAACTCCCCCAAACAGGCGTATTTGCCTTTCGGTGGCCTGCCCCCGTAGAATCCGGCTCCCGCACGGTTGTCTTTCCTTGATCCATCCGTGAACCAAACTATGTCGCTAGGGCGGACATCGATTGGGATTTTTCTTTCCCAGTCCTCCCTGGAAGGTATAAAAACCTGATATTGCTTCGAAAAGCTATTCACCTTGATCATGGCATCTGATGGCATGGCCATGACAGGTGATTCACTGAGAGACTGTTCCAGCTGTCGAAATGGGGTGGAGGTCCAATTCGTCTTACCCGCCGTCCTGGCCCTGAGAGCCACCTTTCTGGCCTCCATCTGAACAAGCAGAGGAAGCGGAGTTAAGTTGATCAGGGCCTCGAGAGAAGCGGTGGGTGTTGACGAGAGTGCACCCGTGATTATAAGACATGCCAGTCTCTGTACGCTGTTTAAACTTTTATTACAGTATACTTGTTCAGCCTTTTTATGCCACACTACGCAGCCATATGTGGTAATCGGTCTCACTACGGCTGTATATAGCCATAGCATTGCCTTCGGCCGAATACCCCATTTAGAGCTGACAAGCTTCCAACAGGAACCCAGGGCACATCTAGCCTTTTTCGTAATGTACTCGATGTGCTTATTCCAAGTGAGTCCTTTGTCTAGGATTACTCCTAGATATTTGACATCACCCGCAAACTTAATAGTTTTCCCGAAGAGTATTGGGGGTCTTAGTCCCTCCAACTTCCTCTTTTTGGTGAAAGGTATCAAGACCGTCTTATCAGCGTTTACTGTTAGCTTGACCCTTTGGCACCAATCCTCGACGACTCTTAGTGCTGACTGCATCAACCCAGCGACCACCGATGCGCATTTTCCCACCACCATGATCGCCAGGTCGTCAGCGTACCCTTGAGCGTAGTAACCTAAGAGGTTCAGTTCCCTTAGTAGTTCATCCACTACCAGGGACCATTCCAGGGGTGACAGCACACCTCCTTGTGGGCAACCTTGTGTCAGCCTGATTTTGAGTGTCAGGTCCATGATAGTCGATGAGGCTACTCTGTTGTCGAGCGTGGCTTTGATCCATTTCCTAGTAGTTGGATCTATATTCTTTGAAGCCAGGCCATTTGTGATAGAGCTGGTTGAAGTGTTGTCGAATGCGCCTTCAATATCTAGGAAGACACACAACGCAATCTCTTTATCTTCAATTGCTCTATCAATCCGATCTACCAAGTCCATTAGGGCCGTCTCGGTAGATTTGCCTTTTTGGTAGGCATGTTGTCTTTCATGCAGCGGCATTTTAGTGAGATAGGTGTCCCTTATGTGTAGGTTGACCACCTTCTCCATTGTTTTAAGCATGAAAGAGGTGAGGCTAATTGGTCTGTACGATTTTGGTAGAGCTTTGTCCCTGTTCCCACTCTTGGGTATATAGGACACCCTTACCTTTGTCCATGCCAATGGGATGTAGCCCCACGCGAAACTTGCTCTGAATATTTTCAGTAGCAGAGGAAGGATAATATCCTTGCCCTGCTGTAAGAGGGCCGGAAATATATTATCCTCGCCGCCGGTCTTGTAAGGCTTGAAACTGTCAATTGCCCATGTGACTCGGTCAGGCTTAAAGATCACGGAAGCTCTTCTCCAATCGTCAACTGATGGTCTCGTTTTAACAATCGTGTGAGAGAAGGCTTCGTGATTTTCGAGATGGATACTATTGGGGAAGTGGACTTCGGCTAGTAATCTTAGCGTTTCTTCCGCCGTTTTAGTATAAGTACCATCTGGCCTCTTCAGAGTGCTGGGATGAGAGCTAGGGGCCTTAGATATGACTTTATATAGTCTGGAGGTTTGCGAGGTGTTATTCACTTCCTCACAGAACCTTGCCCAAGAGCGTCTTTTGGCCTTCCTTAGCTCCCTATTAAACGTCGTCAGGGCGGTTCTGTATGCGTCCCAGTTCCCGTCTCTTTTGGCTCTGTTAAAAAGAGCTCGGGTCTCTTTCCTGAGTTGCGCCAGAGTACCGTTCCACCAGGGTACGTTGCGTTTACTTGACGTTTTCTTAACAGGACAGCTTCTGAGGTAAGCATCATTCAAGCTATGCTCCAGCTCTCCCACCGTTAGTTCCAGTTGTTCTACGGTCTTGACAGCTTTGTTGACAGCTGCGAGGTTTATCTGTAATTCCTCTTTAAATACATCTCAATGAGCCTACTGAGCCCTTTTATTTGATGCCCATCTTGCAGAAGTGCTTTCAACTATTTCCCTATCTTGGATGAGCAGCCGTATTGGATGTAGAATGACATTACATCTGTGGAAATTTCAGAAGTCTATTACTTTCAGATGGACAGACGGACAGGCAACGAAGTCTTAGTAGTAAAGCGGGCTGCGGGACCTCACTACTAGGACTTAATTTTTACCCTTTGGGTGCGGAACCTTAAAAATGATAAATTATGCATGATAGTATATAAACTAATTATAAACTACGGATGAGTATGTTATCATTTCAACATTCCTAGATAATTAGTATACTTAACTAAAAATATTTTCATATCGACACAACTTATCGATAACTTGATGCAGCCCTAGTGTAAAATAGATGAAAATTGTTTACACAAAATATCTTTAAATTGTGCACCATGGCTAGTCAAGTTATGTTTTCCATATAATTAAACATATACAGAAGCGAACACGGACGTAAAAATACCAATAACTCGTAGGGAATTGGCAAAAATAAACTTAAAACTAGGTCCTGTCGATGTAGAATAATTCACCTGTGAAATGAATATTTGTCCGGGTTTTTTCGATGTGTGGATCCAGAATCATTCCACAAACACTTAACCATGTTTCTAGAGCAGTATTTCTTAAAATTATTCATTATTTAACTTAAAATCACAATTTTTCTGAGAGCCCAAATTGACAACTATCGGCCCAGGGGCAGACAGACTGTCAAACAGATGAAAAAAAAGCTATGCAACCTCAAATCACGCTTCTCTTTCTACCACGCAGTGTTACTGATAGTGACATCTCGCTTGCTCAGGCCTTTGTTTCTCTATTCCGATAGGTATATTAACTTTATGGTCATATTTATCCATATGTAAATAAACAATTTATCAATTGACCAATTAACGCAACGGAAAAAATTTGTTCATATTTAAGCCAATCAAAATTAAATATGAAGGACGCTGATTGGTCCGCTGTATTGTCTGTCTAAAGGTCAAACGTTGCGCTTCGTTCGAGTTCCATCTAAGGTTGAGTTACGGTTGGAACGTTAGCACGATACTGAAATTTGCTCAGACGCAGCGGAACCGAACCGTAACTGAACCACAACCAAAGCAGATGTGAACCTGAATTGGAACGTTTAAAAATAACGCGATTGCCCTGCTGCTCCAAGTTGCCGAAATTAAAAGCAATTCTTTGCCCATTTTCTCTAAAATTTTGCCGAGTTACATATTTTTTTACTCAACTATTTCATATTAAAGTGCTAAAAAGTAATTCCAACATTTTATAGACGACTTTCTCAACAGTACATTGTATTTTTTTCATACCGTTAAGACGTCAATACAATCCATAAACAGAGGGGTTAGTGCGAGTTTTATTCGATCATACGCATCGAGCGCGTAAACGCGAATTTATATGGGATCAAAGCAGTATCCACGTTAGCCAGTAGATGGCGCTGCTTTGATCCCATATAAATTCGCGTTTACGCGCTCGATGCGTATGATCGAATAAAACTCGCACTAACCCCACAGGCGATATTCTAAACCTTTTACAGCAAAAAATCACAAAACTGTCGCGGGTCTGAGTTGGAATATTTAAAAATACTTAAAATAATTAAAAATCTAACTCCAACATTAGATTATAATTGAAATGATCTTACATGTTGTGCATTAAAACTTATAGAAATACTGTATTTTAACTGTTAAATCACATCTGTAAAATCAGCGAAATCGGCAAATTTCGTATATGGACTCTTAACAAGAAAATATTTTTTAATTTAAATTAGGTACTTAATTAGTGTAAGTAATTATTGTAAAGCTTTTTGTAGATAAATAGTTTAAAGATCTTTTTTTATTAAAAATCAATATGAGATATTAATTCTTTGATTTCTTTTCCTTTGGCACTAAAGGTTTGTACTTTGTCCTACAGGGTGAAAATCGGTTAAAACAACGAACGAAGGCATTGTAAGTTGTAACCACGCGCCAAATCGTATTATAACGACGTCTTAAAATGCCACTTGAAATAGAACATTTATTTCATACACTCCATTGTACCATCGAAGAAATTGATTCCTAGAGGCAGTTGATCGACCTACGTTTGGTTGCGTATGGTTGCGTTTATGACCGCTGCATGCTCGAGAGCGACGAGGCCTGGCAGGCGGCGGTCTCTTTCTGCGAATTTGTCATGTCGCAGAAAGATGCCACGGAGCGGGACAGAGAGAATGATCCCACCTCTCTGCCGCTCCGCCGGCGTAGGACGGGAGTGCGGAGGCGTCGCTACGCGAACCTCCAAAGTCCAAACTCTTGTCTAACGGGGCTCCGGGTCAGGATGGGAACCTGCCCGGCTTTGTCGGCCCCGACGCCGAGGGGAACGCTTTAGTTCGCCTAAGCGTTCCCTTACTTTGGTGAAGTCCGGTCCGAGATAGACCGGCCAGTCGTGGAGGGAGTCCTGTGTTAGACAGATCCGGGATTTCCCTCCGTTATACGGCTGAAGGCGAACCGCAGGTGGTTTTAGTAAGTAAGAGTCTCACATACCCCCGGGGTACCCAACCCGGGGCACCCATGATGGGTTTCCCCTGCGATATCAAAAAAAAAAAATGGTTGCGTTTATGACGCCCGCAACTCCATTGCGCCAAAATTCGTTTATCGCGCGGGAACCGTACATTTCTCTGGGAAAAAAAGTATCCTATGTACTTTCCCGGGACTCAAAGTATCTCCATACCCAACAAAATCGGTTGAGCGGTTTGGGCGTGAAGAGGGAACAGACAGACAGACACACTATCGCGTCTATAATATTAGTATGGATATGGATAAGACGCCTCCGTGGTACAGTGGTTCAGACTTCAGAGCTCGGCTCTTGACTCGGAGGTCGTGGGTTCGATTCCCGCGTTGGAAACATGCTATTTCCAAGTTTGGACAATGCAAATGCAGGCTGATCACCTGATTGTCTGACAAGTAAGATGATCCAAGCGTCGGATGGGCATGTAAAGTCAGTCCTGCGCCTGATCTCTCGCCAGTCGTGTCGGTCTGCCGTCCCACTGGGTTATGAGAGTAAAGGAATAGAGAGTGCTCTTGTGTACTGCGCACACACTTGGGCACTATAAAATAACTCCTGCGTAGCTGTCCTGGTTTCAATGAAACCGGCCACCGTCACCGAAACCGCTGTGGGAGCTATTATTAATATGGATACAGCCGACAGTTCACAACTAATATTGAAATGACAATATCCCAACCAAATCAATCAATTTCTTCGATGGTACATGAAGAATAAAATGAAGAGCCCTAAAATGTTCTACAATAAGATGAATAAGGGTTAACTAAGTTCAGTTTAATGGTACATTGCTTTGAGTTTCCTTAATTATTATAGTAAGCTTATCACGGGTACCTAAATTACATAGTTTATCTCTTGTACTTATCTATGGTACCAGCTACTACTCTTGTACTGTAACTTTCTTTTTTTTAACTTTGTTTTACGAAAGCAAAGAATATTCGCATTTTTCCCTAGCTTTCCGTATCGGAATTTTGAGGTCGCAAGATAAGCGCCCACATCAGATTTTAGATTACACAACAATAATTGTCATATTGTCCGACAGTTTCCACAAACACGTCCACGGACCACGGCATAAAGGTTCCGTTGAAGGGAAAATATCAGCGAATGTTTAGATCTACATCCTTAATAATAATTATGTCCAGTTTCAAATTGTATGGCAATTGGCATTTATGGTAGAGCGATTTGTTTGAAAGATCTTTCGAAGATCCTACTGTGAAAACGCTAGCCCCGTATACACACAACGCTATCCTCCAATCGTGATACAATCATTCCATGAATCGTGCTCCCGGGCCATTGCCCATTGAAAGCACATTTGCTTTAGGCTGCAGCTAATAGTGAACAATATCGCGTAACAACGGTGGCACGAAAGTAAAGGTCGTAAGTCCCAAAACAGTTTTTTGATGATTACTTATAAACTAAATACAATACTAATATTTCCTTTAGCTATTATATTATAAAGTGTGTGATTGTAGTAGTGCAAGTTATTAATTAATTAGTAACTCAATAAGCGTAACAGATATTTCTTGAAATGTCCAATAACTGTATTTTAAAAAGATACACGCGAGACCGCGAGACGGACTCGAGACGGACTCGAGACTCGAGACTTGAGAGCGAACTGCGGGCTTACTCTTGAATTCAATTCCGACCGATCGACATTGGAATTGTGACGTTTCGTACTCTTGAGTGCTCTTGAGTTCGACGCTAGCGCCAAATTGAATGTCCATTTTGAGGAACTAAATGGGATCGGAATTTGCGGTAAACGCTACTCTTGACTTCATTTTGACAGCTGTCATTGCGCCAAGATTGTTTTGGGATTGATTGTCCATTGTGATTTTTCCAATAACAAAAGTGTAACTTTTTAGGGATTGTTTTGCGTTGTAAGTGCTTTTAAGAGACAAATAACTGATTAATATGGCACGATTAGCATTCGTATACAGTATATTGCGTAATTCTCATAAAAAACAATTAAAACAAAGAAGAAATGAGCGTCGGATTATGCGTTATACGGACAAAGCTTTTTCCATGAATGAAGACGAATTTAGGGCAAATTATCGAGTTAGCAAGACTTTGTTTGAGGAAATATTTGATAACATTAAGCCTTTTCTGTCTACTCTTAAGAGAAGAAGTGATATATCGCCAAAATATAAGGTATGTTGTCTTTGATGTGACTTTCATATTATTATGTTATCATGAGCTTTGTTTGGAAGTTGAATAGCACCTATACTACTTGTATAATTCTTGCAGGTTTTAGTGGCATTGTCCTTTTACGCAACTGGGAGTTACCAAAAACTAGTTGGGGGCACATATGGGACACTAATGTCGCAGCAATCTGTATCTAGATGCATTAGAGATGTAACGGCAGCTTTTAACCACCCAGTAGTACTAAGTAAATGGATCAAGTTTCCTCAAACTCGCCAGGAAAGGGATATTATTAAAAGGAGGTAAAGACAAATAAGTACCTAATCATATTTATTGAACTTAGATATTTTTATCAAATTATAATAAGTGTTTTTATAGTACCTTTAGTAACCATTTATTATGCCTTATGTTCCAGGTTTTTTGAAAAATTCCATATACCATCTGTGATTGGTTGTATTGATGGCACCCATGTAGCTATAATCAGACCAACAGAAAATGAAGAGAGATTTTTTAATCGCAAGCATTTCCACTCAAGAAATGTTCTGATTGTAAGGCAATACATTTGACTAATTCTTAATTGTACCTAATTCACTTTATAACAATTTAGTTATTGTCTTTGTTTTACATACTTACAGATATGTGATGCAGATTTAAGAATTCTATCAGTAGATGCTTCTTTTGGAGGAGCATCACATGACAGTTTTGTCTGGAATCAGCATCCCGTAAAACAACATTTAATTGATTTAAACAATAATGGAGAAAATGTGTTTTTACTAGGCAAGTAATAGTTATAATTATAAAACATGGTCAACCTGGAAATTTTAGCTTATAATTTTGAATATATTTTAATTTATTTTACAGGTGATTCTGGATATGCCCAGAGGGAGTATATGATGACACCAATAGTAGATGCTCCTGAAGGATCCCCAGAACAGCATTACACTAAGTTGCACTGTTCTGCACGAAATACAGTGGAGCGTACCATCGGTGTACTTAAAAACAGATGGCGGTGCTTACTCGGGCATAGGGTGCTACATTATCATCCAGATGTAGCAGCTAAAATAATTAACGCATGTTGTGTCTTACACAACATGTGTATCAATAAAGTAGATTTTGATCATGTAGAGAACACAGCAGATTATGGACAAGATAATCCAGCTGTCATTTCTCAAGATTTAACTAACAGCACAGCTGCTGAACTAAGACAAGGCATCGAAAGCCGAAATGTATTAGTTCAGCAATTGTGGGCGAATAGAAGGTAGGTTATAATAATTATAAATGTAAAGTATGGTTAGATTTAGATATTTAGAATCTTTTTGGACTAAAGTTTTGTTATTATTTTGAATATTTTACTTAGTACAATGTGTTGCATGTTATATTTGATGCTATTTCTAAAGTTCCTTTAATTGTCAAAAACTAGATTTTTTATTATGTCTCTAAACGTTATATTGTTGCCTAAGTTCTTAAAATAAAACTGAATACTTAAATCATTTTTATTTTACTTAAATTTAATGTTCTTTTATTTACTTATCTACTAACAATAATAATAATATGACAAAAATTAACAATAAAAATAAAACTCTAATAATTAAAAACAAAATTTAAACATTATAGGGCAATGCAAACATTGGATCAGTATCTTTGACATTTATTGCTAACACATTTTTATTTAATCATCAAAGTGCCAAATCCTTGGCCAATTTTTTACTGGGTAGGTTATGTACTTATAATTAAAAATTGGCTAAGGATTTGGCAACTTTCTAGCTACATCTGAAATTGCATTAGCAATAGACGTCAAAGCACCTGCAATATTGCCAATGTGCTCTGACAATTTAGTTAATGCTTGCGCTGTTGACACTTCTGCTTCAACCCGTCGCGCTTCTATATTTGCAAACTGCTCCATATTTGCATCCAATGGCCTAGGCATTATGGAGCGGCGCCGGCGGGGTCGTGGTGGTATAGTGCTCTGCGTCTCCTCCTGCGTGGGATGCGCAGGTACTGAAATATCAAAAATATAATAATGTAAAACATATTTAACCAAACAAGTTTCAAACTTGTTGCATTGTCACAGAAAATAAGTCAATAAGTTAGAAATAAATGAATAAACAAATACTGAAGTTGTTTTTGTGCCATAGCCCAAAATGTGATATTATATCCCAAAACACTTCTACACTGCACACTTATGTTGAATGTGTTATTGATAGATAACGCATAATAGGTACCTAATCAACATGTTTAAAAATTCCTAAAAAAATTGAATAAAGACACTCACTTGTGGATGATGCTTGCAGGTGTATTGTGTCATCGTGTGATGTGCTAGGTATAGGGGATGGTAAATTCATTTCTGTGTCTGTTATACTATGTGACGGTTCTTCTGCTATCTCTATTACAATTGGTATTTGAGTAGGTGTAGTCTGAAACAAAGAAATAATAATTATTAGATAAACAGATTATATAAAATAAATTGTATTGTAAAATTTTAATATTTAAATATGTCACCCTTTGAGGAAATGGATCAACTGTGAATCTTGAGTCACCTGTGGCAAACTCACGTCCTCCCATCACCGCCACCATTCTATTATCTAAAGCAGATAATGCTGGCAAGTTATCTGCTGTCCCACCACCAGTGCGCCTCATTGACGATGCGAGTTGTGCGCATTGCTTCTTTAGTGCACATTTCTTCTCAGCCCAATACTTAAAAAAATGCATTATTTTTCATGAAATTTCTGTAATGTTTATCCAACCTCCTTTATTATTTTGTGTTAAGTAAGTACCTACCTTCGCCCAGCCTTCACCAGTTTTGTTAGCTCCTCCAAGGGAATTCAAACTTATTGCCAAGTTTGCCCATTTTCTCTTTGTTTCCATTTTCCCTTGACTGGTCCGAAGCAAACCTTTAGCAATTCCTGGGTTTTGTTCCAGGAATTCTGCCAAACTTTCTAACTGGGCGTAAGAAGGACGGTTTGCCATTGTCACTGAAATTCAGAAACTTTTATTGTACAACATAGAACACAGACCAAACGCATGAGTATGTTCCCCTATTTACTAATGATGATTAAATTCAACCAAAAAAAGAAGTTACCTATTCACTCACTAATTGTTATGCACAATAATAAAATACACAAGTTCACAACCACGTCGATTTAAGCACCACCAAGCTCTGCCCGGCGCGATACTCTTGCACCTCAGCCCCAGCCCCGACACTCGAAAACAAAGCCATCAATCACATTTTATTATTATATTCCTATGAGCCCGACAAAACCCTCTTGTTGTACTCCGGCCTCCGCACTCAACTTAATGCTGTTAATGTAAACATAAGCGGGGAATGTGCCGCACCGTCTCTGTACTTACGAGTCATGCTCAAGCGTTGCTTTGTTAACACTTAAATCAGTGAAGTGCGATTGTAAAAATTTACTTACCACTCGCATAAAACTTTGTAACTAACGCACTAAGTATTCATTCCGTATTAATTGTACAATAATGTTCAAAACAAACTCTGTTCAAATTCACTTCGAAAACTTTTTAAAAATTGGAGGGGAAAATAATTTCATTCAACTCTTTTTTTTTTAGTGTAGGCAGCGATCCTACCGCATACAGCCGAAGTCATACATTTTATGATTTTAATCATTTTATGACGCAAAAATGAGTTTAATACTCTACAATTAATCATTTAAACATCTGTTGATATTATATTTATTTATTAGCCTTGTTATTTAGAGGATAAATCATTTTAAAACTCTATTATCGGTTTATCGTAACCTGTCGACCAACACTATTGCGGCCCGTTACGTAGCCAACTTCATGCATAAAAAATAATCGCGGGGCAATTTCAATTCCAATCAAATGTAGCCAATGTTGTGTTCAAGAGTACCGAATCACGTGACTGCAAAATTAAGATTGGAATCTTATTGGCCTTACATTGAAATTAAAATTGGTTTGAAGAGTAAGCCTCCTGAGGTGACAGATCACAGAAATGTTCAACTTGTTTGTTTCAGATTCATTAATTTTTAGTATCTGTTATTTGCGTCGGAAGTCGGAACACATTTTTTTTATTTACTGTTTTAATACAGAAATAATTATCGATGTAAACGACTTAGGTACTAAAAATTAAAATTTTAATTTCCAATGTTGCGCCACCTATATTTCCGTTGCCGCAAACTACTGCCTAGGGAAGGCATTGTCCGTCCGCCACCGCGGTACCTTTAGTTTTTTTCGCTAGATGGCGACGCGAGAGTTTCGTATTGAGTTTTTTCGGGGAGCGCGCGGGCAACATTGGCGGGTTGACTTGCGTCTCCCGTTTTATTTTATTTAGTTTTTAGTATTTAACTCATGTGGAAACGTAATAAACACAGTTTTTGAAGTATAAACGCGAGTGTTTTCGAATTGAGGTGCAAGACCCACGGGCCACGTCTCCCCTACACCAACAATTTTAATTTCGAACGACAATATGATTGACAAACAGCGACATCTATTGTGAATTATTGGTACTGCTAGTTCTGATAATTCACAATAGATGGCGCTTTAAACACCGAGCCGAATGTTAGAATAACAATAGATTTCAAAGAATCCACGATTGAATATCTAGAAAAAATATTTCCAGACACATAAAACCTCCTCCTTTTTGGCAGTCGGTTAAAAATAAAGACAGGTTTATTTTAGCTTTCATTTTGGACATAATGAAATTGATACGTGTTATTTTCATTTTCGTGCATTTTGCCGCAATAAACTTATATTTGTCCTTTCCTGGACGCTCCAAAATATCTCCGTTTTCATCAAAATCTGCTCAGGGGTTTAAGCATGAAGAGGAAACAGACAGACACACACACACTTTCGTATTTAAAATGTTAAGTTACAAAGACAATAAAACGAACACAACAAATCTAAGTATTTTATTATAAAAGAGTATTAACAATAATACATTTCCTTATAGCAGAATTTTTTTATATTAATAAACTAAGTATATGAAATACAAGTTTTATTTTAGAATAGATTTTTACATATTTTTTGTCAGTTAGCGAGCGTATAATATAATATAGGTCGCGCAAAACATAAGGATTGCTGAAAAGAGATTAAACACGTAATATAATACACAAGATACAATATGTCTCTTCTTTTTAATGACTTCAAAAAATTTTGATTGCACTCTTCAATAAGAAAATTACTGAACTTGTAGCGCCACCTATAATTCAGTTGCCGCAAACTACTGCCTCGTGAAGGCAAGTCTGTCCACCGGGGTACCTTATTTTTTCGCTAGATGGCGCCGCGATGAGTTCGGGGGCGCGCGGGCAAATGGCGGGTTGACTTGCGCCTCCCGTTTTATTTTAGTTCTATTATTATAACTCATGTGGAACCCGTAAATAAACACAGTTTCTGATCAGTGCCGTAAATAGGGCAGTGCCACCGGTGCCCAAGCACAGGGCGCAAAATCTCGGGGGCGCAAGAATGAACAGACTAGGCACGATTTTTTTTTTCTTTTTTCTCCCGATATATTCCCGCTGCGCTCCTAGTGCTCAAATTGAAGAAAATAGGCCTAAACATAGCGATAACTTTCGGTACCTATAGTTTCTAATAAAAAACCAAGGGCGTTGTTATAGAAGCTCGCACAGGGCGCAGTTAGAGAAGTTCGCACAGGGCGCAGTTATAGAAGCTCGCACAGGGCGCAAAAAAGTCTATTTACGGCACTGATTTTGATGTATAAACGCGAATGTTTTCGAATTGCGGTGCAAGACCCACATCTCTCCTAGTGCTACATACTTAGTTAGGTTTTTCAATCATAGCTTTGAGTCAAATAGAATCACTTTTAACGTTATATTATATTATTATGATTCTTTTAACAAAATAAATCTAGGCAGTATATAATAAAACTTGAAGAATGAAAAAGAAATCACACGCTTTTACCGAGAAAGATTAATTAACTATTACAAAACTAATGATTAATGAAGATTTTAAACTAAGCTTCTTTTCGGTCAATCTGTACATCAATGTTTAAGTAAACATTAGCTTTGTCCACACTGTACCTTTTTTGTTCAAGTTTGTTCAACGCATGCCATGCGTTATATCGCAGTCAACAGCGAACGTGAGGCATGCCCGCGACGCATGCCCTCTGACCGTATCCAAAACTTTCGCTTTGTTCTTTAATGACAATGTTGGCGTTGCGTTCGTTGTCGCATTCAATTATTGAATGCGCCAATACGAAAGTTGAATGAAAAATGACGAAAATTGAAGATGAAAGTGCACAGCAGTGTGAACACAGCTATTGCCTATTACAATATGTTACTTCAGTACGGTCAATGTAATTTTTTATACCATAGGAAGACTTTTAATGAACAAATAATTACTTACTTATTATTGTTTCTAAAGAATTACTGATCTAAGTTAGCATAATATTTTAATTTATTGTACAAAATTAATTCGTTTTTTTGTGATATTTAGCATCTATATTTTACTATCACAAAAATTGGATTAAATATTACAATTTTTTATCATTTACATTCTTTTTTAACTGTATGTATCTTTCATACACACTATACAAATCCTTTAGTTTAATTTAGAATATTTTATCTCTTTTGCACAAATATTCTGTCACTACACTATAACTAGTCAATCTTAAGCACTTCAATCTCTCTCTGTCTTGCACATTTGCTATATCTTTCAAATTCAACTCAATCTTCATTTACGATAAATATTATCATCAAATTTTACTTATTACAAAAACTTTGCTTCTACTTAATGTCCTAACTCTTTAACCAACTTTTACAAAAGAAGGTTATTACCCCTAGGGTCAATTCACGAGTTTACGATGCATTTTTAAATTTGGAGGGGTGCAAGTAGTGATTACGACGATTAAGATTCTATTTCAAACAATTATTTTCTATTTTACTAAAGTTTTTTACTAAAAATATGAAAAAATTGAAACTTATCAAAAATATCATTTGGTGGTTCCAATTTTTTAACTACTTATATATTTATGCGAAGCTGAGGAAATAAACTGGTAAAAATAATTAAAAAAACATTCACTCGTCCATCCAGTTAACTCGAGTTACGCAACTCGAGTTCAACCCGAGTTAAGGCTCGTCCACATTTGTATCATTTGCGCGATCAGATCTCCGTCGCGATCATCGCGCCGTATCAAGTACGCGTATCATAGTGTGGACGCCTAATAGATCATTCTGCCGATCATGCGCGTATTTGATACGACACGTATCAGACACGGGGTTAATAGCGATCGGGGCGTATCATGATACGCGTATAATTTTGATACGCTTCGATGATACGCGACGGAGATCTGATCGCGCAAATGATACAAATGTGGACGCACCGTTACGTGAATTTTAACTCAGGCTAAATTTAGTTTTGTTTTTTCTGAGTTGGCACATCACTAGGTGCAAGTCTGTCAATTCAATATATTATGTCAGTTCAGTATGTGTACCTTATATACATACATAGTTCGCTGTGAAAGTAGCAGCGCTGAAAGAAAAACTTTTTTTCATCTTGTATAGAAACAAAATTTGCTCTTTTAGCTACAGAGTACAGAGTTCACTGTGCAAGTAGCAGCTACTTGCACAGTGAACTCTGTATAAGGAACACATACATACCCTAATGTATCATTACTTAGTTTTGTTACACATTGTATACAATTTACAAATACAGTTGAATTGAAAAACCGTAGCTTTTTAAACCGGTTGAAAATCGCATCGACTCCTCACGTAATAATGTGAACTGACCCTTACATTAACTGGTTACTTACAGTCTACATATCTGAAGTGGCAGTACAATTTTCATACACTAATTCTCATTCGCTGTCTCCTTCCTATTTCAATTGCCGTCTCATACCCTCACTTAATCACACATTTTGCTCTTTCCCACACTTAGCGGGCCCCTAGACGAGCAATTTTATTGCGATCACGTATTGCGTAATATTATTGACCGTCTAGGGTTGATATTGAACATCGCGAGAACATAATAAAATTGAAGCGTGATATTGACAATACAATTGATCGTCTAGGGGCCGGCTTAAACACTAATTTCCCGTCTCTTTCTCACTTATCCATCTATCTCATTCCCTCTTCAACTTCTTGGGTTCCACTTCATCATCACCAGGGTTAGTTCTCTTCTTGGATATGTTACTCAGGTATCTGATCTCGTCCGTGGTACATTTCATCTTGGACAGGGTTTTCCGGGGGGTGGATGTTGATGGCTCATCGTCAGAGAGGGATGGCAACTTGATGAGAGGCTTCCGCGGTTTTATGTTTGGTAGCGCTGAAAAAAGGGGAAATATTAATAACAAGCTGTTGCCCGCGACTTCGCCCGCGTGGACTTCAGTTTATAGCGCGCGGTATCAACAAAATTGGTGTCAAATTTAAAAACTTTTTAAAACCCTGGTACCCCTTAAATCAAAATACCCAAAAACAGCTGTGCAGTATGCACATAATATTTCATTTTTTAAATTAAGTAAACTTTATTTATACCAAATTTAAAGCTTATTCAACTCAATCTTCATCATTTTGAAGTCGGTACCAGATGAATCTTCAGTTCTCTGACAGAATATTTGAAACTTTTGGAACTGGCACCGACTTCAAAATTACGAAGATTGAGTACAGAAATAGTTGAGTTTTAGCCGAATTCGGAAAAAGGCACTATTAGATGAATTATTTAAGGGACGCATACACAGCCTAAAATTATAACTTAGTTTTGTGATACTTTGTGGATCATGTACCATCGAGGAAATTGATTCCTATGCAATTGATAGACCAACGTCATTTGGTCGAATATGTCAATTCAATGTTAATTGTGATCTGTCGGCTGGGTTTGACGTAACGCAACCAAACTACTTAGGTCCCCAATCTGCATAGGAATCAATTTCCTCGATGGCACATCCAAATTTCCACCCTTAATTCCAACTTCATACTCACATTTACTACTCTTCTTTGAAGTACCAATCGGCAGCACTGACAAGTCAAGTTTGATCTGACTGCCAAAGTGTCGTAACGGCTGACCACTGCTGCCGTCAGATGTCGCCGCAGCTGCGGAAATATTAAAAGGGTGATTCATTGCAAAATGCGCGGTTACAGAGAGATGGTCATAGAGTACATGATAGAAATTTTTGTAGGTAATTGCTATATTGTGTATTGTTACGTGCTGGGTTCGAAGGATTCGGAGAGAGACCTGCTGACTCTCTTGAAGACTCTATTCCCAACACTGGGTCTTACACAAATCACTAGATCCAACCACTAAGCACTATCACTGTCCTAGGTCGTAGCCGAGTCGTAGGTTTACTGGTTCACTCACTATTGATCACTTGTTTTCACTTCGAAGTCGCCTCGAAGATCGCTCGTATCGAACTAAGTTGCCGCTCCTCTACGCGCGACTATTTATATGGGTGAAGACGAGTTCTAGTCTGTACGAGAACATTTCTTCCCGATTGTAAACAAGTAAACAAGTGTGGAATGTTTCTAGAGAATACGCGTAGGTACAGCTAAAGCCATCTAGTATCGAGTAGGGGATTTAGGTCCCCTGATCAGTTTTGCTGGTTTGCCGCTAGATGGCTCTGTGTGTGCGTAACAGTATTTTTGACCCTGACGAAAATAGAGGAGTGTTTTACGGCGTTGCGTGGCATTTTAGTACCTAAACAGATAGACCGATTTTAATAATTGATTTACAAGTAAAACATCTCGATCCGGGATTGTGCGCTTTTATAATTTTGGACGTGGCGGTAATATCGTGGACGTCTGCGGTAAAACGATAACACAGGGAAGTAAAATGTATGGAAATATTTAAATATGAAGACGCTTTTTGACCGACTTCCAAAAAGGAGGAGGTAATACGTTCGGCTGTATGTATTTTTTTTTATGTTCCTCGATTACTCAGCCGTTTGTGGTCCGATTTTCAAAATTCTCCTTGTGTTGTATAGGGTTTAACTCGAATTTGGTACCATGTTCACATAAGTGGTGATCTGATGACGGGATCCTTGAGGAATCGAGGGGACTCCTTGACATTTGTATGGAAACATATTGTGATTTAGATTTTTTCTGAAGCATTCGAGGTAAATGCTACCAAAAAGTAAGACTTCGCACCAGGCTATACGCTGGATCCGAAGGTACCGAACAGAACTTTTGAATGCTTATAGGTACAGGTTCGGGTATTTCGGCGTTGTTTAAACAACTGAAATCATAAGCCAACACATCAATTTGATTAATCATCATCATCACAACTATAATTATACCATGGTCATCACACTATGACCCAATTATTGGTACTTTTCGTGATATTTTGCATCGAAGCAGATGTTTTTGACGATGATTTCACTGATTGTGGACCGATTTTCAAAATTTTCGTGTTGTTGTATAGGATATAATCTTAATTTTATATAACAATTACGAAAGTGGTGAACTGATGATGGGCTCTATGAGCAATCAAGGGAAATCCTTGAAATTTATCAAAACGCTCATAGTGGTTAAAATGTTGTTTCTAGTAAGTTAAACATAATATATTACGAATAAGAGAAATTTTATACAAAGGTGTCTCTTGGTCCAAAGACACTGAACAGAATTCCTGAACCTTTAAAGATAAAAGTTTGGAAATTGCAGCATCGCTTAGATAACTGCAAGCATTTGCCACAATTTTGCTTACAGTGACATAATGTACTGAATAGTTAACATTCGTATTGGTTATTTACGCATAAAGCCTTATTTTGTAGACAACACTAAAAAGAGTGAAATTATTATTTTTAACAAAAAAATGAAAACCGACTTCCAATGTAAAACCAATTATTGTAATATGAACTAAATAGTATTAAATAACTCTTACTCTTTACTAGTGCTTTTTCAGAATTTGTCTAAATCTCAACTATTTTTGTATATATTATAGTCTTCATTACTTTGAAGTCGGTACCAGTCCCAAAAGTTTCAGATATTCTAACATTACTGAACTCACGATTAAATCAGCTGGTACCGACTTCAAAGTAATGAAGACTGTAGTATGTACAGAAATAGTTGAGATTTAGACGAATTCTGAAAAAGGCACTATTAAAGAGCAAGAGTTATTTAATACTTTTTAGTTCATATTACTATTGTTTTTACATTGGAAGTCGGTTTTTAAATTTCCGTCGACGATAACTTTTAACGTGTACGTTAGAGGACCGGCATGTTTAAAGGCCGGCAACGCACCTGCAGCTCATCCGATGTTGCGAGTGTCCATGGGCGACGGTAGTTGCTTACCATCAGGTGACCCGTTTACTCGTTTGCCCCCTTATTTAATAAAAAAAAACATCACGACGTCTACACTCTTCTGATCCGCACAAAACGTCCGCGGTGCGTAAAATCAAAAGGGCATTTAACGTACCCAACGTTTTATCGCTGAAGCGGGCGTTCACGATAACGTGACGTCCAGAATTATTAAAGCGCACATTCAAACCCGCAACCCTCGGCTTGAGCCACCATCAACCACTGGGCCACAGAGTTCTTGAGGGGCTTAGAAGAGCTAATAGAAATTGACCGAAAATTGCATACATTAACAACGCACACGCGTACGGCTATGTCTACTCTGATATTGGAAAATATTTGATTACCTACTGCTAGAAATAAGGATTTATTTAAAAAAAAACACTATAGCAGTAGTACACCGGTAGTCAAATATTGACCATAAATTAAATAATTATTGAGTGCAATTTAATACACATAGCGAGCATTTTAAGATTTTATTAGAGGTATTTTTGCGATTTTTATCCATCGAGAAAAATAAGTTGCATCGTGTTTTGAAAAGACTATGGAACTAGCATATACATATATATATCTTTCTCAATACAAGTACCGTATTCTATCGTACAGACATTCCTCTTCGAAATCTCGCATTTAGGTGTTCTAAGCCCCTTAAATAATAGTAACCTATCTAACGCAGTCGGCTAAGTATACTAACCAGATATTCCCTTGGTGCCGGACGCCTGGTTGGTGTGAGTCAGTTCTTGTTCTATTCTCTTCTTCAGATCAGCTGAAAATATAATAAAAGATAATATTAATATTTTAAATTCCAAAGTGTGTCCGTCTGTCTCTCTGTCTGTCTGATACATCTCTTTAGCTATGTCTACATTATGCAATTTCATCTTCAATTTTCGTCATCTTCTTTTTATTCAACTTTCATATGGCATGTTCAATAATTGAATGCGTCAAAATCCACCCGCGTTGAAAGAAAAGTGTCATAGCGCGCGCTACGATTTCAACGCGCGTCACGGGCATGCCTGCTGTTGACTGCTGTTGTCATGTTCGCTGTTGACTGCGCTATAACGGATGCCCTTTATGAACAAAAAAAGACCCAGTGTGGACAAAGCTTATGATACAGCTTAGCCGATTTTGATAAAATTTGGTATAGAGACACTTTATGGCACGGGAATGAACATAAGATACTTTTATTATTAAGGCTATTAAGGCTAATATAATGTTGCAACTTGCAATCAATAAAATGTAAAATGTCTTACTACATTTTATAAATTCTAATAAAATTTACGAGAAGCATTGTATTATAAATTCTATTACAATTTACAAAAAACATTGTATATTAAAATTAAACATTAATGATTAATGAAGTTAAGAAATAAAATTTAATTTCAGAGATTTTGAAATTCAAATAAATTCATATTATTTTTTTCAATTAAATTTAGCGCCATCTAGTGAGCTACACCATCAAATTTTTTACCGCACGGCTTACAACTATAGCCAAAAGTGTCGTTACAACTGTTGGTCTTAATTTTGTCCGTCTATCCCCCTTTTACAGCGCGTGATAAGGAACTTCGTTCCAAAACTAAATATAAAAATTTAACTATTTTTACAACATTCGGTGTTATGCTGAGTACTCACATACGGTTTTGCTCGATAGTTTTACTCCGAATCGAAGGAAATTACATATTTTACATAGTTAGTCTTCCACAGTGCGTTTTTCGCGTAACTTTCTGCCGCGCACTGTAAAACTCTGGAACGAACTGTCATCAGCAGTATATACGACCTGCAAACCTTCAAGAAAAGAGCGTATTCCCTCTTAAAAGGCCGGCAACGCACCTGCAGCTCTTCTGATGTTGCGAGTGTCCATGGGCGACGGTAGTTGCTTACCATCAGGTGACCCGTTTGCTCGTTTGCTCCCATATTTAAAAAAAAATTAAAAAATCCATAGCCTTCGAGCTGTCAGTTTTGGCGGTCCACACGGTGGTTATTACTCGATTTGGAGTAAAACTATCGAGCAAAACCGTATGTCAGCAGTCAATACTTAGCATTAGCAGGAAAAAGCCGAATCATAGCTCACCTATAGTGGCGTCTTGGTCCTTCTGTCTCCGCGTCAGCTCGCGGATGGACCGGCTCTGCATCCACGCTATTCGCTTGAAGTCCACCATCTGGAATCATCCATCCATCCATCATCATCATCTATACTAATATTATAAAGCGGAAGAGTCTGTTAGTTTGTTTGTTTGAACGCGCTAATCTCAGGAACTATAGGTCCGAGTTGAAAAATTATTTCAGTGTTAGATAGTCCAGTTATCGTGGAAGGGGAAGGAATAGGTTATATTATTTTATCACGCTAAGGGCCGATTTTTCAATCCTCAGATAAACAGACAGATAGTATTTATTCGACACATAGCAAGATATTGAATTTTTCAATCGTCAGATAGGACCGGCGAATAACATCGTTAACTGAGGAATAAAACTATCCGTCGCGTGAACCACCCAATAACCGCTATTAGACAGCTAGTTTGCGTTGACATTGGTAACTGGTATTTGGCTTGAGGTTATAATTTACGTTTATTTTAATAACTAAGGATATTTTCAATTAAATTAATGATCTGGCAATTGAAAAATAATTGAAAAATAATAATAAAAGAATATAATATATATGAATCGAATGAATCCCTTGGAAAGAAAAGAAAGAATCATCAGATCGAGCCTGATCATTATAATTTATAACATGTGGGATACAAAAGATTTTCAGCGCCGATTCAGACTTTTAAAAGAATCTGTGCTACATTTTTAGAATTTAAAATTAAGCACGAAACACAGTCAATAAATAGATAGGTATCCTATCAGGTACCTAATACAGTTGGTGCGGTTCAATAAGTCTTTATTCTTCACAGCATCTGTCTTTTTATTTTCAATCACAATAGAGCAATAAATGTGCACAGGCGTCCGCGTCCGAAACAGACAAATAACTTAAAAACAATGAGACGGAGTCTGTCTTGCTCTAACAATAGAGTATTCAATATATTTGTTTCAACTGTGTAAAGTGCGAGTTGCCAGACTTCAAAAATTAGGTCAGATAGTTATCTATGGAATACATGACATTTGAAAAATTGACTATGACTTATTCGACGGTTAAACCACCTAATAACCTTATTCTCCAGTTAACTATCCGACCTTTTATCTAAGGATTGAACAATCGGCCCTAAGACTAATAGGAGCGAAGAAATAGAGGAAAATTATTATAATATTATACTTAATAAAATATGCAAAACAATGTCTACTATCTTTACAGAAAACCGATTTAAATGGGTATGGATATACTTAGAATTTCGGGAAATGACGAGAGATAGTTTGTATGGAAAAAATGCACGGTTACCGCGCGATAAGAAGATAATTTCGGCGCAACGGAATTGCACTTAATCGCAATGCTATAAGGTCCTACTATCATTAAATCAGATAATACATAAAATAAAATTGTACTGTGCTGTAGCATCTCTAAAGTATCCTGCAAACGATCAAATTGTTTGTCGAATTTTACGTGTTTGTCAAACAGTTTGATAGTGTACAGCTTTGTTTGAAGCGTTTGTCAAACGTACTACGTGTTTGACCTATTTGAAGAGCATTGGCGTAGCGTTTGACAAACGTGTTTGAACGTCGTGTTCCGCTGTATTTGTCAAACAAGATCTCATGATCTCAAACCGATTCTAGCTAATTCTTTGACAAACTTGTTTGATGCACGTTTGTTCGTCTGCGCTGCTGTTTGATGAAAACGTAAACTAAATCAAACATGTTTGTCAAACTTTGATCGTTTGTGGGGTACTTAAGAAACCCAAAAAAAAATGTAGGGATGTTGCCACTTGCCCCTGTCAAAGTCACATTGCTAAGACACCTGTCAAAGTCATGACGTGACGACAGCTGTCACTGTCAACGCGACCGCAGCTGTCACTCACCCGTTTGTACAGCGTCTTGTACTGCGCGCGGAGGTACAGCGACAGTTTGGCGGTGAGCAGCGACCTCTGCCGGAGCTGCACCATTTCGCTGTGCACTGCCAGGGGGGCCATGGCACCTAGGGACAGGAAACTACTACTTAATAAAAAAAATCGGTTGTCTCATGTCTGTAAAGTCGGTTTACTGACGATAGTTGAACGTGACAACTACCTTTGCTGAGTTGAACTTCATAATATTTTATAAGTAAATTTAGTTAATTCGATTTGATAACAGATGTCGCTGTTAGGCCTCTAGATCGCGCTATCGTTTACTCGACAAATCTTGGTATATGTAATTTAATGGAATAAAGTCTTGTCTTCCGCTGACACTCACTGGTTGTTTAATTTATTATTATGCCAGAGGGATTTGCGTCCCAGGGTAACCCTACAGAACGGATCGTACCGTATGACGTCACTCAAGTAGGACTTCCGACTTAGGAGACGGATGTCGAACGCTGCCGAACGCAAAGGCCGATTGCGCTTCCTTGTCGCTCAGTCCGCGCTCTCGCTTGCACTTCAAGCCTTATATGGAACGCCTCAGAGCTGTCAGCGAGGTAACGCCGCATGAACTGTCATGTTTTTCGGGCGCGCAGCCCATATCGAATTATAAGACGTTATCACGTCAAAAAATAAAATTTCCCGTCAAGGAGGAATCGGGCTATTCCGCTACAGACGGCCCTTAACGAGAATTTTTAAAATGAGACATTAATTACATTATTCAATTGGAATATACGTAAGATGGTGTGTATTTATTAACAAAACAACTTTTATCGGTAAAAAATGAAATACGAATAATTTTGAGCGTTTTTAAGCAATATCATCTAAGGGACGCAATGTTTTTTCCCGTATTCTTAAATTAAAATAGCATATATTTCAAATTAACGTTTAGTTGTAGTATAGTTATACAGCAATATGTCGAAATATTTTGTATAAATTACACTATTCAATCGTTTTTAGTGATTTAGACGATTAATTTTAATTAGTAAAATTACATGAATTAAGAATAAATATTATATATATTATAAATATAATATTACAATTTGTCACTTAGGATTAATAAATATAACATTAAATGTAATAATAATAATTTAATTTAGATGTTAGATTCTTGAATAATTGATGTTGAATAATTGTTTACTGATGTCTTTCATAATCATATTATTATGTGTCTTTATAATACGAGTATCAATGGGCATTGTCCAAAAAAAATCACATGTACTTTTTATATTTTTTTTCGTTAAAATAGTGTATTTTAAGAATATAAATTAAATAATTTTAAAATTCATTGGCTAGTTTTTTCTCAATAAATTTTTAAAGTTTCGCTCTGACGTCATCATCGGCGGCCAATTGACCTCTGTAGTATGTTTTTTTTCCTTTCAATCTTATTTATAATGGCTGGTTCGTCAAATGCAAGTTATCATTGTGTGAAAGCTGATACGAGAAGCTTACCAAAAGTTCGAAACGTAATTTTGGTCGAATTTATTGCTAATTTCACGCCATTGAAGGTCAAACTAAGGTTAAACATATTTGTTCAAAAATATAAGTAACTAATGGGTATTTTTTTCGTTTATATACAGAAAAACGATCACTGACCTTATTCCTCGAAATGTTTTTGTAATGAGCAAAATTAAAAAAAAATGGACAATCCCCATTGGCAGGCAACCCCCTACAGCACAAGAATTTCTTAGTGTAGGGACTGCGCAAGTTAACTAGATATTCTTATATGTAGTAATTTCATATAATGTGTTCTTAAAATGTGATGTAATTACTTTTCTGTGTGCAATAAACAATAAACTGTATATATTCCATATCGACAATTTTAAAATTTGTTAGAGAATTACGATTTTATTCACCTTTGAGAGAGAGAGAGAGAGAGAGAGATTTGAGAATTTTGATGTTGCACCGGCGATCGTAAACAGTAGGCCTACTACGAAACTGTTTTGAGACTCAAATAATCGGACGAAAATGCTGCGTCCTGCTCTAACAACGTCATTTCACGTTTGTTAGAGTAGGACGCAGCATTCTCGTCCGATTATTTGAGTCTCAAAACAGCTTCATGGTACAAGGCCTGGTTAATAATTTCTAGTACTTATTATTATAATTACTTTTAGTTACATAGTTTCTTTGTTTTATGCTATTTTGAAATATAGGCAAGTTATTTTGTAAAAGTTTCGCAATAAGCAGTATTCACATATATCCTCATCACAGTTCTTAATGGAGGGTCAAATTGGTTGCACCCGCGATGGCACTTCAGACCTGTTTGTGGCCCTTCATACATTTGATGAAGGTTTTCATTTATAAATCATTGTTAAACTAGTTAAAATGTATCCCTTCAAAGGATATTTTATTAATGAATATGTTTAATTTTGCATCTAGGAAGCTATAAGTGCGCAAAATGTTGCAACCGCGATAATGGAATCGCCCAATGGTAGAATTTTTAATTTCCCGCCAGTTGTCATCGCCCCGCCAGTTGTCATCGCCACCTCAATGCCCTCTGCCGCTTCTTCGCAGGTACTAAAATAAGTGTCGGTCAAAAAGTGTCGTTACAACTTTTCCGCCTAGCCCCCTTTCGCAACGCGCGATAAGGGACTTCATTCATTCTAATACAGGTGGCACTCGGGGACTGCCGTGATGCAGCTATAGCAGTCTAGAGTCTACACGCATACGTCTAGTCGCACGCACACAAACACCGTGTCGATTACTCTTTCTCATTACTCTGATATGTTCTTTACTTCAGTAACTGTAAGTAATCCCATCCAAACCCACCATCTCACCCAATATCCCACCTTCTCCGACCGTATGCGTTGGTCTTGCAGCCACCTGCGCGCCCTCTTGCAGCCTCTTGCGGAAAGCCGGTGATATCTTGTCGTCGAAATGCTCTATGGCCATGCTGGATATGTCACGTAGCTCTTGCAGCACTTCGTGAGCTCTGGGAGGCTGTTTGGATGACTCGACTATGTGGAGTACACGACGAATCTCGTCTATCACCTGAAATGTTTAAAAAGTCCATGTAAGTTGCGCCAAATCTTATTAATAACTGAAATCGCGAAGTCGCGGAGTTCTTGTGAAGTCTCTGGAACATAAAGTTATTCATGTTATTGTTTTGTGATTGGTCATTTTAACCCATCAAGCCCCATAAGCTCACCGGTGAGCAAGACACAATATAATAACAATAGATTTCCAAGAATCCGCGATCGAAGGATTAAAGTTGTAAGTGAGTACCTAGTTATGAAGTATTGAGTAAAAATTACACAATTTTGTTATTATAGCATGATATAATAAATAATAATCTATATCTTACTAGCTGTCCCGGCAAACGTTTCTTTGCCATATTAAGTATATAAAGTATTTTTTTTTAATTTGGTCGAAGCGCTAACTGTCGGACAGACTAAAATAAAAATCCGAATTCGAATATTATTTAAAATTTGACACTGCGATGGCAGCCGACTGTCGGATCCAATGTAAAACATTCCAAAATCAACAACTACTAATAAATTAAAAATTAATTAAAAAAACATTGTCCAGCGGACAAAATTGTGAATCTAAACCATTCCCAGATCCCCTTGAACACACACAAAAAATTTCATCAAAATTGGTCCAGTCGTTTAGGAGGAGTTCAGTCACATACACACGCACACAAGAAATATATATATTAAGATATATTAAATTCTCGTGTCACAGTGTTAGTCCACGAACTCCTTATTTTTTTATTTATTTATTTACCAAATAAGACATATTACAATTTTACATTTTAATTATAACAGCATTTAAAACCAATGAGGTTTGTGCAATGCTGCGATACAGTCCTATTCACAGAATATTATGTGGTTATAAGTTAAACAAACTACAAAATATTATATTAGCCAGTTGGTACTATAAAGGCGTTATTTTATACGTTAATAATAGCACATAATATTTAGGAACAAGATAGATAATATTAGATAGAATTAGGTACTTAAATGCAACGATGTCAATACTTCTTAAATGTTTAATTGAAGAAAATAGGTTTTTAGTTTATGTTTGATGTTATTCTCAGTTAAGTTATTAATGAGTTACCTAAAGGTGTACTTTAGGTAACTCATTGATAAGGCGCGAAACGATATAACTAGTAGTTCGCTCGCCGTACCTATTGCAGGCTCGAGTCGTCAGGAGCCGGTTTTGTGTGACTCGTGTTCTTACAGGGTGTTCAGTAAATACTTTTAAACTTTCATTAAAATATTGTTCTTTTAACACAGTATACTTAAATTTCGTAAAAATCGGTAAAATATTACAATGCTTAAATAATCCGTCATCGTTATTGTCATATTTCTGTTTTATATTTGGAGAAACTATAGATTTCAAAATTCTTAGTTGCAGAGTATATATTTGATTCAGGTAGCTTTTGAAGGTACAACCGTATGTGCCCAGGCCATAATGTATGTACGACTCAGCAAACGATTTGTATAACATTAACTTAACTTTAAACGGAATTCTATTTTTTAATATGGTAATGTTGGACAAAAATTGTCGTAATTTATCGCATATGACTCTAATGCGATGGTTCCAGTTAAATTTATCGTCAATTATCAACCCAAGGTATTTTTGGGAGTTTACTTCCTCGATAGTTGGACAATCACATGAGTCAACTTTGGTAAGATGCAAGCAGCTGTGCTCGTGAGCAATTAATTTAGTGTTCACAGATTGTTTCCGAAGATATGGTGACTTAATACACAATAACTTAGTTTTAGAGGCTTTAATTACTAGGCCAGCATCGTGACACTAACGTTGGATTGCGTGAAAATCTTTTTGTAAACACGCTATGTAAATTGCCGAGCATAAAATATGATGTAAGTAGCCTCAGAATCCCGAAAATTTCAAAGGTGAGTAGCTCCAATACTGGGGGGTTCGTCAGTGTGGATTTGGTAGGGGGGGTGTTTCCCCTCAAAAGTTATTTCAGTGTTAGATAACCCATTTATTGAAGAAGGCTATGTTTTTACCTTGGAAGTCGGTTTTAATTTTTTGTTAAAAATAATAATAATTTCACTCTTTTTAGTTACACTAGTACTAGTGTAACTAAAAAGAGTGGAAACCTTCGCGTATATTTTACGTATTTTATTACAATTTGTTAAGTGTTGAGATTTGTAAACTTTATATTTTTAAGAAAATTTAGTTCCGCAATTCAACAACAGATGTCGTTGTTAAGCATCTGCATCGCGGTATCGCTTACTCGACAGCATTTGATATAACTAATTCGCTACAATAAATTTTTTCTTCTCGCTCACACTCACTGGTTGTCTTAATTGATATTACGCCAGAGGGATTAACGTCTCAGGGTAACCCTACAGAACCATAAGACCAATTTTAGGCGTATGACGTCTTTTCTTTACATTAAGTCACAACTCACACTCACAAAATAATATATTATCAGTGAAGTGAACAGTAGTTAGTAAAGTATTCGATCTGTATAATATAAAGTAGTAAAATATTCGATGTGTCGTCTGCCGCCACGCGCCGCCCGCGCGACACCGTCGCCTCTGTAGCGCCGACCGCCGTGTATTAAACAAACAGGTGTTGTTATGTAACAATACATAATTATTATTACGAGTTAGTATATCCATACCTATGCCTTGTACTACTATCTATTCTGTGCCATGAGACATTGGTGACCTTAACACTTTTTGGTAGCATATTCTTAGAAACTTCACATAAAACCAAAATCACCATATGTTTCCATATAAATTTCGAGGAGTTCCCTCGATTACTCATGGATCCCATCATCAGGTCACCACTTTTGTGAACATGGTACCAAATTGGAGTGAAACCTAATAAAACAAAACAAAAATTTCGAAAATCGGTTCACAAACGGCGGAGTAATCGTTGAACATACAAAAATAAAATAAAAAATATCCACAGCCGAACATATAACCTCCTCGTTTTTTGGAAGTCGGTTAATAAGAAGTAGACCACGTGAAGGATCATAGGCTATCGATTTTAATCATTTTTTCAGTGGCTATAATATATTTTATACCCGTGCGACGCCGGGGCGGGTCGCTAGTATGTATTAAGATAGTAGATTTTTTTCCAAAATCAACTGGTTTTAGAATTCAAAAGATAGAGAAGGCAAAATAAATTTATTTTTGGAACGAAGTTCCTTATCGCACGTTCGGCGTATATATCTGAAGGCTAGACAGAACGATATTTGACCTTGATTTGTCCTCGACACTTTTTTATTAGTACCTGCATGTTAGGGGCAGATGGCGTTGATAGTAAGTATTCCCGTGCGTCAACTAGAGTATAATTATACTAATAGGCTACTTCACCTAATTTTTTTCTTCATGCTAATCGCTTCATAATCATTCATTTTTACAAAAAAACTAACTATTAATATTTTACACAGTAGAAACCCATAAAAATGTTTATTGAAAAATATTATGCCTCTTAAATGGCGCCGAAAACACTGTCCGCCATAGTGTGACGTCATACGCTTTGTATTTTAAACTCTCTTTATTGAAATTTTTTTAATGTGCTTAATGTACGAGTCTAAAAGAGCCCAAAAATTATAAAATAATTATATTAGAAATTAGAAATCATTTGTAATGTTGAAAACTTTTGGAGAAAAGTTTTGGCCATTTCATTACCCATCTACAATAAATGGAGATAATATAATATATAAAACTGATGTTTTATTTGAATTTATGAAAAAAATATATAATAGGCTTATTCTTATTATTTACGTACAAATAAACTTACATATAGCGAGCGCGATAAATAAAAGATATTAAATTAGTATGAGGATGACGTCACATCCAAATCGGAAGTACCGCAAAAGCGTTTTCGTCAGTACAATTCCTATTTTCATAAAATCATATTTTCAAATCGACTTTATTTATCAATCATAAGCTTTTATTTGATAATAAGGGTGAAATACGGTTTCCTAGGCCAAGTTCTACTAGAAATATGCATTTGTTCAATGAATTTGAATATAGGTCAAGTAGCCTATTATGTATACAGGTTTTTTGAACATAAGAAATAACTTCGTTCCATTTGGGTGTCCTTTGACACCTCTCAAGTTTTTTGATACACAAATTATGCAGTTATCTATAATGCAATATAAAGTCGTAACTCCAACGTCAACTTACCCTCCCAGGTATAAAGCAGCATAGACCATTGTCGATGAACTTGGAGTATGTCATATTGAGCATTGAGATGCGCGTTTCGATGGACGTAAGGATGTCGCAGTGACGCGCGAGGGGGTGGTATCTGTAATGTACAGTATGAAACAATTATTAATGGTACTATTATTATTATTAACTACCTGCTGTGCCATGCGGTTTATTACCCTCTATCTTCTAGGAATACCCTGGATTAACACATACGCTACTGCGTATGTGTTAATCCAGGGTATCAACTAACTCTAATTTTTTTTAATCGCTCCAGCCGTTTAAACTTGAAGAAGTAACAAACTTACAAGCACACATTTCGCCTTTATAATATTGGTGTGATATCCCACAATATATTAATTTATTGCGCAGAATTTATTTGATCACGCGGAAACCCTACTAATTACTACATCTTATATATAAAATTCTCGTGTCACAATGTTAGTCCACGAACTCCTCCGAAACGGCTTTACTAATTATTAAAATATATTTTGCAGTACATTTTATGAACCGAATTCCAAAAAACGAGGAGGTTATATGTTCGGCTGTGGATATATATATATATTTTTTTTTGTATGTTCAACGATTACTCCGCCGTTTGTGAACCGATTTTTAAAATGTTTGTTTTGTTGTATTAGGTTTCACTCCAATTTGGTACCATGTTAACAAAAGTGGTGACCTGATGATGGGATCCATGAGTAATCGAGGGAACTCCTCGAAATTTATATGGAAACATATGGTGATTTTGGTTTTATGAGAAGCATCCTAAGCATATGCTACCAAAACTCAAGATTTTGCACCGAGGTATACTATGGTTTCGAAGATACTAAGAGAACTCCGGATTCCTTATAGATACAAGTTTGGGAGTTTAGGCGCTGTTTTAAGAACTGAAAGCATATGCTTCTATGCTAATTGAATTCATCATCATCATCATTACCAAGTCAGGGTCACCAATGTCACCAAATTCAACCTTATCTCCAGAGCATAAGGCACACATTTGACATTACTTCTGAGAAGTTAAAGTTGCTTCGATCATGTAACATTTTGTCTCACTTCGCCGAGATATTCTGTAAAACAACCTAATTTCAATCTTTTGCATTGCGTTTAGCGTTCATGGTACAATAACTGTCGTCTGCCGGGTACCGTAATATACAGTGCGAGGCGTGTGCGACAAGTCGAGCGAGCACCCTATTGAAACTAGTCCGGTGACCGGCTACTTAGCACGTCACACGTGTTCACTTCGATTTTTTTTAATGTATTGTTTAAAATTGTCTGCAGGCTGCAGCTGATATTATATTTTGTAAGTGTGACTGTAATAAGATACCTACGTAGAATAATATACAGGTCTATTATTCTACGTATAGTACGCGATGGCTTACTAGGTAACTAAAAAGAGTGAAATTATTATTTTTAACAAAAAATTAAAACCGACTTCTAAGGTAAAAACAATAATAGCATCCTTATAATATAAACTAAAAAGTATTAAATAATTATTTCTATCCTAGTTATTAATAGATGTCCGAATTTATATAATACAACACCACAATGTGGCCGCTTGGGAGTTGAAGCGTTCGAGACCGGTTTCAGCACGATACTTATAATTTGTAGCTAATACCTAGTTTGTATCCTTCGACCGTGGATTCTTGGAAATCTATTGTTATTCTATTGTGTCTTGCTCACCGGTAAGCTTGTAACAAGATACGTAGAATAATATTATACAGGTGTATTATTTACGTACATAGTACGCGATAGTTTAGTACTAGGTAACTAAAAACTAAAAAGAGTGAAATTATTATTTTTAACAAAAAATTAAAACCGACTTCTAAGGTAAAAACAAAAATTACATCCTTATAAATGAACTAAAAAGTATTAAATAATTTTTCCTATCTAATAGTGCCTTTTTCCGAATTCGGCTAAAACTCAACTATTTCTGTACTCAATCTTCATCATTTTGATACTAATACTCTCGTGATCATGATTGGCGTCCAAGCGATAAATAATAACAGCATCAGAAGTGGCCTCAAAAAGTAAATAGAGTTGTGATGCACATTGAGGGCGACGAGCTTTGACTTGATTGCAACGGTAGTACTTTTTTATACCTTCTTCCGTTCTACATGTCTTCCTCAACGACCATACTCTTTCATCATACACTGTTTTTCTGCATCTTGAACATTTTCGTATCCTGGCCTTGTACCATGAAACTGTTTTGAGACTCAAATAATCGGACGAGAACGCCGCGTCCTACTCTAACAAACGTGAAATGACGTTGTTTGAGCAGGACGCCGCATTTTCGTCCGATTATTTGAGTCTCAAAACAGTTTCGTAGTAGGCCTACTGATACCAATACCCAGTTTTTACCTACACTCCGCTTCTTTTTGATTGAAGATTCTTCCGTTTCAGAGTCACTTTCGGAACAATACACGGGAATATCACCTTGATCTTCTGT
Organism: Polyommatus icarus; assembly: GCA_937595015.1. Classification (NCBI taxonomy): domain Eukaryota; kingdom Metazoa; phylum Arthropoda; class Insecta; order Lepidoptera; family Lycaenidae; genus Polyommatus; species Polyommatus icarus. The sequence continues at coordinate 1,960,949 of OW569342.1, read as the reverse complement.
ATCAAGTGGTAATTGTTCTTGCTCCATTTTATAAATACTAAATAACTATGACACTTGATAATACAAAAATAACTTTTTGTTTAATATTATTCCTTAAAACAAAACATCACTCATTTAAAACAAAACTCACAACCTATTCGCAGCTTACAGGATATTAGTAAACAAACACTAGAATGCCGGCAACTTCGCATGTGTAAGTAACGTCTCGCTTGCTCCTACGTTCACGCCCCATCATCGTGTGGGAGCGAGAGAGTACTAACTACACGCGCGTCGCAAGCGCGCAAAAAACATTTTCAGTAAAATAAATGTATTTTTTAACCGACTTCCAAAAAACGAGGAGGTTATTACAAATAACGTTGTACGAAATTTATTAATTGTTCTTCAATGATAATATTTGAGTGACATAAAAGTTGTACAAAACCGTTTTAAATGGAGGTCCGATACTAGGATGCATATTAGATATAAACAATTAGGAATATTGGCACACAATCAGTATTTTTTGTGAAAGAAAAATATAATTACTGTTTTATGATAATATTTGCTGCGCAGTAGAATAGAAAAGTGTAATATGTTGGTGATAATTTTGAATTTGTTTGGTGTATCATATTTTGTTGGTCCAGTAGTTCAATTGCAGTAAAATAATTTAATTTAGAGATGTATACATAGGTGTACATTTAGATTTTTGGTGAACAGTTAAAAATTACCCTTATAATATTAGTATAGATTATCATATAATTAATTATTCTGATAAATGATTATCATCTCACCTCCGCTCCGACTCCCGTCGCGGCAGCTGCGCCTTCACACTTTTCAGTGCTAGAGCATGTCTCCTCTCTATCATGAGGAAGCCTCGGTTGAGTAGCGTCATGCATATCTCGTTGAACGATTTTGACACCTGAAAGCATTAGTTGCATCATTGGGCCTTACTAATATAAAAACACAGTTAATAACATCCTTATAATAATAACTAAAAAGTATTAAAATGTGTTTCCATATAAATTTTGAGGAGTTCCCTCGATTACTCATGGATCCCATCAGCAGGTCACTACTTTTGTGACCATGGTACCAAATTGGAGTGAAACCTAATACAACAAAACAAAAATTTCGAAAATCGGTTCACAAAAGGCGAAGTAATCGTTGAACATACAAAAAAACCCACAGCCGAACATATAACCTCCTCGTTTTATGGAAGTCGGTTAAAAATTACACAGTATTAACACTGTGGAGTGTAGACAAATAACAGAATGTATTGTTCTTGTCTGACACAAAAATTGATCACATGTTAAATGGATGAGGATGGAAGATAACACATGTATTTTTAACCGACTTCCAAAAAACGAGGAGGTTATATGTTCAGCTGTGGATATTTTTTGTATGTTCAACGATTACTCCGCCGTTTGTAGATTTTCGAAATTTTTGTTTTGTTGTATTTGGTTTCATTCCAATTTGGTACCATGTTCACAAAAGTAGTGACCTGATGATGGGATCCAGGAGTAACCGAGGGAACTCCTCGAAATTTATATGGAAACATATGGTGATTTTGGTTTTATGTGAAGTGTACTAAGAATATGCTACCAAAAAGTCAAATATTGGGTCAAGATATACCATGGTTTCGAAGATGCTGAGAGAACTCCTGACTCCTTATAGATACACGTTTGGGAGTTTCGGCGTTGTTTTAAGAACAGAAAGGATATGCTACTATGCAATTCATATTCATCATCATAATCATCATCATCATCATCATCATCGTCACTACTTTATATATACAGATCGAATACTTTAGTAACTTTACTTTATAAAATTTTAATAGACAAATAGAATTAAAATAAAGTTATTTTAAAAAGAGTATTTAAACAAAACAAAGTCATTGAGTGTCTTTTTAATTAGTTATACTTATTAATCGATAGATGGCGCACTAAGTATCGATTTGAAATTGAATTCTTGATTACAATTTACAAGACCAGCTGTCAATAATGATAATATTATATATTATGAGTAGCTACGCTAAATCCTATGCAAGTTTATACAATTTTTTATCTGATAGATCCTTCGATCGTAGAAAAACGAGACACAATAGCCTTTCTATTGTTATTGCAATCGCCGGTGACCGCTTGGGGCTTGAAGCATTAAAATTGTTAAATTACTTAGCACAATATGTTCACTTCACTGATAATATATTATTTTTAACCGACTTACAAAAAACGAGGAGGTTATATGTTCGGCTGTGGATTTTTTTTTTTGTATGTTCAACGATTACTCCGCCGTTTGTGAACCGATTTTCGAAATTTTTGTTTTGTTGTATTAGGTTTCACTCCAATTTGGTCCCATTTTCACAAAAGTGGTGACCTGATGATGGGATCCATGAGTAATCGAGGGAACTCCTCGAAATTTATATGGAAACATATGGTGATTTTGGTTTTATGTGAAGTGTACTAAGAATACGCTACCAAAAAGTCAAATATTGGGTCAAGGTATACCATGGTTTCGATGATGCTGAGAGAACTCCTGATTCCTTATAGATACACGTTTGGGAGTTTCGGCGTTGTTTTAAGAACAGAAAGCATAAACTACTATGCAATTCATATTCATCATCATAATCATCATCATCATCATCGTCATCATCATAATTACCACGTCGTGTTAAGGCCACCAATGTCTCATGGCACAGAATAGATAATAGTACAAGGCATAGGTATGGATATACTAATAATAATAATCATGTACTGTATAACAACACCTGCTTGTTTTTAATACACGGCGGTATATATATCGAATACTTTACTAACTACTTTATATACAGATCGAATACTTTACTACTTTATAAAATTTTAATAGACAAATAGAATTAAAATAAAGTTATTTTAAAAAGAGCATTTAAACAAAACAAAGTCATTAAGTGTCTTTTTAATTAGTTATACTTATTAATCGATAGATGGTGCACTAAGTACCTATCGATTTGAATTCTTGATTACAAGAACAGCTGTCAATAATTATGATAATATTAAATACTCGTATTATGCTACGCTACATCCTATGCAAGTTTGTACAATTTTTTATCTGATAGATCCTTCGATCATGGAAAAACGAGACAGAATAGCCTTTCTATTGTTATCGCAATCGCCGGTGACCGCTTCGGGCTTGAAGTATTAAAATTGTTAAATTACTTAGCACAATATGTTCACTTCACTGATAATATTATATTATTTTGTGAGTGTGAGTTGTGACTCTTAACAAATTGTAATAAGACACGTAAAATATACGCGAAGATTTATCTACTAGTGTAACTAAAAAGAGTGAAATTATTATTATTTTTAACAAAAAATTAAAACCGACTTCCAAGGTAAAAACAATAATAACATTAATATGAACTAAAAAGTATTAAATAATTTTTACTATCTAATAGTGCCTTTTTCCGAATTCGGCTAAACCTCAACTATTTCTGTACTCAATCTTCATAATTTTGAAGTCGGTGCCAGTTCCAAAAATTTTAAATATTCTGTCAGAGGACTGAAGATTCAGCTTTCTGGTACCGACTTCAAAATAATGAAGATTGAGTACAGAAATAGTTGAGGTTTAGCCGAATTCGGAAAAAGGCACTATTAGATAGTAAAAATTATTTAATACTTTTTAGTTCATATTAATGTTATTATTGTTTTTACCTTGGAAGTCGGTTTTAATTTTTTGTTAAAAATAATAATGTAGACAACACTAAAAAGAGTGAAATTATTATTTTTAACAAAAAAATGAAAACCGACTTCCAATGTAAAACCAATTGTAATATGAACTAAATAGTATTAAATAACTCTTACTCTTTAATAGTGCCTTTTTCAGAATTTGTCTAAATCTCAACTATTTCTGTACATATTATAGTCTTCATTACTTTGAAGTCGGTACCAGTCCCAAAAGTTTCAGATATTCTAACATTACTGAACTCACGATTAAATTAGCTGGTACCAACTTCAAAATAATGAAGACTGTAATATGTACAGAAATAGTAGATATTTAGACAAATTCTGAAAAAGGCACTATTAAAAAGTAAGAGTTATTTAATACTTTTTAGTTCATATTACAATTGGTTTTACATTGGAAGTCGGTTTTCATTTTTTTGTTAAAAATAATTAAAATTCAATTTGTAATAATTATGTTGTAATCTATTCTTGAGTTCTCTTTGCAGTTACATAGCTTAGGTACTAAAAGACTAAAATAAAAGTTATAGTTTTGTCATTTTTCGGGTTCAGTACCCAAAGGGTTAAAAACGGGACCCTATTACTGAGACTTCAATGTCTATCCGTCTGTCTCCAGGCTTTAACTCAAGAACGGTAATAGCTAGAGAGATATGAAACTTTCACAGATTCTGTATATCTGTTGCCGCTATAACAAATACAAAAAAAAAAATATTTAAGGGGGGCTCCCATACAAAAAACACATTTTTTCCTATTTTTGTTCTAAAATGGTACGGAACCCTTCGTGCGCGAGTCCGACTCGCACTTGGCCGATTATTGTATATTCTCTTCTAGATTACTCTGTACAGTCATGTACTAAAAGTTAATAATTTAAATTGCAATTTTGACTCAAAATTTACGATACCTAACATCTAGAATTCTAGAACAACAAACATTCAAGCATCATTCAAGTTTCGCATTTTCATAGCACATTCTAGACGTCTAGAAGCGCAAAGTAGTGTTAATAGAAGTTTAATTAGCTGGAGGCTGTCGCTAATTTGTAGGAAAAATATCACATCTATAAATAAAATAGCTTACCAGTCTGTTCTTAGCGATTTCATCGTACGTTAGATACGAAAATATATTCTCAATAACCAACGTTGGAAGGTCCAGAAAAGCCATTTTTGGATGCTCTAATTAACGCTAATAAGTTTCCATTGCACGCACTACCTAAAATAATCGTTTAAGTCTTTATTTCTTGCTTTTGAATCGGTTAATAACAAATTATTCGCGAGTTTTCTGCGAAATTGACAACTTTGGGCCTTTGTAATCAGCCATCAATGAAGTCGATTCATTCCCTATCCTTTTCACTGTTATGTATTATCGAACTATGTAGAAAAGAATAGAAGATCCAAGTCAAACCCAAACAAAGCCTACGCATGGGCGTTGGAAGTGTCACTGTCACTGTCAATTTGATATGTTATTTGTTTTTTTACAACAAATATACTGCTTAAGCAGTAAAATATTATGTTTACTGCCTAGGCTAAACAAATACAATATTTTACAGTACCCGGCAATAAATATTGCACATCGACCTTTAGAAAGAGACATTCGGCTAATTTCGGTTTCATAGAGCGTTATCTTTGTAGCACACGCCTATTTGACATTATGTCAGTCGTTGTTCAAATTCAATAGAGTGCAGTCGCGTCCAGTTCAAAATATATATCTAGAGTTGTTAACACCCCTAAATTTGCTACAGCTGTAATTTTCCAAACGAATTTTAAATACGTAAACATAATTTGAACACCCTTTTTTATTTTATTTTACCCGAACCTAAAGCCATAACTTATAGAAAATTTGGTGTATTTTATACAAAGAATAATAAAATTGTCAAAAGGAGCAAACCATAATTGTTTTAACAGCTCCTAATATATACCGGACTTTTTGTATTTCGTGCGTAAGAGATAACGCTCTACAAAACCGAAATTAGCCGACTGTCACCTTCCAAAGGTCGATGTGCAATATTTATCGCCGGGTACTGTAATCTTGTTTAGAATATTCTTGGGAAAGGAGAAATATCATAAAGGAGAATGTCTAAATTGGGACCATCTCCAGACTCCAACGTATAATAATACTAGACGTTCCGCACGGTTTCACCCGTGTAAATTGGATATTTCACAGACAAATTAGTCCACAAAAAATATCCTATGATCCTTCACGTGCTCTACTTCCTATCTGACCCAAATAACAGAAAAATTGCTCTAGTAGTTCGTGAGATAAGCCCTTTTAAATAATTTCCCCAGTTATTTCCACATTTTCCTCTATTTCTTCGCTCCTACTAGTCTTAGCGTGATAAAATATAGACAAATTTCAAATCGGACCAGTAGTTTAGTTCCTGAGATTAGCGCGTTCAAATAAGCCCTTTAAAATAATTTTCCACGTTTTTCCACATTTTCCTCTATTTCTTAGCTCCTATTTGTCTTAGCGTGATAAAATATAGCCCATAGCCTTCCTCGATAAATGAACTATCTAATATCCTCTTTGCTAATACTGAAAGAATTTTTCAAATCGGACCAGTAGTTCCTGAGATTAGGGCGTTCAAACAAACAAACAAACAAACTAACTAACTAACTAACAAACTCTTCCGCTTTATAGTATTAGTAATATAAGTATAGATTATTGATGAAAATTCGTTTATCATGCCGTAACCATACATTTTCGGGGATTAAAATTACTATCCTACGTAAAGGACATCCAGGACACCGAACATCCGCGTAATTAATTTCATTAAAATCGGGTCAGCAGTTTAACCGTAAGGAAGGTGGTAACAGAAAGTCTGACAGCCACACTTTCTCATTATAGCATTAAGGGGCCGGGTACCCTCGAAATTCTCATACATACGTAATACCAAAATCATTTTCTCATACGAAAATATTTAACATGTTTGAGTTATTTTTCAGCTTAAAATAGTAATTATCTGCGTTCCTGCACAAAAATTTACTTCAAAATATTTAAACATAAAAAAATTATTTTTGTTTAAATTTTTTTTTTAGTAAATGTACTACTAAATATTTAAACATTAAAAAATAGAGTAAAACACTAAAAAATATATAAATTAATACAAAATTTACTACAAATTTATGATACCCATAGGCCATAACCCAACATAATGGGGTGAAGTGCAAAAAACATATCCCCTCATTTAGTTAGGACTTAGCTTTAGCCCTTACTATGTAAAACATACATCTCAATGGTAAAACATAATATTTAATAGTAGTAACAATAAGGTACACAATATAATATAAATGTTGTTTTGATGCATAATGCAACGACCATTCATAATATTTAAGAGGCCGGGTACCCTTGGAATTTCTCATACATACGTAATACCAAAATCATTTTCTCATACGAAAATATTTAACATGTTTGAGTTATTTTTCAGTTTAAAATAGTAATTTTACCTAGGTTCCTGCACAAAAATTTACTTCAAAATATTTAATTACAAAATAATTTTTTTTGTTTAAAATTTTTTTTAGTAAATTTAGTACTAAATATTTAAACACTAAAAAATAGAGTGAAATACTAAAAAATATATAAATTAATTGTAAATTTACTACAAAATATTTCAATACTAAAAAATATTTTTTAGAGTTTATCTAAAAAATATTTTTTTAGATAAACTCTAAAATCTTTTTTTTATTAAATAAAGGGGCTCGTTTGCCCCTTTATTTAATAAAAAAAAACTGAATTCTACATAAGTACATAAAATAAAACAAATATAACTTTTAAAATCTGTATTCAAAATACAACAACACCAAATATTTACATTCATTATTTGTACACTAATTTGGGAGATCACAATGTTTTTTCTTAACGTGAAAACGTAAAGAGGTATTATACTTCGTTGCAAAGGGACAAAACTCACATCTAAACCGTTTTTCCGGCGAATGCTTGTACTTGTGTTGTACCAGATTAGCTGGTAATATTGTAGCGTAGTCGCACTGGTCACACATATATCTCTTTTTCCCCGTAATATGTGCTTCCTCGTGATACCGGAGTATATACTTATTCATAGTTTGGAACGGACATTGCGTACATTGGAATTTTACACCCTGCTCGCTATGCTTAGCCTTATGCTTCTTCATAGCGCTCTCGTAGTACGAATTGTATTTGCAATTCGGGTAGTCACAAGTTAAGGTTTTAGCGTTCTTATGCCGTAGTAGATGTTGGGTCATACTGGTTTTATTATTGGTCTCATACTCGCAGTACTGGCATGTTAACATTTCATCATGGCTTGCTTTGATGTGTTTCTGGAGCTCATTTGACAGGACCATCTCACCGCATATCTGACATTGAGTCTCTTCCACGATCTGATGACTTTTGTTATAATGTGCCCTCAAATCTTCGAATATGTCAAAGCTTTCGGAGCACTTGGGGCACTGGTGCACCGGTTTTTCTATTTCCTCAGATTTGACCTGTGTTTTTGATAAATTGTCATCACCTTTGCCATGTGCGAGGTTGACGTGGCGACACAACTCCAGCTCGTCGACAAATACTTCTGAGCATTGTTCGCACTTTTGGCCGTTTAGGTTACATTCTTCTTTTACTTGATGTTGGTAACGCACATGTCGTTTGAAGCTCTCCCTCGCTTTAAATATTTTGTTGCAATAGCGACACGTGTAGGACGCTTTCAGATGCACCTTCAAGAAGTGTGGTTTTAGCTGCCTCTTATCGTAGAACCCTTCATTGCATGTACTACAGAAGAACTTCTTTGGCGATTGCAAATTGTGAGTACAACGCAAATGTTTAGCAAGCCCCCCTTGCGAGGCGAATATAAAATTGCATAGATGACACTGGTTAACCATCGGTCTCTCGTGCGAATGGTTCAAATACTGTTCTCTATTAACAAATTGCTTATTGCAGACTTCACAATATGCACCCTGATCGTGTTTCCTTCGTATATGTCGCTTCAAACTTTCCTTCTTATCATAAGACAGGCCGCAAATCTTGCATTTGAGTCGAAAGTTCTCCTTAAACGCATTATGTTTTCGTCTCATGTGTAATTTTAGAGAGTTTGAGGTAGAAAAGACTAATTTACATTCTGCACATGTAAATTCTCCTGTGTTTTCATCGACTATAGCATTTAACAATAAATCCTGGTTATTACTCTCATTAATCGAATGATGTCTCTGCACATGCCTCGCGTACGTCTCACGTTTGGTATAAACTTTCGGGCAGAATGGACAACTGAACCATTGGTTTTCAGGTTTTTTAACTTTGGAATGTTTTCGTTTTATATGCACAGTCAGGCTTCTATATTTCTCGTAAGTTAGACCACAATATTTGCATGCGTGTTCGAACGAGTCTTCGAATGAGCCATGCTTTCTGCGCATATGCATACGGAGTCTAGGTACTCCTTTGAAGACTAGAGCACAAACATCACACGTCTGCTCTTCATTATCATCTGTTTCTGCATTGGGACCATGTTTTCTTCTAATATGAGCGATCAAACTGTTTTTAACTTCATAAGACATGCCACAATCATCACAGGAATGTTTGAATGCCTTTTTAAACAATTTATGCTTCCTTCTTTGATGCACTCTCAATGTTCTTTCCATTCGGAAGACCAAGTGACATATGTCACACACAAAATTCTCCGCCGAGGTATTTTCTTCAATCATCTTTTTTGTGTTTCCTAGAATCTGATCAAAGATTGGATGCAGTGCATCATTTTCTTGCTCTAATTTTATTTCCACTTGTTCGCTTTCTTCACCTTGAGGCTCTTCTGGCATAGAATCATTAGCAAACTGAAAACCGACAAATCAGATGTTTAATAATATTAAAACTATACTTTACTAATATTATAAAAACAAGAGGTTATGTCTTTAAACTTTTTGACAACAGAACCAATTTACATTACACTTGATCCAAGAGCCCCGGGGAAGGACATAAGACTGTGGCAAACAACTTCATTATTCATTAGGTAAAAAAGCAGTAAAATTCTAAAGTACTCAATAGTTATTTTCAGTATACAAAAAAAAGAGAATAAAGGAGAATAGACAATTTGGGACCAACTGCAATGGCAATAAGATACAAAGCCATAATATTTATAATGTTTTCTCAATTTAAATATCTATGAACTACTATTATGACAGTAAAGTTATGCTGCCGTCCTTATCAAAAACAACGCATCTGCATGGCGGCAACTTTCGAGTAATTCGCACCTAAAGTTTTATTCTTTTTTTTTATTGTCCCTTTGAAACTAACAGGAATATTTAAAATATTTTTGTTTTGTTTGGTGCCTTTTAATGTTAACTTTGCATATGCGATGCTATATTTACATATTTAGTTATTTTTAATATTTTTAAAGACGGAAAATTGTTTTTGACTAGTAAACATGGATTGCAATAATGTTAATTTACTAAGCATAACCAACGCATGTGTGACTGTTGCGTTGTTTATGTCTAGGAAATGCACAATTGTGATGCTTATGCGTAGCAAAGATAAGGGAATTACTTACATTTAAGTTGCACATACATTCAATATGACTAGAAAAGAATGACAAGATCAGCTCATATGCATTTATATTTTTTGTAACCGAACCGGTACATTATTTCCTAACCCTTAATCAGGCCCCATGTGCACTGGCATTAAAAAATATTTTTAAATATGGTGTAGTCTTTATTTATACCTATACAATGTATAGGTACCTAAGAACTGTTTCTTAAAAAATATTAAAATGACTTAAGACAAAAACTAATTGGTTGTATTATGCCCTCTGCCTGTTAAGGAGCTCTCTGGTGTTTTATAATTTGTTTCCATTATCCCTATTTTTACTTAAGCAACTGCATACTTTGAACTCTTTCTCTGTCATATGAGGTGGTGAACTATTCACAAGAATTGAAGAATTTTGAATACTTAACTAAGATTACTGTTTTGTAAAGAACAATGGCCAAAATGGACTAAAAAAACAAGGTTCTTGTTACCTAGGTGGAACTATAACTAAAATGTAGTTTAGGTAAAATGCTATAATTAAATAAAAACAGTTGATTTTTAGAAGCTGGGAAAACAAAGATAATCGGCTCTAAAAATATGAATATTGAATTTGTGTTTTTAACGCAGGATAATGTTTTTTTTTATATTGAACGCATATTCTGTCATTCCAAGGGACCCATACAACCTGCTTAAATACGCTCTCTTCTTGAGGATTTCGAGAACAGAGCGTATTCCGATTTTGCGAGTGTCCATGAGTGACGGTAGTTGCTTTCTATCAGGTGACCTGTTTGCTCGTTTGCCTCCTACTTTTATTTTTAAAAACTCTGACGTGTGTTTCATATAATTTAAACTAAAACCATAACTCAAAATGATAATACAGCTTATTATTAACTATCTTTATAACCTCAAAATTCAAAAACTTAATACACAATTACTTGAAACTCCCAGCTTTTAAAAATATATTGAATCAAACTCAAAACTCAAACTCAAATTTTTTTATTCAGAATAAATTTTTGCAAATATTTTCTGAAAGTCTACATGATGCCTACCACCGGTTCGGGAACTAACCCGGCGAGAAGAACCGGCGTAAGAAACTCGCAGGGGGCCCACTTTATTTACCAAAAAAAGTGAGAAAAAAATTAATCTTTTAAAATAAAGTTTACAATTCTGTAACTTAAAATTATACAATGTCAACATACATACATAATTGTAAGTCATAAAATAATGTAGAAGTAGCCTTGCAAGCAGCCATCCTACTCCCAAGATGTGCCGTCGTTTATGAAATCATTGACCTTTTATTAGGCTTTGGCACACAAACGTTCTTTGACTACTTTTTTAAATTTATTAATGGAAAGATTTTGAACGTTTTCTGGGATTTTATTGTAAAGGCGTACACATTGACCTTTAAAAGATTTACTAACTTTACTAAGTCTGATCACCGGTATTTCTAGTTTGTACTTATTTCTAGTGTTTCTTCCGTGAATGTCACTTTTGGTTCTAAATTTACTAAGATTCTTTCTAACATATAAAACATTATCCAAAATGTATTGAGAAGCAACAGTTAGAATACCAATTTCTTTAAACTTTTCTCTCAGAGATTCAAAAGCTGACATTTTATAAATTGAACGTATAGCTCGCTTCTGCAGCACAAAAATCGTATTAATGTCGGCAGCGTTCCCCCATAAGAGGATGCCATACGACATTCTACTATGAAAATAACTGAAATAAACTAGTCTTGCTGTGTCTTCGTCAGCAATTTCCCGTATTTTTCTGACTGCGTATGCTGCAGAACTGAGCCTATCTGCAAGATTAGCAATATGAGGACCCCACTGTAGTTTACTATCTAGTGTAATGCCTAAGAATACAGTGGAGTCCACCAAATCCATCTTCTCATCATTTAATAGTATATTGGTTTTAACTTGCCTAACATTGGGCAAAGTAAATTTTAAACATTTAGTTTTCTTAGAATTTAGAAGTAAGTTATTAACGTTAAACCAATGTACTATTTTTGAGAGAGCACTATTTACCTCGTCGTAATTTGACTGTTGTCGCTTCACTTTAAAAATAAGTGAAGTGTCATCAGCAAAAAGTACTATCTCATTATCATTATCCTTAACAAGATAAGGTAAGTCGTTTATGTAGATGAGAAAAAGGAATGGACCTAAAATGGATCCCTGTGGGACGCCTAATTCTATTTTGGTCCCTTTGGACCTTTTACTATTAATGTCAACCCTTTGAGTTCTATTTTTGAGGTAAGATGTCAAAAGGTTGAGTGCTGAGTCCCTAATGCCATAGTGGTGCAATTTCCTGATCAATGTAGCATGCTCAACACAGTCAAAAGCCTTGGAGAGGTCGCAAAAAACCCCTAGGGCATCCTGCGAGTCCTCCCATGCTTCAAATATACTATAAAGAAGACCTATACCAGCATCCGTTGTGGATCGACCCTTAGTAAAACCATATTGATTTTTGTGCAATAAATTATTTAAGTTAAAATGTAATAGTAACTGATTTAAAATTATTTTTTCAAATATTTTACTTAGAGTCGGTAGAATCGATATAGGCCTATAATTTGTAGGATCAGATTTAAGTCCCGCTTTAAATAAAGGTACAACCTTACTGTGCTTCATCAAGTCAGGAAAAACACCACTCTTTATGCAGTCATTAAAAATCATTGATAGATGAGGAGCTATAATGTCAATTATTGATTTGATAATTTTAGTAGACATGCCCCAGAGATCAGTAGTATCTTTAATATTTATTAATTTAAAAGTATCAATGATATCTTTGGGGACAATCTCTTTAAACCTAAAATTGACATTACATTCCTTTACATTGTCTCTGAGTAGTTTTTCAGCAGCTGCAGGTGAGGAGTTTAAATTTTTCGTAGTTGAGACCGGAATGTCAGCAAAAAATTTTTCGAAGACAGTCGCAACCTCATGATCATTGGTAATCTTTTTATTTTCAAAATAAATTTCAAAATCAGAGCTACGACTGGTGACGTTTCCAGTCTCACCAGCTATTACTTTCCAAGTAGTTTTGATTTTATTTCTCGAATTTTTAATTTTATTCCTAATGTGAATAGCCTTAGCGGCTTTACAAACATTTTTAAAAATCTTTGAATAGTTTTTTACATATGTTTTGAATTTATCACTAGTGTTCATGCATTTTTCATCATACAATTCATATAATCTTTGTCTGCTTATTTTAATTCCTGTAGTTGCCCATACTGTAAAATTATTATTATTTTTATGGCTTTTTTTAACCGTTCTAGGAGTAAATACAGTATTAAATTGGGTTCTTATCATCTTAAACAATTTGTTAAATGCTTCATCTGAGCTATTTGTCTCATCCAATAATAGTTGAATACTTGAACTTATAGCGGTAGAAATAGTTTATTGAGCTTTTACAAAAGGTCAATACTTAGGGAACTACTCTGCCTACTATTATTATTATAAAAGACCGACGCTTCGGGCTGCGACAATATTGCACGTGATACCCGTATCAGAGACCGGCGCGAACTGAACTAATATGATGCAATACGACGCGGACGCTGCGTGGCCGCGTCTATCTAGTAATTGTCTCTGATTGGTCTGCGCCTGACGCGCCCCGAGCGACGCCGTAGCGGAGGTGAGGGGGTGCGAGGCGCTGCGGGGGGGCGCCTGTCTAACGCTTCGCGCTATAGCCTCCCCCTCCAAGTCACAAGCACGACCCGGCTGTGACTTGGCTGGACGACCACGGCGGCGCTGATGTACAACGACAGTGGATGAACCCACATATGGAGTGAGGGCGCTGGCATGGTACTTGCCTCGAACAACTCCGTTCGCATCCTCGACAATGAATGACGTGGGACTCACAATATGAGAGACACGATAGGGACCTTCCCGTTTTGGGGCAAATTTACTGGTAAACCCCTTGGCTGCATTGCTCATCAGATGGGCATCCACGAGGACCAGGTCCCCTTCTGCAAACGAAGGACTGTCTCGTCGCTTACTATCGCCACTGGCCTTTCGAAGATCTTGTTGCTCTTCAACCCGGTGCTTAACATCAAGCAAAATTCGCGCAAACTCTTTCAGGTAAGGCGTAATCTGGGGAACGAAATTTTGTTGGGACACAATAGCTCGAAGGTCAGTGTGTACGGTTATAGGTGAGCGCATCTCCCGAGCAAAGGTAAGGTACGCAGCAGTCTGACCCGTTCCTTGGTTATGGGCACTATTGAGTGCAAAACGAACCATCGGTAGTACAGTCGGCCACTGGCGATGTTCTGGTCCTACCAGGATACCAAGTAGCTGTTTCAGCTCTCGATTCTTGCGTTCCGCCGGGTTTGCTTCCGGATGATACACAGGAATTAGGGACTGTTGGACTCCAAGTACGAACATAGCCTTTTGCATTACTGCAGAGACAAACTGGCTACCATTATCCGAGATAACCCGACGAGGTAAACCATAACGCAGAAATACTTCTTCTATTAGGACCTTTGCACACGACTCTGCGGTCGCATCACATAGTGCAAATAGCTCAACCCATCGACTCGCCGTATCTTCAATGAGAAAAACCCACTTTTCTCCACCTTCGGCTTCTGGAAGGGGTCCGAAAAGATCCATCGCAAGCACTTCGAATCGTTGCTGTAGCAAGGGTGTCTGAAGCAGACCAGCAGGTTTTAAATTCGTCGCTTTGTACTTTTGGCACAAGTCACAGGATTTAAGATATTGAGCTACATATGTCCTCATGTTTTTGAAATAATATTTTTCCTTAATTTTTCGCAAAGTTCTTTCCAACCCTAGGTGTCCAGCAGTGGGCGCATCATGGAGTTCTCTCATGAGCTCTGCCTTCAAAGGCTCTGGGACCACAAGCTGGGGTTCCTCGGACACTCCGTCCGGATCACATCGATATAAGACACCTTGTTCAATATAATAGCCCCGGTCAGTCCAGCGTACAGCTGCTGCAGGGTCATCCGAATTCTCAAAATCTTCTATAATTTTGCTCACCTCAGAATCATTCATTTGAGCCTTTCGAATGTCTTCTGGACTACAATGAGGCAAATCGACGACTACGGGACAAATCCCACAAGATTCCGTAATAGCTTCTTCAGTTAAATTGGTTACTGGACGACTGAGGGTGTCAGCGACCAGGTTCACTCTACCAGGAGTGTAATCGATTTGGAGATCGAACGATTGAATTTTCATTGCCCAACGGGCCAATCTACCACTGGGTGTCTTTAATGACAAGAGCCATCTCAGCGGTTGGTGGTCGGTAGCCACATGCACTTGAGCTCCCTCGAGGTACCCTCGGAATTTATCCAAAGCCCAAACGACCGCCAAGGCTTCGCGCTCGGTGGTATGATAATTTCTTTCAGCCGCAGTGAGCAGCCGGCTGGCATACTCTATTGGTCTCTCTTCATGATGAGATGGGCCTTGCAATAATACTGCTCCTAGAGCATAGGCACTGGCGTCTGTCCGCAAAACAAACGGCTCATCAAAACTTGCTTGTCGAAGAATGGGACTGTTTGAAAGGCGCACCTTCAGCTCATCAAAGGCTCTTTGCTGGTCCTCGCTCCACTGCCAACGTCGATCCTTCTTGGTAAGTTCCGTCAATGGACGAGCTAGATCAGAAAACTGAGGTATGAACTTTCGAAACCAGGAGCAGGTTTGTAAAAACGTTTTTAACTCTTTCAGGTTCGTCGGAGGCTTCATATGCATCACCGCTTCCACCTTCGTAGGATCCGGCTCGATTCCCTTCGAAGAGACGACGTGTCCCAGGTAAGTAACCTCATTTCTAGCAAAATAACACTTTTTTCTGTTTGCTTTTAGGTTGAATAGGCGAAGGCGCTCGAAGACTTGCTGAAGATCCTTCAGGTGCTGCTCCAGATTTGGCGATATAATTAAAATATCGTCCAAGTATGCCAGGACGCATACGTCCTTGAGACCAGATCTCATCCGGTCTATTAACCGCTGGAACGTCGCCGGTGCGTTTTTTAAACCGAACGGCATGCGGCGAAACTGGAACGTTCCAAAGGGCGTAGTGAATGCCGTCTTATGTCGATCTTCTGGGGCGACACTTATTTGCCAGTATCCAGCTTTTAAATCGATCGTTGACATGACGCAGTCTGCTTTAGTGTTCTGCAGTAACTCATCGATAACCGGAAGTGGATACTTGTCGGTCCGGGTGACGCTATTAAGCTTTCTGTAGTCTACACAGAACCGGGTTTCACCATTTTTCTTCGGAATTAAAACCACAGGAGAAGCCCACTCCGACTCCGCGTCTTCGATGATGTCATCTTCCAGCATCTTATCTATTTCTTCACGAATAATGTCTTTCTTAGCGGGAGAAACACGATACGGCGGACTAGCGACTGGCGCCGCATCTCCCGTGTCTATACGATGTACGGCAAAATCGCTCGGTCCTCCCTCTGGAGTAAAAATATCCTCGTGGATATTCAGAAGGTCGGACAGACGTTCCCTTTCGTCCAGACAAAGATGGGATCCCTCGTCCTCGCGAAGACCCACAGACGAACAGGTAAGTGGCCGTAAAGGCTTGTTTTCGAAAATAATCGACTCCGGTGACCTATCGTGTCTCACATACCATACACCACGATCGAAGTCTAATACCATACCAATGTCCTCTATAAAATTCATACCTAACAGGCTCTCGGTTGCATCCGGCAACATAATAAAATCGACCGCTCGCGCTACACCTCGCACCGTTACATTAACATGCGCTATTTCAACATTTTGCGCAGAAATCCGACCGTCCGCATACTTTAATTCAGTAAATACATTTTTGAACTGACAACCATGCTTAAATAAGTGGGCTCTTAGACTAACACTTCCTACGGAATGTTTAGCTCCAGTGTCTACTATTAAATTACCGTATTCACCACAGATCTGTACACGCAACACAGGACGCACACGCGAATCAATATTAGCGCAACTCGCGGACACTGATTGAAATGAACTCTTAGACGGCGCGGGCGGCGCGCTCGATTTTTTCTCCTTACACGTTGGACAGTTCGAGCGTATGACTCCGGGTGTCCCACACCCGAAACACGTAACCGCAGGGGAACGCGCAGCTCCTTCAACTGGACCATCTCTAATCTTTGTCTGCTTGGCAATTCTCTGACAATCCTCCTTGAGTTGGCCGTACTGCTTACAGTACTTGCATTGAGGCCGAAACTTCCTCGTAGTTATACTAGGCTCCGCCTGAGCCGTTGCCGAAGAATAAGTCGCGGGTTTCGTATCTACATTGACACGCGGCCTACTCTCGTCTATAATATCTTCAACACGCCGGGCTTGAGCCAATAACTCGGCGAAACTATTAAAGCTAGCACGCGGGACTTTCTCTCTAATTCGACGGTGCATCAATCCATAGGCCATATCCAGCTGTACCGTTTCCGTCAGTGTAAACTGCGGGAGCTGGGCGAAAAGTGCTCGAACGTGACAAATAAACAAATCTGTAGACTCGTCTACACGTTGCTCTCGTTCAAAAATTTTCCTATACAGTTTGTGAGGAGGCAAGCGAGGTCCAAAGGTTTGCTTTAGAGCCTCTACAGCAGCTTGCCACGACGAAGTAGTGTCCTTGACTCCTTGCCACCAAGTACCTGCCAATCCCGTCAGCAGCATCGATAACCCACGTAGGGCATTGTGGTCGTCAATACGGAGACACTCTTTATAAGTTTCCACAGAATCAATAAACGCCTCAACATTACTGTTATTCTCTCCGTTAAAACGAGCCGTGCACTTGGCGAAATTGCCAGTAGAAATTGGTAATGTACTTACAGGCTCGCTGCGACTCAACCTGTCTATGAGTAGTAGAAGTTGATCCGTCGTCATGGTGACCGGGGCCGCTGCAGCACAACCAGCTGGCTGCAGGTCCTCCGCGGGCACCTGGGCAGCGTCAGCGCCGGCAGCGCATGGAGACGTGTCCGCCTGAACCGGCGGCTGCGGCGTCGGCGTCGGCGTCCCGTCCCTAGACGGTTCGAGGACAGCCGACGAACTCGCTTGTTTTGCATGGGCTGATCTGGTGTTCATCTTGATAAGTCACCACGTACGCGGAACACAACCGAAATAAAATCTTATAGTCCACTCAGCACCGAGTCTTACGTAATTTGTGAACGACCCCTTACGTATTCGGTATTTTATAAGAGTCACTAATTCACTTATATATTATTATATCCGTTCGCGAAACAAAGTACCACAGCACACCTACTGTATACTTCGCGGAAAATGCAGCACGAAAATGTTGTTACACAATTATTATGAAAAGCGCGCGAAAACAAACTAACACAAGTCGACACACGCGTGACGCGCGGCTGGCTAGTCGCGGAATATGTTAATACCAGAACAACGATATTCTAGAAGTGTTTATTAACATTTAACACTCGTAATGTTATTACTAAAGTTCGCGATAACAAACTAACACAGTTGTTGAGATGCACACTGTTTAGTTCGCGGAGAATACCAGTAACAAACTTAGGTATTCTAGAAAAGTCTATGTACACACACTGTACACACGTTGTACACACGTACTTATTGTTATTAACTTATTACAGAACGCGGGACGAAACCGAGAGAAACTATGGGTACCTAACCACACCCACTGATCGGTTCGCGTTAAAAGTTAAAACCCGAAACAGAAAGAAGGTCTTCCAGAAAGTCACTATTACACACGTAGTGTCAACAGTCGCGGATCACAATTAAACAGAAACTATTTAGGTACCACACCTACTGTTTACTCGCGTTGAAAAAACCGTTACACTAGTCTTTCCGGAAACCTAGGTCTTAAAACTTTTCGTAACTTTCGGCCAAACGTTGGGACGCCACTTATAGCGGTAGAAATAGTTTATTGAGCTTTTACAAAAGGTCAATACTTAGGGAACTACTCTGCCTACTATTATTATTATAAAAGACCGACGCTTCGGGCTGCGACAATATTGCACGTGATACCCGTATCAGAGACCGGCGCGAACTGAACTAATATGATGCAATACGACGCGGACGCTGCGTGGCCGCGTCTATCTAGTAATTGTCTCTGATTGGTCTGCGCCTGACGCGCCCCGAGCGACGCCGTAGCGGAGGTGAGGGGGTGCGAGGCGCTGCGGGGGACGCCTGTCTAACGCTTCGCGCTATAAACTTAAGTTATTTCTAAACTTCTCAATACGTTTTGTATTCACAGGAACAAACACACGCTTTTCCTCTAGGTAACTATCGCAATGTATATTAAATGAGGCTAGTTGCCCACAGTGATCAGAGCTAAGCTTATTTATGATTTCTTTTTTACATGGAGAAAAATTTGTAAAAATATTATCAATACAAGTTGCTGTTGTGTCACAGATTCTTGTTGGCTCATAAAACAAGTAATTTAGGTTATATGATTTAAATAGAGATGTGAATCTAACAGTAGTAGAGTTCAAGTCAAATAAATTAATATTAAAGTCACCACAAACGATAACTTTTTTGTTAGATGCACATATCTTTGATAATATTTGTTCCATGCTTTGTTCAAAGGAGTCATATAACCCTGATGGTGGCCTGTATACGCTTACAATAATTAGTTGACTTAACTCTATGCAGGCTACTTCTATTATCCGTTCAGAAGAGAGGTTCACAATGTCTTTACGTTCTTTGAATTTTAAATTTTTTCTAATTAATATAAGTGATCCGCCTCTAATGGCATTCTCTCTGCTGAACGAGCTTGCCACCTGGTGATCATTGAGATTGAAAATGAGTTCATGTTTTCTAAACCAGTGTTCTGAAATACAAATAATATCAATTTGAAATTGTTTTAGAAATAACTCAGTTTCAAGCTCTTTACCTACCATTCCTTGAAAGTTCTGATGCACCAAGCTTATAACATTCTTGCTATTTATATTGGAGTAAGTTTTGGTAGGATTTTTCACACTTAAGCTATTAGTGCAAGAGACATCCTCCATTGTCTTATGGTCTAATTTAAATAATTAATTGGAACATATTCCAACTCGTTACTAAAACTAGAATACTGCTCAATAGAAGCAGGAGTCAAAGAAGCCAAATTCTTGGCTTTCAAAGAAAATAAAAAAATTGATAGCATATTTGCTATATGTCTCTTACAGTAATGAGATAAGTAGTACTTATCTATACTTATATTATTAATAAATTTACCATCTAAATTATTTATATCCACAACCTGACATTTTGGTTGTGTGTCGCTTAAAACTATACAATTATTGTTGACAGCACTATACAATATGCTATTCAACCTAAATCTTATCTGATTTTCATGAGCACAGCTTTTTGGCAACATTTTTATATAGGGCAAAGTGAATAATATAATGTTTGTTAAGTTTTTAATATTATATAAACACTCTAAAAGATCAGTCATCTGTTTCTTATTTACTTTACCCCTTCTCCCGACTAGAATTATTATAGTGGTGTTAGGACAATAAGTCATAGTTGATGCCCTGTCTATTATCTCACAGTCAGAATGCCGTGCTATGTTACATTTATATAGGCAATTGAAATTACAGATGTTTCATCAAGTTACGTTTTATAAGATTTTTATAGTCCAAGCATGTTAGACGAATGGCCTTTGTTCTTTGTAAGCGTGTAATTACCACACGTAGTATCGTCTAGAAGAATATTATTTTTGTTAAAAATAAACCTTAGTAGGTTTATTTTTAATTTTAAATAATTGTAAATTATTATTTACAATTATGTTTTTATTTCAAAATCATCTCTTGTTTAATGGAAACAGTGTCCATATCATACTACTGCCAGACGGGCATAGGGTATATACTTAAATACCACTTACTTAGAATAATTATTTTTTCCCAAAATGAATTGCTTAGTAAAAAATTTTTAGCTTCATACGAATGATACAAATATTGGTAATCAAAAAAAGTTTTATGAATTTAAAAAAAGACAAAGATCACTATAAAACTCCAATTACCTAGGTGATCGATAAATCTTACTATGCCTGATTAAGGGTTAATTTATTAGTTGAACTTAGTTTATCACAATTATTTTCATGACAATTTTTAACCTAATAAAAGTTGTACTAAAATATGACTAAAATAATTGAGATTGCTATGCATCTAGATTATTTTTTAAGACTATGGGTGAATTTATGACAATAATATTAAATATTTATCTTTTATTTTACCGATAACAGGACATTATATTTAGCATAGAATTAATTTATTGATATATTGTGAAATAATACCAACATGTATGTGAATGTGACTCTTGTGGGCCTGACATTAATGTAATAATTCTTATATAATTCATGTCAAAATAAATTCTTTTTGACATAATATTATAATGTAATTAAGATATTTTTTTTATAGAAATGGAATTTGTAAACTTGACCTTATTATCTGACATTATAATTTTATTATATTTGTACCTTTATCTCACTATATTGTGTAGTTATGACTGACATTATTATGTTAAACTGTAAAAGTGTGTCTGTAACTTGAATTGAAGTTGACCTGTATACTGTATAGCTCTCCTCCTTAAACTTCCATTTTTAATATAGGTAACCTCCATTGTAAAGTTGACACATGGTTGACACTGAATTTTAGCTTCTCCTCATTCGTCTTGTTATATATATTATTATTTTTTGAGTTATAATAATAATTATGTTAAATTATGTAATAAGAGCTTCTCAAATTATTAGTAGTTACTTAAGGCACATTTGCATGTTGATTTGAATAAGATTTAAAGACAATGTTTTGAATTAGACAATATTTCCACGCCAATGAGGCAGAAATTTTGATACCTTACATAAAATATATTAAGAACCATTGTGAAACAAATTTCATGGAAATAAAGACTATTCTATTCTATTCTATTCTATTCTATCTATTTAAAGTTTTTTTCTTTTTTGTTCGGTTACAAAAAAAATGCATGTGAGCTGATCTTATCATTCTTTGCAAGACATATTGAACATACAGTTTGACAAGGCTTGAAATGAATATGTCAATGATGTCAATTTCTCGCCACGTTCATTTAAAGCCTTGGCGAACTGTATGTGCAACTTAAATGTAAGTAATTCCCTTATCTTCCTAAACATAAGCATCACAATTGTGCATTTCCTAGACATAAACAATGCAACTGTCACACATGCGTTGTTTATGCTTAGTATTTCATACGTCGAAATTAAGTAAGTAAGATAGTAATAAAAAAGGCATGTTTGCTTATGATGTATAGTATATTACTAGTAATAAGTTTGGAAAATATCGCATACGCTGTTTATGACTAACAATAAAATGAAAACTATGGAAGATATTTAAAAACGAGTGATTGATCCTGGTAGATCTCGTTTCAACGATTCCGAATATACCAATGACTCAATTTCGTAAAAAATGTCATTTGCATTGTTTATGCTTAGGACGGCAGTATGGCTGTCTGATATAATTGCTGCTTCAGTTTAAAAGATCTATAGAAACAACATACACATTATTCCTATTTGAGATCCCAGGTTTCCTACATTTTGTACCATAATATATGTGTAAAAATATACTCACGTCATTATAATCAACTTCGACTTCTATATTCTCAACTTTAATCGCAATGCCTGGCTCGTAACCCGTTTCTGTGGGTAAAACTACTTCAGTAGCTGGCACACATTCTGTCAATAATTCATCACTGACTGGCTCGTACACTGTCGGAGTCGGCAACTTGACTTTCTCCTCGATATCTTTGAAAGGATCCACTTGTTTCTTTTTTTTCTTCTTCTTTTTGGGTTTTATTTCATAAGACATGGGCTCATCTGGCAAAAAGGATGTTGGATCCTGTCTTATGTCAATAACATCCGATTCCAGCTTCAAATCAATACTTTCATTCATCTCCTCCATTTTAAAGTACTTACTGAAAAAAAAAGAGGATAGTAGCACCTCCATCGTGGGTATTGCAGACACAATAGATTTTATTTGTTATGCGGCAGCCGGCTGCCGCTTGGGGATTGATGAGTTAAAACATGGCCAGATGGAATTATTTTTCAAAGCATAAGTATTTTAAACAGAATAATTTCCTAACATAATATTAAAAATAGATCAGTTTTATCAACAAAGAAGTTGAAAAGCATATTTTACGCAGGCAATTATTTTTTACATTAGATTTTTAATAAGGTCATAATTATTATTATTTTGGTTATAATGATTTAGATGGCCTAAAGATAAAATAAACTGGAAGGGAAAATGATTGTAAAATAATAATAATGACATTAATATTAACTTTTAAATGAAAATATATTGAAAAATAATACTTTACTTCTTAAATTTACAAGAAAATGTTGAGAAAAACACACGTCACATAAACTTACCGTCAAAATAAAGGAAATCACAACATGAAAATTTGTATTACTGTGTAACCTAAAAATGATCTACCATATTATTAATTTAACAAAATTAAGTACAAATTCTAATGTTTTATATTAAATTTTATTTATTTCCACATTTTAAGAAGCTATGAATGAAAAAGCATTGAAAGGAAAAAATAAAATTATTGACAAGTAAAATATCAATGTTGCTATTATAATTAATTTTATAAAGTTTTTACTTTTTAACCTTCGATCACTAATATACAAGATACACAATCCGCGGCAAAAAACGACCTCACCAAAAGAGCACCAAACTCAACATTCTGGTGCACTTTTGATTTAGTAGTGCTCGAACGCTCCGCCGGGAAACATGCCTCGGTGCGCGTTTAATAATTGTAGAAATCATACGTCTAAAACCAAAAAAAAGGATGGAATTTCATATTTCCGGTAAGTATTAATTTTATCCTAATATATTTCTTACAATTGTATTGTAAATATTGGTATTTCTTTAAGAAATCACCAAAAGACAGTTTTAAAATTAAGTTGTAAATTAATCAACACCAGGTATAAACCATCTCAATTGCGAATACTCATACTAAAGGTACTTATCGTAGTTTATCATGCCCACTTGAAATGTTCGGGTTATAAGCTATGTTTCTGTTCCATTTGATGGAGTCGCTATTACTATTATTTTTTTATTGAGGATTTTTTTCAGGTTTCCTCGAGATCCAGTTAGATGTGGTAATAATATTATGTTCCCATCTTCGATCAAATATAGTTCCCATTAAGGATTTTTTAAGTAGGTTAAAAAGTATGGGCGTTGGGTGATGTGAGTTGTCCTTTGTGGCCTATCGGAAAATGTATGTACATTTATGTATATTTTGGTTAATGATAAAATTAGACATAACATTAGAACAACATAATATTACAAGTAAAAAATAATTACTCCTCACTTTATACATTAAACTTCGGAAAAATAAAAAAAATGGACTATTAAAATTATTACAAATTACAATCAACAAAAAAAATTTGAACAGTTCGACTCCACTCATGTACTTCACTTCGCCCTGTTCCAGCGGCGAATTTCGGTCGTAAAATTGGATTTTTTTTTTGGCACTATACAAATTTGAACTTAAATCATATACGCGGACGGTTGAATTTAGTATGAAGCGTGCATCGGACGTAAAAATTTTATTGCTTTGTAAACACAAATGTTCATTGTTTTATAAAAAGATCTTTAATAATTACTATAATTAAGGTTGATTTTAGATAAATGTATACTTCATTAAACTCTATTACTCGGGGACAGATTTTCGAGAGGTTTTGTATGAGACTGTGTATCTTGTTTAATAGTGATCGAAGTTTTTAACTTAGAAATTTATAGATTTTTTTTTTCAAAAATTGTCTCTGCTCATTTTTATTGATCTTTAGAATAAATATTATAGACTTTATCTACCTAAAAATAAAGTCTAGTTCCCTGCAAACGTGGTAGTTTTCCTGTACGATTCATTGTACGATTCTGTATTTTGTGGAGAACATAATAAGTATTTTTTTCTCAAGGGAAGTAATAATTTGTAATAGGCGGGTCAACAGTCCACACAGAGCAAGCAGCCTCGCAAGGCATTCTCCTCGCGGGGCCTGGCCGGAGGCTTCTTCCTCTGTGTGGTCGCGCCACACGAAAGAGCACGGCAGTCTTAGTATTATTGCGATGCTGCCTGCAATGTAAACGACTGAGCAAATCAAAAGACCACTGGGATGATACTCTAGTGCGAAGGAGTCACAATAATTATAGATCCTCATGGGTCGCAGTGACGTCAGGGTTTCAGGCTACAGCGACCTGCCTTTTACAAACACAATGTACAATCTAAAAATATTAAAAACTTTAAAAGTTCTAATGGATCATGGATGCTCTTTCATAAGAATATTATCTGTGAGTTGTGACCAGCTATCTATATGATTGTTACCTCTTCACGTTCAAAGTTCAAACTGACTTTTGCTGAAATTTGGTATGGTCCATGGAGATGATCTCCACTTTGAGCCCCGGCCCCGGCGAAGGAAATCTTTTATCCCGGAATCTATTGCGCATTTTTTTAATCTAAATAAATGGCAGACATCGGAAATACATCTCAATGTCGGAAAGCGACTTTTTTATAAATAGACTAGTGTAGGGGAGACGTGGGTCTTGCACCACAATTCGAAAACACTCGCGTTTATACTTCAGAAACTGTGTTTATTACGTTTCCACATGAGTTAAATACTTAAAACTAAATAAAATAAAACGGGAGACGCAAGTCAACCCGCCATTGCCCACGCGCGCCCCGTACACTCTCACGAAACTCTCGCGTCGCCATCTAGCGAAAAACTCTAAAGGTACCGCGGTGGCTAACGGACATGCCTTCCCGAAGCAGTAGTTTGCAGCAACGGAAATATAGATCGCGCTACACTAGCTGACCCGATAGTTGTTGTCCTGTCTTAACGATGATTTTTTAAATTCGAATTGGTATAGTAAATAAGTAAACAATAGATGAAAATTAATATCTCCAAGCCAAATTTCATCAAAATAGATTAAATAGTATAAGCGAAAATCATAAAAGTTTGTTGTGCAGGAACCGTACATTTTCCGGGACAAAAAGTATCCCTTGTCCTTTCCCGAGACTCAAAGTATCTCCAGAACAAATTTCATCAAAATAAATTGAATAGTTTAGGCGAAAATCATAAAATTTAATTGTGCGGGAACCGTACATTTTCCGGGACAAAAAAGTATCCATTGTCCTTTTCCGTAACTCAAATTATCTCCGTACCAAAATTCATCAAAATCGATTGAATAGTTTACGAGAAAACCATAAAAGTTTATTGTGTGGGAACCGTACATTTTCCGGGACAAAATGTATCCATTGTCCTTTACCGAGACTCAAAGTATCTCCATACCAAAATTCATCAAAACTCAAAATCTAACTCAAACCCGGGACATCTTTGGTCTTCGGGACTCAAAGTATCTCTATGCCAAATTTCAGCGAAATCGGTCCAGGCTCCAGCCGTTCAGGCGTGATGTCGTGAGTCGTGACCACGCGAATATGGATTCATTAAAGGGGTGACACACACACGAGTAAGTACGCGGACTTACGGCTCGACGATTTTACTCGCCTGTCTGTCACCTAAAGTTCGCGTACTTAAAGATTGCCGCGCAAGTTCGCGGTCTTGGAATTTTACTCGTAGCTCGTACGTCTGGCACCACTGCGAGCCGCGAGCCGCGAGCCTCCTGTGTGCGAGCCGCGGCCCGCGAGCCGTCAGGCAGTGTTGCCAACACGACTAATACAAATTTTGCTAAACTACTGTAAAAATTTGCTGTAATTAATGCTAAAAATTATGCTAACATTTTTCAGTCAAATAAACGATTTTTAATTTTAAATCTTTAATAATCAACCAAATCTCAATTTGTTTTATGTTTCATCTCTCTTGCTATGGAAGTCTTCCTTCTCACCACGTAACTCTCTTAATAAATTTACGTGTGATATACGTTCCCTTTTTGTAAGCCAGTTTTTCACCCAAACTTTTCGATTTGGTTTTTTCTTATTATTTAAAACGTAATATGATATAATTCCTAAATAAGACAAAGCTTCTTCCGTCGACGACATGGTAATCCAGTGTACTCGTGTCTCACCGACGGCTACCGACGGCGAGCCGAGTAAGTGCGCGGACTTAAAACCCGCGTATTTAAAGTTTGTGCGTCTGTCACCGACGCGAGCCGAGTAAGTTCGCGAACTTTAAAACTCGCGTACTTTAAATGCGTACGTCTATCAGGCACTTTATGTATAGATATATTATGTCTTTCTTCTTCTTCTTTTATTTACGGCAAACCATTGCTTTTTGCAACATTCTGCCAGTGTCAAGTATTGAAATAAAAATATAACGAAACGAGAAAAAACAAATCATGTAACAATCATAAAGTTAATATACCTATCGGAATAGAGAAACAAAGGCCTGAGCAAGCGAGATGTCACTATCAGTAATACTGCGTGGTAGAAAGAGAAGCGTGATTTGAGGTTGCATAGCTTTTTTTTCATCTGTTTGACAGTCTGTCTGCCCCTGGGCCGATCGTTGTCAATTTGGGCTTTCAGAAAAATTGTGATTTTAAGTTAAATAATGAATAGTTTTTAGAAATACTGCTCTAGAAACATGGTTAACTGTTTGTGGAATGATTCTGGATCCACACATCGAAAAAACCCGGACAAATATTCATTTCACAGGTGAATTATTCTACATCGACAGGGCCTAGTTTTAAGTTTATTTTTGCCAATTCCCTACGAGTTATTGGTATTGATTTTGAGAACTCACTTCTTTAAAGGGTTCATTATATGGAAAACATAACTTGACTAGCCTGGGTGCACAATTTAAGGATATTTTGTGTAAACAATTTTCATATATTTTACACTAGGGCTGCCTCAATTTATCGATAAGTTGTATCGATATGAAAATATTTTTTAGTTAAGTATACTAATTATCTAGGAATGTTGAAATGATAACATACTCATCCGTAGTTTATAATTAGTTTAAGTATATTGATATACTATCATACATAATTCATCGTTTTTAAGATTCCGCACCCAAAGGGTAAAAAGTCCTAGTAGTGGGGTCCCGCAGCCCGCTCTACTACTAAGACTTCGTTGCCAGTCCGTCTGTCCATCCGTCCGTCCATCTCTCTGTGTCCAGGCTGTATAACAAGAACCACTATAATAGTAATAGACTTCTGAAATTTCCACAGATGTAATGTCATTCTACATCCAATATGGCTGCTCATCCAAGATAGGGGAATAGTTGAAAGCACTTCTGCAAGATGGGCATCAAATAAAAGGGCTCATTGAGAGTGAATTGAAAATTAATAGGGTCTAGTGAAGTCGTGTCGTGTCGTGTACTCATATTGTCACGTGACATAAGCTGTCGTGTCGAATCGTGTCATGACGTCATGTCGTGTCGTATCGTGTCGGGTTTTAGAAAATGCCCGGTTGAAACCGGTCACCCTTCATGCGCGAGTCCGACTTACACTTGGCCAATTTTTCAGATTTCCTGCTGACCTGGATACCAGAAATTCACGGCTTAAAATAATTAACCGTCCAAACTGGACTCCGAAGAAAACTTCATGCATACTTAATTATGCAGCAAGCATTTTGAAGAAAAGTCACATTTTACTTCAAAATTACAATTTTATTATATATCTATGCAGTTTTATTTTATCCCATTTTATTTTGTTTACAATCTTACAATTATTATTCCATGATCGATATTTTGTCGAATTACAAGATGTTTGTACATCACTGACACGCACACGTAAACATAATTGTATACACAGATGTAAATCAAATTTTGGTTAAGCTTGACAGCTCGGGATTGTTTCTCTATTCCGATAGGTATATTACCTTTATGGTAACAATTTAAAATTTTAAAATTTTGGTATTTGAGAGTTATGTCTTTGTATTATGTGTTGAAAATGGCCACACCGTTAACGTCAATTTCAATCAATCAGCCCATTTTGACACTTGACAGTTGACAGTTGACATTAATCATCTGATTTTTAGGTTATATTGACAAAAATAATTACTATTTGTGATAATACCAATGTAAATATAAAAGATTATAGATTTCCTGTAAAATATGTATTAATGGTGACCATGTATCGGGCGATTCAGATGTTCAGACCACTCGTCTCTATAGCAAATAAGAAAAAGCTAGTTGATTATGTAGTAAGAAATTTCAATGTTACAACAAGTAAGTTTTTGTATGTTTTGCAAGATATAAAGAGAAGCCAATGTGCAAAATGTACATGAACTGTGAACTACCATCTTACTGCCATATTAGCGTGAAAGAATAACAAATATATTTTATACTTTTAATCTTGTTCTCAGTGGCGTAACTATACCATCTGGGGCCCGTGGCAAATTCTTTTGATGAGGCCCTATATCTATAAGAATGTGGGCGGTGCGCAACACCTCCTTACCCCGCAAACTGTCACGCGTCGTTTCGTAAGGAAATTTGATTAAATACCAACAAGGCTTTATAATGAACATAGGCGGGGGCAGAGTAGACATAATTACAGAGTATGCCGACTTAGAACTGATGTTGAAATTTTTAAATTTGACATATTATGACGAAAATCGTCGCTAGGGTTGTTGACTTGTTACGTGCTTGTTACCTACGAATTTTAAACTATGACATATTTGCTGGTCGTGTTCCTCTTTGGTCGTATTGTTGTTTGTGTTTTGACACATGCGGTTAAAATTGTCAGAATCCAATTTTGAAATCTTTATTTTAAATTATACCAGCCAGAGCGAGGCACATTCCGTTCATAATCCACTAGAAACCCAACGAATTTGAAATCGACTGCAAAGAAACGGACAGGTTTCAAACCTGTCCGTTTCTTTGCAGTCGAACTACTGGTAGTTATGTCTATTGTGGCAGGGGCCTCAGAAAAAATAACCTTGCCGGAAAAGGAGAACTGTCAAAACATGTCAAAAAGGGGGTTTTTGTATGTCGGCGGCGTTAGTTCCTTTTTTCGCCACATTCATTTAGGATGTCCGCTGTGTTGAGCGTGTGCCCGGCGCGAGCGGCTCGGGCAATCGCGCCGGGTCTCCCGTCTCGCGCAAGCGGCTAGTATAATTTGGATCGCGTGGGTGTACAGTCGATACCAATGGATTTTTGGAACGGAGTTCCTTTTCGCGCGTTGCGAAAGGGGGCTAGACCGAAAAAATTGTAACAACACTTTTTTATTAGTACCTGCATCATGCATGTTAGGGGCAGAGGGCGTTGCGCGTTGATAGTATTCCTGTGCGTTAACTAGATGGCGTTTTTTGAATATTTTTTTTGAGTACATGTATTATGTACAGATTTTTTGAACATAAAAAATAACTCCGTTCCATTCGGGTGTCCCTTAACACCTCTCAAGTTTTTTATATTGATATATTACCTAGTCAACAGACGACGATACCAACGTGTACAAAAGCGTCATTCAATCAGCCTATTCACGTCCAGATTGTTGACCCGTCGCCCGTGAGGCAGGCATCGCTGCACGTGCCGCGTGCGACAGCTCAATGCAGCACTGCTCTATGGGATGACATGAATGATGAAACAAGCACGCCTCGTGGCCACCCGCGCCGGGCGCACGCTTAACGCAGCGAACGCCCTTAAAGCCTTATCAGTCTTTATTTATTTATTTATTTCTTTATTAGACTCGCCAACAGCAAAACACAGAAATACATTTAAACTTAAAACTTAAACTAAAACATGCACTTATGTGTAAGCCAATTATAAGTGTGTACAGAATTCATTAAGAACAGTAGATATATAATTATTTCTTAAATCTAATAATGATTACATGAATGTAGTTTTAATTTTCGATATTTAGTCTTTTACCACATTTCCTCTTAGTTTTTACTCTGTGTATATAAAGCTAAAAAATCTGAGATCGCGGCCTTTGGAGACCCCTTGGGTTGGGAGCCCGTGCATGTGGCATTTGGCCACGTCTGCTATAGTTACGCCACTGCTTGTTCTATCATAGATTAGTATTTACGATTACGGAATTATATAAATCAATACTATATTTCTAGGTTTGCAGCACGGAGAATATGAGTGGCAGGACCCGAAATCTGAGGACGAAGTGTATGTATCCTTTTTACTTTAATACCTCACCAAATGGTCTGGACGTACTAGCCGATATCTACAATATTAATTATTGCATAATATTCATATTTTGTTCCAATATTAAAGTTTTTTGATAATCCGATTTCAATTCTGAATCTCCATAAGAGCACCGGTGATCGCGACAACAATAGAATACAATAGAATTTCCAAGAATCCGCAATCAGAGGAATAATGTTAAAAGAATTTTAATAGCAGTAAATAACAAAATAAGACTGTCAGGTGTTAATACCTCGATCGTGGGAATCGCAGACACAATAGATTTTCAATTGTTATGCGACAACTGGGTGCCGCTTGGGGATTGATGGGTTAAAATTGTTGTATGGAAAAACGATTTTTATTGTAATAAACAGAAGGTCTGTTTTTTATTTTTCAGAGTCAATGTTGTTTACGTAGACAAGGATGGCAAACGAACCAACGTACGGGGTAAAATCGGAGATAATGTTTTATATCTAGCTCATAGATATGGCATAGAAATGGAAGGTATTTATTATTTTTGTTTAAACTTATACTGTGTAACTATTATAATTTAGTAGATTTTGTATGATTTACATTGGAACATTGACCATTGTAGAGACTCCAATCTAAAATCTTTAAATTCATCCAAGTTTGTGTCCGGCTTGTAAATATAGGGTTCTACATATTTACTATATATTGATGCCAACCACAAACTGGCAAGTTTTTTTTTATTTATGAATACCTCAATAATTAATTCTTATTTTAATTTTTTTTGAGTAATAAAAATCACAAAAAGAGCATGTTGGCGTTATATGTAACTAGATGGCGCTTTATGTAAAACGATCGTGCTAATTATTTATACCACTAGATGGCGCTGTTTGTAACAATTATTATTATCCTAGAATTACTAAAATAATAATGTGCAAGTGTGTATGTATGTCTGTTACCTCTTCACGGTGAAACCTCTGAACCGATTTTTTATGAAATTTTGTATGGATACTCCTTGAGGCCCGGGAATTTACACTTTTATCCCGGAAAAAAGTATGGTTGCTCGCGATAAACGAATTTATGACTTCGGCACGGTGTTAGTGTGCGTGCGACTAGCTATGCAGCTTTACCGCGGCAGTCTCCGAGTGCCACACGTATTTTTAACAGTATAATACAAATGTCCAATTGACGTTTCAGGTGCATGCGAAGCGTCGTTGGCTTGTACGACATGTCACGTATACGTCCAGCACAAATACTTGGACAAGTTAGACGAACCGCAGGAGAAAGAGGACGATTTGTTGGATATGGCGCCGTTTTTGAAGGAAAATTCCAGATTAGGTAACTTTTGTTACATACCGGTGTGAGTTTTTTGTTTGACATTCGATCATGAACGCGTTTGGCGTTTACTAAGGGTGGGTTGCATTAGAGGCGTGGTTAGAGTTAAAGTAAAGGTTAAAGTTATGGTTATAGTTAAATATGGCGTCCTTTAGTTTTAACTTTAACCGGAGAGGAGTCTTAAAAGCGCCATCTTGTGCTCAAAAGACGAGACTTTACAGAAAGTGATTATTTAGCTTGAAAAAATGTTTTCAAGAAGCTTAATTATTTCAAATTTCAATCCTTTATCCTATAAAGAAACAAATAATATTTATATAACTGCAATACATAAAACTACAGTACTTTTACCGAATTTAAGAAAACGATACAGCTTTAGTTTCGAACTTTGAAAAGTTTCATATACTGATCACTAGGTGGCGCTTTTGGAACGCTGCATCAGATAATGTTGGTTTAAATTTTAAGGGTGAGTGTATTGAGGGTATAAAAATTTAAGTATCCATAAAAATCGACAGGAAAAATATAACACTGTAAAACAAGGAAATTTTCCCGAAAAAAAAAAAAAAAAAAAAAAAAAAAAAAAAATATATATATATATATATATATATATATATATATATATATATATATATATATATATATATATATATATATATATATATATATATATATATATATATATAATATATATATATGTGTATATAAAAGTTAAATATAGCGTGCAAGGACGCCATATTTAACTTTAACCAAAGATTTGACATTTTGCACTATAGTTAAAGTTACAGTTAGGGTTCGACATAAAACAAATTAAACACGTGGGTCCGCCATCTGCATAGGAATCAACTTCTCTGATGGTACATACTATTATACTTCTTAAAAGTACTTAATAATATTAGTTTGAATTTATCGAAATCAAAGTGTGTTTATTTATACAAACATTTGTACCTATGTCACTTATGTGTTTGTTTATACAATGACTAGCGACCCGCCCCGGCGCCGCACGGGTATAAAATATATAGCCACTGAAAAAATGACTAAAATCAATAGCCTATGATCCTTCACGTGGCTTACTTCTTATCTGTGCCAAATAACATAAAAATTGCTCCAGTAGTTCGCGAGATAAGCCCTTTCAAATAATTTCCCCCGTTTTTTCCACATTTTCCTATTAGTCTTAGCGTGATAAAATATAGCCTTCCTCAATAAATGGGCTATCTAACACTGAAAGAATTTTTCAAATCGGACCAGTAGTTCCTGAGATTAGCGCGTTCAAGTTAGCCCTTTCAAATAATTTTCGCCGTTGTTTCCACATTTTCCTCTATTTCTTCGCTCATATTAGTCTTAGTGTGATAAAATATAACACTGAAAGAATCATTAAAATCCGTTGCGTAGTTTTAAAGATTAAAGGGAACAAAGGGACATGAGGGAAAAAAGCGATTTTGTTTGATAATAAGTATAGAAGATTAATGTTTCATTAATATTTTCAGGTTGTCAAATTGTTTTAACAAAGGAATTAGAAGGAATAGAACTGACTCTGCCCAAGGCTACTAGAAACTTCTATGTGGATGGTCACAAGCCCACACCACATTAAAGCACAAATTTATTAATCACAGACGTACCTAGATGTAAATATACTTATGAATATTAAACAGGTTTTATTTTTCTTTAATCTATTATCTTAGGGCCGCGCTACACCGGAATGGCAGCGGCGAGGCGAGCACTTTCAGTGTCATATGATTTTAAACTTTATCTTCATTATTGTAATACATTGTATCGCTTGAAAAGTCTACGGCCGCCCTGACAGTGCTCACCTCGTCGCTGCCATTCCGGTGTGTCGCGGCCATAAAGTTAATATACCTAGCGGAATAGAGAAACAAAGGCCTGAGCAAGCGAGATGCCACTATCAGTAACACCGCGTGGTAAATAGAGACGTGTGATACATGACAGCAGCACTCTTTTTTTGACGTCCTGTCGGCACGTGCCGCACGTTGTCAATATAATCTCATAGAATTCATGTTCAATCATGCTTGTGTAAGTGTATACGTACACATATTTTTGACACAGATGAAAACCAATTTTGGTTACGTTTGACAGCTCGAGATTGTTGCTCTATTCCGATAGGTATATTAACTTTATGGTCGCGGCCCTAAGGCTGTGTTTCCACTGAAGCAGAGCGGAGCTTAGCGGTCCCCGAATTGACCAATCGTGCTATTCGAAAGGAATGACAGCGAAGATTTCGAGCATGGTGATTGAGCAATTCGGCACCGCTAAGCTCCGCTCCGCTTCAGTGGAAAGGTGATCTTTCGATACTCGAGACAAACAAATATTTACATAAAATCACATTTTATGACCTAGGTCCTAGGCTAAAGGTTTCATTTTGTTCTACGCTACTACAAAGCAGCAGGCATGGCCCATGGGTCGCTAGACCAATGTCAGTAGAAAATGAAACCTAAGTCATAAACTGGTATTTTATTTAAAAAAATCTGAAAGGTAAAATAGTGTCTGAAATTGCCACTAGAGGCGCTTGTATCGTGTGAGGTTCAAAAATCAATTTGTACTGGTTTTAGCTGCCTTAATAAATTGTAATTTCTTTAATTTACTTATTGAAAGTTATTAATTTTGTGAATCATTGCAAGAATATATTATTTTAATCACCAGCAAAACGAGACACAATAGCCTTTCAATTGTTATCGCGGCCCACTTAGGCTTAACTGAGTTGAAGCGTTAAAGCTGCTTTACACCATTCTTCACAAGCGCCAACTGGTGAGAAAAAAACTATTGTTCCCACTGTAAAGAAATACCAAAGAAATAAAGATAAAATGCAGGGAAAATATTGTGTATATTTAGCTTACTATATTTACTATTTAGATTAACCAATAACCTCATGTTTAGTAAAATAAATTTTGTCATTACTATGGTTCTTTTGTTTATTGTGATCTTTTTGTAACCTCCTTCTGACGCCGCGCCGTTTGGTTAAACTATCGTTTTTACAGAATTTTAAATCATTGCGCTTAGTTATAGATAAGCTATGATATTATAAGTATATTTATCCAAGTTTACAGAATTTTTTTCGTTGATTGCTGAGCTGAAGTTTCTCAATTTTGATTAACATTAAAAGCGGATTTTGTGTAAACAAGCCGCTTTGTGTTATAGTATTTATTTTTGTGTAAAAATTAATTAAAATTGTTGGCATCTATGATTGAAAGAATGTCTTGTATTTAATAGTTTGCCTACATGAACAATAGGGTTTTTTTTTCAATTTGCCACTAGAGGCGCTAGTGTCGTGTAAGGTACAAAATATCATATCAATTTGCTCATATTGTTTGATCTGTCTTTATAAATTGTAATTTCTTTAATTTACAAGTTGAAAATTATCTATTTTATGAATTATTGCAATCATAGATTATTTTAAAGCTTTTCTACACCACTGTACCTTAGTCAACAGAAGCGCCAACTAGCAACTAGTGACTGGTGAGCAAGTGAGCAAAA
This sequence comes from Polyommatus icarus, assembly GCA_937595015.1. Lineage (NCBI taxonomy): Eukaryota > Metazoa > Arthropoda > Insecta > Lepidoptera > Lycaenidae > Polyommatus > Polyommatus icarus. The sequence goes on along the minus strand of OW569342.1, from coordinate 1,925,046 downwards.
AACTATTGTTCCCACTGTGAAGAAATACCAAGGAAGCAAAGAAAAAGTGCAGGGAAAATATTGTGTATATTTAGTTTACTACTTAGATTAGGTAACTAAAGTAAAATAAATTTCGTCATTACTATGGTTCTTTTGTTTATTTGTTGTTATTATCCTTTTGTAACATTTTTGTAATCACTAACCTTATTCTGGCGCTGTTTTGTTAATCTATTGCAGAGGTTCCCAAACTTGTTTTTGTCATAGACCACTTTTAACATTGGATCCGGTGGACCCCACAGCTGGAAATTTAAAAATGCGTCTCCCATACATTTTACTTCCCTATATTATCGTTTTACCGCGGACCACCACGATATTATGACCGCCACGTCCGAAATTATAAAAGCGCACATTAGAAGAGAAGACTGCTTGTTACTTTCATTTGTTATTTGATAGATAGTAGATACGTATGTCAAAGTTTACTACTTAAAAATTATAGACAGATACGTCAAACTATGTTTGATGCATAAAATTCTATTGAAAAACTTCGTGAAAATGAATGTTAATCTTATTACTACTACTTATAATATTTATTACTTTTTTTTCGTAATTTATTCAAATATTGTGATTATTTGCAAAAAACCCACCAAACTGCTAATCTCGCGAGATCTCGAAATTGGCGAGATCTCGCGGTATTGTATTCATAAACTCGCGGGATCTCGCTTGAGCCCCAATCTCGCGAGATTTGCATTCCTTACTCACAAGTCACAGTGCAAGGAACCAATAACCTTTACTTCGGAGTGGTAAAAAGTAAACGCAAATATTTTCTTGTTTTGTAGCTATTTAACACAAAAATTACCACACTTTCACTTATTTCTACATCTCCTCGCTCTGTAATGTTTAATCTGCTATTAATATAATATTGTCTGCCTATATTCATAGGAGAAGTCAAATCGGGTCACCAAATTTTTATAGACCCCCGTTAACGACTCGTGGACCCCCATTATTTTTCCACGCAAGCGTAGACCCCTGTCGGGCTCCCGTGGACCCCATGGGGTCCACCTGGACCACTTTGGGAATCAATGATCTATTGATTTACAGAATTATTTTAAATCGTAGTTGCTTGCTTTTTAGTAAAAGATCATCTTTATCCAAGGTTACAGTATCGTAATTTTTTCTGTTGATTGCTAAGCAGCAGCTCCTCATAATAATCATTATGAGAAACGTTTAAAGCGGAGTTTGGATGAATGAACAAGCTGCTTAGATTTTAATATCCTTTTACCTTTTGTGTAAAATATAAAAGTTAACTAAAATAATTGTTGGTACCAATGAAAGAAAGGATGAATAATATTTAACAATTTGCCAATCTAGTTTCAGTATCTTAAAAACATACTGTCAATTGTCACTTGTCTATGGCTTGAGTGAACGAAATTCTGTCAAACTTCCATTCCGATTTCATTCAATGAATCATTCACTCCCAATTCGTCGCTCCTATTTTCGTTCGTTCATTTAGTCTGCTTGAAACCGTCGCGAGAGGTGGATTGTTCGTGCTCGAAAAAGCTAAACGCGTTTCGGTGTGGTTTGTGTTTATATTGTAGTGTACAATGGCTTACAACGGTGGTGGTGGCGGCAAGAGACTGTGCACAGGATCAGAGGTCGACGTCGAACGGGTAATTATTGCGAATCATCCAAAATAATTGTCAAACTTCTACATACACCGATACGAAAATGGCCGTGTTTTCGTCTTTATTCCGTGCCCGCGTGTTTATACCGTGCCCGTTGAATATAATAAATATTCGATCGTATAAATTACAATTTTAGCTTTCTGTGACTTTGTGTACATAGCGCGTTAGTTGTTTGCATTTTGAGGTTACAATTGACAGATGACAATAATATTGGCTAGCGATGTTGGATTCTCGTTTCTGCGACAATAGATTTTTTCCGTGGATATTTAGCGGCGGGAAGGACGAAAATAGATGAGCTAGGCTGTCAATTATTGTGATTGACAGCGTTAGTCATTAGTTTGTGTCACGGAGCGCGGGAAATATCAAATAACCGTGTTCTAAGACCGGGAGTATAATATTACTTAAATAATGCAGTAGGTACGGTACTGAGTCATTTTGGCACAGGTATCTTGGAATATCAAGTAGGCTGCCTCGTTCGGAAACACGAGAAAACACTTTTACTATAAAGGTGCCTACATTTAGTTTGTTTACGTCTTATAAACTCCGAAAACTACAATACCGATTTTGGCGGAGAAATGTAAGGTTTCTGTAGGATATATGAAGATTCATAGTAGGAAAGTGTCATATTTAGCACCTCTGACATTATTCACTTTGGCTCCCTAGGCCGAAAAACTAAAAAAATTAGTACAGTTAAAAAACCTCTTAAAACAAATCACGAAGCAAACTTTATTCTTATTATTATGTAGAGTCTGAAAGAATGGACAGACTGTTGCAACAACTTTAATTAAAAGAATTTTAACCCATCAGCTTGGACAACAAGTAACAACAACCGACAACTTGGACTTATAACAATTGAATATCTATTGTGTTTGCCATTCCCATGAGGTATTAATCCTACGATTGGGGATTCTCAGAAATGCTACTGTATTCTATTGTTGGCGTGATCACCGGTGCTCGTACAGGGCTTGATGGGATAATAGAAATAATGCAATGTGTTTTCTATTTAAGATTTCTTTAGTTCAATCAATTCCTTACTTAAGATTATTCGAATCATCATAATTTATTTCATTATAAAAATTATTAAGAAAATTAATGATGTATTTAACTTTTGAGCAAACAATTGTAAGCGTTAGAAATGCTAGTCTAATCGGACTAAACATGTGCTCATTTTGATCACATTCGTTATTTGTAGCATGTGTTGGAAGATTTCTAGTAAATTAAATTAATCCGCTAAAAGATTTTGACAAAAGAATAACTGATTGCATTGTCCGCATATGGTTTTAAATATTTATTTTAAGCGTAGTATTTAATTTATTGGATTTCTTGCATATTTCTGTACAAAATTTTTTTATACAGATTTTTTTGAAAAGTATGACCTAATAACATGCATTATTTTACAATGCCTGTAATTTTTTAAAGCCTAATAAATTATGGTTTAGAGTGGAAACATTTTCTGGGTTAAAAATTGTTTTTTGGGCTGTCCCGGGCATCCAGATATCATACCAAAGTAAATAACACAGCTATTTTACTGAGCTTTGCTCTGTATTTGATAAAACACGAATAAAATGACATTTTCGAAAAATGATTCCTAGCTAGATCGATTTACCGCCCCCGATCTATATACTAAATTTCATGAAAATTGTTGGAGCCGATTCTGAGATTCCAATTACATATATAATATACAAGAATTGCTAGTTTAAAGATATAAGATGTACATCATACCATGAAGGTATACCAGATTTATAAAGGACTGGCAGACATACGGGTATAGCAGACACAATAGACATTCAATTGTTAGCGGCAGCTTAATACTATGTTTCACTTTTACAATTCCACCATTGAAACCTATATGAAAGCTAAAAGATAAAGACAGAAAGAAAGAGAAGTTTCTTAATGACTAAATTCTTTCAACTATAGATCCTTAACTTTTAACCCATCAATCCCCAAGGCTGCCACATAAATGAAAATCTAATGTGACTGCGATTCTTACTATTGAGGTTATCCTTTGATTGTGGATTCTTGGAAATCTATTGTTATTCTGTGTCTCGCTCACCGGTGAGCTTATGGGGCTTGCCTTAATGTAATGATTTGGCTTTCCATAAATTTGTCACTGTGTTTATGACAATCTGTCCACCAAAGTTTGAACCATCTGTTTTTGAGTCTTAGCAAGACATTTAAATTGCAGTTTTTATTATTCTATCAATACAAATATTGTGTTTCTGTATGTCTGTTACCTGTTCACGCCTAAATGGCTAAAAGTACTGAGATACTTTGAGCACCGGGAAAGGACATAGGATACTTTTTGTCCTGGAAAAATGTATTGTTTCCGTGCGATAAACGACTTTTGGCGCATCGTTTTCTAGTCATCACTAATTTAATGTATGTTGCAAAACTGTGCCTTAGCAAAATTAATTACACAATCAATCAAAAGGGGTTTGTTGAACTATCACTATTTTTGGCCATTTGATCTGACATCAAAGTGCCTGATGAATGCTGAGTCTATTGTGATTTTGTTTTGCTCGGTTGGCACAGAATCATTGGAGATAGTTACAGTATACATTTAAAACTTTTTGGTAGTTTATAATTGTATCAAACAATTATTGATGCATTTCAATTAATTTTGATTTAAATTAAATGCTTACTATGCTCATGTTTGATTAATGAGTATCATTTAAATTGATCGCATTATAATCATACCAGATGACGCCCTCAACTCCGTTGCGCCTAAATTCGTTTATCGCGCGGGAACCGTACATTTTTCCGGAATAAAAAGAATCCTATGTCCTTTCCCGGGACTCGAGTATCGCCATACCCTACAAAATCGGTATATATATATAGCGGTTTGGGTGTGAAGAGGCAACAAACATACTTACAAACAGAGTGGCCCACTTTCGCATAATTATAATATTAGTATGGATAATAGTATATCTTATCTTCTTATATATAAAATTCTTGTGTCACAATGTTAGTCCACGTACTCCTCCGAAACGGCTTTACTGATTTTTACCAAATTTTATATGCATATTCAGTAGGTCTGAGAATCGGCTACTGGGTACTTTGTATATTGATAAGTGCATTTGTTGAATAAATAATAGTAAACTATTACAACCTGAGACTGACGGCGACCATTGTTTGTGCGACGAGATAGCGATCGACGTTGCCATGGCGACATACTTATTTAGTCACTTCAATAAAATAATATAGGCGAAATACTTTATATTATGGCAAAGCAACGTTTGCCGGGACAGCTAGTAATCGTATAATATTATTATATTAATAAATAATTAATAACTACAATTATTCTGATGTAATGTGGATTAATATAGATCGCGGAATTCATCTCGCATATTCTGAATTCTGTGATTCATAATCCAGTCTAATTATATTGAGTGTACGGAATTATTTAGTTCTCTAGTATGCAGTGTTGCAGTTAACGCTTAAACTGCTGAAACGATTTTGATGAGGCATGGATTATGGAGAAACGTTGAATACCGGGATAGGACATAGGATTGTTCTATCCCGTTAATTATATTATGGTTCCCGGGCGATAAACGAGTTTCAAATGTTCAAAAATATTAATGAGATAAGCTGACGCCTGCAACGATGTTTCGCCAAAATTCGTTCATCACCTGGGAACCGTACACTTTTCGCATCAAAAACTATCGGGGACTAACTAAAGGACAAAGCCTTTCCCAGATGGTCCTAAAGGACTTTTTATTTGGTCTGAGGTGTCATTTTCTTCTGTCATTTAAATTAAATTTTGTATACGGTATTATATCATACCAAATTTAATTTAAATCGGTTCGGCAGTTTAAGCTTGAAGAGTTAATGTACAAACAGACACACTATCTCACTTATAATATTAGTATGGACGTTTGTTTAAAATGTTTTATTTCTTTGGCAAAACTCTCCTTAGATACCAAAATAACGCTTATAGTTCGTAGAATGCGCTAAGAAATATTTTGAGCATATCCAAAATAAGACATCATATTTTTAGTATAATGGTGATGTGATAAATTGGTCCCGTCAACCCTTTCCGAATTATGAATCGTGTGATGACAAGTGACAACTTTGTGTGTATGGTTAGCAAAAAAATGTATGCTGAAAATTTTGAAGTTTGAACGAATTAAGAAACTGTCAAAAAAGCACCATAGAAACGGTTTATATCTATGGAAGAATAGACAAAAGTGACAGACAGATACGAAATCCGTCATTTTGTCACTAAAATCTCTCAGTATGTCCATTCTTTCCATTTCATGCTTAGCCTGCAGAAACTCCGCTTAAAGTGACGCCGCGTTAAAGTAAAAAACAGTATTGGATATGTTTTAGATTGCTTGTTTTCTATGAGAGGCCAGCCCGGCCTCTCAAAGAAAATAAGCAATGGAACAGTAAAAAATGGAAAGGGCGTAGCGACAAAATGGTTTTTGTCGCGTAATTTAAAAACCATAAATACATTTCATATAAGCTATGGGCAAATTAAAGTGCATGCTTAAACCAATCTATGTACAAATTTTGGAAGCTTAAATCACTCTCCTTTGTTGGCAAAATGGGAATCCCTTTTTTCACAGAGGTCTTTTTGATTGATTATTCTGTGTTATAAAAGTTGACCAATCGTGTTATGCTATGGGTAATTCAAAGACAAAGACATGATGAATACTGACAATGAACTTTAATTTCTTAGCTTTAGTCATTGCTGAGAAAAATCGATATCGCTACAGCCAAATTCAGACAAACAGATCAATTCAGACCGCAACGCGAAGCGTCTTAAATAATAATAATATAATGAGTCTTTTTTTGCTAACCGTACAATCAGGGAACTTCCATACCTACTCTACTTGTCTTCAGGTAGTGTAAAATATTACATCCTTATGTCGAAATAAAGTATTGTATGTCTTTAGCAGGGCTGAGTCAGTTTAGGAGGATTATGATTTTAGCGACTGATTTTTCAAACTCTTTATTAAAGTTAAGTAATAATTAAATCTGAATGCGGCCGGTAAATACAAAAACCGGATGGTTTTTGCGACTTTTTTTTTTTAATTCTACATGATACCTACCACCGGTTCGGGAACCAACCTGGCGAGAAAAACCGGCGTAAGAAACTCGCAGTATTGCTGGTTCATACAAATTTTTCTGCTGCAATTGATAAGTTTGGCGTAAAAATACTTTGATTCCCGGGAAGCAACAGATAGTTTTTATCCCAGAAAAATGTACGGTGCCATCACACTAATATATATTTTGTGCCATCACGAACAAGGTATCAGTGAACAGCTTATAATATTAGCATGTAGTTTTCTAAGCGGCAGCCCTAACAACATGAGTCAGTTATAGGCGTTGCCAACTGCCTTTCCTCACTATTGGCTGATGATATGTGGGACGAACTATACCTTAAGCCCCTCCCCACGTTGGATTACCAAGATTGCCATCATCGAAGCTGTCTATAGCAGTACCTAATCATCATACTTTTTTTTGATGCGCAGAGGAAACTCTTTAGGGCCGCGCCACACCGGAATGGCAGCGGCGAGGCGAGCACTTTTAGTGTCATGTGATTTTAAACTTTATCTTCATTATTTTGAGAAGTCTACGGCCGCCCGTGGCCGCACATGCCTCGTGGCCGCTCGTGGCCGCTGGCGGCGGCGATTTTTCAAGCGATACTATGTATTACAACAATGAAGATAAAGTTTAAAATCATAAAGCCCGTCACAGACCTAGCTATAATATATATTAATATGTTTATAGCTAGGCATATTAATATATATTTTCTATACTAATTTTCGCTCGACCACACACTCAGCTATGATATATATTTCTGTGACATGTGGATTTAGTATAGAATAATATGCCTTGCTATAAATATATTAATATATATTATAGCTAAGTCTGTGACGGGCTTTATATGACACTGAAAGTGCTCGCATCGCCGCTGCCATTCCGGTGTGTCACGGCCCTTATGAGGACTGGGACTCCGGACGAGAAGCGTCGGGCTTACACACTCCTTTTCACGCCCAAACAGCTGAAAGGTATGGTGATACTTTGACCCCGGGACATAGGATACTTTTCATCCCGGAAAAATGTACGATTTACGCGCGATAAACGAGTTTTGGCGCATCGGTTCAGCGGTTTGGGCGTGAAAAGGTAACAGATAGACACACTTTCGCATTTATAATTATAATTATTAGTAGGTACATGGATTCTGTGGGCTAATTATTGTGACTACTGTAGACAATAACTTGGTTAATGTCTGTCGTAAGTGACATAACTTGCTGTCTGTTTCCACTTTCTTGTTTTATATGGCTTAACCGATTTCGATGAAATTTGGTGTGGAGATACTTTGAGAAACGCGAAAGGTTCTTGTTATCATATCTATCTTCTTATTATCTTATATATAAAATTCTCGTGTCACAATGTTAGTCCACGAACTCCTCCGAAACGGCTTTACTGATTTTTACCAAATTTTATATGCATATTCAGTAGGTCTGAGAATCGGCTACTGGCTACTTTATATATTGATAAGTGCATTTGTTGAATAAATAATAGTAAATTATTACAACCTGAGACTGACGGCGACCATTGTTTGTGCGACGAGATAGTGATTGCGACATACTTAATTAGTCACTTCAATAAAATAATATGGGCGAAATACTTTATATTATGGCAAAGCAACGTTTGCCGGGACAGCTAGTCTATACATATAAGTAGTTTTTGTGAATTTACTTAAAAAATATCCCCCATCTGAAAGGTAGACAAGTTGGGAAATCGAACTCCCAAAATAAGTCCTCAAATAGCTTAAAATATCACGCCTGTTTTCATTAATGTTAACAAGTCAATAATGTGAGTTATTTCTGTGGTTGTGACATGTTTATATGTTTACCCGGCGGTATGCAGGTGCTTCGAAATAGATGCGGTTAGCGTGATGTTGTCCAAACAGGCGTGTTGACTAACGTAACAAATTTCATCAAAATGCGTTTAGCGGTTTTGAGTTAATGATGTTCCGGGCAATACTTAGCAATAGGTAGATCACCACTTAAAAATTGCTCGGAAAAAATCATAATCGGCCGTTTTAGCGGGTCCCTAGACGAGCAATTTTATTGTCAATATCACGTGTTGCGTAATATTATTGACCGTCTAGGGTTGCTATTGAGCATCGCGCGTCTTTAATCTAATTGTCAAATAAACTGTTCAATAAAATTGAAGCGTGATATTGACAATAAAATTGCTCGTCTAGGGCCCGGCTAAAAGTTGAGAGGTAAAAGACAGACAGACATATCTTTGCATTTATAATATTAGTAAGAATAATTTATATTAGATATAGACTGATAATGATGCTGTATGTCATATGCCAACATTTTGACAGCGCTACCCCACAGTGTGGTTAGGATATGCTAATGACCTGAACAGGGCTTAGATGGCTTATTATAAACTAGATGTTGCGTGGAGTCCTTTTTCGGGATTCGAAGGATGTCTATGTGGAATTGGATGTTATTTAGTTTAGCGGCTTAGGTGTGAATGACAGACAAAAAAATTTTATCCACAGCCGAACATATAACCTCCTCCTTTTTGGAAGTTGGTTAAAAAGACAAAAAGACGGACACATAACACATACGGTCGGTCGCGTGGAAATTCGTTTGTGGCGCGGGAACCGGAAAACCTTTAAGAGTATCTACATGCTAATATTCATCAAAATCCGTTGAGTGGTTTGGGCGTGAACAGGTTACTATAAAATCTCTTGGCCAATATGGACAGGGAATGCGCAGTGTTAAATTTTTGTCCTTTACTGGGATGTGTCCCAGTAAAGGGTCCTTTTGCCCCGTCCAGTTTTGCCCAGCAATCATAAAAATGTGCAAGTTTTGCCCAGCAATCATAAAAATGTGCACCACCTATCTTTACATTATGTCACTCAAACCTGTTTCTTTCCGGCCACCCATTTGCTGAAATCGATACAATGAATAATGCCCTTCGTGAGTGTAGGGATAAGGGTCTCCCTATGTCCACAATAGGACGAAGGACGAAGGGACGGTGTCGGAGGTCAAATGTCCCGTTTGCTTGGTCCAGCGGACGTGGGTTCGATTCCGGAAACTGGGTAACTTGCTTTCAATAGCGAAGTTAGATGTCAATGCCCACTACATTTTGACTGATCTTGGTCAAAATGTTATATCTGACCACGCTATCGATATTATTCAGTGCAAGTAACCTACCACCTTTTCTTCATTATTTGGCACCAGATGACGCCCGCAACTCCGTTGCGCCAGAATTCGTATATCGCGCGGGAACCGTACATTTTTCCGGGATGAAAAGTATCTAATGTTCTTTTCCGGGATTTCAAGTATCTCCATACCAAATGTCAGCAAAATCGGTTCAGCGGTTTGGGCGTGATGAGGTAACAGACAGACACAATTTCGCATTCATAATATTAGTATCTATGGATGGATTAATGCCCACAAATTACCAATTTGGGATAGCAATCAAATGATAGTCTATGATGTTATATCGAGTGCTAGGGGTGTGTCAAAACTAAACGTTTCGGCGCACGGTATGGGCAGCCGGAAGTTGATTAGGACACGCAAAGGGCACGGGGTTCTCATATTTAATAATAAGTCCCATACCGGTTTCGGTGGCGATGGCAGCCAGGCTACGTTAAGCAGGAGTCATTTTTATAGTGCCAAAGTGTGTGCGCAGCAGATAAGAGCACTTTCTATTCCTTTACTCTCATATACCAGTGGGACGGCAATAGAAATTCAATTGTTACACGAAAGGTTACGCGGCAGCCGCTTGGGGATTGATGGGTTAAGATCTAGATTTAAAAGAGATTAGCCTTCTGGTTTCAATCTAGATTCGTACCAGATTAAAGGAACAACTCGATAAGAGAACACCTAACGAGAAAATCGCCTGTGTGGTAACTCCAAATGGTTACCTCAAAGCAAAGAAGCGAAATCTGAATATGTTTGTTGAACAACAAAGCACGAACAAAGGGGGTTTCGTCGCTTTGAGGTGTCACGGATGTGTCGGAATTGAGGGAATTGGGGAGAATTTCGGTAATATTTGGAAATTTGGAAATTTGTATTCGGAAAGTCGGAAGCGTAATCGATATTTTGGCGCTAATTAACGGTTTTGAATGATGGGTTGAAATACGATATTTTAGGATTTTATAAAACACTATGGGTGAGGCGGCGAGCGTAATTTTGTGAGTTTTGAGTCGCAGAATATCGGTCGCGTAAATATTTGTTAATACAAATCATGACTCACAAAAGTAATTTTGTGACTCATGATTTGTATTAACAAATATTTACGCACGTAAACTCGTGTGAATGAAGTATGACATAATGCAGCAGAATTTCTGCCAACCGAAATTCTGCGACGACAACTCACAAATTACGCTCGTTTGGCTTCACCCTATATCTGCGCATCATCATAATCCTATAATATTACAATTTTGTAAGTGTTTCTGTCTGTCTGTCTGTTACCTCTTCACTCCTAAACGGCTGAACCAATATAGATGCAATTAGAGATGCGGAAGAGGACATTATTTATATAGCGAAAATATGTACGTTTTCCGCGTAATAAACTCATGTAGACTGAATGAATTGTTATGTTATGTGTTATTCTGATATGCAGGCTATCTTAAGTTAAGTTAGGTTAAGTTTAAGTTAAGTTAAGTTGCATCAAACTTGATTCAGTAGTTTCTGCGTGAAATATCAGCAGACATACATATCACAAGCTTCCGTTATCTAATCTTAGTTAAGACCATTTAGCATCTTCGATATATTAATGTTCTTACTTAGGTAGGTGACATACAGACAGACACTTTAACATTTAATCGTTTATATTATAATAGTAGTATCGATATGCAGAAATCTATTTTAATTTTAATTTATCATTGTTTTCAGGTAAGTTGCCGTCTCCATACGTGGGTGGAACAACTCCTTTGAGGTTGTGTTGGTATGTTGAAAACTTTATCCGTGGGCAGCCTGGACAGCTACTAATAGTTGTTGTGGGATTGAAAAGGGCATTAATTACCCGACTAGAGCAAAAAGGAGGGTTATGATTTTGACCTTTAATTATATTGTGGCTATGGATATTCATCTGTCTTCTAAACTAGACAAATGATATGTCGTTGGAAGCATCTTGATGGACGTCACGTTAAAATGGCTTAAGTATACTTCAGGGGAAGTGTCCTGAGTAGTTTTGCTATTTTAATTTTAATATTTCAAAACTATCTAGATTCTAGAAGCTATTTAATCCTTCTATCGCGGATTCTTGGAAATCTATTGTTATTCTATTGTTGTCGCGGTCACCGGTGTCCTTATGGGGCTTGATAGGTTAATGCCCAATACGAGGAGGTGCAAATCCCCTTAAAAAGTTCGCATCTTTTCATTTACCCATGTTTCATACATTTCATTAACATCGGACTTCACCACTTGCATGTTAACAAATGCCCCGACAATAAAAGGGTAAAGCGTATTGCAACAATAGATTTACCGCCCCGTCACTCAGTCTGTGGTTGAGCCTGAGTGACGCGACGGGGCGGTAGAGCGTTGCGTTGACGCTTCTAAAGTCTTACAGAGGATTTGCGTTGTGGCAACGCTTACGTTGTTGGACATAATATGATTAGAAGGTGCCACATTAATGCGTAGTTCTACGCAATGTTTCATCGAATCGACGGAAAGCCCATGCCGCTTAAGACAACGTATGGGAAAGCAGGAATTCCTCTTGCAGATAACACAAGTCATAACGTTTTTGAACATTAACTGTCAAAATTATGGGAGCTGTCAAATTCTATACACACCACGATTATGCACCTATTAAAAACTCTTGCTCTGATAGGTCAATACTGTTGTAGGCGCGCCATTGGTGCGGTAGTACGAGCCAGATTGTGTTGTCGCACCGCAGCTGCAGCGTAGCTTCAATGTTGCGACAACGCAACGTTGCACCGTGGCCACGCTTTCCCATTTGCCAGTCATCACTCAATGTGTCGCCATGCTCGATTTACAGCTCAACCCTTATGCTTTCATCAATCTTTAAAGGCTTAATCTACCCCCACGGATTCGATTAGCGAAATGGCAAATTGTGACGAGCTTATTCCGTGTTTGAACAATGGAGTTTTGAGTTATAGGGAGTGGAATAAAATCTTAACGGAAACAAGATTTTAGATGGACGCTTGTTTGATTAGGTTTGGTTTAAACTGTTCAACCGACGATAGGCTTATGCTCCTAATAACAAATCATTATAGCTCTATCCTCCTTATATATTGGCGCTTCATATCTTGGCTATTTCATGCATTTTGGTTGCAAAACTCTTTTCTTTGTGGTTCTATTGAAGTTATTTGATCAACATTATAGCATTCCTTCATCCAAGCCCTTTATCTTACAAAATACATAATAGTATCCTCTTGCTAGACATGTCATGACAAAACCATTTTGTACTTTGATAAGAAACAGACTAGATCAAAGCAACAAAGTTGCATTAAATAGCCGATGCAGCGTAAAAACGTCACGACCATTTCTTCTGATGGCTTATAAATATTTCTTCACATCTCTATCAAAACTTTGAAATCATCTAAGCATTACAAATGTCGCGACTATAAGATGGTTCGGCCATATTTGCCCGCGTGGCAGTTACGGGCTGTTAGTATGATTTATGTTGAGTCTCCGACGATTTGTCACAACGAAAACAAAGCAGATATAGATGTGGTGGAAATAGATAGAGGAATGTTGGCGTAAAGGGGGGGGGGGGGGGGTATAATTGGAACTAATTGAGGCTATAATTTATTTCAATTCTTAATCAAAACTTTTATGACTTGAATTTAAAATTAGAGAATTAAAAATACGTGTGGCAGTCGGGGACTGCCGTGGTAAAGCGATTGCATGGGATTTTTTATCAACTTATGCAATTACAATTAACATACGTCTAGTTGCACCCACACAACACCATGCCGAATTGCGGCAGCGCGACTTATGCAATTACAATTAACATACGTCTAGTTGCACCCACACAACACCATGCCGAATTGCGGCAGCGCCGCACCGACCTCCGCAGCGATGCGACGTTGCGTTAAGCCCTTAGGGTTTGCATGAGCTTAAACATCATTACGCTAAATGAGTAACGTGTATTTAGCGCAGCGGACAACAAGTGATGCTATTTTAAGACTTTCTGTGCGTCTCATTTTAAAGTTTATACTCGTATCGAATTTATGCTTTACGTCCAGTTTAAATACTGAAGCTGAACTAAAACTAGACTAATATTTTAGTTGCAGATCGGATCAGTCACATAAAATCCATTTTAATTAACATGTACACAAATTTAGTGACCAATAAAATCTGTACAAACATCTACAATTAATTAGAACAAGCAATTCATTCTGTAATAAAACTAACACGGAGTAAAACTAGCGAAGTTTATTGCGTAATGTGTAAAAACTAAAACATGTGTTTCATTAAAATACTTTTGATTGATGATTAAGTTTGTGCGGAGCGACGCGACGCCATAGGACCAGGCCATAACACTACGTTGCGGCGTCGCATCGCAAAAAATACATTGCGTTTCAAAGGTTGTTTTTGCGATACGACATCGCAACGTAGTGTTGTGGCCTGGCCCATATTGTTTTATTGCGGTGCGTTGGGACAACGCAGCGGCAAATCAATGATTAAACGGTGCGTCTTAACGTGACTGTGACTAGAATCTCGATACAAGTTTTAAAACTAAAACATGTGTTTCATTCAAATACGTTTTGATTGATGGCATTTAAGTTTGTGCGGAGCGACGCCATATTGTGTTGCGGTGCGTAGGGAAAACGCAGCGGCGAATGAACGATTAAAGGATGCGTCTTAACGTAACTGTGACTGGATACAAGTTAACGCTTACACATGTGTTTCATTAAAATACATTTGATGATGGCGTTTAAGTTTGTGCAGGGCGACGCCATAGGGCCAGGCCACAACACTGCGTTGCGGCGTCGCATCGCAAAAAATACATTGCGTTTCAAAGGTTGTTTTTGAGATACGATGTTGCAAACGCAGTGTTGGGGCCTGGCCCATATTGTTGTATTGCGGTGCGTTGGGACAACTCAGCGGCGAATCAGCGATTAAAGGATGAGTCTTAACGTGACTGTGACTGGAATCTGGATACAAGTTAAAACTAAAACATGTGTTTCATTAAAATACTTTTGATTGATGGCGTGTAAATTTGTGCGGAGCGACGCCATACTGTTTTATCGCGTTGCGTTGTAAGAACGCAGCGACGCTACAACATTGATGGCGTTTATGTTTGTGCGGAGCGACGCCATATTGATGTATTGCGGTGCGTTGGGATAACGCAGCGACGAATCAATTAATAAAGGGTGCGCTTAAACGTAACGTGACTGTGACCGAACACAAGGTCTCGGAATAGATAGCTCGTAAATTGTATATTTGGCATAATTATTATATGTATAGGTCGTCAGAACACACACTTCTGAAATGTCACGTAACACGTTTAATCTGACTCACCTGCATGACATACATAATGCTTTAAGGTGCCTCTTCATAATGGTTCATGCTGGCCCACTACAGCGGACAGCCATCGCCATTGTGTAGACGGGGTAATGGTGAATGGATGGCGGACGTTTTACAGGTGTGGCGCGCAATGGCGCGGCCTGCAGTGGAACACCGTAGGCCATTGTGTACTGGCTACTTTACGTTGGGGCAACGATGCGTTGCATCGTCAGACGCAGCGTTTTCACGGAAATACTGATAGCAGATAGAGTGGGAGGCAGATTGAATCGCCGCGCTGTCGTCGTCTTGTGTTGTGTTGCGCGTCAACGCAACGCGGATTTGAAATAGATTCCGTTGCGACGACGCTATGCCCTAATGATGTATCGTTTTGACGGACATACTGACAAGAGATGGAGTGGGAGGAAGATTGACGCGCTGCGCTGTCATCGTCTCGTGTTGTAATGTCGCGCGTAAACGCAACGCGGATGTTACCATCCATTGAAACGTCGCTACGCAGCAAAGTTAAGTTGCTATTTTCTGACCGGACCCTTACGTCCATGACATAACGTATACGGAAACTCCGAGGCAATATAACACTGAACTCACGCGGAGAATTATCAAAGCCCCCGCGATAAGCTAATTTTAACTTTAATTACTGGTAGCTAGAGTTTCATTTCATCTGATCGAACTCCCGTGCAATTTCCTTGCATTAATTTAAAATTACGCTGAAACTTTGTCGGTTGATGGGAATATAAACGGAGTGTTTTTCAATTAGGCACAATCGGAAGGAGGTATAAATAGTTTGTAGACGTGAAATGTACGATATTGGTGCTTTAAGCGAGTATTCTTTAGAGAAGTTAGACAATTATTTTTAACAATTATTATTATTTTTAACAAAAAATTAAAACCGACTTCCAAGGTAAAAACAATATTAACATTAATATGAACTAAAAAGTATTAAATAATTTTTGCTATCTAATAGTGCCTTTTTCCGAATTCGGCTAAACCTTGACTATTTCTGTACTCAATCTTCATTATTTTGAAGTCGGTACCAGATAGCTGAATCTTCAGTCCTCTGACAGAATATTTGAAACTTTTGGAACTGGCACCGACTTCAAAATTATGAAGATTGAGTACAGAAATAGTCAAGGTTTAGCCGAATTCGGAAAAAGGCACTATTAGATAGCAAAAATTATTTAATACTTTTTAGTTCATATTAATGTTAATATTGTTTTTACCTTGGAAGTCGGTTTTAATTTTTTGTTAAAAATAATAATAATTTCACTCTTTTTAGTTACACTAGTAGGTAAACCTTCGCGTATATTTTACGTATCTTATTACACAGTTCACACTCACAAAATAATATATTATCAGTGAAGTGAACATAATATTGTGCTAAGTAATTTAACAATTTTAATACTTCAAACCTCAAGCGGTCACCGGCGATTGCGATAACAATAGAAAGGCTATTGTGTCTCGTTTTTCCACGATCCAAGGATCTATCAGATAAAAAATTGTATAAACTTGCATAGGATGTAGCGTAGCTACTCGTCTAATATATAAAATTCTCGTGTCACAGTTTTCGTTGCCATACTCCTCGGAAACGGCTTGACCGATTCTCATGAAATTATGTGAACATATTGTGAGGATATTGGTCTGAGAATCGGCCAACATCTATTTTTCATACCAAAAATTATTTATATGGCAAAACAACGTTTGCCGGGACAGCTAGTAATATAATATAATATTATCATAATTATTGACAGCTGTTCTTGTTATCAAGAATTCAATTTCAAATCCATTCAAATCGATACTTAGTGCGCCATCTATCGATTAATAAGTATAACTAATTAAAAAGACACTTATTGACTTCGTTTAGTTTAAATGCTCTTTTTAAAATAACTTTATTTTAATTCTATATTTTGTCTATTAAAATTTTATAAACTAGTTAGTATAGTATTCGATCTGTACATAAAGTAGTAAAGTATATTCGATTCGGCGTATTCGGCGTATTCGGCGCTGACCGCCGTGTATATTTAAACAAAGTATTGTTATACAGTATAAAATTATTATTATTATTAGTATATCCACACCTATGCCTTGTACTATTATCTATTCTGTGCCATGAGACATTGGTGACCTTAACACGACGTGGTAATGATGAAGACGATGATGATGATGATGATGATGATTATGATGATGAATATGAGTTGCATAGTAGCATATGCTTTCTGTTCTTAAAACAACGCCGAAACTCCCAAACGTGTATCTATAAGGAGTCAGGAGTTCTCTCAGCATCTTCGAAACCATGGTATACCTTGACCCAATATTTGATTTTTTGGTAGCATATTCTTAGTACACTTCACATAAAACCAAAATCACCATATGTTTCCATATAAATTTCGAGGAGTTCCCTCGATTACTCCTGGATCCCATCATCAGGTCACCACTTTGTGAACATGGTACCAAATTGGAGTAAAACCAAATACAACAAAGCAAAAATTTCGAAAATCGGTTCACAAACGGCGGAGTAATCGTTGAACATACAAAAATAAAAAAAAAAATAAAAAAAAAAAAAAAAAAAAAAAAAATATCCACAGCCGAACATATAACCTCCTCGTTTTTTGGAAGTCGGTTAAAAAATTAAAACCGGCTTCCAAGGTAAAAACAATAATAACATTAATATGAACTAAAAAGTATTAAATAATTTTTACTATCTAATAGTGCCTTTTTCCGAATTCGGCTAAACCTCAACTATTTCTGTACTCAATCTTCATTATTTTGAAGTCGGTACCAGATAGCTGAATTTTCAGTCCTATGACAGAATATTTAAAATTTTTGGAACTGGCACCGACTTCAAAATTATGAAGATTGAGTACAGAAATAGTTGAGGTTTAGCCGAATTCGGAAAAAGGCACTATTAGATAGTAAAAATTATTTAATACTTTTTAGTTCATATTAATGTTATTATTGTTTTTACCTTGGAAGTCGGTTTTAATTTTTTGTTAAAAATAATAATTTCACTCTTTTTAGTTACACTAGTAGGTAAATCTTCGCGTATATTTTACGTATATTATTACAATTTGTTAAGAGTCACAACTCACACTCACAAAATAATATAATATTATCAGTGAAGTGAACGTATTGTGCTAAGTAATTTAACAATTTTAATACTTCAAGCCCGAAGCGGTCACGATAACAATAGAAAGGCTATTGTGTCTCGTTTTTCCACGATCGAAGGATCTATAAGATAAAAAATTGTACAAACTTGCATAGGATGTAGCGTAGCATAATATTTAATATTATCATAATTATTGACAGCTGTTCTTGTAATCAAGAATTCAAATCGATAGGTACTTAGTGCACCATCTATCGATTAATAAGTATAACTAATTAAAAAGACACTTAATTACTTTGTTTTGTTTAAATGCTCTTTTTAAAATAACTTTATTTTAATTCTATTTGTCTATTAAAATTTTATAAAGTAGTAAAGTATTCGATCTGTATATAAAGTAGTTAGTAAAGTATTCGATATTCCGTCCTTCCGCCGTGTATTAAAAACAAACAGGTGTTGTTATACAGTACATAATTATTATTATTAGTATGTCCATACCTATGCCTTGTACTATTATCTATTCTGTGCCATGAGACATTGGTGGCCTTAACACGACGTGGTGGATGATGATGATGATGACGATGATGATGATGATGAATATGAATTGCATAGTAGTTTATGCTTTCTATTCTTAAAACAACGCCGAAACTCCCAAACGTGTATCTATAAGGAGTCAGGAGTTCTCTCAGCATCTTCGAAACCATGGTATACCTTGACCCAATATTTGACTTTTTGGTAGCGTATTCTTAGTACACTTCACATAAAACCAAAATCACCATATGTTTCCATATAAATTTCGAGGAGTTTCCTCGATTACTCATGGATCCCATCATCAGGTCACCACTTTTGTGAACATGGTACCAAATTGGAGTGAAACCTAATACAACAAAACAAAAATTTCGAAAATCGGTTCACAAACGGCGGAGTAATCGTTGAACATACAAAAAAAAATATCCACAGCCGAACATATAACCTCCTCGTTTTTTGGAAGTCGGTTAAAAACTCAATGATAGCAAAATTGACGGTAACTTAGGGTGGCATCACATTAGGTCGCCAGTCGCAGCGCGACAGCCGCGCGACTGTCTGTGGTATAGAAGTCGCGCTGCTGCCGCACTTCTGGCGACTTAATGTGAAAGCAGCCTTATTGTGGGCCAGCCATGACTATTTTCAGATTTCAGATTCAACATTAATGCAGCTCCCTTCCTTGTTCGTTTCAGTCTCCATTCCTATCGGACAGCAAAATAATATTCTCATATTACGTCACATACTACATGGGGTCGTGGGCTCTACTCCCGCGTCGGAACTAGCAATATGTTGTTACCAATTTTGTGTAGGACAATGCCTAATTGCTTGATGGTCTTAAAATATGACTCTTGCGTCGGATGAGCGTGAGAAAGCTTGGTCATTAGTACCCCTTGGTTATAGGACAGCGGGGCTAAAATGGTCGCTTTGAAGAATCATGTAATGAATCATAATATGATTCATTTTTCTAAAATCGCAAAATGCAACTCTGATTGCAATTCATTTCTGTATTTTTGTACTGATTTGACATTTGTCAGTTTGACAGTTTTGACAATTCATTTGCTGAATTGATTGAGAGGAATTGCTAAATGCGACCATTTTAGCCCCGCATGGAAGGAAAATAGTGTTCTTGTGTACTGCACACACTCTTAGTCTTAGGCACTATAAGATGACTCCTATAATATTGCTCCTATAACGTATAACGTAACTGACTGTAACTGACTCTATATGACCTGGTTTCCACGAACCGATCATAGCTACCGAAATCGTTATAGGCAACCATTTTAGTAGCCACATTTGTGTAGCTTCCATCATTTCAACATTTATTAGTATTCTCAGAATTAAATTATGCCTCTTCCTGCTCGTTACTGATCTTCTTTTTTATTTGTACACTCTCAAGATACGTCAAACGTCTCCGATTCAAGGAATGGTAATTACATTCCTTTCCATGTTTGCTCTTGAAACCAAATACGACGATACATTTGTTGAGGAAATCACGCAGCGTTCAGAGTACGGGTGTACAAAGTTGCTTAAAAATCCATAATATAAATGTGTAAGTGTGCGTGTCTGTTGCCACTTCACGCCCAAACCGCTGAACCGATTTTGCTGAAGGTTTGGAGATACGTCCCGGGAAAGTACATAGGATACTTTTTGTAACGCAAGAATGTACGGTTCCCGCGCGATAAAACAATTTTGGCGCAATGGAGCTGCGGACGTCATCTAGTGATAGTTAAGACTTAGTTTCTTTTTAGCTAAAAACGATAGGCTCTAAGTCTTATTTATCACTAGATGTCATCATGATCATAATATGCCCTTCCCCGGGACTCCATAATTATTATAAAATATCAGCATAATCGGTCCAGCGGTTTGGGCGTGAAGATAGATATATCTTCACGCCCATAATATCTCTTTAGCCGGCTTAGCTTTTTAGCTAAGTCTTATAAATCTTTTTTAGTCTGCTTAGCTAATAAACTAGGTACATATTGGCTAACCCATAGGTTTGGTTATTATTAGCTAGCGGCTAACACTGATCACATTAAGGCCTCTATATCCGCCAATGACCTTGATCATTGTCTGTCAGTGCGAATATCGACGTAAATGACATTAAAATAACATTCATAACAGCGCGCCTTGTACGGTGGCGGTTACGACGCTCGCCGCGTCCATGATAGGGCGAAATAGGAGAAAAAACCCTTTTTACGGCTTAATATAAAACATATTTCAAAAAAGTAAAAAAACCAAATTATCAACTTATGTATTGCAAAGCAGTAGATATTTTTTATATATTCTTTTGATAAATGATGAAGGAGTAAAGTGGTTTCATTCAACGATTTGGAGGTGATTTGGTTTTTTATTTCTTTATTATGTGATACCGATAGAAAAAATATGGCAAAATCACGTTACGTATCATATCAAGTAGATTACTATGTAATTATTTTTTTCAGATATAATTTCTCTGTTAATGCCGATGAAAAGTGGTTTCATCTGCATGCTTTTTTCGCGAGAGGAGCCTTAATCAATACATATCTGTAAATATTTTACACGTAGGTACATGACTTTACGTTCCTATAGCTTTTGTAGCTACCTGTAAAAAAAGCTATAGCACTAAATATTCGTCAACGTAAATATTCCTATAGACGTTTATTGCGTATACACTATCGCATTTGCCATAAAATCGGCTCAAAGATATTAGGGGACGGGTGTGTGCTACTGATAAGGTGTTATGTCCGCGCATAGTTCAGACACAGTATAAGTTATACACAGTAGACTATACAGTGTGTTTGTGTAAACACCGTTATCCTTGAAACCATCAAATGAGCCCGTCAAAATGAACAACTTTTTCTATGAGAAAAATGCTGGGAACTCAAAAAAAAATGCCGTCTTCATACCCATACTGATGCCCGGATCGGCAATTTGTATGGGTATGAAGACAGATTTTTTTTAATTCCCAGCATTGTTCTCATAGAAAAAGTTGTTCATTTTGACGGGCTCATTTGATGGTTTCAAGGACAACGGTGTTTACACAAACATCTTGTACTCATTAGATTGTCACAATCGGGCGCACACAATAAACGTTTCTTTAGATGTCTTTAGAGAGAAGAATCACAATAATATCTTATAACGTATCAAACAACAAAATCTAGTCTACTACGGCTATTACGTAGTTTCGTTGATGTGAACATGTAACTTTAAAATATTAGAAACGATTTAGGGCACAAAGATGCTGTATCATTATTATTTTTAATAAAAAATAAAAAATTAAAACCGACTTCCAAGGTAAAAACAATATAGTAATATGAACTAAAAAGTATAAAATAACTCTTACTCTTTAATAGTGCCTTTTTCAGAATTCGTCTAAATCTAAACTATTTCTGTACAATACTACAGTCTTCATTATTTTGAAGTCGGTACCAGCTAATTTATTCGTGAGTTCAGTAATGTCAGAACTTAGAATATCTGAAACTTTTGGGACTGGTACAGACTTCAAAGTGATGAAGACTGTAGTATGTACAGAAATAGTTTAGGTTTAGACGAATTCTGAAAAAGGCACTATTAAAGAGTAAGAGTTATATACTTTTTAGTTCATATTACTATATTGTTTTTACCTTGGAAGTCAGTTTTAATTTTTTCTTAAAAATAATAATTTTACTCTTTGTAGTTATCTGCAAAATAGGGCTCCAATACGAATGTTAACTATTCACATTATGTTACTGTAAGCGAAATTGTGGTAAATGCTTGCAGTTATCTAAGCGATGCTGCAATTTCAAAACTTTTATCTTTAAAGGTTCAGGAGTTCTATTCAGTGCCTTTGGACCAAAAGACACCTTCGTATGAAATTTCTCTTATTCGTAACATAATATGTTTAATTTACTAAAAACAACATTTTAACCACTATGAGTGTTTTGACAAATTTCAAGGATTTCCCTCGATTGCTCATAGATCCCATCATCAGCTCACCATTTTCGTAATTGTTATACAAAATTAAGATTATATCCTATACAACAACACGAGAATTTTGAAAATCGTTCCACAAACAGCGAAATCATCATCAAAAACAACTGCTTCGATGCAAAATATCGCGAAAAGTACCAATGATTGGGTCATAGTGTGATGAGTTGATGACCCATGGTATAATTATAGTTGTGATGATGATGATTAATCAAATTGATGTGTTGGCTTATGCTTTCAGTTTAAACAACGCCGAAATCCCCGAACCTGTACCTATAAGCATTCAAAAGTTCTGTTCGGTACCTTCGGATCCAGGGTATAACCTGGTGCGAAGTCTTTAGAACTCTTAGTTTTTGTAGCATTTATCTTGAATGCTTCAGAAAAAAACGAAATCACTATATGTTTCCATACAAATTTCAAGAAGTCCCCTCGATTACTCATGGATCCCATCATCAGATCACCACTTTTATGAACGTGGTACCAAATTCGAATCAAACCCTTATACAACACAAAAATAATTTTGTAAAACGGACCACAAATGGCTGAGTGATTGTTGAACATACATAAAAAAAAAAAAAAACATACAGCCGAACGTATTACCTCCTCCTTTTTGGAAGTCGGCCAAAAACGGACTTGACACTTGTGTTTCACAATTTGATTTCAAGAACGGGTATAAGTTACGCTACTGTATAAAATTTTATTGTGGTTCAGGGTTGTTTTGCCTCTCGGTTTCGTCGAAAGTGATCCTTGCCCCCCTCGGCATAGAAGTCCTGTGGAGGTAAGAAAACTCCGAATGCATTATTGCTCAGTGATTTAGTGATATGTCACTATTAGATTGGATTTTTGGGGCTTTTTTGCGAAGGAAATGTTGATTATGTTCCGTATGTTGCTAAAATGTCGTATATTTACAACTAAGTCAAAATTTCTTGAGTATATGTTCATATTAGGCTTGGGGAGGGCAATGGGCATTGTCCAAAAAAATCACATGTACTTTTTATATTTTTTTTCGTTAAAATAGGGTATTTTAAGAATATAAATTCAATAATTTTGAAATTCATTGGCTAGTTTTTTCTCAATAAATTTTTAAAGTTTCGCTCTGACTTCATCATCGGCGGCCAAATGTCCTCTGCAGTATGTTTTTTTTCCTTTCAATCTTATTTATAATGGCTGGTTCGTCAAATGCATGTTATCATTATGTGAAAGCTGATACGAGAAGCTTACAAAAAGTTCGAAACGTAATGTTGGTCGAATATATTGCTTATTTAACGCCATTGAAGGTCAAACTAAGGTTAAACATATTTGTTCAAAAATAAAAGTAACTAATGGGTATTTTTTTCTTTTATATACAGAAAAACGATCACTGACCTTATTCCTCGAAATGTTTTTGTAATGAGCAAAATTAAAAAAAAATGGACAATCCCCATTGCATATCTCCTACTCCTCTTACCTTTCTTCTGATTGATTTCCCCCAAGTCCAATCCCAAAGAGTCCCAAGACAGATTTATGTTGTCCCTCTGGCATCCCTGAGATCATATCAAAGGGTTTTCGTGGTTGTTTACCACTGTTGATCCTGGCGACACAGAAGTTGCAGTGGTGGGAATGTGTGGTGACTGGTGGGCCATTTGCCTGTTTAGAAAAATGGTCTTATTTGTCCATCTTGGACCAAAAAATCCTTCGCAGTCTGGAGTCTGGACTGCGGAGGATTTTACCTCTACCTGGGTAATAATCTATACTTATTATAAAACAAAGTCACTTTTTTCCCTCATGTCCCTTTGTTTCCTTTTATCTTTAAAACTACGCAACGGATTTTGATGATTCTTTCAGTGTTGGATAGCCCAATTATCGAGGAAGGTTATAAGGCTATATTTTATCATGCTAAGATTAATAGAAGCGAAGAAATAGAGGAAAATGTGGAAAAAACGGGCAAAATTATTTGAAAGCGCTAACTTGAACGCGCTAATCTCAGGGACTACTGGTCCGATTTGAAAAATTATTTCAGTGTTAGATAGCCCATTAATTGAGGAAGACTATAGGCTATATTTTATCACGCTAAGACTAATAGGAGAATGTGGAAAAAACGGGGGAAATTATTTGAAAGGGTTTATCTCGCGAACTACTGGAGCAATTTTTATGTTATTTGGCACATATGTATAAGAAGTAGACCACTTGAAGGAATAGGATCGTGATAGGCTATCGATTTTAATCATTTTTTCAGTGGCTATATATTTTATACCCGTGCGACGCCGCCGGGGCGGCTCGCTAGTATAATAATAATATCTATGGACGCTTCACACCACGTCAGTCTGGCCCCGTGCTAAGTACCTGAAGGACGTCTTGTGTTACGGGTACCAGACAACGGAAATATATTTAATACTTTTATACTATACATGTATTTAAGATTTTTATTATATCATACACATATTTAATACACATCCATGACCCGGGAACATTGAAAAACTTTTTGTTCCGTCGGCGGGATTCGAACCCGCGACCCCCGGCTTGAGCTACCAACGCGTTCACCACTGAGCCACAGTGGTCGTCAAAGGGTAGAGCGTGGTTCTTTATTTGGAAGTAGCGGGTTCGATTCGTGCGTTGGAAACATGTTGTTGCCAGGTTCGGTTAGGACAATGCAGGCTAAACACCTGATTGACAAGATGATCCATGCGTTGGATGGGCATGCAAAGTCGGTCCTGCGCCTGGTCTCTCGCCAGTCTTGTCGGTCGTCCGTCCCAAACATGAGAGTAATGAAAGAGAGAATCCTCTTGTGTGTTTCGCTGAGTTGGGAACTATACAATTTGAATACTCTTGTAGGAGGAGTAAATTAAACACAGAATACTGTATCACTCTGCACTACCTACCTCTCGATGATAGAAGCAGATAGTGATCGTCAGACCGAAGTCGAGCGACCACTCTCCTCTTCCCGCTACCTACCCAAGTAGGCGGGGCATATATTTATTTATCAATACACTACAGGAACTATAAAGTCACTTCTGCGTAGCTTGCCTCCTTTCAATGATGAAATCAAAACAATGTTTTCAAATTTTTGCTTCCTAGCATAACAAAACATGCCCTAACATTAAACAATGAGTAAAACAACCCATGTCGCCATGTTTTAGAGCAATAAATATGGTTATGGCTCATTTTCACTGGTCGATAGGGCCCGCATGCGGGGTGCGGGAGATCATGCCTCGACCAATCAAAATGTGCCATTAGTTGTCATAGACTCCCCGTATGCTGTATACCGCACGAGTTAACGACTAATGAAAATGCGCCCTTAGGAATGAAACCGGCCTCCTGCTCAAAAACTGGTGCGGGAGGCATCATGAATAGTGGCTGCATCAGAAGCAATATGACATACGTCAAATTGTCTGTTCGTCAGAAATAACTCACCAGACGGACAGACTGACCAGCCTGACTGATGCGCGCAAGTGGGGAGACGGAAATAGAAATATTTGTGGCTAATTTTGGCGTATCTCGATACGCCTGATTGGCATGTTAATTGCTATTTCGGTCTGAGTGGCATACGGTACGGATGGTTGGAATTATATAGATACTTTATTGTGTATCTAATGGAGTCTGATAGAAAATGTTGATGGTTAAAGTCTGCGTTCATTTCCTCATTGGTGGTGTTTGAATTTTGTAGTTGGTAACGATTTGTTTTGTTACTTAAACTAACATATTTTACCAAAATCCTCATACTTGTTCATATATAACTTTTATCGCCGCGATATTATATAGGCTTTATTTTTCGGCGTACTTTATAAAAACCAAATTAAAAAAATATATTCTTAGACAGGTTGCAGGAATTTTATAGATCCAGTGCTAAATGTGACCAATTAACCTATCTTAAGTAGCATAAAATATGCTAATAGCCAACTTTTTAACATGGCTGGGAGATAAAAATCTAGCACCGAAGATGTGCTCTGAGTGTTGTGAGTTCCATCAATGCTTTAGTTTCTAAAGCAGGGGTTCCCAAACTTGTTTTGTCTCCTCACCACTTTGTGAAAAAACTATGTTTTAATTAGGTTCAATTTAAAATGCATCCAGATAAAATAAATCACGCCCCAAGCCTCTACACAAGGCCCCCATTTTTTTTCTGGGTCCCACAACGCCCCACATGCAGCGCCCACAAGGGGCCGTTATCGCCCACTTTGGGAAAGACTGTTCTAAAGGCTTTCTTATATACGAGGAGGCTGATCCTTCCGGTCAAACTGATGGCAGCCCGACTTGACCAGACTTATTCATACACAGCACATTAAGAGTTCGCTCAGATCGGCCTGCGATCAGTCCAAACGGAACTATCGGTCTTCATGTATATGTGTACCTTAATGTAGTAACAATCGGCATATCTTGAAGATAGTTTAACCATTAAGGCCTAACTAACTGTACACATGGGTTGGATTCTGTAGATGCTTTATGTTCGTCTAATTGAGCTGTCGTTATTTACTTGATGGTTTCAATGTTATTTGGGCTTAAAGAGTTAATGGGTACATTAAAATTGCTCAAACCAAAATGCTTACATTTTTGGTAAAAGCAATACCATACTTTAACCAAATAGTTCCGGCATTTGTTTCTGGTTGCTTTTGTTTCGAAAGATTTAGATTAGAATGCTACCTATACATCTTTGGCTTGTGTTTTTATAGGACTGCGCCCAGAGGATTATGTTTTTTAAAAGTAATAAATAGTAGTAGTAGCTACCACAGCTGTAAGTGTGTCGGTCTGTTATTCCTTCATCCCTAAACTGCTGCATCGAAATGGATAAAATTTGGTTATCGACATTCCCAAATTTAAACTAGCTCCAATTTATATGTTCGGGAATGATAGTTTTTGAGCCGCAACATTTCCTGTTGCCGCGCGATTTAAAACGAAATCTTGTAATATTTGTGATCTTAATAATAAATATTGGTTGATGCAAAGTGCATTTGGCATATGCTTTGAAATTTGCACATTTCAATGCGTGGGGTGAGCATGTGTGCAGGAGACATTGCACTTTTTCAGAGGGTTAGTTTAAATATAATTTTATGATAATTTTAGTCTCCAATCCGCATCAAAGCATGCATATGCATCATGTGGAATCAACGCTAATTCACACTTAATGCTCTCTTTAATGTGACGATCAAAAAGTTTCTTTTTTGCTTTGAAGGAAAGTTTTATTTTTAGGTGTATTTTGTGCTAGTGACCTGTATCCCTCTATAGTTTAACCTATTTTAATGCATTTCGTTTTATGTTTGATTCAGTTCGGATCCTATCAAACTGCTGAATGATATTCTTACGAAATATAAAACCAACTTAACATAATATGGACCAATCTCACAATATAGGTCGGAACCGAAGTTCCGCTTTCATTTGTCCAAACTCGAAAAATTAATATTTAATTCGGAGGAAATTGACAGTTAAGTATGAGAATTGAGGTTGTGGGGCCTGATTCTCAAAATTCGAATTTCGTTTCGATTGTAGTCTGTCTCTGGTACTTGCTGTCTTATGCGAGAGTGAGACAGTATGCGATCTAAGCGAAATTCGGAGCTTAAGGATCGGGTTCCTAATCGCAAACCCGCAACATCAATGATCAAACTCAAACTTTTTTATTCAGACTTTTTTTTGCAAATGTTTTCTGAACTTCGTTACTACTGCTGCCTCCCACCAGTTCGGGAACGCGGCGAAGAGAACCGGCGTAAGAAACTCGCACGGGGCCACCGGCCATCGCATCGACTGCAGAATTTCCACACTACTAGGTAGACGCGCCAGATAAAAGCAGCTTATGCAAACGAAAAACAATAAATTCGCATAGACAAAGCTAATTAATTAATATATTCACAAAATAATTGGATGCATGCATAATGAGTGTATGCGGCGCTTAAATACAGCATAAATATCATACAGTAGAGTAATTCAGCAGTGGCTATCTAAATATAATACAGTATGCAACGATTACTCTGATAAATTGGACAGCTAGAATATGGCTCCGGTTACTGTCATAAAAACGTGGATAGGGCATTAAAAATTGTATGACTGACCCGAGTTTGACATGCACAGCGTAGGTGTGCATTTCGTGAAACCATTTATTTCATTGAGTTACTCTTTTTTCTATAGCGTTTGAAATGTGAGGCTACGTTGTTTGGCTACTTAAAGTTATCTGAAATCACGCTTATGTGTGCGTGCGCCTGATTTGCGTGGCAGATGCAAAGATGGTTTATTATAAATATTTATATTGTAATTTAAATATGTGTATTGTCGAATGCAATCGGTTATTTCTTTTTATATTTCCTGATTAAATAACGGTTTTGCATTGGACATCCTTAGTGTGCGAGTTTCTTACGCCGCGCCGCGCCGGTTCTTCTCGCCGGGGTAGTTCCCGAACCGGTGGTAGGCCGTAGTTTCTTCGTTCTTTCTACGACTTTCAAAAAGGTTATCATGATACCCAATTTGAATAAAAATATATTTTATTTTATGTATTGACTGATCTGAAATATCTTTTTATGCTTAAACCGGCGCGGTGACCGATTTTGATGAGTTCTAGCACTCCATTACTTATCAAAATCCATGACGATTAGCAAGATATCATCTTTGAATCCCGAGAAAGGACGTCGGATACTTTTTGTCCCGAAAAATGTACGGTTCCCGCGTTATGAGTAAGGAAGTTGCGGGCAACATTTCAACAACATAAAACAATCCCGCATAGTCGATATACCACATTCGGTGCCAACAATACGAAATCAAGATCTTTGAAATCGGTTTCCCGCCGCCAATATTTACAGACAGAATGGCTGTTTGTTGATCGCACTGCGTATACAGCGACGCAACAGCGCGCTATAGCTGTGTACGAATCATTGGACAGAAATTTATCAGATTTTGGTAAGGTACCACTTGCACTACTACTTTGTACCATTACTTTAGTACTTACACACTTTATCAAAGTTGGTCACCAGTTAAGCACCCACACTTATTATACAACAAAGTCACTTTTTTTCCCTCATGTCCCTTTGTTCCCTTTAATCTTTAAAACTACGCAACGGATTTTGATGATTCTTTCAGTGTTAGATAGCCCATTTATCGAGGATGGTTATAGGCTATATTTTATCACGTTAAGACTAATAGGAGCGAAGAAATAGAGGAAAATGTGGAAGAAACGGAGAAAATTATTTGAAAGGGCTAACTTGAACGCGCTAATCTTAGGAACTACTGGTCCGATTTGAAAAATTCTTTCAGTGTTAGATAGTCCATTTATTGAGGAAGGCTATAGGCTATATTTTATCACGCTAAGACTAATAGGAGAATGTGAAAAAAACGGGAAAAATTATTTGGAAGGGCTGATCTCGCGAACTACTGGAGCAATTTTTATGATAATAATTGGCTCAGATAAGAAGTAGACCACGTGAAGGATCATAGGCTATCGATTTTAATCATTTTTTCATTTCAGTGGCTATATATTTTATACCCGTGCGACGCCGGGGCGTGTCGCTAGTAAAATTATAAAATGTCTATCTGTCCTTTACCCCTTCACGCCCAAACCGCTGAAGCGATTTAGTTGAAATTTCATATGGAAATAATTTGAGTCCCGGTTAAGGACATAGGGTACTTTTTATTCCAGAAAAATGTACGGTTCCCGCGCGATAAACGATGTATATAATATAACGTATAATAAGTTTGTATAATGTGGTGGTATTTCTGATAAAAAATACTAAACCTGGATTTTTAAAACGAATTTAGAGCATCTCCTTTTCGGAAGTCTGTTAGCAGCTACGAATAATAAAGTAGGTTAACAGTCTATTATTCGGAAGTATAAATTGCGTAAAACTACACTAATGCTAAAAACTTCGCATTTATAACCTCTACGCGATCATCAATTCTAATAACATTGGCAGTTCGGCATACCTGCGTCGCTTTCGGCCTGTCATCGTGAGTCGTGACTGTCATCGTGAGAGCATGACTCATCACGGTATAAAAAGTCTTCGATTAGCGGGCAGATGCCCACGAGTAGGGTATGAACGATGTTTTACATCAGATAGTAGCTATCAAAACTTTCATGCTAATGTTATACTAGCTAAAAGCCGAGCTTTGTGAGGGCTCGCGTCGTTTTTCTGCGTGGTAATATTCTTTAA
Source organism: Polyommatus icarus (assembly GCA_937595015.1). Classification (NCBI taxonomy): domain Eukaryota; kingdom Metazoa; phylum Arthropoda; class Insecta; order Lepidoptera; family Lycaenidae; genus Polyommatus; species Polyommatus icarus. Next base: position 1,894,238 of record OW569342.1, on the reverse strand, counting down.
AGGCAGTTTTTTTATATATTTTAATCCTTCAATCGCGGATTCTTGAAAATCTATTGTTATTCTATTGTTATCGCGGTCACGGGTGTCCTTATGGGGCTTGATTAATAGTAACCAAACCTTGACCACAGTATAGCAATATTGCTATGCTGTGCCTTGACTGACCGATGATAACACATCTACGTTCTACATATAAATTAAAGTAATTACTAAATTATTTAGAAATGAACATATTTTGATTTTGATGTGTCCAATTTACAATGTGTAATTCGGCTTTGAGTCGCAGAATTTCGGCCGCGTAAATATCTTTTCATACAAATCATGACTCACAAAATTACGCTAGTGTGAATCAAACAGGACTTTTGTATGAAACTGAGTGCAGCAGAATTTCTGCCAGCCGAAATTCTGCGACTCTCATCTCACAAATTACGCTCGTTTGGCTTCATGATAACCGAGTAGTAAATTTTCGAACATGAGTCGAACAGGGATTGCGAATAATGCTGGTAGAATTTCATCAAACGCCCAATATGAAAGCTCTAAAGAATACCGCGCAATGATAGCCGGACATTGAAATGTATTTACGAGCGGGACGTCACCTGATCTCGAGTGTTTATGACGGATATATTGCTATACTTTAACGGCATGTCATGTACGTCGTAAAATCCAAGATGGCCCCGTCGCGTCGTAGGTAGTTATGTCGCGATGATTTATACGACGGCCTCCTTTGATGGCCTCTGTCCAAAGTAATTGGTCCTAGACGGTGTATTAAGTGATTACTTATTTAACTATTAACTGTACCGTTTTATGGACGCATGTCGTGTTAATGCTCCGTGAATTTCTTTGACGAAACAACATGGCGCATGGTCCTTCGACACCGGATAGCTCTGCTAGCCCAAGGTATTAACTATTAAGTTTAGTGATTACTGATTTAACTATGAGTGAACGCATGTCGTGTTAATGCTCCGTGAAAGTCTTTGACGAGAAAACAACATGGCGGCCTGGTCCTTCGACACCGGAAAGCTCCGGTAGCTCAAATATCCCGATTGTCGAGCAAACGTTCCGTGGGATTATTTGTTTAGCGTTTGATGTATAAATATACCGGCGCCGGTATATTGAACTTTTGAGTGACGTGCTCTCGTAATGGACAAGCGATTGCAGGTATTTTTAGATTTTTCGCCTCTTGTTATGATTTACGCTTTGGAAAATACCGTGAAAAATGACGGGAATAAGCGGAAAGGTTGAAATGTGTCCAATTGGGTTGGAGTTTCTTTTTTCCGACGGCGTTTGGTTTATTTTTGGTGAGTGTTACATAAAATATTGAGTTCTAATAGTACTTATGATTTAGTTCATTTGTTTATTATTTTACTAGATGTTTAAAGTGCAGGAATAGTACATTTTTTCGAGATAAAAAATATCCTATGTCATTTCCCGGGTCTCAAAAGTATCTCCATACCTTTCACCAACATCGGTTCAGCGGTTCAAGCGTGTAGAAGTAACAGACAGATAGACAAACTTTCGCATTTATGATATAAGCATGGATACAAACTTGATTATGACCATCGTTCTAAAGTGTAGCTTAAGTTAGGAAAACACTGTTGTTTTCTTGGTTCTTACTGTAAATTAAATAATATGTAGTTGCTATACCATCACTCATCGAGGCAGCAAACGACGTTTAAAGTCTGTAGACACGTCATAATTCTCCAACTTTGAATATCCAGGAGAAAGTTTCGGACCGCAATATCCTTGGATGTCTCATAAGGAAGAGAATCAAGTTCGGGGCTTCGGGCTTGGGACATATCAGAACTGGCCGAAGTGTTTCTGCGTCCGGAATCAGGATTCCTCTTATCTTAATTGCGTCCGATGGAGTCGCTCAAATCGTCCGGAAATATTTCTACCCAAGAAGCCACTTTAAACCCTAACACCGAAGCATATGTTCCAAATTCCTCGAACAGAGGGGAACACGTCTTAATGCGTAGACACTAACCCAATTGAGTAGAGTTTAAATTGCTTTGATGCTAATGTCTTAAATCTTAATTGACATAATGTTTACATGGTGGTATTTAGTATTTACATACGCGAATCGCGAATTATCTGTTTTGTTGGTTGATGTTATATGATAAGTTCTGATAAGCGTATTACGTTGTTTATAGTCCATTACACTTTTCGTTTACATAATTAGCTGTTCCCTAATACTTTGTACACACACAAGAAAATCTCGCAAGTACTGTGCATTTTTGGCGCAATAAAAAGCACCACAACTCATATCTGCTCTGATTCATACAAAACATTTCAGCAGTTAAAACGTGAATGACGGTCTTTAGCTACTACGCCATGTTTAGTTGAAGCTTTGCGATGCAGAAGTAATTTTTATAGGGCCCTAGTGTGTTCAATGTACATAATGGTAATTTGTTTCCTTATGAACAGCCCAGTAGGATGCCTATACCGACGATATCAATAACGAGAGATAGGCGCTAAACGATTCTAAATATACCCATCGCGACAATATCTTGTATAATTACCAGGTAATCGGCATTGTCCTGACCAACTTGAAGCATTTTTAGTTTAAGGCGGATATTAAACCTCCAATTCGATAGCCTAGCGTTTCGTTCCAACACGGGAATCGAAACCATATCCAAGACAATCACCAAATCCTAAAACCACTGGACCGCTCGGCGTTAATACATCAGCAAAACGCCAGTTTGCCACATGAGGTCCGCGTAATTGACGGCGTGATTGATGCCCGCGATCCCTCATACACTCGATCCCGACTAAAGTGCTGATCCTCTAATGGCAACAAACTTGATGAGGCGTGGGTAGGGGTAGACAAATAAAGAAGTTTGGCGTGAGTTTGATAGTGTCTTTATAAGGAAGAGGCCTTAGGGCTCCCACACAAAACTGCGAATTCGCATCGCATCGCAAATATCTGCGACAAAACTCATAATAAAAATGACATTGCGACGAGAATTCACAGTTATGTGTGGGAGCCCCTACCAGAATATTTGATAAACACTTTTGGCTCTGGCAATATAGCTATTGCTGACTTACTATACTCGCGATCCGTCTTAAACCCGATCTCCGCTAAAGTGCTGATCCACTAATGGCAACAAACTTGATGAGGTGTGGGTAGACAAATAAAGAAGTTGTACCAGAGTTTGATAGTGTCTCTAAATAAATAAATAAATAAACGTTTATTCAGTAAAGGAGCCTTACTAGGGAATTTAACGAAGGCGCTTGGTTCTGGACTTTGCGCGTGAAAATATTATGTCTCCGTCTGTTGCGAAGATATACTCGTAATAATGACTAGATGATGCCCGCAACTCCGTTGCGACAAAAATCGTTTATCGCACGGGAGCCGTACATTTTCCGGGATAAAAAGTATCCTATGTGCTTTCTCGAGACTCAAAGTATCTCCATACCAAATTTCAGCAAAATCGGTTCAGCGGTTTAGGCGTGAAGAGGTAACAGACATTAGATAGTACATTCTTGCCAATTTGCAGTGAAAAATATTTAGGTATTAATCAGTTTAGGCATTTTAATGGTGGGTATTATCGGAACGACCGTTTTGAAGATTTACCAAAGTAATGCAATACGAACAATGAACATGGTTAGCTTCCACCCAATCGGTCGTACTTGCAGGCATTCTTGCGTACGTTTTTGGAGCTTGAATGGGCGTACCATCAAGGCATACCTTTTGTAAAAGCGTATCCGGGAAAAAATCAACGGTCTAGCTATCGCAGCTCTTGAGAGCAACCTGGTGACAGACGGACGGACCGACAGCGAAGTTTTAGTAATAATATGATCCTGCTACAAATGATTTTTCTGGGAGGCTAAGCGATTTTCGCATTCAGAACGTTAAACATTCCTTTACAGACAAAATAAGATATGACGTAGCAGCCACATTCGGCGCGGTGACCTACTAACGGGGGTGGTTTTTGCCCGTCTAGACTTCAGACTAACTCCGGATGCGGTGCTAAAAATAAGGAGGAAAGGCGGAAGAATAGGTTATTACTCTATTTGAGAACTGGAGTATTTTGTTTGGTTTAGTGTAAAGCCAAACGAGCGTAATTTGTGAGTTATGAGTCGCAGAATTTCGGTCGCGTAAATATCTTTTCATACAAATCATGACTCACAAAATTACGCTCGTATGAATCAAACAGGACTTTTGTATAAAACTGAATGCAGCAGAATTTCTGCCAGCCGAAATCCTGCGACTCACAACTCACAAATTACGCTCGTAGCTTCACCATATTCCTCAGATTATAATATGTGTGGCACTCTGAGACTGCCGCGGTAAAGAGTAGCATTTTTAGGGTTCCGTACCCAAAGGGTAAAAACGGGACCCTATTACTGAGACTTCGATGTCTGTCCGTCTGTCCGTCTGTCTTCAGGTTTTAACTCAAGAACGGTAATAGCTAGAGAGTTGAAAATTTCACAGATCATGTATTTCTGTTGCCGCTATGACAACAAATACTAAAAATAAGATAAATTAAATATTTAAGGGGGGCATACAACAAACGTAATTTTTTTTGGCCTTTTTTGCTTTATATCGATAATGGCTGCACATAGATACATGAAATATTCACAAAATACTTATTAGTATATTTTGTACTTTAATAATTAAAATTAAGTTTGACGCGGCGGGGCTAAAATGGTGACATTTAGCAATTCCTCTCAATTAATTCAGCAAATGAATTGTCAAAACTGTCAAACTGACGAATTTCAAAATAGTACGAATTACCAGATATGAATTGCAAGCAAAGCGACCATTTTAGTCCCGCAGATGTTGAATTGATATTTGATAACATATTTGCTGTGCACCGTAAAGGCTAACCATGGTCCATAAGGACGTCTAAATTTAATATGAACGTTTCGGTTCAGTTCGCTTGGGTAGACGCTACTCGGTATCGAGTTATAGATTATATGAACAGCTAAAAAGGAATTTCTTAGTCTTTATTGCTTTAGAACAAAGAGTTTGGCAATTCTGTTTGTGAGGAAGAGTGTATTGTGCAGACTTTTGGGCATTATTAAGGCCGTCCACCGAGCAAATGACCTTGGCCATACATTTGCCGCGTTGCCGAGATCGCACCAAAACCCTATTTTTTACTTATCTTAGTTCAAAATTGTCAAAAAAAAAAGTGTGTCAGCTCCGACGCACGACTGGAGTTTACTCCTTAAGTACGAGTATCTAACCATACGCAAAAAGAGTTTATTCAACTGAAAAAAGATTAATATCATAATATGAAATCAGATGTTCCGGCAATATTATCTACACCCCTTTCTGCCATAGTTATTTCAAAATACTTTTAGTTCACTTTAGCCAGTATAATCATAAAAATTATAACTTCACAATTACAATATTAATTATTGATATTTATAACAAAAATCCAGGAAGAACAAGCCGAAGAACCCCATATCCAGGACAAACAGTTGCCAAGTTATAAGCACTCAAACTTTGACATTGACAGCTCGGCAACTGTCAAACATCGAACAAAAGCGGCAATAACTCCGCTTCCAATAGGCCTAGAGGAACGGGGTTTCTTCTAACATCAAAGGAAACACCTTGGCTACCCCCTCCCTGAATTTGAACTAAATCAGAGACATAATTTTTTTTTCTCAATTCTAAGGCCAGAATCAAATAGAGGAGAAAAATCCAGGAAGATCAAGCCGAAGAAACCCATATCCAGGACAAATAGTTGCCGAGTTACAAGCATGCAAACTTTGACATTGACAGCTCGGCAACTGTCAAACGTCTTACTAAAGTAGCCATAACTCCGCTCCCAATAGGCCTAGAGGAACGGGGTTTCTTCTAACATCAAAGGCAACACCTCGGCTACTCCCTCCCCGAATTTGAACTAATCTACTACTCTACTACTTTTTTATCTGAAAAATGTGTACATTCTATATGTATACCTAATGTTTACCCGGGAATACCCACTCTTTAAACTTAAAGGATTGTGCATTCAAATCTTGTTAAAACAAATTAGAAAGTTGCGCACTAAAGGTGCGCGCCAAAAACGTGACACGATTTTTCGTTACTTTTAGTAGGTTTTACCCCTCGGGTTTTTCTCATACCGGGCGCCTTATATATGAAAATCGATTCTTAAGGAGTAAACTCCAAAAATTTACGGGGAATCTGTAATTTATGATATTGTCGATCTATTGGCGTGTGTTTCAAATAAAAGTAATTTATAAATCCTAAGGAGATGCTGAATGTATGCTTGAATTGTAATAAATTGGTTTTTTAATAGCTGATATCATGTGTATAATTATAAACAAAAATAGAAAATTTAAAACGGGGAAAGGAATGTTGATATTATACTGAAGATTATTGCTGTATTTTTATTATAACTTTATAGCTTTCAAATTATGAGTTTATAAGGCTTTAAATACGGTAAATTACGGAATCTCCGGAGGGAAGGCCCTTAACTTAATGATAGATTGGTTTGAAATTGTTCAAGTGCATACTGATATTAAGAATTTCACAGGAACTATGTTTGTAGCTTCATCACGCTTAAATCTCATAAAAATCTAATCGAATTTGATAAGATTCAAGCGTGAAATAAAATTGATTTTGAAATACTTTGAGTCTTAAAAAAGTCTTAAGGCCCTATAGACCCGAAAATTAGCAGGTCGATGTCTGTCAGTACGAATATCGACGTAAAGGACATTAAAATAACATTCATATCAGCGCGCCTTGTACAGTGGCGGTTACGACGCTCGCCGCGTCCTTGATAGGGCGAAATATGAGAAAAAAACCTTTTTACTTAGATATATAAACCAAAATGCAAAATGTAACCACAAATTATTCTTCTTTAAGTTATGAGCTGTTCGTAGATATGATTTTTGAACGTAAAACTATCATAAGCTTCATGAAAAATAAGAAAAATATCACAAAATATTCGAATTTAGCCTCCTCTTCGGAGTTATTTTTGATCGAGTGAAGTTTTCAATATTATGTTTCGAGCCACAAATTGTCAAAGTACATAAAGTAAAAAACAATGTGTATTTTTTTTGGCTTTTATAAGTCACTATTTGTTTGTTTATTATTGATTTAAAGTCATGTAAAATTGGGTCTATAGGGCCTTAAGATATTATATCGGTAACCAGATAAAGCTTGCAACTCCGTTGCGCTAAAATTCGTTTATCGCGCGGGAAGCGAACTTTTTTCTGGGATACAAAGACGTATCCTATGTCCTTTCCCAGGCCTCAAACTATCTTAGATATACGTTAATTTATACATTTTAGCGGAATTGGTTAAGCGGTTTGGTCTTGAAGAGAGCACAGCGGGGCTAAAATGGTCACATTTAGCAATTCCTCTCATTCAGCAAATGAATTGTCAAAACTGTCAAACTGACAAATGTCAAATCAGTACAAAAATACAGAAATTAATTGCAAGCAGAGTTGCATTTTGCGATTTAAAAGAATTGAATCATATTATTATTCATATCATGATTCAACAAAGCGACCATTTTAGCCCCGCAGACAGACAGATATATACGCTCTCGCATTTATAATATTAGCATGGATATTATTCCAAACGAGGAAAGTTGCGGCAAAGAGCTAGTTTTGAGTTAATTCAGTCCCGATATAGTTTAAATTGAATCGCAAATTTTACACATTGTTGCCTAATTGCGTTTTAAGTAACTTGGCATGTTTCTTTAATGGCGAATACTTTTCCATAGGGAATTTAATTTTAAAGTTGTTTTTAACCGACTTCAAAAAAGGAGGTTATCGATTCGACGCGTAGAGATCAACTATGATAACATGGCGCGCCCCTCCAAATTACTGTTTCAATGTTTGTAGCCACATCCTTATGAAAGAGTTTGTATGTAGTAATAGTCCGGTCATTTTAGACAATTGAAATAAAGAAAATTCCGACAGAGCCAAATCTTCGTAGAGACCTTAGGTTTACCACAAGGAATAAAGTGTCAAAAGTCCCCATCAGTCCCATGTGAGCTTAGGGACTTATTCGGGGCCCAAGGTAAAAATTTTAGGTTTTTTGGATTTTTCTCAAAAACGGTAAGTTTTATCGAAAAAGTACCTCAGAGCAAAGTTGTAGATCTTAAAATTCTCTATAAAAATGTTCCCTATGATTTTTTCTCTAAGACCCACTATTTCCCAGATATTACGCTTGTAAGAATCACGTTCTACATAGTATGCACACATATGCCACGTATACCGGGTGCAATTAAACCTACCTGCCAAATTTTTTTTTGGGGCTTAGGTGTCATAAGGAGAGTCCATTAAACCACAAAAAATAGGGTGATAATTTTTTTACCGTAACATATTTTATCCCAACCTAATTCAGTACACTACACGCACTCGCAACGGCGCCACTCTGTCGCCCGAAGGCGTCAAAAACCGGCTACCGGCAGGGGTCACCAATTAGTTTCACTCGGGGTCCATTTTAAGAAAAGAAATGACCTTCGCGGTCCGCACATTTTATAATAAAAAAAATAATTATGAAACAAAGGTAATTATGGAAATTACAAAGGTATTTATTTACATATCAATAAGAAAAGTGATAATTTTATTGCTTGCTTGGAGTGAAATTAATGCAAGCTATTGAAATTAAATCCAGGATGTTCATCAGTAAGTCAAGACTGAAATTTATTTTTAAAGTAGCCCGCAAACGATCAAACATCAAACATGTCAAACACGTACAAATTACGTGTTTGACGTGTTTGAAGAAAATTTGGATTTTACTACGTGTTTGACGTGTTTGATGTTTGATCGTTTGCGGGCTACTTGGAGAAGCTATCTTGTCTTCCTCCAACATCGGCATCTGCTACTCAACATTTGTTTCGAGTATACTATCAAGTTCAGACATGGCAAGGCAATGAACTGAACCCTGAAGACTGGGGTTGGAAATTGATAAATAATACTTTGGAACCGATTCGAACTTTACTGCCCCCTGCTCCAGAAAAACTTCTTAACACTATTTTTTGCAATTGCAAGAAAGGTTGTAGTGCCAAATGTGGCTGTAAAAAAGCAGGGTTGCAGTGTTCTCCAGCGTGTACCAATTGCCAAGGTGTCTCTTGCTCAAATGTTCAATTAAATACAAGAGAGGAAAATTCATGTGATTTTGATGAAGAGACAACTTCAACAAGCGTTCATCAACAGGAAGGAGAAGAAGAAGAACAAGAAGAAATTGAAGAAAACATGATTGTTGAAGTTGAATATGAAGAGTATGAGTCAGATTAAAGTAATAAAAAAAAGTTAGAACGACAGTTAAACTCAGTAACCCATATCAATAATCTTCATACTATTAAATAATTATTGTTCCTGAAAATAACGTCATAAAGGTTCGTGGAATAGGCCTACCGGGGATACCACGTTAAAAAAAACGCGCCGAGTACACTATCTCACAGGTGGTGTGGAAATGTGTGCATATTATGTAGAACGTGATTCTTACGAGCGTAATATCTGGGAAATAGTGGGTCTTAGAGAAAAATCATAGGGACCATTTTTATAGAGAATTTTAAGATCTACAACTTTGCTCTGAAGTACTTTTTCGATAAAACTTACCGTTTTCGAGAAAAATCCAAAAAACCTAAAATTTTTACCTTGGGCCCCGAATAAGTCCCTAAGCTCACATGGGACTGATGGGGACTTTTGACACTTTATTCCTTGTGGTAAACCTAAGGTCTCTACGAAGATTTGGCTCTGTCGGAATTTTCTTTATTTGATCACTATTTTTATGTCTAAAATGACCGGACTATAAGTATTCAACCAATCATGACACTACACGTAATATTTCACTTTTTACCAAGATTTGTTGGTCAACTAATCATAACTAGCCGACCGCGCAAGACAAACGCACTTCAAACGTTTTGACAACGCACTTCAAACGTTTTGAATTTTGGAGGGGCGCGCCATGTTATCGTAGTTGATCTCTATGTATGAAATATTTCCAGAACTGCCCAATTTTCGTATAATAATTATGTAATAGTCTATATCAGGGCCTGAACAAATGTGTCAAATTTCAGAAGGTTATGTATGTATGTATGTATTGTATGTACTTATGTTTTTATGTTTGTGTTCGCATGTCTCTGGGACTACCATAACGATTTCAGTCATTCTTTTTTTTGTTGTACTAGGTATTGTTCAACTTAGGGAATAGTTCAAGTTTCATCAAATCCGGTTCAGTAGTTTTGGAGGTAGGGAGTTTCAATTCTCAATAAGTACGTGTACAGGGCTTGTACCATGAAACTGTTTTGAGACTCAAACAATCGGACAAGAATGCTGCGTCCTGCTCTAACAAACGTGAAATGACGTTTGTTAGAGCAGGACGCGGCATTCTCGTCCGATTGTTTGAGTCTCAAAACAGTTTCGTAGTAGGCCTACAGTTTTTAAGTCCGTGTAGCATTATTTCCGGACCCATACGACCTGCAAACCTTCAAGAAGAGTGCGTATTCCCTCATAAAAGGTCGGCAATGCACTTGAAAATTTTCTGATGTTGCGAGTGTCCACGGGTAGTTGCTTTCCATCAGGAGACCCGTTTGCTCGTTTGTCAAAAAAATAGGTGTGTCACTAGATGACTGCCGCGGTAAAGCTATTTTTTAAAAGCATTTTTTATCAACTTATGCAATTATAATCCGCATACGTCTAGTCGCACGCACACAAACACCGTGCCGAAGTCTGCCGAACTGAAACGACCACGACGTTTGACCAGTGATAGGTTTATTTTCGTTACGGAGTTTCTTGATTCGGTCGCCGCGCTTAAAGCCCGCGATAAAAGCAATGCAATAGCTTAAAACTACCTGACCCGACAGATTTTGTTTTGCCATATTGCGGGGCTAAAATGGTGGCTTTGGAGAATCATAATATTATGAATCATATTATGATCTGAATATGGTTTATTTTTTAAAAATCGCAAAATTGACACTCTGTTTGCAATTCAGCGGGGCTAAAATGGTCACATTTAGCAATTCCTCTCAATCAATCAGCAAATGAATTGTCAAAACTGTCAAACTGATAAATGTCAAATCAGTACAAAAATACAGAAATGAATTGCAAGCAGAGTTGCATTTTGCGATTTTAGAAAAATGAATCATACTATGATTCATATCATGATTCTTCAAAGCGACCATTTTAGCCCCGCTGATGTCTAAATTCGTGAGTTTGACAGTTATGACAATTCATTTTGTTAATTGATTAAGAGGAATTGCTAAATGATTCTGAATGCTCTGAATTCTCTCTCTGATTTCACATTATAGTCCTATTCCGTATCACTGCCAAACCAAACCATCCTTCACCGCTAACACAAACAGTCTTTGATTCGTGTCGTAACCTGGATCCGAACCCGTACAATAAAGTTTACGAGCCATCGGGAAGAGTTGCTTCCGGCGTTGGGTGTTTAGACAAATTGTATTCGATAATTTCGATAGCGAAGTTGGATAAAAATGTATGGGATTTGGCTTGACACGTCGTTTTTGAATTAGGATGCCTCGAGTCTTTCATATACTTTGATTACAAACACAGTCGAAATTATCGAATGCAAGTACACTGATTTATCTATAGTAATTAATAAGTAATAAACCGGTCATAGAACACGTAGAATTTCGGCCATTGACCTTTCGCTACTTCTCCCTTTCATAATAATAGCACGTCTCGACTCTCGATAGAATGCGATGAAATTCCACATATATACAGGGTGTAACAAATTTAAGTGATAATAATTTAGGGTGTGTACGTATTCCTTGTAGAGTTCACTGTAAAAGTAGCAGCGCTGACAGACCATTTTTTTCACTTTTGTATGGGCAAGCGCCCCAGCCTCTCACGAGTTCCTCCATACAAAAGTGAAAAAAATGGTATTTCAGCGCTGCTACTTTTACAGTGAACTCTACAAGGAATACGTACACACCCTAAATTATTATCACCTACTTTGTTACACCCTGTAGAGATATTATATTATGTAACGATTGCTCATTGACCGAATTCAATGATCAGACTATACTTGAACGCAAAGATTGAACAGGAAATATTGGACCGATTTCGATAAAAATGTATAATATTGAAAGAGTCAAGTGCTTCCATATCCGAGGAAGCGTCTTGAAATACTTTATAAGCTCCAATTACTGAACGGATTGCGCGTCAAATGCCAGAGTTATTTGTGTATGAACCTGAAAGGTTGACAACCCCTGCCGATCGCGTGAGACAGGACAATGATTGCAGTAAGGATAGGTCCTTCGGTCATCTGTACGTTGATTCCACTTAAATCTCAATAATCTAGCTATGTAATGTCGATACGGTTTTGATGCAGTCTCCATATATTTAAAATACAAAATGCTCATGGCCAATGCGGTCTGATTGGCCTAAAAGTTTATCGTATCAAGCCGGTTCTGTTTTACTCTAATGACAGTAATTTCAATGTTTGGACATTGTACAATGTTTACCTTAGGGTAAATACGAGAATTGGACATCTGGTAGTTATTAGCTAAACTTTGTTCAAAACACAAGCAGATACTATGCGTTAATTAAAGGAGTTGTAAGTTTCAGAGCCGTTATTTCAATGCAAAATTATTCTAACTGTAAACAATAATAATTTACTCTTTTGATTATTTACTAATTTTGAAGGCAAACTTTTTTAGTTATGTAAAGTAGTGCCCCAATGCACTTGCGTTTAAGACTAATCCACAAAAGACCCTACCTTACGTTAGTCAATGCACGTCAAACGTCATATAAATTGGCCGAATATAAATCACCTGTCCCTCTCTTTTAAATACCGCGTGAAAGAGACAGACTCATATAAACTGCATTCGCTGCAATATTTTGTACTTCTGTTGGCAACATTTCAAATAAAATTGGTGTTGTTTTCGTGTAAACAGATTTAATAAGGCGTATAAATTGTACGAGAACAAGAAATACTTTTGACAATGTATTTCTTAATCAATTACTCTAATACTAGCTGATCCGTCAGACGTTTTGCTGTGAAACTTTTTGAAATATGCTTAAGGCTCCTCTCGCGAAAAAAGCGTGCAGATGAAACCACTTTTCATCGGCATTAACAGAGAAATTATATCTGAAGAAAATAATTAGTAATCTACATGATATGATACGTAACGTGGTTTTGCCATATTTTTTCTATCGCGATCGGTATCACATAATAAAGAAATAAAAAACCAAATCACCTCCAAATCATTGAATGAAACCACTTTACTCCTTCATTATTTATCAAAAGAATATATAAAAAATATCTACTGTTTTGCAATACATAAGTTGATAATTTGGTTTTTTTACTTTTTTGAAATATGTATTATATTAAGCCTTAAAAGGGTTTTTTCTCCTATTTCGCCCTATCATAGACGCGGCGAGCGTCGTAACCGCCACCGTACAAGGCGCGATGTTATGAATGTTATTTTAATGTCATTTACGTCGATATTCGCACTGACCGACAATGATCAAGGTCATTGGCGGATATAGAGGCCTTAAACTATCTTGATATTTAATCAATTACAAAACATTATCTACCGAATTTGGAATCTAGCCGACTTGGATACACGATAAATGCCATCAAAATTATTACTTCAGACGTTTAGAAGAATTTTAATTACATATACACGTGAACAAAAATTAGTAATTTCGAACACGTGTTCCCCTTTTGATATAGGCATCTACTAAGAAAGATTATTTATTTAATTTTCACTCCTAACGGGGTTAAAACCGAGATCAAAATTGAAGAGATTGAAATCAGGGTTTCTACACTGGCCAAGACCAATATCCTGGTCAATCAGAGCGCATTGGCCAATAGTAATTATATTTAAGTGTGTTTTTGTGCCTGTCTTGTTGTGTGAGAAGGAATTCTTTTTATACCGGGTATTATAGAGAATAGAGATAGACATACTTTGAGTCCAAGCAGACGTAGCATGGTCACCATAGAAGCGGTTTCTTTTGACCGAAGAATAGACAAAGTGACAGTTAGACAATGGAAATCCGCCATTTTGTCGATAAAATCTGTCAGTGTGTCGATTCTTTCCCATGTCTACTGTTGTTGGAGGCAAGTTGGAAAGGACATGGTATAGTTTTAATCCCGAAAAATGTGCGGTTCCCGCGAGATGATTTTCCGACGCAAGGAAGTTCATTCATGTATATTATCTCTTGCGAAACTTTTATTTGATAAAGCGTACATCGATATATTTATAGGTAGCAATAACAATAATTAAAAAAAGATGGCCAGATAGTTGAGTGTTTGGCTTGCTTCCAGATGGCGTTTAGGCTATTTATCGATGGGCTATTGTGTGTATAAATAGTGGCCTAACGAGCTGGGGGATCGCCTGATGGTATGTTACATATTGAGTGTGCACTTGAGATACTGCTGTCTTAGGCCGGTATTAATAGTCAGTACTCAAGATGCATCTCGGTCTCAAGACGCGGTTCGGCTCTATGTTTGGTCCAAATTTTGACAACCGACCAATCACAGAGCTTGAACCGTGTCTTGAGACCGAGATGCATCTGGAGTACTGACTATTTATACGGGCCTGATATTATTTAAGCCTTAAGATATTACATTTTGACGTGACAACGTCTTATAATTCGATATGGGCTGCGCGCACGAAAAAACATGACGCAGTATGCGGCGTTACCTCGCTCTGAGGCGTTCCATTTAAGGCTATGACGTTGTCACGTTCAACTATCGTCAGTAAACCGACTTTACAGACAACCGAGTTCGAGTCGAGTTCGAATACGACACAAAACACAACTCTCCAACCGTCTTTTGCACATGCTTTTTCGGAGATGCGTATCTTAATACGCATCTCCGTCAAAGCTGAAACCCGACTTTTGGACAACATAAACAGTTGTAGAACTTATCACTTATGTCCTTTCATGTCTGTCAAAGCATGTTCATAACCAAATTTCAACTAGATCGGTTCAGACAGACTTACCATCAAGTAAAGTATTACATCGATGACTAATCAAATTAATAGGCAATGTCTACAATAAAAATTCTATGTCCGTGTAATATAGACGAAAAACGAAATCGCGTGATTGCACCGGACTAGAGTGATGTGGAGCTGGCGTATTGCCAGGGGCAGGTTACTCGCTCTCAGTGGCGGATATAGCGTTAGGGCGACATCATTCAGTTATTGAGATCGGCAAAGAATATGCCACTGAAATTATGGTAGAGTGATGTGGTGTTGGCCATAGGCAGCTTACTCGCTATCATTGGCGGATTCGGTTATCAGCGCCCATGGGCGACTGTTAGGGGGGGGTCCTGAATCACGCAATCGAGTTTTCAAGATCGGCAAGAAATATGCCAGGTCTGAAGTTACGATAGTGATGTGCTGTAGTATTGACAGGGGCAGGTTACTCGCTCTCAGTGGCAGAGTCAGTTATCGGCGCTCATGGGTTACGGGGGTGTGGGGGTGTGGGGGGGTATATTTGACTAACATTACGTTGTGCACTTTGTAGGGGTAAACTAGGGGTAAATGAAAAATTCGTAAGAAGTAGAGGGTGCCCGCGTGGTGTAGAAGACCAAGTAATGTAATGTACCTTTAAGGCAGCCCATAAGGCTGTGTTTCCACTGAAGCGGAGCGGAGCTTAGCGGTGCCCGAATTGACCAATCGTGCTATTCCAAAGGAATGACAGCGAAGATTTCGAGCGTGGTGATTTGTCAATTCGGCACCGCTAAGCTGCGCTCCGCTTCAGTGGAAACGCAGCTTTAAGTATAGATTTGACAGATTTCAATTGCATGACACGTCTTGCGAATTTAGAAATGCATCTATACGTGTCGTATTGCGGTCTGAACCAACCCTAATTGTGTATAATATGTATGCCTATCATCTATGCCTGCTCCTACTGTTTTGAATCCTCTTCTGCCAACATTTTGGTAGTGCGATCCGTTGCTTTTTACGAACATCGGCCCATCTCACTACTGTATCTTGTACTGTATGTAACCGGATTCAAAGTATGTTTGTTTTTGATCCCGCTACAGTTTGACATAAAAGTCTGCCATTCCCGGACTTCCATATTTTTCGATCGATCTTAGTGTCGCCGCACACGGGTCACACGCGACAGCCACAAACGCCGCCACAACACACAAGAAGTAAGACGATTGGACGACTATAGCGTGTGGGGCGTCAACCGTGTGCGGCGAGTCCATATAAAATGTATGAAAACTACAGGAAATATGCCGGTAGCGACGTTTTGTGGTAGTGGCCGGTGGCCCGTGTGCTAGAGCCCTTAAAGTCTTGCGAGGCACCATTTCAAGCGCACTCGCGTAGATTAAAACAATAAACATCACATCAATAATATTATAATTGTTTACCGAACGCTAACAGTACGGTTCGGACACAAAGCAGATGTTTGGTGATTGATTCTTGTGTTAAGTGCTTGGATGATTTTGAAATGAACTGCTTTCTTTATCCTTACTAATATTACAAAATAGATGTCCCGGTGAATTTTGTGTCATTTCTATAAACCTTTTCTGAACTTCCATGATTATTTCAAGACCAAAATTAGCGAAATCGGTTCAGCCTTTCTCGAGTCTGACAGTCCTAGTTGTACTGACTGTCTGTCTCCAGGTCCTCTCTGAACAGTTGATTAGAGAAAAATTCAGTTCAGCTAATTTTTAGGGTTCCGTACCCAAGGGGTAAAAACGGGACCCTATTACTAAGACTGCGATGTCTGTCCGTCTGTCTGTCTGTCTCCAGGCTGTATCTCAAGAACCGATACAGCTAGACTTTTGAATTTTTTACAGATCGTGTTTTTAAGTTGCCGCTATAACAACAGATACTAGAAAAATGTATTTAATAGGCCGATCTTGAGACCAAGCAGATGTTTTAAGATCAATTTTTGTGTTAAGTGCTTGTTTGGTTAGCGTCATGTCGAAATTTACTTTTTATCTAGTTATAGATATTTACTTTAAGCAATAGTTTGGTTCATTTCAAATGTATAATGGGTGGGCTTATTTGATTGAGTTTTGAGGAGATCTTAAGTGCTTTGAAATGGTTCTTTTAATATTAATTCAGCAGACCAGTTTTTAGAGTTCCCGACTCAAGGGGTAAAAACTGGACCCTATTACTAAGACTTTGCTGTCTGTCCGTTTGTCCGTCTGTTGACAGGCTGTATTCCAAGAACCGCTATAAGTTATACAGTTAAATTTTTTAACAAAATATGTATAATTTCCGTTGCTGAGATCTTCGTTAGATCGTCGTTCAATCATATTTCTGCAAAGTATATAATGGTGTTGTTTTACCATTGTATACTTTGCAGAAATATGATTTTTTGATTTGACATATATGTATTGACGGATCCGTAACTGAATTATAATTATGGGCGAATACGGCAGATCTATAGTGATCTATAAAACAATTACCGCGAACAGAACTATGAATAGATGACCAAACATTGACCGGCGTCGGTTTACACTGTCCAAATATATGTCTTGGTAGCACAATATAAATATACAACGGACAGCCGTATTCTCCAACTAGATAATGGCACAACATCCTTTGAACAAATATTATTGTATCCCGCGGAAATCGTACATTGCCGCTAGAGAACCTATCCTAGACCCTTTCTTGAAGCTTAAATTGACTTCGAATATATTTTTTTTAATTATCTAACAACCAACCTCTTTTTTACCCCGAAAGAATAATTGTATATTGATGTCAATAACACCTTCTATAAAGCATACACTATAAATACAATACCTTAAACATATAGGACCTTCATACCAACTTTCAACCCCCGTTTCACCACCCTAAGGGGTAGAGTTTCGAAAAATCCGTTTTAAGAAACTTGCTTGCCAAAAGATTTTGTTGGTAAGGCGATTTAAGCGTTTTTACGCTTAAATCGGTGTCACAGACAGACAATTTATAATATTAGTATGGATCAACAGGTTGTACCGTGTACGTCATAATTATCGAAATTCCCATTGATATAACATGTACTCTCGAGGCATATTACCGTATATTACTATCAATTATTATCATTATCAGGGCGAGCGAAGAGAGCCTTAGTATATCCCACAACCTGAACATTTTGTGGTACACTTTACAAAAAAACTATCACGCCTATTGATTTAGGTGCTTTAACATAGTAGTTACCATCGGTCAGTCAAAATGTGACGACGCGAGCCCTCACAAAGCTCGGGTTTTAGCTAGTTGTATTTCTAGATGAACTCTAAAATTTGTTTAATTAAGGATTAAGTATCCTATGTCCTTTCCCGGAACTCAGAGTATATCCATACCAAATTTCATCAAAATCGGTTAGCGGTTTGGGCGTGAAGAGGTGACAGGCACACAAAATTATCATCACGTAGTTTCGTTACACCCTGTGGAACAAAACAGCGGATAGCGACTTTAGTGTAGTAATAAAGAGTTTTATCGAATGCAAAATAATTCAATATTATTCATCACTCCAACCGGCAACCCACAAAACACCTAGGCATACTAGAAACGCTTTAAAACTGTTAGCGATGAGTCATGGGAGATATATATTAAACGATCGTAGATGTGATAGAATAGACACACAATATCTAGATAAAAAAAATTCAGTAGTCTAGATTTTGCGGTTCTTGAGATACAGCCTGGGGACAGACAAACACACCGAGAGACAGACTGACAATGAAGACTTATAATAGCCTCAAAACTAACTAAGCCTCAAAACTATATAACTAAGTGTAGAATACAAGCTTCCCAAAAAATAAAAAATAAAAGCGGAAAGAAAACCTCATTTGGCCTGAGTTTTGGGTCTGGGTTCTCTAATTCGGTGTCCATAATAATCTATTATTACCACATCGACGTCAATGTAATTTGTTTTGCATGACTAATAGTTTTAAAGTATTTGTCTTGGTACATTTATTTTATTATTTTGTGTACATACATCAATTATTCGTGTTGTCGTCTGTCTGTCCGCACTGATGGGTTCGAGATTTATTCCTGTTAATCAGGTCAGGTGTGAGCGAGAAAAAAAGAAAAAACTTTGATTTGCGACGGTTTTTTTTAAGGTTGACTGTTATTTCGATTTTAAATAAAATAAAAATATACGTGTTCATTTCAGGTATCAGGGACCCAAAAAACTGTCGTTGGTCCTTATCCCGGGACTCAAATTATTTATGTACTAAATTTAATCAAAATTATATTTAAGCTTAAGATTATATTTTGTCCTAAATTTTTGGCCCGTAGAGTTCTTACAGCACTGAATAAACTTCAAAGAGTATTTTATACGAATAGCCAAAAAATATTGTATTAGAAAAAAATTGTTTAATTTAATATATTATTGTATTTAGATTAAGTACACATTGCCAGTCTAAATGTTTATGATGATTTGTAAAATGCTAACACATAAATTGTTTAAAACGAAAAAAATAAAATACGATAGTGTTTATCGCAATAATAAAGAATGGCTGCGATGTGATATAAAATATTAGATGTTGCAAATTTTACGCGGGGAAAACGAACACTTTTTTGATGCAACCTGTTCTATGTTGAAATAGGTAACAGACAGACATACATATTAGTAAAGGATACTATTTCACGCACGGAAAATGATAATGATTGCTTGCATTTTTTAAGCTATTGCATAGCTTTTATCGCGGTTTTAAGCTTGGCGACCGAATCAAGGAATTCCGTAACGAAAATAAACCTAACACATCGTCTAACGTAGTTCCAGTTCGGCAGACTTCGGCGCGGTGTATGTGTGCGCGTGAAATGTGAATAGACGTAGCATGCGTGTAGACTACCTATTGCTATGCAATAGCTTTACCGCGGCAGTCCCCGAGTGAAAAAAATTGGTGTGAGACTTGAGACGCTTGAAAAATAATTTTGTGCCTCGAAAGAAACTGAAAATATTAATAAGACTAGATGACGCTAGGAACTCCGTTGCGCCAAAATTCGTTTATCGCGTGGGAACCGTACATTTTTAAGGATATAAAGTATCCCATGTCCTTTCCCAGGACTCGAAGTATCTTAATACCAGATTTCAGCAAAATCGGTTCAGCGGTTTAGGCGTAAAGAGGTAAAACAGACTTTCGCATTTTAGTAATGGATAACTGAAAAGGTTCGTTACAAAGCAAAACATTTCAACACTGTTTTCAATTAATTATGAAGGGATTAAATTTAAATTGAATATTTATTTGTGAAAACCCTTTGTGAAGGTCTCGGCTCATCGATTTAATAATGGAATTTTCGTGACAAATGTAAGGTTTTAGCTTAGGTACTTTGGCTTCCGGGCATAAAAGGTACTAAGTACCAAGGTCCAAATCCAAAATACTTTAAGGTACTATCAGAGAAGTTGATTCCTATGCAAATCGGGGACCTATAATAGTCCTTGCGGAACTAGTTGGCCGCGCCTTAGGTATGTGAGCGGTGGGACCATAAAGTTAATATACCTAGCGGAATAGAGAAACAAAGGCCTGAGCAAGCGAGATGCCACTATCAGTAACACCGCGTGGTAAAAAGAGACGTGTGATACATGACAGCAGCACACTTTTTTTGACGTCCAGTCGGCACGTGCCGCACGTTGTCAATATAATCTCATAGAATTCATGTTCAATCATGCTTGTGTAAGTGTATACATACACATATTTTTCACACAGATGAAAACCAATTTTGGTTACGTTTGACAGCTCGAGATTGTTGCTCTATTCCGATAGGTATATTAACTTTATGGGTGGGACGGAGAGGCGGGCGCTTGATTTTGACAGTTCTGGCTAGTTTGGACAAAACGCACACGAGATTGCAATAGCAAGATAAGTCCGCCGATAAAAAGACAATCCAAGGAAATACTATTTAAAGTGCATAGGTTTTTAAAAAACGGAAAGCTGATGTCAATAATTTAGAATATAAAACTGATCAATTGTCTTTAATTTATTCTTTTTAATAATTAAATAATATTATTGTTCACAATATCGCGAGATTTGTCGTCACTGTCTAATCTCATGTGCGTTGCGAGCAGCAAGCAACCCGCCCCCTCACCCCCGTCCCTACCTTAAGGCAGAGTAGACAGAATGATATAAAGGCGCGGCCAACTAGTTCCGCACGGACTATAAGTAGTATGGTTGCGTTACGTCAAACCCAGCCGACAGATCACAATTAACATTGAATTGACATATATTCGACCAAATAACGTTGGTCTGTCAATTGCATAGGAATCAACTTCCTCGATGGTACAATATACTTTAAGGTACAAGACCTATGTACAAAGCGTACCTACATTTTTCCGGAATAAAAAGTATCCTGTGTCCTTTTCCGGGACTCAAAGTATCTCCATCACCAAATTTCAGCAAAATCGGTTCAGCAGTTTGGGAGTAAAGAGATAACAGACAAACAGACACACTTTCTCATTTATAACATTAGTATGGATTTGTTCAACTACAGCAGCAACTTAACTACTGGTTTGATTCCGACAATTAATAAGTCATAGTGTAAACTGTATGTAGTAGCCAAAATTAGTATTATTTGTATTTTTTCTATATTTTTTTCGGGCCTTAAAGTATGTCCATGCTTAGTCTTGTCAAAATTGATTCGGCGGCTGAAGCTCGAAAAACTATATAAACGTTCGCATTTACAATATTAGTATTGCAGCATTCAAATTTTTGACTAGAATCACGTAAAAACTAATATAATCAAAAGCCTGTAACAATCCGTTACATGGCTTTGATTAATTAATACAAGTTGTTTAATTAAACGGCTACCCCGCTCCACGGTCCGGATTTGGGACACGTGTTGTACCAACTTTGAGCCCGCTGTGGGATTGCGTGGTGGGATACTCTAGACTCTAGGGCATATCTATCTAGAGCATAGTGGTTAACGGGGGTCTATAAAAATTAGGTGACCCGATTTGACTTCTCCTAGTAGGAATAAGTTAAAGTGTGGCAATTTTTGTGTTAAATAGCTACAAAACAAGAAAATATTTGCGTTTACTTTTTAACCAGAGCAGGAGTTATTTTATTATGCCCTTGTGTGTGTAGAATGCAGATTATTTTCTTCAATCATTGCTGATATCCAAGTACTAATTATATTATAAACGTCAAAAGTCTCTCTGTTTGTCAACTCTTTGATTTTACACGGCAGAACCAATTTAAATGAAATTTGGCATGGATATTTTTAACCTATCAAGCCCCATAAGATCACCGGTGATCGCGACCAACGATATCGCGACAACAATAGATTTCCAAGAATCCACGATCGAAGGACTAAAAACGGGAAAGGATCAGGATGATTTTTGTTGCCGAAAAATGTACAGTTTCCGTGCAATAAACGAATTTGCGTCATAGTTCACATACAGCGCAAATTATGCATACATTTACGGGTAGATGGTAATTTCATGTGTGGGTACACGTGAAACTGTCAGTTGTGACAGCCCTGCGGTCGCTGCAACATTGGAGATGGGACCAGTGGGACATGAGATAACGCATAATGGTGATTTCTGGAAAATTGTTCCAATTCTGAACTAAAACCTATTGATTTCGCGCCTAAACTGTACGGAGAACCGATTTTTATGTGTCGAATCTCGATTCTCGTTTCGATTAAAGCCGCGATTGACAATATCTGACACTTCATGTCAATTGCGGTTTATATAGAAAACTAGCTGTCCCGGCAAACGTTTCTTTGCCATAATAATAAAGTATTTCGCCCATATTATTTTATTGAAGTGATTAAATAAGTATGTCGCCATGGCAACGTCGATCATTATCTCGTCGCACAAAGAATGGTCGCCGTCAGTCTCAGGTTGTAATACGGACGAAGTCGCGGGAAACAGCTAGTATATAGATATGACTGTGGTGCTTATAGTTTCTGTACGTTCTCTTATACTATAAAAAAACGCTGCTAACAAGCATCTAAAGCTCGAAAATTGTACACATTTACTCTACATTTCCTACCGCCTATAGTTCCTGTGCGTTCCCTATGTGCAGTGTTTGCGGGTAGACAGTAATTTCGGCGCTAAATCTGTCAGTAGTTTGACAGCGTTGCGGCGTGCAACGCGAGACGCCGAATAGTGATTAATGATTATTGGGAACTTAATTGAGAATTACCTGATGCGAATTGCTGTGTTGGGTGCATACGAGCCATACGAATATGAGCATCATCATCAGACTATCCGGTGCGTGTACGTGACGTGTCCGCGACGTATTCGGTATGGAGTCGTGGCGTAAGGCCCCTTACACACTGCGAATTTTAACAGTCGGGTGGTTTAGAAACGCGCGACAGCATCGCGACACCAGCAATTTTTGCATCGATGCTGTCGCGCGTTAGTATCGATACAGTTGCGCGTTAGCATCGATACACACGCGCGACCCTATCGCGATACCAGCAATGAACAGATTTTCGCATTGATTTTGCTTCTGCATCACGACAGCGTCGCTACTGCATCGCGACAGCATCGAAACTACGTAATTACGATGCACGTCCGCGGCGCGACGTTTTCGCTGCGAGGAAAGGCAGCGTTCCCAAATCCTTCACTTGCCTGAACTCGCTTAGCGCAGCAATTCCATTGGATCATAGGCGTCAGTCTCTAAATCAGCGGGCAATAGGGCGGCAGCGACGGCGGTGCGGAAGCGTAGCGTTCTTGCACGTCGCGCCCCGCTTACCGGGCCGCTGTTTCCGATAACCGCGGGGCTAAAATGGTCGCTTTGAAGAATCATAATATGAATCATAATATGATTAATTTTTCTAAAATCGCAAAATGCAACTCTGCTTGCAATTAATTTCTGTTTTTTTGTACTGATTAGACATTTGTCAGTTTGACAGTTTTGACAATTCATTTGCTGAATTGATTGAGAGGAATTGCTTAATGCATTTTAGCCCCGCTGGTCCATATCCATACTTACTAATATTATAAATGCGAAAGTGTGTCTGTCTGTCTGTCTGTTACCTCTTCACGCTTAAACCGCTGAACCGATTTTTCTGAAATTTGGTATGGAGATACTTGGAGTCCCGGGAAAGGATATAGGATACTTTTTATCCCGGAAAAATGTACAGTTCCCGCGCGATAGACGAGTTTTGGCGCAACGGAGTCGCGGGCGTCATCTAGTAAATCTATATTTCGAGGCTGAGGCGTTATCACTGGGTCTCATCATAATTAATAACATTAGCGGTTTGCGAGTGGGACTCGTGGGCTTTAGGGCTTTATTACACCTACCGAGAGTGGCGAGACAGTGTAAACAGGCAATTCGATTGGCCGAGTACACTGTCGCCATTCTACTCGGTAGGTGTGATTAAGGCATTAGGTGCGGTGGGCGCTAAGCGTAACTTACAAATTGAATTGTACGGTGATGGATGGATGGACGGGGGGAGAATTAATAACTAACAACGGTCCTAAATTCATTGGTTCATTAACATTTATTTACAGATCGATAAAAGTCGCCACGCGACATTTACTAGCTAAATAGACAGCCTAAATACCGCCGCCTGACATAATGAACCCTAAAGCGCATCACACACGGTGAAGATAATATAATATTTTATCTTAAGATGCCCAAATATAAAATATTATAGTATCTTAAGCTATCACACACTAAGATACGATAATATTATAAATATGTTCATTTCCTTACGAGTCTGCGTTGGTGCCACACGTGTTCCTTGTTAGAGTTCTATATACAGGGTGATTGACTATGAGTGATAACTAATAACTGATACTGCCTTACTTCTTGATTTGTTAGACAGCTCCTCAGACGATGATTCTTATATAGAATGTGAAATGCAGATTGCAGTAGCACATTCCAAAAGGAGAAACATTTGGATAGAGCCTCACATAAAAAAGAGAAAAACCTGCGGCGAATTTAACCTTTAGGGTCTACACAGACGGACTGCATTTCAACTGCAATCCAACTGCAAATTGCAGTTTGAATGCAGTTGACACGACTGCAATGCGATTGCAATAGAACTGCAAACCAAACACGCAGTCGGATTGCAGTTCAGTTGCAGTCGGCGTGCAGTCGTGTGAACTGTTTGGTTTGCAGTTCTATTGCAGTCGCATTGCAGTCGTGTCAACTGCATTCAAACTGCACTTGAACTGCAATTTGCAGTTGGATTGCAGTTGAAATGCAGTCCGTCTGTGTAGACCCTTATCAATATCTGTCAACGAAGAAGTTTCAGGAGTATTTTAGAAATTCAAGAGAAACATTCATTTCGATTCATGAGCTTTTTAAGCAATAATAAAATAAAGCAATAAATTATAAGTCAATGTTATTTGAAATTATCCGAAATGTTACTTTTTCCCTCAAAATGTTACTTTTCGAATAAGAGTAGGTATGTAACTTTCTAACATACAGCACTGGCAACACTGCATCCACTAGTGCGTCCGATCACCGATGAGCCCGCTGCTCGACACAAAAACACCCTGTACCTATTCATAAAGATATATTTCGCATCTTAAGATAACATATTAAGATACAAAATACATATTTCGTATCTTAAGATAAAATATTAAGGTACGAAATATATATTTCCACATCGCTCGATATCTTAAGATACAAAATATAAAATATAAATTAACTTCTTCGTGTGTGATGGTTCATAGGATTTGTATGGTGAGCGATATTCTAAAATATGCTCTAAGATAACTTCACCGTCTGTGATGCGCTTTATACCTGAAGAATAGAGTTGAAATTGATTCAGCAGGTGACGGAAATTTGGCTAGGCGTAAAAGCGAACTCTATGGGGTTGTAATAGAGATGATATCGAAGGAAATAAAAGATGAAGTAAAAATGAACTTTATGCGGTTAAAATAGAAGTTAAATTCGATTGTTGATTATAGAAATAGTTTATTAATGTGTAAATGAAAATGGATTTTATGTCCGAGGAAATGGAGTTGAAATTTGAATGCGAGAGGACATTAAAAACGTGGCTGGCACGAAAATTGAATGGTTTATAATGAAGTGTTGGTTGCAACTAGCTTTGCGATGTTTATCGCATCTGTATGTCACCGGGTATTGCAGATACTTTGTTGTGATATGTTTATGTCGGCTAAATTGTGTTTAAACGTAGGTTTAAACAATGTTGCTTTGGTAGATTCTATTCTACAACCTTGAGAAACGTGTTTACCCGATCATCCAAAAGGAAGGATAATGATTTTGGTTGTCTATAGATGTAATACTAGACTAGATGTTCTGCGCAGTTCGCGTTATCAACAAATTTTGCGGGAACCGTACATTTTTCTACAAAAAGTATCCTTGTATGTCCTTCCCTATAATCTACTCTATATCTGTGCCAAATAAGACAAAACTCGGTCGAGCAGTTTGTAAGATGAGCGCGTTCAAACAAACAAACTCTTTTAAGTAAATAATTTTAGTATGGATTGTAGTAACCCAGTCCATAATCGTAAAGGTGTTATCGGTGTAAATTAATTGAATATACCCGTAAACTCGACCGTACAGATTGGTAGTATGGTGTATGTTATAGGCGGACGCGGCTCGCTAATCGCCACATCTTGTGTTAGAGATTTACACGATTGTCGGATTGCTTCCTTGTTGAAGTGAAAACTTATTTTTCTCACCTCCGGGCGGAAAGCGTCAACTTTCTTCCTGCTGCTTCATGAGAAAAATAGTATACGCACTACGTATTTGGCTTCGCCTCGGCCAACAATAATTACATGTGATCAGAGACATTTCTTATTTTCCTGCGCTTTTTGGGGATGGGTGAAAATTTTGGTCAGGGGAGAAGGATGTATTTGTTTTGAATTTAAATTATTATAGACACTTGTCCATCTAAAAATCTTCTCTAAATATTTTATTATCAATGTTCTTTTGGTCATAATGCTATGTATATTTAATTTAGTACTTCATAATATAATTTTGCCGACTTGAAAAACAAGACCAGTATCTCACCGGTCTTTCAAAACAGGTCTAGATAGCACCTAGGTTCAGAATATATTATACCAAATTCATTGTTTTGTCGCGTGACTTTATAAGTTTTTTGTATATTATAATCTTGGCTTTCGAATATATTATACCCAATTCGTTGTTTTTGTCGCGTGCTTTTATGAGTTTTTTGCATGCCTCGTCTATTTTCGGTCAGTTCTTATAATTTTACCTCCTTGGGTGCAGTTTTGATTAATTTGTGAATGATTAATTACGCTGCGCCAGCCCGGCGGTCCCTCCTCCATCTTATGTCGGCACTACAAATAGGTGAACGCGTTGGCCCAATGTGTAGAACAGGCGTTCGCGCGTTCGCGGTAGCTATTTAGACGTTGGCCAACGCGTTTGCGAGCTTGCCGCGCGGTGTCGGAATGATCAAAGGAAATTTGTCGCAAGGCTTGTCGCAAGGCTTGCGTTCCATCCACACATAGGCCGCGCGATCAGTTCGCCCGGAGCAGCGCTGAAGAGTGCACGTTTCCTTCTTGTGGCGAATTACATCTAACTAGATGAAATAGCGAACAATATAAGTATCGAGTAAACATTTAAATTTATTTAGTTAACTATCAGAGTAAATCTGCCTGTGGAACAAAAAAATCATATCAAAAGACGTGCTTAAAAAATATGGTTCTTGGACATGCTATTTTCCTCACGATGTTTTTTAGGGTTCCGTACCCAAAGGGTAAAAACGGGACCCTATCACTAAGACTTCAATGTCTGTCTGCCTTTTTGTCCGTCCGTCTGTCTGTCTGTCTGTTTGTCTATCTGTCTATCTGTCTCCAGGCAGAGGAGGAGGAGGTCTATATCTCAAGAACTACTATAGCTAGATTTCTGAAATTTTCACAGATTGTGTACTTATATCTGTTGTCGCTGTTAACAATAAATATACTAAAGACAAAATAAATTTAATATATTTAATAAATTTAATAAATAATAAATTTATATAAATCATGATAATTATAATTATTTATTTAGGTAAAAATAATAAGTAACAAAATAATTACTTATATTATTTTAATATTATAAAATATGTAAAAGTGAGTTTATTTCTTTTTTTTTACGTTTTCTCGCTTTTTACTTATTTACTAGCTGTCCCGGCAAACGTTTCTTTGCCATATTAAGTATATAAAGTATTTTTTTTTAATTTGATCGCAGCGCTAACTGTCGGGACAGGCTAAAATTAAAATTCGAATATTATTTAAAATTTGACACTGCGATGGTAGCGCCGTCTGTCGGATCCTATGTAAAACATTCCAAAATCAACAACTACTAATAAATTAAAAATTAATTAAAAAAAACATTGTCCAGCGGACAAAATTGTGAATCTAAACCATTCCCAGATCCCCTTGAACACACACAAAAAATTTCATCAAAATCGGTCCAGTCGTTTGAGAGAAGTTCAGTGACATACACACTCACAGAAGAATTATATAATATATTAAGATTTCGAGAATACCCTTTAAAACCTTTTTGTGGTCCACATATTTTATAAAGTAACTAGCGCCCGCAACCCCTGTGCGCCAAAACTCGTTTATCGCGCGGGAACCGTACATGTTTCCAGGATAAAAAATATCCTATGTCCTTTCCCGGGACTCAAAGTATCTCCATGCCAAATTTCAGCAAAATCGGTTCAGTGGTTTGGGCGTGAAGAGGTAACAGACAGACAGATAGACAGACACACTGTCGCATTTATAATAAATTATTAGTATGGATATGGATACTTATTTATTTCGAGAATACCCTTTAAAACCTTTTTGTTGTCCACATTTATAAAGTACTAGTTACTTACGCCCGCAACTACGTTGCGCCAAAACTCGTTTTTCGTGGGGAACCGTACATGTTTCCAGGATAAAAACAAAAAAAAAACTAGATCAAAATCGGTCCACCCGTTTGGATGCTACGATGCCACAGACAGACAGACAGACAGACCAACAGACAGACACGTCAAACTTATAACACCCCTCTTTTTTGTCGGGGGTTAAAAAGTATCCTATGTCCTTTCCCGGGACTCAAAGTATCTCCATGCCAAATTTCAGCAAAATCGGTTCAGAGGTTTGGGCGTGAAGAGGAAACAGACAGACAGACAGACATACAGATAGACAGACACACTTTCGCATTTAGTAATATTAGTATGGATTATAAGCTGTGAATAAAATATATACAGCTGCAGCTGTTAGCGACTCAACATCCATTTTGAATCCGTCCGCACATTGGCGCGATCCAAAGCATACTGAACGACCTTCCAATGTGTGGATTATAAACAAACGCCGTTGCAAGCGCACCGCCAACGCGTTGGCCAACGCGTTGGCGTTGCGTTCGTCTATATGGGGAGGCAGCTTTAGTATTAATTTTGAGGACACGTGTCCTGACTTGACTTTTAAATTAAAAGCGCATGACGCTGCTAAAGAAGTTTTTGCTTTAAAAACCTTGTAAGTCTGTCATCGCTTCAGCTCATGCCTTACGCCCCTGTTTCGAGCCGCTCTGAGTTTGAATCTTATTGTTAGTTAACTCTCAGGTTTATTTCGCGATATGAAGTTACGGCTAATTTTATATTGGCTCTCGGCATAATTGGAGTACGCCCGGGGAAATATAGTTTTGAGCGACTTGCGTTAATTTTCAAAGTGATCACTAATGTTTGGTGTTACACGATTATTCCAATACTCTTACCTAAACTAATACGTCCTATCATCTTGTCCCCTTACTAATAAGAATAATTATTCTTATTACACAGCAAACAACTAGTGCTTTTATTGTGCCACTAGTGGCACGTGACATAAATTTTTGAGGACGCTGCTGGTCACAAAACTAGTATCGAAATAATAATTATTTTACCAAAAACACCATCAATGAAGGCAAATACAAAAAATATATTGAATGACACGTTTATATGACTTCTTCAGAAATATTTCTTCAGCGAAGGGCACGTTGATACGTAAACGTTGTCTAGACTTGTGTCAAAATCCTCAATTTGAGTAGTCAACAATGCCTTTGAGCTCGGCCGTTAGTAGTTAGTGATGTTCTACCCCACGATATTTATATTGCGGTCCATACTAGGCGCTCTGTGTCCCCTGTCGTATAAATTCTGCCCCGTTGCTGTTTTGTTACGCTCGCGTTCAGCTGGCCGCGGTGCCAGTCTCTTGTGGCGTGGTTTGTTTACGGCGTACGGTCGAGATAATTGACTGTTTTGTAAATGTACGGTCGGGGAAATAGAAGTTTTAGCAAGTGTGCAGTAAGGAAAATTGAAGTTTTAGCATGTTGACAGTTGGGAAATTTGTAGTCTGGCTAGTGGATGGTTGTGAAATATGTAGTTTGGCAAGTGGACAGTTGGGAAATTATCTGTTTATGAAAAGAAATGTGTAGTAATTTTGCTGTCGTGGAAATAAACTGTTTAGCACGTGTACAGTGGGGAAAATTTATGTATTTAGCAGTTCATTAAGTACTCAACACATCAGATGTTTGAGTAGGTAATATGTCGTCGTTTATAACGTGTGTGCTAAACATTATATTTCCTCGACTGTGCGTCGGAAGTAGTTTTAATATTAACGTGTGTCCTCCAAAGTTGTTAACATGGTATTATTTTGTTGCAGGTAAGCTTTATAACTCCCTATGGCCCATTATCGAGATGTAAGAAGACTCAAGTACCTACTACAAGGATGGATTTATAGGTGACATGGATGATTTCACATATCAATTAATATGAGTGTAAGGTTTGATACTTCGCTAAACACAAACGTAAAGTTTTTGGAGTAAAGTTACTTATCGCGCGTTGCAAAAGGGGGGCTAGACAGCAAAAGTTGTAACGTTTTTTTATAACTTCGTTCCATCCGGGTGTCCCTTGACACCTCTCAAGTTTTTATAAGGGGGCAAACGAGCAAACGGATCACCTGCTGGAAAGCAACTACCGTCGCGCATGGACACTCGCAACATCAGAAGAGTTGCAGGTGCGTTGTCACCCTTTTAAGATACGCTGGAGTCTTGTTGGAGGTTTGCAGGTCGTATTGGTCCGGAAATTCTGATGGCGACGATAGATTATTCCAGAGTCCAGACATATTAACGAAACAATCATATTATAATATGCAAGTGATATTATATTAGTACTAACGTCAAACTTAGCTCACACCTCCCACAATCTATTACAAAGTTTAAGTCCTTCAAGCGGCCCCAAACGTGGCCCCAAGAGAGCTTCAAGTGCCATATGGTAATAGGTTTAGAAACTAGGGTTTCAGGTGCCGGTTTCTTTAAAACTAGCAGCGATTCCGTAGTGCGCTTGTGTGTGCGCAATACGAAGGAACTTTCGTTACCCAATGGAATATATTTTTTATTTTGATTTATATTATGAACTAGGCTTGCAAGAGTAATTTTATAGTGTTCAAGTATGTGTGCACTACACAGGAACTCTGGTAACACAGGGAAGAATTATCGACATGACCGGCGAAAAAGCACAAGACCGAATTAGGCACGCAAGACTGTGATTTTATAGTGCCGAAGTGTGTGCGCAGTACACAGGAACAACCTTAAGGCGACGCCTTGATAATTTGGCTGTAGCGATGCCGATTTTTCTCAGCAATGACTTAAGCTAAGAAACTAAAGTTCATTGTCAGTATTCATCATGTCTTTGTCTTTGAATTGCTCATAACATAACAGGATTGGACAACTTTTATAACACAGAATTATCAATCGAAAAGACCTCTGTAAAAAAAGGGATTCCTATTTTTCCAACAGAGGAGAGTGATTTAAGCTTCCAAAATTTGTACATAGATTGGTTCAAGCATACACTTTAATATGTGCATAGCTTATATGAAATGTATTTATGGTTTTTAAATTACGCGACAAAAACCATTTTGTCGCTTACGCCCTTTCCATTTTTTGCTGTTCCATTGCTTGTTTTGCTTGTTTTCTATGAGAGGCCGGGCCGGCCTAAAACATATCCAACACGGTTTCTTACTTTAACGCGGCGTCACCTTAACTCAATGTAATGGATGACCGTCACGACTGGCGAAAGATCAGGCGCAGGACTTGTTACATGCCCATCCGGGGCATGTATCTTGTCAGATTATCAGGTGATCAGCCCGCATTGTCCTAAGCGAACTTGGAAACGTCCTTCCCAAAGCAGGAATTGAACCCACAGTCTTATTCTTTCCAAACCACTGAACCATGAAGGCGCCTATCGAAAAACCAAATATTTTGACAAAGAACAAAAGAAATCATAGATATTTCATGTCAAAGCGATATAAGATTTTTAGATTCCTTACGTCTTCAAAGCAATTTTTGTATGTCTTGACTCTCGAGGCAGATTTGATTTGCATATCAAGTGGGCGCCGTCATAATTCGTTCGTTCGTTAGTGATTCCGTGGTCTAGTGGTATAGAGCGCGGCTCTTGACTCGGAGGTCGTGGGTTCGATTCCCGCGTTGGAAACATGTTATTTCCAAGTTTGGTTAGGTCCTTAGGACAATGCAGGCTGATCACCTGATTGTCTGACAAGTAAGATGATCCATGCGTCGGATGGGCATGTAAATAGTCGGTCCTGCGCCTGATCTCTCTCCGGTCGTGTCGGTCTTCCATCCCACTGGGTTATGAGAGTAGAGGAATAGAGAGTGCTCTTGTGTACTGCGTACACACTTGGGCACTATATAAAACCGACTTCCAAGGTAAAAACAATAATAACATTAATATGAACTAAAAAGTATTAAATAATTTTTACTATCTAAAAGTGCCTTTTTCCGAATTCGGCTAAACCTCAAGTATTTCTGTACTCAATCTTCATTATTTTGAAGTCGGTACCAGATATCTGAATCTTCAGTCCTCTGACAGAATATTTAAAATTTTTGGAACTGGCACCGACTTCAAAATTATGAAGATTGAGTACAGAAATACTTGAGGTTTAGCCGAATTCGGAAAAAGGCACTATTAGATAGTAAAAATTATTTAATACTTTTTAGTTCATATTAATGTTATTATTGTTTTTACCTTGGAAGTCGGTTTTAATTTTTTGTTAAAAATAATAATAATTTCACTCTTTTTAGTTACACTAGTAGATAAATCTTCGCGTATATTTTATGTATCTTATTACAATTTGTTAAGAGTCACAACTCACACTCACAAAATAATATAATATTATCAGTGAAGTGAACATATTGTGCTAAGTAATTTAACAATTTTAATACTTCAAGCCCGAAGCGGTCACCGGCGATTGCGATAACAATAGAAAGGCTCATAAAGGTAATATACCTATCGGAATAGAGAAACAATCCCGAGCTGTCAAGCTTAACCAAAATTTGATTTACATCTGTGTATACAATTATGTTTACGTGTGCGTGTCAGTGATGTACAAACATCTTGTAATTCGTTATTCGACAAAATGTCGATCATGGAATAATAATTGTAAGATTGTAAACAAAATAAAATGGGATAAAATAAAACTGCATAGATATATAATAAAATTGTAATTTTGAAGTAAAATGTGACTTTTCTTCAAAATGCTTGCTTCATAATTAAGTATGCATGAAGTTTTCTTCGGAGTCCAGTTTGGACGGTTAATTATTTTAAGCCGTGAATTTCTGGTATCCAGGTCAGCAGGAAATCTGAAAAATTGGCCAAGTGTAAGTTGGACTCGCGCATGAAGGGTGACCGGTTTCAACCGGGCATTTTCTAAAACCCGACACGATACGACACGATATGACGTCATGACACGATTCGACACGACAGGTTACGTCACGTGACAATATGAGTACACGACACGACACGACTTCACTAGACCCTATTAATTTTCAATTCACTCTCAATGAGCCCTTTTATTTGATGCCCATCTTGCAGAAGTGCTTTCAACTATTCCCCTATCTTGGATGAGCAGCCATATTGGATGTAGAATGACATTACATCTGTGGAAATTTCAGAAGTCTATTACTATTATAGTGGTTCTTGTTATACAGCCTGGACACAGAGAGATGGACGGACGGATGGACAGACGGACAGGCAACGAAGTCTTAGTAGTAGAGCGGGCTGCGGGACCCCACTACTAGGACTTTTTACCCTTTGGGTGCGGAATCTTAAAAACGATGAATTATGTATGATAGTATATCAATATACTTAAACTAATTATAAACTACGGATGAGTATGTTATCATTTCAACATTCCTAGATAATTAGTATACTTAACTAAAAAATATTTTCATATCGATACAACTTATCGATAAATTGATGCAGCCCTAGTGTAAAATATATGAAAATTGTTTACACAAAATATCCTTAAATTGTGCACCAAGGCTAGTCAAGTTATGTTTTCCATATAATGAACCCTTTAAAGAAGTGAGTTCTCAAAATCAATACCAATAACTCGTAGGGAATTGGCAAAAATAAACTTAAAACTAGGCCCTGTCGATGTAGAATAATTCACCTGTGAAATGAATATTTGTCCGGGTTTTTTCGATGTGTGGATCCAGAATCATTCCACAAACAATTAACCATGTTTCTAGAGCAGTATTTCTAAAAACTATTCATTATTTAACTTAAAATCACAATTTTTCTGAAAGCCCAAATTGACAACGATCGGCCCAGGGGCAGACAGACTGTCAAACAGATGAAAAAAAAGCTATGCAACCTCAAATCACGCTTCTCTTTCTACCACGCAGTATTACTGATAGTGACATCTCGCTTGCTCAGGCCTTTGTTTCTCTATTCCGATAGGTATATTAACTTTATGGAAAGGCTATTGTGTCTCGTTTTTCCACGATCGAAGGATCTATCAGATAAAAATTGTACAAACTTGCATAGGATGTAGCGTAGCATAATATTTAATATTATCATAATTATTGACAGCTGTTCTTGTTATCAAGAATTCAAATCGATAGGTACTTAGTGCACCATCTATCGATTAATAAGTATAACTAATTAAAAAGACACTTAATGACTTTGTTTTGTTTAAATGTTTTTTTTTAAATAACTTTATTTTAATTCTATTTGTCTATTAAAATTTTATAAAGTAGTAAAGTATTCGATCTGTATATAAAGTAGTTAGTAAAGTATTCGATATTCTGTCTTCTGGGTCTCGCTGGGCGGCGACACCGACCGCCGTGTATTAAAAACAAACAGGTGTTGTTAATTGTTATACAGTACATAATTATTATTATTAGTATATCCATACCTATGCTTTGTACTATTATCTATTCTGTGCCATGAGACATTGGTGGCCTTAACACGACGTGGTAATGATGATGATGACGATGATGATGATGATTATGATGATGAATATAAATTGCATAGTAGTTTATGCTTTCTGTTCTTAAAACAACGCCGAAACTCCCAAACGTGTATCTATAAGGAATCAGGAGTTCTCTCAGCATCATCGAAACCATGGTATACCTTGACCCAATATTTGACTTTTTGGTAGCGTATTCTTAGTACACTTCACATAAAACCAAAATCACCATATGTTTCCATATAAATTTCGAGAGTTCCCTCGATTACTGATGGATCCCATCTTCAGGTCACCACCTTTGTGAAAATGGGACCAAATTGGAGTGAAACCTAATACAACAAAACAAAAATTTCGAAAATCGGTTCACAAACGGCGGAGTAATCGTTGAACATACAAAAATAAAAAAAAATAAAAAAAAATATCCACAGCCGAACATATAACCTCCTCGTTTTTTGGAAGTCGGTTAAAAATAACTCCTGCGTAGGTGGCCTGGTTTCAATTAAACCGGCCACCGTCACCGAAACCGGTGTGGGAGCTATTATTGTTTATATAGATGTAGTAAAGAAAATCCAGACTAATATTATAAATTGCGAAAATGTGTCTGTCTGTTTGTCTGCCTGACTGCTTTCTGTTTGTCTGTTAGGTACCTCTTCACACCCAAACCGCTGAACCGATTTTGCTGAAATTTGGTTTGGAAATACTTTGAGTCCCGGGAAAGGACATAGGGTCCCGGAAAATTGTATGGTTGCGGTTGCGAAACTTTTTTACTACCCTCTGATTGGCCGAACCTACATTTCTTCGCATCCCTGGCGTCTCAATTTTCCCATAACACGCCCTGAGGCCATCTTACCCCAAGACGGGGCAATGGGGTGTACCCCCACACCCCATATGGGGTAATTAGATGCCGCTGTTTGAGTTATAAACGTTGTTTGTTTACCCCGAGGCTGAAGGACGGAGGGATGACGGGAATATTGTTTGTTTGTCTGTCTGTTTGTGGTTTCTTTGGAGTTGCGGTTTCACGTGTGTTGGAGGTTTGCTGCGTTTTATGATACTGCTATTTGATGAAGGGCGCGCAGAAGTTTAAGATCGTTAGACGATATTAGAGGACATTGCAACAACACATTTGTTCGAGGATTGCCCTCCAATATCCCCATTGCACCCGGTATACAAAACGCGACCGCAAAGGATTTTTCCGCTCAGTCGATTCTATAACGGCAAGTTGCGATATTAAATTCCTATATCCTGGTAACTAATATCGGGAGTCGGGACTGACGGGACTGATATTGTGGAGGGCAAGCGATACTTAGATTCCTTTAGCTGTTAGCACATCCATACTAATATTATAAATGCGAAAATATGTACCATCAGAGAAGTTGATCCCTAGGCAGATGGGACACCTAAGTAATTTAGTCGCGTTATGTCAAACCCAGCCAACCGATCACGCTTCACGCTCAAACCATAGAGATTCATAGAATTGCTAACGCGCGTTTTGAGAACCCCGGATTCTATTGAAGCGTACACATCTCAAGCGCGTGTTAAGCGCGCGCGCGCGCTTCCGTGTGTACGCTTCAATAGAATCCAGGGTTCTCAAAACGCGCATTAGCAAAGCGCGCGCCTAACGTGCGCTTCAAAACGCCCAATGTGTACTAGCTCTAAGGCTGGTTCTATATGCGGCGGCGTTAACGCGCGGTTTGGCCACTACACCGCGAGCGCGGCGTTGCCGCCAAACCGCGAAATTCGGGCGGCGCATAAGAGTCGAACCAAATGGATTTAAATCAATATCAATATCCCAAATTGACTTTAAGCCTTAAACGATAAGTCCTGCCCGATAGCCCTAAAAACCCAATCGCTTTTAAACGATAGCATAAACGTTAAGGGCCTGTTAAGCAACCTCCCAAACGCCGCTTAAACGGCGAATAAACAGTTTATAGCCAATAATGATGGAGTCACTAATTCGTTGGCCAGCGGAAAAACGGGGAAATATTACCCCAGCATCAATATAACATAGACTAGCTAAGCTACGGAACAAAAATAATTGAATCATACTATAGCAGTACTTACCCATAATTAGCGCCATATTTCTGAATTACACTATCGAAGTTCCTTAGAAAGTCAAGACATTTCTTTTTAAACGGGCTTTAACCCACCACACATTCCCACCGTTGTATCTCCTGTATCGCCAGGATTGACAGCGGCATCCAACCACGAAAACCCTTTGATATGATCTCAGGAAGACATAATATACAAAACGGCAAAATATACTACTGAAATGACGTCAGTGGGCTTTGGCCCGACCTAGCTTGCTATCTTGTAATCTTCGTCGATCGCGGCTAGCCGCGGTAAAGATCGGAACGGCACACTTCAGTTTATCTCCGCTGTTTGTCTATACTTTCCGTATTTCTACTGTAGCCATGCAACGAGTGCAAGTGTATCCCACAGTACTATTCGAGAAGTAGGTATTGGAATTGTCAGTGGACGGACGAAAAGAATAACCCAGGTGTAAGTAGGTGTTAGTGTGTTTTATTAGAATACCGCGTCGTAAAAATTTTACGATTTTCAACGCGACACCTAAGAGCCCCACCAATGGATAGCCGCAAAAGGCCGGCTGCATACACACTTTTCGTATTCGATTTCCGAATACGTTTTCCGTTTCGGGCTGCCGAATGCGTGGCATCAGTAGAATAGTACATTACGCACCTAGGACAGCAAAATAAGAAATGTCATCTGATCTGAGGCTTTCTTATTTACTGGCCATGGTGCATATATTATTTTTCTCATCGACGGAGGCGGAAAACGGCAACATCGGTAAGCGCAGCGGGTAGAAAGTTGACGTTTTCCGCCCGGAGGTGAGAAAAATACCAATGTATTTTTCTCACCTCCGGGCGTCAATACGCAAGGGTTGGCTTTTTTCGAATGGAAATATTGTTACGTTTCGAGTGCAAGCCGGTGCGTTTGTGCTAGTTTCACGGAATTTCAAATCGTAATTCCACATTATGAAATCGAATACAGAAAACATGTATGCGGTTAGCCTAAGAAACAAAAGTTTAATTTTATTAGTGTTTGCTTAGCTCCGAGTAGGTCAGAGAAATGGTGTCTTTTAATTCTGGATGTTAATTTTAATTCTAAAACAACAAATGTGGTGATCATCACCTGTTGGCTTGGAAATAATACGTCGCCATGTCATACTAAAGATGTTTTCTTTTAGTTTGTTTGTTGGTGTTGTAGGTGCCACTCATAACTAACATAACCGTAAAATTTTGACAATCTGTCACAACATCCATACTAATATTATGTAAGTGTCTGCCTGTCTGTTTACCTCTTCACGCCCAAACCGCTGAACCGATTTTGCTGGGAATGTCGATACTTTGAGTCCCGGGAAAGGACAAAGGATACTTTTTATCCCGGAAAAATGCACGGCTCCCGCGCGATAAACAAATCTTGGCGGAACGAAGTTGCGGTCGTCACCTAGGTTCGGCTAGTTTGTATTCGGATATCAAGTTATAATAAGTATAGTCGTGTAGGGTTACCTAGCTGCACAGTGTGTCTCTTTTATCTAGCAGAGGCTCGGTGCACACTGGCGGACATTTGCTGTGAGTCGCGGCAAATTGGCAACGCGCCAAAATGTCACGGTGACAACACGACGGTGCTTGGTGGGATACGTCAGGACTCTGTCGTGATTGGTGACGTCACAATTGAATAGTCCTACAGAAGAGAAGGATAAAATCAGGAGCACACAAAAACCACAGAAGAGGGGTAAAACAAGAAGTTAATCTTTTAGTAGGAATCGCGAACAGAACTTATTTGTTTCATAAAACCTCAAAGCCAATAACATGGTTTCGAGCGAGTGAAGTGAGCTAGCTTAAAGTTTTTGCATATTTTGATTCTGAAAGACTCTAATAAAATAAGTCAAGAACTTAAGACTACACGTAAGCTATGAAGAAACTAGCCGACGCCCGCAAATCCGTTGTAAAAATATTCGTTTATCGCGCTGGAACCTTACATTTTTACAGGATAAAAAGTATTCTAGAAGTACATAATATGTCCTTTTCTGGGGCTCAAAGTATCTCCAAACCAAACAGCAGAAAGTTCAGAAATACCCACATTCTTGAAGCCATTGAAAA
This sequence comes from Polyommatus icarus, assembly GCA_937595015.1. Classification (NCBI taxonomy): domain Eukaryota; kingdom Metazoa; phylum Arthropoda; class Insecta; order Lepidoptera; family Lycaenidae; genus Polyommatus; species Polyommatus icarus. The sequence goes on along the minus strand of OW569342.1, from coordinate 1,855,122 downwards.
GTTTTTTAGCTATTCATCAGAAAAATTGAACATTAGCTCGTATTTTCTATTAGTGACGTAATTTTAATTCGAAAAGCCGCGTGACGACGTAAATATAGCAAACGAATTCACAGGAATTGTTTGTCACGCTTGTGTTTCGAAGAAAACAATAATAGTGTGAGAGCCAGTGACAGACTTTCGGCATTTCGCTGATGAAAGCTTAGTAGATGGCGCCTATAGGGGTAAAAACGACCAACAACTATGGAGTTTCGGTCGCGGTTACTTGAGGCAATTTAAGGCTGATTTTCCTGTCACGCTGACTGCGCGCGCACCGTCGGCGCTGATGGCCGGATGGATGTATGAAATTGTAGGAAGCGTTTTAGAATAACGCGTTGCGGTCAACGCTAATATTTCATACTTTCCGGTATCGCCGCCGACGCTCAGCGAGCGGTGAGTGTGACAGGAAAATCATCCTAATTTCTGAAAGTCTTATCTAACCCTCAATAAAGTATTTTATTTTTATCGGGATTACAGTATGAATCTTCCGCAAAATTTAGAAATTTATTCCGAAATATATCGTCTTCCGCTGCCGGATTTTTTTGACAGTTGCTCCTACTCGTAACCTTTGACAGGTGCTTCCAAATGCCAGACACTCCTAAAGTATTCGACTGAAGTGATCTGGCAGTGGAAAGCGATTGCCATAAGTGTCCGGCAAGAGGAGATTTAAAAGGTTAAGTAGAACTTCAGACCTGGATAGTGGATACCTGTTAAAGTAACCGCGAACGGAACTCCATAGTTGCTGGGCGTTCTTACCTCCATATAGGGGACATAAACAATTAAACTTTCAGCTTTTATAAAATAAAGAGAGTCTGGCAGTCGCTGGCTCTTCGAACATAACAAACACAAATGTTATTTTTACCGAAGAAAACAAATGACTTTTTACATGGATGACATAATTTGACTACGTGGTATTTCTATTATTTTGCATGACCGTTTTATTTTTTTAGTTCAGTCACCCTGATGAGCAAGTAAACAGTACCTCGGGTTAGTTGAAGTTTGGAAAGAAAATAACTCGAAAAATGCGCGGTTGCCAAGGGATAGCATCCGGAAACCCTCACGATACCAACTAATATATATTCTGTGACGATACTTTTCAAGTGAATTCTTGCTGCCTTTGACGAAAACAGATTAATGGCCTGTTTCACCGCTTCCTGATAAGGTGCCTGATAAGGCTATTTGACAGATTTTCCATACTCCATCTGTCAAATTAAGTAGTGGATAGCCTTATCAGGAAGCGGTGAAACAGGCCCTTAAATGTGAAAATTAGATGACGCCCGCAACACCGTTGCGCCAAAATTCGTTTATCGCGCGGGAACCGTACATTTAACCGGGATAAAAAGTATCCTATGTCCTTTCCCGGGACTCAAATTATGTCCATACCAAATCTCAGCAAGTCGGTTGAAAGGCGCGCGGCGTGAAGAGGTAACAGACAGACAGAAAGACAGACAGACACACTGTCGCATTTAAAATATTACTATGGATGTATAAGATATTCATGATGAATGTGTTGATATTGATAGCCAACAAAAGACTGATCTTCCTCTATACTATGGTTTACTAATTTGCAACATACGAATATTTCAAAATGTCCAATCTTTATGTACATCCATGGTAACTCTAGTCATGTAACATAAGATCGCTTGCAACTCCGAAAATTATAGTCATTGGATTTTTTAGATCTTCGTGTTAGTAAGCTTGTGCCTAAAATATGGGGTTTATTTGAATAGAAAATGGTGTCTACTATTTTGTGTCTGCAGAAAGTGTATCATCATGCGGGATCTGCACACCTTTTTGAGGAATTTCTTATGTTGCATTAAAAAATTATGATACTTTTTCAATGATTTGAGTTGAAACGGTGACAGACCAACATAATTTTTTTTGTATTTATAAATTTTAAACAAGAAAACTACTTAACGGATCATCATAAGACACTGCAGAGATATTTTAATGCAAGTATCACGCAGGCGAAACCACGGGTAAAGCTAGTAGGTATACTATGAAAATCCATACTAATAAATAATAATAAATGCGAAAGTGTGTCGGGTCTGTTACCTCTTCACGCCCAAACCGCTGAACCGATTTTGCTGAAGGTTTGGAGATACTTTGAGTCCCGGAAAAGGACATAGGATACTATTAATCTCGGAAAAATGTACGGTTCCCGCGCGTTTAACGAATTTTGGCGCAACGGAGTCGCGGGCGTCATCTAGCCTATTATAATTAATGAAGATAAAACAAAGTAGAGGATTTTTTTAATCACGTCAATGGGCATTGTCCAAAAAAAATCACATGTACTTTTTATAATTTTTTTCGTTAAAATAGGGTACTTTAAGAATATAAATTAAATAATTTTGAAATTCATTGGCTAGTTTTTTCTCAATAAATTTTTAAAGTTTCGCTCTGACGTCTTCATCGGCGGCCAATTGACCTCTGCAGTATGTTTAAATTTCCTTTCAATCTTATTATAATGGCTGGTTCGTCAAATGCAAGTTATCATTATGTGAAAGCTGATACGAGAAGCTTACCAAAAGTTCGAAACGTAATGTTGATCGAATTTATTGCTAATTTAACGCCATTGAAGGTCAAACTAAGGTTAAACATATTTGTTCAAAAATATAAGTAACTAATGGGTATTTTTTTCGTTTATATACAGAAAAACGATCACTGACCTTATTCCTCGAAATGTTTTTGTAATGAGCAAAATTAAAAAAAAATGGACAATCCCCATTAGTCACTTCTCTCCATGAAAGATGGACAGACTATTAGTATGGATGACCTTGACATAGCGAAAGAATAGTGGCAGGTGGCGGGGATCAACTCTGATCCCACGTCGTGTTATACCACACGCTATTATTAATCACTGGATAGCCAGAGATCTACGAAACATAGAGGTGGCAGAGAGATGTTGGAGAGAAGAATTAGGGTATTTGAGAAAAATATAGAAATTAAAAAGTAAGGCTAAGGCTTAGCATAACAACACTAGAAGCGGAGAAGAATGGGCATACTTTTCAGTATATAAGAATAGAAGTGACAGATTCACAAAGGAAATCCCCCATTTCTTCACTAAAATATTTCTATTTTAGTGAAGAAATGGGGGAATTCCTTTGTGAATCTGTCACTTCTATTCTTTCGTAGAACGAAACCGTTTTTATGGTGACCATGCTAAGCCTGCACGGATTAGGAAATCTAGATGTGGCAGAGAGTAGAGGAGAGAAGAATGAGGGTAGTTGAGAAAAATATGGAAATTAAAAAGTGAGGAGGCTTTGTAGGAAATTTAGTGGTGACTCGTGGCAGAGAGAAATGTAGGGTGTACCAAAAAAAGTGATTATACACAAGGGTTTGTAATTTGTATACGTGTCCCTTGTGTAGAGTTTTTTTAAACTATTATAGTATGGACAATTTCATGTCGTTGGGGCATTAATTCTCACAGAAACATAGATGTCGGAGATAGATCTTTCAGCGCTTCTACTTTTACAGTGAACTCTATTTATGGCACACACCCTAAAGTATCATCGCTTAGTTATGTTACACCCTGTATTCATAGATTGAGAAACATTCGGAGAGACATGAAATTCCGCATCTTCAAAAATATATTGTCATCTCTATCAGCTATTTAGCTCTGTGGTCGTCGTGATTGCAGAAAGAATGCGACATGACAGTTGACACGAGTCGTTTTGTTTTTTTTTACTGCTCCGAACAGGGGCTCAGCTTAACTATTCAACAGCCGAACAGATGTTTAATTAAGTGGCTGGTGATTTGATTGTGGTGTATCATGAACGAGCGAGAAAAACAGTTGACTAGATGACGCCCGCAACTCGGTTGCGCCAAAATTCGTTTATCGCGCGGGAACCGTACATTTTTATGGAATAGAAAGTATCCTATGTCCTTCCCGATACTGAAAGTATCTTCATACCAAATTTTAGCTAAATTGGTTCAGCCGCGGCTTGGGCGTAAAGAGGTAAAAGACCGACAGATTGATACACTTTCTCGTTTGTAATATTAGTATATGGATGTCAGTAGCGAGTTCTTGCCCTGAAACAATTGGAAAGGTACAATAAAAATAGTTCAAATTAATTTTAAACTAGTAAAGTAAACATTCAAGTTTACGTGTGTTAACTTTTTTTAAAACATGTTTTTTTTTTAATTAAAATTTTTGTCTAAAGAGTCGCAGCCTGGCATCCAAATAGATTGAAAGGTTCTGAATTCCCGCCTAAATATAGATCCAGATAGATATGAAATGGTAACAAACAAATCTATTCTCTATAATAATTATAGATAACATAAATTAGTATATCAGCAATTCAAAATAATTTAATGCAACCGAACCATTTCAAAACATATTACCGCACCAACAAATGTACGACTATTATTCTAAATCAAAGTGGTACATAAAATAGATATGTTACAACTAATGTAATATATAGACGTTATTTCAAACTATTATAAATTTAATTCAATGCAGCGCTGTACTCCTATTCTGGTTTGAATCCTTTATTGTATTTGCGATATAGTTGCGATGCAGTTTAGATAAAATGTGTGACGTCCGAATGATTGGCCTATGAATTATGATGGATAGGTACGAAGCGAAAGCTTGTAGAGTCAATGTTGCCAATCATGAACGTTGATTGTGCCTGTCATAAGCTTCGCAGTCAAGGTAATCCATCATAGACCAATGTAGAACGGACTACGAAATGGTAGTGTCATAAAATTAATGTCAAACCAACATTAAAGACAATCGGACAAAATGGCAAAAGTCAGTTTTTTGACGTTTATGAGAATACTAAATATATTTTATTTACTTTTATTTTCATTACATCCAACTTGTGTCACTTGACATTGAAATCGGGGCGTGAGTGTCTCGATTCCGTATGCAACCGCCGCGCTGGCTATGTATAGTGACATTTTACAAGATGTCAACTCAGATACAAAAGGCTGATCAAAAAACCTTTTGGTTTATAATTTTCTGTTTGATAAAATCCGAACTGAATCTAAGCTGTATTATTGGTTGAACTACCAGAATAGGGGTTCTGTTCTATTTCGGATGTGTTGATGTAATTATATAGAGCGCTCTGCCATTCTGAAACGCATTTGGGATTCCTCCTGTATGAGTCCCGTGTATAGAGTTCGCTATGAAAGTAGCAGCGCTGATAGATTATATTTTTTGTATGGGCAAATTCAGACTAGCTGCAGGCTTAGCATGGACACTTTAGAAACGGTTTCTTTCTACGCAATAGAATAGACAAAGTGACAGATAGACAAAGGAAATCCGCTATTTTTTCACTAAGCCATTCATTCTCGTTTCTAATGTTGTCATGCTAAGCCTGCTGAGGCACTTGCCCACTTCTAACGCTGCTACTTTCACAGTAAGCTTCTATAGAAGGTATAATAGTATATAAATATGCAAGCCCTCCGTGGTCCATGGTTTAGAGCGTGGCTGTCGACTCGGAGGTCGTGGGTTCGATTCCCGCGTTGGAAAAATTATTTCCAAGTTTGGTTAGGACAATGCAGGCTGATGAGGCTGACAAGTAAGATGATCCATGCGTCGGATGGGCATGTAAAAAGTCGGTCATGCGCCTGATCTCTCGCCGGTCGTGTCGGTCTGCCGTCCCACGGGTTTTGAGAGTAAAGGAATAGAGAGTGCTCTTGTGTACTGCGCACACACTTGGGCACTAGTCACCGTGGAGGTGTGGAGAGTAATATTATTGTATTATTGTTGTTAAATATGCAAGATCGTCTCGTAAAGCATTTGTGTTTACATTTATTTGGCGTAGTGATTTGTCAACCATGATTCATGTTACTATTCCAAGATCGCACAGATGTTCCAACTAAAATTAACTTCATTCACTTTTCTAATACACTGTATAATGTATGTCGTAGATTTTCTGGTAATTTGTGGGTAGTTTGTCTTTTTTTTCGATAAAGTGATAAATTATTTGGGCTTAATGCCAGTTGAATGCGAGAATTTTTGGGTGTAATAAATAGTTTGAAATAATGTAATATTTTGAATTCGAAATACTGCTGTCTTTTAACTCTTCATACCTAAATAACTTATCCAGTTTAGATTATATTTTGTTATGGAGATTCTTTGAGTCCTGGAAAGAATATTATGAATTTATTGTCCCGCAAAAATGTACGGTTCCAACGCGACTTCCTTACGGTTCAACGTCAAGTATTTTTTTTATTCGACGCGAAACTTGTTACCTCTTCACTCTCAAACGGCTGAACCGATTTTGCTGAAATTTGGTATGGAGACACTTGTCCCGGGAAAGGACTTATTATGATCCATTTTATCCCGGGAAAACGTACGGTTTCCGCGCGATAAGCGAATTTTGGCGCAACGGCGTTATCCAGTTGGTAGTAATCCGCGCTCCATCCCGTTGCGTCTTCCTGTGGACAACCTAAAGGTGGCTAATTAGCCATTTTCTACCAACATTGGTCTAGCGACCCATGCTGCCGCTGCTTTGTAGTGGCGTAGAGCAAAATGAAACCTATAGCCTATGACGTATAGTAGCATTTTATTTGAATTTTTGTCAGTCGTCGTTACGTCCTTTTTTGGACAACCCTAACAAGTACCGAAATTGTCTCCAGCCACTTAATTCAATGGTTTTCGGATACACCTGGACGCAATGTTATTTTATTCTGTGCGTGAGTAAGAACTAAGATGGGTGAGGAGATAAGGTGTAGAGGGGTAAAGCCGTATTAAACTTGTTAATAAATAAGGTATAGGTACGTAAAGTAGTTTTTGGGAAGTTTGGAGTGAAATACAATATAACAATAATTGTGTCAAAAATACGCTAAGTGTAAAGTTCTTAATTCTGGAGTTCTACAAGTTTGTGCTTTTCCCCTTATTTTGTCCGCTTGGGGCTAGCGGATGCCTACGTCATAACATCTACCTGCATACCAAATTTCAGTCCGATCCGTCCAGTGGTTTGGGCTGTGCTTTGATATTCGGATTTCGGATTGACCATTATAACCTTTGAGTTATATTTAATTATATTTAAGGGTTAACTTATTATAACACCCCCACCCATCCCTCTCCTGGTTACAAAGTATCAAGTTGTTCCTCTATCCTCCCACTGTGTCCAGACTCCAGATTCAATAAGGTGTTATAACACCTACACACTACAAGCCGCGTGCGTGACGCGACTGACGATGTGCGGCGGATTTTATACGGGTCCTGGGTCTAGGGTTGCCAGGTTTTTGGCAGATTCACCCGACCGCGACGCCAGAATTAGAGGGTTCTGTTTTGTCCAGAGCATCCATCAATACTAATATTATAAAAGCGAAAGTGTGTCTGTCTGTCAATCTGTCTGAACACCTTTTCATGTTCAAACCGCTGAACCGATTTTGCTGAAATTTCGGATGGATATTTTTTGTATCCCGGGAAAGGACGTAGGATCCTTTTTGTCCTGTAAATATGTACGGTTCCCGCGCGATAAACGAATATTAGCGCAACGGAGTTGCGGGCGCCATCTAGTAAATTCATGTAATGTCTAAAATGCAACTAGCGTCAACCCAATTGACCTGACCGCAAATTTGTAAGACAAAATCTGTAAAGAATTAAATATCACCAGAAGTACATATTTCCGGACCAATACGACCTGCAAACCTTCAAGAAGAGAGCGTATTCCCTCTTAAAAGGCTGACAATGCATCTGCAGCTCTTCTGATGTTGCGAATGTCCATGTGCGACGGTAGTTGCTTTCCATCAGGTGACCCGTTTACTCATTTGCTCCCTTTTTTATAAAATAAATAAATAACATATATTCACCAGCCAACCCTAGAGCTAGGGTTGATAGGTTGTAATAAATGTAGTGATTTATATGTAGTAACCTGTAACACTACGCCCGGAATATTATATTGTGGGTCATTTTTGCCCCACACCTTAGGATTAGGGGTATTATAGGCAGTTTGAAGAAATATGTGGAAAGTTTGTTCTTAGTTTTTTTGTGTTTACTTTTAACTGACTACAAAATACATACATACAGGCCAAAATCATAACCCTACTTCTTGCTTCGCCGTAGTCGGGTAAAAAGAGGGGTATTGAAATGATTTTAGATCTCACCAGTTGCGACGGTCACTAATAAAATTACTCCTGCGCAACTGGCTTAGTTTAATTGAAATCACTAAATGTTCCCATTAAGCCACAAGTAATAAATAATAATACTTTGGGGTGCGTATGTGTCCCTTCTGTAGGAGCTAACTGTGAAAGTAGCAGCGTTGGAAGTGGGCAAGTGCCCCATCAGGCTTAACGGGAACTTCATCTTTTAACGCACGGGAACCGTACACTTTTCCAGGATAAATTTACCCTACGTCCTTTCCCGGGACTGAAAGTGTCTGCACACCAACAACAAAATCGGTGTAGCGGTTTAGAGTAACAGACAGACAGATTGACACATTTTCGCATTTGTAATATTAGTAAAGGATAAAGATGAAATCCAGCACTATCTTTTTCTTCAGCCCAGCCTAAACCACGTGAAAATAGATTATGTTATCAGTCGCCGCCCAACTGAGCTCCTGGAATTGATAATAAACCTTATCTTTATATTAATAGAGCTCTTATCTGCTCGGCAGTAAATTTTTATGATTGCTTCTGTCATGCGAAATTGTACCTTAATATTTTTATGATAAGGTTGAGATTAGTGTGAAGCGTTGTCATACTAATACTAAGCTTGGAAATTGTTTTATGGGAATTTCTGCACTACTATAAGGGGATTAGAGATGATTTTTGTATGGTGTTACAATTTGCACAATTTCTGCAAACTATAGCATTATTTGTTTGGGTGTGCGAAGCGTCTCTATTGTGTATGTGTCATGAAATGGTGACATTATGACGTCATAATAGCGTCATAATTGTGACGTTATGGTTTAACGAGACGAAACGCGATGCAGCACTTTTTAAAAGCGACCAAAAATTAAAGCTTATTAACAAGCAGTTAATAAGCTTCAATTTTCCTAACTAGTTTTTATCTGTAGCTCCACCGTTTACCCCGTGGAAACCGTGTGTTTTTCAGGGACGAAAAGTATTCTAATCTCCTTTCCCAGGACTCAAAGTATCTCCATAACAAATTTCAGAAAAATCGGTTCAGGGGCTTGGGCGTGAAGAGGTAACAGACGAACAGAATTTTCAGCTAAAATCATTACCCTTCCTTTTGGCTTCGCTGTAGTCGGTTAAAAAGCTTATGTTTAACTCGAAATTATATTTCTTCATTATATTCTCGAATAATTTTGTAAAATATACAATGACATGTATACAAATATACATACATATTTTAAATATTATGTATCCGCATCAGAAACTCAAATTATCATATTGGCTCCAAATTCCAATACCGATTGGGATTTGAGACTGCAATTGGTATTGTGAAAAACTGGTGCCAAATCATAATTTCGTCGACCCTATCTTACTGTATCGAATCACTGCAATAAGCAATGATTTGGACGGTAAGGGTGGGATCGTACGAGCAATTTGCTTAAGCAGCAGTGGTGATTTTGTGAAACATACAATACCGAATTTGTATTTACAATCATATATTTTATTATATAACTTTTGCCTACTCTTCAAACATGGCTCAGCGTACTCCATTGCACATACATTTTTAAAAGTAGACATGACAATAATATGCCCTCACAACTAATTATTGCTATAGGTACTAGATGGCCGATGACGGCCGCAGCTCCGTTGCGCCAAAATTAGTTTATAGTGCGGGAACCGTACATTTTATGGGATAAAAACTATCCTTTGTCCTTTTCCCGTATTCAAAGTAACTCCATATCCCGCAAAATTAATTTAGTGGTTTGGGCCTGAAGAGGTAACAGACAGACAGACAGAATTTCGCATTTATTATGTTAGTATGGATTCTTGCTTTTGGGTACATTAATTGATTTCTAACTTCGCTACCGAATAACTAATGCAGGTTATCTAAGAAGTAAGAACCCATTATATCGATTTTGTTCTGCGAATCATGAATTTGTAATGCGATACCGTATTGTGGAAAATCCGGTGTTCTGTTTCCATAAATATTTGTTTGATTTCATGCACGTGTTACACTATTAGTTGGCTATTTCGGGGTTCTACGTCTGGTCACAGAATACATATTAGTAACAAGTCTGGTTAAGGAAATGCGTCTTATCCTTTGCGTTTAAATCATTTTCGGATTTTTGTCGCGAAACACTTTTTTGACGTGACAACGTCTTAAATTAGGTTGCGGCTGGGAGTCACTTATGAAAAAGTGTAACGCTCGGTAACGTTACGATGAGTCACCGAACGAGAGAGAGGCCCGCCGAATGCCTTGCGTCTCTCTCCCACACGTTGTCACGTAAAATCTTCGCCCGTAAAACCGACTTTACAGGCAACCATTTTTTCTAACGTTATGGCTACTTTCCAGCGGCCGGGCTCACGGGTGGACTGTCCCATGACCTATCCTTGTTAATGGAATTCCTCGGTCGGGACCCGAAAATCAATGAAAATATTAATTTTAGTAATATGATTATGGTGCTCATGATTCATTCTGCTTTAACCCCCATAGTAGGGGAGTCCAGGAAGGGATTTCGTGACGTTCTCGAAAGCGTCATAATATTATGAAGTACAACGTGTCTCTAGTTATTATGGTGGTAAAATGAGATAACTTGGTTTGTGGATCTCTCTGTATCTCTTGTAAGTATTTCCATACTTTTTTTTTTGGGTTCGGGCATCAAGAGGTAACAGACAGACAGACACAATTTCACATTTATGATAATAGTATGGATTATTAGAAGATGGAATGATGAAAGATGGAGGTATTTCTATGCAAAATAACTACTGTCAAGTCTTTTAATTAGCGGTAAGCTAAGATTCTGCTATATTTAAAACTTTTATTGTTAGGTTACTGGGCTCCCCTACTATCATTTTGCCGCATCGGAAAAATCTCTTCCAGAAACAATTTGTGCTTAAGACGTGACTCATAAAAGTATAACATACCCCAGATATTAAATTCCCCGACGTCATGTGACGTCATACGACGGATTAGTGTGCACGCCGCCTTATGTAAGGGTTGCACAATGGAAAGTTTGGTCAACAAAAAAAGTCATAAGAAGAAAATGTCATACTTGGCATCTTTGAATTTGAAGCGTCTTTAAAAGTATGGTAAAGTTATGATATTTTGAAGTTAAAACTTTAGCGGAGGCGCACTTTTTGGGATGGGTGAAATCACATCTGCCGGCACTCCTGGAGTGTAGACTGTAGATACCCGTAGGATTGTTTTGTGGCTGGCCATGGCCTAAAATAACCCTCTTCTTTTATTAAAGTCTATTTAGTGGTTTTAGGGTGAATCCAAACGAGCGTAATTTGTGAGTTGTGAATCACATAATTTTTGCCGCGTAAACATATTTTCATACAAATCATGACGCTCGTGTGAATCAAACAAGACTTTGTATGAAACTGAATACAGCAGAAATCTGCCGAACCAAAATTCTGCGACTCACAACTCACAAGTTACGCTCGTTTGGCTTCACCCTTAGTGAGATGAGGTAACAGACAGAAAACCTTTCGCGTTTATAGTATTAGTATGTATTTTACACAGATGAAGATATTCTATACGAGTACGAATATCTCCATGTCGTGTCTGATGTTATTGTTCCTCTCGAGAGTCGAGACTCGAGAGGCGAGTCGCAATGGGAATAGTTGTCGCGCGTTATTACATTCCGCGAGTGTGAACGCGCCTTTATAGTATGTGCTAGAAGACATACTTTACAGCAGGGGTTCCCAAACTTATTTTATCTATCGCCCACTTTAAGAACAAATTATATTTTAGCGCCCCCATTGTTTCAATTTAAATGCATCCATATGAAATAAGTCACCCCCCAAGCCTCTACACAACGCCCCACGCACAATTTTTTTTCTGGGTCCCACACTGCTCCTCTGTATATCTTCAGCGCCCACAAGGGGGCGTTATGGCCCACTCTGGGAAAGGCTGCTTTACAGGGTTCCGTAGGTAGGGGGTGAATACTGGAATGATATTTTGTGGGAATAAGCGTGGTGGCCGCAAAGGAAGATCTTCCGACCGAGCGAGGTGTTATGCTCGGTGCCGAAGCCCACGTGATACATTTCAGCTTTCTTATAGATGCAGGAACGTGGCGCCGATTGTGGGTACAACCACAGATTATTGGGAGTTTGTTTGTCTGTCTGTTACCAGACCCAGAGGTAAAGCATGATGAACTCATGAATAAATTATCCCAGAGGATAAACGTCAATCCCGTAGGGTTTGCCTGATTTTGTAACTCATCTATGCTCCTTCTATCTTGCCAGAATTAAAATAAATTCATGTATCAATTAATTTATTTTGAGTCAAGCCGAAGACAAGCGAGAAAATTGGCGGTTTCACTTAATCGTTCTCTGATTGGACCGCACAATTTTCAATCTTAATCGTTCTGACTCAGCTGACCGCTTCCTGAAGAATGGGACGGAGAGATTATTCGGCTAAACCCAAGCGAAAGAGAGGGAGATAGATTATTATTCAGTTAACCACTTCCTGAAGACAGAGATGGCAGATAACCTCAAGCCAAAGATGGGTATGATTGCACGATTGAAAGCTATTGTTTCTTAAATGATCTGTAGTGGTTAAACATATGGGTTAAGTAAGACCTAAGATTTGCTTACAGAATGCTCGTAGATCAAGGAATAGTCTTCAGAGGGTGTCTTTCTGTCTGTAGTCTTCACGCTTTAATCACTTTATAGGTTTTGATGGTATTTGAAGATATTTCATGTCCCGTTAAACAATGCACACTCACGTTGTCCTGTCTTAACGATGATTATTTAATTCGAATTGATATAATTAAGAAAACAATAGATTAAAATTAGTATCTACATGCCAAATTTCACTAAAATAGATAAAAGTTTATTGTGCGGGAACCGTACATTTTCCGGGACAAAAAGTATCCCTTGTCCTTTCCCTAGACTCAAAGTATCTTCATACTAAATTTCATCAAAATAGATTGAATAGTTTAGGCAAAAATTATAAAAGTTTATTGTGCAGGAACCGTACATTTTCTGGGACAAAAAGTATCCCATGTCCTTTCCCGAGACTCAAAGTATCTCCATACCAAATTTCATAAAAATAGACTGAACAGTTTAGGCGAAAACATAAAAGTTTATTGTGCGGCAACCGTACATTTTCAGGGACATAAAGTATCCCTTGTCCTTTCCCGAGACTCAAAGTATCTCCATACCAAAATTCATCAAAATCGATTGCATAGTTTAGGCGAAAATCATAAAAGTTTATTGTGCGGGAACCGTACATTTTCCGGGACAAAAAGTATCCTTTGTCCTTTCCCGAGACTCAAAGTATCTCCATACCAAAATTCATCAACATCGATTGAATAGTTTAGGCAAAAATCATAAAAGTATATTGGGTAGAAAAAATGTACGGTTACATTTTTTCGGGACAAAATGTATCCTATGTCCTATTCCTGGTTCTAAGCTGTCTCTCCACCAATTTTCAGCCAAATCGGTTCATCCGTTCTTGAGTTATAAGTGGCGTAACTAACACAACTTTCTTTTATATATATAGATGAGAAAAATGTACGGTTCCCGCACGTTTATAGAATTTCTACGTAATGCAGATTATTTATTATAGTTCAGGTCAAAGTCCAAACGGCGTCAAACTTAAAAAGATAATATTTTTGTATGACCTAAATTATCTTAAGATCATAAATTTCCTCTCAGTGAAAAATTAGCATAATTTTCTCAAGCTGTGTCAGCGATCCTGAGTAGTTGAGATCCTAGTCGAGGAGGCGATTGAAAAAAGTCTATGGTCAAGGAGGTGAAGGAAAAATAGCAAGCTGATATAAGTCTCATAAAAATCTCTTTAAAATGGGTTTGAGCTCGTTTTATCAGCCAATTTTTCCCGTAATTTTTCTTTTGATAAACACTTTGTGTTTGCAGCGGAAACCTTATATTTTTACAGTAAAAACTAGCTAACCCCGGCAAACGTTTCTTTGCCATATTAAGTATATAAAGTATTTTTTTTTAATTTGATCGCAGCGCTAATTGTCGGGACAGACTAAAATGAAAATTTGAATATTATTTAAAATTTGACACTGCGATGGTAGCGCCGTCTGTCGGATCCAATGTAAAACATTCCAAAATCAACAACTACTAATAAATTAAAAATTATTTAAAAAAACATTGTCCAGCGGACAAAATTGTGAATCTAAACCATTCCCAGATCCCCTTGAACACACACAAAAAATTTCATCAAAATCGGTCCAGTCGTTTCGTTCGAGAAGTTCAGTGACATACACACTCACAGAAGAATCTATACTAATATTATAAATGCGAAAGTATCTCTGTCTGTCTGTCTGTCCGGCTTTCACGCCAAAACTACTGAACCGATTGTAATGAAATTTTGTACACAGATAGTCTAAAACCTGAGAAAGGACATAGGCTACTTTTTAACTGGAAAAAGAGGTTGTAAGCGGCAAAATGCGTAAATTTGTTCAAATTAGTTCCAAAAATTCATAACAGATGGCGCTAAAAGTCGCCTACATCTCGCTATTGCTTGCTCACAAGTCTTTCTATAAGAGGTGGCACCATATTATGTTTTCGATTCTTTCGATTGTTACACACGTTATGAAATAACTCACTACTCAGTACTTTGCCTATGCAGTGACGTAAGGGGTACCAGGGTTTTAAAAAGCTTTTAAATTTGACACCAATTTTGTTGACACCGCGCGCTATAAACTGAAGTCCACGCGGACGAAGTCGCGGGCAACAGCTAGTTATATATGTAATATATAAAGATAAGGCATTTTCTTAGGAAAAGTGATATGTAAGAAATTATGAAGCAACATATTTTTTACTTGGCTAAAAATAAAATACGTGTGGAACTGCCGAGATAAAGTAATTGTATAACATCTAGTCTACACGTATGCACGTCTAGTTGCACGTACACAAACACCGTGCTGAAGTCTGCCGAACTGAAGTGACATAAATATCGTTTAATTCATCAAGCCCCAAGCGGCTACATCCGGCCTCGATAACAATGAAAAAGCTATTGTGTCTCGTTTTGCCACGACTGATGGGTAGATCTATGATGGACCCCCCAAAAATAATGTTGCCAGACTTCGGCACGGTGTTTGTGTGCGTGCGGCTAGACGTATGCGATTTATAATTATTGCATAAGTTTTCCCGTCGGTGTATCCCAAGCGTTAGTCTACTACACTATAAATAAATAGCTGTATATCTTTTAGTTATTCAGCGGGCCCATAATTCGCGGGCCGCGACGTGAGACGATTTATAGAGTAATGTGAGCTAAAACGGACTTACACTTTATTCAGTGTATGAGACGGCATCTCTACACGTTGGCCAATGATGGGCCAACAAGCGAACGCGTAGACAAATATTCACACTAATATCATAAATTCAAAATTTTGTCTGTCTGCTACTTCACTCCTAAACCGCAGAAATAATTTTGGTGAGTAATGCTGATACTTTGAGTCCCGGGATAATCGGTTCAGTGGCTTAAGCGCGATGAGGTAACAGATTGACAGACACATTTTCGCATTTATAATAGTAGTATGGAAGTATGACACTCGCCTATATCCACGATAGACGTTATAAATATGTGCATGGTTTACATAGCCTTGAAATCATGGAAGCAATAGTTTTCGCACCATAATACCGAAGGTGGTAAATGGCGAGATGATGATGATTACAATCACAGGGAAAAAGCACCTGTCAATTAATTTTGTTTCGCACCAGATAATCTGATAGTACGAGAGCCCACGACCAAAACCATGTCTCATAGCAATACGGCAAAAACCCTATAAAATCGTTAGATTGCATGATTCTGAACCCTACTAGGTGTGATAGTAACGGTCGAAAGTGTAGCAACTGCGTGGGAGGCTATTTCTGCTGTGTCAAAAAAAAAACAGTCGGTATTATAGCAATACGTCTGATAGTGAAAATGTACATAGATTTTATAATTGTATTACGAAAAAGTTTGTTTTCAGACATTTTGCGCGTAGCATATAGCCTGAGCGCATTTTTGAAAATGTCAACAAATTTAGCCGACCTGTATCATAGCAATACGGATAATTTTTTTTTCAACTTTTCGTATTGCTGCCATGATTATCAAAAACCTGTTTTCAGACACTTTAAGTGTAGCATATACTCCCAAAAACGAAAATAACGTTTCGGAGTCGCCTGGCCGACGCCTCTGTTAAATGATTTTTTAAATTTACAGCCTTCATAGATATTCAAGAATCTCCCTTGTCTATTATATGTACTTTGACAGATGACAGATGTCATTACTTTTTCTTTTGTAAAAGTTACTCAAGTGTGCTTTAAATAAAACCAAAACTATCAAATCAATCAGTATTTAATTTCAACAGCCTCAGCGCTTGTTACGCTCCTGCCCCTTTCTTACTATTATCCGACAGCGATTGAATACGAGAATATTTTGTAACTTTGAATAAACCGTTTTATTTTTCAACTTCATCCCAGTTTCCTTTTGTGCGATTTATTTCAGTTCTTCAACTTCAATGTTACGGTTTCGGGTAAATTCTTTGTTAATTATCATCTAATAAATTCAGGGTCGCAACGTATTCATTGGTTTGTAACAGAAAATTCAAGATGCCTCAATACGATTTTTAAATGATATCTGAGTATCGAAAAGTTGTCTGATAGAGAAGGTGCTACACTTAATTTGTCTGATATTTTGCACATGTGGACAACTTATTTTATCATGTCCAACAATTTTCAGACATATTGCTATGATATCGATCGGTAAAATTTGTTAACATTTTCAAAGCGGTCTCAAAATTTAATGCATTCACATTTCCGTCTGAAAATTGTTTTGTTCGCATCAAATAACCAAAATTTACTAATAAAAAAGATTTTCAGACGTATTGCTATGAGACATTTTTTTTGTCTCATTTTTAATTTTTTTAAGTGATTTTACGGGTTTGCGCTACACCACTAACGTCTGAAAAATATGTTTCCGGTATCTCAGAACTATCATTCAACTACAGTTTGCAAATCAGACATATTGCTATGATGCAGTTCGGTAAAATTCTTTGACAATTCAGACAATAAGATCAAACGCTACGCGGAAAATGTCTGATATTGGTATTTTCGAGTTCAGGATAATCGTATCTATCGATTTGATGCGGTTTTGGCCGTATTGCTATGAGGCAAAAATTTTGGTCGTGGGCTCTCGTACTATGATAATGCGATGGAATTCTCCCGATTTTAAACGCCTCATTAACACACGTTTTATTGTTTCAGGTAAGAGGATTTTCGAAGAATTGATCCAGAGTTGGGCTTTTATACCTGGAGGTATTTGGTGAGCAGGTTCTAGGCTGTGGGCACTGGGCAGTGATTCCATGATTTGAGGAATAGCATTGAGTAGACAAGCTTATGACAGCTATGTAACAACCAAAAATTATATGACATGAGTTAAATTGCTGTCTCAAAATCAAGCCCTCATTGTCCTTGCTGATTATCGTTGGACTTTAGAACTAGCGCTACTTGTCTAAAACGCAAAAGTATTGGAAACGACTAAATAATTGTTCGTGAATTAAAGAGACTGTTGGGTTCTAGTGGCCCTGGTCGTATGCCTTATGATGAATTCACCCTCTAGTTTACAAATATAAAAGATCAAATTATATTAAGCAATAGAAAATATCGACTTTTGACCTACCTTTATAATACATATTGTTACAAATTCATACTCGTACCAACAATACACACCACATGTTTTGTCATTTTATCTCAAGTCTTTCACGTCGTTTACTTATATTTTAATATCATACAAATGAATATAGAGTTCACTCACAAAATCATCATTACACTTAATGTAACTCCAGTAGGACTGCCCGACAGCATTATGGATTTTACAACTAATTCCTTGTTCCATTATGGCTGATTTGTGTAAAACTTTAAATGAAATAGATGTAACTAACTTTACTAAATCTGTTCGGTGTAACACAGAAGACTTACAAAGTCATTTAACGAGCACACAAAATCTAACAATTGTTTCACAAAACATTAGAAGCATTTATCGCAATTTTGATGGCTTAATGGCAGAACTTGCAAAACTGGGATTCGGACCTGACATAATTATCTTAACAGAATGCTGGCTCTCTAAGGACAAACCGGTAATAAATATTTGTAATTACAAATCGTTCTCTACCAGTGTTCACAACAACCAGAATGACGGTGTTGTGGCTTTTGTTAAAGAAGGAATTCAAGTTAACTTTCAACAAATTTTCTTAAAAAATGCAACGTGTCTGCAATTAACTCTTCCTGATACTATTGTTCTCGGAATATATCGGTCCCCATCTTTTACTTGTACAAAGGAATTTGTAGAATCCCTAAATAAATACTTAGAAACCATAAAATCATTTAAAAACATAGTGATCACTGGAGACATAAATATTAACTTAATCACATCTGAAAATTCAGATGGCCTTTTAACTGCAAGTGACGGAATTGAATATCTTAATATGCTGAGTACATATGGTCTATTTCCTGGGCATATATTACCCACTCGAGGTGTAAACTGTCTTGACCATTTCATGGTTAAAACAGAATTAAGATCTAAATCCGTTCTAACAGCTGTTCTAAACTCTTCTGTAACAGATCACGCAATGATATTCCTCTCGTTATCCAATTTTAAATATAAATTAAGTTGCCAGAAAACTAAAACTATAATAGACTTCGAAGGAGCAGTTAAGAGTATACAAGACAGCCAGTTGCTTGACTTGACTTTGTGTAATGACGCCAACTATATTGCAGAACACCTTATATCTAGTTTATGCGAAATTGTCAAGCAACACACTAAATTGGTTAACATAAGGAAACGTGATAGAACAATAAAGCCATGGATGACACAAGGCCTCTTACGTTGTTTGCGTAACAGAGACAAATTAGCACAACAACTAAAATCTGCACCAGAAGATGAAATTTTCAAAATAACATTTAAAAGGTATAGAAACTATTGTAACAATTTAATCCGAAAACTAAAAAGAGACTATGAAAAAGAAATTTTAACTGCATCTTCTAACGACCCTAAAAAACTTTGGAACAGTATAAAAACCATAACAATGACAAAAATAAATAAAAATGACTGCTCTGATCTGCTACATACTGGTCACACACCTTTAGATTCTGTAAATAAAGTAAACACATATTTTGCCACCATAGGAACACAACTAGCACAAGAATGTCTCAACAAACGAGGTCCGGCTTGTGATAACCTTAATCTCTCTGGTCCTTCTTCTCACACTTCTTCTTTTGTTTTATTGGAAACCGACGAATCTGAAGTCAACTCTATTATAAATAGTTTAAAATCTAAAAGTAGTCCTGGTTGGGATTTAATACCAACAAAATTGATTAAAATGGCTAAAACTGAACTCGTCCCTGTAATTACTCACTTGGCCAATATGTGCTTCAAAGAAGGCGTCTTCCCTGCAGTACTTAAAAAGTCCATTATTACGCCTATATTTAAAAACGGAACAACAACTAAAACAAGCAATTACAGACCCATATCTGTACTACCGGTCATTGCTAAAATAATTGAGAAACTTATAAATAGTCGCGTAATAGAATATTTAACCAAATTTAAATTAATCTCAAAAAATCAGTTCGGTTTCACAAAGGGTAAATCGACAGAAGATGCAATTACTCTGTTAACCTCCACCATAACCGACCATCTCGACAAGGGAAGAAAAGGCTTGTCAGTCTTTTTGGATCTTAAAAAGGCTTTTGACACAGTCTCAATATCCATTCTAACAAAAAAGTTAGACAACATAGGTATCAGAGAAAAAGCCCTAGATCTTTTAAAAAGCTACTTGAACCAAAGGACGCAATCGGTTAAAATTGGAGCCTACATTAGCGACGACCATGACATCTCCTGCGGTGTGCCTCAGGGAAGCGTTCTTGGACCGACGCTTTTCCTGCTTTACATAAATGATCTCTGTAATCTCAACCTTAATGGTGCCACGATAGTGTCCTATGCAGACGACACGGCCTTGGTTTTTTCGGGAAAAACTTGGAATGCTGCTCAGGTAGCTGCAGAAGCAGGTCTAAGAAAGGTCGCTCAGTGGCTAGAATCCAATCTGCTTACCCTAAATGTATCCAAAACTAATTACCTATGTTTCTCTATCACAAATCGTACATCGCCTGGTGATACATTCAAAATCCAGCTCCATACTTGTAGTGCTAAAAAATCTTGCAATTGCCCCACTCTTCAACGACTAAATGTCACCAAGTATTTAGGGTTACAAATCGACTATAAGCTTACGTGGTCCTCTCAGATTGAAGCGTTAGTTGGTAGGCTAGGAAAACTGAAATGGGTTTTTAAGACACTAAGACATATCGCCTCTGAAAAATTATTAAACCGACTTTATATCTCACTGGCACAATCAGTCATATCATATTGCATACCAGTTTGGGGCGGAGCTTGCAAAACTAAAATTATTGACGTTGAGCGAACACAGAGATCCCTTATTAAAATAATGTACAAATTGCCCTATAAGTTTCCTACAAATGAACTCTATAACATGAGCCAGCTGTTACCAATCAGAAAATTATACATACTCAACTCGGTTACCAAACTACATAAGACCTTACCTGTGCAACCAATTGATGTAACCAAAAGAAGAGCTGCCATCATCAATTACAAAACATGTAATACACATTTTGCATCTAGACAGTTTGAAATTCAGTCTGTAAGACTATACAATCGTATAAATAACCGCCTTAACATACATACTCTAAGTCACATAGAGTCTAAGAACCGTATCACGGAATGGCTTAAGTCCTTATCTTATGAAGAAACTGAATGCCTTCTTTACATAACTAAATAGGATGCACACAACACAACACATACACACACACACATACACACACACACACACACTCACACACACACACACATACATTCTAATAACAATGTAGTGAACTATAAAGAGTAATCATTCATTATTATAATATTATGTAACAAGTATTGAACGGATGTAAGCTATTAATTAATTATTATTTTTGCTAAGGAAGAGCGGAGATTTCTGGCACAAGTCTGTACTTAATAGAAATCTCCACCAATGTTTTTGTAAAGCTGTGTTTTTTGTGAATAAATAAATTTATTATTATTATTATTATTATTATGTGTAGACTTGTTGAGGAATATGTTCTGAGTTAAGCCATTTCTGCCAAGGCGTGATCCCTTGCGCTCCGCTGGCTACCAAATTGGAGACAGGTGATAATTCTCCCTCATCCACGTCGCTGACGCGGCACAAGGTGACTAAGTTCGGCCCTTCGCTTGTTCAGGTGACATGTGTTTAAGGGATGGTTGAAGGGATTTCGTTGAAATATTGGTTCTTTAATTACAACACATTTGCATTTTGCAACAATTCTTTCAGTCTTTTGAAAAGTTATTAGGTGGTTAAGGTGTGATCTCTTTTGTTTCGGTGATTTTTGAAGTGAAAATTTCTTTAACGGTGTTGAACTTTTGTGGGATGCGTAAAAACTGTGAAACTCGCGTCAGATTCTCGTGCTTATCGAAAAACCTTGGAAAAACCGTAAGACGGTTGGAGAGTAGTGTTTTGTGTCGAACTCGAACTCGATTTGATTGTAAGGATTTCGATTAATTAAAAAAAAATAGATTTTTCGATTAATCGATTTTCATAAAAAATGGGTTAAAAATGCACAATGTTAATAATCAAGTTTTCATTTCTGCCAGCACTCCCGGAGTGCAACCCGTCTTTTTTATATTAGAGGAAAAATCGTGGATATCAGATGCCTTGAAATAAATACGCGTCAAATTCTTTATCTTTAAAGAAGTTAGAAATAGTGGCAATGAGTTGCGGCATTTATTCCAAGATTAATTTCTTAATTTACCAAATTAACTGACCATTTAGGTAGCAAGCAATCACCAGATGATTTTGTGCCTATTTTCTCCCATGTGACAGCCCTACTGTATATCTTACGCGGCGGTATGGGGTGATTTTCCGTGTGCATGAGGCCGTGACGCTCCCACCTCGTTGTCGGGTTGTTTGTAGTCTTTTATTATTAAAATTACCCGTATTATAGGGATAGAAATGAGAAAACTTTAATGGGACGTTTATATTCAGCCACTGTCGCTGCTCCTCGCGCTGCCAGCAATATGGCCCTGAATACTTCTGCTGCAGTTACGACGTGAATGAGCGTTTACACTCAGCCTCTACATATGACTTGCCGCGTCGGACAGCTGCAAGTTGCAACGGCATGACGAGTGGCAGCGCAAGTGACCATATCTCGCGGTGCCCTCTTCCCTTCTCACTTCCCTGCCCACTTCCGTGTCCAACAGGGCTGAATATAAACGATGCTTATATTATCTGCCAATATCGTGTGAGGGTCTCGCGCTCTGTCATTACCGCCCCGTCTGATCACTGATATACCAACAGCGTATGTCCGCGCGCCACAAACACTCCTCGCCCCATCAAAGAGACCTTAAAATCGAACAATGCGCACATCTCCTCCAGTTTTTTTGAGCAATCTTTAAAGCTTGCGTCGCCTGTAACATAAAAATTGAGAACATTACCGTAAAGTCTTTATTTCAGTATTATACGTAGCTACAACATAAACCGTATACATACGGCTGCGCCGAATCGTCTCATAAAGCTTCCCAAATTAATGAAACTCATCCCTTAATATTTTACGAATTTGGCTGCGAGAGTACAAATCTCTAAATCTAATCGCATCGCATTACGTCACACGTCAGTACGTAAGTGTGTTGTAAGGATAGGCTATAACTCGTAAAGTGTCTGCTAATGGAGTGCCCCATTGGTTCATTCTCGAATTGCCATTTATTGTCGTTGAAAGATACTTTTCGACTTAATGTTTATTATCAAGAAGTTTAAAAATTATTTACCGGGCCTGTTCGTTTGTAGTCTTTACAGATGTTGAAGCTGGAAAAATATAGTCTGGCAAAATTTTGTAGCAATCGCTGTGACAGAATGTTCCTAAGAGTAATATTTTATTGCTCATAATTTTGTGAGTACACAGTAATGACACTAATAAAGAACATCCCAAAGTAGCTCATCTTTACTTTGAAAATCACTCCCATGTTTATATATTATGTGTCTTGTGTATGCGTACGTGTGTATTGTAATATGTATGTGTGTATAAGAATCCATCCGACAAGGGTTTATTAGCTCTGGCTTTAACGCTTCACTCGCCCACTGTACTAAATTCCAGCAGATAAGCTAAACGCTTTCGCGCGCGACGATACGACGTCGGCCATGTTGTGGTCCTTCGAGCCGGACACGATATTTTTTCGAAAGAAATTGTAGACTAACTTAATAACTACAGTATGTTATTTTATAAACGCGAATAAGTCTGGTGCTTAAACCTCTAAACTGTTTACATAAAGTCAGTTCAGAAAAATTATTTTTAAAGTTATTCAGAAATCAAAAGTTTTTAAAATTATTTTACATATATTTCATTTTTGAGCCTAATTAAGTAAACGAAATTGTATCAAAATCGGTCCAGCCATTTACGAGCTTAATCAAGAAAATAATATATCGTGTCGTATCGTCTAAAGTAAACTGGATTACTCAATGTATCCTATCTGGGGGCTTACTATCTCGGCCGGGGGCTCCCAAACTTTCGCCATTTGAATATTTTTCGCGAGTCCATTTAGTCTTTTGGAAGGAAACTAAGATAGCGCTTTACGAAACGCTATAATGTTACTGTTTTACTTGTACTTTTTTAACGGAAACTTCTTGAGCACATTTGACACGTGACCTGATCGAAAATACGTAAGACGAAGAGTAGAACGACGGCGAAGCGTAGAAGCTGAAGTAATATTTTTCTTCCTGTCTTTCTACTCACTATATTGTGTGAAAAATATGGTTAAGTTCACTTTTAACTATTTTTTTGCGAGTTTAATAAGTAGTCTCCTTCACTTTTGGATATCGGTAATATTGTTTGCCTGCTACTTCTGTTTCTTTTGTCGGCACTCCTGATTGGCAACCTTTTTAAATAAATTGTTATTTTCAAGCTTAATTTTTCATACCCATACCAATTACAAATGCGAATGTGTACTTGTCTTTCTGTCTGTCTGTCTGTTGACCTTATTGTTTTTTAACCGTAAAAATAACAGTTTGAGCACCATTCCATCACTCACACTACCGCCGTATCCCCCTACGGTAAAAAGTGCTCGTGTTCAGTACTGGAATATAGCGCTGTCCTGTTGTAGGACATAACGTACTTTACAAGGACTCTCGTATCGTTTCGCGTAATTTATATACATACTAATATTATAAATGCGAAAGAGTGTCTGTCTGTCTGTTACCTCTTCAAGCACAAACCGCTGAACCTATTTTGTTGAAATTCAGTATGGACTTTAAGTTCCGGGAGAGGACATATAATATTTTTTTCCAAAAAAATCGGTGTTGCAGGCATCATCTAAGTAGTCCGTAGTAATCACCCGAGTGACACTGAGTAAACACTTTGAAATAAGTAAATACTTTTTGACTTTTAAACCTTAAAAAGAACAGTTTGAGCACCACTTCGTCGTTCTCACTAGCGAGTCTAGCGACGCTAAAAGGTCCTCGTGTTCAGCGCAGTCCTGTTGTAGGACATTACGTGTCACAAGGACTCTTGTGTAGTTCCGCGTTGTAGGGAATATGAGCATGAAGATTTATTATGGTACTAGTTGTCCCGGCAAACGTTTCTTTGCCATATTCAGTATATAAAATATATTTTTTTAATTTGATCGCAGCGCTAACTGTCGGGACAGACTAAAATTAAAATTCGAATATTATTTAAAATTTGACACTGCGATGTTAGCGCCGTCTGTCGGATCCAATGTAAAACATTCCAAAATCAACAACAACTAATAAATTAAAAATTAATTAAAAAACATTGTCCAGCGGACAAAATTGTGAATCTAAACCATTCTCAGATCCCCTTGAACACACACAAAAAATTTCATCAAAATCGGTCCAGTCGTTTGAGAGAAGTTCAGTGACATACACACTCACAGAAGAATTATATATATAAAGATTTCAAATCGGACCAGTAGTTTCTGAGATTAGCGCGTTCAAATAAGCCCTTTCAAATAATTTCACTCTGTTTTTTCCACATTTTCCTCTATTTCCTCGCTCCTATTAGTCTTAGCGTGATAAATTATAGCCTGTAGCCTTCCTCGATAAATGGACTATCTAACACTGAAAGAATTTTTCAAATCGGACCAGTAGTTCCTGAGATTAGCGCGTTCAAACAAACAAACAAACTAACAAACTCTTCCGCTTTATAATATTAGTATAGATGATATTTGCTTTTGTTTAGTCGTTTTTGGTTTTAGTTTCAGTCAAGGTCTGAAAATCGGCCAACATTTAGTTTTCGTATCCGAAACCAAACTTTGGAACGAACTGTCACCAGCACTATTTTCGGACCAATACGACCTGCAAACTGTAGGTTTTTCCAGGTCGTATTGGTCCGGAAAGTCCAAAGAGAGCATATTAGCTTTTAAAAGGCCGACAACGCACCTACAGCTCTTCTAATGTTGTGAGTGTCCATGGCCGGCGGTAGTTGCGTTCCATCAGGTCACCCGTTTGCTCGATTGTCGCCTTATGACCTTAACAGAACATGACGTGTTAGTACCTAAACGACTTGCAGATTCTGTGAGGAGGAGGATGAAACACCTATTCACCTTCTCCTTGACTGTCCAGCTCTACAGAGCAGAAACAGGCACCTTGGTCGCTACGAATTCTAAGACCACAGAGGAAATTCGTGGCACCAACGCCAACCAAATTGTTCATACAGCATTGTTATGAGCAGCACTGGGTTGAGGACGGTAATCTAATGCGAAGGTGTCACAATAGATCCTCAAGGGTCGCACTGACGTCAGGGCTACAATGATCTGCCTTCAGGACAACGTGTGGCACTCGGGGACAAATTTTAATCCTTCGATCGCGGCAAAACGAGACACTTTTCAATTGTTATCGCGGCCCACTTGGGCCTTACGGGATTTGTCAAAGCGACAATTCGCATACGTCTAGTCCTACGCACACAAACACTGTGCCGAATTCTGTGTGTCTTGTGAAATGCCCATTCCCGAGACTGCCCAGTACCTCCACACCAAGTTTTAGCAATATCAGTTCAGCGGTTAAAGTGTGAAGAGATTACAGATAGATAGACATACTAAATTATTTATACATTTTCACATTTAACATATTAGATAGGATGTTATCTAGGACATTGTAACTAATCCATTGACAAAGTGATAAACCGAGATTAAAATAGTCTGTTACAAATAGTTGGTATTTTAATCAGAGTTTAAATTATCTATAACGAGTACCGAGAGAATTTAAACCGCTAGGGGTCTTCCATTAAGTATGTCACATGTAGGAGGAGGGGGGGGGGGGGGTCGACGAAGTGTCACAATATCACACATGGTGTGAAAAAGAGCGGAAGGGGGGCACAACACCAGGTACTTAGTAAATAATACTTAACAAAACATAAAGGACCCATTTACTCACGAGTATCCTTGCGAGTTGCGACCATTCAAAGTTGTCCATTAGGCTCCATGCCGTGTACGCTCTGACGTCACAACCTTCTTCCATCGCGTCGAGCATGGCATCGAGATAGCTTCTATAGTAGTCAATACGGTCGTCGTCGTGTAAGCCACCGTAAGACGAGTAACCGTTCTCAGTAATTATCACTGGAGGATTGTCGAAGTCGTCCTTAATTTTAGTCAAGAGTTTATAGAAACCCCACGGAACCACCTGCAAAAATATAAATTTTCATTTCGCGAATATTTCATAAGTGGATTGAAACATTTATTATTACATTTTATATGACGCTTACGAAGATCTTGATCATAAATTCTCCAAGATCTTTCGTTCTAGTGCAGGGCCGATATAATAATATTATGCATCCAGCTTAGAATAACAATATTATCACAATTCCAAACATAATTAGTAATAACATACCTTTAACCAAACAGATGCTCCTTGCAGCCAATCACTTTGGGCATATCCCATGACGCCCATGTCATCTCTATATGAGGGTGAATCATATCCATCTACGGATTCGTTTCTGTATACAATACTAGAAGAATAGTGATTAATTCCGAGGAAGTCGGAGCTTCCCCTCACTAATTCTATCTCATCGGCGGTAAATTCTGGAAGCCTTGACCTGAAGAAACCCTGTTTTTCACTCTTTTCTGCAATCCTCTTTTTCATCGACGGCGGAAAATCGCCGGTCTTGGAGAAGATTGGATACGCGTATTATCCCCACTAGTATGTAGTGTTGTCACCACTCGTCAATAAATTGAATTGCGATAAATATTGAGTTTTTTTTTGCAAATTTGTGGGGAGAGGTTCTCACAAATGGGGGGCAAGGGAAAGTCTTAAAAAGCTTTTACAGTCAGCAGCTAAACGCACACGTCTAGTCGCTAGCACACAAACATCGTGCCCAAGTTTGCCGAGTTAGACGAGTGTTAGGTTTATTTTCGTTACGAAATTTCAGTATTCGGTCGCCGCGCTAAAAGCCCGCGATAAAAGCTATGCAATCCATACTTTCATACTAATCCATACTTACATAATATTCAAATTAATATTATAAATGCGAAAGTGTGTCTGTCTGTCTGTCACCTCTTCACGCCCAAACCGCTAAACCGATTTTGCTGAAATTTGGCATGGAGATACTTTGAGTCCCGGGAAAGGACGTAGGATACTTTTTATCCCGGAAAAATGTACGGCTCCCGCGCGATTAACGGATTTTGGCGCAACGGAGTTAGAAGTTAGAGAACAACTAGAAGCATAATAAAATTCGTGTGACGTACATTATGGATGGTTCTCAAGAGTTTATAACGTGACGACGTGATGTAGTGACTAGTGGGGTCGTTGTTGATTTATAGTTTAGCATTTAGCGATCTATTTGTGGGGCGGTTAATAACTCGCGCACCGGTTTCGGTGACGGTGGCCGGTGGCCGGTTTCATTGAATTGAGTAGTGATAGTGCCCGACTGTGTGCGCAGAACACAGAATCAGAGTTGTCGGCCTTCGGTGACGGTGACCGGTTTCCTTGAAGCCAGTTACGCAGGAGTTATAGTGCCCAAGTGTGTATGCAAGAGCACTCTCTCGTCCTCATAACCTAGTGGGACGGACGAGTGACGACCGATACGACTGTCGAGAGATCAGGCGCAGAACCGACTTTTTACATGCCCTTCCATGGATCATCTTAAGTCAGACACTCTGTGAATGACAATGATTAGCCTGCATTGTCCTAACCAAAGTTGGAAATAACATGTTTCCAACGCGAGAATCGAACCCACGACCTCTGAGTCAAGAGCCACGCTCTAAACCATTTGACCACGGAGGTTTAAGGGCCAGCGCAGACAGAACGAAGCGCAGCGGAGAGGATTTTATTAAGCCACTTGAAAATAAACCTTAAAATTATTGAACTAAAGTGCGATAAGGGATTTCCGCGTATATTCGAGGACGCGGGTGCATTTTTTCTTATGTTCAAGCATTTATGCACTTTAGTTTTATAATTTTAAAGTTTATTTTCAAGTGCGTAAATGAAATCCTCTCCTCTGCGCTCCGTGCTGTCTGCGCTGACCCTTAGGGGTAGTTAGTGAGGCATTTAGCCCTGCTAGAATGGATTGGCCACTTGTAGAGGGTTGGAAGTAGTAGGGGGCTGTGAGTGTTTGATATCGACTCTTTATATAAAGAGTTTTTCAGTATATGAATGTTGTTTAAATGTTATTGGCTAGATAAATTAACCAGTATGTATTAAAGATATTTTTAATCGACTTCCAAAAAACGAGGAGGTTATATGTTCGGCTGCGGATTTTTTTTTTTTTGTATGTTCAACGATTACTCCGCCGTTTGTGAACCGATTTTCGAAATTTTTGCTTTGTTGTATTTGGTTTTACTCCAATTTGGTACCATGTTCACAAAGTGGTGACCTGATGATGGGATCCAGGAGTAATCGAGGGAACTCCTCGAAATTTATATGGAAACATATGGTGATTTTGGTTTTATGTGAAGTGTACTAAGAATATGCTACCAAAAAGTCAAATATTGGGTCAAGGTATACCATGGTTTCGAAGATGCTGAGAGAACTCCTGACTCCTTATAGATACACGTTTGGGAGTTTCGGCGTTGTTTTAAGAACAGAAAGCATATGCTACTATGCAACTCATATTCATCATCATAATCATCATCATCATCATCATCATCATCATCGTCTTCATCATTACCACGTCGTGTTAAGGTCACCAATGTCTCATGGCACAGAATAGATAATAGTACAAGGCATAGGTGTGGATATACTAATAATAATAATAATTTTATACTGTATAACAACACTTTGTTTAAATATACACGGCGGTCAGCGCCGAATACGCCGAATCGAATATACTTTACTACTTTATATGCAGATCGAATACTATACTAACTACTTTATAAAATTTTAATAGACAAAATATAGAATTAAAATAAAGTTATTTTAAAAAAAGAGCATTTAAACAAAACAAAGTCAATAAGTGTCTTTTTAATTAGTTATACTTTAATCGATAGATGGTGCACTAAGTATCGATTTGAATGGATTTGAAATTGAATTCTTGATTACAAGAACAGCTGTCAATAATTATGATAATATTATATTACTAGCTGTCCCGGCAAACGTTGTTTTGCCATATAAATAATTTTTGGTATGAAAAATAGATGTTGGCCGATTCTCAGACCAATATCCTCACAATATGCTCACATAATTTCATGAGAATCGGTCAAGCCGTTTCCGAGGAGTATGGCAACGAAAACTGTGACACGAGAATTTTATATATTAGATGAGTAGCTACGCTACATCCTATGCAAGTTTATACAATTTTTTATCTGATAGATCCTTGGATCGTGGAAAAACGAGACACAATAGCCTTTCTATTGTTATCGCAATCGCCGGTGACCGCTTGGGGTTTGAAGTATTAAAATTGTTAAATTACTTAGCACAATATGTTCACTTCACTGATAATATATTATTTTGTGAGTGTGAACTGTGACTCTTAACAAATTGTAATAAGATACGTAAAATATACGCGAAGGTTTACCTACTAGTGTAACTAAAAAGAGTGAAATTATTATTATTTTTAACAAAAAATTAAAACCGACTTCCAAGGTAAAAACAATATTAACATTAATATGAACTAAAAAGTATTAAATAATTTTTGCTATCTAATAGTGCCTTTTTCCGAATTCGGCTAAACCTTGACTATTATTTCTGTACTCAATCTTCATAATTTTGAAGTCGGTGCCAGTTCCAAAAGTTTCAAATATTCTGTCAGAGGACTGAAGATTCAGCTATCTGGTACCGACTTCAAAATAATGAAGATTGAGTACAGAAATAGTCAAGGTTTAGCCGAATTCGGAAAAAGGCACTATTAGATAGCAAAAATTATTTAATACTTTTTAGTTCATATTAATGTTAATATTGTTTTTACCTTGGAAGTCGGTTTTAATTTTTTGTTAAAAATAATAATAGATATACGTTTTAATGACGCTTGCAGCATTAATACACGGCAACCGTACATTTTCAAGTAAGTTGTCTATAAACTTCCTCATGTACGTGGTCATGTGTGGCTAAATTCCATCAAAATTGGTACAGTAGTTTCAGAGCTTGCTCGATGCTTACGAATGAGCGATTGGGTTGTTTAGTCCAATGGGTTTACCATAAACAACGACATCTTTAATCCTTCGATCACAGATTCTTGGAAATCTATTGTTATTCTTTTGTTCTCGTGTTCGCCGGTGTCCTTATGGGGGTTGATAGGTTAGTGCGTCGATTGTCTGTGAGACCAAGGTATATTCAAATTAGCACCCAAGAATAAAACAGATAACAATGTTTTAAAAGTAACAAACACTATTAATTTACAAGTTACGCTTGGCTCGTTTGTGAAGTAAGCTAAAATTATATTCCAGTAGTCGCAAAATCGCCGTATAATAAAAGTCTTGAGTTAATAATTTTGTCGCCCGTAGAGTAACGACCCCGGCTCGCGTCAGGTAATTGATACTTTGTCCAAAAACTGGCCAAGTGTGAGTCGGACTAACGCACAGAGGGTTCTGTACAAAGCTGAGAAATGGTAGCTCTACGCGTTTTGAGGGAAGGTGTATTTTAAAATTATTATGAAGTATTATTGTTATAAGATTTAAGTTGTAACTAAAATAGGGAGGTTCTTCTATATATTTTGTGCTGTAAGAGTTTGCTTCGAACCTGATTTTGGTGACTCTGGTCTCTCGAGAAATACTGTGAAGTTTTTGATTGCCTTGCGAATATCGATAGGAAATTAGCAAAATGCCTAATGGGCTATATATTTTGATTGCATTGTCTTTCTTTCGATATTTTCCACAACAAGAACAATAAACTGGATTATTTGATACAGCTTGATCGAATAATGATGACCTCCTAGCGTTCTCGAGAAAAAGGGTCTTAATAGACAGACGGATGGACTTGATCCTATAAGGGCGAAGCTAAACGAGCGTAATTTATGAGTTGTGACTTGTGAGTCGCAGAATTTCGGTTCGGCAGAATTCTGCTGCTTTCAGTTTCATACAAAAGTCCTGTTTGAATCACACGAGCGTAATTTTGTGAGTCATGATTTGTATGAAAAAAAATTTACGCGACCGAAATTCTGCGACTCACAAATTACACTCGTTTGGCTTCACCCTAAGACGTTTTTCGCGTAGTTTTTCCCGTAGAGGTACGGAACCCCAAAAAGCGCAGTCGGCAGGATCAAACCGCTCGCGACCTCTGCGAGCCGCGTGCTCTGTGTCGCATAACTCGAAAGAATAACGTCCGTAATCCCTAACAAATTGCATCCTCGCACTCCAATTTCAACTGTATTACGTGGGAATTGAGTTGCAATTCGCAAAATCTGCTATGATCGAATGAGCCGTCGTGAAATATGCTCAGTGGCATGGGAAATAGAGTTGGAATTGGATTGGCGCGGGGAGTTTCGCTTAAGGGGAGGCGTCTAGTTTATTGTTGGCGTCTGAAATATACTTTGGGATTATTTTTTGAATTCGCGATAATTAAGTGCTAAGTGTGCCCCTTAAATGCTCTAAAAGGGATCTAGGCCTGCGGTTTTTTCTCGATCATTCCTATTGATGGTGAACTTTTAATTGGATTACGAGGCTTTTGATATTACGGTATGGTAATTTTATTGTGTGAGAGGATTTTTTGTACTAATATAGGATTACTAGATGACGCCCGTTCGGTTGCGCCAAAATTCGTTTATCGCGCGGGAACTGTACATTAATAACTTAAAGTATCTCCATACCAAATTTCAGCAAAATAGGTTCAGCGGTTTGAGCGTGAAGAGGTAACAGACAGACAGACATATGCATTTATAATATCAACCGCGAGAAATCAGGATTCAGGCGTGATTAGATCGTGTCCATTCAATGAGTGGATTTTGGATCATCTTGTCACACAATCAAGTGATCAGTTTGCTTTGTCCTAACCAGACCACCTTTGACCAATCACCATGCTCGAAATCTTCGCTCCGCTTCGCTGTCATTCCGCTGGAATAGCACGATTGGTCAATTCGGGCACCGCTAAGCTCCGCTCCGCTTCAGTGGAAACACACCCTTAGGTATCTTCAACGCAGAAAGGAATAAGTATGTTCCATGGATTATCCGAAGGGGCTTATTAGCTGTCTCCAAATCCAAAAGATCCAAGATTTATCCCAAATTATCCCAACAAGATACAAGATACCGGATTGTCTTAATTAACAAATGTACCATCCTGCCGACTGCGCCAATAACAATCAATCCTACAGGTCTTATCCATTCAGAGTATTGCTCACAACTCTATATCAATAACTATAAGGATCATTTTTCTTTAAACTTCGAAGTACTAGAACCCTCGGACCGTACCCTACGTCGGACAGGATAAAATGAACTCTATATCATCAAAATAAGGTTCGTTTTTGATACTCTGTAAATTCGATCTGGCTATACCCATTGACTAAATCTGCTTTATATTTAAATTCGTGTAGAAGTCTGCCCGTAACTAAATTGAAGCACCCTATACAATTTCTTACCGATGTTATCGGGTAGGGCACAAGTTATGTGATGTAGCGATAGGGTCATTTATTTGAATTTTAAATGAACACCAGCGAACCCGATAGATATTGTGCTGTAGATTTTGTGTTGATGATTTTGTTTCGTGGTTGTATGAAACTTTTTGAAACTAGCTACTACAATCTGGAACATTCAATTAATTGAATATAAATATTTAGTCTAGTTACGGAACACACGAAGAATTTTGTTGACAAATCATACAACAGAGGATTGGCACTTACGATGCGTTTTAGGTACATTTTGATTTCTTAGTTTATTGTCAAAACCATCACATGTAATTTTATTTATTGGTTTTTGTATGTCTTTTCGAATCTCATTATGACAGCTGCTTTCGGATATCGTTCGACTGCTGCTCCTTTACAGGTGCCGTTACAAAGACTGCTCTTTTTCGGATGTTGTTTGGAAGCAGACGTCGCTCCGCTCTTACCTTGGACCACGCGAACTCCTCGTCAGAGCGTGTCGGTGAATATTCATAAATACGCGCGTCTTACTGTGTTTGTTGAGAATCGAGATTGCTAATAACTCCCGGTGTGATCTCCTGACTTTGTTACAGTGAATGAAAGAGTTTTAACGTGATAATTAAAATGATGACTCCTCCTTGATTTGGTTTCGTATCCGTGGTTGGTTTCATTCAAACCAAGGTTTTGTGTTTATTGCGCCCAAGTGTATGCGCAATCCTACAATACGTTCTCTGTTGTTTCTTTACTCTTGTTAACCAATGGGACGGTTGAACAACATGATTGGCGGGAGATCAGGCTTTTACGTGTCCATCCGACTCATAGCTGATCATCTTATCAGACTGGTGATCAGCCTGCATTGTCCTAACCGAACTTTGAAACATGGCTGTACCGTTGCGGGAATCGAACCCGCAAACTGTCAGGAGCCAATCCCAAACCTATGGAGGCGTTTTAGACAAGTATTTAAGAACTAAGTTCTGCTTAAAACGTCGCGTTGTATACAAACGTCGTTTATCTTGCGGGAACCGTACATTTTACTACGTGTCATAGAACTCCCTGCCCAATCCTGAGCTATGCAAATCTTTGCTTTAGCATAATTCACTTGAGATCGATCATTTCGACCCATCGCAAAAGATCGCTTTGTGAAAAACGCGTGCTGACATAATTTTGGCGCGATCAACACATTTTCAGCGGCTTCGTCATCGTATCAACTCCAGACTCCAGTAAATGTTAAATGATATTTATTAATACATTAAGTGTTAATTTGTAAATGGAATTGCTGTCGTAAAATATACAAGTGTTTATTAATAGGGTTGTTATATTTAAATCTCTAAAAACATTTGGATGAAATAATTTAAAAAAAAAGAGATTAGTCTAGGGTCTCCTAGACTCTTGCAAAGGAATATTATGGCATAGTATCTAACAAGACAAACTCTCCTTTGCCTTTTCCTGATAATCTAGATATCTTATACCGAATTTCATCAAAATATATCCAATGTTTTGTGTTAAGGCGCGTAGAGTTGACATACAGACTTTCGCATGTATAATGTTACCATGGACGTATAAAATTATTATTTTTAACAAAAAATTAAAACCGACTTCCAAGGTAAAAACAATAATAACATTAATGTGAACTAAAAAGTATTAAATAATTTTTACTATCTAATAGTGTCTTTTTCCGAATTCGGCTAAACCTCAACTATTTCTGTACTCAATCTTCATTATTTTGAAGTCGGTACCAGATAGCTGAATCTTCAGTCCTCTGACATTATATTTAAAATTTTTGGAACTGGCACCGACTTCAAAATTATGAAGATTGAGTACAGAAATAGTTGAGGTTTAGCCGAATTCGGAAAAAGGCACTATTAGATAGTAAAAATTATTTAATACTTTTTAGTTCACATTAATGTTATTATTGTTTTTACCTTGGAAGTCGGTTTTAATTTTTTGTTAAAAATAATAATAATTTCACTCTTTTTAGTTACACTAGTAGATAAATCTTCGCGTATATTTTACGTATCTTATTACAATTTGTTAAGAGTCACAACTCACACTCACAAAATAATATAATATTATCAGTGAAGTGAACATATTGTGCTAAGTAATTTAACAATTTTAATATTTCAAGCCCGAAGCGGTCACCGGCGATTGCGATAACAATAGAAAGGCTATTGTGTCTCGTTTTTCCACGATCGAAGGATCTATCAGATAAAAAATTGTACAAACTTGCATAGGATGTAGCGTAGCATAATATTTAATATTATCATAATTATTGACAGCTGTTCTTGTTATCAAGAATTCAAATCGATAGGTACTTAGTGCACCATCTATCGATTAATAAGTATAACTAATTAAAAAGACACTTAATGACTTTGTTTTGTTTAAATGCTCTTTTTAAAATAACTTTATTTTAATTCTATTTGTCTATTAAAATTTTATAAAGTAGTACAGTACCCGGCAATAAATATTGCACATCGACCTTTGGAAAGAGACATTCGGCTAATTTCGGTTTCATAGAGCGTTATCTTTGTAGCACACACCTATTTGACATTATATCAGTCGTTGTTCAAATTCAATAGAGTGCAGTCGCGTCCAGTTCTAAATATATTTTATTTTTTTTGACGACCTCTGTGGCTCAGTGGTAAGCGCGTTGGACGCTCAAGCCGGAGGTCGCGGGTTCGAATCCCGCCGACGGAACAAAAAGTTTACAATGTTCCCGGGTCTGGATGTGTATTAAATATGTGTATGATATAATAAAAATCTTAAATATATGTATGGTATAAAAGTATTAAATATATTTCCGTTGTCTGGTACCTGTAACACAAGTCCTTTAGGTACTTAGCACGGGGCCAGACTGACGTGGTGTGAAGCATCCATAGATATTATTATTATTATATTATATATCTAGAGTTGTTAACACCCCTAAATTTGCTACAGCTGTAATTTTCCAAACGAATTTTAAATACGTAAACATAATTTGAACACCCTTTTTTATTTTATTTTACCCGAACCTAAAGCCATAACTTATAGAAAATTTGGTGTATTTTATACAAAGAATAATAAAATTGTCAAAAGAAGCAAACCATAATTGTTTTAACAGCTCCTAATATATACCGGACTTTTTGTATTTCGTGCGTAAGAGATAACGCTCTACAAAACCGAAATTAGCCGACTGTCACTTTCCAAAGGTCGATGTGCAATATTTATCGCCGGGTACTGTAAAGTATTCGGTCTGTATATTATAAAGTAGTTAGTAAAGTATTCGATATTCTGTCTTCGCGCGGCGGCGCTGGGCGGCGACCGACGCCGACCGCCTTGTATTAAAAACAAACAGGTGTTGTTAATTGTTATACAGTACATCATTATTATTATTAGTATATCCATACCTATGCCTTGTACTATTATCTATTCTGTGCCATGAGACATTCGTGGCCTTAACACGACGTGGTAATGATGATGATGACGATGATGATGATGATGATTATGATGATGAATATGAATTGCATAGTAGTTGATGCTTTCTGTTCTTAAAACAACGCCGAAACTCCCAAACGTGTATCTATAAGGAATCAGGAGTTCTCTCAGCATCATCGAAACCATGGTATACCTTGACCCAATATTTGACTTTTTGGTAGCGTATTCTTAGTACACTTCACACAAAACCAAAATCACCATATGTTTCCATATAAATTTCGAGGAGTTCCCTCGATTACTCATGGATCCCATCATCAGGTCACCACCTTTGTGAAAATGGGACCAAATTGGAGTGAAACCTAATACAACAAAACAAAAATTTCGAAAATCGGTTCACAAACGGCGGAGTAATCGTTGAACATACAAAAATAAAAAAAAAATAAAAAAAAAAAAAAAAAAAATATCCACAGCCGAACATATAACCTCCTCGTTTTTTGGAAGTCGGTTAAAAATGCGGACGGAATCCAACCATACACAAAACTGTGTCCTTCAGAGTCGGCCAGCTGACTGTATGTACACGGTCCGCACGCACACATTATTACGCTAGTCCAAGGGTCGGCAGATCGCGGCTCGCGAGCCGCATGCGGCTCTTCCTTAAGATTAATATGGCTCTTCTAAGAAGAGTCTTCTTCACGTCTTCTTACACTTTTATGTAGCTTTGTAGTGCTAACCAAACTCTAATTATTATTATTATTAGAGTTATCAAATTTATGTAGCGGCTCTTTGAAGCTATGAAAAAATCTACAAACTTGATATTTGGCTCATCTGATTGGTAAGTCTGCCGACCCCTGCGCTAGTCCATACCATTTGACAGGCGTAAGAATGTGTGCGTGGCCGACTCTGAAGACACAGTTCTGTGTATAATAATTAATAAGACCCCTTCCGCCTCATTTTCTACGTTCATGAATGTTAGGATGGGAGATATGACATTTCTCGTTTCTGACAACCCTAGAGCTGTGTCAACTACGTCTGACAAGCAGCTCTGACAGTAATGATGACGGGGTAGTGTAGCTACGGACGGACAGTTCACTGTTCTTATCGGTATACTTATTATATTAATAGGACGTTTTATGAATGGAAACATACCATAACTAGAATTCGTTTAACGCACGGGAACCGTACCCATCTATATATAATATAAAAATCGGCCAAGTGCGAGTCGGTCTCGGGCACTAAGGGTTCCGTACCGTTATAGAGCAAAATTAACCCACAATTGTGTTTTTTCTATGGGAGCCCCCCTTATTTTTTTATTTTACTTTAATATTATTATTAAATATTAAAATGCACATAAAATTAAGGATCTTGAGTAAAGTTCAGGTACCTACCTGTTCCCATTATTGATATAGAGCCAAAAAGGCCAAAAAATCGCGTTTGTTGTATGGGAGCCCCCCTTAAATATTAATTTTATTTTGTTTTTAGTATTTGTTGTTATAGCGGCAACATATATACACAATCTGTGAAAATTTCAACTGACTAAAACTGACTGAAACTGAAACGATATTGCCGTTCTTGAGTTACAGCCTGGAGACAGACAGACGGACAGACATCGAAGTCTCAGTAATAGGGTCCCGTTTTTTAACCGACTTCCAAAAAACGAGGAGGTTATATGTTCGGCTGTGGATATTTTTTTGTATGTTCAACGATTACTCCGCCGTTTGTGAACCGATTTTCGAAATTTTTGTTTTGTTGTATTAGGTTTCACTCCAATTTGGTACCATGTTCACAAAAGTGGTGACCTGATGATGGGATCCATGAGTAATCGAGGGAACTCCTCGAAATTTATATGGAAACATATGGTGATTTTGGTTTTATGTGAAGTGTACTAAGAATACGCTACCAAAAAGTCAAATATTGGGTCAAGGTATACCATGGTTTCGAATATGCTGAGAGAACTCCTGACTCCTTATAGATACACGTTTGGGAGTTTCGGCGTTGTTTTAAGAACAGAAAGCATAAACTACTATGCAATTCATATTCATCATCATAATCATCATCATCGTCATCGTCATCATCATCATTACCACGTCGTGTTAAGGCCACCAATGTCTCATGGCACAGAATAGATAATAGTACAAGGCATAGGTATGGATACTAATAATAATAATTATGTACTGTATAACAACACCTGTTTGTTTTTAATACACGGCGGTCGGCGTCGCCGCGCCGCGCCGCCGCGCGGCGCGTGGCGGCAGAAGACAGAATATCGAATACTTTACTAACTACTTTATATACAGATCGAATACTTTACTACTTTATAACATTTTAATAGACAAATAGAATTAAAATAAAGTTATTTTAAAAGAGCATTTAAACAAAACAAAGTCATTAAGTGTCTTTTTAATTAGTTATACTTATTAATCGATAGATGGTGCACTAAGTACCTATCGATTTGAATTCTTGATTACAAGAACAGCTGTCAATAATTATGATAATATTAAATATTATGCTACGCTACATCCTATGCAAGTTTGTACAATTTTTTATCTGATAGATCCTTCGATCGTGGAAAAACGAGACACAATAGCCTTTCTATTGTTATCGCAATCGCCGGTGACCGCTTCGGGCTTGAAGTATTAAAATTGTTAAATTACTTAGCACAATAATATGTTCACTTCACTGATAATATTATATTATTTTGTGAGTGTGAGTTGTGACTCTTAACAAATTGTAATAAGATACGTAAAATATACGCGAAGATTTAACTACTAGTGTAACTAAAAAGAGTGAAATTATTATTATTTTTAACAAAAAATTAAAACCGACTTCCAAGGTAAAAACAATAATAACATTAATATGAACTAAAAAGTATTAAATAATTTTTACTATCTAATAGTGCCTTTTTCCGAATTCGGCTAAACCTCAACTATTTCTGTACTCAATCTTCATTATTTTGAAGTCGGTACCAGATAGCTGAATCTTCAGTCCTCTGACAGAATATTTGAAACTTTTGGAACTGGCACCGACTTCAAAATAATGAAGATTGAGTACAGAAATAGTTGAGGTTTAGCCGAATTCGGAAAAAGGCACTATTAGATAGTAAAAATTATTTAATACTTTTTAGTTCATATTAATGTTATTATTGTTTTTACCTTGGAAGTCGGTTTTAATTTTTTGTTAAAAATAATAATAATACCCTTTGGGTACGGAACCCTAAAAATGGATTTTCAAATGTGTAGGCGCGCTAAAACTCGAAAATGGCTGAACGGATTGGGCTGATTTTAGTCTTAAAATATTCGTAGAAGTCCAGGGAAGGTTTTAAAGTGACACGAAGTTCACCGGGGCTAGTATTATGTATATTTATATCTCGTATCATTTTTAGTTTTCTGCGACACAAAGTATATCCAAACCCAGCAAAATCGATTCAGCGGTTTAGGCGTGAAGGTAGCGTTAGGTGACATACACGCACACTTTTACATTTATAATATTGGTATGGATAGGGTGGTTAATGAAGGAAAACCTGTAGAGACTTCTTTTAAAGAAAAAGTTTTTTGTTTGTGAATTCTTGCATTTCTTTGGCCATCCCTTGCTCTTGTAATGGTTCTTAAAAAAAAACTTTACAAATTGGTCCTCGAAAGTCCCAAGCGACTTTTGCAGTCCTCAAATAAATATTTGAAATGTTGAAATGTCGAAGGGCATCTGCATGTGGCAGTATTGAATATTTAAAATTGGAAAATTCCTCTTCTATTTTTAATATGATTCGCGCAAACGTATATTTGACATTTTGTTTTAAATTTTCGAGGGTATTTTTGATTTTCCGAACGTTTTCCGGAAGGATGAATCTGATGCAACTATTCTATGTTGCGAGTGTCCATGGATAACGGTAGTTGCTTTCCATCAGGTGACCCGTTTACTCGTTTGCCTTCTGGTAAAGAAAAAAAAACCTTCCCAACTCATATCACAACAGAATCAGTATAATTTATGGGCTTGCTCCTTCCCTGATTGTCGTTCTGATAAGATGACTGCGTGCTAATGAGTTGGTATTTCACGCATGCCATGGCTGCTTGACGGTTATTTATTTGGTCAGCGAAGGACTTAAGCTTTGCTTGAATTAGGTGGTTCTTATGTTTTTAATATTCTGGTAACACCTGCATGTTGAAGTGGTTTGGAGCGTGCCGCGGAGGTCGCGAGTCTTCGTTGGGAAAATATTCTCATGTTTGTTAAGAAGCTCATTGTCTGATTGTAATTAAAAGTCGGTCGTCTGATCACTCTGATCTGTCCCCAAAAAACTTACTGGATTACGATAAAAAACGAAGAGAGTGCAGTGTAAGTGTTGTTCTTTGATATAAGTCATGCCAAACTTTAAGATAGTGCGACAGAAATGAAAATAGAAGTGAGCGGCGGGGCTAAAATGGTGACATTTAGCAATTCCTCTCAATCAATTCAGCAAATGAATTGTCAAAACTGTCAAACTGAGAAATGTCAAATTAGTACGAATACTAGAAATGAATTGCAAGCAGAATTGCATTTTAAATGAAACATATCATGATTCTACAAAGCGACCATTTTAGCCCCGCGGGGCAAAGCACGGGCACGGGAACACGCCATTGGTAGATCACTATCAGATGGTGACACGCTATTGGCAGGTAGTTTTCGTAAGATAATTTATACGTACACCTTCTGCCCCACCCAGTTTCACCGAGAAATTCCTTAATTTTTGACGTGACAACGTCTTATAATTCGATGTGGGCTGCGCGCACGAAAAAACATGACGCAATATGCGGCGTTACCTCGCTCTGAGGCGTTCCATTTAAGGCTATGACGTTGTCACGTTCAACCATCGTCAGTAAACCGACTTTACAGACAACCAAGTTCGAGTCGAGTTCGAGTTCGAGTCGAGTTCGAGTTCGACACAAAACACTACTCTCCAACCGTCTTTTTAGTCCCTTACGATCATGGTACCGATAACCAACTAATGATGTGGTATGTGTGGCGTTGCTCTCTCTACGTGGTGATTTATCTGCCGAAACGCGCGCGCTTAATTGCGTCCACTGCCGGAAAATTATTGATTTACTGCCAAAAGTGCCACGTGAGTCAGGTTTACATGACGTGGCAGGTAGGTGGCCGTCATCGTCACAATCATCATAAGCATCACCTACCTTAAGGAGTTAGGCCGCATTTCCACAGAAGCGGAGTGGAGCGGAGCGGTCACCATGCTCGAAATCTTCGCTCCACTTCGCTGTCATTCCGCTGGAGTAGCACGATTGGTCAATTCGGGCACCGCTAAGCTTCAGTGGAAACACACCCTAAGGGTTTCATTGTTTTAGCGGTTTTGCGAGCGGTTTCAGCGAGGGACGGGCACGCAGCGTTAGTAGTGTTCTGTGATTTGTAGGGGTGGTGGTGTCGCGACCGACAAAAATATCGGTCGCTCGCCGCAAGGATCGGAAAGTGTCCTTTTGCTAAAATAACGCGATGAATTCGACGCGTATCCACTTGTCAACAAAATCTTCGGTGTGCAGCCGCAGCGTGTGCGCGACGAATTCGCTGCGTACCCGCTCTGCTTATCCGCTTGCCAACCGCTTGTTGATAACCGCTTACGCTCTATTTATAGGCTGCGTTTCAATTCGGCACCGCTAAGCTCCGCTTCGCTTCAGTGGAAACACACCCTTATGCGCCAAACGCACGGTTTGACGGCTACACAGCTAGATCACAAGCGAATGTATGTGACGATTTATTTTAAATAGCGGCGCGGAAGCGCTATTATGCTCGCAGTGTACCGTGGGTTACCTAAGGCTGTTTACCGCGGTGGCGGTGCTACTGCCGCTGCGGCTTGTGTGTAAACAGCCTAACGGTGCATTTTCATTAGTCGTTAACTCGTGCGGTATACAGCATACGGGGAGTCTATGACAACTAATGGCGCATTTTGATTGGTCGAGGCATGCGTTTCAGAAATCTCCCGCACCCCGCATGCGGGCCTTATCGACCAGTGAAAATGCGCCCTTACTTGTTGTTACAGGAGTTAAAAGCTTTTGCTTTTTTCTCCTGGATGGTACTCCGTTATCTTTATCTTCCGCTTCAAGAGCCATAATGATAATATTATACTTCGTTATAATTTAAATTTTCAGTAACATGTTTTCAGCATGAGCAGTTGCAATCAGTGCATAGTATCTTTAGTATTACTATTATGTATTCTGTGGTATTATTACCTTATTGGTTGATTGCATCCGGTGCGAGCAAATTATTATTGATTTACTGCCAGAGGTATGCTCACTATGTCGTATGAGTCAGCTTCACGTTACGCGGTGTCTCGTGGGCCGTGGGCTGGTTCATCATCATCAACAACGTCATTATCATCATCATCTGCTTCATCGTAAGTATTGATACAAAAAGTTATAGTTGAATCAACAAAAACAAACATTACTATTAGCCAAGTTGTCATTGCTTTACGATTAAGACATTTGTTAATAAAACCTTTTATTGGTTGTTTTTTGGGAATATTCTAGCAGAATCCTGAGAAACCTTGCATCTTTTAGTTATTTAGTCTTGCCAATGAAAATAGCTGTATCTTAAAAATATGTACAACCGAACATGGAACCTTCTTTTTGAAAGTTAGTAAAAAGAAGATTTATTTAAGCGGGCCCGCCCGTAGACGAGCAATTTTATGGCGCAGTATCACGTATTGCGTATTATTATTGACCGTCTAGGGTTGATATTGAATATCGCGCGCCTTCAATCAAATTGTTCAATAAAATTTAAGCGTGATAATGCACAATACAATTGATCGTCTAGAAACCGGCTTAGACTAGAATTATGTATTACAGTCCATTCTTCTGGAACATTCATATTAAAACTTGCAGTTTTTGCGTTCGCTGCACCAGCTGGTAGTTTTTTCACCAGCTCTCGTGTCGTGTCACATTTGTAATGGCGACGCGTGCCGCTGACGGGACGTTAAGTAGTGTTGACTGTGACGATTGTGGTGTTTTGTCAGGGTTCCGGACGGAAAGGGAAAAATAGTTAATACTAAGACTGCAGATCTGTCCGTCTGTCAGTCTGTCTGTCACCAGGCTGTTGCTAGATGGAATTTTTATATAATATTATCATGTATTTTTGTTGCTGCTATAGCAACAATTATATGTACTAGAAACAACTAAATGAATATTTACGGTGGCTTTTTTCCGATACCAAAAAATGGTACGCCACCCTTTCTTCGCGATTCCAACTAGTACGAGTACTTCTAATAAGATTATTTCAAGTTTTCACTTTAAAGCAAAAAAGATGAAAAGGTGTTAAATAATAATATTTTCTAGGGTTGTCACTCATGTTTCTTACTTTTTACCTAGCTAGGGCTGACGCAAAATGTATCGAGTAATAATATTAACATTATTATCTAGATTCTAGTATTGCCTGTTGCGATATTTTTTTAAACACAAAAAGGGTTTTTATTTTCCTACCATTTATCCAGCTAGGGCCGCCACAAATATATCTATTATTGTCACTTACACTTTTTTCGGAGTAACCTTTTTTTAATTTTTTTTTTCACAGAGTAACGGCAACAACTTCATGTCGGGCGA
This sequence comes from Polyommatus icarus, assembly GCA_937595015.1. Classification (NCBI taxonomy): domain Eukaryota; kingdom Metazoa; phylum Arthropoda; class Insecta; order Lepidoptera; family Lycaenidae; genus Polyommatus; species Polyommatus icarus. The sequence goes on along the minus strand of OW569342.1, from coordinate 1,811,035 downwards.
GCCGCGGCGGAAGCGCGAGCTGCCCGCCCGCCCCAACCACATCCTGCTCTACACCATCATCAACCCCGCCTACCCCATCACTGTGGTGAGTAACATTCGTAGCTAACTGATCCGGCAGACGTTGTTGCTGGCCCATTTTAGGGGGCCTCACAAGATATACCTTGCGAGGCCCCCTAAAATATACATAATATATCGGGCCACCTAAGTTTATTGTTCCCAAATGTGTGTGCAGTACAAAAGTGTACTGTCTTGTCCTCTTATTTCGGAACACAATACGAAATATTTATTTGTTATATTGTTTTATAATGTTTCTAATGCGGAAATCGAACTCAAGACACCCTGAGTCAAGAGCCACGCTCTAAACCGAAAGTAGTTATAAGTGTCTAAACACACTAGGCTGAAAAAACGCGGCCTAAGTTCCGCATGATTACGCCTACAATGTATTTTAAATTACCGATGACACACTGTATTGTATGCGTTTGACATTGCTGACGTTATCATCCCGAACTTTTTTTTTTTTTTTTTATAATCTTTATTTAAATAAAGGGCTTTTGCCATACGTGGCATGCCAGCCCCATCGTATCTTATAACTATGATTAACAATTATTAATTAAATATCCTATACAAACACACTGCCGCATCACTTGCAGGTGAGGATATTATACTTACATACCAACATAAATCAGAAATATTAACCTTAAACTTATCAATTAACTCCTTCCTTTCATCCGCACCTTTCACACATTCCAGTAACAAATGATGAAGATCCTCAACCATACCACACTCATTACAGTTAGGCGAATCAGATACTTTAATTAAATGACAAAAGTAATTACAAGGATAATGTCCTGATCTTAATCTAAATGACAAAATTATATTTTTCCTTGATAAATTACATGTTAAAAACCAAGGTTTGTGGGGAGGCATACTCTGGATAATCTTATACCAAATACCTTTCTCCTTACTCCTTCTATCAAAATATTCACAAAACTTATCAAAACATAGTCTCCTGATAAAAGGTAGGTGCTCTAAAAAAGATGGCATAATAGCGTACTCCCTTAATCCCTTATCCCGAACTTCGGCCGCGTAACTTCGGCATGGTGTGTTCAGACACTAACAATTCTTTGGCGGAATCAAGCTAAAAACAAATCATACAAGTTAGTGACGATGACGTATAGGCGAGGAGTTGTCGTGCTGGCTTTTCCGCGATTCCCCGACGACGAATTGAATACGAAGCCGGTGTGGACGTGTTGTTACTGGGTAGGGTTGTCGACGAGTGGTTATGTAAGGTGCGGTGAAATGTTTGGTAATTTTTTTGCATTTGATGTGGTACTTAATATCTAAACATAGACGTTTGGGAAGAAAAACTATAATAATTGTCACACTTGGAAAATATTCACACCGAGACTCGAAAAAAAAAGACGGTTGGAGAGTAGAGTTTTGTGTCGAACTCGAACCGGAACTCGACTCGAACTCGACTCGAACTCGGTTGTCCATAAAGTCGGTTTACTGACGATAGTTGAACGTGATAACGTCATAGCCTTAAATGGAACGCCTCAGAGCGAGATAACGCCGCATATTGCGTCATGTTTTTTCGTGCGCGCAGCCCATATCGAATTATAAGACGTTGTCACGTCAAAAAAAAATATCCACAGCCGAATATATAACCTCCTCGTTTTTTGGAAGTCGGTTAAAAATATGCTTTAATTAAGTTTGCGCTGAGCGGAGTCACCGTATTTAATGTGAGAGTGTTTTTTGGCCTAAATGTAAGACATAGATCGCCGTAGGTCATAATATGCCCGAAGCTTAGACAAAAATAAATCAGAAAGATCTAAATTACTGATTTCGAAAAATATAAGAGTCACTAAGTTATTCGCTAATTATTTTGTCTATTGTATTTTTAGGTTAAGTTTAAGTTTCATAAAGAATCGGTTCAGTGGCTTACGCGTGAAAAGTAATAGACAGACAGGCAAACAGATGGAAGGTACACTTGCGCTTTTATAATATTGATATGGGTTCGAATACTCGATTGTGCCAACCCTAAGTGCCGAAAGTCCGAACAATAAAAGCTGAAAGCTGTCCGAAAAGTTGGCTAAACGCTCCGGCTTAAACGCCAGTTGAAATTTTTGGTAGTTCCAACTTATTTTGCTTTGAAATCTCGGAAAATGACCCGTATATTGGGGGCATTAGGGTCTACTCAGATGTATAATAGCTCTGAATAGACTAGTGAAAGAGCTGATGTGTTACCTAATAGTAAGTGAAGGCAGAAATGCAAAAATGCAACGGGTTGCACTTTGGTAGGCACTCCAAAAGTAGTAATAAAAGCTTCAAAATTAGCTAGAGCACAATTATAACTTCCTCTTAGGGCCGGGACTCAAAAACACGGCACGACGTCGTGCCGTGTTTTTGTGTCCCGGCCCTTAGGTATATTATGTCGCGTCGCCTGTCTACTCTTCTTCATTCTTACGAATTTCGATCAGGCCACGTGGCCTTGCTGCTGATATATGAACATGCCATGTTCTATCCGATGCCCATGTCAAAAAAGTGCCGTTGTGCACTTAAGAAATTTAAATTTAAAGAGGCCGGGTACCAAAATCATTTTCTCATACGAAAATATTTAACATGTTTGAGTTGTTTTTCAGTTTAAAATAGTAATTACCTAGGTTCCTGCACAAAAATTTACTTCAAAATATTTAAACACAAAAAAAAATTTTTTTGTTTAAATTTTTTTTAGTAAATTTACTACTAAATATTTAAACACTAAAAAATAGAGTAAAACACTAAAAAATATATAAATAAAAAGTAAATTTACTACAAAATATTTAAACTAAAAAATATTAGTAGTAAATTTACTAAAAAAAAGTTTTAACCTCTTCTCAGTCACGTCAAAATATATATATTTATGCTGTCTGTCGTTCCTGTCATTGGCACACCGACAGAAGGGGGGTTTTTATAGTTAGAATTTGGTTCTAAACAAAAAAAATTTTTTTATTGTTTAAATAGTTTGAAGTAAATTTTTGTGCAGGAACCTAGATAATTACCATTTTAAGCTGAAAAATAACTCAAACATGTTAAATATTTTCGTATGAGAAAATGATTTTGGTATTACGTATGTACGAGAATTTCAAGGGTCCCCGGCCCCTTATCAGTGCGCTTCCCTTTGTTGGCTCTTACTCTATAGCTCTTACTCTATCAATTTTATTTCAACAACCCACATTTTATACGGGACTAGTTACAGCAATAGACTTGCCAAGACTTCCCGTCTGAGAGCCATCAATTGTAGCATCCGGTGTTATTGCCCCAACTTGTGGGGCACTACTTCCTAGATGATTGCCTCCAGATATTTTGGGTTTATGGATATATCGACTGTAGTATTGTGAGTGCAAAATAAGATACTTGTTCTAAAAGAGTAAGTCAGGTTTACGTAGGAAGAGTTGGGTATTGGTACCAGGTATGAACTAAACTGAAGATGTTTATTTATGTTTTATGCGGGAAAGAAAGTAGAAAATATCCTTGTTCGCGGTAAAATGTACTTCTGTAAAAAATTCTATCAAATTCGGTAAAGTAGTTAATAGTTTTAGGGCCTATTTTCGATTAAAATCTATACATATAATAAAACTGTAGAAATGAAAATTCTGTACATTAAAGATATTCAAAAAATATTAAGCCCCGGTGTTACTACATCGCTATAGAAGCCAAAAATGTGGTTAGTTTTTTTATCTGTCTGTCTGTCTGTATGTTTGTTCCACTATCACACGAAAACTACTGATCCGATTTGAATGCGGTTTTCGCAGATATGTTTGTCTTCTTCCAACTTAACATCTGGTCTATAAAAAAATTCCCCCCATCCCTCTAAAGTGACGAAAGAGGGGGTCAGATTTTGTATAAGACTTTTGCTTTAATACGAAAACTACTGATCCGATTTGCTTACGGTTTTTGCAGATATATTTGTCTTCTTCCAACTAAAAATCTGGTGTATAAAAATCCCACCCCTGTAAGGGGGAGAGATTTTGTATCAAACTTTTTTCTTTAATGGACTTACTTCATATTTTAACTGTTTTTTCCAACTTAACATCTGGTTTATAAAAATTTTCCCCCCACCACTCTTAGGGGACAAAAGAGGGGGTAAGATTTTGTATCAACTGATGAAGTAGAAATACTTTGAATGGTAAAACAACGTTTGCCGGGACAGCTAGTAATGAAATAAGACTCTTATGTTTTATGACATTGCATTAATCCTTCGATCGCGGATTCTTGGAAATCTATTGTTTACGCGGTTGAATTTGACCGATTGGGAGTTGATAAATTAATATAAGTGAAAAGTAAAATTAAACAAATCAGCTATTAGCTATTTTAGGCTTATATATCGCTGTAAAGTGAAGCCAAAAAATTTAGAGACTTCCAGGCCTTAAAAGACCATAATATATTTGAATGAAATGGATGGAATAGATTCTGTGGCACCTCCAATAACAGTTTTAGTTTAACCAACTCAGAATTTCCATCTGACATCATGTGATTGATCTAAATTGTTTATTTGATTGTTTGTTTATAATCATGTTAACCGAGTGTATTTCGCTACTATGTACCGATGTCGGTAAACTTGTTATGATAATAATATGGTTGAGGTAATTCAGATTGATATACTTAAATTTATTGGGAAACTGGGGCTGTCAATATGTTACCCTTTCACATTTGAACAAATTATTTGGTATCTATAGAAATACTTTAGGGCTAGGAAAAGGGTATAGCCGTGGTCCCCAACCTTTTTTTCATACGGGCCACAAACATATAACTATGATAAAACTAAAAACGTATAAACTATGATAATATATTATTATATTATCATAGTTTATACTTTTAAAGTGTTTAATGTGTGTTTTCTGTTATGTAAGTTACTCTGTGCAGCGACAAGGTATGCGATCTTTGTTTTTACCTTCAATCAAACAATATTATATTTTTATTCTTTTGTGACAAATTATTTTGGTCTTTGGTGTGCCTTTCAACTTTTTTCATACATTAATTATTATGTCCATAAATTATATAATTCCTTACATTATTTCAATATAGTAAGTTATGCTCCTAATGCGAAGTTGAATAGAATAAAGATTAAATACTGTATCCAGTTAGCTTTTTCTCCGATTTTTGGCATGTTGCGACTACGGATGAGTTACTCGCATGTGATAGGTAATAAATATTTAGACTTTTCTTAATAAATGAGTAATAATTCAACTACCAAAATTGCCGCGGGTTACGAACAAAGTTAAATACATTGTACAGTAACATAATGGCAGATTCTCACGACATTACTATTCTATCGGAGACATGGCTGATACCTGAAATTGAGGATCGCGAGTTTGTTGACTCAAGGTACATGGTGTATCGCTGTGATAGGAATCGTGTTCTCAGTGGCAAATCTGACGGTGGCGGCGTGTTAATTATCTTTATATCAGTAAAAAAAAAGTTGCTTGAAAATATTTGAGTTTTGGCAAAAATTTTGATAACACAAATTCTATTTTTAAGTTATTATAGTGCTGTCGACGCTCTCAGCTATCTCTGTTAGTTATTACATTATAAAATTAAACTGACGGCGTATGATTTTTGATGTTACAGGTTTGCCAATCTGCTTTGTAATTAGTATTATTGTTTATTCATAAAATATTATGTTGTGGATAATGGTGTTGGTTGCGTAATTACCTGTTATTGTTTATTTAAGTGTTAGAATTAAGCTTGTACGCAATTGTTTGTTATCCCAAATAAAATAAAATAAAATAAAAATAAAAACATGTTTTGGTCTTTGTGTCACAGGCCGCAACAATTTTTTTTAGGGTTAAAAAATAACGTTCTTCAAAATTAACGATTTAAAGTGGAAAAATTTTCACGTCTTTCACGACGACTTTACATTATTTCGCCGGTGGGCGTGAATTTCAAAACTACTAGTCTCATAATGTCAAAATCTCGACATTATCTCGACAAAAGTCGATAAAAATTTGTTATACATCGAAAAAACATATAGACAAAATTTCCTCGTTTGCGCATCTTCGGCCCGCTGCTAAAGGACAATAAGATACTTTTTACCCCAGAAAAATGTACGGTTCCCGAGCTGTAAACAAATTTTGGCGCAATGGAGTTGCGGGCGGCATCTACAATAGTATCGGTGGATGATAGAACGGTGATAATTTTCTTTGTAGCTATTTTCACTCCAACATCTAAGAACCTGTAATGTAACAACTCTCATATTCCACGAACCACAGTAATGGAGACGTCAAATATATGTCACCAGTTCGCGCTCCAGTGGCCACGTCGATCAGTCAACGTCAAATGAACGGATAAAACATCCAAATAAAGTCGCAGTGTTTGTGCCAAACTCGGCCAAAACGTAACGTAATAAGTACCATATCTGACATGCATTGGTTTGTCACATCCTGCATATATTACACCTGTAGGCGTCGCATGGTCACCACAGAAACGGTTTCTTTCTACGGAAGAATAGACAAAGTGACAGTGAGACAATGGAAATCAGCCATTTTGACGATAAAATATGTCAGTATGCCGATTCTTTCCCATGTCTACTGTTATGCTAGACCTGCGTACCATGCATACCGTCGTAGACAAACGAAAAAAATTTGACAGTTTTATCGGAAAAACATTGGAGAAAAAGTTTCTTTCGTCTCTCGATTTCTTCCGCTTTTGAAAATCTATATGTCAAGCATGACAACCATTTTTATCCGCTTTTGACATTTAGTTTCTTGATTCTTTTTGTTTTTTAATATGGCACTTCGGCTATAAAACAATGGCTAGTGTCGAGTAAATGGCGGCAAATTCAAAATATCGATGTATAGCAACCCTGTCTATAGCCGGAATTATAGTTTTGATCTACAAACTACGAGTAATAAACTTCTTTAGGTTTTATTATTCGTATTTCGTAGATCAAAACTATAATTTCGACTATAGATTGGGTTGCTACAAGTCGTATTTTTGAATTTGCCGCCATTTACACGACACTGGCCATGGTTTTATAGCCGAAGTGCCATATTAAAAAAAAGAGTCAAGAAACTAACTGTCAAAAATATAATATTGGCAGTTGCTATAATGGTTGCTATGGAAAAAGTTTCTTGTCTTTGTCCACTGAAACTCAAGTCGATGGGTGGCGCCATGCTCGGGAAATAGATATGTAGACATGGGAAAGAAACTGCCATTACTTTCTTCCGAAGAATCGACTGGGGAAGGCCGTGCTAGCTATGCTGCAGCAAGATCACTCTCTCCTCCTTTGCCATCATAACCCAGTGGGACGGACGACCGACACGACTGGCGAGAGATCAGGCGCGGGAATTTTTACATGCCCATCCGACGCATGGATCATTTTACTTGTCAGAAAATCAAGTAATCAGCCTGCATTGTCCTAACCAAACTTGGAAATAAAACGATTCTAACGCGGGATTCGAACCCACGACCCCCGAGTCGAGAGCCACGCTCTAAACCACTACGGAGGGGTTACCACGACGAAGCGATATCGTTATTGGATTTAAATACCAGAATTCTCCTAACGGTGTTTATATCGCTAAAGGAAGAACATTAGGGGTTATCTCCTTAACGATGTCTCCGAGAGGGGGTTTAGGGGGGCTGGGGGGAGGGGGTAAATTGTATATTACGTCCCGGGTAAAGGGGTAATAAGTATATTGAATACGGGTAAATGGGTATTTGAGATAGATAGTGTTATCGGCTGTTATGTACAGATAGGTATCTATTTTATCTATCTAGGTGTCAAATACTTCCATCCATACTCATATTACAAATGCGAATGTTCGTCTGTCTAGTCTATGTTTCCGACTGTTACTAATTCTTCACGCTTAGTTCCTAATTGCAAATTGTTCAAACTATATTATTATTGTGATGTCGTCATGTCACACATTGGTCCCAGCAGAAAATCAGTGCAGCAACGTGCTGCTTATGCTGAGCTGGGGTCCATTTTTCTGAGATCACACAACATAATGTTCAATTATTTGATCTGTGTCCTTGTTTTTTCGTCCTTTGTAAATATTGTGTTGTATTATGTGCAAAATAAACTTTTCTTATTCTTAATCTTAAACCGCCAAACCGATTTCGATAATATTTAGTACTGCCTGTGACCCTGTAAATAATACTCGGAATCTCGTAGGAACCAAACATTTTTCATTGACAATAAAATGTTAGCTCTAAGTCTTACTCTATTTCTGTGGCCATCTCTCAATCCAAGGTTCAGAGCCTATTCAGCGCCGAGCTACGCAGGCCGCAGCACGGTGCAGCAAGCCACCATTCCACCGCGGCGCGCGCTGTCCACGGCCACGCGGCGCACGCTGTGCACGGCCACGCGGCGCACGCTGTCCACGGCCACGCGTACCCAAAGGGTAAAAACGGGACCCTATTACTAAGACTTCGATGTCTGTCCGACTGTCCGTTTGTCTGTCACCAGGCTGTAACTCAAGAACCGCTATAGCTAGACTTCTGAAATTTTCACAGATTATGTATATCTGTTGCCGCTATAACAACAAATACTAAAATCAAAGTAAATTAAATATTTAAGGGGGGCTCCCATACAACAAACGTGATTTTTTTACAACTTTTTGCTCTTTTTTTTTTTTTTTTTTTTTTTTGGTCCAGGGGGTTTTTGTCATTGACATGTCAACCCCATCGTATCCGCCTTAACGAAATTCACTCATCAACTTCCAGCAATAAATTGTAAATAGCCAAGGCTGCATTAGACCTAGGCATGTGCAAACAACTCAGGATCCATCCCACATCTAAAAGATTTATATTAAATTGATTTATGAGTAAACTTCTTTTACTTCTATTCTTGACACATTCCATCAAAACATGCCAGACATCATCTATTTTATTACAACTTTCACAAATAGCTGAATCTTCTATCTTCATTAAAAATGCAAATGACTTTGATAGAATATGTCCTGAACGGATTCTTAAGGCTGTTTTTAATAATTTTCTACTTATGTTACTATCTGCAAACCAAGGGATATGAAGAGGCTCACATTGGATTGTTTTATACCATATTCCTTTTGTTTTACATCTCTCATCAAAATATTCTTTCCACAGATAAAATATTTTGTTTTTAAATTTTGATAACAATTCCGAATAAAAAGGTTTTATGGTTAATTCACTCCCAGATGAACATGCTTCTTTTGCTAATTTATCTGCCTCTTCATTACCTGATAATCCAATATGAGACGGGACCCACTGTAACTTTAAATCAATTTGTCTATTATCACATTCATAAATACATCCCAGAATATTATAAGCAATCGATATCCCTCGTAATCCCGTCGCACATCGGACGATATGTTGTAGTGCACTCTTACTGTCTGACATAATAACAATTTTTCTCAAATTACTTTCAATAGCATATTTTAGAGATTCATAAATACCAATTAACTCTAATGACATAATTGAAACTTCTCCTATCACTTTAAACATAAAACTTTGATCATTTGTTGGATCATAGATTCCTACCCCTCGTGCAGAACTACTTTTAGAGCTTTACTTACAACTTACTTTTTCCTTACAAGAACTTAAAAATAGTATTAAAAATAAAGATACGGCGCCAGGGGATGATGGTATCACATACTCTATGATATCTTCGCTTCCAGAAAGTTTATCAGTCTTTCTATTGGATATTTACAATTTGATTTTTAATACTGGACAGATTCCATGGCAATGGCGGGAGGTGGTTATTTTACCGATATCTAAAGTTAATCAACATGGGGCCGATTTAAAACTGAGACCTATTTCTTTGATGACCTGTATTTGCAAAATTTTTCATAATATGATTCTTAAACGTCTTGAATGGTTTGTTGAAAAAAATAATGTATTATCATCTGCAACAGTAGGTTTTAGAAAGTCTCAATCTTGTATGGATAATTTAGTTCGTTTAGTTTCTTATATTCAAATTGGGATGTCTGATAATATGCCAACTCTTGTCTGTTTCTTGGATATCGAGAGTGCTTATAATGATGTTTTAATAGATAAAATGATTTTAAGTTTGGATGAAATTAATGTTGGTAAAAAAATTTGTAAATACTTATGGTCTTATTTGAAGGAGAGACACTTAAAAATTAAAAAAGATGATGGACTAGGAGATTTTATACGATGGACTTTTAAAGGCTTGGCGCAAGGAGATCCGCTCTCTCCTACTCTTTTTAATTTAGTAACCCGAAAGATTTGTAAATTAGTTTTGGATGAAGGAATTGGTGTTTCTCAGTTTGCTGATGATTTTGCTATTTTTTTAAAAGATAAAGACCTTAATGAATGCGCGAGAAAAATTCAAAGTGTTCTTGACAAAATAATTGTAGTATTAAATGAAATTGGTTTAAAATTATCTATAAACAAAACAAAATTTTGTGTTTTTAGCAGAGGAAGGAGAAAAAATATACCGGTTTTAAATATTTATAATAATCAATTGTCTTCAGTAGATTATTATAAATATTTGGGTGTATGGTTAGACAGGAGTCTCCTTTGGGGTAAGCACATTAAAATGACGGAAGAAAAATGTAATAAGTATTTAAATATTCTAAAGGTTCTCGTGGGAACGTCATGGGGAGTTCATCCAATACATATGAGAAGTTTATATTTTGCATTAATTAGATCGAGACTTGATTACGGTAGTATTTTATATGCTAGTTCAGCTAAAAGCAATATTTCTAGATTGGATAAAGTTCAAAATCAGGTGTTAAGAATTATAGGTGGATTTATTAGGAGTTCACCTATTCATTGCATGGAAAGTGAGCTGAGCATTCCACCACTATTTATAAGAAGACAATTTTTAGCATACAAATATATTTTAAAATCATATTCTTGGAAAGATAATATAACAGTAGATCTAATAAAAGAGCTTAGTCTTAAATGTCAAGGTCGATATTGGTATAGGAAAAAACTCCCACTTTTAGTTAATGTTTACCGTGAAACATGCAATTTAGAAATTTACTCTAGTCATGTGCTGGATCAGTTTTGTTTGGATATATGGTTGTCTCAAATAGACATAAGGAGCTTTGTTATCCCCAATTTAAGCAGTGTTAAAAAAGCTAAGGATGAATATGAGCCAAATAATTTAAAATTTACAATTCAAGACGAAACTTTTTGCTCTTAATCAATAGCGGCAACACACAGGCAACTGAAATGTTCACAAAATACTTAATTTTATTTGTACTTTAATAATTAATAATTAAATTTAAATAAATTCAATAATTAAGGGGGGCTCCCATACAAAAAATACAATTTTTTATATGGGACCCTACTTTATTATTAAATTTTGCCTATTTTTGCTCTATAGTGGTACGGAACCCTTCGTGAGCGAGTCCGACTCGCACTTGGCTGATTATATTACATTGACTACGTCAATTCGTGCGTAGCGTGTGCGTGGGTTGCAGTGGACACAGTCACATATATTTTCTTACAAAGCGAAGCTTGACGCGCGTGCGTAGTCTCTCCGTGCGTCGCGGTGGAATGGCTGCTTCATGACCACAGATTATTACTAAATAGTTACTACGCTACCCTCATGTCATGACTCTTGCATTAAAAGCACATTTCGTTGCAAAAGCTGCATGCATTGATTTTCTTGTCGAAGCTTATCTTTGTATCGCTATCTCAATAACTTCCTCCTTTTTGAAAGTCGGTTAAAAACGCTGCGTCGCGTGTCAGCGGGACTTACCGTTATACATACTAATTAAAGTCGGCGCGGGTCTGATTTGAGTTCCGCGGGATAATCGCACGGAAACTATTGCGTTATGGTCTAAGTTTGGTAGGGTTGGCACAAATGTTATTACTGAAACAGGTGTGTCGCAAAAATATTGTTTGTAACGTGGTAATTGTACATTTTTCAGGGATGAAAATAGCGTGCGTTCTTTTTCGGGACTTAAACTCATAATAATAACAATAAAATATCTATGGACTGAAGTAGGTATGTTTATTTAAATAGCGTACTACGAGTAGGTGACGCCCGCTATTCGGTTGCGCCTATTCGCGGGAACCGTTCTTTTTTCTGAATAAATAGTATGCTATGTCCTTTCCTGGGTCTCAAATATATTATAATAGTGTCTGTATTATCGTGAAGAGGGAACAGACAGACAGGCAGGCAAATAACAACAGAATTTCAACAAAGTAGAGCTGTATATATTCAGTTAATTTAATGAAAATATCCACCATAATGTAGAATACATGTAAACATTTTAAAATTCTATAAAACAGCACTTAAATTTACGTAGAGAATAATGAGCATTTACCACAAAGCGCTCACTTTATGCGCTATCTTCACTCCATATTTTATACGCAAAAAACTGCTTAAAATTCAAATTACATCATTTTATGTCTTCACCATGCATGCTTTTCTTCGCGATGACAGCCCTGTAGACGCACGGCTTTTTTTATGGAAATATTATTTAGGGTCAGTACACATTGCAGGCGCGGCGATGCGATGCTATTTCACCGACTTCCGGAAAGGACAATCTTTGTTACGTAAAAATAAGAATAAAAATTGTAGTACGTTTTGAAGACTACTACAAAACGTACTGCAATCTTTGTTTTATTTCAGTAGTTTAAATAAAAGAAGTTTAATAAAGATAATGTACAATTTTATTTAAATAAATGAAAAAATTCGAGCGCATTATAGGGTATACGTTGACTACTTGTGATCTATAATAGAATTTATGCAAAATATTTTCACCCTGTCGACAGCCCTGACGTATGGGGGCTCTTATTATGTAAATAATAACGTCGGCGGTGCGGTAATGATGCAGCAAAACGTTTATCGTCTGAGGGTCAATTCATATTGTATCAGCATGCCTGGATGTAATGTGTACCGACCGAAAGTTTGTATGGTTATTTGTGCTGGTAGCTTGAACGCTTGTTTATATGCCAGTCCACTCTCCGCTGAGTGTCGATACTAAATTTGTTAATGCGATAGTGTGTTTGTCTGTCTGTTACCTTTTTGGCGCAAGCCCTTTTAGGTGTAACTTAGGTATGAATGTTGATAGTTCGAGTCTTGTAAAAGAACAAAGGGTAAGGCTTGAAAATACGAGATATTATGTGCTATAAACGTATTTGGTCACAATGAAGTTGTGGGTAATTTGTGTGTTTGTCTGTGTTTCTCTCTCTGTTAGGCCGTGTTCAGACCAAACTGACTATACGCCGCTGAATGTGAGCAGGCTCACTGTGAGCCCCAGTGTGAACGTGAAAATCACACAAAATATACGGTATCGAATGTCCGCGCCTATGCCTAGCGTAATGGCGTATTGTCCGTTAGTAGTGTGAACGAAAAAGTGAATTTATATGAAAATACTTACAATAAACTCCGTAACTCTCGCTCACATTCAGCGGCGTATTGTCAGTTTGGTGTGAACACGGCCTTACGTCTTCACGCTTTAACTACTTAACCGATTTTGTTGAAAGAAGCAAAGTAAGTACTTTTAAGTTCTATTGTATGTAGCATTGTTTTTGGCTTGAAAAATGTAAGGTTACTCCGATATACGAAGCTTCGGTTAGCATCTAATTATTGTTCTAGCCACCTCTTTACCATATTAGTATACCTACTACCTATTCTCTATTATCTATATTCTATACCATCAAGTAAATAACTACCCCCTCTATAAGGTAATGAGGCAGACGTTGTGTATTAAAACTTTTCTCACGGCTCATCCGTCGCGCAATTTATTCATCGAAATACTCGTCGCGTATACGGTGTGGGATATTTACTGGCACTGATGGAAGCTAGTAGCCATTATTATTATCTACTATCTAAATTTATTGCAAAAAAGACGGTTGGAGAGTAGTGTTTTGTGTCGAACTCGAACTCGAACTCGAACTCGACTCGAACTCGGTTGTCTGTAAAGTCGGTTTACTGACGATAGTTGAACGTGACAACGTCATAGCCTTAAATGGAACGCCTCAGAGCGAAGTAACGCCGCATATTGCGTCATGTTTTTTCGTGCGCGTAGCCCATATCGAATTAGTTATAAGACGGTGTCACGTAAAAAAAGTAAAATTAAAAAAAGATTGAACATTGCGGGCTTTGAGCGCGGCGACCGAATCAAGAAATTACGTAACGAATAAAACCTAACATACCCCACGCCGACCGGCACAGCGGGGCGGCGTTGCCGTGCATCGTCGTTTCAGTTCGGCAGACTTCGGCGCGGTGTTAGTGTGCGTGCGACTAGTTGTATGCGAATTATAATTGCATATTGATGCTATGCAATAGCTTTACCGCGGCAGTCCCCGGGTGCCACACCTATTTTTTATTGTTTTGTTCAAAATAAATGGGAACGGACTATTTTTAAGTTTTAACCGACTTCCAAAAAACGAGGAGGTTATATGTTCGGCTGTGGATATTTTTTTTTTTTTTTTTTTTTATTTTTATTTTTGTATGTTCAACGATTACTCCGCCGTTTGTGAAGTGATTTTCGAAATTTTTGTTTTGTTGTATTAGGTTTCACTCCAATTTGGTCCCATTTTCACAAAGGTGGTGACCTGATGATGGGATCCATGAGTAATCGAGGGAACTCCTCGAAATTTATATGGAAACATATGGTGATTTTGGTTTTATGTGAAGTGTACTAAGAATACGCTACCAAAAAGTCAAATATTGGGTCAAGGTATACCATGGTTTCGATGATGCTGAGAGAACTCCTGATTCCTTATAGATACACGTTTGGGAGTTTCGGCGTTGTTTTAAGAACAGAAAGCATAAACTACTATGCTATTCATATTCATCATCATAATCATCATCATCATCATCATCATCATTACCACGTCGTGTTAAGGCCACGAATGTCTCATGGCACAGAATAGATAATAGTACAAGGCATACGTATGGATATACTAATAATAATAATGATGTACTGTATAACAATTAACAACACCTGTTTGTTTTTAATACACGGCGGTCGGCGTCGGTCGCCGCCCAGCGCCGCCGCGCGAAGACAGAATATCGAATACTTTACTAACTACTTTATAATATACAGATCGAATACTTTACTACTTTATAAAATTTTAATAGACAAATAGAATTAAAATAAAGTTATTTTAAAAAGAGCATTTAAACAAAACAAAGTCATTAAGTGTCTTTTTAATTAGTTATACTTATTAATCGATAGATGGTGCACTAAGTACCTATCGATTTGAATTCTTGATAACAAGAACAGCTGTCAATAATTATGATAATATTAAATATTATGCTACGCTACATCCTATGCAAGTTTGTACAATTTTTTATCTGATAGATCCTTCGATCGTGGAAAAACGAGACACAATAGCCTTTCTATTGTTATCGCAATCGCCGGTGACCGCTTCGGGCTTGAAATATTAAAATTTTTAAATTACTTAGCACAATATGTTCACTTCACTGATAATATTATATTATTTTGTGAGTGTGAGTTGTGACTCTTAACAAATTGTAATAAGATACGTAAAATATACGCGAAGATTTATCTACTAGTGTAACTAAAAAGAGTGAAATTATTATTATTTTTAACAAAAAATTAAAACCGACTTCCAAGGTAAAAACAATAATAACATTAATGTGAACTAAAAAGTATTAAATAATTTTTACTATCTAATAGTGCCTTTTTCCGAATTCGGCTAAACCTCAACTATTTCTGTACTCAATCTTCATAATTTTGAAGTCGGTGCCAGTTCCAAAAATTTTAAATATACTGTCAGAGGACTGAAGATTCAGATATCTGGTACCGACTTCAAAATAATGAAGATTGAGTACAGAAATAGTTGAGGTTTAGCCGAATTCGGAAAAAGGCACTATTAGATAGTAAAAATTATTTAATACTTTTTAGTTCACATTAATGTTATTATTGTTTTTACCTTGGAAGTCGGTTTTAATTAGTTGGACTATAGCAGGCTCTATAGACTACAATACCAATATAGCCTTCATTACGCGAACCAATCCCGCTTTATCCCAAATCCCGTCCAAAAATTCCGGAAAAAAACTAATATCAAATACGGTGTTCGCTGATCTCCAAAATCCTGGTGCTGTGATGGTATTATGTAAGATGATATTTATGTATTGACAAAATATACTGGGTGGAAGGAGAATATACAAGGTATAACAAAACTAAGTGATAAAGTATTATCAAGTATACACATTACACACCTTAAAGTATTAAGGCGTGTAATGTGTATATGTCCCTAAGGCCGTGTTTCTACCTGCAAGACAACTGTCACGAGAAGTGTCTGACCATAGATATCAGAAGCAACCTGACAGTCTGTCTGACAGCAGCTTGCGAGTGTAAACCCCGTAGCAAGAGTTGCGCGACAATTTGTCAAGCGCTTCCTGCGAGTAGTTGCGACAACATGTCTGCGAAGACTCGCGACAGATCTCGCTGCGTGTCACCGCAGATATACTGTCTAGTTTCCGCGAGCTTCTCGCACGACATTTATTGCTGCGATAAATTGCAGGAATTAGTATGAAATGTAAACAATATTGCAAGAAACTCACGCAAGACTTCCGCGAGTTTGCTTGCAGGTGGAAATACGGCCTTTATATAGAGTTCGCTGTGAAAGTAGCAGCGCTGATATAGCAATTTTTTGTGATTTGTGACAAGAGACAAGCATCCAGCGTCATGAATTTTCCCAAACAAAGGTGATCAGAAAGTTACTCTTTCAGCGCTACTGCTTTCACAGCGAATTCTATTTACACATATAAACAGTTCAGCGGTTTGGTCGTGAAGAGCTAACAGACAGACGGACGGATTCATCAGATCGCTCATTGCTGGATTTTTTATTAATCCTTCCATCGGGGATTCTTGGAAATCCTATTGTATTCTATTGTTGTCGCGATCACCGGTGCCCTTAGGGTCAATTCAGACAGCAACGCGACGAGGCGAGGCGAGGCGCGGCGCGGCATAAAATGCATCTACGCGTCGCGTTGTGGTCTGAATCAACCCTTTTGGGGCTTGAAGGATTAAATTACTTAGTTTATGTAGTGTACATTATCATAATGAATTGAAACTAATATCCCAGTTAATTGTTAACCGTAAGTCAGGTTTAACTATCAGGTGTTAACTCCCAGTTAATCTGTCGTATTAACTGTATCGGTCGACAGCTAACTATTATTGTAATTGATATTACGTTATTGTATTAGGGTTATAGTTTAGTAGCTTTGTGTGGTTAAGTAACTGAACAGCTTAAGCCATAAGATATGCTCATTTTTCATGAGGAAGTCAAAAGTAACTCTATCAGCGCTGCTACTTTCACAGTGAACTCTATACAAGGAACACATACACACCCTAAAGTATTATCACTTGGTTTTGTTGCACACTGTATAATGTTTACTGTAATAGTAGCAGCGCTGAATGAATTAATTTGTTTTAATTTTGATATAGGAAAAATCATGATGTTTCCATCCGACCTCTACGTTCGCTAGTGTTAGTAAAATATCAAAATGCAGCAACTAACAAAAAAAATGCTTGATAGTAATAAAAAAGAATGTTCTAGGGCTCCCGTAGTATAAGGGTTTCGTTTAAAAAATCGGTTGTCTGTAAAGTCGGTTTACTGACGATAGTTGAACGTGACAACGTCATAGCCTTAAATGGAACGCCTCAGAGCGAGGTAACGCCGCATATTGCGTCATGTTTTTTCGTGCGCGCAGCCCATATCGAATTATAAGACGTTGTCGCTCAAAAGAGCTCCTTGACAAAATCCGAAACTCTAAAACATTTAGTAAACACAGCTAATAGGTAATTCTCGCCAGTCACCGCCCCTGATAAACGAGTTTCTAATCAATTTTATTAGCACTGAAGCAGCAGGGATTTTTAGGGTTCCGCACGTAGGAACGCTTAATAATCGGCCAAGTGCGAGTCGGACTCGCGCTCGAAGGCTTCCGTGCCGATAAAGAGCAAAAATAGGCAAAAAATCGTGTTTTGTATGGGAGCCCTCCTCAGTTTTTTATTTTATTTTAATATTATTATTAATTATTAAAGAACACATACAATCAACGATTTAGCGAAAATTTCAAGTGTCTAATAGTTACCATTACTGAAATCGAGCAAAAAAGGCCAAAAAAATCACGTTTGTTGTATGGGAACCCCCCTTAATTATTTATTTTATTTTGTTTTTGGTATTTGTTGTTAGAGCGGCAACAGAAATACATAATTTGTGAAAATATCAGAACTCTAGCTATAGCCGTTTTTGAGATACAGCCTGGAGACAGACAGACGGACAGACAGACGGACAGACAGACGGACAGACAGACGGACAGACAGACGGACAGACAGACGGATAGACAGACGGCTAGACAGACGGACAGACAGTCGGACAGACATCGAAGTCGCAGTAATAGGGTCCCGTTTTTACCCTTTGGGTACGTAACCCTAAAATAGACGGGTTGCACTCCGGGAGTGCCGGCAGAAGACTTGATTATTAACGTTGTGCAATTTTTTTTAACCCATTTTTTTATGAAAATCGATTTTTAAAATATTGATTTTTTTAATTAATTGAAACCAGGTTACAATTTTTTTAACCCTTTTTTTAATAAAATCGATTAAAAATATATTTTTTTAATTACTCGAAACCCTTACAATCGATTAAATTTTTAACCCATTTTTTATGAAAATCGATTGTAAAAAACGATTTTTTTTAATTAATCGAAACCCTTACAATCGATTAAAAAATATCGACAATCGAAAAAAACAATCGATTGTTCGATTAATCGATTTCGATGTTACAACACTACTCTCCAACCGTCTTACGGTTTTTCGATCAGCACGAGAATCTGACGCGAGTTTCACAGTTTTTACCCATCCCACAAAAGTGCTCGACGCCGCTAAAGAAGTTTTCACTTCAAAAAGTGTTTTACGTGTACTTTAACGCAACGGAGTTGCGGGCATGCATCATATATCAACATCCTAGAATACCTCTAAAGACTAAGTGCTGCCGTTAGCTACTAAGGGTTTATTCAGATCTCACGAAATCGAAATCTGTCAAATCCATACAAGTTTATGCCGCGTCGCGCCTCGCCTCGCCTCGTCGCGTTGCGGTCTGAATTGACCCTAAGTCACAAACGGCATCGTTCAGTAAACGCTTGTAACGGTGAGGTAGAATTATACAGAACCCTCGCGCGTACTCCGACTCGCGCTTGACCGTTTTTTATGACAGTCACCGTCCGAGGCGAAGTTGTTTATGTTTCGATAAAATTTTTATGAAGCTCCTCTAAAATGCAAATGAGGGTTTATCAAATCAGCGGTGTTTTTTCAGATTCTATGATTCTATGGTTTCAAACCTCGTAAAAAATGTTAGGCTGTGTTTTCACTGAAGCGGAGCGGAGCTTAGCGGTGCCCGAATTGACCAATCGTGCTATTCCAGCGGAATGGGAGCGAAGATTTCGAGCATGGTGCAATCACCATGCTAGAGTGACTATTAGAGTCATCTGCAATGTACGTCATAAATACCTTGACAATATTGATAACTTTTGCAGGTTATATCATCGTCTTATGTAAGCAACTTTCAATAAAACCCACTTGAGAACTCGCGAAAACTCGTGAAAAGTCGAGAAAACTCGAAAACTTTTCAACTGTTATAATTTAATTTTCGTAAACAATGTTATTTTGTGTTATTGTAAATGTTTTAGAGTTTATTTGAGATGATGCCTTCGTCGGGGTATTGAAATTTGTAACTCTTTTTGCTTGTTCATAAGCTTAGGGGCCGGTTTCACCACATCCTGCTATCCACAACTTACTTTGACTTACGGCGGTTCAGAATATTCAATCTATCTCTGGTTTGACTTAAGACCGATCGCAGCTAACATTGAATTGACATAAAATAGATAGCTATTCCTATCTATAGTAGGGCAAAACCAGAGATAGATCAAATATTGGGAACGGCCGGGCCGTATATGCCAAGTTGTGGGTAGCCTTATGCATGTACGTGTATGGAGAATCTGTCAAATAAGTTGTGGATAGCCTATCTGGCGCTTTATCAGGAAGTTGTGAAACAGGCCCTAAATGTTTTTAACCGATTGCGTCAAGATGGTTTTATTTTTCAACACCTCTATGATCGTGTGGTCAAGAGGCTAGAGCGATTAATTCTGAAGAACGTTTGTTTCCAAGTTTGGTTATGACAATGCGGGCTGATCATCTGATAGTCTGACCAGATGATCCATGCGTCGGATGGGCATGTAAAAAGTCCTGCGCCTGATCTTACCCCAGTTGAGTCGGTCATCCGTCCCACTGGCTCACACGGTCACACCCCATAGACAGAGGACGTGTGTTCCTGTGCGCTGCGTGCACTTATAGAGCCCACATCTTCCGAGCCAAGTGCGACGCTTTAATTATTTTTAACAAAAAATTAAAACCGACTTCTAAGGTAAAAACAAAAATTACATCCTTATAATATGAACTAAAAAGTATTAAATAATTTTTCCTATCTCATGGTGCCTTTTTCCGAATTCGGCTAAAACTCAACTATTTCTCTACTCAATCTTCATAATTTTGAAGTCGGTGCCAGTTACAAAATATGTTTCAAATATTCTGGCATCTGGATTCAGCTATATCTGGTACCGACTTCAAAATTTTGAAGATTGAGTACAGCAATAGTTGAGTTTTAGCCGAATTCGGAAAAGGCAGCATTAGATAGGAAAAATTATTTAATACTTTTTAGTTCATATTATAAGGATGTAATTTTTGTTTTTACCTTAGAAGTCGGTTTTAATTTTTTGTTAAAATAATAATTTCACTCTTTTTAGTTTTTAGTTACCTAGTACTAAACTATCGCGGACTATGTACGTAAATAATATACCTGTATAATAATATTATTCTACGTATCTTGTTGCAAGCTTACCGGTGAGCAAGACACAATAGAATAACAATAGATTTCTAAGAATCCACGATCGAAGGATACAAACTAGGTATTAGCAACAAATTATAAGTATCGTGCTGAAACCGGTCTCGAACGCTTCAACTCCCAAGCGGCCACATTGTGGTGTTGTCTATACTTATTATAAAACAAAGTCGCTTATTTTTCCCTCATGTCCCTTTGTTCCCTTTAATCTTTAAAACTACGCAAAGGATTTTGATGATTCTTTCAGTGTTAGATAGCCCATTTATCGAGGAATGTTATAGGCTATATTTTATCACGCTAAGACTAATAGGAGCGAAGAAAAAGAGGAAAATGTGGAAAAAACGGGAGAAATTATTTGGAAGGGCTAACTTGAATGCGCTAATCTCAGGAACTACTGGTCCGATTTGAAAAATTCTTTCAGTGTTAGATAGCCCATTTATTGAGAAAGGCTATAGGCATAATTTTTTTTAGTGGCTATATATTTTATACCCGTGCGACGCCGGGGCGGGTCGCTAGTATTAAGTATATAAATTCGGACATCTATTAATAACTATTAGATAGGAATAATTATTTAATACTTTTTAGTTCATATTATAAGGATGCTATTATTGTTTTTACCTTAGAAGTCGGTTTTAATTTTTTGTTAAAAATAATAATTTCACTCTTTTTAGTTACCTAGTAAGCCATCGCGTACTATACGTAGAATAATACACCTGTATATTATTCTACGTAGTAATACTAATACATAGTAATTATCCACAGCCGAACATATAACCTCCTCGTTTTTTGGAAGTCGGTTAAAAATTAAACCACTAGACCGTTTCTTTAAACCACTAGATCGAGTCGTTACGCTACTGCGTGACCTATAAACTACTGTATGTTATTTATACTGTGGCATTTAACCCTAAAGTTAATGTCCTTAATTACGGCGTCGCGTCGCGTTTGAAAAATTGCCGCGCGAGGTGAGTCGACGCGGCGGCTGGCGAGTGTTTTAATTAAAACGATATAAAACAAACGCGAGACAAGTGGGGGGAAGGGGGGTGGGAAGGTACAGGGAAGTTTGGACTGTATTAAAGGTGGAAGTTAAAATACTGAATGCCTATGTTTTTGTGTAGAACTAGCTGAGACTGGACAGATGTTGTTTTGCCAGGGCCTGGAAATGGAAACGCGTTTGCCAGTATGGTCTTTATTTTAAGGTGAAAGTTTAAATGCTGAATACCTAGGTTTTGTGAAGAACTAACAAGCCCACAACACGGTTGTGCAGAATTTTTTTGGGTAAAAACTATTTCTTAACTCTTTGTCCTTTCTTGGGACTTATCGCTAAAATCGGCTCGGCGGCTTAAGCGTGAAAGTGCGTGACAGGCAGACACTCTTGCATTTATAATATTAGTATGGATTCGTAGTATTTTGTCAACCCTGTCTCGCATTGCCAATATCGGTATAATCACTTGATTACAAAAAAAAATCGGACCCAATAATGCCCCAAAGTTGGCAGCTTGCCAGCGATTTTTGTTCGTGTACGATCCTCGCTCCTAATTGCTCGTTTACGCGGTTTAGTTAAACGACTGTCGTTTACAACGTGCGATTTAAATGGTCCGATACGATATCGGTAGCCTAAAGTAAAATAGTTGTAAGTACTCAAGTAGTTGTTTCTTGTAGGCTGTAACTTAGTTTCGATGAAATTCCTCTATTGCGCAGAAAAGTCATTGTATCGTGAAAAAAATTATCCTCATTTCGAACCTGAAATACGGAGTAACTTTTTCCCAATATCCAATTTTTAATCATACGTGATACGAATCTAGGCAATATTGTAATGTTCTTTCTATAATTCTAGTCTATCCACGACTTATTTGATAGATTCTCCATACTTTATATTCTGACAATTTAACTAGACTATCTAGCACTTATCAGGAAGTGGTGAAACAGGCCCTACATTTGTAAAATTTTCAAAATAATTAATTTTGTGGCTTAGAACTGGTAGATTCATTAGTCACTTCATTAAAGTCAACTTTTTATCGTACATTGAACATTTTGGAATCATTGATCATACGAGGGCGGCATTGAAAATTTCGGAATCAAGGAAGTGACACAACATTACTATTTATACAATGTGTTTATTGCTTTTCTGAGTATTCTCCGCGAAATTTGACACAATTTTCCATACGATGGAACCAATCATTGAAGCAACCATTACATTCGGAAGTTGGGGTCTCCAAAATGGCCGTTTTGTAGGCTTCCACAGCTTCTTCGGGTGATGAAAATCTCTGACCACGCAATTTATTCTTTATTTTAGGAAAGTATAGAAATCATCAGAGCTTAAGTCGGGGCTGTACGGCGGATGGTCTAATAATTCTGTTTTCTTGCTCTAAAAACTCATTTTCGAACACCCAAACTCGTGACTGGTTTTTAGTTTCGGTTTCGTACGCGTATATCCAGGATTCGTCACCTGATACGATGTTGTATACAGCATTTGAGGATCCTGCGTGGAATCTTTCGAGAGTTCTGACGCACCAAGTAACGCGAGCCGCTTTTTGCTCTTCACAGAGCAAATGTGGTATCCATCGGAAAAACAACTTTTTTAAACCTAATAATTAGGTTATTTACGTTGAACAATTATTGTTCATGCAATATTATTTATATTTGACTCATGCCAATGTCTAAAGTTGCCTGAATTTCGCGGTATGTCACATGTCGATCTTCCTCAACCAGCTTACGCACAGCATCAACGTTTTCTTGGGTGACTGCAGTTTTTGGACGACCTTGACGGGGATAATCACTGAGCTTGACACGTCCACGTTGAAATTCAGCAAACCAGCGATAAATTGTGGTTTTGGATGGGGCTTCATCACCAAATGCAGAAATCATCCGGTCAACATACTGTTTTTGTGTTAAACCACTTCGAAAGTCATAATAAATCATCGCTTTAGAATTTTCTCGAGTCAATTCCATTTTCTCAACGACTTAACAAGTTTGTCAAGACCTTGTGAAAAGACGGAGAATATTTTTTTAAATAAAAAAAAATACTGGTTGCACTCCGGGATTACCAGCAGAAGTGAAAACTTGATTATTAACGTTGTGCATTTTTTTAACCCATTTTTTATGAAAATGGATTTTTGAAAAATCGACAATCAAGTTGTTTCGATCAAGGTTTCGATCAAGTTTCGATCAAGTTTCGAGCAAGTTTTGAACAAGTTTCGATCAAGTTTCGATCAAGGTTTTGATCAAGTTTCGATCAAGTTTCGATCAAGGTTTCGATCAAATTTTGATCAAGTTTCGATCAAGTTTCGATCAAGGTTTCGATCAAGGTTTCGATCAAGTTTCGATCAAGTTTTGATCAGGTTTCGATCAAGTTTCGATCAAATTTCGATCAAGGTTTCGATCAAGTTTCGATCAAGGTTTCGATCAAGTTTGGATCAAGTTTCGATCAAGTTTCGATCATTTCGATCAAGGTTTCGATCAAGTTTCGATGAAATTTCGATGAAATTTCGATCAAGGTTTCGATCAAGTTTCGATCAAGTTTCGATCAAGGTTTCGATCAAGGTTTCGATCAAGTTTCGATCAAGTTTCGATAAAGTTTCGATCAAGTTTCAAATTGAGTTCGAGTTCGAGTTCGACACAAAACACTACTCTCCAACCGTCTTATGCGTTTTGTACGGTTTTTCGATCAACACGAAAATCCATCGCGAGTTTCACAGTTTTTACCCATCCTACAAGTGCTCAACGCCGCTAAAGAAGTTTTCACTTCAATAAATGGTATTAGATTTTTAAAACCAAGGAGTTTTCAATTAAAAAGATTTTAATATGACAGGAACAGTGGAAGTATTCCATTCCCGATATTTTTAGTGCAGCCTATGTATCCAACTGAAAACTCAGTGTTGCAATATCGGATCGCATGATCTAAACAACACGGATTAAACGATACGGACTTATTGCATTGGAATGTAGTTAATGTGGCGTCTCTCCAAGTCATTGGCAGATGCACTACTGTTCGTTATCTATACTGTGGCAGTCTTATTGAAGCTAATTTTAAATTTTGTGTAAATTGGGCAGAGCTTATCCGACTGTGCAAGAAGGGTTAAGTTTTTTTTTAATGGGTGTATTATGTACTTACTAGATGACACCCGCAATTCGTTTATCGCGCGGGAACCGTACATTTTTACTCAACAAGAACTATCTTACGTCCTTTGCTATATTTTGAAGTATGCCTATATCAAACACTCAAATCAGTACAGCTGTTTAAGTCTGAAAATGTGACAGACAGACAGACCGACAGACAGATTCACTTTAGCATCCATACTAATATTATAAATGCGAAAGTATGTCCTGTCTGTCTGTCTGTCTGTTACCTCTTCACGCCCAAACCTCTGAACCGATTTTGCTGAAACTTGCTATGGGGATACTTTGAGTCCCGGGAAAGGACATAGGATACTTTTTATCCCGGAAATATGTACGGTTCCCGCGCGATTTTGGTGCAACAGAGTTGCGGGCGTCATCTAGTTTATAATATTAGTAAGGGGGCGTTCAGAAATTACGTGAGGTTTTTAAGGGCTAAGGGCGTCGAGTCAAATCTAATCTGAGAGAGAGAGAAAAGAAAATTGAACAAAAAAACCTCACGTAATTTGTGGACGCCCCCCAAGGTCGTCATGTCCCGACTGCCACCTCCAGTTTAACTTAAAGCCTCTCCCAGACAGACGCGGCCTGCGGTGGCGGTCAGTTGGATGACTTGAGAGTTCTAGGAACGACACAGACACACGCGGCCACGCGGCCAACTGACCGCCACCGCCACCGCAGGCCGCGTCTGTCTGGGAGACGCTAAATGTGAAATTAATTTATCGTCATTGCGTGTCCCTTAATCACATGTAGGGAGTAAAGGGGTGGCCCTTTGTGGAATGTACGATGGAAATTTTAATATTTAACAAGGGTGGAATTTGTTGGTTTTTCAGCGTATATTATGGGTATTTGCTACCACAATAATTACTTACATGGTGATGGAAGTCCTTAAAATTTACATGGATACATGATATGGCGCAGCGCAGACGACAGACTACCCGTGGCGCACTTTTTAGTCTGTGGAAATAGAACCTATTCAATTATAATGCAGTAGCGCAGCCGACTTTTCGCGCGTCGTGTGCGTTACTGAATATAATTGCATAGGTTCTATTTCCCACGTAGACTAAAAAGTGCGTCACGGATAGTCTGTCGTCTGCGCTGCGCCTATAGCTTGTTTTTTTTTTATTATTGAAAACTTTATGTACATACAAGTACAAAGGTGGACTTAATGCCTTATGGCATTATCTACCAGTCAACCTTTGGGCGATACAGGAACAAAATTGTATCGAATAGAATTTGACTAAGTTTCGAAAGTAACTATGTATGTTTATTCCTTATATAAACGTTTTAAATTGGTCCGAATTTCAGTTCGTAAATTCTGCAATTTCCCGTTTTTCTTCGCCGAATCATTTATTAACCTCCCCCTCCCCCTCTCTCCCCCCTCAATACCGAGTGAATAATGAAGACGAATGTTAATTAGGTATTCCCTTAATTTCATTGGGAAATTTAATTATTTTGGGAGTGCCTTGGAGTTTTTACGTTGGGCAGTTGTAAAGTGTTCCTTATGTGGGGGTTGTAAGGTTGAAGAGTAGGTAAATGAATAGTGAATGGACTGTTTTTGGATGCCAAGTATTTTGGGAATATTAGGAGTAATGGTTGTCAAATGCCATAACAATGCGATATAACAGAATTATTGTATCTATATACATATAGGTGTGCTATGTGAGTTTCTGACACTTCTCACCGTGAGTATACTAACTAGGATTGTAATCCTTCGATCGCAGATTCTTGGAAATCTATTGTTATTCTATTGTTTTTGGCTTGATGGGTTAATGATATCAGACTAAACGTTTGATAACTGTGTCGTTACTAACGTTTGTAAACGATCTTTTAAAGCAGTAACTTTGTTAAGATATTGCATAGCTTTTGTCGCGGGCCTTGAGCGCGGCGACCGAATCAAGATATTCCGTAACGAAAATAAACCTAACACATCGTCTAACGTCGTTCCAGTTTGGCAGACTTCGGCACGGTGTTGATAAAAATGCAGTCCCCGAGTGCCACACGTATTTTTTGTTACTATCCTGGCACTCCCCGAGTGTTAATCTTATACAAAAAAATACATGTTATTATTTGTTAGTAGCCTATATCCTTTAGGCTCTAAAGAGCCTTTAGTCTTACAACATTCGATAGTTACAACTGCAAAGTTAGTGTCATGGCGCCCGGGCCGCAGGGCTCTAACTATCGAATGTAATTTGACTAAGCACACAATTAACTATCGAATACAACTTGCCTAAGCGTGCGTAAGGGTGCGTCCACATTTGTATCATTTTCGCGATCAGATCTCCGTCGCGTATCATCGAAGCGTGTCAAAATGATACGCGTATCATGATACGCCCCGATCGCTATTAACCGCGTATCTGATACTTGTCATATCAAATACACGCATGATCGGCAGAATGATCTAATAGGCGTCCACACTATGACACGCATACTTGATACGGCGCGATGATCGCGACGGAGATCTGATCGCGCAAATGATACAAATGTGGACGCACCGTAACGCGCCCGTGACGCGGGGCGGTGCGTTAATTAAAGCGTGTTTACACGACGTCCCCTACGCCGTAATCACCGGAGTTATTCATAAACGGCGAGCGGGGCCACGGAGCCGGCGGAGAGCGATTTGATTGAGCGGACTGGACGCGTTTGAAATTATTTGAAAGTGGATGTTGCTAGCCAGAAAATAGTTTTTCACGAGGAAAAGTATATAGCGGGTAGCGATTTGACTGAGCGGCTGGAAATGTTTGAATTGATTTGAAAGTAGGTGTTACTAACAATTGGACGGGAGAGCGTGGCTCATTTTTTGGGATTTACAGCAATGTTATGTCGTGTTGGGGGGTCTGAACTCTGAAGTAGATCTATAGATCTATTTAGCATATTTAATCAAAATCATTCTGCGGTTCAGGAGTTTAAACGTCACGAGGTAACAGAAAGGCAGTGTTAATATTGGCAATATTACGAGATTCAAAGTAAAATTTAAGAATTTGCGTTTAGATTTCTAAGTTGACACGCCAGCGCAGCGCCACGATAGGCAATCATCAACAAACATCTTTTCAATTTCGTTTTCGCTCGTAATTGTTCATTGTGGCTCGACATATCGATTCTTGAAACTTCAGAACGATAGCCACATTGTTTGGTATAGAGTCAAATCAGTTATTATTGTTTGCCACTTGGGGCCGAAATTTTTATACAAATTGTAGTCTCCGTTATCACGTTAAGAAGTGACATTTACTTACACTGAACTCTCTGTAACCTATCGGCAATCGTTAATTTCGTGGCCCCGCCTCAAGTATTTCACTTTGTAGCTAACGTCTAATTTTCGTCTCGTGTGATTAACGCTTAAGTTGTGTTATGTGTAACACGTGTATAGGCGGCTTTATTACTGAGTTCTTAGAACCATGTAGTGTGTATACAGCGCTTAAATTTACATACATTAATCTTCTGTTGGCGATTAAATTCCTAAATGGCTGGACCGATTTAGATAAAAAAATTTGTACGTATTTGGGCGAAAACGGGGAAGTATTAAATCGCCCATGACTATTAACAATGTCGGATGTGCAAAATCGTCATTTTTATTTTATTTCATTAAACATGTCCTTCTAACCAAGGCTATCATTAGCTGAAAAGATAAAATCTATATTTTGCATAGTTTCTGAAATAGCTACATTAAAAATGTCGTATATTACTAAGAAAGTCCGCTAACAATGTCGGATAGTCACTACCTACGTTGTTAACGGGACGCGGGGGCGAGTGAGAGCGCTCGATGTGCCACTTCCGACTATATTAACGGAGGAAATGGACCTCGCACTGTCACTTGTTTTTTTGCAACCTTAGTCATATTTTTTAAAATTTTGGATGACATTTTTAATGTCTACAAGATCAGCACGGCTAATTAAACCAGGTACTCAACGAAATTAAGAAAAATATAGTAATAGGGAAAAATGCTGATGGAAATATTATGATCGAAGCTAATACTAGTGCGGAAAATGGCATTTACTATTCTGGAGGATTTTGAACAGTATAGCTTATGATTTATTACTTTAGATTTGATTAATAAGAAAAACATTTACCTTTACTAACATTTTATCGTAGGTCATTTAAAATAGTCGGATGAGCCACATCACATCCAACGTTCTTAACCGGTTTTTCAAATGTGTTAAATGTCGGTTGTACCACATACGACATTTTTAATCGGTTTTATAAATGGTTAAATTGTCGGTAGCACCACTTCCGACATTGTTATGGGGATTTATAAATTGGCAAAATGTCGGTAGTATTACATCATAATCATTTTACTTATTTTTCTAATTGGTTTAATGCCACTTGGAGTTTGTTTCATAACTGTCGTTGCTTACCGACTTTAAAAAATTTTCAGAAGGCTTCAAAATAGGTAATTTTTGTACGAAAATTAAGTTTTTGTTGGCACACATACACAAAGAATGAATATAATTTTTTAATTAAATAATCGTGTTTTTGCGATCTGGTATCTAATAGCTGATTTTCTTGAAATTTTTTTAAATACATAATATTATAAAACATAAGCTATACTGTTAAAAATAAAAAAAAAGTATTAAAAGGACCCTTTTTCACACTAGGTTTAACTTCAGTCACAATATTTCCATGAGCATTTTTTTTCCTTTACTATTATTATAAATTTCTCAAATTCGTTGAGTAGCTGGTTTGATTAGCCTTGTTGATCTTTAGACATTGTAAACGCAGAGCTTTCAATATATCTTAACAAACATATAGATTTACTCAGGTTACGTAAAAGTGAAATTATTCTCAAAAAATACCATAGAATAAATAGAGAATCTCGGATGAAGAAGACTGCTTTTGTTTAATTAATTTTTTCTTGAAAATGAAGGCTGTAGTAGTACGTAAGTGCCCTAAAAATGTAGCGATTTTTAAGAACTACCTGATTCCGCAAACTTCGATTCGCTGACAAATTAATGGACCTGCAAAACAGTCAGTCCTTCGTCAGTATTTCCTGTATTTCCCACATATTTGAGCAAATCCATCTCTCCAGCGTATTTGGCTGATGTCGATAACATCCATAGCAAGTTCTTTGACTTGGAAAATATAATATTTTGCATTACAAATTCATGGTAGTAAACTGCCCTAACTTCTAAAATATTTGCCCCATGGTAATAATTTTAATGTCAATTCTATTCTTTACAGAATCACAATTAATATTTTGAAATTTATTTAGGTAAGGATCAATTGTTAATATGCAAAAAAGCCACAATACTAGGAGATGATTTGAAGTTAATTTTTTCATGAAGGAAATGGTTATTATTTGTTAACTATATAAGATACATATATGCTGTCCTGAACTTTTTTGGAGATAATGATGAATACTATAATATTTGTAATATTATTTCTATGAATTAGCTGTCTTTTTCGTATCGCAAGCTAAATAATATAATTTATTGCAAATTTTTAACACTTTGGGTTATATTTTTGCGATTTTCGATATGATCCCTAATATTTTTCTGAATAATACACTACCTATGTTCTTTGCAAACAATGTAGCTTACCAAGGGTAAAATAATTTTTAAAATTAGTTCAGTAGTTATTGAACCTATTCAATACAAACAAAGATATAAAGACTTTTCCAAACACGAAACAAAATTTTACTCTTTATGATTGATACAAAAAAATATATTAATTTTGGTAAGTTAATTTAAGTTATGGTATCAAAATGTTAACAAATTAGCTATGGCAATAATTTTTAAATTCAATGTTTTAGGTAAATTTACATTTCGGACGAATATTTGATTTTCCGAATTATTTACGTCATAAGAAATATTTTTTATTTTCATACATACATTGTGTTTACGTTTTATTTGACAGAAGTCCATAAAAAAGATATATTTTCTTGAAATTGTTGTCATTTTTGTTGGTAATTTCTACATGCGACATATTTTAAATTAAAAGTTATCACTTAACAATGGCGTAAGTGCCACTTCCGACAAGCAATCATTGATTTTGTACAAGCAACAATGTCGGTTCTGGCACTTCCGACAAATCAGCATTACTCGTACTCCGTTAAAAAGGTCAGAAGTGCCTTTTCTCATATTTATTCATAAAATACGGGATACTCCTAATAATATACTAAACGTGAATAACTTATAGAGCACAACCCTGAAATTTCTTGATTCTACTTGAAATAAGTAAAAAGTTATTCACAATTTAGACTTCAAATCGCTCTCCTGTAAAGTTGCTGTTTTTCACATCCGACATTGTTAATAGTCATAGGCGAAATATGTCTATCTAGTCGTTGATACGATGTCACAAAATATACTAAATATGTATATTTTGTGGCATCGTATCGCCAAAAGGGATGAACCGTTTTTGATGTTCCTAGTATTATATCATGATCAGCCTGCTCACTGTTTGACATTTTAAGTGTTTTCTAATAAATTTTCTTTCTGTTTCAGGTAAGTTTCATTCAGTATTTTGGTGTGTATTTAAGTGGTGACTTGTGAGTAATGAATTCTTTGTTTTTACTTTATTGTCACTTCGCCGAGGCAAAATGTACGATTCCTATTGGATGAATGGAAACGTTTAGTCAGTAAATAAAAGCTTTTGATGTCGATGGCCTCGTTCTTTAATTCGAGAATAATTCTATAGTGCCCTAAACCTCTAAAGGAGCCTGTAAACTATCAGACCTTAGAGTCAAACGTTCAGTAGTACAGTGACGTCACAAGATTGCAGCTGTATATTCAGCCATAAAAAAAACTTGAGAGGTGTCAAAGGACACCCGAATGGAACGGGGTTATTTCTTATGTTAAAAAAATATGTACATATTATTATACTCAAAAAAGATTTAAAAAACGCCATCTATTGACGCTCAGGAATACTAACAACGCGTCGCTGTTTATTCTAAAAAAATAACGCCATCTAGTTGACGCACTTACTATCAACGCGTAACGCCCTCTGCCACTAACATGCAGGTACTAAAAAAAGTGTCGTTTCAATTTTTTCGGCCTAGCCGCCTTTCGCAACGCGCGAAAAGGAACTCCGTTCCAACTATCGTCACTCACGCTGAGATGCGACACAAACTTACACTCGGCACTATTGACAGTGACTAAGCACTTTGATGTACAATACTTAGTACAAGATGGCTAGCTACCGCATCAGCAATCAATCAACACTCATCAATTATTGTCAGCGCCCGTCAGTCGCGTTATGATCTACACGGTACACCGCCGCGCGCCCACACGTCACCGCTGACAGCTGTCAAAACTGACAGCTGTCAGATTTGACGCGGCGGGAGATTTGCGCGCGCGTGGGTAGGTGGGACTTTTTTTTTTCACCGATGTTGTAGGTTTGTATTTAATAATAATTAATTAAGTACTAAAGTATTATGGCCTGTTTCACCGCTTCCTGATAAGGTGCCCGATAGGGTTATTTGACAGATTTTCCATACTCCATCTGTCAAAATAAGTGGTGGATAGCCTTATCAGGAAGCGGTGAAACAGGCCCTTAATATTGTAAATGTGAATGTGTGTCGATCTTCCTTAAGATAATATCATCTTCATTTTCCTTTCTTAATTATCATTCTAAAGAACTATCAGCGTTAGATTGAAATATTTTTAGATCCATCGCTCTGAGCTATTTTAAAACTAATTCCTTTAGAATAAACTTGAGCCAGTATTAACTTACTACTTAGTTTAAGATAATCTAGAAGCTGGATTTTATTATCTTCCTGTAGGTCTAGTTATAATCTCACTGGATGATGCCCGCAACTCCGTTGCGCCAAAATTCGTTTATCGCGCGGGAACCGTACATTTTTCCGGGATGAAATGTATCCCATGTCCTTTCCCGGGACTCAAAGTATTTCCTTCTTCAATAAATAACAGCAACTTTTCTAAACTTTTTTTCATAACCATGATGATAATGTACCAACTGTAATTACAAAGCATCATCGAAACGGGGCCAGCATCCGACATCCACCTGATCGGAGATTAAAGAAACACCAAAATAGAACATTCGTTACGCGAGACCGGAACACATTGTGTGGCGGATGAAAAATAAAACCGACCAAGTGCGAGTCGGACTCGCGCACTATGAGTTCCGTAGACGTTTTTATAAAATTAGGGGGCAAAGGAGCAAATGGGTCACCTAATAGAAGCACCGTCGCCCATAGACACTAGCAATATCAGAGGAGTAGCAGGTGTGTTGTCGCCCTTTGATCCATTTCTCTTATCATTTGCTTTGTTCCGAGTTATTTTATTATTATTATTATTTAACATTTATTGCACACAAGACACTATTTACATATAAATTGACATAGAAAGACGACAATCAAAGGAACTGCTTATTTCAGAAGAAATTTCTTACAGCAGCCCTACGGAGAGAGATGTGATGAGATGAAAGTTTGTATTTTGTGCAGAGTTATTTTGAAAAATTCTTTCAGTGTTTGATAACCCATTTATCCAGAATGGCTATAGGCTATATATAATATTATCACTCAAAGAGCAATAGAGGCGAAAGATAGAAGATACACAGAAAACTGGAAAAAACGGAAAAAATCTTCGGATATTTTTTGTGGTCTTTGTCTGTGAAATTCCGCGCGGAACGTCTAGACTATCTAAATATATAAAATTCAAAGGTGACTGACTGACATGGTGATCTATCAACGCACAGCCCAAACCACTGGACGGATCGCGCTGAAATTTGGCATGCAGGTAGATGTTATGACGTAGGCATCCGCTAAGAAAGGATTTTGATAAATTCTACCCCCAAGGGGTTAAAATAGGGGATGAAAGTTTGTATATTATATAATTATAAATCTTAACGCGGGCGAAGCCGCGGGCAATAGCTCGTTTTACATATATTAACGGAGTTGTCCTATAATAATTATGTATGTATCACATGTTACTCCTTACCCAATATCCCATGGCGATGTGCCAGTTATCGGACGCGCCACATCAAAGTCGCCACGCCAATTGACTATAGTTCCGCCCCACATAACCAGTCTTTGTACTCGGACACCAGCAGGATTAGCATGGTTATTATAGAAGAGGTTTCTTTTTACGGAAATCCGCCATGTTGTCACTAAAAACTGTCAGTATTTCTATTCTTTCCCGTTTCTAATGTTGTTACGCTAAGCCTGCTGGAATGTAGGAAGATGGGAGTCAGTTTACAAGGAGACACCATGCTGTGCCACCTTTATTTACTTCGCAAAATCGTTTTATGAGCCGTGCTGCTCAGTGCTCAATAGCGATATCGTGTAACAGCTAAAACATTGCTAACTATTAGCAAATGACCCACCTCACTGCTACCTCCTGTATCCGCCATCCGAAGAATTGAACCAGCCACTACTAACCACTATCTCAAGTGCGAACCCACCAATTAGGCGGTACAGATTGCTGCCCTTTGCGATAGTCAGCTAAAAACGGCTGACTATAGCAATCATCCCACCACACTGCTGCTCTTGTCTCCGGAATCGAACCGGCACCCTCTCTAAAGCGAACTATAAGCCCACCCATCAGACCACGGCTGATTGACATAGAGCGATACGAATTGCTGCCCTTTGCGATAGCTAAAAACGGCTGACTATAGCAATCATCCCACCACACTGCTACTCCTGTCTCCGGAATCGAACCCGCACCCTCTCTAAAGCGAACTATAAGCCCACCCATCAGACCACGGCTGCTTTACATAGAGCGATACGAATTGCTGCCCTTTGCGATAGTCAGCTAAAAACGACTGACTATAGCAATCATCCCACCACACTGCTACACCTGTCTCCGGAATCGAACCTGCACTCTCTCGAGTGCGTACCGCAAGCCCGCCCATTGACTGTTCCACACAGTGAGGCTCAATTACGATATCGTATAACAGGCTTACCGGGTTACGGGATTAAAGATACGGGATTACGGTGTAAGGCGCTACGCTCCGACGCTTCCATACGGTCAGCAAGTTGGATTGTGCCCTTTACGATAGTTATCTGATCGATTTTGCTGAAGAAACGGCAGAATCTGCTGAAGAATCCGCAGATTCTACTAAAGAAAGACGACTAGGTGAAAATCATCATGCAGATGATAAACTCAGATACACGCCCATTGCAGAACGTAGGTCTCAACGAGCGCCAACTATCTGAGTTTTGGGCATACCTCGTCTATCTACTGCAATTCCTGTGTCTACGGAATCGAACCTGCACCCTCTCCAACCCATCCATCAGGCCACAGCTGCTCCACACAGAGTGGCTCAATATCGATATCGTATAACAGGCTTACCGGGTTACGGGATTATGGTGTAAGGCGGAACGCTCCAACGCGTTCATACAGTCAGCAAGTTGGATTGTTCCCCTGACGATAGTCTGGTTGATTCTGCTAAAACACGAGTGGAAGGTACAAAGGAGGATCAGGATGAGGGGATGTGTCTTTGAAATGATAAAAGCGCATGTCGCTGTTGGTGAAAGTTTGTTCCAGAGTTTTATTGTGTGGCAGAAAGTTACGCGAAATCACACGGTTCGATTCCCGAAGTGGAATTTGGAAACCAACAAGAAATGTTTATTGCTTACAATTCAAGCTGGATCGGGTGATCCAAGTCTGCCGATATGTTTAATCTTTTACTAGTTATATAATATAAATGGTAGACAGAATGCTTACAATTCTTATTGTGTGTACAAGAGCACTATAGATCAATTAGGCCGTGTTCCCACCTGCAAGACAACTATATATATATATATATATATATATATATATATACTATATACTAATAGTAGCTTATCACAGTAGCTTATCATATATATATATATATACTAATAGTAGCTTATCACAGCATGGTTGTATCCATTTTAAGATTTGGCATAATTTTCTGGGGCAATTGTAGTGACAAAGACATTATTTTCAAGTCCCAAAAACGATGTCTCAGAGCCATGTTCGGCCTAAAAGTAACTGATAGCTGTGTCCCCTACTTTAAAACTTATAAACTGTTAACATTTCCCTGCTTATACATATTGGAAGTTGCAATATTTGTAAAAACGAATAAACATCTATTTACCACTCTAACTGAAACTAGAACTCGCACAAATTGTTTGAGATCCAAATATAAACAGCTGTTGTGTACTGGAGGATACAAAACCTCTCTGCTAAAAAAGAGCATTCTTTGCATGGCACCAACTGTGTATAATAAAATCCCCAGCAGCATAAAAGATAAACCAGTTCAAACATTTAAAAAAAATCTGGTAAAACTGTTGACAGAAAAGTGTTATTACTCCGTTCAAGAATTCCTAAACGATTCTTTTTGACTGTTTGGACATTATTATGAATATTGAATACTGTTTGTCTCTTAATTACTCATGTGTGACTGTATATTGCTATATTAATTATATAAAACTAGAACCATATAAATAACATTTTTGCATATTATATTTTTATTATTATTATTTTGACAATGATCTAGACAAAATTATTTTATTGTGACATTAGACCCTGACTAAATTGTATGATTAGGTACTTATTTTTAAATTTACTGACGCATTAATTTTATCAAATAGGTTTATTATTATTTAAAATATTGATTAGCTCCAGCAAAATATGAACTCTTAATGTAAATAATGTTGTGACTTAAAAATACCTAAGTAAATGAGGATAATAGTAATTATGTAAAATTGGCTTCTTTATAATATATAAGTTATTAAATATTAATATTATAACCACCTACTTATAGAACTTCACACACCATGCAAAATCATGGTAGAATGTAAGAACTAAATATACTACCTTACCACCTACATGTACATTGTAAAACTACATTCTGTGAATAAAGAATTTGAATTTGAATTTGAACTGTCGCGAGAAGTGTCTGACAGTCTGTCTGACAGCAGCTTGCAAGTGTAAACCCCGTAGCAAGTGCTGTCGTGACAATTTGTCAAGCGCTTCGTGCGAGTAGTTGCGACAGCATGTCTAAACATGTCTGCGGGGACTCGCGACAGATCTCGCTTGCGGGTCACCGCAGATATACAGTCTAGTTTTTGTATGGCATTTATCCGCGAACTTCTCGCACGACATTTATTGCAGCAATCAATTGCAGGAATTAGTATGAAATGTAAACAATATTGCAAGAAGCTCACACAAGACTTCCGCGAGTTTGCTTGCAGGTGGAAACACGGCCTTACATATTTTTTAAATTGTCGCTCCGTTGCCTATTTATCTCGTCAAGTCTGTGTTTCCATCTTCAAGAAAATAGTATTTCGTAAGTTTGCTTCTGCCGACCTTACAAGTTTTCGTAGCTGTGTGTTAAATAATTAATTTAATGAGTGTTGGTATTGATTTTATCGGCGATTGGCTATTGTGGGAGTATTCGAATGATGAAAAATAAATGTGTAAGAGTTTATTGTTCTGCTGTTGGAACTATTTTATGTTTGTTGCCACACCATTGTGTCTTTGAATATTTCTAAAGAAAGAAATTATTATAACTGTAATCTGAGCTTTGTTAAAGAATTGTGCGAGTGTTAAAATTGACAGAGATATACTTTACATTATTATTATAAAGATGAAAGATTTATAAATTTTATATATTGCTAGAAAAGAACAGAGATCCTAACTAAAACTCAACTAACGTAATCCAACTTATGTCCACCGTAGCGAAGCCGAAACGGGCCGCTAGTTAGACATAAAGAATACTCCAATGATTAATGAAACTACGTTTTTACTACTTGTTGATATGGGCCCTACCAAAGTCTATAACATCACAAAGGAATAAAAAACAAAATGATTACTCATTTTTATTTGTTACCAGCCCTAATATGACAAAGGAGGGAGACAAAAATCTTTTTATAATAAACTTCTAGTTCGCGTCAACCCTATGAAATGTCCTTCTTCATAAAAGTGTAATGAATTTATAAATCACGCATTTTCTGCTCTTGCTAGCGGTGTAAATATCTATGACGTCACAAAATATAAATAAATAAAATAACCAAGTATTTTCTGCTATTTTTCAACCATAAAAATAGAGAACATCAGAAACGAGTAATGAATTTATAGATCCCGCATTTTCTGCTCCTCGTCAGCCCTTTCAATTTATTTATATCGAGTTTTCTAGTCGCTGCTAGCCCATTAAACGTCAATAACGAATTTAAAATAATCGGCAAGTGCGAGTCGGACTCACGCTCTAAGGGTTCCGTACCATTATAGAGCAAAATTAGCCCAAAAATTGTGTTTTTGTATGGGAGCCCCCCTTAATTTTTTATTTTATTTTAATATTATTATTAATTAATATTAAAGTGCACATAAAACTAAGGACCTTGAGTAAAATTCAAGTACTACCTACCTGTTTCCATTATTGATAAAGAGCCAAAAAGGCCAAAAAATCACGTTTGTTCTATGGGAGCCCTTAAATATTTAATTTATTTTGTTTTTATTTTGTTTTTTTTTGTTTGTTGTTATAGCGGCAACAGAAATACATAATCTGTAAAAATTGCAACTCTCTAGCTATTACCGTTCTTGAGTTACAGCCTGGAGACGGACGGACGGACAGACAGACATCGAAGTCACATTAAAAGGCTCCCGTCTTTACCCTTTGGGTTTGGAACCCTAAAAAAAGAAATAAATAACCACTTATTTTTGCAGGGTGCCAGCCCTATGAATGGCGGTATCTTTATAAAGGA
This sequence comes from Polyommatus icarus, assembly GCA_937595015.1. Classification (NCBI taxonomy): domain Eukaryota; kingdom Metazoa; phylum Arthropoda; class Insecta; order Lepidoptera; family Lycaenidae; genus Polyommatus; species Polyommatus icarus. The sequence goes on along the minus strand of OW569342.1, from coordinate 1,772,481 downwards.
GTAATGAATTTATAGATCACTCATTTTCTGCTCGTCGCTAGCCCTATCGATAGTAACACAGTACGCACACGGAATTAATTCTTCCCATTTCGCCGGCGAATCTCGTCCCGATATTACCTGTGTTGTTTGGACGTGGTCCGAAAACGGGGGTAGTTTGATGTTGTGTTGGATGCTAGGGTTGGCACAAAGTTTTTTTAATAGTTTTCAATTTATGAAGATAACTAGATGACGCTCGCAAGAGGCAGCCGGCTGCCGCATAACAATTGAAAATCTATTGTGTCTGCGATACCCACGATGAAGGTGCTACGACAAAATTATTTTACCGTGCCGCGTGCGGGAACTGTACATTTTTACGGTAAAAGTAACCTATTTCCTTTCCCGGGACTCAAAGTTCTTCATTCTTTATACTAAATTTCAGCAACATCGATTTAGTGGTTTAGGCGTTAAGAGGTAACAGACAGGCAGACACACTTTCGTAATTTATAATAATAGTATGGATAGGCTGTGGGATAAGTTCCTCTTAAACTCAAAGGCAACAAGCATCTGAGACGTTATTTAATGTACTCGTATTGCAGGTTTTTCGTGGAAATTCTTGTTACACTGTAATTTTACACATACATATTTCATGCTCCAATTCCGCTCGATTATATATTATTTTTCAATTATTTTCAACTTACTTCACGACCTTTCCGATACAATAATCTTCAGGTGTTATGTTTCTAAATTCGATATAGAGAGGGCTAGAAAAACAACAGGTCACAGGTAGAAAGATCTAAGAGGGATACATTAATTGCTACTTCTCCTGCATCGCGTCTAAGGGATTTTCTATTATCGTCTTACGAATTATCAATCAGGTCACGTGTACTGACACCAGTTTAGCATCCCCATCCCAAAAAACGTACAGACGCCGCTAAAGTTTTCAGTTTAAAACGTCAAAATATGACAGTAATAATATTCAATTTAGCGACATAATTTTTCCGAATAAATTGAAAACAGCTTTGTGACAACCCTAGCGGCCGCAGTCAATGGATAGTAGATTTATAGGAAGGGTCGCGTCGGCCGCGATTTGGGCAACACTTTATTGTTTATTTCGGGGCCGTCGAGACGATAAGGGACGTGAAAAGAAAATATAGACCTCCTTACTAATAAAACGATTTACAATACGTCACCATACTGATATTACAAATGCGAAAGTTTGTCTGTCTGTCTGTCTGTCTGTTAGGTTATGTTTGGGCGTGTAGATGTCTACAGTGTACACGCTGCACCGCTGAACCGATTTTGCTGAAATTTGATACGGAGGTGATACTTTGAGTCTCGAGAAAGTAAAAATTTACGATTTGTGGAGTTTTGGCGCAACGGAGTTCAGGCGTCATCTCGTATACTTATAAAGTTTTGTCTGATGTCTGCTTATTATTCGATTTGCTTTCATTTGAAACTCTAGATGGTATTCTTGTATCATTCTAGAATGTTCTAGAATAACGTCACAAGATCCCCAACAAAACCAATTCAATCCACCATCACAGAGCAGTATAAACTAACATTATACTGCTTTACTGCTAGTGAATTACACTATAAAACCACAGTATAAAATAATACACAGTAGACCAATTTCACACTAGCTCTAAACAGCCACACAAATTAGAGTGATTTAAAAAACTTAAGAATTTGCTTTACAGTTATTTATAAAAATTCACTTATTCAGTTTCCTGTTCAGATTCCGGCTTTACTTCTTTTCGTATGACATATTGAAAACTGACAAAAGGTGTATTAAAATTCACTCAAATATCACCTTCAACCTGCTACTCTCCTACCAAAAAAAAGACGGGTTGCACTCCGGGAGTGCCGGCAGAAGTGAAAACTTGATTATTAACGTTGTGCATTTTTTAAACCATTTTTTATGACAATCGATTTTTAAAAAATCGTTTTTTTTAATTAATCGAAATCCTTACAATCAATTCGAGTTCGAGTTCGATGTTCGAGTTCGATGTTCGATGTTCGAGTTCGAGTTCGACACAAAACATTACTCTCTAACCGTCTTACGGTTTTTCCAAGGTTTTTCGATCAGCACGAGAATCTGACGCGAGTTTCACAGTTTTTACCCATCTCACAAAAGTGCTCAACGCCGCTAAAGAAGTTTTCTCTTCAAAAATTAAGGGGCCGGGTACCCTTGGAATTTCTTATACAAACGTAATTCCAAAATCATTTTCTCATACGAAAATATTTAACGTGTTTGAGTTATTTTTCAGTTTAAGATAGTAATTACCTAGGTTCTTACACAAAAATTTACTTCAGAATATTTAAACAAAAAAATTTTTTTGTGTAGGAACCTAGGTAATTAGTAATTACTATCTTAAACTGAAAAATAACTCAAACATGTTAAATATTTTCGTATGAGAAAATGATTTTGGAATTACGTTTGTATAAGAAATTCCAAGGGTACCCGGCCTCTTAAACCCTGAAATATCAATTTTATATTTACAGAACGAGCTGCAGTATTACGTCGCACTCGAATGACTTGTTGCGCTCATTCGATTTCAGGGTCGCGTCCGAGTCGCACTACTGTATGTATGTATTGTGCTAGGTGTAAAACAGTACGACCGCGACAATTCAAGTCGAGTGGTGCTTCGTTTTGAGGGTTGTGTGCAGAGCTAGGGAACAGACAGACATGGCAATAACTTTGGTCACATGTCGCCTCTATACTATCTCCTTAACCGACTGTATCAGAAGGAGGCTTGTGTTTTTCTGAGTATTTATGTATAATCTGACACCTGAACGGCTTATTCATTAAGTGATTATTTAAGAACAAAACAAGGAAAATCAATCTCGTAGTTGTTATGTTTATTGCGATTTTTTATAAGAAACGGAATGCAACTGAACACCAGTAATGCTCTGGCCACACTAACGAGAAAATATGCCGTTAATTATTGCGATTATACTTAAAATGTTATAGCATTATCGTCGATAATCCTATAACATGTTTTAGCATTATTTCAATAATTAACGGCATTTCTCGTTAGTGTGGCCCGAGCATTAGACAATAGCGTTAATTATACAACCTGAGGTGGGGTAAAACCCCAGGGCCAAAATAGAGTATACCATAGAGCTTTACCCACATCTGTGGCTATACCCTTGGTGGCAATGATATTCAACTAAATACAGATCTGTTACGTCTATACTATTTTCCGGCTTAAATTGCTTCCGAACAATTTTCAAATTCAATTGTCAAATTTGACAGATAAGTGAAACAAAAGATACGAAATGACATTTACATAAAAGAGACAGACTATACAAAAGACGGATCAATTGGCCCGTATTTAATGGCTTCACAACGCGCGCGGTAGTAACATATCTGCTTTGAGTTTTTTTATATAATATCATTGCTTGGTGGGGTAAAAGTGACCAATACTTAGAGCCCATCTCCATTTATATTTTTGAAACATTGCTCTGCCATATCTAGTCTTCTTTGGCTTTGGTTTGCTGTCCCATTGGGAGCCTGTACTAACTTGCGCGTGACAATTATGAGTAGTCACTAAAAGACCAGCCACACAGTTGTTTTAGTGCTTCATAAGTGTGATAGTACTTGACGAAAACACGGTAATTATACTAAAAGGTTCGATGAGCATAGCCATGACAGTGAAAGAGAAAGATATCCCTTTCCTATCCCTTTCCTATTTTTTCTGCTCAGGCAATAAGGTAATAAAGTTTATTTTTAAGTAAATGACGTCCGCAACAAATTCGTTCATCGCACGGGAACCGTACATTTTTCCGGAATAAAAAATATCCTATGTCCTTTCTCGGGACTTAAAGTATCTCCAATCCAAACTTTAGCAAAATCGGTTCAGGGGCTTAGGCGTGAAGACGAAACAGAAACACTTTCACTATAAATAAATGTAACTTATTTCTTCTTGTGCAGTTAATAAAGATCATTTTAAATCGCCATCTTACGGTGCGTCCACATTTGTATCATTTGCGCGATCAGATCTCCGTCGCGTATAATCGAAGCGTGTCAAAATGATACGCGTAGCATGATACGCCCCGATCGCTATTAACCGCGTATCTGATACGTGTATCAAATACGCGCATGATCGGCAGAATGATCATACGGTGCGTCCACATTTGTATCATTTGCGCGATCAGATCTCCGTCGCGATCATCGCGCCGTATCAAGTATGAGTATCATAGTGTGGACGCCTATTAGATCATTCTGCCGATCATGCGTGTATTTGATATGACAAGTATCAGATACGCGGTTAATAGCAATCGGGGCGTATCATGATACGCGTATCGTTTTGACACGCTTCGATGATACGCGGCGAATGATACAAATGTGGACGCACCCTAATAGGCGTCCACACTATGATACGCAAATGTACTTGATACGGCGCGAGGATCGCGACGTAGATCTGATCGGAGATCTGATTTTGGGTGATGATAATGATAATGATGATGATTCGGCAATCATTAAACGTGTTCGCTAATTTAACAACGGGCGCGGCGATTGATTTGGATAGTGATGTCACGTGACGGCTGATTGAAGTATCGATATCGATGAAAATATATCGATACTTCAGTTATAATTATATAAGTATGAAGTCCCAGGAAAGGACACAGCATACTTTTTACTCTCGAAAACGTATGGTTTGCTTTTAAAGGAATTAAATACAAAGATTTTAGGTACTCGAGTGCAAAACACATGACTGTTTCAATTTAAATGAAGACAATACTTAGTTATCACTCAAGTTTTTCACTTGAGAGTTTTTTCATAACAAAATTGGAATTCTCCGTTGAGAATTCACAGAACCCGAACTGAAATCAGATTTGTCAAGCCGTAGCGACTTGAAAAGAAATAAATAATAGGTACACGAAAAATAAAATATATAATTTTACATTGCTTTTTCGAAACGTTGACTCTATAGTGAAATTTTATAATAGCAAAACATGTAACGAGAGAGGTTTCTTACCGAGACGGTGATTTGATTCCTAGTTCACCAATTTTGTTGCCTTGAATCCATATCCATACCAATATTATAAATTCGAATGTGTGTCTCTCGATCTGTCTGTCTGTCTGTTGCCTCTTTACGTTTGGGCATGAAGAGGCAACAGACAGACGCAAAAATGCTGAACATATTTTACTGTTTGTTATCCAATGGAGATAATTTGAGTCCTGGGAGTTTTTATCCCGGAAAGCATACGATTACCGCGCGATAAACGAACTCCGGCGCAGTGGAGAGGGCGTCATCTAGTCGATAATATTTTATCGCAGTTTATCGATAAAATACCATCGACATACACTACAACCCTAGCTCTAACCATTCGATCTTTTTTAGTCTGATGAAAAATAATAAGGTTTTTAATGTCTGGTCCAGTTGTTTCAATTAATTAATTCAGTAACATTTTAATAATATTATCTTTTTGAAGTGAAATTTCTTTAGTGATGTTGTGCATTTTTTTAATGGGTTAAAATTGTTAAACTTACTAATATCGGTACACGTGACCTGACCGAAAACTCATAAGATGGAGGGAGAGTAGACCGCGCGTAGGAGAAGTAATTTCTTTCTTTCTCAATAGCAAATACTGCTGTGGTTTTTTGGTAAAAACACCTGCTGTAAGGTTTTGCCCAAAAGGTTAAACCGGGACACTATTTGTAAGGGCGAAGCCAAACGAGCGTAATTTGTGATTTGTGAGTCGCAGAATTTAGGTTCGGCAGAATTCTGCTGCATTCAGGTTTCATAAAAAAGTCCTGTTTTATGACACGAGCGTAATGTGTATGAACGATTTGTATGAAAAGACATTTACGCGACCGAAATTCTGCGACTTACATATTACGCTCGTTTGGCTTCACCCTAATACTTAGCTACTAATACTTAGCTGTCTGTCCATCTCCTCTGTTTCTTACTAGCCTGACTATCTCTAGAATAAAATAATAACGCCTCCGTGGTCCAGTGGTTCAGAGCTCGACTCTTGACTCGGAGGTCGTGGGTTCGATTCCGCGTTGGAAACATGTTATTTCCAAGTTTGGTTAGGACAATACAGGCTGATCACTTGATTGTCTGACAAGTAAGATGATCCATGCGTCGAATGGGCATGTAAAAAGTCGGTCCTGCGCCTGATCTCTCGCCAGTCGTATCGGTCTGCCGTCCCACTGGGTTATGAGAGTAAAGGAATAGAGAGTACTCTTGTGTACTGCGCACACACTTGGGCACTATAAAATTACTCCTGCGTAGCTAGCCTGGTTTCAATGAAACCGGCCACCGTCACCGAAACCTGTGTGGGAGCTATTATTATTATCTCTAGAACTATATGCTTGTTTTATTAACTCTGCCGTTTTATAACCAGACATAACTGTATAGCGCCAATATAAACGCCAATATAGAAGCACCGCCAATTTATATTTGATATCGCACCGCCAATTTACAAGTTGGCGGGTTTATTTCTGTTCGTTCAAGGTGATGTTATTGGAGTCATGTTTCTCTATGTTATAGCTTAGTTATGATTGGTTGGCTAAATATTCTGCAGTTTCTGTCTTACGATATTTTTACTGAAGATTTTATGCAATATTGTAAAGTGTATTTGGCTGTTTGTTACCCCTTCACGCTTAAACCCCTCTACCGATTTTGATGAAATTTGTCATTGAGAAAGTTTGGATAGGAAAGGACATAATATATGATAGTTTTCATGCATTAGTGATTAGGTGAATATGGTATACATAGTTCCTTGTATACCTCGATTAAGACTATACTTATGTCCTTTATCGGGATTCAAACATATCTTGTTACAAAATTTATTGCAAGTCGCCTAAGGAGTTTTTAATGCGCGATGAGGTTACTGAAACACTCCTCGCTTTTCTAATGTGGAACATATTTGTATTACGGAACCCTGATGGCTCTACCGCAAAACCAAGTTTGGGGAACGCTGCCCTATAAAAGTAACTCCAGCGATTTAAGGCTTCGGCTAAACCTACGCGTCAGTAACGCGGGACGTGGGACGGGAGCGTCTGCAACGCGAAACTGTAGAGTGTAGGCCTACTACGTAACAATTTTGAGACTCAAACAATCTGACGAGAATGCCGCGTCCTACTCTTACAACGTCATTTCACGTTTGTTAGAGTAGGACGCGGCATTTTCGTACGATTGTTTGAGTCTCAAAACAGTTTCATGGTATGGCCCCTGGTGGTGTGCACACCTGGCGCGACTACGGCGCGATACCGAAGATAATTTCCGCGTTGCCGACGCAAACGTCCCGCGTTGCAGACGCTCCCGCTTTGTAGTCGCTCCCGCTTTGCAGTCGCTTTGGTCGCGTAGGTTTGGCCGAGGCCTCAATTTCAATGCAACCGGCTACCGTGACTAAAACCGCGATGCTGTTATGATAATCTCAACCCTCAAGTCACCAATGCATTCCAATAGCGGCGCATATTGTACCCATCCGCGCTCGAAATTTTCATTTTCCATAGTACCCCTATTCTGCGATTCAAATGCGGCTACAATGCGGCTTTGACTGCCGATCTCACTCTGTTCACTCTGTTTAATGTCAAACTATACCTCTACGGTTATCGTAAATGTAAAACTTAAGTGAAACGTGGTTCAGTCTAAACGAGATTGACGTTTATTTGGTGGTATGATAGCACATTTATTCTTACGAGTCGCTTCAAACGCGATTGTCTTACTCGTACGCACCCTAGTACCCGTTTTTCCCAGCCATCAATAGTGTCCTCTAGCGGCCTTTAAGTTTTTACCATCTTTTGTGATATGTCACCTAAATCCATAGGATCTCAGAACTTATATGACCCTAAAATACATATTTTAGAAGAGGACACTTTGTGTTTGCCTATACCTATTTTTTGCCAACTTATTTCACGCGTGGAGAAGGCCTAAGAGTCGAGCTTATCACATTCATTTCATGAATTTTATTTGATCACCGAGCGTGTCTTTCATGTTTGATGCACTCAATCTCTTGTATCGAACGATAAACGAAGCAAACGCAGTTTTACTGTTGGATTAAAATACGCGAATCAGGGTACAGCTTGTTCAATGCAGCATTGTTATAGGGACGTATTGTATCGGCGCGGGGTCGCCACGGATTGGAGATTCTTTCATCCGTCGCGATTAAACTCGAGAACGACATGTTTGTGAAGTAAAAATATGAATTTATTGAGAATCTTTGTGTTGACGCGATATTGTTGTGTGGTCATAAATGGTGACAAAGTAGAGGTCAGCCCATGTTCTTCCTTTCTATAAGGTGTTTGGGGTTTGAAAATACATGGGCAAGCCTCGAACAAAGATCTTCCGAACAAGTAATAGGCATTAGGCAATCATATTATGAATGCCGAAGTGCGTCCGTATAATGTGTATCTGTATGGTACGGGGTACCTCTTCACGCTTTGCCGATTTTGATGAAATTCGTTGTCTAAATAATTCGAGACCCTGGATATTACGTATAATACTTTATTTTATCAAAAAAATGTACAGTTCCCACGCTGTATGTATTCGGGGCGCAACGGTGTTGCGAGCGACGAAACTATAAAATCTAAAAACAACAGATTCGTACTATCCGACACTAAATCTTGCTATTTTTATTAGCCCCTTTATGGCCACCTTTATCTTTTATCCAGCTACGCCACTGGAAGGGGCGAAACTATTACAGTGGCGTATTTTTTACGCGGGCACTAAAATGTCTGATTTACGATCGGATATTAAATGGAGTTATTAATTTTTATGCGAAACAAAAAACGTATACGGGAATTAAAGGCGGGTGATTTATAAAAGTCGGTCAGGTGTGAAATGTGATAGGGAACGTACAGTAACTATCCATTTCAGTTTTACAAATGCGATTAAGGTGTGTCTGTCTGTCTCTCTGTCTGTTAACCTCTTCACGCCCAAACCGCTGAACCGATTTAGCTGAAATTTGATATGGAGATACTTTGAGTCCCGGGAAAGAACATAGGATACTTATCCCGAAAAAATGTACGGTTCCCGCGCCATAAACGAATTTTGGCGCAACGGAGTTGCGGGCGTCATCTAGTAAATAATGTAGTATAAGTTTCGTATTGGCCACACCACGCAGCACCTTCTCTCGTCTTTCATCAGGGCACGTGACCTAATCGGTAATTTGTAAGACGAAGGCAGAGTGGACCGCCGCCGCGCCGGCGCAGCGTATAGGAGAGGACTGCATCCTCTCTAGCGGCGAAAATGTCCTCTCTACTTTGTACCTCTGCCGGCACTCTTGAAGTACAACCAGCCTGAGCGCGGCGACCGAATCTAGTAATTATACTGTAACGAAAATACCTAACACCCTCCACTCCGACCGGCACAGCGGTGCGACGTTGCCGTACCGCTGTGTCGGTGCGGCGCGGCGTTGCCGTTCATCGTCTAACGTCGTTATATTTTGGCAGAATTCGGCACGGTGTGCGTGCGACGAGACTATAATCTATACTAATATTATAAATGCGAAAGTATATCTGTCTGTCTGTCTGTCTCGCTTTCACGCCAAAACTACGGAATCGATTGTAATGAATTTTTGTACACAGAAAGGACATAGGCTACTTTATAACTGGACAAAGGGGTTGTAAGGGGGTGAAAATGCGTAAATTTGTTAGGGGGTTAAAATGCTACGTAATAGCTTTACCGCGGCAGTTCCCGAGTGCCACATATTGTTGGTAATGAACCCTAGAATTCTTGGTCTCGATTTTTTTGGGTACGCAACCCTATCTTAACTGAATAAGTATGCTGCAGGGTGCAGGATTGGACCGATATGATACGTGATAAATAACTCATACAAGTTGATAGGATATTTTAAAATTATCATTTCTCAGTGCAATATGTGTCGGTGCAATCGAGTCACGATTTTCACCCCCCTGGAGGAAAATTCACCCCCTGGGTAGGGGCCTAGGGGGTGAAATGTAAACATAACTTTTATACATGGATGTTGGTTAAACAGTTGAATGTAAACATTGGTTGGTTAATTTTATTCATATCTGTGGTAAGTGATTTTTTTTTCAGTGTTGCTGTTGACAGTACCTACAACTGAAACAATGAAAAAAGTTTCAATTTGCCAGCACAATCTCCATTAACTAAATGATCCTCAATTTATTTAATTCATTTTTTACAAAAAATGTGATAAATGAAGAACCGCTTGACCGATTTTGTGCAAACTTTACATGATTAGTGCTTGAAGTCAAAGCATTTGCGGTCTCACCACACTTAACGTCTATTGTACAGTTGTTTCGAGACCATTTTGTACAGAATTTTTCTCTTATCAACTGTTCAACTGGTGTTTAAATCTTTTGTAGTAAGACCGTTGGTTTCGATCAACATCAAATTTAATCAAAATCGGTTCGGACGTTTGAGTGTGTGACAGACATACACGTTTGCATTCATAATATTCAATATTCAATTCAAGTCGATCAGCGCCACAACAGACAGAAATCCCGAAACACAGTACATTGATTTTAATTCAAATCCACTTATTGTTTCCGACGCGATGTAAAACCACAGTATACATATATACAGTAGTGTCAATAGACCATCTCCGTGTTTCGGATAACTTTGGAATACTTCGGATAACATGAAAGCGTGATTTATAAAAACAATAATTATTATTATAATGAACAAAAAAGTATGAAATAATTCTTACTATTAATAGTGCCTTATGCAGTATACTCCTAAACCTATACTATTTCTGTACACAATCTTCATTCTTCAATCTTCATTATTTTGAAGTCGATACCAGCTAAGAATGGTGAGTTCTTAGACAAAATATTTTTAATTTAAAGACTGGTACCGACTTCAAAATTATGAAGATTGTGTACAGAAATAGTAGAGGTTTAGGAGTATTCTGCATAAGTCTATTATAAAGCACTATTAATAGTAAGAATTATTTCATACTTTTTTGTTCATTATAATAATAATTATTGTTTTTACTCTGGAAGTCGGTTTTAATTTTTTGTTAAAAATAATAATTTCACTCTTTTTAGTGATTTAAGTAATTTATAAGGTTTTCTGTAAATACATACTAATGTGTTCTACTAAGTGAATTTTGATCCAGGATACACATTTATGATATGAGAACTATAAAGTTAATATACCTAGCGCCCTCTCGGAATAGAGAATTGCGTAAGCAACTCCAAGAATATATTCGTATCACTGTATAATTAATAATATAAGCTTGGCGTTATTCAAGCAATGATAAAATTAATGTTCATGCGCCTATCTCTAAAGGCTCCTGTTCAGTGACTTTCTTTCTATCACAACACTCCTGGAAAGTCATTAGCTCACTATAATTATTGTTCATATAATATTATGCTTAAACTACTTAAAACTACGTTAATATAACTATTTATTTTGTCCCAATAACAAGGAGTTTCCTACATACGGACATACCTCATAATTCATAGATCTCATAATCAAATTGCTAACATTGTAACCTGATCACCAAGTTTGAATAATTTACTTTGATATAACAATATAACACCATCGATATAATTTTTGAAATAGTTCGACAAATTAAGAGTTATGATTTAATGATGGTGTGGTTGTAGTGGTGATGATGATGATGAATGTAACTTGCATAGTAGCATATGCTTTGAGTTCTTAAACCAAAGCCGAAACCTCCAAACTTGTATCTATAAGGAATCCGGAGTTCTCTTAGCACCTTCGGTATATCTTAGTGCAAAATTTTGCTTTTTGGTAGCATATGCTTAGGATACGTCTCATAAAATCGAAATCACGATATGTTTCTATATAAATTTTGTATGGTTAGAAACTCGTACTTAAGGAGTAAACTCCAGTCGTGCGTCGGAGCTGACACACAATTTAGATCTTGAAGCTACCTACCAGTTACCACAATCATGACCTATGCCACTCCTAAAAATACATACCCAATTTCCGGGTACCAATTTATTACTTTATTATTATTTTTAACAAAAAATTAAAACCGACTTCCAAGGTAAAAACAATATTAACATTGATATGAACTAAAAAGTATTAAATAATTTTTGCTATCTAATAGTGCCTTTTTCCGAATTCAGCTAAACCTTGACTATTTCTGTACTCAATCTTCATTATTTTGAAGTCGGTACCAGATAGCTGAATCTTCAGTCCTCTGACAGAATATTTGAAACTTTTGGAACTGGCACCGACTTCAAAATTATGAAGATTGAGTACAGAAATAGTCAAGGTTTAGCCGAATTCGGAAAAAGGCACTATTAGATAGCAAAAATTATTTAATACTTTTTAGTTCATATCAATGTTAATATTGTTTTTACCTTGGAAGTCGGTTTTAATTTTTTGTTAAAAATAATAATAATTTCACTCTTTTTAGTTACACTAGTAGGTAAACCTTCGCGTATATTTTACGTATCTTATTACACAGTTCACACTCACAAAATAATATATTATCAGTGAAGTGAACATAATATTGTGCTAAGTAATTTAACAATTTTAATACTTCAAACCTCAAGCGGTCACCGGCGATTGCGATAACAATAGAAAGGCTATTGTGTCTCGTTTTTCCACGATCCAAGGATCTATCAGATAAAAAATTGTATAAACTTGCATAGGATGTAGCGTAGCTACTCGTCTAATATATAAAATTCTCGTGTCACAGTTTTCGTTGCCATACTCCTCGGAAACGGCTTGACCGATTCTCATGAAATTATGTGAGCATATTGTGAGGATATTGGTCTGAGAATCGGCCAACATCTATTTTTCATACCAAAAATTATTTATATGGCAAAACAACGTTTGCCGGGACAGCTAGTAATATAATATAATATTATCATAATTATTGACAGCTGTTCTTGTTATCAAGAATTCAATTTCAAATCCATTCAAATCGATACTTAGTGCGCCATCTATCGATTAATAAGTATAACTAATTAAAAAGACACTTATTGACTTCGTTTAGTTTAAATGCTCTTTTTAAAATAACTTTATTTTAATTCTATATTTTGTCTATTAAAATTTTATAAAGTAGTTAGTATAGTATTCGATCTGTATATAAAGTAGTAAAGTATATTCGATTCGGCGTATTCGGCGTATTCGGCGCTGACCGCCGTGTATATTTAAACAAAGTGTTGTTATACAGTATAAAATTATTATTATTATTAGTATATCCACACCTATGCCTTGTACTATTATCTATTCTGTGCCATGAGACATTGGTGACCTTAACACGACGTGGTAATGATGAAGACGATGATGATGATGATGATGATGATGATGATGATTATGATGATGAATATGAGTTGCATAGTAGCATATGCTTTCTGTTCTTAAAACAACGCCGAAACTCCCAAACGTGTATCTATAAGGAGTCAGGAGTTCTCTCAGCATCTTCGAAACCATGGTATACCTTGACCCAATATTTGACTTTTTGGTAGCATATTCTTAGTACACTTCACATAAAACCAAAATCACCATATTATGTTTCCATATAAATTTCGAGGAGTTCCCTCGATTACTCCTGGATCCCATCATCAGGTCACCACTTTGTGAACATGGTACCAAATTGGAGTAAAACCAAATACAACAAAGCAAAAATTTCGAAAATCGGTTCACAAACGGCGGAGTAATCGTTGAACATACAAAAATAAAAAAAATAAAAAAATAAAAAAAAAAAATAAAAAAAAAAATATCCACAGCCGAACATATAACCTCCTCGTTTTTTGGAAGTCGGTTAAAAAGTTTGACATTTCGTTATAGAGTTGAGAGTTCTAAGTCAGGAACTCAAAATTCATAATAGAATACATAATCTTATTACTTTTAACAAAATTATTTGTAAAAAAAAATTTGTTATAAATATCAATAATAATTTTTATCATTATCATGGCTAAAGTGAACTAAAAGTATTTTGAAATAACTATGGCAGAAAGGGGTGTACATAATATTGCCGGGACATCTGATTTCATAATTATGATATTAATCTTTTTTCAGTTGAATAAACTCTTTTTGCGTATGGTTAGATACTCGTACTTAAGGAGTAAACTCCAGTCGTGCGTCGGAGGTGACACACTTTACGAGTACCCACCTTTTTTTTGTTTAATTTTTGTTTATTAATAAAAATGTTTTTTTTTTTATTCTAAAAATCGCCAAACTACACAACAGTGTTTTAGAGATAATTCCCTTGAACTTAATAACCTTAACAATAGTTAATTCTATATTCTACTGTGTATACTCTATACTGTGGTTAAACCTCACTTTTTAAATGCGAACTTAATTAACCGCTAAAAGGGCTCTCTCCCTTTTAACCGACTTTAAAATATGTATTCGGCTTTTGTTTATTTTGATTAAGGTGACGCCCGCAACTCCGTTGCGGCAAAACTTGTTGATCACGAGGGAACCGTACATTTTTTCGGGATAAAAAGTATCCTATGTCCTTTCTCGGGAGTCAAAGTATGTATCTCTATGCCAAATTTCAGCAAAATCGGTTCAGTGGTTCGGGCGTGAATAGGTAACAGACAGACAGACAGATAGACACACTTTAACATTTATATTATAAGTATGGATTGTGGCTACTCTACTATCTATGTATACAATAACTATTCTATAATATCCTTTACCAGGACTCAAAGTATTTCTAGAACAAATGTCGTTCCAATTTGTTCAGAGGTTACAAACTGACAGATATGACACTAATATAATACTAATATTTGAACTGCAAATAAAACAGTTTTTCGTGAAATAAATTTAGTTCAATTTTCATTACCTATAAAACAGCGTCGCGTCGCGGTGTGAGCCAACCCTGAGACCCTCAAAGGGACTAAGTCATAAGGGAGCGTAATCTTCAAGTTGTTGTGTACAAAGCCAAGTCAAATATTAAGACTGATACAAAATTAATACAGACTTTGTAAAGTGTTTATCTATGATTTGGGAGTAAGGATGAGTCCTTGAGCTGATATCTAGTCGTACCTAATATTATATTGGTGGATATTTATTCCAATAAGCGACTTTGCGAAATTAATAATTATTATACTCATGAATGCAATTTTTGCTGTCGTTGTTTCCTACAAAGCACTAAATTAAAGCACTTTAGCATGAATCAGGTTTTTTTAACTTGATTAGTTGTTGCGATGTATAAAAGCCTAACCCTTTGAGCTTTAATAGTCTAACTTTAAGAAGCCGGGTACCCTCGAAATTCTCATACATACGTAATTCCAAAAACATTTTCTCATACGAAAATATTTAACATGTTTGAGTTGTTTTTCAGTTTAAAATAGTAAATATCTAGGTTCCTGCATAAAAATTTACTTTAAAATATTTTAACATATATTTTTTTTGTTTTTAATTTTTTTTAGTAAATTTAGTACTTAATATTTAGACACTAAAAAATAGAGTAAAACACTAAAAAATATATAATTAAATAGTAAATTTACTACAAAATATATAAATACTAAAAAATATTTTTAGAGTTTAAATATTTTGTAGTAAATTAACTATTTATTTATATATTTTTAGTGTTTTACTCTATTTTTTAGTGTTTAAACATTTAGTAGTAAATTTACTAAAAAAATTTTAAAGCAGAAAAATTTTTTTGTGTTTAAATATTTTGAAGTAAATTTTTGTGCAGGAACCTAGGTAATTACTGTTTTAAACTTAAAAACAACTCAAACATGTTAAATATTTTCGTATGAGAAAATGATTTTGGAATTGCGTATGTATGAGAAATTACAAGTGTACCTGGCCTCTTAATAGATCCTCCTGTTTTATAGGCTTCATAAAGTCTATAAATGGTATTTCGGATTATTCTGAGTTGAAATCTTTTTTCCATCATCATGTTTAAACTGAAGAGTTTCAATGTGCATGAAAAGTTTTTAGATGTTTAAATTTCTTTGGCAAGGGCATTATCATTAGAGACATTTTAAGCACAGACATGGCCTGTCCTTACGATGTTATACCTACTCCCCGAGCCAATGGATTTTCTATTTAAATAGGTATTACAATATTCATGAAAATAAGAAAATTCATTTTGTAGTCTTAATGAGACGAGTTTGTTGAAAGCCTAGAACTTGATAAAAGGCTTTTATCGGTTACATTACCGTTTACTGTAACTGAGAAAATCTTGTATATTAATTTTAAATAATAAATGTAATATGGCGAAAAAGGAAAGAACAAAATAACTTCTAAAAAAATTGTTTATTTTGGCTAATAATTAGCCTGTTTAGCCGAAGTTTAGTGCCTATTTAGGTACTACGCTTCGTAGCTGTGCTACGCTCGTAGCACGTAGCGTAAAACTAACGTAGTATGTATTCTAAAACGTAGTACGTGCTACGGCGTAGTACATTACGCTACGGCGTAGGCTTGGTGCTACGCCGCGGTCGTAGTAAGTTTAGGCGTAGATGGTCTACGAATTTACAGGCTGCAGCAAAACTAAGTGACAGTAAGGCCGTGTTCACACCAAACCGACTGTGAGCCGCCGAATGTTAGCGAACGTTACGCAGTTTACTGTATTTCGCCTGGCAGGCGGCGGTTTCTTTCTGTGAAACCGTTCTTTCACAGAAAGAGGCCGCAGAGCGGAACAGAGAAGATGATCCCACCTCTCTGCCGCTCCGCCGGCGTAGGACGGGAGTGCGGAGGCGTCGCTACGCGAACCTCCAATCTCTCGTCTAACGGGGCTCCGGGTCAGGATGGGAACCTGCCCGGCTTTGTCAGTCCCGGCGCCGAGGGGAACGCTTTAGTTCGCCTAAGCGTTCCCTTACTTTGGTGGAAGTCCGGTCCGAGATAGACCGGCCAGTCGTGGAGGGAGTCCTGTGTTAGACAGATCCGGGATTTCCCTCCGTTATACGGCTGAAGGCCAACCGCAGGTGGTTTTAGTGAGTAAGAGTCTCACATACCCCCGGAGCACCCAACCCGGGGCACCCATGATGGGTTTCCCCTGCGATATCAAAAGAAAAAAAAAAGTTTACTGTATTTCCATACATATTCACTTTTACGTGCACACCGAACCGACAATACGCTCATATATGACAGCGAAGCGGAGCGAAGATTTCGAGCATGGTGATTGGTCAGTTCAGCACCGCTAAGCTCCGCTCCGCGTCAGTTACGCTAGGCGTAGGCGCGTACATTTGATACCGTATATTTTTACGTTCACACTGGGGCTCACAGTCCGTTTGGTGTGAACACGCCCTAAGTGATAATACTTTAGGGTGTGTATGGGTCCCCTATATTAGAGTTCGCTGTGAAAGTAGCACCACTGAAAGAGTAACTTTTTTGTCACCTTGTATGGAAACATTCGTGACGCGGGGGCGCTTGCCCATACAAATTATTAATTTTGTTTGTTCAGCGTTGTTACTTTTACAGTGAACTGTATAATAAGGGACACATACGAGTACAAGTATGTTACACCCTATAGAGATGGACCCGGGCATTTTGGGCGTTTTGTCCGTCTATTTTGAAGCTGGTTCGGCTGGACCGATTTTGATGAAATTTGTCATAGATATTATAACCACTAGACCACTTAATATGACAAATTTAGATTTTTAACAAGACTTACAAAGTTTCTTTTTTTTATATCGATATCGCAAAAGACACGGGCTTTACGGGATTGTATTTTAAAATGTCGCAGGTTCATAAAAAATGGTGCAAATTATTATCCTTTTCATCTCCTCCCCTGTTAACGTGACACGGGTCCCGGCAGGGTTGTCAGCTGTCTATCTGTCTGTCGTTTATTAGTATATAATGCCTTTTGTTACCTTCTATTTCATTTGACGTGTGCGTTTGTATTTGGTGAATGGTTAATTTGGATGAGATGAATCAGGTAAAAATTCTGTGAAAATTTTGCTTTATTTGTTAGGGTAAAATTTTTGATACTTATTATTTACTATTTTTTTATATCGATAATGAATAAATATAAAAATTTATTATTATATAAAGAGAAAGTGTGTCTGTCTGTCTATAAAGGAACAGACAGACTTCTGTTTGAATGTTACCTCTTCACAGCTAGCTAAAGGCTCGTCCAAATTTGTATCATTTGCGCGATCAGATCTCCGTCGCGACCATCGCGCCGTATCAAGTATGCGTATCATAGTGTGGACGCCTGATTTTGTCATCGCGTCGTATCTTGATCGCGTAGCATCTCGCCGATCCTCGTATCGATCTATTTATTTTGATGATCGGGGGAAAACCGCTTCGATCACGTGACAGCCGTCTCATGACAACGTATCAAAATTCGTCCACACTAGATCATTCTGCCGATCATGCGCGTATTTGATACGACACGTATCAGATACGCGGTTAATAGCGATCGCGGCGTACTAGCGATCATGATCGCTTCGATGCTACGTGATGGAGATCTGATCGCGCAAATGATACAAATGTTGACGCACCGTATACCGACTTGATTGGGTGTGGATAAAGTGAGTCCCAGAAGATGACTTATATTTCCAGCAAAATTCAAGTTTTCCTCGCTTTTAATAAATTGCTGGCGCTACGAAAATACAGGAAACATGATGATGATGATGATGACTACGATGATGAGTATGATTGTGATGATATTGATGGTGATGAGGAGTGGAGTCACACGGAAACTTGTTACGTCCAATAACGTATAATTGGCGAAGGTAAAATTTCGCTCCGATTTCCACGACCGCAATACCACAGTATAAGTATTTATCATACAGTAGAAAAAGCCTTGAGCGACACTGCACTGATTTGATACTATTCTAGATATATTTTCATCTGGGTTCCGGAAAAAAACATATTTTTAAAAGGCAAGAAAAAAGTTTTTATTTTTTATTTTATTTCTTTCTGGTATGAAAAATATTCGCTGGTATGATGTGATGAGAGTATTAGAACCTGTAATATAGGTTATCCACCACTTAACTTGATAGACAGAGTATGGAGAATCTGTTTAAAAAGTTGTGGATAGCCTATCCGGCACTTTATCTGATAAAACAGGCCCTTATTATTGTAGTTTGATAGGATCGAATAGATGGCAATGTAAATAATATAATTAACTTATCCCTTTGCTAATGTTGCGTCACCTATAAAAGTGCATGTATCGGAATTGTATTTTTTATTCGGTTTGTTATTTTATTGTAATGTTCCATACGTACTGATGGTGTCCTTTTAAAATATAATAAATAGCAATGTAGTATTAATATTGCATTAAAATGTATATAATTTGTACTAAAATGATAATAATGTTAGCTTGCGATTATGATGCTAGTCTACTGTGTAATATTTATACTGTGATCCAATTATAATTGGCAGAGTCCTGTCAGTTCCCGATTTCGATTCAGTTCCGATTTCGGTCAAATTATGATCGACGCTGACGTAAATGTTCTCTTCAGTTTGGGCCATGATTAATAACTATGATTGTGGATTCACAAATGTGAATAGTGTGAATGACATATTCTATACTCATATGAAAGCTGAATACACAGTTTATTGGAGTTTACTCCTTAAGAATCGATTTTCATACATAGGGCGCCCGGTATGAGAAAAATCCGAGGGGTAAAACCTAATAAACATGTAACGAAAAAATGTGTCACGTTTTTGGAATCATCGGATATATATATTTTTATATATTTTTTTATAAATACAATAATTAATATTGTTATTGTGAAGTTATAATTTTTATCATTATACTGGCTAAAGTGAACTAAAAGTATTTTGAAATAACTATGGCAGAAAGGGGTGTAGATACAATATTGCCGGAACATCTAATTTCATATGTTATTAATCTTTTTTCAGTTGGATAAACTCTTTTTGCGTATGGTTAGATACTCGTACTTAAGGAGTAAACTCCAGTCGTGCGTCGGAGCTGACACACTTTTCTCACTTTTTTTATAAATTTTTCAGTGAGTGACATAGGCTATATATATATTTTGTACCCGTGCGAAGCTAGTAATCTTTAAAGAGGTTTTTTTTTTAATATTTTAATAGTAACCAAACCTTGACTGACCGATCGATGATAACACATCTACATATAAATAAAAATAATGTTAAAGCACAAATCAATAGGCGTGATAGTTTTTCCGTAAAGTGTACCACAAAAGTCCTTAGGTTGTGGGATATACTAGGGCTCGCTTCGCTTGCCCTGATTATTACGATTCCATACGGATTCCGCGATCGATCAATTTCTTGATCGCAAACTTGAATACAATTCATATTCGTATCCGAGTTGTATAACGTATTGGTTCTGTATGAAAACTTTAAGGTGCTAGTTAGAAGTTTGGGTTTATTGTTATGAAGTTGTGAAGTTAGTGAAAAGTGAATGTTGGTCGTGGCTTTGTGTGCGGGAATCGTAAGTTTTGCAGTGATATAAGCTCAGCGGGGCTTAAATGGTCATGGTTCCCCTTAATCAATTCAGCAAATGAATTGTCAAAACTGTCAAACTGACGAATGTCAATTTAGTAAAAATTACTAGACATGAATTGCAAGCAGAGTGACCATTTTGCGATAAAAAAAGAATCATATGATTCTCCAAAGCGACCATTTTACCTCCGCTGTTCTTTCCTAGGGTTCACTCTAGTCTCTACATCAGATTATTTGCTAAGGGATTATGCCGGCAAAAGTGAAAACGAAACAGCAGGCCGACATACTATAAAAGAGAGGGGCTCCTCTCCAGTACGTAGAGCCGGTGGTCAACTCTCCCTTCGTCTTATGATTTTTTGTCAAATAAAGTCCCAACCCCGCTAAAGAAATTTCTGCCTTAAAACTGATTTGTCGCGTTGCTTATATTCTTTACTCTGAGCGTATTATTCTTGGCCTTCTGTGTCCCACTGCTAGGCATAGGCCTGCCCTCTTTTCTTCCAGAGTTTACGGGCGTATAATAAAATTAAATTATAGTTACTTTCGATTTTGGCCACGCGCCAAAACAGCCTTGTATGTCTATATGCAGAACCTCATGCATGTGTTTTTTTTCTGAACAACTGGCGTTTAACTGTTACGAGTTTAAATTAATTCTCTGTTCACGGGTAATTCAGTTTAAACTGCAGTTAAATACAATTGTTCGACTAGCTATCGTTTAAAAATAGCGTTTTATTGTGCCAGAGCCATGCTTTTGGACGAATGGGTCGACTAATAATATTGGTTACACAATAAACTTTAACCACCTCTGTTGCTTAGTTAGCTCGCACGCGTTGCTTTAGAGTTTAGCAGGAGGTAGCGGGTTTGCATTCCTCCGAAGTGAAAAACATTTTTATTTTTTCCTGACGAAAAAAAGTTCCATTTTACGTGAATTAAGCAGATTAACGTAAATTAATATCAGTTAATTATGACAATATGATGTATTAATGTAGTATTTTTTTGTTTCAGGTATGTACATTTTAGTTTCCTGTCTGAAAAAAATGTGATGCTCTTTGGTAAGCCACAGCAGAGTGATAATGATAATTTATAGTTACTTAGCAATTTTTCACGAAAATGCAAAATCAATCCGGCTCTAAGGACCAAAGTTTCAATCGTCCGCCATTTTGTTGGCGAACAAACATCGTCCCTTCTTTGCCTTTTGCCATGAGTTAAGCGTATATAATTTTATACGCTCCCAAAACTAGTTATCTCAAACTTCAAAGATTTAAAGCCTTATTATTTTAGATCGGTGTATTTTGTACTTTATTACACCTGTATTAAAGTTCATTTTACAGTGAACGCGAGTTTAGGTCACATGTCTCTAAATCTCATACTGGAACTTCGTAATGCCTTATTACGGGAATTTAAACTTTAAGTACCACGTAATACGGTGTCTTTTGGAAGCTTGACGTCACAGTTTTGTAAATAACAAATGACGTACGTTCATACTAATATGAAACAAAGTCGCTGTCTGTATGTAATATGTACGAGATCTTTTAAACTACGTAACGGATTTTGATGGAAGTTCTTTTAATAGATAGAGTGATTAAACCGAAATATTAATTAGTGTATTACAAGCGTAATATAGAAGACATACTTTTTTTATTACTAGGGTATTGGAAATAAAGATCCAAAATGCTTAAGGTACCCATCGAGACGAATCAAACGAGCCGAAAGTCGATGGGATTATGTTGTTTTGTTACGGAGTTCCTGTAGCAATCTTCCGGCTCCAGCATCCAGATTAGCTCCACTTAAATTTCAGCTCAATAGGAAACCGGGTGTCATAGGAAATCTTTAACATGCAAGATTTGATTGTAGACGGACACAACGGGATAAAGAGAATGAAAATGAATTAATGTTGTATAAAGATAAATCGAGAAAAAATACGTGTGGCACTGGGCACTGCCGCGGTAAAGCTTTAAACATAGCATTTTTAGCAACTTATGTACAATAATATTACAATAATATTTCGCATGCATGCATGCTGTCTCGGTCGGAGTGGGGTGTGTTAGGTTTTTTCGTTACGTAATTTCTTGATTCTCTTGATTTTCTCGCCGCGCTCAAAGCCCGCGATAAAAGCTATGCAGTAGCTTAACTAGATCAACCTTAAATTTTCCATCAAATGGATCCTCCCGTTCAGACTGCAATGCCAGACATGCAGATACGTCAAACCTTTTCGCGTGAAGCCGGGGCTGTTGGCTAGTTCATAATGAATGTTTAAGTTTGTTTCGCCTTTGTGTTATGATGCATTGTCTAGAAAGTTGTAAAGCCTAGCTTCTAAACTAGGCTGAATTGACATCGTAATGACACTCAAGGTAGACCTACTTTAAGTTGGAGATTTATTTTATGGGGATCTATAAATAAGGCTTTTGGTATTTAGTGGAATGTGGGGAACCAGGGGGAGTCCCAAGGCGGCAGTTTTCATCCATACTAATATGACAAATGCGAATATTTGTCTGTTAGTAACTTCTTCACGCCCAAACCGTTTAACCGATTATGCTGTTTGTTATAGGGATACTTTGGGTCCCGGTAAAGGACATAGGATACTTTTTATCCCGGAAAATTGTACGGTTCTTGCGCCATAAACAAATTATGGTGCAACGGAGTTGCGGACGTCATCTAGTAGGTATATAATGAACAAAATAATACTCCGGTTGCGTAATGAGTATGTATCTAGCTACAGCAATGCAACAGGCGATTGGCTGCAATTTCACCAGTTACACTGCTGTCGCAAATCATCCTGCTGGCGAGCTGGCGGAAGTAAAACCAAACAGTTTCCCCGCGCGGTAAAAAGAGAGAAGGAAGGGATATTACTTCTTATCCTACGCCTCGCTGGCAGTCTAATCTCCCTCCGTCTTATGAGATATCGATGGGCTCACAAATTTCCGTTAAAATCGATCCAGCCGTTTAGGAGAACTTTGGCGCAACAACAACAAATGCAAGAAATCTTTTCCAATAGTGGAGCCACATATAACGCTAATTAAATTAAGAAATTAAAAAAACCCCCGCCAAACAACTTTAAAAAGTAATGAAATAATATTTACTGCCTTTAAGTTCAAATAATTCCTAACTTATGTAGAGTAATACACACACCGGCAAAATTAGCGGAACATAAGTAAAAAGGGCCACAACTTGAATTCAAGTGGGTCGGGCTGTGTGAAATCCTTTAATATAGTTTCTAAGCTCATTTAAGAAATAAAATATTGAACAAAACTGGCAAGTTGACAGATTTTTATTGCAATTATGCCCTACTAAGTGTTTTTCGATGATTGACGTTGTAAGTGTTTCTGATAAGAATGACGTTTTTAGCGGGGTGCAAGGCATGCCAGCTCATTTGATTGTTTGGTTTTTGGAAGAACACATTGCTTAGATACAAAATTAGTGGATTTTCCAGCATCTACGACAGCTAGAGCTGTAACCACGATAGAGAAAGGACACACCTACCGTTCGGTCAGTCAGGCCTTAGGTGTGTCGGCTTTCGTTGTCCATCGTAAATTTCAACGCTACAGAGAGACTGGATCTTACGTTCGGAGACGAGAACAAGGCATAATATATCGGGTGGCAAAGGTTCAGGATAACCGTTTTGTAAGGGTACAAGCCTTAAGAAATCGACCTTAAACTGCTTTGCAGAGATGAAACCTATAGGAACAGGTCCGAGATGTACCTGTAAGTGATTGTACAGTAAGAAGAAGACTCAAAGAAGTTAAATTAAACTCAAAGGTGCCAGCAAGGGCACCAAAGAGCCAGGCTAAGATTTGCGCGTTAACATCAGTGAATATCATGCAGGCTTCGTAATGGTTTGGGGTTGCATATGATTTGGAGCCCGCACAGAGCTGATGATTGTTAATGATGGTACTTTGACAGTACAGGACAATAGCACAGACATCCTAGAACTGCATGTTGTGCCTTTTACACAGTTTTAGGTAGTAACTTCAATTTTTTGCGCGCCCATAGAGTAAAAAAATCGGGCATTATGACCTAAATGATGTTAGCGTAGCCCAGGTGGAGAGGTCAGCACGGTCTACGGATGTGGATCCGATTGAGAACGTGTGGCACATCAATGGGTGAACGGTACGAATTAAAGCTCCAGCTCCAAAATGTGTTCAGGAGCTCGAGTTGGCGCTACTGGAGGAGTAGAAGAATATCCCACAGGAAATTATTGACAATCAAAATGCAAGCATGTAATGGCGTATCCAGACTCTCTTCAGATCCATACACGCTGTTAACATGGCATTTCTTAAGTAAAAATGAAGAATTTAACTTAAAAACTTACTACTGAAATTTCAAAGATTTTTCTTTATTTTAGATTTTTGCAGATTTTTTAAATTTTACACGTTTTTATGCCCTAAATTTATATTAGTTTTATTTTTAATCATCAATTATTAAATTAATAAATAAATATATAAAAAACAGCGATTAATTTTCAAAAAAAAAAAAAATTATTATGTTCCGCTAATTTTGCCGGTGTGTATATTTTAGTCCATAATTGTCACGGTGTGTCGGGGGACCGCCAAGTAAACTACAACATTCAACCGCCAAGTCGCTGACAATCTCGATTCAGTTCGCTATGAATTGATTGTGAAATCAAACATCTACATTAGCGGTCCCCCGACACACCTTGACAACAATTATGGACTAAAATATTACTTTACACAAGTTAGGAATTATTTGAACTTAAAGGCAGACGGCAGTAAATATTATTTTATTACTTTTCAAAGTTGTTTGGCAAGGGGTTTTTTAAATTTCTTAATTTAATTTTATTTCATACTTTTTAACCGACTTCCAAAAAACGAGGAGGTTATATGTTCGGCTGTGGATTTTTTTTTTTTTTTATTATTTTTTTTTTTGTATGTTCAACGATTACTCCGCCGTTTGTGAACCGATTTTCGAAATTTTTGTTTTGTTGTATTAGGTTTCACTCCAATTTGGTACCATGTTCACAAAAGTGGTGACCTGATGATGGAATCCATGAGTAATCGAGGGAACTCCTCAAAATTTATATGGAAACATATGGTGATTTTGGTTTTATGTGAAGTGTACTAAGAATATGCTACCAAAAAGTCAAATATTGGGTCAAGGTATACCATGGTTTCGAAGATGCTGAGAGAACTCCTGACTCCTTATAGATACACGTTTGGGAGTTTCGGCGTTGTTTTAAGAACAGAAAGCATATGCTACTATGCAATTAATATTCATCATCATAATCATAATAATCATCATCGTCATCATCATCATTACCACGTCGTGTTAAGGTCACCAATGTCTCATGGCACAGAATAGATAGTAGTACAAGGCATAGGTATGGATATACTAACTCGTAATAATAATTATGTATTGTTACATAACAACACCTGTTTGTTTAATACACGGCGGTCGATGCTGCAGAGGCGACGGTGTCGCGCGGGCGACGGTGTCGCGCGGGCGACGCGTGGCGGTAGACGACAGATCGAATATTTTACTACTTTATATTATACAGATCGAATACTTTACTAACTACTGTTCACTTCACTGATAATATATTATTTTGTGAGTGTGAGTTGTGACTCTTAATGTAAAGAAAAGATGTCATACGCCTAAAACTGGTCTTATGGTTCTGTAGGGTTACCCTGGGTCGTTAATCCCTCTGGCGTAATATCAATTAAGACAACCAGTGAGTGTGAGCGAGAAGAAAATATTTATTGTAGCGAATTAGTTATATCGAATGCTATCGAGTAAGCGATACCGCGATGTAGATGCTTAACAACGACATCTGTTGTTAGTTGCGGAACTAAATTTTCTTAGAAAATATAAAGTTTACAAATCTCAACACTTAACAAATTGTAATAAAATACGTAAAATATACGTGAAGGTTTACGTACTAGTGTAACTAAAAAGAGTGAAATTATTATTATTTTTAACAAAAAATTAAAACTGACTTCCAAGGTAAAAACAATAATAACATTAATATGAACTAAAAAGTATTAAATAATTTTTACTATCTAATAGTACCTTTTTCCGAATTCGGCTAAACCTCAACTATTTCTGTACTCAATCTTCATAATTTTGAAGTCGGTGCCAGTTCCAAAAGTTTCAAATATTCTGTCAGAGGATTGAAGATTCAGCTATCTGGTACCGACTTCAAAATAATGAAGATTGAGTACAGAAATAGTTGAGGTTTAGCCGAATTCGGAAAAAGGCACTATTAGATAGTAAAAATTATTTAATACTTTTTAGTTCATATTAATGTTATTATTGTTTTTACCTTGGAAGTCGGTTTTAATTTTTTGTTAAAAATAATAATTAAACTTGTGTTGGTTAAAGTGCAGAATAATTCCTATCAACAGAATCATAAGTATTCTCATGATTGCCATCTATCAATGTCCTTTTCGATGAGACTGTATGAGCCCAAACATGAAACCTTCCCTTTGGGTTCATACGAAGCTCGGTTCCTTTAGAATCCAGGTGATGCTGCAGCAGCAGCATATAAAATATATTTACTGTTTATCTACTTCTTACTTGTTGTCGCAATTAAAATGAGCCCAAACACGAAACCTCTACTCTTAGTTGGCGAGGAGTTGGATATCCTATTGATTACCAGGTGATGCTGCAAAACAGGTCAACTTTCCATTATTATGTGTATACCTATATCTTATATTCACAAATGTCACGAACTAGAATGAAATATAAAACCCATCAAATGACTACAAGTTGCTAACGCCCTTTCATGAACCAGATAAACCCTGATTGTCCAGCAGTGAGCAGGCTGATGATGATGAACTATAGCTAAGAACACTCTCGAATATGTCAGCTTTCAAACAAAAAAAAACTAGATCAAAATCGGTCCACCCGTTTGGATGCTACGATGGCACGGACATGAACCAGATAAACCCTGATTGTCCAGCACTTAGCAGGCTGATGATGATGAACTATAGCTAAGAACACTCTCGATCATGTCAGCTTTCAAACAAAAAAAACTAGATCAAAATCGGTTCACCTGTTTGGATGCTACGATGGCACGGACATGAACCAGATAAACCCTGATTTTCCAGCACTTAGCAGGCTGATGATGATGAACTATAGCTAAGAACACTCTCGATCATGTCAGCTTTCAAACAAAAAAAACTAGATCAAAATCGGTTCACCTGTTTGGATGCTACGATACCACGGACAGATACACACACAGACAAACAGACAGACAGACAGACACGTCAAACTTATAACACCCCTCTTTTTTGTCGGGGGTTAAAAAATATCCACAGCCGAACGTATAACCTCCTCCTTTTCGGAAGTCGGTTAAAAACTGCCGGCATCGGTGCACAAAGTAAAAAGAGCTGATTGAATCACACGTAACATCTGTCACTCAAACGCGGCAATATTTAAATATGGAACGCCATCAATATTCATCGCCATGTTCGATCGTTTTAGGGGAATTAACGCCGCGAGGCGCGCGCCATATTTTTTTCACCGACTACCCGCTTTTTTGCCAACTACCCGCGTTTTTTTTCGACTAGCGCGATGTAAGCAATACGTTACACGGTTTTGCCATTTTTATTTTCGGGCGTTGTTTCCAATAAATATGTGTACGCGAAATAGAATTCTGTCATGAAATTGTGTTGTAATAAAAGATATGTTATGAAATATTAATATTCCTCTTTTTCCTTCTTGAATATGTAAGTATATTTATTGAAGTGTTATCCATCCCAAAAATTTTGGGATGGGCATTTTATACTCGCGTCGTAGCACGAGATCTGATCGAAAATTTGTAAGATGGAGGAAGATTAAATCGCCGACGCGGCATAGGAGAGGAAGTATATTACCCATCTCTATCTACCGCGCGCCGAATACCTTCTCCTGCTTTGAGTTATCATTTCGAATGTTACGGTGCTATGATGCCACGAACAGACACACAGACAAACAGACAAATCAAACTTTTTACACCCTTCTGCTTTTGTCAGGAATAAAATTATAATAAAGCTTGATTACTTCCTATTATTAAGGTCTCTAAATATTCATAGAAAATTACCTGATCCGACCTAAGAGTTGACCTTTTGAAATATCAAATGTCGTTCCAAGTTTACCTTACACACAAGTTGGGAACTACCCTCGATTATAATAAGAGACGGTAGATGTACCGTCTAGGGATGTCGCGTTTTAGTGTTGCGGAAGTGTCAAGTGAATTAGTGTACTGACCTTTATTTATCCTGTAAAAGTTTGAACTTATTTGCTGAAAAAAAAATCGGTTGTCTGTAAAGTCGGTTTACTGACGATAGTTGAACGTGACAACGTATGACGTTGTCACGTTCAACTATCCTTAACCCCTTAACTCTCGCTTCCGAATCTCTATAAATAGAAACAAACTTTTTCGACTGTAACCTAAAGTTATTTCGATGTATTTCTTTCAAATGATTGTCTAAAAATATTTACACGTCAAAAGATCCTATTATCACACTATTTCATCAATTATAAGAGTGAAAAATAAGAAAGTGGACAATAAAAACTGGAATAGGTGGTTAAAATAATGCTAAAAAGTCTTTTGCTAAAACAATAAAATATAATATATTATACAATAAAATAAAAAAAATAAAATATATATATATATATATATATATATATATATATATATATATATATATATATATAATAAACTTTATTTATACTTTATTATTATTATTCTATTCATTTATATTATATGTATTTATAAAGTATTATAAACATTTTATTATATTATGTACTAGTATTTTTTTTTATAATAATTATATAAGTAATTTATTGCATGATATTTTTATGTACATATAGTAAGTAATTTGTATTAAATTAGGCATACTATTATAGTATCATTAGAGTACTTTCGTATTACTAAGTGATAAATTGCATTTTATTTATTTTCTTTCCATCTTTTCGCACTATTGGCACCTACACAATTTTGCTTCTGAACACCTAAAGGTTGACTGGTAGAGAATGCCATTTGGCATTAAGTCCGCCTATGTACCAACATTGTGCAAAAAGTATAAATAAATTAATATTAAAAAATTGCGGGTGTCTAAACATTGGACTTTGGACTGCTAGTTCAACTCACTATAGTAAACAAGCAGCTGCAAGTGAAAGACAATTGCGATATTTACGTCATCGCTCCAGTGGCGCAAGTGGACGATACTAATGACTCCAATTTCCGAAGTCGTAGGATCGATCCTCACCGGGGGCCGTTCAAAAATTTCTGAATAGCGAGAAGTTTTTCACGAGATTACTAGAATATTGATTCAACTCCGAAGATGGAAAAATTCAAATGGATTTAATAGACGAACAAAAAACATCTATACAAAATTGCGCCGAAATAGTTACAGAATAGGAGATAGACGGATGTCGAACGCTGCCGAAGTCTGCCGAACGCAAAGGTCGATTGTGCTTCCTTGTCGCTCGTTCCGCGCTCTCGCTTGCACTTCAAGCCTTAAATGGAACACCTCAGCGTGCTAAAGCCGCATGAACTGTCATGTTTTTCGGGCGCGCACCCCATATCGAATTATAAGATGTTATCACGTCAAAATTGCCATAATACTGTTGCCTGCATCATTTTAACCCGACGAATTATAAAGGGAGTTTAACGATTTTGACAGTGACTATGTACCCACAGGCCACACACAATCAAATGCTTCGGCAATTCAATATATACTGGACTCGAACTTCCTCTTTTATTCGCCAAAATTCGTTTATCGCGCAAGAAAAGTGTAAACCTGATATTATGTAAAAGTCGGTTTACCCGGGACTCTTTAGTAAAATTTCATTTAAAATCGGTTAAATGTTTAGTATGCAGAGTTGACCAATAGACAAACAGACTTTACAGTTTTAAACTTTTTGATCCAAAATTTTGCTATTTTGTCAATGTGATGTCTTTTCATCCAATTAATGGTACATCAATGCCGGTGCCCAATACCAGAAACATTAGGTTCAACTTAATTGGAAGCAGAGCTCGCCCTCTGATGTAGGTCGACTCGCTTATTATGGGACAGGTGGCTAGTACTTCATTATTCGATCATCAATTGAGGTTGAATTAAAATTGGATTGAGGGGAATAAGCATTCTTCTTCTTCCCCTCAATCCAATTTTAATTCACTTCTTTATCATCATATTTCGATAAACATGATGATAAAGAAATGTAGCTACTAACTGTGTCAAAAATCGACTAAGTACGAATCGGACCCGCGTGTTAGGGATTCGGTTTATTCCGGGATTTGTAATATGGGCCTATGATGCCTGAAATAAAGATGATGTTATTTGACTTGTTTTATTGATACTAAAAGTATAGCAAAATATAGAATTGGAAGCTTATGATTTTGTTTAATCCATACAAAACTGAAATAGGTGTTAAAAATCAGTATGACAAATATTGCACCGATGCAACATTGGAAGCTTACAACCTTTTATGAAATAGACCAAAAATTTTCAGCAGAGAGCGGGCTAATCACATCAGCTTTCAAACAAAATAAACTAGATCAAATTTTCCCCTTTTTTCGTCGATGGTTAAAAGCAAGGCTTTTCCACTGTATGGGCCTTTAACCGTAAATACTCTTTAATCGTCAGACGCGAGTCCCCGCGGCTATATGCCCACTTGTTGAATACGACCGCAGTCGAGGAAATAGGCTGATGTAACAACTGATAGCAAGTCTCGACGCAGATTATAAAAGTTTGGTTTTTATACTCCGCACTTGGAGAGATTTAATGATAACTTAATTTGATTTAATGAAGAGTTTGATTTGATTATTAAGTACTTAAGTGTTAATTAATTTAATGAAGACGTTGACAGAAAATGTTTGTAAAATGTTTAATGAAGGTTTTAAGTGTTGTAATGGTTGACGGAAACTGTTAGTAAAATGTTGAGTAATGGCAGAAGATTTTATGTCAGATTAATTTTATGTCAAACATTCGTTAAATTAAAATTAAATAATCATTAAACATCTCTGAGTGCGGTCATATTCTCGTGACTATTGTTTGTTGCCAAACTCCTCCGAAACGGCTGGACCGATAGTGGTAAAATTTTTGTGCTTGTCGGGTAGCTCGGAAATAACGATGAGGACGTCAGCTAGTGTAGAAATAAAGACTTTCAATAAGGTCCCTAATATAATAAATTTTCTAAGATACCCATAACGCTCATAAATCCAAATTATAGCCAAAAGTTTTTATATTCTTGAGATAAAGTGGGATGATCCATACTAATATTTAAAAAATATACGTAAAGCATATTGCATAGCATTTTATCAACTTATGCACTTATAATTCGCATACATCTAGTCGCACGCACATAAACACCGTGCCGCAGCCAGGCAGTACCGGCGGCGGAGTGGGGGGCGGGGGGTGTTAGGTTTTTTGTTACGGAATGCCGCGCTCAAAGCCCGCGATAAAAGCTATGCAATAGCCTAAAAATTCACGTGTCTGTCTGTCGCTTAGTATTTCCATCAAAAAATATCGTCCCGACACAATCTTATTAAAATACTGATCCATAAAAATAATTGGACGCGCAAAAATGAAAATCGCACAATGAATTTTTACGTAAGAGCTCCATAATTTATTCAAAACCAAATCAAAAACGTGGCTATAGAGAATAAAGGTGCAAGTTTGAAGCCGGCTACATGAACGCGCGCGCGACATTACTGGTTTTCTATGAATAAGTGTCGCTAGCTTCGTGTTGCTAGCTGCGGAGGGTGTTTCATAGAAATACATACAAACCAGTAGTGTCACGACGACACGCCGTCTGCGGTTGCTTCATGTCGCCCGCTGTCAACCGGCACCTTAATGTTACGCAGCTGTTTATTTTATTTTATTTATTTATTTATTACAAAAACTTACATCTAATACAATTTAAGGTTAGACATGCCTAAAAACTCTTGTCGAGTTTGTCCAGGCATAACGTTCTCGACAACAATGCTTATAAACTATAGTTTATCTAATAAGTAATAACAATCATAGGTAAAATATCAATTATACTCGTAAGTTGTAAATATTCAAGTTAAGTTGCATCGAGCGGCCAGGTGGGACTTCATAACTGATAAGAAAACCATTCATATTCGCTGCGCCGCTTGGTGCATATACCTGATTACCTATCACATTTTATGGGTAAACAAGTTACAATAGTTAATATACAGGATATTTTGTTTTTACACTTAATTATATTAACTTTCAAGTTCACTAAAATAATGTGTTTTCAATACATCTATACTATAATATTATAAAGCGGAAGAGTTAGTTTGTTTGTTTGGACGCGCTAATCTCAAGAACTACTGGTCCGATTTGAAAAATTCTTTCAGTGTTTGATAGCCCATTTATCGAGGAAGGCTATAGGCTATATTTTATTACGCTAAAACTAATAGGAGCGAAGAAATAAAGGAAAATGTGGAAAAAACGGGGAAAATTATATGAAATGCTTATTTAGTAATAGTTTGAACGCGCTAATCTCAGGAACTACTGGACCGATTTGAAAAATTCTTTCAGTGTTAGCCCATTTATCGAGGAAGGCTATAGGCTATATTTATTCACGCTAAGATTAATAAAAGCGAAGAAATAGAGGAAAATGTGGAAAAAACGGGCGAAATTTAGTGAAAGGGCTTCTTTGAACGCGCTAATCTCAGGAACTACTGGCCCGATTTGAATCGTAGGAAGGTCAATTCTGTACATTGAATATTTTTGTACAATAATACTTGGGACGTGATCTACAAATTACCACACTTTCACTTATTTGTAAATCTCCTCGCTCTAATATTTAATCTGCTTTTTAACCGACTTCCAAAAAACGAGGAGGTTATATGTTCGGCTGCAGTTTTTTTTTGTATGTTCAGCGATTACTCCGCCGTTTGTGAACCGATTTTCGAAATTTTTGCTTTGTTGTATTTGGTTTTACTCCAATTTGGTACCATGTTCACAAAAAAGGTGACCTGATGATGGGATCCAGGAGTAATCGAGGGAACTACTCGAAATTTATATGGAAACATATGGTGATTTTGGTTTTATGTGAAGTGTACTAAGAATATGCTACCAAAAAGTCAAATATTGGGTCAAGGTATACCATGGTTTCGAAGATGCTGAGAGAACTCCTGACTCCTTATAGATACACGTTTGGGAGTTTCGGCGTTGTTTTAAGAACAGAAAGCATATGCTACTATGCAACTCATATTCATCATCATAATCATCATCATCATCATCATCATCATCATCGTCTTCATCATTACCACGTCGTGTTAAGGTCACCAATGTCTCATGGCACAGAATAGATAATAGTACAAGGCATAGGTGTGGATATACTAATAATAATAATAATTTTATACTGTATTTTTACACTTTGTTTAAATATACACGGCGGTCAGCGCCGCGCGGCGCGTGGCGGAAGACGACAGATCGAATATACTTTACTACTTTATATACAGATCGAATACTTTACTAACTACTTTATAAAATTTTAATAGACAAAATATAGAATTAAAATAAAGTTATTTTAAAAAGAGCATTTAAACTAAACAAAGTCAATAAGTGTCTTTTTAATTAGTTATACTTATTAATCGATAGATGGCGCACTAAGTATCGATTTGAATGGATTTGAAATTGAATTCTTGATTACAAGAACAGCTGTCAATAATTATGATAATATTATATTATATTACTAGCTGTCCCGGCAAATGTTGTTTTGCCATATAAATAATTTTTGGTATAAAAAATAGATGTTGGCCGATTCTCAGACCAATATCCTCACAATATGCTCACATAATTTCATGAGAATCGGTCAAGCCGTTTCCGAGGAGTATGGCAACGAAAACTGTGACACGAGAATTTTATATATTAGATGAGTAGCTACGCTACATCCTATGCAAGTTTATACAATTTTTTATCTGATAGATCCTTGGATCGTGGAAAAACGAGACACAATAGCCTTTCTATTGTTATCGCAATCGCCGGTGACCGCTTGGGGTTTGAAGTATTAAAATTGTTAAATTACTTAGCACAATATGTTCACTTCACTGATATTTGATAATATATTATTTTGTGAGTGTGAACTGTGACTCCTAACAAATTGTAATAAGATACGTAAAATATACGCGAAGGTTTACCTACTAGTGTAACTAAAAAGAGTGAAATTATTATTATTTTTAACAAAAAATTAAAACCGACTTCCTATGTAAAAACAATATTAACATTAATATGAACTAAAAAGTATTAAATAATTTTTGCTATCTAATAGTGCCTTTTTCCGAATTCAACTATTTCTGTACTCAATCTTCATAATTTTGAAGTCGGTGCCAGTTCCAAAAGTTTCAAATATCCTGTCAGAGGACTGAAGATTCAGCTATCTGGTACCGACTTCAAAATAATGAAGATTGAGTACAGAAATAGTTGAGGCTTAGCCGAATTCGGAAAAAGGCACTATTAGATAGCAAAAATTATTTAATACTTTTTAGTTCATATTAATGTTAATATTGCTTTTACATTGGAAGTCGGTTTTAATTTTTTGATAAAAATAATAATATTATATTGTCTGCCTATATTCTTAGGAGAAGTCAAATCAGGTCACCAAATTTTTATAGACCCCCGTTAACGACTCGTGGACCCCCATTTTTTTTCCACGCAAGCGTAGACCCCTGTCGGGCTCCCGTGGACCCCATGGGGTCCACCTGGACCACTTTGGGAATCAATGATCTATGTCATAAAGTGGCATATTTTAATTGAATTTTTGTCGATCGCGACTAGCCGCGGTAAAGATCGGAACGGCACCTTCAGTTTATCTCCGCTGTTTGTTTATACTTTCGGATTTCTACTGTAGCCATGCTACGGGTGCTTCTTGAGTAAAAGTAGTCTCCTTGCATACTGGCTGTACGAAAATATCATTTTCGGCTCGTACTCGATTTGAATAAAATATAAGGTTTCGTTGGAACGAAATGAATGAGACTTTTCTAGGCGCGTTTTTCCACCTTAATTATATTTCGTTAGTTATGACTTATGCACGTGTTGCAGAATGGACATTTTTCTGTGGTTTTACAAAAGTGTGGGTTTGAAATTTTTAAGTGTCTGGTTAGGGTAGATGCTTACTTCTATGGAAGTAAGCTAACCTCTAAACAGTTATAAGCCACGAGATAATGGTTAGGCGCAATTCCGTTGAGCGGAAATTCGTTTGTCGCGTGGGAACCGTACATTTTCCGCGATAAAAACTACCCCGTGTCCTTTTCTGCCTCTCCATGTATCTCCATATGAAATCCATACTAATATTATAAATGCGAAAGTTTGTCTGTCTGTCTGTCTGTTACCTCTTCACGTCCAAACCGCTGGACCGATTTTGCTGAAATTTGGTATGGAGATACTTTGAGTCCCGGGAAATGACATAGGATACTTTTATCCCGGAAAAAATTATGTTTCCCGCGCGATAACCAATTTTAGCGCAACGGAGTTGCGGGCCTTATCTAGTTACATCTAAAACGTTAAGCCATTTCAGAGTATTTAAAGGTCACAGAAAGACGCATTATCGCATTTATAATATTAGTAATATGCTTTACTCAGTAAATAAAACCCGAGAACCGCGCCCGAAGCATAAAGAACTCTTAATTCTTTAGATCTCACGGCAAAAAAACTCTGAATTCTCTCCCCGGCTGGTACGCTCCTGTATTTTTACCCCGGCACTCAGTTTTCTGGGTCATTAGACCCGCTATCCGTTTATTAAGTCACTTGTTGAGTTTACAATTTATTCACCCCAAGACTCGAGAGTTGACTACGCGCTTAATATGGCTTGAAAAAATAGTCACCAATTTGGACGCTTAGTCAAACTGCATTCGTTAGTTTCGATTGCGAAGTTAGATGTAATCTATTGCAGTCAACAGCTAGTCTATACGCATATAATGTTTAGTCGCACACACACAAACACCGTGCCGAAATCTGTCGAACTGAAACGACGACGCTAGCCGATACACGGCTTTTAACAACGCATCGCTGACCCGATCGGAGTGGGGGGGTGTTAGGTTTATTTTCGTTACGGAATTTCTTGATCGGTCCCCGCGCTCAAAGCCCGCGATAAAGGCAATGACAGACTATTCGTGACGCACTTTTAAGTCCGTGGAAATAGAACCTATTGCAATAATAATTATAAGCAGTAACGCGCCGGACTTATTACGCGTCGTGTGCGTTAGGGAGATCGCAGACGGCACACTTTTTGTGTGATCGAGTCTGCGGCGCACATACATTCTACATGGCCGCGCCATGCAGAATGTAACAAAAAGTGTGTCGTCTGCGATCTCCCTTACTGCATAATATAATTATATAGGAGTTTAGGTTATAGGTTCTATTTCCACATACTAAAAAGTGCGTCACGGATAGTCTGTCGTCTGCGCTGCGCCTTAAAAAGGTATCTGGATTATTATACACTAAGCACTCCGAAATCTTTCACCAGTCGTGTCGGTCACTCACTTTAAGTTAATGCGCAATAAACGACTTTTGGCGCAGCGGAGTTGCGGGCGTCGTCTTGAAGGTACAATATAATAGGCTGCTTGACCTATATTCAATTTCATTGAACAAATGCATATTTCTAGTAGAACTTGGCCTAGGAAACCGTATTTCACCCTTATTATCAAATAAAAGCTTATGATTGATAAATAAAGTCGATTTGAAAATATGATTTTATGAAAATAGGAATTGTACTGACGAAAACGCTTTTGCGGTACTTCCGATTTGGATGTGACGTCATCCTCATACTAATTTAATATCTTTTATTTATCGCGCTCGCTATATGTAAGTTTATTTGTACATAAATAATAAGAATAAGCCTATTATAATATATTTTCTTCAATAATTCAAATAAAACATCAGTTTTATATATATTATCTCCATTTACTGTAGACGGGAAATGAAATGGCCAAAACTTTTCTCCAAAAGTTTTCAACATTACAAATGATTTCTAATTTCTTATATAATTATTTTATAATTTTTGGGCACTTTTAGATTCGTACATTTAGCACATTAAAAAAATGTCAATAAAGAGAGTTTAAAATATAAAGCGTATGACGTCACACTATGGCAGACAGTGTTTTCGGCGCCATTTAAGAGGCATCTTTTTCAATAAACATTTTTATGGGTTTCTACTGTGTAAAATATTAAAATATTAGTTTTTTTTTGTAAAAATGAATGATTATGAAGCGATTAGCATGAAGAAAAAAATTAGGTCAAGTAGCGTATTACTGTGATAGAATCATGGTCCTGATTTGCGTTTGTGTCCTGTCTCGATACCCCAGACATCTGGAGGTCTTTTATTCGTGGAATCCAATCTGGGGATCTGATTACGGGGGTGAAATTCATTGGACGACGATCCGAAATGAAAAAGGGTAACATTTACAGTTTGCGCGTAAGCAGGGATTGGTAATTTGGATAATGTTTGGAGTCTATAAGACCCAATAGGGTCTGACTTATATCCATACTAATATTATAAATGTGGAAGTGGTGTCTGTCTGTCTGTTTGTTACCTCTTGATGCCTAAACGATGGACCAATATTGATGTTAAATATGGCGATACTGTGATTCCCGGGTTACAATTTTTTCTGGTTGACATTGCATAGGTAGTTTTTAATTAAGAAAAATTTAAGTTTCCGCGGCAAAAACTAATTTTAGCGCGATAAACAATTTTTTGCAGACAGCTATAACTGTGTACATTAGTATCGTGCTATTGTATTAGCAATCAGACGTTGTATGCCGTACCAGCTTTATAGTTTAGTGTACTTATAAGCTTACTCAAAGATATCTTTGTCTGAAACGCAAATAAAACAGAACTTAACTCGGTTTCTTATAACTCATAAAGAAGTTAAGTCTGATTTTAGGAATAAAACGTTGTCTAAACTCCAGTTGTGAACATAAAATACGCGAAGTAAATTGCAGATACAGAGCATGTAGCCAGGACGTTTACTTTATCGCTTCTTTGCAGAATCGCCGATAAAAATGTATGGATTTGATATTAGACGAGTCGAACGTCAATTTCATATTAACGAACGCTAATGTCAATTTCATACACTTGGATCGGCGATTCTATAAATAAGGGACAAAGAAAAGATCTTGGCTAAAGAGCCAGGACTGTCGCGCTTGTCGGTCAAAATATTGGTATCGTATGGATACTGTCATGATAGTTTATTTAACTATATCAGCTGTGCCTTTAAATATTTTCCCTAAAGCCCGCTCTTCCCTGACAGTGTCTCGACAGTCCCCTAACAGTCCCCCAACAGTATCAAATCATTATCATAATCGCCGCTCGTTTAAATCCCTGGCCCTTTGGCCAAGACGTTTTCTTTATAGAATCGCCGATCAAAATGTATGAAATTGACATGAGCGTTCGATAGTATTATGAAGTTGAGCGTTCGATGATGATAAGAATCGACGATTCTTGAAAGAAGCGGTAAAGAAAACGACCTGGCTAGGGACTCTGAACGTCATGACCAGATCTTATCGCGCTGAACTCGACCGATCAATCTTTTGATCCTAGCCGGATGTCCGGATTGTGTACGGTTTTTCCTGAGTTTAAGCGCAGCGCTCATCTACGACTGTGTTTAGTAACTATAATATCTTGATTTCTTGGTTATACAATGTGTCGCCACATTGGTGTCCGAGCCTTTAGCGCGTGTTCACACCAAACTGACTGTAAGCTGCCGAATGTGAGCAGGCTCTCTGTGAGCCCCAGTGTGAACGTGAAAATAAGGGAGATCGCAGACGACAGACTTTTGTGCGATCAAAGTCTGCGGCTTACATACATTCGCGCGCCATGCGGAATGTATGTAAGCCGCAGACTTTGATCGCACAAAAGTCTGTCGTCTGCGATCTCCCTATGCGGTATCGAATGTCCGCGCCTACGCCTAGGCCTTAGCGTAATAGCGTATTGTCGGTTAGGTGTGAACGAAAAAGTGAATATGAATGGAAATACAATAAACTGCACAACGTTCGCTCATATTCGGCGGCTCACAGTCGGTTTGGTGTGAACACGGCCTTAATGTTATGATGTATGGCACATTTTATCGAAATAATTGGCTGTTAACCCATCAAGCCCCATAAGGACACCAGTGACCGCGACAACAATAGAATAACAATAAATTTCCAAGAATCCGCGATCAAAAGATCTAGACACGCGGTAGCGTGTCAAGCCAAGTTCCAGCATAACAGAATGGCGAGCAGCACCGTGTGTAATAACTAATATTACACGAACCATTTGCAGGTACTTTTGACCCTCTCATAACTCAGAAACTATTTTACATAAACGTTTCAAATTTGGCTCATACAATGAGACTTGCTAGATAACCACATGCTCTAAATTTCATAAGCACAGCTCAAACGGTTATTAAGATATTAACGTCCGAAAATCTACATTTTTATCACTGACTGACTGACTGACTGACTTACCTATAGATCAAAATTCTAACCCACTTCCGGATGACCTAGAAGGCTGAAATTTGGAATCCAGCTCGGTAATTGTGTGAAAACGTAGGGAAAAATCAGAAAACTTTTATCTAATCTTTAATTTAAATCTAATATTTTCTTTCTCATGGTTGTGAAATACTAAATACGAGTAGCAGCCATTTTTTTCGGGCTATGAGAGCCCAAGAAAGAGTTTAGGATCTGTCGGCTGGACTTGAGCCAACCCGACCAAATAATGTAGGTATGCGGTATATGCCATGCCATCTGCCTAGTCCTTAGTGACTGTTTTGTTGTACGCGAGCAATAAGCCTAATGCTCCTGCGATGACAGTAATTGACCACTCTATTATAGACTCCAATTCTTTCAAAATAAAGTCCACTTTTCCAAAACATTTGAGTGTTCTTAGAAAAAGTTACGGCTTATGAAAAAGTAGACTCTATTTTACCTCTCTTAGAGTCGACAATTAGAAATGTCAAAGATATTTCCGTTGCCTTTCTGGGGTCTAAGAGAACGGAAGGCACTCTGAGGGTAGATAATTATAATTATCCTCAGAGGATCAAGAGATGAAGGCAACCTTTTGCAGTCAATCAAAATGAGGGGTTTTTAAAGTTGGAAATTGCAGTAATTAATAATTATTTTCAGATAGATAAGATATTCCGAGATAAAAAGTAGCCTATGTTCTTTTTCGTGATTTAAAGTATCTATCTATGTACTTATCAAATGTCATCAAAATCTTATCAGTAGCTTAGGCGTGAAGAGGTAACATATAGGCAGGTAAAAGGAGATAGGAATCGATAACAGATAGACAATAGACAATATATTTGTCGTGGGACTTGAGCGCGGCGACCTTACAAAAAAAATATTCAGTAACGAAAAAAACCTAACACCCGACCGGCACAGCGTTGCTAGACTTCGGCACGGTGATTGTGTGCGTGTGACTAGACATATGCGAATTATAATTGCATAAGTTGATAAATATGATGTGAAATAGTTTTACAGCGGCAGTTCCCGAGTGCCACACGTATTTTTTTGTCTACATGTTGTCACTTAACTATAATTATACATTTTTAATAGGCTTTTAACTTAATTGAGGACAATAAATGGTCAGAATACTCATTCGAAAATAGATTGATGCGAGCAAATGAGGCGTGAATTGATACATTACGGTGGAGCCGAAAATCCGATCAGTATAATTGAGGTGTAATGATTAATGCCGTTGTGTTGATGGTGGAGGAAGAAGTGCATGATATAGTGATGGTGAAAGGCCGAAGCCGAAGCCGATTTGGTTAGATAGACGCCGAGGAGATTTGTTGAAGTGTAATGAAATGCTATTGTATTGATGGTGGATGTAAAAGTGTATAATATAGTGATGGCAAACCGGAGCCCATTTAGTTAGAATTTAGATAGACGCCAAAGAGATTAATTGAGGTGTAATGATTAATGCTATTGTATTGATGGTGGATGAAAAAGTGTATGATATAGTGATGGGGGCTAAAGGGGTAGGCCGAAGCCGATACGATAGGCACTATGACGCCGAAGGTTGTAACCTTCGGCGTCATAGTACCTAGTCCCTTAAGATGGGTTTTCACCCTTTACCGCAAGCAATCGCGACCGACAAAAATTCAAAAATTCAAATGACACTATGACGTAGGCTTCAATTTCAACCGACGTTATCTAGCAACCCACACCGTCGCTTTTTTGTAATGGCGTAGAGCAAAGTGAATCTTAGAGCCTAGGACTTAGGTCATAACGTGGCATTTTATTTAACATTTTGTCGGTCGCGGTCGCTTGGTCACCTTAAGAAACTTCAGCAAGCCTTTGGCTTCGGCCGAGATTTTAATGAAAGCCGAAAGTTTTGCCGAACTTTAGGCAGCAGCCGAAGCCGAATCTTTGATCAGACACTAAAATGATTGATAATATCTGTTGTAATAGATGACTTTGTTATGAGAATATATCGCCGGAGATATGAAAGATACGCCCATTGCTATTAATAAAGACTTGTCGAGGACGAAAATTGAGTTTTTGTTCATATAATGATATTTGCTTTTAGGAGTAATAGATGACGCCCCTAACTTCGTTGCGCCACAATTCGTTTATTGCGCGGGAACCGTACACTTTCGGGATAAAATGTCCTTTTCTGGGACTTAAAGTATCTATAAATCGAATAACATTAAAATCGGTTCAACGGTTTGGGCGTGAAGAGGTAACAGACAGACTTACTTTAGCATTAATAATATTACAACCAATACGACCTGCAAACCTTCAAAAAGAGAGCTTATTCCCTCTTCAAAGGACGGCAATGCAGCTATTCTAATGTTGCAAGTGTCCATGAGCGACGGTAGTTGCTTACCATCAGGTGACCCGTTTTCTCGGTTGCCCCCTTATTTTATAAAAAAAATAGTATGGATGTGAACTGTAGTTTATAAACTCCGGTTACACGGTCTATTTAGATCCGTTGAGCCCTCTAATCTGTCGGACGGAGTGACAATTATTATCGGCCGATACAAAACGCGCGCGATTCGGGGGCGTAATTGGTATTTTGCAGTAAATTTCGCAACAGATTAGGCCGTTTGTCCACGTTGATGCCGAAACGTCAGCGACAAAAAAAAAAACGTGGGGCACTCGGGGACTGCCGTGGTTAAAGTGCCTGATAGACGTACGAACTTAAAGTACGCGGGTTTTAAGTTCG
Source organism: Polyommatus icarus (assembly GCA_937595015.1). NCBI lineage: Eukaryota > Metazoa > Arthropoda > Insecta > Lepidoptera > Lycaenidae > Polyommatus > Polyommatus icarus. The sequence goes on along the minus strand of OW569342.1, from coordinate 1,730,125 downwards.
CGAACTTACTCGGCTCGCGTCGGTGACCTACGAGAATCGCTCACACTGGATGACCATGTCCCCAGACTTTTTTGCTGACACACAGGCGATTAAGATCGTCGAGCCATAAGTCCGCGTACTTACTCGCACGTAGGGATTGCAAAAAACGGATTTTTAAAAAAAATCCGGATTTTCGGATTTTTTCATCTTCAAATCCGGATTATCCGGATAATCCGGATTTTTTGTACATTTTTAAATATTTTTGGTAAACAGCTCTAAATGTGAGTTATTTTCTTATTATTTCTTTATTGAACATTCATTTTAAAAGTGCAAAATAAAATGTCTTAAAAATTATCATTTTTCTTAACTTAGCGATGTGAAAATCGCTAAGTTAAGAAAAAAGGAGAAGACTAAAATAACAGTACATAACTGGTACTTTTTAACAACTTAAAAATACCTTGATTTTTTTAACTATTTAAAAATGTGAAATTTTAGTTAATAAAAAAATACTAAGCAATCTCCCCTTTTCGGACATCATCAAATTATGCTCCAAGATCTGCAAGCCTCTAGTGGAACTGACAAAAATAGGTCAAAGACACAAACAATGATCAACATAACGGGACGTAGGATTGAGGTAGACGAGCAAGAAATTCACCATGTCAACGAGTACCTGCACTTGGGCCAATTAGTTTCTTATGACTACAGAAAAGCAGAAAAACTGGTCCATGAAGAATAGTGACTTACCAATCTCACTGAAGGGCAGACCTTGTTGATATATGTATTTCGCTCGTCATAACCAACAATGCGCAAACACGATCATTGACCGATTTAAGATTTACAAAAGTTCGAACTCAGGGTTTGCCAAAGAGCAATAGAGCTCAAATCTCAACAAAATAAAAAAAGGTAATGTGCTCCAAAAATAGAATCAGAGACGTAGGAATTAAAACGGCCAAGCTAAAGTTGCATTGGGCTGGTCACGTTGTCCGCATATATCTACGCTGGTTATCGACCGAGTGGTAATCCTTCTATTATTATAGGCCTAAGAAAAGATAGCGCTATGCTCTGAAGGTGTTTTTTTCCTCCGACAGCAGATCACTGTAATCCGACGTTACGGCGATCCTTGAGGATCTATTGTGACTCCTTCGTATTAGAGTACCGTCCCCAAACCAGTGCTGCCCATAAATTTAACAATGTGATTTGGATTGTTAACACAAATTTCCTCTTTAGTAAATTAGGAGAGATTTGCTCTGTAGTAGAGCAGTAGAGTCAAGTAGAAGGTGAATAGGTGTGTCAAAAGCTATTAACACCTATTCTATGAAGGTGCTTGTTCAGTTTACATTGTCCAATTAGGCTTCTGGCAATGATTCTATTATTTTTTCTTACTAGCCAACTCGTCAGCGGTTACGTTACCAATGAGGAACCAACGATTGCGAAGACTTTAGCTTAGGACACGGTTATAAACTCCCCACTGGAGGCATATCAGCTGGGCTTGCAAACGGTGACGCTGGGCAAGATAAGTGAAAGATTCGGGCAGCGCCTTTGCCTAGCAGTTAGATAGTATATTTATATTTAGGATATTGCACAGAATAATGACTTAAAATAATTATTTAACATTTAAATCAACATATTTTCGTCATATTATAAACTTTCTTTATTCCATTATTTAATTAGACAGAATCACAGATCGGCAATCGGCATTGGTTACGTAAACAATAACAACTTATAATTATAACCTCAATGTAAACAAAAGCAACATATTTTAGAAAAAAACATTGTATTCAATACTAAAATGTTCTAGAATAATTGTAAATATATCATAGTTGCATTTATATTATCATATTATAGAAAACATAATAAATTTAGTAAAATAAGAGCTAGGTTATAAGAAATTAAAATATGTCGTTATTTCTTATAAATAAAATAAAGAAATGTAGTTATAACCACCAAATAACTACACAATGGAATGTTAGACATACGGAATTCTGACTTTGGTACGAGTAGACCACGCAAAGTTGTGATAGCGCCTTTAAACAAATGTGAATTTGTATGTCAGATATTACACAATACATTTAAATTAATTTTATACTACGTAAAAGCTTCTTTTTCATAATTTTTATCTTAAATTCGAAAAAACCGAAAATCCGGATTTTGAGCAATAAAAATCCGGATTTTTCATAGGCCCAAAAAATCCGGATTATCCGGATTTTTCGGATTTCGAAGTATCCGGATTGCAATCCCTACTCGCACGTCTGTCACCCCCTTAAGCTATTGCATAACATTTTTATCAACTTTTTATAATTCTCATTCGTCAAGTAGTACGCACACAAACACCGTGCGACGATGAGATGCACGGCTTACGGCTTCAACGTCGTACTGCTGTGCCGGTCGGAGTGGAGGGTGTTAGGTTTATTTTAGTTACGGAATTTCTTGATTCGGTCGCTGCAGTCAAAGCCCGTGATAAAAACTATGAAATAGCTTAAAACGCCACTTTATAACCTGGAGTAGGTATAGGTTTCATTTTCTACCGACATTGGTCTAGCGCAGCGGTCGGCAACCTTTTGGCAGGCAGGGCCACAAGGTGGCAAAACAAACTAAAGGCGGGCCGCAGACCTCATACGCGTATTAACCCTAGAAGCTCAACTGCTAACAGCTAAGCAGCAACGCAGAACGTATTTAGCGGTTAGCAGTTTGTGCCAGTTTTAATAAAAACTTATTTCCTTTCATTATGTGTAGGGACATTGAGCTTCTAGGGTTAATACGCATATGAGGTCTGCGGCCCGCCTTTAGTTTGTTTTGCCACCTTGTGGCTCTTGCCTGCCAATAGGTTGCCGACCGCTGGTCTAGCGACCCATGCTCCCGCTGCTTTGTATAGTGGCGTAGAGCAAAATTAAACCTATTGCCTAGGTCATAAAGTGGAATTTTATTTGAATTTTTGTCGGTGACGGTTGCGGTGGTATTTCGCAGTGAATTTAGCATCAGATTAGTTCTATGAAATCCAAATTGTGTGATGATTGCGCGTTGGGTGCAGTGTGGCGGATGATTTGGCTGCTATTTTCAATTAATGGTTTCGATGAGTGTGACTGAATTCATCCCCGTGTGTAGGAGTGTTTTTATGGTGTCCAAGTGTGAGTACTCTCTCTGACTTTGGTCTCGTAACCCAATGGGATGGATGGCGAGAGATCAGGCGCAGGACTTTTGAAATGCCCTGCATCCGACGCAAGATAATCTTGTCACACAATCAGGTGATCTTGCATTGTTTTCACCAAACTTAGAAATAACGCTTTTTAGGGTGTACGTACCCAAAGGGTAAAAACGGGGCCCTATTACTAAGACTTCGTTGTCTGTCCGTCTGTCCGTCTGTCTGTCTGTCTGTCTGTCCGTCTGTCTCCAGGCTGTAACTCAATAACGGTAATAGCTAGAGAGTTGAAATTTTCAGAGATTATGTATATCTGTTGCCGCTATAATAGCAAATACTAAAAACAAAAGTAAATTAATATTTAAGGGGGGCTCCCATACAAGAAACCTGATGTTTGCTCTATATCAATAATGGCAACAGGTAGGTACTTGATTTTTTCTCGAAGTCCTTAGTTATATGTCTTCTTTTATATTAAAAAATAATATTAAAATAAAATAAAAAAATAAGGGCGGCTCCCATACAAAAAACACAATTTTTGGCCTGATTTTGCTCTATAATGGTACGGAAGCCTTCGCGCGCGAGTCCGACTCGCACTTGGCCGATTATTGACATTGAACCATGGAGGCGATCCTCAGATAGTATCCATAGAAGTGTCAATGTATAACATCGAGGAAATTGATTCCGAGGCAGATAACAGACCAACGCGACGTCATTTGGTCGGATCATATCAATTCAATGTTAACTGTGATCTGTCGGCTGGGTTTGACGTCACGCGACCAAACTACTTAGGTCTCCGATCTGACTAGGAATCAACTTCTCTGATAGTACAATTTCAAAAAGAAACTGAGAATAATAGTAGCTTATGATTTTATTGAACACTCGTCAGCTTTCTAACACTAAGGGCCTGTTTCACCACTTACTGATAAGTGCCGAATAGGCTATCCACCACTTAACTTGACAGATCAAGTATGGATAGTCTGTCAAAAAAGCTGTGTATGTGAATAGCCTATTCGGCAGTTTATCAGAAAGTGGTGAAACAGGCCCTTGATAGTAAATTGATATCAGTCCAGCTTCAGCTGTTATTTCTGCGATGCCACGGACAGACACAGAGCCAGACAGACAAACACAACATACTTATAAGTTATAAAGTAACTAGATGATGCCCGCAACTCCGTTGCGCCAAAACTATCGCGCGGGAATCGTACATTTTTTCGGGACAAAAACTATCCTTTGTCCTTTCTCGGGACTCAAAGAATCTCCATGCCAAATTTCAGCAAAATCGGTTCAGCGGTTTGAGCGTGAAGAGGTAACAGACAGACAGACAGACACACTTTCGCATTTATAATATTAGTATGGATAACACTCGTCTTTTTCGTCGAGCGCTAAAAATGGTCATACTGGAGACGACAGACTGCCCTCTCTTTTCCTCACACATTACAGTGATGAGAGTAAATCTGCCCAACAGAACCACGTGAGTGGGAAAATATTGCAGTAATCGGCTTAAGAACGGGATAAGCCCCTTACGGGAATGCCGTTCTTTGTTCTCCGGTCTCCGCTCGTTCCGGTCTTTAGCTCATTTCGGTCTCATTCGCCGAGTAATTAAATCATTTTGGCTTTGCGAATTTGCTCTTTTCAGAAGAGTTTAGCGGGAGTTTTTAATGGGCGCGGTTTTGTTTGGTGTGTCCAATTCGCTTCAGCGGGATTTATGTAATCCATACTAATAATATTATGAATGCGACAGTGAGTCTGTCTGTCTAGCTGGTACCTCTTGACGGTGCTGAACTGATTTTATATAATTTGAGTCGCGAGAAGGGATATATGATACGTTTTATCCCGGAAAAATGAACGGTTCCCGCGCGATAAACGAGTTTTGGCTCAACGGAGTTGCGGGTGTCTTGTGTTACCGTGAATATGAATGTGTGTCTGTATGTCTGTCTGCTACTTATTTACGCTTAAACTTCTGAACCGATAAGGATGTTGGGTTCTGGGAAAAGATACAGGATAGGTTTTATTTTATTTACAAATTAAATTAATTTGCGAGCAAATCTTTATCCTATTGTTTTTTTTGGGAACCAGATTTTTTCTTTTGAAACTTTTGTCCCCCACCACGCTGAATTTGAGCCCACGGCCTAGAATAAGCTCTAGTTCTAAGATCTAGAGCTTAGATGAGCAGACTGACTGAGCCATAAAGTTCACTAATAAACGCGTACTGCGCCTAGCATTCACGAAAAAGCTACTTAATTTATACTCAAGTACAACATAGTAAAGCTAGTTAATTCATAAGACTTATGTAATGGGTACTAAATTAGTAAAACTACATCTCGCGACAGGAAATGAGCAGTAAATAATGAATGAGGACATTACAGCTGTCGCGTGCTGTACTTAGTTGAGAAGACGCGTCTTGGAAACTAAGATGATCACAAAGTTTGGAGTTTGGTGTTAGGTGCGTTCGTAGTTAGTGACGAAATTGTAGACATTTTGTTACTAGATGCCTGAACTCCGTGACCTTTTATTTATTATTTATTACCTTTTGTTGACAGGAAAACTGTAATTTATTAATTTTTAGGGACCAACGCATTCAAAATTTCATTTAAGTTGGTTAGGTTTGAGCGTGATAAGGTACGTTGCGTTGTATGACAGCGGGCAACCTCTCGGTCAAAAGACCTTTCTTTTGGCCTTGCTAACAGGTTTACAACATTAATTGTAGTGTAGTGTCTAGTAGAATTATCGTGTAGTGCTGAAAGAGAGGAAAATCCTTCTAGCTCCGCTTCTGCGGGACTTTAATTGTTGCCCACGTGATGTTAAGAGCCCGTACTATCTTTTCTACTGCTCTCTTCACACTCACGCCCGTCGTTTATATGCCAGGTGAAAAAGGACGATCGCCAAGTTAGCGGGCAGTTATAGGTATTCTGTTTTTTAAAGGGTTTTTTTAATATGAAAGTGGTAAAAAGTAATTCCAACATTGTATAGACGACTTTTGTCCTGTTTACAGATTGTATTATACAATCTACAAACAGGTGATATTCTAAACCTTTTACAGCAAAAATCACAAAACTGTCACGGGTTTGAGTTGGATTATTTAAAGACACTTTAAAAAAAATAAAAAATCTAGCTGCAACATTAGATTATAATTGAAATGATCTTACAATTTACATGTTTTATGACCTCCTTGGCTCAATGGTTAGAGTATGTGGCAACTCAAGCCGGAGGTCGCGGGTTCGAATCCCGCCGACGGAACAAAAAGTTTTTCAATGTTCCTGGGTCATGGATGTGTATTAAATATGTGTATGATATAATAAAAATCTTAAATATATGTATAGTATAAAAGTACTAAATATAATTCCGTTGTCTGGTACCTGTAACACAAGTCCTTCGGGTACTTAGCACGGGGCCAGACTGACGTGGTGTGAAGCGTCCATAGATATTATTATTATTACTAGCTGTCCCGGCAAACGTTTCTTTGCCATATTATATGATATATCGCCCGTATTATTTTATTGAATTAGTGACTAAATAAGTATTTAAAAAAAAACACCTACTTACCACGGGGCCAAACTGACGTGGTGTGAAGCGTCCATAGATATTTAAAAAAAGTATGTCACCATGGCAACGTCCATCGCTATCCCGTGACCCGCGTCGCATAAACAACATGGTCGCTCTTTATGGACAAATAATTTGCAATAAAATAAAATTGCGACTATGATTAAATATCTAAGCTATCCTATCTCTCAAGTTGGATAAAAGCACACATTTAAAAAAAGAAACATTAAAATCGGTTAAGTAGTTTAGGAATCCATCGCGGACAAACATCGTGACAGGAGATTTATATATAATAGATTATTATGTTGTGCATTAAAACTTATAGAAATACTGTATTTTAACTGTTAAATCACGTCTGTTAAATGAGCGAAATCGGCAAAATTTCGTATACGGACTCTTAAACAATTTTGGAATTCACGCCCACCGGCAAAATAACCACAATTTCCACTTTTAAATCGTTAATTTTGAAGAATGTTATTTTTTAACCCTAAAAAAAAATTGTTGCGGCTCGCGACACCAAGACCAAAACACGTTTGTGGCCCGCATGAATTAAAGATTGGGGACCACTGAATCTAGCTGAAGAGAGAAACATCGTCTAGTAAAATAAAGAAGTAAGAATCATCCCCTATTGTGCACACACCCCCTCTAACGCGGGGGTGGTGCGGGGGTTGTGTCGACAGTCGACACCGCGATATTAATAACGCAGCAAACGAGGGTAGTTGTACCTGTTGGCAGTGGGTGTCTTAACGACCTGCCTGATGGATGTATTGTGCTGGTTGGTTGGTGGGATTTTTGATATGGATTAAGATTCTACTCCTACCTTTCTACTAATAAACATTGCGGATCCCATGATTGATGATAACTAAGTTTGTCTTTTGGAAATCCCTTAGAAAATATCAATGAGTCTTGGTTACCATTTTTGACCCTGGTGGCACAGCCGTAGCAGTTGTTGGGAAATGTGGTTGGCCCATTGCCCGTTTAAAAAAAACAATATATAATGTTTTGTAGCGAAAGCGTTGACCCAACCTAACCTGGGAATAATATTACGGATTTTCGATCAGGACTCCTCGTGTCCTGAAGCGAATTTAACATTTTAGTTCACAACACTACTAAAGAACTTTTCACTTTAGAAATGCTCTGTTAGCATAGTGCTTGCCTCTCGTTAAATCATATTCATTTTAGATCAATTTCACCATCAGAACTATCGAATGCAACTTGTCTAAAGCCCTTAATGTCACTAATACTTGTGGCCGAAATGGCCAAGGCACTTTCTGTCCAAAGACTGGTGCATTGTTTGGCCGTCTGTTGTTGTTGTACAAGTTACTTAAAGTTGGCCAAACTGCTCTTGATATTGTTGTTTGGTTGGTTTATTAGATTATGGTTATGACACAAGATAAATTATATACAGTAGATCTTATTTGTCCAAATCGGACGTATAGTGCTCGAGGGATTTAAATGAATGAGGACGGGGCGCTGCTGGTAAAGGAGAACTGTCAAACACATGTCAAAAGTGACATTTTTGTATGATAGAAGCGTTAGTTCCTTTTCTCGCCACGTTCATTTAAAGTATTTTAAATGCTTATACTTTTTTCACACTTGCACAAAGCTGCTTTTATAGTTTTACGTGTATTCTGTCGCTGAATACATCTATTTACTAACGTCACTATTAGTATCTTTAACCACCGACGAAAGGAGGGGTGTTGTAAGTTTGACCTTTATGTGTATGTGTGTGTCTATTTGTGGCATCTTAACTATATCTTAAATAGTTTTTTTTAAGCTGACATGATTCAGAATGTTCTTAACATTAATTCATCACCATCAACCCGCTGCGTGCTGGATTTTTTTAAATTCCTTATTTTATGTTATAACAACAATAAAATGAAAGCACTAGCGAGCACCACAGTGATTCTACAAAGGCGGCAAATATTAAATTAAAATAGAATGTAAGTTCGTTTGTTACTAGAAGTTAGAACTAAAATTGCTGGAACTACAGTTTGTGATTGCTAACTTTAACTGAGTTTTACTGAGACCACAATATACTTTATATTGTACGGTAGACTATCTTCAACGCTCGACAGCGAGAGTAGGGCGCACGCACACAAGCGTGATTAAACATGACTGTAGAGAGAAAACATTGAAATAATCAAAGTATTTCTAGTAAAATTTCAAATTGCTTCTAGAAAAGGATGGTACGGCTGTGCCGCTCCCGAATTAGGCTTATTATACCCATGATTTCGGAAATTTTAAGAGGGCAGAATAACGCAGTGTCAAGTCTAGCGCGCGAAACTTGTCTGCGCGTTTCATAAGTTTTATTTCAAGAACGCGACTGATTTACCCTACTGTATATTATATATTTTGTACTGTGACTTAATTGTGTAATATTATTTTATAGTTTAGTCACACACACAGTAATATTATTTTATAGTTTGCTCTTACCAAACTGCGCATAAAAGTGATATGGTGAATTCTAAAATAAGAATGGGTTGTGAGTTGTGACAGACAAAAAAGTTTTTTATGTGTAGAATGTGAAACTTATAAAATGTCAAACATTAATACCCTAAGTTTATATTTATATAGGTGTGGGTGTAACTAAACTAAGTGATAATACTTTAGGGTGTGTAAGGGTCCCTTGTATAAAGTTGACTGTGAAAGTAGCAACTCCGATAGAGCTTTTTTTAACTTTTGTATGGGAAAATTTATGACGCTGGGGCACTTGCCTATACAAATCACGAAACATGTTCTTTCAGCGCTGCCACTTTCACAATAAACTTTATAGAGGACACGTACACACCCTGAAGTATTATAACAGTTTAGTTTGTTACGCCCTGTATATACTATATAGAATATAGAGTCTATAATATATATATGTCACAGTAAGATTGTAAATACCGTTAAATTATAATCTATCTCGCAAGATTGTAAACGGTCGAAAGATTGTGAACCGCAACGTACTGCTTACAATTTAACGTATTATTATTCAGTAGATTGCAATATATCGAAGTGAAACCGTCAAATTGTGAAACGGAACGCACCTCGGGCGCTGATTGGTTGAACGGTATAATATGCCCCGTGTCGCATTATTCGTTTGTTGATAAATGTAAACAAACAGGCTTTGGGTGATTGTTAATTGATTTCGTGTTGAAAATAACTAATAGCTTTAGAATTAGTCATATAAAATTGTTGCGGAAGTAAAATGAATCTGTTATTAACCAAAGAAGTGTCGTTTGAATGATAAATATTAATATAAGTTAGTGTTAGTCATCGAACACAGCCTAAATTACATACATTTTGCGTGTTTTAGTATACATATATTATGCTCGTGAACCTATGTGATCTCATTTGATAACGTTTACAATGTCGGATATTGATGTCACTTAATTTCATTTGACTGACACCTGTGTTTCATTCCTAACTCTATGGTCACAGAACGGTCTACTGTAAGGCCGACCAATCAGGGACAGCCTCCGGACAGTTGACAATTTAACAATTTTAAGATTGTAATATAACGGTTTCACTTCGATAGATTACAATCTACCGAACAATAATACGTTAAATTGTAAGCAGTACGTTGCGGTTCACAATCTTTCGACTTTTTACAATCTCGCGAGATAGATTATAATCTAACGGTATTAACCGTTAGTTAATTTACCGTAACCGTAAGATTTTACGATGAAATATACAATGTGTAACAAAACTAAGTGATTATACTTCATATACTTTAGATTTTAGACGAACATATTAATATAAACTCCACCATTTTGGAAGTAGGTTAAAAAGTAAAATACCTCAAACGACTTCAAAGTTCAAATTATGCATTTGCCACGGCTCGAATAGTGTAACTACATTTTTGTTGCTAAGTTTATAATTTCCCAGCGGTGATGTATTATGACGTGAGTGTGTGAAAGAGATAGCTATAGTAATGAGAGACAAAGAACGAGTGTGACGTGAGATGGGTGTGAAATAATTAATAACATTGCTTCTCCACACTAGTTTCGGTGATGGTGGCCGGTTTTTTTTTTTGGAAAATATTACCGTGAGGCTACGTTCAGACGTGCGTGTGTTCTGCGCGTGTTCTGCAATAGCGTATGGGAAACACACGCGCGGCGTGCCGCGCGCGGGTTCGGTGCGCGTTCAGGGCGTGCTGCGCGCGTGTTTTCCCATACGCAATAGTAGAACGCGCGCAGAACACGCGCACGTCTGAACGTTGCCTAATACACTTATGTTTACATTTTTATTAAATTTATTCAAGAAATAAACGTTTATTAATTTATTTTGTTTATTTACCGCAGGGGTGTTTTCTTTGTACCCAAGTGTGTGCGTGGTACACGAGAGCGCTATACCTCTTGCCTTACTTTCATACCGACACGATTGACGAGAGATTAGGCGCAGGTGTTTTTACATGCCCATCTGACGCACGGATCATCTTGTCGATCAGATGATAAGCTAGGTAGGGAGGTGTAAAAGAGATAGAAACAGCGATAAATAGAGACAGCATGAATGCTTCATTAGATTCGAACTTCGAAGTTTGAAATTGGCGCGCAATTTTGTAGGTACATAATTTGAGGCGTAAAGATTGCTAGAATATGGCGGTAAAATTCACGTGTGAGTGACAAAGACAGCAATAGCTTTAAACAGAGATAGCAGTAATGCTTCATGAGATTCGAAGTTTGAAATTGCCGCGCAATTTTGTAAATTATTCGAGGCGTTTGCTAGAATAGTGAAGAGTTGTTAATGTGGGTAGATAAGATTAATTATGTGTGGGTAGTTTGAAATTCTTGTGAACTCTCGAGGGAGATAAGTTTTAGAGTTAAAATTGTAGGTAGACGTGATAGGCAGCGTGCAAGGCACGTGGTCACGTTTTGGGGCCATTTATGTGTAGAAAAGTAAAATTGAAAATATGCAGTTTCTTAGGGATGATACCTACTTATTTTTCTTTTTAACCGACTTCCAAAAAGGAGGAGGTTATATGTTCGTCTATTTATATTTTCTTTAAAATTTTTGTGCACTTAATTTCATGGCATTTCTTTACTGTTGCCAAAAAAAAAACAGGCCATACTAATATTATTATTGACGTTTGCGGTAATAATAATTTTGGTCTGTCATAAATCATAATAGGTTATATCTTCACGCTTAAACCGCGGAATCGATTTCTATGAAATTCTGTTTGTAATTATGCATTGAGTCCTAAGACAAAGCATTATATGATTAGTTTCATCCCGAAAATGTATATTTCCTACGCTAAAACGTATCTTGGCGATAAATCGAAATAATAATAGAGTAACATACAACTTTTGAATACAGCTAAAACTTTTATAAAATTCAATTCTCCCCGGAGTCCGGACTGGTATCTTTAACTAAATATCTTGGTAAGCTATTAAATATGTTATTCTCGGGAAAAAGGGTTGAAGTTTTATTACCTGTAGGGGGTGTAGGTGCAGCGCTGGACTGAAGGTAGGGTCCGCAGAAAAGTTGGAGATCAGTTTTCGAACAAAAAAATATCTTAAAAATGAGAAAAATTTGAATGTTTTAAAACAATAAGCAGATAATTTTTTTCTTCTTCGTACAGTTTAAAATCTAACTGATTTAATTTTTTGTCCAAAAAAATAATTTTTCCTGCAATCTCCTCGTTCTGTCTGTGGTATTGAAAATATATATTTTATTGCTTTCTTTACTGGGATATGTCCACTTTGTTGCTGTAAAAAATTTGTTTGCTGCCTGAAAAATGCATTTTTTGTGGGATGTAAATATTTTACATCCCACAAAAAATGCACTATTTCCACACTATTTCAGTCTTGTTCTAAATGATCTAAGAAACATAATATAACTGCACTCATAACTCGATACGTAATTTTTTGTGGGTTGGTACACGAACGTTTCGTCCAAATATTTTTCGTCGCACTGTTTTGTCGTCGGTACCGATAAATTCTCAAACTCGGCTCGCCCGGAGTTTCGTACGTAATCTATCCTGTAATAGAACTTATTCAACCTATCCGTCGACTCACTTACATCTTCGTTTTCAAATATTTTACAAGAGAAAATATATTCGGTTTTTAATGCAACGTAGATGCGGTTTTGTTTCTTGTTCGATTCAGTCCGATATCGAAATATAAGAGCCAGTCCACACTGCGCGTTACGTTGCGTCATCGCAACGCAAATATTTTGACGCATAGCACGTGCGCTGCGCCTTCGCAGCGTTCGCGTTAATATAAAGCAGTCTAAGAGCGCCTTCACATTACTACGCAAGCAGTGCGGCTGCAGCGCTGCTGCCGCACTGCTTGCGACGTAATGTTAAGGCAGCCTTATCGTCAACACCCCCGCTTCGTCTCGGGGGCTGCTGTCCGTCATCCGTGTGAACACCTTGGTTATTTCATATTTTTATGTAAAACAACGCAACGCCAGCGCTGCATCGACGCAGCACTGACGCAACGTGCCGTGTGGACTGGCTCTAACCCCCGACTTACATTATTCCAATCCAATTATCCAAACCAGCACTGGATTGATTCCTACTGGAATAAATTAGTACCTAAATGGCACCGAATTGCACCGAAATGCAATTCAATTCATTCCAGTTCAATCCAGTATCCGTTTCCTGTCCCGTCCTTCTAACGCTGAATTATTGGATTACAGGATTGGAATAATGTATGTACCCGCTATATAAACTGGTATTCTCATCAATCTATGTCAAACCAACGTCAAAACCGTTATTGGTCGAACCTTTAAAAGTCAACTTAAAGTGATTGAACCAGCATTCGACAGGACATTGTGCAATAGGTACTGTCAAATACCTGTTGCATTGCTGTCGCAAAATACATAGTCACACTGCGGCTTGTCTGTATAGCCGTGTTCCTTGGTGAGGCCCAATCGTGCCGAAGGCGGCTTGTCTGTATAGCCGTGTTCCTTGGTGAGGCCCAATCGTGCCGAAGATTGTAATTACACCCAACACTATCAATCTTCGAACAAAGTTAGTGTTAATAACGGCGTTCCTTGGATGGCGGTTTCCAACTTGGCGGTTTCTAACTTGGCGGTTTCTTGCAACTTGGCGGCTCCAATCTGAATAGTTGATCTTGATTGGCTCGTTATCAGATTATACGGTGAAGGGTGTTGAAACGCTCTTGCAAGCCACCCAGTAAAGATTTATAATGGTGTGCACTAAGAAATAAAATCGCTTGGGAATCGTACGTTATATGCCACGATGAATAGAAACTTCTATTGTCCTTTTCGTTAGTAATTATTTTTAACAAAAAATTAAAACCGACTTCCAAGGTAAAAACAATAGTAATATGAACTAAAAAGTATTAAATAACTCTTTAAACTCTTTTATAGTGCCTTTTTCAGAATTCGTCTAAATCTCAACTATTTCTGTACATACCACAGTCTTCATTATTTTGAAGTCGGTACCAGCTAATTTATTCGTGAGTTCAGTGATGTCAGAACTTAGAATACTTATCTGAAACTTTTGGGACTGGTACCGACTTCAAAGTAATGAAGACTGTAGTATGTACAGAAATAGTTGAGATTTAGACGAATTCTGAAAAAGGCACTATTAAAGTGTTTCAAGAGTTATTTAATACTTTTAGTCCATATTACTATTGTTTTTACCTTGGAAGTGGGTTTTAATTTTTTGTTAAAAATAATAATTTCACTCTTTTTAGTTATCTACAATATAAGGCTTTATGCGTAAATAACTAATACGAATGTTATCTATTCACATTATGTTACTGTAAGCGAAATTGTGGTAAATGCTTGCTATGATACTGCAATTTCCAAACTTTTATCTTTAAAGTTTCAGGAGTTCTGTTCAGTGCCTTTGGACCAAGAGACACCTTCGTATGAAATTTCTCTTATTCGTAACACATGTTTAACTTACTAGAAATAACATTTTAACCACTATGAGTGTTTTGATAAATTTCAAGGATTTTCCTTCGATTGCTCATGGATCCCATCATCAGCTCACCACTTTCGTAATTGTTATACAAAATTAAGATTATATCCTATACAACAACACGAGAATATTGAAAATCGGTCCACAAACAGCGAAATCATCATCAAAAACAACTGCTTTGATGCAAAATATCGCGAAAAGTACCAATAATTGGGTCATAGTGTGATGACCCATGGTATAATTATGGTCGTGATGATGATGATCAATCAAATTTATGTATTGGCTTATGCTTTCAGTTGTTTAAACAACGCCGAAATTCCCGAACCTGTACCTATAAGCATTCAAAAGTCGACGAATTCTTACTTTTTGATAGCATTTACCTCGAATGCTTCAGCTTTCAGGAAAAATTGAAATCACGATATGTTTCCATACAAATTTCAAGGAGTCCCCTCGATTACTCATGGATCCCATCATCAGATCACCACTTTTATGAACATGGTACCAAATTCGAATCAAACCCTATGCAACACAAAAAGAATTTTGAAAATCGGACCACAAACGGCTGAGTAATTGTTGAACATACATAAAAAAATATACATACAGCCGAACGTATTACCTCCTCCTTTTTGGAAGTCGGTCAAAAATATGAATATCTATAGTCTATAGTCTATACTAACATACTTACAGATGAGAAAGTACGAATAGTGACATTAATGACTGATTTGGATGTAATTTGGTATTGAGATATTTTTATTCCAGGGAAAGCATGAACCAAAAATGCGCGTTTCCTGTGGGGTTTTATTTTGCGCGTACGAAGTAGCAGACAACAGCTAGTATAAGGTTAAATTTTATAAAAACTTATCTAGATTCATCCAAACAATGTACCATGGCTTTCATCATAATATTAGGCCGCGTTCAGACCAAACCGTGAGCTGCCGAATGTTAGCGAACGTTACGCAGTTTATACTTTATTGTATTTCCATACATATTCACTTTTTCGTTCACACCTAACCGACAATACGCCATTACGCTAGGTGGAGGCGCGGACATTCAATACCGTACATTTTCACGTTCACACTGGGGCTCACAGTGAGCCTGCTCACATTCGGCGGCTCACAGTCGGTTTGGTGCAAACACGCCCTAAGATTATGTTGAGAAAATGTGGACTGAAATTTCCTATGCTCCCACACGAGTTGGCTAATGTCAACAAAAAGTCCGATCGATCATCCCACTTCTGATATAGTCTTCATCGTAATACTAGACTTGGCTAAAATCTAGGTTCTTATAAGTTTGAAACATATGGAATAGGTTTTAAGCTTAAAATCTAAGTCGTCTGGCTTAGTGGCTAGTTCTTATGACTTTAGTAAGTAAGTAAGTAAGTAAGTAAGTAAACATTTATTCAGTACAAACACATTACACCACATTACAATAAACATTTCACAAAAAAGACACTAAGTATAATATTTTAAAAAACAAAAATAACATAAAAAAGGAACATTAACAATAAGTGCCAGATGAACATAATATACTGTAGGTAGGTATCTATTTGGGTAAAGATATCAAACGACAATGTAGTGCAATGCGCATTCCACCGAAAAGGACCCCACTCAGGTGACGATCACGGTATAGTACCTACACCGCGATCCCTGGTGTTCTGTGGGGCCTTGTTGTCAATCGCTCGACAGATGCACACTGGCGCCAGCGCAAAGTGAACAATAAGATAGTAAATACTTACTTAACTTATAACAAATAAATAAGTAGATAAGCCTAAAAAGGGTTTGAAAGAACATGTACATTAATAGGCATATTATGCATATATACATTTTATAGTGTAAAAATAAAATAGTGTATAATATAAGAATTCCCTCACATCCCATCTGCAATGTGACGTCACGTCATAGATCAAAACAGGTGGCGCCCGGCTGGCGACTGACCTACATAGCGACGAGATAAGGGACGCGCGCGCAGCATACCGTGAACGAAGCCTGACCGAGGCAGTCCGTACACCTGTTATTTGTTATTAAATTATTATTAATAATTATACGTTATTTTACCGTGCACGTAACAACTTAAGCAATGTTGCAGTTTCAACGATAGGGTAAGTGTGTGATCAGTACAATAATAACGTGATAAATATATATAATAGATTACACATTTGTGTAATATAAGTTTACTTTGTAGTGTATATATTAAACAGATAAACATTTCTTTTAGAGACTAAGATGACGAGTAAACGCAGGTGTACTCAGGATGCACGGCGCATTTACTGGACCACAAGATAATATATAATAATTATTATAGAATATGAATCATGATATTATCCAGCGAACCAATAAAAATACCACCCCGCTTCGGCTTGCAAAACGAGAGGTAAGAAAACTGTTATCTTATAAGGCAAATACCTAGTGTTAAATAAAGCTATGATAACTATATACTTGCTACTAATATTTGATATCAATTCTCATAACAATTTTAATTAGGACCTAGAAGAAAAATATATACCTACGCAAATTAAATGAAACAACTTTAAAATATTTGAAGATGTTTTTAAGATGGCGTTGCCGTAGAGTTGAGTAAAAGTACGCGCATATAATGAAGGATCGCAATGAACGGGGCGGGCTGCATTTTTCCTTACCGAATTTCCTGGCTTAGTGGCTAGTTCTTCTAAGTTTTATGTATGATGTGAAGATGTTTTTAAGATGGCGGTGCAGTGCCACCGTGAAAGTTGTAAAGGCACGCGCATATTGTGTCGCGGTGCAGCGTTATGGACCGCATTTTCCAAACATTTTTCTCACCAAATCCGCGATATGTCACACTAATTTCAATTGCAGTCCGTTTTAGTTGTAATGTGCACGTACCTTAATACAGTATTTCTTGTAAAGGTGGCTTTCTGGTCCTTGCCGCTTAATCAAATAAAACTAGACCAATGTCTGTAGAAAATGAATGAAGTCTAGATTTTAAAGTGGTATTTTATTTGAATTTTTGTCGTGTGGCGGTAGCTTGAGGCAAAGATCGGAAAGGGCCTTAAGCTGTGTTTCCACTGAAGTGGAGCGGAGTTTAGCGGTGCCGAATTGAACAATCACCATGCTTGAAATCTTCGCTCCGCTTCGCTGTCATTCCGCTGGAATAGCACAATTGGTCAACCGGCACCGCTAAGCTCCGCTCCGCTTCAGTGGAAACGCAGCCTAATAGTCTAAAGTTCTAAACTCTAACGTATTATTATACTTTGTATTACTTATCGCTTTTAAAACTTGAAAAACTCTTGTTAAAGTAATATTTGACAAAATCTTAGCAACTACATTTAAGTCCTATTTCATAAAGGTACTTTAAGTTTCACAGGTAGCGAAAATGTTTAAAAGATTTTTCATATGTGAAACTTTGCCGAAGAAAGTAATACTTAAATTGAATTTTTTGGGGTAGTTGTAAAATATTATGTGTGTGTGTGTGCGTGTGTGCGTATGCGTGTGTACTTATTCATCATCCTGCCACCTCTTGGTGATGGCTTTCGCAGCTATTCTTAAACTTTAAAGTGTTCTCCGCGATAGTAACTTCTTTAAAGGGTTCCGTCAACGAAAAACTTTGAGAACCGCTGTACTATTTGATTCCGATTAACATTGTATGATTCCATGTCGCCATTTGAAATCTGCTGGCCTTCTAGTCGTTCTGAAGCGATAAACTTTTGCGGGTAGATGCAAAAGATCAAGTTTGGCGGTAGTTGTGAATCGCATACAATAACTCCTTCCTGTATAGTTCGTTTGCGGAGCTAAATGGGGATAGATAGTCGGACAGGGCTGTCACTTAACGTAATAATGCCCCCTACATCGGTTTCGGTGACGGTGGCCGGTTTCGTTGTAACCAGAGTGGTTTACTCTTAATGTATTGGCTAGATATTTTACATAACGCATCGTAAGCGCAATGACACTTAGCGATGCATTACTTCAAATCTACTATGAAGGAGTGATTTATAGTGCCCGAGTGTGTGCGCAGCACACAAGAGTACAACGATTCCCGACACGACTATCGAGAGTTGTTTCCTACATGGGAATCTACTCGGTATTCGGCGAAACATGGCGGTAGCGGTCATTGACTCTCTGTCAAAAACTTGTCATTATGTCATTATCTATACAAACCGCGATTGGCATTGAAGTGTCAGAACTCAGATGTTGTTAATCGGGGCTTTGTATAGAAAATGACAAGTTTTTGACAGGGAATCAATTACCGCTACCGCCATGTTGCGTCGAGTACAGTATTCCTGGATTTTTTGTCGTGTTCTAATCCACAAGAAGTGTGACAATATTCCAAACAGGTACCTTGCTATAAATATATTAATATATATTATAGCTAAGTATGTGACGGGCTTTACAGGTAAAACTTGAAACAACTTAAACTATACAAGTATTATGATTCCATCTACCTATACAAATATCTTTCAGCCGTGCCAAGGGAATTTACAAGATATTTTTCAGTGAAAATTCCAATCTGCCAGCCCTATTTCGTTGCGAACTTTAAACAATACCCATATGGAAGTTTCTCCAAGATGGCCGCCCGGGAGTTTTCGCATTACCCGCGCTATTGACTCCCGTATAGTACCCGGATAGTCCCGGATAGATTTTTAATATCCGGATATCCGGATAACTTGGGGAATTGAGGACGTGATTGGATGAAGTGAATAACTTACGTTTTATAACATAAGAGCAAATACTCATTTTTGCCTTGTAATTTAAGCAAATCTTGTGACTTAACTACTTCATAATGTGGATAATATATCTAGCTGTTTCATAGTCAAGAAATTCCGTAACTAAAAAAACCTCACTTCGTGCGGCGGTGCCAGACTTCGGCACGATGTTTGTGTGCGTACGACTAGACGTATGCGAATTATGATTGCATAAGTTGATAATGTATATGTTATGCAATAAAATAGCTTTACCGCGGCAGTCCCCGAGTGCCACATTTATTGTTGGAACGAAGTTCCTTATTGCGCGTTGATATAAATTGAAGGTGTAACGACATGAGTCATGACTGCGACTAGACGTATGCGAATTATGATTGCATAAGTTGATAAATATGTTATGCAATAAAATAGCTTTACCGCGGCAGTCCCCGAGTGCCACATTTATTGTTGGAACGAAGTTCCTTATTGCGCGTTGATATAAATTGAAGGTGTAACGACATGAGTCATGACACAAAAGTGGCGCTATGTTACAACTAGATCAAAAATGCTATAGTTGTAATTATAGCGCGTGTTTCTCTCTCTGTCACTTTTTTTTTGTTTTTTTATAACTTTTTTCCATCCGGGTGCCCCTTGACACCTCTCAAGTTTTTTTATTTAAAATTGTTTTCCAAGTCTTAAAGCCTCCATTTATAAAAAAAAAATAACATTTTCAAATTGTTAGTTACCCACTCCATTCACTTTTGTCTTCGATTGCTTAATGCGAGTTCTGTACAGAGATATTCCGAAGATGAAGTTGGGAATGCAGTGTTTTTGAAGTTTATTTGAAAATAGAATTTTCCGTGACTTCGACCGTATTGGGCTAATTTTATTTCCGTTTCCGGATTTTGAAGAATAAACTCCTGAATATAAGCAACTTTTTCTATGGCAGCAACTTTCTTGACGGAAAAAATGTCAGCAGATTGTTACTAATTTATTTCTCAGCGCTTTAAAATAAGAAAATTGCTGTTATAAAATGACTCCTTGTCTGCAGAATAAAAACACTCCTTGATGTTAAGGAATGTTTTTATTCTGCAAAGTGTCTAGTGAGGGAGCCCTAGAACATTTTTTTTTTGTGATTACCAAGGGCCCGTATTCACTTTGATTGAATTAGTGCAAGTGATGAGTGTTGAGGAGAAAATAAAGGACTTGCACTAATCAGTCGCTGTCCACACTAACTTTCTCCTGATTACTAATCAGCTGCAATAATCACCTGCAGGCTGCACTTATCACTAATTAAAGTGAACACAGGCCTTTATACAAAGTTCAGTTTGTAAATATCACAGGCATAGAGTAAACTGTAAACAGATGCACAAAACAAACACACTACCGTGTGTCGCCTAGTTGTGACGTGAAGTTGAAGTTTTGCCGCAAAATTATGTTACAGTCGTCTGTGTAAAGTTAAAGTTATTCTGCTATTAATACAGCCCTGATACAGCTTTGATGCTGTCTGGATCATTTACAGCAGGATCCTACTAGTTTCACGATTTCGAATCCTAAATAATTGAGGTTCCTAAATGTGGATGCCTGATTTAGGGATGACGCAACATTAATGTTGCCTTTACATTGTCTCCGGAACATTGCCGCGCAACATTATCTTGCAACATTGTCGCGCAGAATTGTCGCGCAATATTGTCGCGGTCACCAGTATTTCTATGTAAGTAATGTGACTTTCTTCAAAATGTCAAACGAAGACGTGTGTAAATATTTTATTAACTCACCGTAAATAATTTCTCAAATGTAGTGAATTTTGTGCCCAAAATATCCACAAAGTTGATTTTAGCATACTATACATTGTAGTTTATCATCTTAGGCATTATATCACAAGATTTTTTGCCCCGGAATTTCTGACCACTACTCTCTGCGTCAAGGGAGCTGTGGGAACACTAACTAGATAATTAATTACGCTGCTGTGTCCGATACACCCCCAGGGGTACGGGCGGTGTTGCTTGAGGTAGTGTTTTGTTTGATTTTTTTAAGAAATAAGTTTTGAATTTTGATAATTTTAAAATGACTATGTATTATTTTTAACAAAAAATTAAAACCGACTTCCAAGGTAAATTATTATATTATACTTATTACAATAAGTAATAATATGAACTAAAAAATATTAAATAATACTTACTCTTTGATAGTGCCTCTTTCAGAATTCGTGTAAATCTCAACAATTTCTGTACACACTATTATAGTCTTCATTATTTTGAAGTCGGTACCAGCTAATTTAATCGTGAGTTAATCAGTCAGTGTCAGAATATAAGTATGAAACATTTAGGACTGGTACCGACTTCAAAGAAATGAAGACTAATAATAGTATGTACATGACTAATAATAGTATCTTCGGAACCATAGCATACCTTGGTGTAAAATCTTACTTTTTATTAGCATATGCCTAGGATCCTTCACATAAAACCAAAATCACTATATGTTTCCATATAAATTTTGAGGAGTTCCCTCGATTACTCATGGATCCCATCATCAGGTCACCATTTTTGTGAACATGGTACCAAATTGGAGTTGAACCCTATACAACAAAAGAAAAATTTTGAAAATCGGTTCACAAACGGCGGAGTAATCGTTGAACATACACAAATAAAAATAAAAAAATATATCCACAGCCGAACATATTATAACCTCCTCCTTTTTGGAAGTCGGTTAAAAATACTTTTGAGCTATTCCAGAGATTTTATCGCGGGCTCTGAGCGCAGCGACCGAATCAAGAAATTCCGTAACGAAAAAACCTAACATCTCTACTCGCACATTTTATTTATTTATTTCAGACAAGATGCCTGAATTAAATAAAAGTTGCCAGACTATGGCACGGTGTTTGCGTGCGTGCAAGTAGATATTATTATGTGCTAATAATTATAATTGCTTAAGTCGATAAAAATGCTATGCAATAGCTTTAATTTAAACTATCATATTATGTATTTTCCTGTCCCTCAAAGTATCTCGATAACAAACATCTACATCTATTCACCCGTTTAAGCGTTAAGAGACAATAGGCAAACACACAGACACATAGGGAAAGATGATGATGATAGGTAATTTGTATTTAATAACCCGTGATCGGCAGTCGTAGGAGAATTCTCACGCGATCACCGTGCCGGTCTGTGATACCCCCAAGTATCGATTGGCACAGCAGGTTTAGTTTAGATTTAATATACCGACAGTGCGTGTCCCGATTGTCATACTAAATGCAATATTTCTTCTGAATATGGTTTTCATCCAATACTAAATGATGCAAGGAATCCAGTTGCCGAAAAGTCAATTAACTGTGCAGTAACCATACATTTTGCGCAATCGAAAGTATCCTTTCCTGAACCTTAGTACGTACCAAATATTATTAAAATTTGTTCAGCGGTTTGGGCGTGAAGGTAAAATAAAGATAGGTATTACTAAAGATGTCCCAGTGGTCTAGTAGCTTAGAGCAGGGCTCTTGCCTCGTAAAGTTTCCAGTGTGCAGTGTTTTAAAAGTTTCGGACACTGCAGGTTAACCTGATTATCTGACAAGTTAGATCCATGCGTCGGATGGGCATGTAAACGTCAGTCCTGCGCCTGATCTCTCGCCAGTCGTGTCGGTCTTCCGTCCCAATGGGTTATGAGAGTAAAGGAAGAGAGAGTACTCTTGTGCACATACTTAAGCACTATGAAATAGTTCATGCGTAGCCAGCCTAATTTCAATGGAACTGTCCACAGTCACCGAAACCGGTGTATGTAACACCTGTTACGAAGTTTTCACCCTATTAACCCGCCATATGTTTAGATGTTTATATGCTTAACCTTTCACCCGAATCGCGGGTCCGGTGAACCGGGGTCTTTACGACCGCACTTGTGATTATTGCGCCGAAGTTGTATCGTTCCCGATTTAGGGTTAGGTGTGTTAGCGCGATTATTGTTTTGTGCGAGTTTTATTAGTTTCGGTATAGGAATATTTGGGTTTAAGGGTTAGTTCACATTGAAACGTGAAAAGGCGATGTTTATATAAGTTATTCGGAACAACAGATTATTCGGATTTTCAACAGACATACCAAATTGGAAGAGGCAGCCCGACACCGACAACGAGTCTGTCAATTGAATGTGTGTCTTCTTGTGTAGTAAATAGAGTACAATTTTAAATGGTTAATTTTAAAATGCATCGCATTAATTGCCTTATTACGTTGGAACTACTGTGTTGATCGCATTGTAACCGTACATTTTACCGCATTATGAACTATTCAATGTCCTTACCCGGTTCTGAATGTATCTCCATTCTCCATACTAAAGTTCATTTATATAGATTACATAGCGGTTTAATCCTTCGATCGCCGATTCTTAGAAATGCCATTGTATTCTATTGTTGTCGCGATCACCGGTGCTCTTATGGGGCTTGAAGGATTAAGCATTAATAGGTAGACAGACAGAAACGTAATTCGCATTTATAAATGTAATAAATAAAAATATTTTTCCATGTTTTTCAATTCGATACAATGATTTAATTAAAACTTTTTGACTTTCGTTTAAAAACACCTCTAAAAATAGTATTTTTAACAAGCGATTCAGTTTCACAGTTTTGTATTTAAATGCATGACAGTCTGAATGGATTATGGATTAACTTTGGACGGATTTAACTTTTTAACCGTTTTTAGGGTTCCGTACCCAAAGGGTTTACCCTATTACTTATTTCGATGTTTGTCCGTATTTCCGTCTGTCCGTCTGTCTGTCTGTCTATCTGTATATCTGTCTATCACCAGGCTGTAACTTAAGAACAGTAGTATCTGTAGACTTGAATTCTTTACAGATCAAAGTGCACGGAGTGCGCAGGCCTAGTTCCAACAGGCCGTGCACTATTTACACGAACCGTTTCGACACACTTTTGACCCCCCTGTAGCTCAGTGTCTATTGCAAGTGCAAAGATAAAATTATACCTACGTAATTATATACTAGTATTTACGCAGTATACCAAATTTTATAGATATAGCTTCGGTAGATCCTGAAATATCTCCCTATAAAAATAGCTAATTTTGGCACTCACTCACTCACTGACCGGTAATCAAAACCTCCAGGCCACTTCCAATTGTCCTAGCGCGGTTATGAAATTTGGCACACAGGTCGTGTGTTATATGTAGATTAAAAAAAAAATTAAGAAATTTTAGAAATCGGCCAAGTGTGAGTCGGCTCATCTACGAACTTTAGAGGCTACTTCCAAATATCCTTTTTTTTTTTTTTTTTTCTAAATATCCTAGCGTAATGCAATTTGGCACACAGGTCGTGTGTTAGATGTATATTAACATAAAATTAAGACATTTAAGAAATCGGTCAAGCGTGAGTCGGCTCATCTACGAACTTGAGATAAAAATTCTTATGTATTAGTGACACAATGAGAATACGATGAGGAGGGTGGGAGGAGTAGAGGGGTATAAAATATTGTCATGTATATAATGCACACTGTATAGCTTAATAAATAAATACTGTTTACTTAAAAATGTGGCTTGTATTGATAGTTTAACAAATACCACTAGCGGCATCTATCAAAACTATTGTATACATCGGGCGTGGCATAAAAAGAAAACAATAAACATAGGTATGACTTCTTGAAACGCAGTCACGAAATCCCACCAAAAACATACCTGTTAAAATAGGGCCTATTTCCTATAGGCTGATTTTTGGCCTAAAAAAAGAGTTGAAATCTAATCCAATGCCAAGTTCAGATGCACTTCATCGATCATAATCATCTTCATCAACAGCCTGATCCATAATACTTCTAATTTGAACTTGGCAGGTTAATTAAATTCTATAAATATTATCTCATTATATAATTATTAATCAAGTGTCACGTATAGCACAAAAACCTGCCAAGTTCAAATTTATTGTATGTTTATTATTATCATGTAAGGTATGTTTTTGGTGGGATTATGTATTTCTGTTGTTGCTTTAATAACAAATACTGAAAACATAATCCCACTAAAAACATGAAATGTGAAAGGAGCCAAGCAAAATATTGCATAGCTATTCAATGCTTCTGTCGTAAAAAGTTTTCAGATCACATTCAAGCCAAGCCTTCAACTTATTTTGTAATTTAAAACAACAATCACTAAATGTATTAATAGATTTCTTTATTTTATAATTATTATAGTGGCTTGGCAATATATGGATGGAGGATAAGATAGTGTTAATGCGCCAACGAACGCAAAGCCATCATTGTCATTTTTGTTTTTTTTGCATACGGTCAGAGGGCATGCGTCGCGGGCATGCCTCACGTTCGCTGTTGACTGCGCTATAACGCATACCCTTGACGAACAGAAAAAGACATAGTGTGGACAAAGCTAATGGTACGGAACTCGTCGTGCGTGAGTCCGACTCGCACTTGGCGGTTTTTTATTCGTTATTCGTCCGACCGTTGAAAGCGAGAGACATTGTATTCATTTTATATGCATGGCGCAACAACAATATTTTATTTATTTAATGACTTGACGTAAAATATTTAGGGATATAGCACTTTCTACTTTTTTGTCCGCGGGTCCTGATATTCTAATCATTGAGGCAGCTTTGTTCTATAGCCCAGCCTTTCACAAAGTGGGCATCCCTTGTGGGCGCTGAAGGTTTAAAGTTGTGGGAGTAGGACCCAGAAAATAAATGGGGGCATTGTGTGAGGGGGTGATTTGTAATTTAATTTCATCTGGATGCATTTTAATTTGAAACCATGGGTGGCGCCAAAACATTTTTTTCTCAAAGTGGGCAGTGGACGAAATAAGTTTGGGAACCCCTGCTCTAGCCAGTCACTGGATTATCGGATCTAATTCAAGCTCAGTGATAGTGGGTTCAATTCCCGCGTTGGGAAGTTTGGACATGCTGATTACCTGACGGCTGATAGTCTGACAAGGTGATTTGCACTGCAGGGACTACTGTTTCAAATTACAAAATAGGATTTATTTAAATGTGAATCTCTTCTGTGAAAAGGCATTCTGATTGGTGGAAACTCTAACTCCTTTTGCTGACGTAGGTAAATGTGAATAAATATTCTCCTGTTAGATTTTCTGCTAAATAGGACTGGATCGAATGACGAGCGTAGGAGCAAACCGCGTATTTCTTTGACACGTACAATTGTGCTGGATGAAATTTGTCATTTTTCCTTCTCTATCTTCTTGTTCTTTCAAGAACATACACCTACCAAGTTAATTAAGAAATGCTTCAGTGGTTTAAACATAAATAGGCAAGAAAAAGGTAACAACAATTTCTCATCTGTAATATTAAGCTTATATTGCTGCTTAGTAATAAGGCCGCCTTTGTGTGCTTTCTTTTTATTTTATAATTAATATATTTTAAACTTTGTCTATGTAATTTGATTGTGCACAATAAAGTATATTTTCATTTCATTAAGTTTCTGTCTTG
This sequence comes from Polyommatus icarus, assembly GCA_937595015.1. Taxonomy (NCBI): domain Eukaryota; kingdom Metazoa; phylum Arthropoda; class Insecta; order Lepidoptera; family Lycaenidae; genus Polyommatus; species Polyommatus icarus. The sequence goes on along the minus strand of OW569342.1, from coordinate 1,703,512 downwards.
ATCACGGTGCGAGTTCCTTGGAATGTTACGTCGTTGCACTGAACTAACACAATTTGTCCAAAATGTAAATCACTGCGTTAGAATTTTTAGTTTGTGGTTTTTAAATACTAATTGTAATTATTATTGTAATAATTTTAGTGCCAACTAAAATTGCCCGGAAACCGTACATTTTTCCGGTATAAATAGTATCCTATGTCCTTTCCGGGCTCAAAGTATCTCCATACAAATATCAGCGGTTTGGGCATAACAGACAGACAGACATACTTTCGCATTCATAATATTAGTGTGGATGTTGAACATAAAAGCATCGCTAATGCGATGTGGTCTCCTGCACTTGAAATTAACTGTATGCATTTGGTTTGAGATTTTCAGAGTTGAATATTTAATGTGAGCCCGCCAAAGCCGAAACCGCAGCCGAAATACCGGACTTATTTCGTCAAGTGGTTACATATAGCAGTTGCTACAAAGTTAAAGCATTGAGCAGATGCTATGTAGTGCATGCAGAGGCGTAGCTAGGTGTGGGTAAAGGAGTAAGTGTGAGAGATTATATATGAAAGTTGTGTTGGTAGATGTGAAAAAATCTTTGAATAAGATCAAAGTTTTTAGTAAAAATAAATAAAAAATTGTTTTATTTCTGAATAGATTAAAAAAAAAATACTTCCAGAATGTTGATACTATTGGTGCCTACCACTGGTTAGTAGGTTTGTTACTTAATACCTTGATCGTGAAAAAACCAGACACAATAGCTTATCTATTGTTATCGCGGCCGCGTGTGGCCGCTAGGGAGTTCATTTTAAGTTTGCTAAATCCAGTTTTCTTGGAAACACCATGGTATTAACGGGCTTTCTACATCGGGAATGCCAGCAGAAGTTAAAATGAAACAGCAGAAGGCATACATTTTCACCGGAGTGTAGAAAGAGAGAGGGATATTGCTTCCTCTTCTACGCCGCCTTCTACTACCTCGGTCTCCCTCTCCCTCCGTCTTACGAATGTTTGATCACGTCATGCTGCTTAAGATTTTTTTCGCTTTAGAAACATGAATATCTCAAAACTGTTCTGTTCTCCAGGAAGAGAATAAGCCACATTTGGCAAGATCGTATGACGTATCTAACTTGGAAGAGACGCCCTTTGCCTTCCTCGTTCGCGGGTCCCCAACCGGAATACGCCTCTGCACCGTATTATTGCCACATCCATGACCCCGGCAAAAAGATTCGCCCCTTTTGATGCTTTTGCCTTTTTGCCCTCCCTCCCTCAATGCCCGGAACTCCTTTGAGTGATATTAAACGGATAGGAAAATTAGGTGGTGGGTTTTTTGTGATGCCTTATGTTAGATAAAACTGTATTCTAAAGTTAATTTAAAATACTAGAGGCCTGAAATAAAATAGAGAGATGAACAATCAAACTTATATTACACACTTTTACAAAAAATAATGGTCAGAAATGCGGTTTATAAACAAAGTAATTAGATTCCTATCCCGAATTCAAGCGGAGAAAGAGGCCCCTGGCGTCTTCGACAGCCGTTAAATAGCTCCAGCTCCTGTCACGTCTTGTCATCCGTCTCGATGACAGTTCCGTCAGCTGACAGCTGTCAACCTGAAGGTGGCCAACACTTATACCTAACTAGCTGTCCCGGTGAACTTCGTGTCACTTAAAAACCTTCCCTGGACTTCTACAAATATTTTAAGACTATAATCAGCCCAATCCGTTCAGCCGATTTCGAGTTTTAGCGCGACTAACACATTTGAAAATCCATTTATGTATATATATATATATATATATATATATATATATATAGAGATGGTATTTGATGATTATGGGTTTTTTCATTTTGAATGAAGTGGTATTAGAATGCACTAATGACTAATCTATACTTTCATACTAAAATTACTAATATAATAAATGCGAAAGAGTGTAAGTATGTCTATCTGTCTGTCTAGTCGCACGAACACAAACCCCGTGCCAGACTTCGACACGGTGTTTGTGTGCGTGCGACTAGACGTATGCGTGTAGACTAGCTGATAACTGCGACAGCTTTACAGCGGCAGTCCCCTAGTGTCACACGTATTTCTTTTTTCTTCGAAAGCTAACATGATCGAAAGTTTTCTTCGACATAATTCAAGACGTGAGTGGAAGAATAAGGTAAGTAACATGCAGAAACTTCCCGTTTTTTTTGCTTGAATGGAGGCTTGGGCCGGAAAAAAATTTGAAATGGAAAAACTATGGATTATATGTGTAGCCTTATCTAGGTTATGAAGAAGATAAGTTACAAGTTTTATTAAAACAATCAGGGAAAAAAATAGTTATTGTCCGAATGTTACGAAATATTACTTGTTCGATTCTTCCACTCACGTCTTCAATTCATCATCATCGTCTCGCTAACTGCTGGAAAATATCGGGGGTTTTTAATTTTTTTAAAATTTCCTCCATTATTTTTTAGAACATTTTACACCATCCCGCTCATCTTGATACTTTCTAATTTAACGTGAACCGTCTTTGGACATTTTTATCAAACTGAAAGCCTTCTGGGGACACTTTTTTTGGTTCATTAGAACCAATTTCTCGGTGAGAACGAACGTCTACTTGTGCCTCATTATCGGTTCGATGTTAGCCTGCAGCCTGTGGGGGTGAAAGGGATGAAAATGGGGGCAAATGGGGGAAAAAGATAGATAGAGGTGTACAAGATGTTATGAGAGTTGTTTTGGTGAATGAGAATAAATAGAAATAGAACAGAAAATGTATGTTAATCTCAATATGTAATTTTTAAATGAGATAAACTATAACAGCATTTAACTTTTATTAACTTACCATTATTATCTTAGTATAATAATTATTATTGGTCACTTTATCTTATATGTAGCTGGGTGACTGTGTGTGTAGCTGTAGTGTTTGCTTCTCCTTGACGCAAAAACTACTTAAGGCCCAGTAGTCCCGAAAATTAGCAGGTCGATGTCTGTCAGTACGAATATCGACCTAAAGGACATTATAATAACATTCATATCAGCGCGCCTTGTACAGTGGCGGTTACGCGCTCGCCGCGTGCCTTGATAATAGAAAATAGGAGAAAAAACCTTTTGTTTTTAGTATTACACAAATCAAATATATCAAATCGTTTAGGTTAGGTTATGACAAATGTACTACAATTTTTGTTTTTTCTAGAAAGTGTGTAATTTAGCCATAAAATGATTTAATTATGAAAAACAGCGTTATAATAGTCATCTTTGAGATTTTTTTCTATCGAGCAGAATTTTTCAAATTGTGTACTGATATACCTTTGCGTATAGGAAATTTTCTCAATTTTAACAGGGTACTTTTTTATACTTAGATAATGACATTTACTTTACAAAAAACGTTATTTAAAAAACCCATTTTACGTAGTTGCAACAACCACTGCACCTTAACGGATTTTCCTAAAGGTATGATAATAGTTAAGCACTGAATAGAGGCTAATTTTTATCCCGAAAAATGCAATGTTCCAGTGGAATTCTATATTTTATCCACAGCCTGTACTCATATTTGTAAATGTCAGGATCTATATAAAACTTGGTTTTGAGGCTTGAACTACTAATAACTATTCAAAGACAACACTGAAAGAATTCTGTCGTTTTCTGTTAAAACTCAACAGAAAAAGACAGACAGATAGAAAGAGTGAGATAGGAATATTCCTCTAGTAATATGGCGGGAGCATCTGATATGGTCTGTAATGAATTTTTATTAGTTTCATTATTGGATCTCACTCGGTGCAAGTTGGTTTATTTTTAGAAATTTTCTTGCTTTTCTTTGCAGTTTGTTGTGTTTGAGAACGTCAAAAAATCCATGCTAATTAATGCTAATGTTATAGCGACAGTGTGTATGTCAGTTACCTCTTCACGCCCAAACCGCTGAACCGATTTGGCAAAAATTTTGTATGGATACACTTTGTGTGCCGAAAAAAATACATGGATACGCGCGGGAATCGTACATTTGCCGTATTAAAAACTATCCTATGTCCTTACCATAAAGTTAATATACCCAGCGGAATAGAGAAACAAAGGCCTGAGCAAGCGAGATGTCACTATCAGTAACACTGCGTGATAAAAAGAGACGTGTGATACATGACAGCAGAACTCTTTTTGACGTGATAACGTCTTATAATTCGATATGGGGTGCGCGCCCGAAAAACATGACAGTTCATGCGGCGTTACCAGCTCTGAGGCGTTCCATTTAAGGCTTGAAGTGCAAGCGAGAGCGCGGAACGAGCGACAAGGAATCACAATCGGCCTTTGCGTTCGGCAGCGTTCGACATTCGTCTCTCTCCTAAGTCCTACTTGAGTGACGTCATACGGTCCGATCCGTTCTGTAGGGTTACCCTGGGACGCAAATCCCTCTGGCGTAATAATCAATAAAACAACCAGAGAGTGTCAGCAAAAAGATGAGGATTTATTCCATTGAATTACATATACCAAATGTTGTCGAGTAAGCGATAGCGCGATCTAGAGGCCTAACAGCGACATCTGCTATCAAATCGCGGAACTAAATTTACTTATAAAATATTATAAAGTTCAACTCAACAAAGGCAGTTGTCACGTTCAACTATCATCAGTAAACCGACTTTACAGACAACCGATTTTCTTTTTTTTTTGACGTCCAGTCGGCACTTATCGGCACGTTGACAATTTAATCTCTAAGAAAGATGCTTGTGTAAGTGTATACGACTATACGTACACATATTTTTACACACAGATGTAAATCAATTTCGGTTTCGTTTGACAGCTCGAGATTGTTGCTCTATTCCGCTAAGTTTATTAACTTTATGGTCCTGACTCCTTTCCCTTTTCTCAAAGTATCTCCATACCGAATAGCGTCTAAATTGGTTTATCCATTCAAGCCTGAAGAGGTAACGTACAGACGCCCCTTCAAATTTATAATATTAGCAAGGATATCCGTTTCCGTGCAACCGGATGTACATAACTGTGGCAATAAAACCGCGAATAGCACTCGGAAGTACCGAAGTGAAGTTGTCGAAGTCGACGAGTGATTGGGATGGACCAACTTCGGCTAACTTCGCTAGGGTTGCCGAAAACACTTTTGAAAATTCTGGTGTTTCTATAATACTACACATTTTGCACGGCTCCAGTCTCGTAAATGAAGAATGTTCTTTCCCATTTCTATATCTGCGCAAAATTACATAAAAATCGTTCCATTACTTTCAGCGCCTCTTGGGTACCAACAAACCAAGAAATTCTTACGTATTGTGAAAATATTGTTTTCATCATTAGCCCTTTTATTTTTTGGAAGAAAAAAGCACCGACCAAGATTCTACGTCTTGTTCGAGGCGATTTTTTTAATCGATAACTTCCATAGCGGTACTGAACACTAATTGTTTGGGATAGGAAAAATATGTGTATTCAAGAAAGACGGAGGGAGAGTTAACCGCCGGCGCGGCGTGAAAGAGAAAGTAATATCGCCTCTTTATCTACCAAAGCAGACACACGCCTAAAAACTCGCTAGTGGCAGCCCTGGGCTCGATGTATTTTGAATGGGTGACTCGAGTCATAGCGACCCGCGCGGAAGTTTTCACTAAGTATCAAACATTTTCAATCGCGGTAGCTTTTTATTGCGTTATAGCCATAGACCATTGAAATAGTATGGTGTTTTCGAAAATATATTATCACTTTCATACATTTGCCGTTTTGAGTTTGGTCTCGTTTAAGCATTAGTCCTTCGATCGCGGATTCTTGGAAATCTATTGTTATTCTATTGTTGTCGCGGTGACCGGTGTCCTTATGGGGCTTGATAGGTTAATAATGTAGAAATAAGGGTAAAAACAGGACTATGTTAACGCGGACGAAGTCGCGGGCAACAGCTAGTAATGTAGAAATGACAACGAATTAGACGCCTTCAGAGCATGTACATTATGATTAATGATTATAAGTTTGACGTGTTTGTCTGTCTGTGTGAGTCTAGCCGTAGTATCGTAGCCTCTAAACAGGTACACCGATTTAGATCTAGTTTTTTAGGGTTCCGTACCTCAAATGGAAAAAACGGAACCCTTATAGGATCACTTTGTTGTCCGTCTGTCCGTCCGTCTGTCAAGACCCTTTTTCTCAGGAACGCGTGGAGGTATGAAGCTGAAATTTATATCAATTACTCAGGTCTACTGTCCCTTGAAGCTGTGAAAAAATCAAACTTCTAAGCCAACGCAATCAAAAGATACAGCCGTTTATGCCGCAAATTTTCGACACTTGCAAGGGAATCAAAACCTACAGGGTGCTTCCCGTGAACTCAGAATCTTGAAATTTGGTACGAAGCAACGTCTTATAGCATAGATAAAGGAAAAATTACGAAAACCATAAATTTTTAGTTACATCACATAATATATTTTTTTTTATAATTTTAAACTTACTACCCATTTCCTCATAAACGCGTAGAGGTATTAAATTGAAATTCATACCAAATACTCAGGTCTATAATACCTTTAAGCTGTAACAAAATCAAACTTCTATGTTAACGCAATCAAAAGAAACAGCAATTTAAGCTGCATATTTTGAAACTCGCAAGTACTCGCAAGGGAATCAAAACCTAAAGGGTACTTCCAGTCGACCTAGAATCTTGAAATTTGGCATGAAGCAACGTTTTATAGCACACATAAAGGAAAAATTCTGAAAACCTTAAATTTTTAGTTACATTACAAAATATATATTTTTTAATAAATATAAATTTATTACTTTTTTCCTCATGAACGCCTAGAGCTATCAGGTTGAAATTCATATCAAACGAACTTTGTAAACCTTGCAGGTTTGTACGGAACCCTCGGTGCGCGAGTCCGACTCGCACTTGGCCGGTTTTTGTTTCAAAGCAGATATTATCGAGTGTTTTAGCAATATTTGATCACAGTTTACTAACTGCTGGAACATTTGAGGTTGATCTAGTTAGACTCATTAGAGTTTTTTCAATTCCTTAATATTTTATGTGGGTGTCTTTAACTTTACACTTGCGGCATGGTCGCTCTATACATTCTCTATGTCTATGACTATAACTTGTAGCGCGCCCGGCAGAGTTTGATACTTGCCTTTATTGCGTTTTCGTTAGTTTGTAGTTTTTAGAGGAGCCTTTTTTGATGGAGTTTAGAGTTTTCAATCCTTGTGACTTGTGAGAGTTTTATAGCTTGAAGTTTTAAAAACTAACGCACAATATTTCACAGATTTGGCAATCTGTCTTTACTGACACGCATTTTATTTTCTTTATTTTCAAGAACATTTAAATATTTCTTTTAAAGATGCGAAATTAGCTCAGTGTCCACATTTATAACTTGCACAAGTTAAAAGTGGATTGTGGGTGAACTTCGAGTACAGGCGGATCTCTGGTGATGACGATGATGCTAACGGTGATGAGGATAAAGAAACTCACTAATAAACCCAGTGATTACTATGAGATGGCCAGATATAAAACTGAAATGTGTATCCTGCCGATTGTATCTTTCCTACAAAACGCCGTGATCCGGCATCCTAATAATGATGATGAAGAATTTATGGTGATGATAGTGATGATGATGAAGACGGTAGATGCACCAGGAGCAGTTTCCGCCAGCTGATAAGTCGTGTCGTAATGGATTGCAAAAAATTAGCGCATAACGCGCGATCGCACGCGAGCGGTGTGGTGCTAGTGACAGGCGATAGCGATAGGCGAAAGCTGGAAGCGATGGTATTTGTAAATCTTAATATATATATTTCTTGTGTGCGTGTGTATGTGACTGAACTCCTCCTAAACGACTGGACCAATTTTGATGAAATTTTTTGTGTGTGTTCAAGGGGATCTGGGAATGGTTTAGATTCACAATTTTGTCCGCTGGATAATGTTTTTTTAATTAATTTTTAATTTATTAGTAGTTGTTGATTTTGGAATGTTTTACATTGGATCCGACATGTGTCAAATTTTAAAATTCGAATTTTAATTTTAATCTGTCCCGACAGTTAGCGCTGCAATCAAATTAAAAAAAAATACTTTATATACTTAATATGGCAAAGAAACGTTTGCCGGGACAGCTAGTGTATCTATAATTCTACTAGCTGTCCCGGCAAATGTGGCTTTGCCATAATGTAAAGTATTTCGCCAATGTATTTCGCCCATATTATTTTATTGAAGTGACTAAATAAGTATGTCGCCATGGCAACGTCGATCGCTATCCCGTCGCACAAACAATGGTCGCCGTCAGTCTAATGTTGTAATAATTAACTATTATTTATTCAACAAATGCACTTATCAATATAAAACGTACCCAGTAGCCGATTCTCAGACCTACTGAATATGCATATAAAATTTGGTAAAAATCAGGAAAGCCGTTTCGGAGGAGTTCGCGGACTAACATTGTGACACGAGAATTTTATATAGGTATTAGATTAGATAGAGATCGATATTAATACTGTTGTGTCTGTTTGTCCGAGTGTCTGTAACCCAACAAGTTGCAGCGACGAGCAGCAATACTAATACAGTAAATGCAAAAGTGTGTTTGTCTGTTTATGTGTCTGTCTGTAACCTCGTACTCGTAAACCGTTTTATGTATATGAAATGTACTTTTGGAATTTTCTAATAAAAAAATGAAAAAAGTAACATTATATGATTATATCCTGTCGCGTTCACTGTTGAAACTTATCTGTTCAGTAGCCGGGGTCAGTAGTGTCGCGTTTAGTGTTGCTATTTAAGAATGTTTACCAAAACTGTAGGGAATCCACTGTAACTGGGCTTTATCTGTGTTCTGTACACATGAGATGTCCTTTCACGGCCGTTAGAAGCCAAAATGTTTTTCTTTTTAATATCTGTCTGTGTACGTGCATCAGGAAATCTAGTCAAAATTGTAACTACAACTGCCATTATGGCATGGAGATACTAATTTTAATCTATTGTTTTCTTAATTGTACCAATTCGAATTAAATAATCATCGTTAAGACAGGACAACGTCTGTCGGGTCAGCTAGTTTTGTATATAAAACACTTAAAAAATTGTACAAATTCGTTGGTTCAGTACAATAATATTATGCAACAAAGATTTTCTTTAACTTGACTACATTGTTGTTGCAGGATGATGTGGACAAGACCTAGTTAAATAACGGCCAATTTTTTTGTTAAATGCCAAAAAATCTGCCCTGTTTCAAAATTTTAAACTTAAATCGCTACATCTTATGAACTACACCACACGCTATCGCGGTTTTTCCTCACTATATGCAACAACTTTCACTGATTAGTCCCATATTTGATATCGTATCGCAATACCATCTCTATTACCGGGCGATAAGGCTCATAATGTATCGGTCTAAGATGCGATTAGATGTGCACAATTTGATTTGAATCTTATGGCCTTAAAAATAAGGTTGGTATTCGCTTAAACAAGGAAGCTTTTGTTGTATAAATTAACAATAATTGTTTTCGTTAATTGGACGTTCGTTATCGAATTACACGGGGGCCATACTGATGGGTAACGTTAAAATGATGGATGGTGTTAGTGTGGCCATTTGTTAAATTGTTTTATGGATCAGACGCCGCTTAACATCTTCATCAATATGAATAATTATTATTATTATGTTGGCCAATGCCAACATAATAATAATAATAATAATAATATCTATGGACGCTTCACACCACGTCAGTCTGGCCCCGTGCTAAGTACCTGAAGGACTTGTGTTACAGGTACCAGACAACGGAAGTATATTTAATACAAGTTACTTTTATACTATGTAACAATATACATATTATATTTAAGAATTTTTTTATATGATACACATATTTATTACACATCCATGACGAAGGAACTTTGAAAACTTTTTGTTCCGTCGGCGGGATTCGAACCCGCGACCCCCGGCTTGAGCTACCAACAGCCCACCAACTGAGCCACAGAGGTCGTCAACATAGGCGATACCAATACTAATCTATACTTTTATACTTCTATACAAATAATATTATAAATGCGAAAGTGAGTCTGTCTGTCCGTCTGTCTGTTACTTACCTCTTCACGCACAAACCGCTGACCCGATTTTGCTGAAATTTGGCATGGAGATACTTTCAGCCCCGGGAAAGGACATAGGATACTTTTATCCCGGAAAAATGTACGGTTCCCGCGCGATAGACGAGTTTTGGCGCAACGGAGTTGCGGGCGACATCTAGTATTATTTAAATGTACCTAGTTGATGCCCGCAACACCGTTGCGCAAAAATTCGTTTATCGCGCGGAAGCCGTACATTTTTCGGGATAAATTATTATTTTTAACAAAAAATTAAAACCGACTTCCAAGGTAAAAACAATAATAACATTAATATGAACTAAAAAGTATTAAATAATTTTAACTATCTAATAGTGCCTTTTTCCGAATTCGGCTAAATCTCAACTATTTCTGTACTCAATCTTCATTATTTTGAAGTCGGTACCAGATAGCTGAATCTTCAGTCCTCTGACAGAATATTTAAAATTTTTGAAACTGGCACCGACTTCAAAATTATGAAGATTGAGTACAGAAATAGTTGAGGTTTAGCCGAATTCGGAAAAAGGCACTATTAGATAGTAAAAATTATTTAATACTTTTTAGTTCATATTAATGTTATTATTGTTTTTACCTTGGAAGTCGGTTTTAATTTTTTGTTAAAAATAATAATAATTTCACTCTTTTTAGTTACACTAGTAGATAAATCTTCGCGTATATTTCACGTATCTTATTACAATTTGTTAAGGCGCATAGAGTCGTCGATAACCTTGGACGTTTGGGCGTGGCTTAGGTCCCCCTGCTCTGCACTCCCCGCACGAAAACATCGTACATAGATTAAGCGCGCGTATGACGAACAGAAGCACTCCTGACTTATCACTGCCTATTTTACTCGAATTCACTACCTACCTACTACTTGCTTTAAAATGTGCAATTTATATGAAAATGAATTACTATTGTGAATAAATAGATGTTTGACGAATGACTTTAATACGTTTAATGCTACACGAATCACGATTTACGCTTAGTATCAAGTATGATATTTATGTCTAATTTATTAAGAGGCACTGAAAAAAAATGAAAAATTTATCAGTAGGTATCTAGATAATTTTTCAAGTCTTGGCTGTCTTAGTTAGGTCCGTGCTTGTCTTGCCTAAGCTAGGGCATCGCAACCCGGGCCCAATTTTTAAAACCCGGGTTTTCGGGTTTTTGTTGATTGAAAACTGGGTACCCGATTTTTTTTTCTTTTTTAACATTAATTATATTTCTTCGCTTCATTCTTCGATATCCCCTCACCAGTGGCATGCAAAATGGCAGATTTTGGCACATCTGTGGCTCCCTGAGGGGGGTTCCGCACAGTCCGAGGTTCCTACACGACCAGCATACACTAAAACTGCAATTTCTTGTTCCTTGGTCTTGCAGGAGCCCATAAAAGGATCTAAATCATTTTTTAATTAAATTTTCTACCTAGAAAATAGTACTTTTATGTTATATTTGACGGCAATAATGTTATACAGCTGGTATAATTACTGGGTACCAAAATGTTCAGTAGATTTTGGGTCATAATTTAATAATAAACCACTATGTAGCGAGCCAAGAGTATTTATTTATAACCTTATAGTACTACTTACAAAATAACATCACTCAAGTCATGACTCTCATACAAATATTTTATAAAATCAAAGATTTAAGTACAGAACAAAAATGGAGGCTGCCTTTCAAACAGCTTCAAGTAGGCTGTGTATTACATGATATCTTAAAGTAATTTCATACTCTAGGCGTTACAATACTACATAAACAATAAATTAAGGTTATTATCTGGGTGGTACAAGAGTATCAATATTGTAGGTTCAGTAAATAATATGTAGGAGTTACACAAAAAGATATCTGTTTTGTTCATGAAAAAACCTACTTTGATACTAATGCAATTTACAAAATAAGTAGTAACTTTTATCCACAGAAGTTTGATTTTCTTATAATTATAATTAACAAAGTACAAAATAAAATCCTCCAAATTACATGAATTAAAGGAAAACTGAGTAGAAACATGAAAAGAAAACTTGCAAAAATGCTAAAATTTTCATAAATGAGTGTAAGATAGTATGGATAAGACCTTTTTCATCCAGTACTTGGATGCATTGTGCAAGCGTTTGACCATCGCAGACAAAAAAGAAAATTTTATCTCTAGGATAGCGTACTTTTTACTGCGGAAAAATATTACCCCCTCAAAAAAAAATTTTTTTGATCTTTCAGCGCTTCTACTTTCACAGTGAACTCCAACAACAAAATGATTCGGCTATTCCATGTTATGCGAACATTCTACTAGCGGCCATAAAAAATATTACCCCCTCAAAAAAAAAAAAATTATCTTTCAGCGCTTCTACTTTCACAGTGAACTCCAACAACAAAATGATTCGACTATTCCATGTTATGCGAACATTCTACTAGCGGCCATTAAAACTCAGAGGAGGCGTCTGTGAGGCCCCCCGATACGGGATGTCACCTGTCTGTGACAAAACCCTATTCGGGGCTCTAATCGGACGGTACTAGTTTTCGTCATTATTTAGAAATTAAAGAACGTTTTATTAGTGTTAGAGTTTAGGTAAACGAAACTACGTTAAATTATCATTACAGTAAAGTAATATGAACTGCATAAATATGTTATTTAATGCTTTAAAAGCCAAAATTATTGTGCGAGTAAGGGCCATGCACGGGTTAGATTGCCGTTTCAACTCTTTTTTTTTACTTCTATTTGTTAAACACACACTTCATTCTAATAAAAACTGAAAGATTACTTACATAATATGCACTTCCCAGTTCTTTTCAGCTATTAACTCTGTTTTTATAACTTTTTAACACTCTTTTAAACTTCGCTGTCCTTACTCGTCGCGGCCGTTTTTTGAAGTGAGATTTCGCATTCCATCCTTGTCTACCGAGAACTCAAATGACGCTTGCTAGCTGTCTTGTTCTACTTAGACGCGTTTTAATAGGATAGACAAAGACAAAAGAAGTTTTATCGCTGTGTTTGCACATTAAACATGTGAGGGTACCCATCGCCCCGGAAAGGGATTGCGCACAGTATCGAAATTTTGAAGTGCGCCCCCTAGCGGGATTCGCCACTGGTGAGGGGATATATTAATTAAACAGGTAGTCCTTTGTTTATTTGCTAGGCAATCGCGTTTTTAGGGTTCCGTACCTCAAAAGGAAAAAAACGGAACCCTTATAGGATCACTTTGTTGTCCGTCTGTCCGTCTGTCAAGACTCTTTTTCTCAGGAACGCGTGGAGGTATGAAGCTGAAATTTATATCAATTACTCAGGTCTACTGTCCCTTGAAGCTGTGAAAAAATCAAACTTCTAAGCCAACGCAATCAAAAGATACAGCCGTTTATGCCGCAAATTTTCGACACTTGCAAGGGAATCAAAACCTACAGGGTGCTTCCCGTGAACTCAGAATCTTGAAATTTGGTACGAAGCAACGTCTTATAGCATAGATAAAGGAAAAATTACGAAAACCATAAATTTTTAGTTACATCACATAATATATTTTTTTTTAATAATTTTAAACTTACTACCCATTTCCTCATACTCGATTGTCGTAATGAACGAACTTTGTAAACCTTGCAGGTTTGTACGGAACCCTCGGTGCGCGAGTCCGACTCGCACTTGGCCGGTTTTTTTTTAAAGACGTATGTAACGACGTATTTCTATCGACGGTCCCTATGTATAAAAGGTCATGTCCATAATAGCAATTTTTTATTGCATCATGCACTTCCATAATATTATAATGAGACGCATATTCCTACATTTTTTTTTCTATCACAAGTAATTCCGAAGATAAAAAGACGTAAACGACGACAAGTTGGGAGTTTTATTAGATTTTACTGTGGTAGATGCGGACATCTATACTTACCGTCTTGTACCGCGTTGGAAATTACGCGCCGTTCCGCGTCATGTCGTACTTGTCCGTTTCTACCTCTAAGGTAGAGAATTATTTATAGACTTGTTATCATTTACGTTCAGTTATTATAAGATTTTTGTTCGTTTTTACATTCAATCAAATTTGGACTAATATGAATATTTAAGTGTTATAAATAATCTGCGACGTGATATAATAGCTGCGACGGAGGCTGAGGCCTGAGGCTTCTTTGCATGATGAATTAATAATTATTCTAAACTTTGCATACGTATTATGATTTATGAGCCAATGGAAATACAAAATAAATACATCAGGATTCATCAGCTAAAACTTTATACTTCTATTTTTTATAACGACATAGGCATGTAATACTGGGAACTACAAAAAAGGGTGCGCCTTTTATTATTCTGGCAACTCTGTCTTTACGTCAATGACACATGATGCGGCATGTGTCAGTTTACAGCAAGATGGTGCGTGAAATTTGTTTGTCAGTGCCATTAGAATTTAACGAAATACTCCATAATACGAATTTTGCGGATATAAGTTGTCGACTCGAAATCAATATTTTCTATTATTCACATAAGGTTTCGATCGAGTCTATCGTACCCCTGCACGAAATCAACAAAAATTTCGAAAATCGGTTCACAAACGGCGGAGTAATCGTTGAACATACAAAAATAAAAAATAAAAAAAATATCCACAGCCAAACATAATATAACCTCCTCGTTTTTTGGAAGTCGGTTAAAATTATGACCTTCATAAATTCTTAAAAATCAGTAAAAATTTACCTTGCTCAAGACGTATCCGAAAAGACCAATCAGAAGAAAAAGGCAACTTCAACATTTAGTGAATACATATTTTATACTAAAATTTGTAGACTTTTGAAAACTATACAGTTTAACTTATCAAACAATCACATTTTATTAGAATTTTTCACTATGGATCTATAGTTATTGATGACGTGTCTTTTTATTCGTTCATTATAACAGAAAAAAATTCTTAAATTAGCAGCGTATAGAAAGATATGTCTGTGTTTTTAGTTTTTCTTACTGAAGAGCCAAAATTTCTATTACATAAATATTATAAACTATGACAATAAGATTAATTTTATAAAGTGTTGAATGAATTTAGGACCTAATATAATATTTTTATTCTTACAACGTAAAAACGGACACGTACAACTTACCCGTTTTTGCGCTGACAATTCAAGACTCGTCTTGAATTGACAGAGTCTTGAATTGACAGAGCGTAAAAACGGTCATCTTGTAATTTTGGCGAAAATATTTAAAATATTTAAAATTGTGTTATATCATCCAAACGGTAGGCCGTTTGGAGGATATAACACAATTTTAAATTTACATTAGGCTTTACAAATCAACCAATAACTGTGTTCATGTTTAATGATAATCTACAGTAACAGTTTGAATCTTAAAAACGCGAATTGCAAAAATCATGAAGTAAATAACAATTTAGGTACTGTTCATAAGAGCGTCCATACACCTATACACTTGTTTTATTTAAATACTTAAAATATTAATACTATAACGTCTATACGCGTGGAACAATCAACTTATAACTTTGATGACCTCCGTGGCTCAATGGTTAGAATGTGTGGCAACTCAAGCCGGGGGTCGCGGGTTCGAATCCCGCCGACGGAACAAAAAGTTTTCCAATGTTCCTGGGTCATGGATGTGTATTAAATATGTGTATGATATAATAAAAATCTTAAATATATTATGTATAGTATAAAAGTATTAAATATATTTCCGTTGTCTGGTACCCGTAACACAACTCCTTCAGGTACTTAGCACGGGGCCAGACTGACGTGATGTGAGCGTACATAGATATTATATTAGATATTATATTAGATATTATATTAGATATTATATTAGATATTATATTATTTAACTAAAAATAATCATGAAGTAAGTAACAATTTAGGTACTCTTCATAAGAGCGTCCATGCGCGAACCACATTACAACCTTTTTACGTTGATTGTACTCTAAGTCTAACTACTCTACATAAACACTCATGCAAATATTGTAGTGATCTAATGCACACAAACAGACGCTCGATAGCACACACACAGGCGCAAGATTTAGCAACGAGTGACACAGCCTCCCCGTCTGAATGCTAGCGGACGACTGCCGCCCGCGCCCGCGCAGACCACCTTTGAACCAAATCGTTCGGAAATACTGTTTTTCGATATCTTTTCAAAGAAAATATTGTTTGATTTTTATAAAAAATGCTGATATTCAAGAAAAACAGATTCTAAATATATCTACCCAAAAAAAAACACTGTATATAACAGCCGTTTAGGAGGAGTCCCGATTTCAAATCGAAAATCGATGTCACGTATTATTTTTTTATTGAAGCAAGGGTAAGACATAAAGCAGAAAAAATATGTTGATATATTAGTTGTTGAACTGATCTTTCACATATATTTTTTTCAACTTTTTCCTGCCAGAAATGAATGAGTAGTTACAAAAACAAAATGACCATTTCACGACTCTATACGCCTTAAGAGTCACAACTCACACTCACAAAATAATATAATATTATCAGTGAAGTGAACATATTGTGCTAAGTAATTTAACAATTTTAAGAAGCGGTCACCGGCGATTGCGATAACAATAGAAAGGCTATTGTGTCTCGTTTTTCCACGATCGAAGGATCTATCAGATAAAAAATTGTACAAACTTGCATAGGATATAGCGTAGCATAATATTTAATATTATCATAATTATTGACAGCTGTTCTTGTTATCAAGAATTCAAATCGATAGGTACTTAGTGCACCATCTATCGATTAATAAGTATAACTAATTAAAAAGACACTTAATAATGACTTTGTTTTGTTTAAATGCTCTTTTTAAAATAACTTTATTTTAATTCTATTTGTCTATTAAAATTTTATAAAGTAGTAAAGTATTCGATCTGTATATAAAGTAGTTAGTAAAGTATTCGATATTCTGTCTTCTGCCGCCACGCGACGGCAGTGTATTAAAAACAAACAGGTGTTGTTAATTGTTATACAGTACATAATTATTATTATTAGTATATCCATACCTATGCCTTGTACTATTATCTATTCTGTGCCATGAGACATTGGTGGCCTTAATACGACGTGGTAATGATGATGATGACGATGATGATGATGATGATTATGATGATGAATATGAATTGCATAGTAGTTTATGCTTTCTGTTCTTAAAACAACGCCGAAACTCCCAAACGTGTATCTATAAGGAATCAGGAGTTCTCTCAGCATCATCGAAACCATGGTATACCTTGACCCAATATTTGACTTTTTAGTAGCGTATTCTTAGTACACTTCACATAAAACCAAAATCACCATATGTTTCCATATAAATTTCGAGGAGTTCCCTCGATTACTCATGGATCCCATCATCAGGTCACCATCTTCGTGAAAATGGGACCAAATTGGAGTGAAACCTAATACAACAAAAAAAAAATTTCGAAAATCGGTTCACAAACGGCGGAGTAATCGTTGAACATACAAAAAAAAAAAAAAAAATATCCACAGCCGAACATATAACCTCCTCGTTTTTTGGAAGTCGGTTAAAAATAGCCTATGTCCTGTCCCGGCACCCAAAGTATCTCCATGCCAAATTTCAGCAAAATCGGTTCAGTTGTTTGAGCTTGAAGAGGTAGTACAGACAGACAGACAACCTTTCGGATTTATAATATCAGTATGGACTGACATTCTATTAATATTTTTGAAGTTGTATGCGTGATATTTTTATTTATGTGCTAATTTTTCATTCTTTTTGTTGCAGGTAAGTGTCAACTTGACAAAAACATCTGAAATTCCAGCATTCTGGAATTTCCAGCATCTGAAATTGCAAGTACTCTGTAAGTAAAACGAGTGAATTATGGTACTGGACTGATATAGCTGATTTGTAAGGGCAAGTCCGTAATAAAGATTTTATTGCTGTCCGTTTTGCACGTTTTATTCTGAACGTGTTTTATGTAGATTCTATTAATATGTTAATAAGAAGAAAAAATCACAATTTTATTTGAATACTAGCTGTCCCGACAAACGTTGCTTTGCCATAATATATTTGCCATATTGTCTTTTGTCCCAGGTTGTAATAATTTACTATTATTTATTCAACAAACGCACTTATCAATATATAAAGTATCCAGTAGCCGATTCTCAGACCTACTGAACATGCATATAAAATTTGGTTAAAATCAGTAAAGCTGTTTCGGAGGAGTTCGCTACCGAACATTTGTGACACGAGAATTTTATATATATAAGATTGTGTCACCTTTTGGATTTCCGAGTAATACACTTTTAAAGTTTACACCATTTACTTACTAAAGTTACGACAAAGTAACGGTAATACTTTGTCGATCGGAAATCGATGGTATAATTTTTAACAAGTAAACTTTTGGTGTTTGTATCGACTGACGATTCTTTGTTGTTCCTCTTTGATGATTTCGTGATCAAAAAGTCGAAGTTTTGAAGGGGAAACTTCTTTGGCGAGGCTTTTTTTGGGATGGGTGAAATGTTAAACTCGCGTCAGGACAAAATATTATTGTGACCAGCAGGCTTAGCATTACAACAGTAGACATGGGAAGGAATCGACATACTGACAGATTTTAACGACTAAATGGCGGATTTCCATTGTCTAACTGTCACTTTGTCTGTTCTTCCGAAGAAAGAAACAGTTTCTATGGTGACCATGCTGAATTTTTGTGAATTTTCGATCAGCAGGCGGCTGATCGAAAATTCACAAAACATAGGAGTTGTGCCGCCGGCGTTGGCGCCAAAGAGGAAGTTATGTCTCCTCTCTTGTGTTTGTTGCGCGGGAATCTTACATTTTGCCACGATAAAAACAATTCTTTTCTCGTCCTTGAAATTATGTTCTATCTTACTCTTAAGTAGGTACCAATTTTAACTGAATCGGTTCAGCCGTTTATGCATCAATAACTAACAGACAGACAGACAGACAGACAGACCGACAGACACACTTTCGACTTTATAATATTCTACAACTACAATATTAGCACCCATTATGCATACATCCCTAGCCCAGCTAATTCGAGCGTAACCCTAAAGCGCCGGTGTATTTTTTTTGCGCTAGCTTTTTTTTTTTTGCTTTGATTTTTTTTGCATCAGCCTCGTGCCCGGAGCGACTGAAAAATTTAGCACAGTGTCGTTTAAAACCGTCCCACACGTATAGAAGACGAATAGTGTTGTTTAATGTGACTCGAAACGATCTCTAGCGTTTAGTAGTCGGAATTTGTGGTTAGGTTTTAGGAATTTTACATTGTTGTGTTGTCCTGAACATAATTAAGCTATTGTATAGCTTTGAATACCGTAACGAAAAAACCTAACACGGGGTGTGTTACTATGTGTGCACTTTGACACGGTGTTTGTGTGCGTGCGATATAATATGCGAATTATAATTGCTTAAATTGATAGAAAATGCCATGCAATAGCTTTACCGCGGCATCCCCGAGTGCCACGCGTATTTTTAGAATCTTATCGTCTTCTATACTTGCGTATCTTTTGTACTTACCTACGTACATTTTTTCGGGATAAAACTTTTTATCCCGAAATCTCCATACCCAATTTCTGCAAAATCCGTTCAGCGGTTTGGGCGTGGCAAACAGACAGACAGACATACTTTCGCATTAATTATAATATAAGTATCGATTTAAATCTTCCAAATACCCACTGTTATTATTATACAATATACAGGCTATATTCTCTGTATCCAGATTCCAGACCTTAGGCACTGATTTAGAAATTTTATTTCCTAACTCCAACGTTAGTTAGGCTTCAGTGCTTCCGTTTAATACCTGGATCTAGGCTGGAGATTAGCAATAACGCTTTGAACAACGTATCACGGACGTGGGGTATAAAGAGCCCGTTTTTACAGCGGCCACCGAAGGGTTAAATGGTCAGGGTTGGTATTAAGTAAATTGTTATGGGTTGGTATATAAAGAGTGGGATCAATGGTCGTAATGGTGAGAGATTTAATGATTAGTTAAGTTTAATAATTGAATGAAGATTTTGATAGAAAATATTTGATGTTTGTTATAATCTTCATTAAATTAAAGTGAACGATAAAAACACACAAATTAATGTTATAAATGCTAATAATTATTACCTCCTAGATGACGCCCGCAACTCCGTTGCGCCAAAACTCGTATATCGCGCGGGAACCGTACATTTTTCCGGGAAACTATCCTATGTCCTTTCCCGGGACTCAAAGCATCTCCATGCCAAATTTCAGCAAAATCGGTTCAGCGGTTTGAGCGTAAAGAGGTAACAGACAGACAGACACACTTTCGCATTTATAATATTAGTATGGATTATGACGAACATCAAACATTTTGTGACAAAATCTTTTTTCAGAAAATGTTTAATTCCTCATATTTGAAATACTGTTAAGTGCAAATTATAACCAACAGCAATAGAAAAAGAAAATGTAGAACATATTGTGTCCGCTCTTCATAACACTCGACCACAGAGCTATCGCAGGAGCCCAATTCTCAGCCTTCGAATTTCCCTTCGATCGCAGGCTAAATCACTCGCACAAGGCCTCCATGGTCCAGTGGTTTGGAGCGTGGTTCTCGACTAGGAGGTCCTGGGTTCCATTCCCACGTTAGAAGATGTTGTTACCAAGTTTATGATATTGCAGGCTAATCAACTAACTGTCTGACAAGACGATCTATGCGTCGGATTGGCATATAAAGTCCTGCGCCTGGTGTCTAGTCGATCGGTCATCCCACTGGGTCACGAGAGCAAAGCAAGAGAGAGAGAGAGTGCTAATGTGTATTGCGCACACACTTGGGCACTGTAAATTTAGATCTACGCAGCTAGCCTGGTATTAACAAAACTGGCCATCGTCGGCAAATTGATATCAAAGCCATTATTGTCTTACTCTCGTGTTTTAGTATCAATGTGCGAGACACACGGCTCGCGATCGAAGCGACGTTCTATTTACTAGAATCAGTCCCCAGGTATTCTCAACCGTGGAGTGCATAATAAAAGCCATCGTGTCCAATAACTAATTGCTTCTTACACGATCCGTAATGGACACAATGGGTACAATAAGACCCACACGGCAATAGAGGATTGAAACACATATGGGGGGTTGAAACCATACGGTGGGGGGTTGAAACGCATATGATACTATTGGGAGACATAAAGAGGTTTCTTTCTTTTGCATGTTGTTTGTTGTGGTGTAAGGTGTGGGAGGCAGCGAATAGCGGGCGCTGAAGCGAGTGTGGTGGGTCGTAGACAAAGGTTTTTTTGCAGTTATTCAAAAGTATTGATTTTTTGTGTCTCGGCAAAAAGCTTGACGAGTATAATTATTATCTTTTATCGATCTTTTTTTTAATCAAATAATATAACGTCCATTTTTCGGTCAAAAATCATTACATGTCACTTCACGGGATCCAAAGCGTAAATATATGGCAGAGTGCAGACAGACATTTAGGTATTCGCATCTACAATTATTATTATTAGTAAATGTTCCGTCGTGTTGGAACCATAGAACACAATATAATTTCAGAAACGCTTCAGTTTTTAACTCAAGTCTACCGCAATTTAAAATTAGACAATACAGTGTCCGGCCAATCGAGTAATGGGACGCTTCAGCGAAGCAGACGGCCGAGCGACG
The DNA here is from genome assembly GCA_937595015.1 of Polyommatus icarus. NCBI lineage: Eukaryota > Metazoa > Arthropoda > Insecta > Lepidoptera > Lycaenidae > Polyommatus > Polyommatus icarus. Next base: position 1,681,986 of record OW569342.1, on the reverse strand, counting down.
CGCTATTGTGAAGTGAAGAATTAGCGACTTTTGAGTTATAGATGAGATCTTTCATGGTGTGTATTCGCGTTTGATAAAAAAAATCTCTTATTAAGGATGTTTAGTGATGTGAGTAGTGAATGCCTTCTTAACGCTTTAAGATTATAGTCCGTATAATCTTGCAATTAAAACTGTATGTTATTAGTTATTACGTAGAGACGAAAATAATATCTCTGTGTTAAAATTTTTGCGCCGTTTCGCGACTCAGTGTGATCTCACCCTTAAGTGTTTTAACTTCATAATATAATATTACAGAAACGCGAAGAAAACATGCCTGCTGCAGACGATCTTCTTGTGTACTGACTAAAGTTTCTCGAATTGCTATTCTAAAATTGCAACGCCTTTTCCCGTCTCTGTGTTAACTTACCTTTAGTAGAAACATACTCTATCTCTGTTGGAATTTAACAGTCTAGTCCATGTATAATTCTCTTCTTCTTCTCCTAATCTTGCACTTCGTTTCAAATCAGTTTGGTAAAATGTCAACAAAAATTGAAACACGACCGCCAAGTTAAGTCTTCTTAACTAGTGAATAAGTCATCCTTAAGCCCGCGTTTCCACTGAAGCGGAGCTTAGCGGTGCCGAATTGAGCAATTACCACGCTCGAAATCTTCGCTCCGCTTCGCTGTCACTTAGCTCGAATAGCAGGATTGGTCAGTTCGGGCACCGGATCCGCTCCGTTTCAGTGGAAACGCAGCCTTACAAATGCAAGAGCTTATGTCAGAGGTAAAATATCTCCGAACGAACATTAATATGTACATATGTGCTAGAACCTGCTAGAACACGTTAGTAGCACTAGGTTCTAGGTAATGTCTGAATATCTGAGCACACCGGAAATAGACTGTAATCAATAGGGGGGGAGTGTGCCGTGGATATAGAGGGAGGATTGAGCGCTGGAGTCTTGGGAGTGTTTTGGTAAGTTTGTGTATTTGTGGATGATGTGAGAAATTGGTAAAAAATACGTGTGACACTCGGGGACTGTCGCAGTAAAGCTATTGCATAGCATTTTGCAATTATAAATCGCATACGTCTAGTCGCACGCACACAAACACCGTGCCGAAGTCTGGCAACGCTGCACCGCTGTGTGAGTGGTGTGCCGTGTGAGGTTTTTTTCGTTACAGAATTTGTTGATTCAGTCGTCGCGATAAAAGCTATGGCAACAGCATAAAAACTATTAGAAAAACATTGAACTAAAATGTATTTAAGTCGCAGTCATCTGGTTCAATCTGCGATTCGATTGAATGACTAGCGCATTCATTGAATGACACCATTCAATTAAATGACTCGGCCGAACCTCGATTAAACGATCGTCTCTCAACGTCCAAATAGTTAGCGATTTGTAACATAGCCCTTTGAAGATAGCGGACATGAAATCAGTCAGGTAATTGAATGTATTTCATTTTTTCCCCACTTCGGCGCTACTAGTCACTAAAACAAATATGGCGTCCAACAGCTCGCACAGCTGATAGCACTGTGTTGATATTTTTTTTTTGTTAGCCTATACTATCCCACTGCTGGCCAAAGGCCTCCCCCAGGGTCTTCCACTTGTCTCGCTCTAATGAATGCGCTAGTCATTTAATCGAATCGCAGATTAAACCAGATGACTGCGACATAATATATTATGTATATGCGCGAGTGTCTCTGTCTGTCTGTTACCTCTTCACGCTTAAACTGCTGAGCTGGTATTGATGAGTATGGAGATAGATTGAGTTTCGGGCAAGGACACAGAATACTTCACACAAAGTAATATCAAGTAGTAGTAGACATAGATCCAAATCAAATAAAGACAGACAGACAAACATACAGACATGTAAAACTTATAACACCCCTCTTGTTCGGAGGGGGTTGAAAAAACATTGTTACGCCCGCTACTGAGATTGACACACTGCTCAGTCCTTACTCCATGTCCCTGGCACAAGGGGCTGCTCCCCCGGCAGTCAGGGGGTTGACGGGAGGGCAATTATCAGCGCCCACCCGTCACAGTAGCGGACGGCTTGAAATTTTAATTCGATACGATTAGCTGTTTCGTGTCGTGTCCGTGTCGTGGCTGGTGATGGGCCTTCGTGTGTGGGACGTTCATGTGCTACGTAAGTTAACTTATGAAATGATTTCGATGACGGTGGCCGGTTTCATTGAAACCAGGTCATTTACGCAGGAGTTATTTTTATAGTGCCCAAGTGTGTGCGCAGTACACAAGAGCGCTCTCTATTCCTTTACTCTCATAACCCAGTGGGACGGACGACCGACACGACCGGCCAGAGATCAGGCGCAGGACTTTACATGCCCATCCGACGCATGGATCATCTCACTTGTCACACAATCAGGTGATCAGCCTGCATTGTCCTAACCAAACTTGGAAATAAACATGTTTCCAACGCGGGAATCGAGCCCACGACCTCCGAGTCAGAAGCCACGCTCTTAACCACTGGACCACGGAACCGACCGTCTGATAATAATACTTTAAGAGTCCCTCTGAAATTCTGTATGGAGCTCCGTGACAAAACACGGGAACCGAAAAAGAAACTCCTTACGATAAAGTACATACTGTTGCGAAGAAAGTCGTTTATCGCGCGGGAACCGTACATTTTGCCGCGATTAAAACTATTCCAGCCGGCCTAAGATGCGCAAACGAGAAAATCTCGAGATATCTCACTCTCGTGTGTAGTTTATTGTCGATAACGACATAATGTCAAAATCATTTTTTGACATAATAATATGGCGATAGCTTTTGACGACAGATCTACACGAGAAAAAATATATGTCATGTTAGGGTCAATACAGATGAAGAGAAAAGCCATCAAACATCGAGAAAACGTGTAGACAAAATTTTCTCGTTGGCGTATGCTAGAGGGGCATGTCCTTTCCCGACTCTCAAAGTATCTTTATTTAAAATATCTCTTAATCGGGTCAGCAGTTACAGACTGAAGGTGTAACAGACGGACGGACAGACACATTTTCGTATTTAAAGTATTATTTTAATGAAAAACTATTAATAAATACTAGAAACGAATAATTTATTCCCAGGGCGATAATTCCACAAAATGTTCATAACACATTCTATATTGACGATACTGTTGCAGCTATCAAACGCTAATAACTTTTACCAAACAAGGCATTTTCAACCTTAACTCATGGTAGTAGAGTGCATTTTCATACGCGCAAACAACGATCCTCTGTGGCGCATAATAATGCAATGTATACTTTAACTCAAGGAAATAAGATGCATTTTAAGGTTAACCGTAAGTGCTTGATAGTTTCATGCAATGATAGGGTATTTTGAACTCTGTGTAAAAGTGAATAAGGTGTATTTTGCTATAACAAATGCGTGGTGTGTTTTGGCACTTGGCCAGCGAAGGTATGATTTGTTTAAATTGATCTTTACGTTTTATAGTTGAAACATTATGTCGATTTGATGTACGCCAAACTATAGTTTGTTTGACCCTGTATCCTATACTAATAAATGCGAAAGTTTGTCTGTCTGTATGTCTGTTTCCTCTTCACGCACAAACCGCTGAATCGATTCAGATGAAATTTTGATCTTAAAGATCAAAATTTAACTAACTAACAAAATTTAACTACGATAACGGATTTTGAAGCGTCTTATACGACTACCGCTAAGCTAAAAAGAGAGGTAATGATATTTGCAGTCTGTGAATGTACTATGTATGTTTTTATGTGCCCTGGTAGTGGTTAAACTACTGATCCGATTTGAATAAAAGACGTGTCAATAGAATAGTAACGATGTCGCTTATAGGCGTTATTTATTTTTTTTAAATTTTGTGTTTTTACCTAGTCTGATTATAGTTTTTTTTTCTCGTGGTTTATATACCTACTATACAACTCTGTCTGTTTCAGGGCTTATATTAACAAGTCAAATTAGTCATTATGTCGTTACCATTACTTTGCCAACATCCTTTCAAACTTTTGACTATATTCGTGATGTACAGCTGTTGTTGGTAAAACTTTTTCGACAAACTTTCTCCACGCTCACTGAATATAGAATTAGTTGAATAGTTTGGGATGGATTCGATTAGGATGTCTGGTCTGAATGAAAAAGGATTTAGGTTAGAGTAAAAGTATTTTTTTTCCAGCAGAATGTACGATTTCCGTGGCATATTTTCGCTATCCGTTCGTGAGATGTCAAAAGTAGTGGAAAATGATTTAGGTTAGAGTAGATATTAATTATGTAATCAATGACCAGCAGAATGTACGATATCCGTGGGATAGACATTTTAGTAGCCGTTCTTAACATAGCAGTTATGTCATATGTGAGACCAACAGAAAACGAAAACGTGAGACTCAAACTTTTAAGTCCATTTCCTTTAACTTATACATTTCAAAAGAAATTAAAGAGAAAGTGACGTTGTGGTGTGGATAGTTTTAAAAACAAAGTAAAAATGTCTTCAATATCTACAGTCGAAAAATCTGTCGTTCATGACAAAAATCTAACTTGATACGATACCGTCAAAACTGCAAAGTCCATTTCCTTCGAAATTCATTGTAGGTAGTTGGAGAAAAAGTAAAATCGCGTCAATTTCCGGCGCGCTCCCGTCATTCGCGCGGTGGCGGTCGCGGCGAGCGGACGTGCGCTGCTGCGGAAATTGATTCAATTCCACACTATCGGATCGTGCGATAGTGTATCCGTAATGGAAAAATGCACCAGCGAATTGTTTTTGTGCCAGCGCGCTGCAGTAAAATCTGATAAGGATGGTTTTATTATAAAAGTTATATTTACATTGGTGGATTTTTTGACGCAATCTTGCATAGTATGTGAGTTCAAAGCGTAGATAAAACTCCATAATCTCCTCTCTCGATTACAGAACTCTCTATTTCTCTCGTCGTTTTATGTTGATGACGTTAAACATATGAAATCATCACTATTATAAATGCGAAAGTGTTTACGTGTGTCTGTCTGTTCCTCTTCATACTGTAATTTAAATTTTGTTATGGAAAATATTTTTGAGAGACGAAAAAGGACTTAGAATAGTTTATAATGCGGAAAAATGTACGGTTATCATTAGATTTTCTGCGCAACAGAGTTGCGGGCATCAACTAGTGTAAAACAATTTTAATGTAACAATTTTTCTACTCGTACTTTTGCTCTGTTTTGATAGACGTATGTTTCCTTTAATCATTTCTTTTGTTACATATTGTTTTTCGTGTGGTGAATAACATAATATTTTCGTTTACCTTTACTATCGTCGCCAAACATGTGTCGGACATGTGTCCTTATGTCGGACATCGTACAATGGAGACGTAGAGACAGATCAAAGAAGTATAGATATGCCAAGACTGTGTTGTGGTGATTTTGATGTATCGATTAGGATAGACTTTGGAATGCATATAGAATGAGTGTGTGTGAAAGATATTATACTAGATGAAGCCCGCAACTTCGTTGCGCCAAAACTCGTTTATCGCCGCGGAACCGTACATTTTTCCGGGATCAAAAGTATCCTATGTCCTTTCCCGGGACTCAAAGTATCTCCATGCCAAATTTCAGCAAAATCGGTTCAGCGGTTTGGGCGTGAAGAGGTAACAGACAGACAGACAGACACACTTTCGCAATTATAACATTAGTATGGATTAGTAGTTTTGACTTTGGAATGGAATGCTGTACGTTTCCTGATGAAAATATTTTATTACTAGGTGCCGCCCGCAACTCTGTTGCACCCAAATTTGTTTATCGCGCGGAATTGTTTATTTTTCCGGGATGAAAATTATCCTATGTCCTTTCCCGGGACTCAAAATATGTCCATACCACAGCAAAATCGGGTTTGGCAGTTTGGGCGTGAAGAGGGGTGACAGACAATCAGACAGACAAACTCTCGCATTTATATTAATAGTATGGATTGTAAATGCCGTATCTACCATATACCATACTATACGTCTTGTTGTTTCATTAAAGATAACGATAAATACGTTATTCCATTAGTTCGCCCACACACGTCGTTACAAACGTCCGTAATTTGGTAACATTGCGAATTAATATCGCGGCTATTACAGATGATTGGAGGTGGTGGTCGAGTGGGTTTTGACGTGGATACAATAGGTTTGGAGATCGCTGGATGAAACTGGAGGGGGGAAATAGGGAATGCCATTATCTGTCCGTGATCTACCAATACTTTTGTGATCAGTGGTCTACTAATTCGCCTCTTGCTCCGTGTCTTAATCGAAGATTCCGCTTACACTTCTATGTTGTTCCTACAACATAGAAGTGTAAGCGTCGTTAGTTGCCAATAAATTGTCTGAGCAGGCCAAAATACTCGTTGCCACTTCCACTCGAGAAGGAAAGTTAGTTGTAAGCACGTGCAGTCTTACGCTCAAGTAAGGGTAGGTTATTGGTCATGGGACTGGTACGGGCCGGAGCGTACCTCTGGCCTAGGCTGACTATTTTGTGAGATATCAGTATGTACGTACTTGGATAGCCATGTGGACGTACTATAGAGTTACGTTGTGAAATATGTAGGTCTGTGTTTCGATTCGCTATGAACAATGCACAGCTCTCCCCTTAATACCTCAATTGTCTTCCTACCCGAGTCGGTGCATCGCATTAATCTAGCGTAATGCCAACAAGCGTCGGTCGATTTGACTCCTGACACGCGGGCATTGTTCCTCTATTTATACCGGACCGGCCGCCCATGCCAACTGTCTGCATACCGGATGAATCAAGTGGATGGCTCGTCATCATCAGGAGCATTCTTTATTGGCTACGTGTCGCGCAAAGGATTAGGAGCGCTCGACAAGGAGTCGCAGGCCCTTTTTAAGGGGCCGGGCACCCTTGGAATTTCTCATACAAACGTAATACCAAAATCATTTTCACATACGAAAATATTTAACATGTTTGAGTTATTTTTCAGTTTAGAATAGTAATTACCTAGGTTCCTACACAAAAATTTACTACAAAATATTTAAATCCAAAAAATAGTTTAAACATTTTGTAGTAAATTAACTATTTATTTATATATTTTTTAGTGTTTTACTCTATTTTTTAGTGTTTCAATATTTAGTAGTAAATTTACTAAAAAAAACAAATTTTTTTTGTGTTTAAATATTTTGAAGTAAATTTTTGTGTAGGAACCTAGGTAATTACTATTCTAAACTGAAAAATAACTCAAACATGTTAAATATTTTCGTATGTTAAAATGATTTTGGTATTACGTTTGTATGAGAAATTCCAAGGGTACCTGGCCTCTTAAGACCAACTTGCTGAAAGAGGCACAGGGATTTTACGACCTCTTTGCCGAACGCTTGGACTTCTCATCATCTCCATAATTATTATTATCATCCGCCCGTGCCAAGTGTCTGCATACCTGATGGATCAAGAGGATGGCTCATCATCATCAGAAACATTCTTTACTGGCTGTAGCCCCGTGAAAGATTGAAATTGCTTGGCAAAAAGTTAGGCGCTAGGCTTTTCAGGCTTCTTTGCTATATGCTTGGATTGTTCATTTATATCATCACGAAATTCTTTATCAGATAAAAGGTCTCGCTAAAGGGACGATCGGAAGATTTGAGTAATGGGCAAGTTAGACTGGATGTAGCTCGCCATTATTTATTCTCGGAAAAAAATTGAATGGAAACTCGGTCATAACAATTAAATGTGTATCCGCTAGAGAGTCATCAGAAACAACCATCAATTAAAACTTCTACCTGCCTGAGGCTCGTAGTCAGTCCCTTGTTCGCTTTGAGTCTGCCATAGCATAGCTACATCTCTGTCTGTCTATCTGTCTGTTACCGCTTTAAGCTTTTTGACATGGGAGAGCCATGCTTCGGCACGAATGGGCCGGCTCGACCGGAGAAATACCACGTCCTCACAGAAAACCGGCGTGAAACAGCGCTTGCGCTGTGTTTCGCCGATTGAGTGAGTTTACCGGAGGCCCAATCCCCTACTCTTTTCTCTTCCCTATCCTTCCCTATTTCCTTTCCTACCCTCCCCTATTACCCCTTAAAAGGCCGGCAACGCACCTGCAGCTCTTCTGATGCTGCGAGTATCCATGGGCGACGGAAGTTGCTTTCCATCAGGTGACCCGTTTGCTCGTTTGCCCCCTTATTGCATAAAAAAAACCGCTAATTCAACTTACACAACAACCGTACAAGCGTACATTTATTATTATTATTATTATTACAAAAACTTACATCTAATACAATTTAAGGTTACATATGCCTAAAAACTCTTGTCGAGTTTGTCCAGGCATAACGTTCTCAACAACAATTCTTATAGTTAATCTAGTATAATAACAATCATAGGTAAAATATCAAATATACTCGTAAGTTGTCAATATTCAAGCATCGAGCGGCCAGATGGGACTTCATAACTGATAAGAAAAAACCATTCATATTCGCTGCGCCGCTTGGTGCGTATACCTATAATAATTACCTATCACATTACTATTTAGTCCAGCTAAAACTCCCAGGACCTCAAGTCCCCATACTAATACGAGTACCATACCGGTTTGGTAAAGAGCTAATAAACAGACAGACACACTTTCGTATGGATTGAAAGAAAGTATAAAAATTACAGAACATTATTATCCAATAGAAGCTGTATCACGTATTTCTCCTCGTACGGTACACTTTGATCCTCTTTACAGAGGGTGTTCCGACGTGATTGTAAATATACCAGTTGGCTCGTCTTAATTACATATCGCAATTAGTTAGAGGGGAGCCCCCACTTCCGGGGAGTGGGGAGTGGGAAGTGGGAAGTGGATATTGGTGAGTGTTGAGCCTCCCCATAGAGTTGGTAATGTAAGTGATGTACAGTAGAGTCAGTACTTAAATCTTTATACGGGACGCTCGCATTGGGCGCACGCACACATTGACATAATTATTATAATACTAGCTGACCCGGCAAACGTTGTTTTGCCATATAAATTATAGCAGTGCCCGCAACTTTGTTCGTGTGGTTGTCGAAAACACTGTCGCGATTGCAATAAAAAGGATATAGCGGGTCAATATCTTAAGGCGATATATCGAAAACAAATTATACCGCATGGGCAATTTTATACTTAATAATACGATGATGATGATGAGCGAAATTTGCATAGTAGCATCTGCTTTCCCTTCTTAAAACAACATCGAAACTCCCAAACTTGTATCTATAAAGAATCAGGAGTTCCCACAGCACCTTCCGAACCATGATATACTTCGGTGCAAAATCTTACTTGCTTCGCTTACTAATGCTTCGAATACTTCTCACGAAACCGAAGTCATCAAATGTTTCCATATAAATTTTGAAGAGTTCCCTCGATTACTAATGGATCCCTTTATCAGGTCACCACTTTTGTGAACGGGGTACTAAATTGGGATGATGCCCTATACACCAAAAGAAAATTTTTGAAAATCGGTTCACATACGGCGGAGTGATCGTTAAATATAAAAAAAAAACGAACATAACACCTCCTCCATCTTGAAAGTCTGTTAAAATTGTAGCCTATGTGTTATTCTGATGTATAAGCTATATTATTGTAAAGTTTCATTAAAATCCGTTCAGTAGTTTTTGCGTGAAAGAGTAACAAACATCCATACATACATCCTCACAAACTTTCGCCTTTATAATATTAAGTAGGATATACTATTATCTCATACATATTATTATATCTCATGCATATTAATATGATAAAATTGCCACCTTGGTAAAATAATATATAAGGTTAAATGGTAGTGATGATGATAATGATGATTGTAATTTGCATAGTAATAGCAGTAGTAGTTGCTTTCAGTTCTTAAAACAACGTCGAAACTCCCAAACTTCTATCTATAAAGAGATAGGAGTTCTCTCAGCACCTTCCGACCCATGGTATGTATTTGCACCAAGATGGTGCAAAATCTTACTTGTTGGTAGCATATGCTTAGAATACTGCTAACGAAACCGAAGTCACCACATGTTTCCATATAAATTTTGCGTAGTTCTCTCGATTTCTTAGGGATCCCTTCATCAGGTCACCACTTTTATGAATGTGGTAGCAAATAGAGATGATAACCTATACACCAAAAGAAAAATTTTGAAAATCGGTTCACAAACGGCGGAGTAATCGTTGAACGAACATAACACCTCCTCCATTTTGAAAGTCGGTTAAAATTATAGCCTATGTGTTATTCTGATATATAAGCTATATTATTGTAAAGTTTCATTAAAATCCGTTCAGTAGTTTTTGCGTGAAAGAGTAACAAACATCCATACATCCATACATCCAAACTTTCGCCTTTATAATATTAGTAGGATAATATTTACTTAATTTTGTTACGATTATTTTAAAGTGTTTCTGCTCTTTCAAGTACTTCTTATGAAGTATTTTCTTGCGGCTTCTCATGTTATTTGATCAAAATTTGATTCCCTATTTTGATCTCTTAAGGGTGAAATTTTAAGACATTATATTTTTTAAATGTTATTATTGTCGTAAGAGTTAGTTGTACAAGTTTTTAAGTTTATAGCTGTTGTTAGCAACCGCTCTCAGAGACTAATGTTTAATTTAGTGAAGAGTCAAAGAAAAGGTACGGAGTTTTTGAAAAAATCTTCATTAAATTCAGAATACTGCAATATCACGTTGCGTAAAAACTTGTATCTGCGTTAGGCAGCACCTAAACCTGTAAAATAAAATTGAAAAATCTCTCTAAAACAAATCTTGCTCGGCATGTTCAATATTAACCCCAGACGGTCAATAATTTTGCATAATGCGTAATGTTGGGCAATTAAATTGATCGTCTAGACCGCTTTAAACTATTTTCTGCCACATGCCCATGTTACTCTACTGTATTATACTGTGGTACCTTCAACATAGGAATGACCAATGTTTTTTCAAGACGACGCGAGCGATAATAATGTGCTTGTTATTTTTGATTTGGTCGGGTGTTATTGTTTCTTTCTCTCACGGCTTTATTAATATAAATAGACTGGCTGATCCGGCTTACGTTGTTTTGTCGTATACGGTGTGGGAATATTATGTTTAGGAATATTATAATAAATATTAAGTGTGTCTTATGAATTTATTACATAGCCACCTTTTAACAACCTTTTGAAGGATTAAAAATTTCAAACATTACAAAATACGTAATGTACTACAGACTAGGGTAGGTACACATTAAGTCGGGGCGCATCGAGCACACGGTTATCGATCTACTAATTGTAAAGAGAAAAAGTTTGCTTGTGCATTTGCATCGAACAGTTTCTGAAACTACTGGACAGATTTTGATGAAATGTAGCATAAACGTAGAGTAGAGACACTTTTTTTATCGCAGGACACTTTTTTTACGCAGGTGGACACGCATAAAACTTCTAGTAATATAAGTTTGGAAGATGCGACCTTCTCCGCTGCGCATCCACATTATGTGCGCGTACCATTGCATTGGGTTAAAATTTTAAATTTTTACCCTCTGTCATATATACGTTTGACAGGTGGAAAAAGGTGTTTTCCATTTCTCGCAGGATTATAACGACGCGTCTGTTCCTTTAGAGATTGTATGACGTGGGTCTTTGATGTGAAATCATACAACATACCCTCTTTGTATGACGCATTTTATTGTACGGATGTGATGACATGTAGGTATCATAGGTTGAGTCCTCTGTGGATTAAATATATTATGTATTGAACTCTTTAGAGAAGTATGTAAATTTTATAAATATACTGTTGATATTTAAATGTTTGTAAACCCAAGAAATTTTCCAGCAGTGAGCGAGCTGATGATGGTGAATTATGGCTAAGAACACTATTGCTCATGTCAGCTTTCAAACAAAAGAAACTCGATCAAAATCGGCCGACCTGTTTGGGTGCTACAAAGCCACAGACATACATACTAACAGATAGGCAAGTCAAACTTACAACTCCTATCTTTTTGTTTTACCGCGCTAAACTCAGAAACTATTAGACCAATTTTAGTATAATTTGGCACAGAAGAAGAGTAGACCGAGGTAAAGGATATCCCACCAAAACATGAAATATAAAAGTAGCCAAGCAAAATATTAGCTATTCAATACTTCTGTCGTAAAAAGTTTTCAGATCACTCAACCCAAGCCCTCAACTTATTTTGTAATTTAAATCAACATATTATAGTAAATGTATCAATAGATTTCTTTATTTTTGTTAGCGGATGTCAATGGACAAGCTACATAGTATTATAATTATTTTATATAAATCTGTATATTATGTTAGTCACTATATATAAGTTTAATTAGTGATTATTATATTTTGAATAGTAATAAGTAAGGTAATTGATTTTGACAAATAGTTATAAGTGGACAGGAGGATTATTTACTTCCGTTATAACTTCCTCTTCTCATATTTAAGTAAATAATTATATTTAATATGAGAAGTACATTAATTAATATTAAGAATTATATACCCACTTATTCTTAGCCATTCTTAATTTTTAATGTATTCTTTAATGATTTTACTATATTTGAATTGTCAACGGAAGTTAGTTTCTTTTGTGTAAAATGGTATAAAAGCCAGCCATATTGCATTGATGGGGGCATTCTGTAAATAACTTTGAAACGTGTAAGGTGAAACTCTGCTCGAATAAATACCGCTCAATGTATAATTATTCAAGACTTTTACTACTCCTTAATATTTTATAATTTTTATAGTGGCTTAGCAATGAGCACAAGAGAAACAAATATAAAACTGCATACCTATTTGGTGGAGTTCATAGTCTTCATACTTACACAGACGGCAAGCGTAAAGTGTTTTAGTATTTGTAACGACGCATGTGGCCGATGGTACCCAAGAAATCCTATTAGTCGCTGATTATTTCTCTAGTGCTCATTGCCAAGCCACTATAAAAATTATAAAATAAAGAAATCTATTGATACATTTACCATAATATTATGTTGATTTAAATTACAAAATAAGTTGAGGGCTTGGCTTGAGTGATCTGAAACTTTTTATAACATAAGTATTGAATAGCTAATATTTTGCTTGGCTCCTTTTACATTTCATGTTTTGGTGGGATTTCATTTCTTTTTTGAAGGTTTTTGGAAGTGAAAACTTCTTTAGCGGCATTGAGCACTTTTGTGGGATGGGTAAAAACTGTGAAATTACCGGTGTTAGAGTTTTGTTGCAAGAGTATTATAAGAGTATTATCAATTGAATGGAAGCAATAAGGAAGAATTTAATTATTGTTTCATTGTAAACGTGGCTATAACTATTTTTATTACTTAAAGCTTAAAGCCTTAACTTAAAGCCTTTTGTACGTAAAACAAATGTTATGCAGTCGAGGCTCATACTGTTCTTGCAAAGTTACAAACATAAAAATATTTTCTTTTATTTAATAAAGTATTATATTATTATTACATTATTTTTTTCAGTTTTTAGATTTGCCTAAAGGATGAATACGGGGCCCTATTATTAATAAGCCTTCGCTGTCTGTCTGTCGTCCATCCGTATGTCACCAGGCTGGATCTCGAGAACCGCAATAGCTAGATAGTTGCAATTTTCACAAATTAATAGCTAATAGTCAAATCAAAATAAAATAAATTATTATTGGGGGCATCATACAACATACACGATTTTTTCCCTCTTTTTTGCTCTATATCTATAATGATAACAGTAAAGTTTTTGAAAATTTCAGAAAATACTCAATAGTATTTTAACTTTAATAATTTATAGTAAATATTAAATAAACTTATAATTTAAGGGGGGCTCACATACAAATTTACGGTATGGAACCCTATGTACGCCAGTCCGACTCGAACTTGGTCGGTTTTATAATTTTTCCTTTCATTGTGAATAAAGACCTATCCGGGTACCAAATTTCAAGGTTCTAAGTCTGCTAGAAGTACCTTAGAATTTTGATGATCTGTCAGTCAGTGACAAAATGTAGTAACTATGACCATCCGTAACTATTAAACTATTTATTGAAATTTCATGTAATTTGGAGGTTAAGCTAGTTTTAATACTTGCTCCTAGTGACCGAAATTCTAAATCCCTAGCTTTGTTACAATCGAATATAAAGGGGGTGTGAAATAGTCGCGAACCGCTTCGAGAAAAGTATGGTACGGCCGTGCCATTGCTAAAAAGCTTGGCTGGGGCACTGCCGTGCCCCCAGATTATAAGCTACTTTTTACGAGGACGACGGAGCCGTCCGTAACATCTAGTTTACAGTATACAATATTGAGTAACAAAACTTATTGATATTAATACTTTAGGGTATGTATGTGTCCCTTGTATAGAGTTCCCTGTGAAAGTAGCAGCGCTGAAGTATCATTTTGTTTTGTGATTTGTATGTGCAAACGTCCCAGCGCAATGCATATTCTCATACAAATAACAAAATTGAAAAAAAATATTACTCTTTCGGCGCTGCTACTTTCATAGCCAAGTATATATAGGGGACCCATTCACACCTTAGAGTTTTATCACATAGTTCTGTTACACCCTGTATAATGTGACAGAAAGAGACGCAACCATCATGCCTCTCTTTCGCACCGTAAAAACCCCTACAATGGACAATTTTTCGATACGATGATTTATTTCACCGAAGGCTGCGGCGGACAGATAGCGCGGCACCCGGGGAACTACATGTGCATACATCACCTGATCCCACTTGAGGGGGGGTATTGTGAAACGGTCGAAAAGATGTATGAGTTTTGACACTGGGATGCGATGGAGACTCTCAAAGAATGAGAATTGGGTTGGTTTAGTTTGATCGATAGAAGTTCGTTTTTGGGTTTCTGTACCTGGTAGAAATGAATCCCTATAACTAAGACTTCGCTGTGAAAGTAGCAACGCTGAAAGGGTATTTTTTAAATGTTTTCTTTCAGCGCGGCTGATACTTTAACAGTGAACTCTGTATAAGGGACACATACCTATCTACGTCCGCAATGTCATACGCATACAAAATACGGACGGAACGCGACGGAATAGTGTGCAGTCGGTAATTTAAAATACATTGCGGGCGTAATCATGCGGAATTTACGCTGGCGTAACTTCGGCCTAGTGTGTTTAGACACTAAGTTTTGTTACACCGAGTCCAACTCCCACTTTGCCGATTTGTTTTATCAGTAAATGGGTTGGACTTTCGCCCTTAATATTATAATTCTCCTACAAACATTAAATAAGCAAGGCATCAGGGGTGTAGCTAATGACTGGTTTAAAAGCTACCTTACAAACAGATATCAATGTGTTGAATTAAATGAAATAAAGGGTAAACATAGAAAAACTTGCAAGTCCGCTTATATGATAAATCGATATGGTGTGCCTCAAGGCTCAATTTTAGGACCTCTGCTATTTCTATTATACATAAATGACTTCCCTGACATAATATTATATAAATCGATTCTTTTTGCTGATGACAGTACAATAATAATAGACAATAAAGACAATCACAGAGCTGAAATAATTAAAACTCTCACAAATATAATAAACTGGCTGAAGTCTAAAAATTTAATGGTAAACACTTCGAAAACAAAAATAATTCAGTTCCAAACTTACAACAGTAAACATAATGATCTAAATATTTCTATAGATAATAATAATATTGAAGAGGTCTGCTCAGCCAGGTTCTTAGGTATAATTGTTGATCGCCATTGCACATGGAAGCAACACATAGATAATGTATGCCTTAAGCTGGAAAGATTCGTGTATGTTTTAAGAAATCTAAATCAAACCGTATCTGAAAAAACTGCCTTGTTAGCATATCACGGATATGTATCCTCAATATTACGATATGGTTTGATAATATGGGGTAACTCCACCGATTTCATACGAGCTTTCCGAATTCAAAAAAAGTGTATTCGATCTGCATGTGGAGCGAATGTTTTAGACAGCTGTAAGCCACTATTTAAAAAGCACGGTATACTTCCCTTACCTTGTCTTTACATCCTAGAAGTATGCATATTTGTTCATAAGTACAGTAATGATTTTTACACCAGAAAAGTGGAAACGGCAACAAAAAGCTGCAGGCGACCTGGTAAAATATGTATTCCTGATCAGAGAATAGGCATGTGTAGTAAGAATGCATACTGCTTTGCTGTTAAAATATACAACAAATTACCAACGAAACTAATGGAACTTAACACAAGTAAACTAAAAACCAAATTGTATGCATTCTTACTCTCAAAAATGTATTATGACATAAATGACTTTTTAATAGATAAAATAAGTATACAAACAATCTGACTTTCTCTGATCTAAGATTATTATAACTATTAACTGGATATAATATTTATTATTAAGCAATGAAGTTAAGTAATTAATGTAATTTATGAATTTTATATTTGTTCTAAATTTTAATGTAATGATAATGACAGATTATATTATTTAAATTTTAAGATGAATTACAATAATTATGTAACTTATTAATATTATTTTATTCTTTTTAGTATACTAATGTTATTTAAAATTATATTAATAACTGAATATTATATTGATTATTATTTATTGTTACTTGAAATTGTAAAATTCTCATAATTTAAAACTTACTTGAGCACCAAAATGCTTTATCTTACATATTTCATAATAATAATTGTTTGGAATAAGTAGTACTTAAGTTAAAATGCCTGAATAATTATTATTTTAATATTTCTACGCCCAAAAGGCTGAAATTGTGACACACTATCTATAAATCATGACACCTTATGTACCAATTTCCTGAAATAAATGTTTCTGATTCTGATTCTGATATTTGACATTGATCTACACCTCAACTATCCCACCGTGTGCCTCAAATCCGAGCGGCCATCAATTTGAGCGGGCAACTATAAATTGCCGTCCGCCATTACTGTCCGCGGTGTACCGCGCGAGACGAACGGTGGAGATAGACGCGGGTTTACCCAGAGACCGCGGTGTGACGCTGGAGTGAGTAATGGCGTCCTTATCCATACTAATATTATAAATGCGATAGTTTGTCTGTCTGTCTGTATGTCACCTCTTCACGCCCAAACCGCTGAACCGATTTTGCTGGGAATGTCGATACTTTGAGTCCCGGGAAAGGACATAGGATACTTTTTATCCCGGAAAAATGTACGGTTCCAGCGCGATATAAATATATCTAGTCAGTATTATAAAGCTGGGGGTTTGGTTGTTTGAATGCTGTTCTCATTTTAAGTAGTACTGCTGCCTTAATCCCGACAGAATCAGAATCGTATCAAGAATACACGTAGATTCTACTTTTGCTACTTCCGATATATAAATCTGAGAGTTTGTTTGAACGCACTGATCTCATTAACTACTGGTTCGAAATGAAAAAATATTTTTGTGATGGATAACCCTTTAAGGAGAGAAAGGCTTTCGCCTATATAGCTTTACGCTGAGACTAATAGGAGTGAAGAATCAGAGGAAAATGTGGAAGAAGCGCGGAATTTATTCATATTTGAGGGCTTTCGTTCCCTGCATAAAAAGCAAAACTACAGAAAGTGGTTTATCGAGACGCGATATTAGTTAAGAATTCAATGAAAGTACTAAAATTGAAGCTTGAATTAATGAAAATCAAATTAAAAACCCTTCATATTTCTCTGCTACCTTAAAATTTCTGCATTCGTAAATTGTTATTTGAAAGAAAATTAAAATGAACAACTACCCTTTATATACTTATTATCCAAACTCAACCCCCTGCAGCGGTATGAGGCCAAGAAAGCCCCCCGCGTAATTAACGCCACTTTAAAGTCCCCCGTTTTGACCCAGTCCCCGAATTTTGCGATATTAGTATGCGCGGGAAATACGTGGCTTTTTAAAATGGCGCTTTGCTGTACGGCGAAACGTAATTTGGCGGTGATCACGGATTCGGATGAGTGGTTTATGGCGCAAAATATTGGTTACAGGTCGCGGGTTCAAATAAAGCTGGTTTATGCAGCACTACCTGTAATCCTTGTTCGCGAAAAATAGAACAGAAAGGAACGTATATTTTCTAGTGACAACAGCTGTCCTGTGTCCTTTTCCGGGACTCAAGTATCTTCACACCAAATTTCATCAAAAGTTAAGAGATAGTCACACTTTCACATTATAATTATTTTGGTACCTACTTTTACAGGATGAAAAGAAACTTAAGTTTTAATCCTAAGCTTATTATATCTACTTAAATATAAATATATAACCAATATTCTGACGACATAAATACCTATTTTTTTTCTTCAAATCTTCTATAGAATGTAATAACCTAACCTAATGAATGTTTCCAAGTAGCTGTTAAAGGCACTATCTTATTATTACCATAGCCAAAACACACACGTTCGGTACAGCATATTAGTGCAAAATATGCGCTTAATAACGTGTTACAACCGGCGCAGACCGGCTCTGACCGGTAATATCTGGTTATAAGCGGACAATTACAGCCGGCTGCGGGCTAATTGTCCCCAGGCGTGTTTGACCCCGTGGGACAGTATTGGCCCGAATCGCATTTTAGGGTTGAAGTGAAAGTATACATGACATCCATACTAATATTATACATGCGAAACTGTCTATCACGTCTTCACTCCCAAACGGCTGCACCGATTTTGCTGAAATTTTTAATGGAGATTCTTTGAGTGCTGGGAAAGGACATACATATAATAATTTTATCCTAGAAAAATCATCTTGGCGCAACGGAGTTGCGGGCTGTATCTATTATGGTTTTGTCCTCGTCTATCAAGAAACTTTTCTGACGTTTAAGACAGGGACAAACGGCATGGATGTATTTAAATAAGTTTGCCAAATAATAAGATTGCTTTTATTTGAATCTTGATACAAATAACAACGTGAAACTTACAAGTTGTTAAAATTTGACTTCTCAAAGTAACCAAAACTTACTTTAATACTCAAATGAAATTTCGACGTTAAATGGTAGTAATTTTAACTTTAACTGCAGTAAGTTAAGTCGGAAATTAGCGAGTAGTAAGTGCAACTGCAATACTTACAATGTAAAGTTAAGTGCGTGAATTTTTAGTTTATTTTTTAAGTTTATTTTGCCATGTTGAGATGTTAGGGTTGTCGCTTTGTGGATGTTTTGTAATTTTTTTTGGTTGTCCGCCGATAACTTCGCCGTTTGTGAACCGATTTTGATTATGATTTTTTTGTTGAAAAGAGGATAATTCACAGGCGGTGGTAGTTTGAAATCGTTTTTCTTTTGTTAAAATTATAAAAAACTCGCGTCAGGACTCGTGATCTGATCGAAAATTTGTAGGAAGGATTCCCTCCTTCCTACAAAAAGACAAACGGCGCGGCGTAGGAGAGGAAGTATTGTTCCGCCATATTTCTACCGGACTGCAACCAGCTGTTTTTATTCTTAGTTATATTTTTTCTTTTATGTTGTGTTTTATGTGCTTCGTTGCATTGGCAAGCGTTACTTTGCCATGCA
This sequence comes from Polyommatus icarus, assembly GCA_937595015.1. Lineage (NCBI taxonomy): Eukaryota > Metazoa > Arthropoda > Insecta > Lepidoptera > Lycaenidae > Polyommatus > Polyommatus icarus. The sequence continues at coordinate 1,662,690 of OW569342.1, read as the reverse complement.
CGCACCTGCAGCTCTACTGATGTTGCGAATAACCATGTGCGTAGTTGCTTTCTATCATGTGACCCATTTTCTCGTTTGTCCCTTTATTTTATAAAAAAAGAATTGCTAAAGTGTCAACCTTATTGTGAACTAATTGTTTTCGCAAACAACGCATTAAGTGAATGAGTTCTAAGACGGATCGGTGTTTGACCGACTTTGATTGGGGAGGGTGCTGTTGTTGTATGGTGTACGAGGTTTCTTCGAAAGTTTTGTCGTTAAATGGTAGATTGCTTTTCAAATTATATTTACAAACGCCATTGTAGTCTAGTGGTTAAGAAGCTCTTGGACCAGAGTAAGTAGGTACGATTCCCGCATTGGAATAACAAAAATGTTGAAACAACGCAGGCTGATCACCTGATTTATCCTATTACCTGCGCCTATTTATACAGTGGGGCTTAAAAGTAGACACGGTGAGGGTTGTGTCATGCGCGCACACTGGGGCACTATTAAAAGAATCCTGAAAAACTGATTTCAATTAAACCGGCCACTGTCACTGAAATCGATGTGAGCGTTATTATAACGAGGTCACAACGCTTTGTTGCATTGCGTTGTTATTCCAGCACAACGCAATACAACTAGGGAATGCAAATCTCACGAGATTGTGGCTAAAGCGAGATCCCGCGAGTTTATGAATACAATACCGCGAGATCTCGCCAATTTCGAGATCTCGCGAGATTAGCAGTTTGGCTGGGTTTTTTGCAAATTATCACAATATTTGAATAAATTACAAAACAAAGTAACAAATATCATAAGTATTATAAGATTAACGTTCATTTTCACGCATTTTTTCAATATAATTTTATGAATCAAACATTGTTTGACGCATCTGGTCTACAATTTTTAAGTAGTAAACTTTGACATACGTATGTAATATCTGTCAAATAACAAATGAAAGAAACAACCAGTTCTCTTCTAATGAGTGGCGGTAATATCGTGGACGTCCGCAGTAAAACGATAACGCGGTGCGTAAAATCAAAAGGGCATTTAACGTTCCCAACGTTTTATCGTGGAAGCCTTTGTCCAAGATAACGTGACGTCCAGAATTATAAAAGCGCACATTATCAAACACAAATATTTTAGTAATAAAACAGTTCTTTTATAACTAATAAAACAACGAGAAGTCAAAATTCAGGACCTAGTTGAAAATCACAGTGCACAGTTGCTTAGGCCAGCTCATCTTTGTTTTTACTCCGTGATCGCAACTTCGTCCGTGTCAGTCCGCGCTTTGAATAAGACGCTTTTATGCTCAAGTGCAATCTCGTCAAACTCGCGAGATCTCGCCTTTTTTCGTCCGAGATCAATCTCGCTAAAAAAGGCCGAGCTCTCGCGAGAACGAGATTGCATTCCCTAAATACACAACGTAACACAACGCAACTCACCTTTCACATAATATCAGTAATCAGTAATCACTGAACAGGTTTAACGTGGATGGATGACGGTCGGCGTATATCAGGTGTCGGATGTGCTCGTTTGATTGTGACTAACGCGCGTCGAGAGATTTGTGACTATGTAGAGATGGGGAGATAAGAAGTGGCATATCCATACTAATTGTGTACTAATGTTGTAAGTGTGTTTGTCTGTCTGTTTGGACTTTGGAGATGGGGAGAGTAGAAGTGACTGGAATATCCATACACTTAAAATGTGTCTGTCTGCTTGTTCTAGCGACGACGACGAAATTTGAAAGGACATATGATGGATTTTGTTGGTGAAAAATTGACTCTTCCCGCACCATAAACGTGTTTGCGCGCGAACATACTTGCGGGCAACGTCTATGTGCTACACACTAGGCCGAATTATGCCGCCGTAAATTCCGCTGCGTTTACGCCGCGTTTCAAACGCATACAAAATACGGACGGAACGCGACGGACGACACACTATGCCGAAATTCCGTCGAGCCGAGTCGAACGTAAAGTTCGGCAGCGATTCGGCGGTAATGTTTTGTATAGCAACACATTATACGCGACGGAAGTTCGGTTCTGATGACTACATTTTGCCATCTGATATCAAATTCCACAAACATTTGATCCTACTAATATTCTTAATTTTGCCGAGTAATTTCAGCTCTTCGCGTAATTTATAGTGTTGTCGAATCAGACGGATGTGGCGGAACGTAATTTCGGCCACGGAAATTACGCCGCGGAACTTCGGCATAGTTTGTTTAGACACTATAACTTGGTATGGAGGTACTTTGAGGAATGGAAGAGGACATGGATAGGTATGTTAGGTTCCCGCGCGATGAACGAATTTCGGCGCAACGAAGTTGCTGGGGCCTGAGTCAAGCCGAATTCGTAATCCCTTCGTTATAGAATCGCCGATCAAAATGTATGGAATTGACATAAGCGTTCGTTAATATTACGTTGACGTTCGACTCGTCTTATGTCAATTCAATACATATTTTGATCGGCGATTCTATAACGAAGCGATTATGAATTCGTCTTGACTCAGGCCCCAGGTATCTTCCAGTATTATTAACCGACTTCCAAATAGGGGTCCGGTAATGACTACTAAACAATAAATTACTTATTGTAACTTTAAACTACTCCATGGCGTTCGTGCGAAACTATAATTCGCTATTTCCGGCACACGTTAATTATATTTGTGTTGTTCAGTTGTACATGTTAACGTAAATCACTGAGCAAATAGTTCCTAACACGTACATACATCGTCATCATTAGCCTGTTGTATACCCACACCGGTTTCGGTGACGGATTATTGGAACGAAGTTCCTTATCTCGTGTTCGGCGTAAATATTTAAGGCTACTGGCTAGACAGAACGACATGTGACCTTGATTTGACCTCGACACTTTTTTATTAGTACCTGCATGGTAGGGACAGATTGCGTTGATAGTAAGTATTCCTGTGCGTCAACTAGATGGTGTTTTTTTAATAAACAGCGACGCGTTGTTAGTATTCCTGGGCGTCAATAGATGGCGTTTTTAAATAATACTTACAGGTTTTTTGAACATAAGAAATAACTTCGTTCCATTCGGTTGTCCTTTGACACCTCTCAAGTTTTTAAACCTCCCCAGTTATTCAGAATAATTTAAAAGTGCCTCAGTGTGTACGCAGTACACTTCTTCAGTACAGTATAATCCTTTGACTCTCATAACCCAGTGGGATGGACGACAGACACGACTGGTGAGAGATCAGGCGCAGGACCGACTTTTTACATGCCCATCCGACGCATGGATCGTCTTACTTGTCAGACAGTCAGGTGATCAGCCTGCATTATCCTAACCGAACTTGGAAATAACATGTTTCCAACGCGGGAATGGAACCCACTACCTCCGAGTCAAGAGCTACGCTCTAAAGTCGAAACCACTGGACTGTGGTGTGATCAGTCTATTGTCGTCCACTGTTGGACCCGTGGCCTAGAGCCGCGCGGCTCTTGACGCGGAGGTCATGGGTTCGATTCCAATTCAAGTTTGGCTAGGGCAATGCAGGCTGATCACCTCATTGTCTGACACGATGATAGGCATAATCTTCATACCAACTTCAAATTCGGTTCCGGCAGACAGACACACATGCCCATTTAATATTAGTATGGATTCAGTGACAATGCATTAGATCTAGCTGGAGGCGTCACCGCACCGACCTTGCAATTTCCTGCGCCCACCTTGAATACGCCACTGAATATGTATCAGCCCCTAAGGGTTAGTTCGCATTGCAAAAAACGCGTCGATGCAAAATGATGCATTATTGTTATTCAAATTCAAATCGTTTATTTCAGACATGGTCCATATTAAATTTAAAATTACATAAATTATAACAATAAATGCACCACACTAAATAATTACTTGAGACTGTGTGACTGTGCATGCATTAGAGTCCATTTTATCATGAATGGACACTCAGTGTCCATTCGACTCGCAATGAGTTGCAGGTAACTATTGGAGCTGCCACGTACTCTTCTCATCAGGGATGCAGATCTTTTTCGCATTACTGCTGCAAAACCGTCCACCCCGGCGTCTGCAAACATCCCTGACGCGCTACAGAATCGCGGCAGCCCCATCAGTGCCCGGAACCCATTATTGTATTGGACCCGCAGGGCACTATAAGCCGCTAGCGTATGTTTGACCCATAGACAGCACGTATAGAAAGCCTGACAGTAGGCACGAAACAAAGTAATCTTCACCTCTGCAGTGCATTTAGCAAATCTACGAGCCAACATATTCGCCCTGACTGACAGTGCCCTGCGTTCCCTCGACATGTCCAAGTCATCAGCCAGCGACTCGGTGACCCAGTGGCCCAGGTACTTTACTCGCTCGACTCTTTTGAGCGGCTCGTAGTTAAGTGTCACGCTCGGCATTGAATAGCTCTTGGTTCCCGCCTTAAACACAATTACCTCGCTCTTGTCCGTATTGTACCTGAGCCCATGCGTCTCCGCGTAACGCTCGCATATTTTTATTAAGCGCCTAAGGGCACTAACAGATGGGCTCAGCAGCACCATGTCATCAGCGTAACTTATACTATTGATGCATTTACCATCAATAGAGCACCCCACCCCGGTACTGCTGAGCTCCCTGATCAAAGAATCCATGTATAGGTTGAAGAGTCGAGGAGAGGTTCGTCCCCCCTGTCGAACTCCACTCTTCAACCTATACATCTCCGAAAGCGCCCCAGGCCAACGTACATAATTGGTTTGGTTGTTGTACCAAAATTTAAAGGTTGAGATTATCTCTGGGGGAACAGTAGTTCCGTTTGACAACTTTTGCCACAGCTCATCGTACTGGACAAGTTCAAAAGCCTTGGAAAGGTCTAAGAAACACGCATAAATAGGCGTGTTTCTACTGGTGTAGTAATGGACAGTGTGCTTGACAGTTAGTATCGCGGACTCCGTAGACAGCTCCGGTCTAAATCCGAACTGCGCGTCGTGTAGGTAAATGTTACTTTCCAAATATCTATCAAGCACACTGTCCAATACTTTGGCTGTAACCGTCGCAAGCGATATAGGCCTGTAGTTACCCAGACTAGACACATCTCCTGTCTTGTTCTTAACTATGGGGACAACTACAGTCCTCATCAACTCCTCCGGCAAGTACGAGTGGCCTATACAGAAGGTGAAGAGCATGGCTAGGACCCTGGGCAGATGAACTCCAGCATATTGTAAATGTTCAATGCTGAGTGAATCATGCCCCGGAGATTTTCCGCGCTTCATGCTTCTCACCACTCTCGCAACCTCCTTGGGCGATATAATAACAATTTTGTTCCCCGAACTCATCCCAATCCTGTTCACAGTATTCGCAGACACCGGTGAGCTCTGGACTTGAAAATGCTTCCTAAATAGGTTTGCAATGTCCTTAGGCTCACACCTACCCTCAACACTCATTGGGACGCTCGGCTGTTTATTTAATTTATTGGTTTCTTTCCAAAATTTACTAAAATTATTCGACTTATGAGCTGTTGCCAAAATGTCCATCTTTATTTGTGTCTGGTTATTCTGACACCATTTAAGTTTTAGTTTGAATCTAGATCTAGACTCCCTCATTTTTTCATAAATTGGGCCATATGCCGGTTTACCTAATTCAACCCATTGTTGAAAATACAGTCGAGCCTCCCTATGAGTTTCCTTTACATGCTTATTCCATCCGGTAACATAACATTTTTTATTTTTATTTCTAATGCTATTAGATCTATCTTCGTACGACAGTCTCGCCGCCTCCGATAGAATATTCACAATCCTCACATACAAATTATCTATAATTAACCTATGTTGCAAGTTGTTACACGATATATCCGAACAACCGCGAAATTCTGGGGGAAAATCGATGTCGCGTAATTTCATTGTACATATTTTACTGTATTTTTCAATATTCGATAAATCTCTTTCTCCCCAACGAACTTTATTCGGTTTATGAAATGTATTATTTATTCTAGACCTTAATATATTCATGTTACATACAATTTCGACCGGGAAGTGATCAGACCATGAAGTGTCATATTTAATTCTAACATCAACTACCGTTAAATTCGCAGCTTGCGTTACTAGCACATGGTCTAGCCACGACCTGGTGCCGTAAACATCACTAATATAAGTGTATGATTCCGAACTGAGCCCCAAAATTTCAATGTCAGCACACAACCAACTTTGTTCAATACAAAACTGTTTAAGTTCCTTACCGAACAATGAAGACGGATGGGCGTTAAAGTCCCCCAGCATAAAAGCTGCGTCCACGTCACTATTAGTAATAATCGCACATAACTCACTCAGACAGTCCGTGAATTCCGCTAAGTTTTCAATCATATCCACTGGCATGTACACTGAGAACACTAAGAACTGACTATCTTCCAACGCCACTTTAATAGCTGCAAGCCTCGCACTCGCACACTCGACAATCGATACGCACCGGAACACACTCTTGCGCCATAATATTGCGACCCCACCGTGTGGGCGCCCTCGCAACATGCCTACTGAAGTATCGACCGCCGATTTACCAGTGTATGCAAAATCGGGATTGATTGCACCCAGATATGGAACGTCATGCGGGAGGAGCCAAGTTTCTTGCAGAGCGAGAATGTCAGCTGTTCGTAATAGGGACTTCACACAATCCATCGACCGTAAGAGTGATCTGCAATTGTAACTTACAAAAGATGTACTACTGGATATCCTCTGCGTTGTGTCCGCCATATTCGTTACTATTATGTCTATTTCTATATTTTACAAACCGTCTTATCGACACGCCCTCTGGCCACAAAGTGTCCTGAAGGAACAGCGGCAGCTTAGATCTCGGTACACTTATTTTATATGCATTATAATTCCGAAGAACTCTAGTATTTATTTTCTGTAAATAAACATCAATCTGCGTCTTATATAATATATATTCCTTAATATCTCTCTCCGACGTGCTTTTATCTACCTTATTCAGAAATAAAGGTATTCTTAAATCTGCAGCTTTAAATTTTCCACCGGGGCTAATATGAGCTTTTCCTTCTACCAGTTTGAACTTGTTATTTATTCGCTTACGCTGTACTACATTCCATCCATCCTTCTGTGTTTCATTCCCTTTTATCAGTTCCTTAACACCTGTACTTTTCGCAAACGACTTATTTGTCGTCGGTGTAGATGCGATATTATCGAAACTCGCATTAGCAGCGCGAGCGGCTGCTGTGAGGCCCACTTGCTGCTCGGGCGCAGAACCGGTTTCAGCGTTCGAAACCACCCCTGACGCGGTGGCCTCCACGTGCCGCTCCTCGCTCGTTCCTTTCACCTGTGTGAGCGGGACGGGTTCTTCGTTATCCGATGCGACTGCCAATGTCGGCTTTAATATCTCGTCGTATGACTCAAAATCCGCTGTGATGCTCGCCGTCTCGATGTTATCAGCAATGTTAGGTACTTTTAAAAAACCTTTATCTGAGCAAATATTGGACTGGGAATAACCGCCGCGTTTTTTATTAACGTTGCGGTTTTCAGTTGAAATTATATAAGTATTCAGGTCTTTTTTAACTTCCTCAAGCTGTTCCTTTGATACATATGACTCTTTCAACATCCTGAGATCTTTTTGGATGATAAGCAGATCTTTTAGAAATCTTGTGGCATCTATATGGTCAAAGGTTATTGGTGGCAGTTTCTGTAATTCTTTGGCTACAAATATAGGTAATTCTTCCGGCTCCGTTTCCTTGATAACAGCTATAACATCGTAGAGATTCCGTTGTGACCGGCCGTCTCCTTTTCTTACTACCTTTCGTTTTTTCGTTCTCAGGGATTCAAATAACAATCCTTTGGCATATTCTATATCCTCCGTTGAAAAAGAGGAGGTGCATATCTTGACTATACTTTCTTCGTTCATTACATCCACTTTGTTCTGAATGAACGCAAGAACTTCACTAATGACAATATTGCAGTTATTACATTTCACTTTACTAGACGACATTTTGACACGTGCGCCCCAGAGGGTAGCCCGCGATAGACTGATGTTATGTCTGTCTAAGATAATGTGATGGTCAGTTCACAAAACGACGGTACACGTCGATGCAAAAGTATGCATTTTTAAGACATTCAAAACTGATCTTTGTTTACTACACAAAAAGTACACTTTAGGGCGAAGTCAAACGAGCGTAATTTGTGAGTTGTGAGTTGCAGAATATCTGCCGCGTAAATATCTTTTCATTCAAATCATGAGATTCATGACTCACATTATTTTTAACAAAAAATTAAAACCGACTTCCACTTGGTAAAAACATTAAGTAATAATTATGAACTAAAAAGTATAAAATAATTCTTACTCTTTAATAGTGCCTCTTTCAGAATTCGTCTAAATCTCAACTATTTCTGTACATACTATAGTCTTCATTATTTGAATTCGGTACCAGCTAATTAATTCGTGAGTTAATCAGTCAATGTCAGAATATAATATAATTAAACTGTTGGGACTGGTACCGACTTCAAAGTAATGAAGACTATAGTATGTACAGAAATAGTTGAGATTAAGGGCTGGTTTACACGTATTAAGTAGATAAGTAGTTAACTAAATTTTAACTTAATTTTAAGTTACTTATTGCATGTAAACACAAAATTTAGTAGTAAGTAGCAAGTTAAAATTTAGTTAAGTACTAAACAAGGAAATTAGAATTTTGACTATTTTCTGTTAAGTTGGCAGGCGGGTCTTGTCACTTGACACATTTCGGGCAGTGCCTGCCTGCAAATTAAGTTAAAATTTAGTTACTACTTATCTACTTAATACGTGTAAACCAGCCATTAGACGAATTCTGAAAGAGGCACTATTAAAGAGTAAGAATTATTTAATACTTTTTAGTTCATAATTATTACTTAATGTTTTTACCAAGTGGAAGTCGGTTTTAATTTTTTGTTAAAAATAATAATTTCACTCTTTTTTGTTACTTACCGGTACTTAAACATATTATAAGCTGTCAGTTGTAGATATACATATAGGATTTAGGTATGAAACTATCACAACTACTATACTCAGGGAGTTTTCAAAAAAGTTTTTTCCTACGTACCTCATAGATCCCATGATCAAATTGCCAACTTAGTAACCGCAACATCAAGTTTAAATCATTTACTTTGTAACAACCTTAATATAATTTTCAAAATCACTCGATAAACTCGAGTCTCGATCGAAAAGACTATGATGAGTTTTAGCGGAATTCGGAAAAAGGCACTTTTAGATAGGAATAATTATTTAACACTTTTTAGTTCATATTTAATTAAATAAGGATGTTAATTACAAATACAAATACAAATACAAATAATTTATTTCCAAAAAAAATACAATATTCAAGTTAAGATTAAGACATATCCCCACACTAGGCATAGCCTGTCCTGTGGGGCCAGTAGGAACATTCTTGAGAACATTGACACTAGGATACATAAGTAGTTATTAAAACGTTTACAAGTAGGTTAACAACGTAAGATTAAGGTAAGAGTAGGTATATTAATTATTTATTATGTGTAGTGTGAGTGAGGGTGGGTGTGTGCATGTATACGTGCGCGTGAATGTGTGTGTGAGTGTGAGTGTGTGTGTGTGTTGTTGTGCTTTTGTTGTAATATATGCGGACGTTGAACAAATTGGGATCTTATACAGTAACCTTTAGTATGTTTTCAGCTTCTTCGTAAGAAGTACTGAGGAGCATCTTTGTAATTATTTCCTTAGATTTACGCAGGGGGAGCCTTTCCAGTTGGCATGATTTAATCAACTTATTGTAGATAAGCGGGAAAAGAAAAGTCGCGAAGCGCTGGGCAAAGGAAGTTTTGACAGTGCTACCAGGTAATCTAAAGTTTCTCTTTTTAAGCAAGGAGACATATTGTGTAGATCCAAGAACCGATTTGTGGACAGCAAGCGCTACCCTCAATATGTATAGTTTACGAATGCTTAAAATCTGGTAGTCGCGGTAAATGGCAGTGGTGGAGTATCTGCGACGTTTGTGTAATCCTACCTTGAGTACGGCCCTCTGAGCTCTTTCAGCGGAGATTAGGGTGGACGAGGCTATACCTCCCCAAACCAGTATACAATAGTTGATTATTGATTGGCCTAATGCTTGATAAATTATTCTGAGTAAACTAAAATCTACTGAGTTACGGATGCTTTTCATTATTGGAATTATTTTCCTAATACGGGAGCACAACAAGCTAACGTGCTGCTTGAAAGACAGCTTTTCGTCTAGAATTATGCCTAGATATTTAATGTCAGGTGATCTTTGTATTTGGGGACAGTCGCAGCAGACAGGCTTCGCTGCTAGGCAAGAGTGGGTATGCACCTTTAGGGTAGTTAAGGATGTTGAGTTTGAAGCAGATGTTTTATGGAAAAACATGAATTTAGTTTTAGTTGTATTTAGGGTTAGTAAGTTGGCACTTAGCCAGTTTGTGACGAGTGACATTCCACCTTCTGTCTCGCGACAAACTGATTCCACTGATGGACCGTGAAAGATGATAGCAGTGTCATCCGCGTAACAGTAGACTTCAGCACATGATAAGGGCAGAAAGGCAATATCGTTCATATAAATAAGAAAGAGAGTCGGTCCAAGAATACTGCCCTGTGGGACGCCGTAAGAGATAGATCTAGCAGCACTCAATTTGTCACCTATTTTAATGCACTGTTGTCGTCCCGTCAAGTAGCTGGTAAACCATTTTAAAGCTATACCCCGAACACCATATGCTTCTAGTTTCTTTAATAGAATAGGTATTGAAACAGTGTCAAACGCCCTTGCTAGATCCAGAAACACGCCCAAGCAGCGTTGACCTTTATCCAGGTAGTCAATAATTTTATTTGTGAGAGCGGAGACAGCATCCTCTGTTGATTTTCCTTTTTGAAAACCGAATTGTCGGCAATTAATTATAGAATTTTTGTTAAGAAATGATACTAGTCTACGGTGAATGATGCGTTCGAGTAGTTTGGAAATTGTTCCCAATAGCGAGATAGGACGATAATTTGCAGGGTTATCCTTGGGGCCACCTTTGTGAATTGGAATCACAACACAGGTTTTCCAAGTTTTTGGGAAAATTCCAGTTTCGAGGCTCTTATTGAAAATTGTCGTGATGGGATCTACTATAGAATCAGCGATAGATTTTAGTATTCTATTGTTAATTCCGTCTAGACCAGGGGAGCTGTTATTGGGAAGGCCTTTGATTAATGATTTAACTTCAGAAGTGTCAGTGGGAGATAAATAGATGGAGTTTGAAGTGGATGGTCCTTTAACACGAAATTTAGATGCAAGGCTCTCCTGATTTTCATTAGTTTTAGAACATATTTCATCAGCCAAGACCTGGCCCACGGTTGAGAAATAATGATTGCAATGGTCAAGTGACTCTGAGATGGAATTTTTTATCTTAGTCAGTTCATTTTCCGATGCCGAAGAAGTTTTACTTTTGCGGTGAGATATGTTATTAATGGTGTCCCAGAGCTTTTTAGGACATTCTTTGTTTTTTAGCAGTTCACTCATTTCGTAATCGGTTTTAAGCCTTCTAAGAAGTGTTATATAGAAATTACGGTAGCGAGTAAAAATAAGTCTTTTTGTTAGGTCGTTAGGTGCTAGTTTTGACTCTAAATGTAGCTTGTCTTTGTGCTTAGAGCAACGAATTAAACCAGGAGTCATCCATGGCTGAATAGCAAATTTGGAGTGACTAAGGGTAGTCGTTTTAGTGTACTTGGAGACCAATTTTGTTAGATGTGATGTAAAATTATGTACAATGTCATCGAAAGAGCCGGTGCCCAGTAAATTATTCCAGTCTATTTGTCTCGCTTCCATTTGTAGGTTTTCGTAGTCTATTTTGGTTATGACTCTGTTATTCCTTGTGTGTCTTAGGTCTGAGGTGTTTACACCTAACATAATTAAATCGTGATCTGTTAAAGCGGCGGGACAAATGACCGACTCGGACATATTTCTTTCAGACACGAAAATGTGATCTATGCAGGTACGACCGTGTGTTGGGGCGTTTATAGCTGAGATCAGACCGTGTTCAGCAAGGAGATTTAGGTATGATGATGTATAAACTTCGTTATCATTAGTGTTTAAAATGTTAATATTTAGGTCACCAACAACTGTGAGGCCTTTACTATGTTTGAGTGAGCTCAAAGTATGTTCTAAAGAAGTGATGAAGTAAGCTGGGTTGAGAAAGGACGGAGAGCGATAGATTCCTATTGTTGTTATTACATTAGGGATTTCCACTACTAGAGCATTTGCCTCTGCAATATTTGGTTCATGCACCTTTGGACTCCATTTGTTATTTACGTAGACTACTACACCGCCCGAACGATTTATGTATTTGCTGGTGTGATACGAAGTATAACCGTTTAATTTTTTAATAGTGGATGACTCAGTTAGCCAGCACTCGCTAAGAACCACTATATCAAACCCTATGCCAAGCCTTGCCATGATAATCTGGAAACTATCAAAGTTACGTTCGATACTACGTATGTTGACATGTAGAAGCTTTAGGTGATATTTATTTATTACAACTCCACAGTTTTCAGGGTAAGGAATTCTGTGACATTCTACACTAGCAGAGCTATCTATATTAAACAAGAGTTCAAGTGACGGCGCCATATCGGGCTAGAATGTATTTATTTAAGAGTGAGCTGCAACAAATAATAAACAGTAGAATGTGGCAACATTTGGATAGCTTCCTGGGGTAGAATGTTTTAGGTCTGACATTTACGTTTGGAAAGCCCATGATAAGGTCAATTCTGAGATTTATAGTATACCTTACTAGGTTACTGAAAGAATTATTGGCACTTGTGTCTGCTACAGTTGAGTGTAGATGAGTGTTGACGAAAGGATGAAAGTGTGTTTTGGAGGTGTGTAAAGTTAATTTTAAACATTTAAAATAAAAATTAAAACAAGATAGCAACGCAAAAAAATCTGATTGAAGCTTATGGAATAAATTGAATAAATTAAATAAATTATGACGATCCAGTAGTGGTCTTGTCTGCATTGGTAAGCTTCTGTAGGACATCCGTAGAAGTGATTTGGATTGCAGGCGCCTTTTCTTTTTTCCTGATGTATATAGTACCATTGCGTACCCAGCAAAATTTAAAGCCGTAGTCGCGTGTCCAGGTTCTGGCGGTACGAAATTACTGTTTCACCTTGGAAGTCGATTTTAATTTTTTATTAAAAATAATAATTTCACTCTTTTTAGTTACCAGAGTAAACCATCGCGTACTATAAGTAGAATAATACACCTGTATAATATTATTCTGCGTATCTTATTACAGTCACACTTACAAAATATGATATCAGCTGCAGCCTGCAGATAATTTTAAACAATACATTTTAAAAAAATCGAAGTGAACACGTGACGTGACGTGCTAAGCAGCCGGTCACCGGACTAGTTTCAACTTTCAATAGGCTGGCACTCGCTCGACTTGTCGCACACGCAGGTATCTACCCGGCCCGCGCCGCCGCTCGCTTGACAGCCCTGGCATTGTACTATGAACGCTAAATGCAATGCAAAAGGTTGAAATTAGGTTGTTTTCCAGAATATCTCGGCGAAGTGAAACAGAATGTTACATTATCGAAGCAACTATAACTTCTCAGAAGTAATGTCAAATGTGTGCCTTATGCTCTCGAGATAAGGTTGAATTTGGTGACATTGGTGACCCTAACGTGGTAATGATGATGATGATGAATGTAATTTGCATAGTAGCATATGCTTTCAGTTCTTAAAACAGCGCCTAAACTCCCAAACTTGTATCTATAAGGAATCCGGAGTTCGCTTAGTATCTTCGGAACCATAGTATACCTCGGTGCAAAATCTTTCGTTTTGGTAGCATATGCTTAGGATGCTTCTCATAAAACCAAAATCACCATATGTTTCCATATAAATTTCAAGGAGTTCCCTCGATTACTCATGGATCCCATCATCAGGTCACCACTTTTGTGAACATGGTACCAAATTGGAGTGAAACCTAATACAACAAAGCAAAAATTTCGAAAATCGGTTCACAAACGGCGGAGTAATCGTTGAACATACCAAAAAAAAAATATCCACAGCCGAACATATATTATAACCTCCTCGTTTTTTGGAAGTCGGTTAAAAATTACGCTCGTGTGAATCAAACAGGACTTTTGTATGAAACTGAATGCATCAGAATTCTGCCGAACCGAAATTCTGCGACTCACAACTCACAAATTACGCTCGTTTGGCTTCGCCCTTAAAGTTTAAATTGATAATCTAAAAGCCTGCTCTGTTTAGCTGCCTGTTCCAAATTTTAATGGCACATTTTTTTAAATGATCATGGACACTCGCAACATCAGAAGAGCTGCAGGCGCGTTGCTGGCCTTTTAGGAGGGAATACGCTCTTTTCTTGAATATTTAAAAACTCATCGCTAAGCGACTTCGCAATGTGTATTGACCGTTACATTGCACCTTGCATTGTCGATGGCCGGTGATCCCGTAATTTCCCGGTGGCCCCTCGAATACGCCCCTGACACGGTTGCCCCCGAGAATACGCTCCTGGCGCATGACGAAGCGATCGTCACGTTCTAAGTTCGATTTCCGCAAGACGGAAATGTAGTTTTGATGGAGTATGTAATTTGATGGTTATTCTGCAAGATTTTGTTGTGTACGTTGAAAAGAACGGCAGGGCCGGGTGGTTTGTATCTTAGGCCGTGTTCAAACCAAACTGACTGTCAGCCGCCGAATGTGAGCGAAATTTACGCAGTTACATCTACATTAGCGGTCCCCCGACACACCTTGACAACATTTATGGACTAAAATATTACTTTACTCTTAGGAATTATTTAAATTTAAAGTCAATAAATATTATTTCATTACTTTTTAACGTTTTGTTGGCGGGGGTTTTTTAAATTTCTTAATTTAATCTTATTTTATGCTTTTTAAACTTGTGCATAATAATTCCTATCAACCGGATAATTTCCCAATGAATACCATCTATAAAATATGTCCTCTTGGATGAGGCCCTCAATATGAGCCCAAACATGACACCTCCGCTTTGGGTTCATACAGAGCTCGGTTCCTATAGAATCCAGATGATGCTGCAGCAGTAACATGCAAATATTTACTGTTTATCTACGTTTTACTGATTGTCGCAATTAAAATGAGTACAAACACGAAACCTCTGCTTAGTATTTCCATACATATTTGCTTTTTCGTTCACACCTAACTGGCAATACGCTATTACGCTAGGCGTAGGCGCGGACATTCGATACCGTTTATTTCCACGTTCACACTGGGGCTCACAGTGAGCCTGCTCACATTCGGCGGCTGACAGTCAGTTTGTTTTGAAGTTTGAACATGGCCTTAGCGTCTAAACACGCTAGGCCGAAAAAACGTGGCTGAAGTTCGGCATGATTACGCCTGCAATGAATTTTAAATTAGTGATAACACACCATGCCGAAATTACGCTGCGTTATATTGTATGCGTAGCGCATTGCTGGTGTAATCATGCCGAACTTCGGCCGCGTATTTTCGGCCTAATGTGCTTAGAGTTTAGACACGACAGGATAGCGACAGGCGTTGTACAGCTGCTGTAAATTGCCTGTTGCGTTTCTGTCGCAAAATAAAACCCAACGGTCACACTCCGGCCCGGGTATGAAAACGGAAGAGTAGAGCCTAGAGCAGTCATTATTTTCGCCGCGCGGTCGGTAGAGGCGGATACTACTTCCTCTGCTAGGCTGTACCGGCGGTATACCTAATACCTACGAATTTTCGGTCACATGTTATGACGCAAGTTTAACATTTTGTCCCAATTAAAAAAAATTACCCCAAAAAAGCATGAAATAAAAATTTTCACTTCAAATATTATGATTGAACCATATTAACGTGCTATAGTATTTCTTTATTGCGTGGTTTACACGTGCAATTTCAATTAGCTAAGTAATATTATTGTTCTTTGTCAACGTTTTGATAATAATTAATTGAATTATTCATCAAGCTTCTCAATCTCTAGGCAATTTGAATTATAAGAAGCATTATAGCTGCCCATTCTGAAAATTGTTACGTTTTGATAATTGATTGACATGATTGTCAAGCTTCACAATCTCTTCACGTGTTTGCAGCGAGTATACAATGCACGGAACTTACGTAGTAATTATTTTGTAACTAGATGACGCCCGCAAACTCCGTTGCGCCAAAATTCGTTCATCGCGCGGAAGCCGTTCGTTTTTCCGGGATGAAAAGTAGGAGTCCTCTCCTACTTTTCAGGGACACAAAGTTTCAATACCAAAATTTCATAAAAATCGGTTAAGCCGTTTGGGCGTGAAAAGGTAACAGACCGACAGACATTTTACTCTACTCCACTAGCTTTTACGTCACAAGCAGCGGTAGCATGGGTCGCTACACAAATGTCAGTAGAAAAAGAAACTTACAAAATATATCTATACTAATATTATAAAGCGGAAGAGTTTTGTTTGTTTGTTTGTTTGTTTGAACGTGCTAATCTCAGGAACTACTGGTCCGATTTGAAAAATTATTTCATTGTTAGATAGCCCATTTATCGAGTAAGGATATAGGCTATATTTTATTACGCTAAGACTAATAGGAGCTAAGAAATAGAGGAAAATGTGGGAAAAACGGGGAAAATTATTTGAAAGGGCTTATTTGAACGCGCTAATCTCAGGAACTACTGGTCCGAATTAAAAAATTCTTTCAGTTTTAGATAGCCCATTTATCAAGGAAGGCTATAGGCTATATTTTATTACGCTAAGAATAAGATGAGCGAAGAAATAGAGGAAAACGGGGAAAATTATATGAAACTACTGGAGCTATTTTTATGTTATTTGGAAAACTTGAAGAATAGACCACGTGAAGGGACATAGGCTATTTTTGCGGCAAAATGTACGGTTGCGTGAAATTCCTAAATTACGCGGGCGAAGCCGCGCGGAACAGCTAGTATGTTATAAAGTGGCATTTTATTTGAATTTTTGTCGGTCGCAGTTAGCCGCGGCAAAAACCGGAACGTTACCATTACAAGGACTCGCGATATTATAAATGCGAAAGTGTGTCTGTCTGTCTGTCTGTTACCTCTTCACGCCCAAACCGCTGAACCGATTTTGTTGAAATTTGGCATGGAGATACTTTGTGTCCCGGGAGAGGACATAGGATACTTTACTGCGTGCCCGCTCCCTAATTCCGCTCTACCGCTAGTGTGATACCGGCCTAAGGGGCCAGCTTTTGTTGCCCGAACGCCATCATTAATTGTTAATTTTTATAATTTATTCACAGCGCTGAGTGTTCACGTCCTTAGCGGGCCTCATTTCGCCGCCATTAACGTAGCCCTCCTCCCTTCACCCAGTGGCGGATTTAACAATGGGCTGAGTGGGCTACAGCCTAGAGTGGCAGATTTCAGGTGACGGCAAATTTGGCCAAATTTTTATATTTTTTTATAAAATTAGAGGCCAAACGAGCAAACTAGTCACGTAATGGAAAGCAGCTACCGTCGCCCATGGACTCTCATAACATAATAAGAGTTGTAGGTGCGTTTTAAAAGGGATTACGCTCTCTTCTTGAAGGTTTGCAGGTCGTATTAGTCCGGAAATACTACTGGCGACAGTTCGTTCCAGAGTTTTACAGTGCGCGAAAAACTCACGGTGGAAGACTGTCAGTCATCAAGGTGGTATATTTTTCGCGCGGAACGATGGCGAAATGTTGCAGGAGGTTCCAAAATATGTAAATCCGCCACTGGCTCCCCGAAATATCTCATTTCCGAATCTCTTTTGTGATGTATAATTGGCCTGTTGTTCTGGTCTTTAGAAGGCCCTTAATATCTTAATAATGACCGAAAACAGAAAAGACATTTAAAATTTTGAAATTTTAATGGTGTTTTAGGTAGCTTTGAATTCACAGGGTGTATATATTATGTATTTTATAAATTCTAGATGACGCCCGCAACTCCGTTGCGCCAAAACTCGTTTATCGCGCGGGAACCGTACATTTTTCCGGGAAAAAAGTATCCTATGTCCCTTCCCGGGACTCAATGTATCTCTATACCAAATTTCAGCAAAATCTGTTCAGTGGTTTGGGCGTGAAGAGATAACAAACAGACACACTTTCGCATTTATAATATTAGTACTTATGGATAATAGTGAAGTATGGATTATATCTAATCAGTATCAGTAATTAATTACCTGTAACGTATTCATGATGTTAGGACAATACGAGTACTTATAGAAACATTCAAGTCAAAAGTTACGATGCTGTAACAATGTTGTATTCATTAAAACAAATTACTCGAAATTTCTTAATAATTTCATTACAAAGTTTAACGAAAACTTTCTGTGAATGGATTGAATACAATTGGGCCTTTAAACGCGCATAATAAGATTATTTTTGAACGTTAAATGTTCGGTTAAAAGTTAGAACTCGAATACTTCAGTTAAATTTGACTGCGGGTAAAAGAGTCGAAAATCCGACAAAATTTTAACAAAGACTCAATGTGGCTGAGTGAAGAACAAAGATTTTATTTGTTAGATATGTCTTCAATGAGTTTATAAAATACTAGAGTGGCAATGTCGCACAAACTGATGCAAAAAATGCGTAACTGCTTGATAGCCCAAAAGACAATGTCACTTCATAATGTTATTATGTCATTATGTATGGCAGATATGCCTGCAGGCATCTTCAAAGTGGTGA
Source organism: Polyommatus icarus (assembly GCA_937595015.1). Lineage (NCBI taxonomy): Eukaryota > Metazoa > Arthropoda > Insecta > Lepidoptera > Lycaenidae > Polyommatus > Polyommatus icarus. The sequence continues at coordinate 1,644,104 of OW569342.1, read as the reverse complement.
CGCGTTGCTGTCGTAGACTGCCAATCTAGTTACGTTAGTGACATACAATATCATTGTATGTCTTGGTATAAACGTGTGTTTGATTGTTATGTCCAACGAATCTTTGTTATCGATAGTTTATGGCGCTTGACAACTAGATTTTACCTAATCGTGGGAAAACTATTCTATGTCCTTTTCTGTCTCTCAAAGTATGTCCATTCTAATTTAATCGTAAATTCTGCCGTTCGAGCGTGGAAAGGTAACAGACTGAGAGCTACTTTATACATTTTTACATCTATACTAATATTATAAGTGAAAGTGTGTCTGTCTGGCCGTCTATCTGTCTGTCTGTCTGTTACCTCTTCACGTCCAAACCGCTGAACCGATTTTGCTGAAACTTGGTATGGGGATACTTTGAGTACCAATAAAGGACATAGGCAGCTTTTTATCCCAGAAAATGTACGGTTCCCGCGCTATAAACGGGTTTTGGCGCAACAAATCATCTAGTTTATTATATTAGTATTTATTTAAGGACCACAGTTCCGGTAATGCTAATCTATCTTTAATCTACATCAGGCGATCCGATTGCTCGTTTGCCCTTGTCTCCGATTTTGACGCCGCCCTAATAACCCAATCTAACTTTGGGCTTATCTAGCGGTTTGGATCTTTGGTACGAATCGTTTTAATTGACTTAAAACTTGCTACGGTTTTCACAAAAATGTCTACACAGAGGAGTTTTTAAATCTTCGCCGGCTTTTACTCATAAAGTTTTCTTTTTGTTTGTTAATTGAAAAGATGTAAAGTTACCGCGGCTTTTCCCCCGGGGGCTTTTTTGGAGGAAACGTAGCCTATGTTCTGTTATATTAAACGTTTTAATGTTTGTTTTGCTCGTGTTTTGAGAGTCTTGGTTGGAATTTTGAAACTTTCATGACGAAATACATTGTTTATTTCTGACAAGCTGAACCTGCGCGCGCACATAAAGGCTCGTCCACATTTGTATCATTTGCGCGATCAGATCTCCGTCGCGTATCATCGCGCCGTACTATCAAGTATGCGTATCATAGTGTGGACGCCTATTAGATCATTGTGCCTATCATGCGCGTATTTGATACGACACGTATCAGATACGCGGCTAATAGCGATCGGAGCGTATCATGATACGCGTATCATTTTGATACGCTTCGATGATACGCGACGGAGATCTGATCGCGCAAATGATACAAATGTGGACGAAGCCTAACGCGCCCTTAGTATTATAAAAGTGAAAGTGTGTAAGTCTGTCTGTCTGTCTGTCTGTCTGTCTGTAAGCTCTTTACGCTTAAGCCGCTGAACTGACTTTGATGTAATTTGGTGTGGAGATACTTTGAATCCCGGGGAAGAACATATTGTTATGGTACTTTTTTTTTCTTTTTTTTTTATCTCGGAAAAATGTTTTCGCGCGATAAACGATCATCGTCATTAGGTCATTGGTGTTTTTGTGATTTGTTTTGTGAGTCCCGGGAAAGGACGTTGGATAATTCTATACCAGTTTAAATGAGGTTAACCTGACTGCGCTAAAAGAGAGTTAGGCCGTGTTCACACCAAACGGACTGTGAGCCGCTGAATGTGAACGAACGTTACGCAGTTAATTGTATTTCCATACATATTCACTTTTTCGCGTTATAATAGACGTAGGCGCGGACATTCGATACCATATAATATTTTCACGTTCACACTGGGGCTCACAGTGAGCCTGCTCACATTCGACGGCTGACAGTCAGTTTGGTCTGAACACGGCCTTATGTTTAGCCCTATCCCATATCTATCCGACGACAATCTGTGGTCGCCCTTCCACATCCATTTCAATCGACCCACTTCACATTACTCTCCATATATTACCGAAGGCCCTCAGCCTGAGAGGTACTCAAGCCTCTAGTGAGGGTATAATATGGAGGAAAGAGTTATGTGGTAGATATGTGGTCGGCCGACCGCATATTTTGACAAAAATGACATTTGACTTATACTAGATAACGTGCGCCAAAGTTCCTTTATGGCGCGGGAACCGTTTTATCGTGAATTAAAAGTATCCTTAGATGTCCTTAACGGCCGGACTCAAATAATCTCCAATATGTACTCAGAAAAATCGGTTAAGTGGTTTGGGCGTGATGAGGTTACAGACACACAGACAAACAGACAGACACACTTTCGCGTTTATAATATTAGTAAAGATAACAGTAACCTTTTATAAATATAGAAGAGCAAAGCGAATTTTTCAGTTGCCTACCGACTAAATAGCAGCCGAATATTTCCAGCGGCAGTAATATTAGTATCAAAGTTTAATTCGCCCCCAACCTTTTCCGGTGTCGAGCTTCCGGTGCAGCTTTAAGCTCGACGAGAGCTTTTTCGTCGAAGTCGCCGAGCTTTTCCGACGAAGGCTCGGGGGCTTTTGTTTCGTCGAGCGTGAAAGTCGTAAAGTTTTTATTTACAACTTGATTTTGCAATGAGGTTGAGGTTTTCTGTAGTCTGCTCTCGTTTTATGTAAAGGTCAGCGGGGCTAGAATGGTCTCGTTTAGCAATTCCTCTCAATCAATTCAGCAAATGAATTGTCAAAACTGTCAAACTGACAAAATGTCAAATTAGTACGAATGACTAGAAATGAATTGCAAGTAGAGTGACCATTTTGCGATTTAAAAAAAACGAATCATATTATGATTCATAAAATGATCCTCCAAAGCGATCAATTTAGTTCAATCTAATAGTATCAATTTAGGGATAATATATTTATTTTATTTTTAGTATTTCTTGTTATAGCGGCAACAGATGTACACAATCTGTGAAAATTTCAGAAGTTTAGCTATAGCGGTTCTTGGGATACAGCCTGGAGACAGACAGACAGACGGACGGATAGACGGACAGACAACGAAGTCTTAGTAATAGGGTCCCGTTTTTACCTTTTGGGTACGGGACCCTCAAAATAATATTCGACTAAAATCCGACATCAGAATATTGCACGATAACCGTCCCTTTTTCCGGGATAAAAAGTACCTATGTCCATTCCCGGGACTCAAAGTATCTCTATACCAAATTTCAGCAAAACCGGTTGTGTGGTTTGGGTGTGAAGAGGTAACAGACATACATACACACTTTCGCATTTATAATATTACTAGCTGACCCGACAGACGTTGTCCTGTCTTAACGATGATTATTTAATTCGAATTGGTATAATTAAGAAAACAATAGATTAAAATTAGTATCTTCATGCCAATATATCATCAAAATAGATTAATAAATAGTTTAAGTGAAAATCATAAAAGTTTATTGTGCGGGAACCGTACATTTTCCGGGACAAAAAGTATCCCTTGTCCTTTCCCGAGACTCAAAGTATCTCCATACCGAATTTTATAAAAATAGACTGAATAGTTTAGGCGAAAATCATAAAAGTTTATTGTGCGGGAACCGTACATTTTCCGGGACCAAAAGTATCCCTTGTCCTTTCCTGAGACTCAAAGTATCTCCATACCAAAATTTATCAAAATCGATTGAATAGTTTACGCGCAAATCATAAAAGTATATTGTGCAGTAACCGTACATTTTTCCTGGACAAAATGTATCCTATGTCCTTTTCCTGGTTCTAAGCTACCTCTCCACCAATTTTCAGCCAAATCGGTTTGTCCGTTCTTGAGATAAAAGTTTATTGGGCGGGAACCGTACACTTCCCGGGACAAAAAGTATCCCTTGTCCTTTCCCGAGACTCAAAGTATCTCAATACCAAAATTCATCAAAATCGATTGAATAGTTTACGCGCAAATCATAAAAGTATATTGTGCAGTAACCGTACATTTTTCCGGGACAAAATGTATCCTATATCCAATTCCTGGTTCTAAGCTACCTCTCCACCAATTTTCAGCCAAATCGGTTCATCCGTTCTTGAGTTATAAGTGGCGTAACTAACACAACTTTCTTTTATATAGGTACATATATAGATTATGGATTATCAAAATATTATGAAAAACAGTGAAACTGTAAGAGTTTCTTGAATTGCTACGGAATTCTTAAAATTTTCTTTTATAATTCTACTTAAGTCTATCTCAACTATAATTTTTACTTTGCATAAAATCTACATACCACAGATAACACAAAAATGTACTGCAAAATCCATGTTAGAGTTTATTTTTGTGAGCGTTTGCCAAGAAATTCTTATCTAAGCTGCTGTGTGTATGTATGTGTGTCATCGTTATGCACTGATAAGCCTATGTTAATGTTTATCTGTTATTTTAATTTTGTCAGGATAAAGGTTTTGTTTGAGTTTTGTGTCTTGAAAGAAAAGGAGTTTTTTGTTACGATACTTTTAAGAGGGTAAGAAATCTTGTGAATCATTTTTTTTATAAAATAAGGGGGCAAACGAGCAAACGAGTCACTTTATGGAAAGCAACTGCCGTCGCCCATAAAGACTCGCAACATTAGAAGAGCTGCAAGTGCGTTGCCGTATAAAAAGGGGATACACTCTCTTCTTAAAGCTTTGTAGGTCATCAAATCAATCAATCAAATCAGCCTATATTCGTCCACTGCCGTAAGTCGTATTAGTCTGGAAATGCTGGTACAGTATCAAATTTAAGTACCAAAGAAGTAAATACCTGGTTTTGTATAGTTATCAACAGCTGTGGGACTGGGCCTCAGCCAAAACGCTTTGGTTTATTTTACTGTTGCTATTGGGAATCAAACATTTTTTGATACTTTGTAATAATCGCAAACGCCATGTCGCTTGGCAAAGCGTTAATGTCAAATCCCATACATTTTCGACAGAAAAATAAGCTGTCAAACTATCGAACACTATTTGACTAAGCACCCAGTTCGGTATTCCATAAAAATGCAACAAATATGAAGCTGAACGTAACGAGATAACCCGCTATTAGCACAATTTGAATTCCACCACCACCCTGCCCTATATACGGATTTTAGGGTTCCGTTGTGATGGTAAATTTATCTATACTAATATTATAAAGAGGTAAACTTTGTTTGTATAATTGTAATGAATAGGCTCAAAACTACTGGACCGATTTTAAAAATTCTTTCACCATTCGAAAGCTACATTATCCACGAGTAACATAGGCTAAATTTTATTTTGGAAAAATAGGTTTTCGTTAGATATTTGAGTTTTGGTGTACAAAATCAACCAGAAAAGTTACTTATTTTGCGTACGCTGCTTAAACTATAAAAGATAGAACCATAAAATGTTCTTATTAGTTGTAGATCTTAAAAATTCCGCGACACACGTATCTATGTCGAGTGAGGCACACCAACCATTTTTTTATTAAAAAAATCTTGAATTTTGTCGGACTACATTTAAGCGCGTTTATTTTACTCATGCTATTAATCCTTATCGAAATAAATTATTTCGTCACTAAGTACAGTTTATGTAGATAATATTTGGTCTTAGAATGACTAAAATTGGGCGTTTGGTTTTGAAGTTATGGCGAAATTAAAATATTACGATTTCTACTGCACGGCCCGTTGCGAAGTGGGCGTCATCAAAAGCGGGGGTGCGCGTGCGAGATTTTAGATCTATAGCAATGTCCAGTGTCCACACTTCACACTGTGCACTTTCATCTTCAATTTTCGTCATCTTCTTTCATTCAACTGTCGTATTGGCGCATTCAATTATTATCTTAAATATTTGAAAATGCCTAAGAGAGCCAGGTCGGACGACTATGGCACCATACCTACTTATATTTTAGTCACTTCAATAAAAAAACATGGGCAAAACAACATTTGCCGGGACATTTTGGTAGTTTTTAACCGACTACTAAAAAGGAGGAAGTTATATCATGTTCATCTGTAACTCTCTATATTTTTTTTCGTCGTGTATGTAATATGTATTACAGGTTATTTGAACATAATAAAATGTTCCTATGTTCCATTCGGGTGTCCCTTGACACCTCTCAAGTTGTTGTTCTGCTTTTGAGATAGAAACTATTAACTGCCATCATTAGTTTAGCGCGGAACCCGTAGTCTCTCTAAGCTCTCGCTCCTGGCCCTCTCGCCTCACCGGTTCGTATAATTAGAGGGTTCCCCGCGAGTTGTGTGAGCCGCGGCCCGCGATACGTAACTATGTGTAATATGACTACTAACTATACGACGACGACTACACTGTGACGATGTTGAAATTTTTAAATTTGACGTATTATGACGAAAATCGTCGCTAAGGTTGTTGACTTGTTACGTGCTTGTTACCAACCGAATTTTAAACTATGACATATTCGCTGGTCGTGTTCCTCTTTGGTCGTATTGTTGTTTGTGTTTTGACACATGCGATTAAAATTGTCAGAATCCAATTTTGAAATCTTTATTTTAAATATTTAAAAATAAATTATATCAGCCAGCGCGAGGCACATTCCGTTCATAATCCTAGTGAAACCCGACGAATTTGACAGATATTGAAACCTGTCCGTTTCTTTGCAGTCGAACTACTGGTAGTTATGTCTATTGTGTAATTACTGTGTGGACCGCAAAACTGACAGCTCGAAGTATCGCATCGAGCCACTCGAAGGCTCGCATCGAGCCAGCTTGACGGAATTAAATGTATCGATTTAGAATAAAACTATCGAGCAATGCTGAATGTGTGGACGAAAGCCCGAGCCGCGGGTTTTGCTTGACGTTATTGCTCGATCGAGCTAAACCGTATGTAAGTACTTAGCATAATAGCTTTACCGCGGCAGTTGCTGAGTGCCACACGTATTATTTTTTTTTCAATGTTTCGATACTATTTACGGCACGACCAGAAATAAAGGAGATTCCTTTGTTATGATTTTGGTACCATCATTGTTTGGTTAAAATAAAGGAAAACGACGCTATAATATTAAAATCCATTCCGCGGTGCAATTCAATCAAATAAAATTGAACTTTTATGGAGTCATAAAGGTTTATGTTTGTGTGTGTGTGTGTATTTATGTTGTACGTGTAGTGTTTTTGGCTCGTGTTGAAATCACCTGTAGCCTGTGTGGTTTCATTGAGATTGGGTTGGAAAATATTTAAAAAAAATTAAAACGCATCGAAATGAGTGACCTGACAGAAAATAGGCTACTTGACCTATATTCAATTTTATTGAACAAATGCATATTTCTAGTAGAACTTGGCCTAGGAAACCGTATTTCACCCTTATTATCAAATAAAAGCTTATGATTGATAAATAAAGTCGATTTGAAAATATGATTTTATGAAAATAGGAATTGTACTGACGAAAACGCTTTTGCGGTACTTCCGATTGGAATGTGACGTCATCCTCCTACTAATTTAATATCTTTTATTTATCGCGCTCGCTATATGTAAGTTTATTTGTACATAAATAATAAGAATTATATATTTTCTTGAATAATTCAAATAAAACATCAGTTTTATATATATTATCTCCATTTATTGTAGACGGGAAATGAAATGGCCAAAACTTTTCTCCAAAAGTTTTCAACATTACAAATGATTTCTAATTTCTTATATAATTATTTTATAATTTTTGGGCACTTTTTGACTCGTACATTTAGCACATTAAAAAAAATCAATAAAGAGAGTTTAAAATACAAAGCGTATGACGTCACACTATGGCGGACAGTGTTTTCGGCGCCATTTAAGAGGCATATTTTTCAATAAACATTTTTATGGGTTTCTACTATGTAAAATATTAAAATATTCGTTTTTTTTTTTGTAAAAATGAATGATTATGAAGCGATTAGCATGAAGAAAAAAATTAGGTCAAGTAGCCTATTAGTAAGATTCGTAAGAGAATAGACTGCCGACGTGACGTAGGAACGAAAATGATGCCTCCATCTGCTGTGTCGTTTTATATATTCCTACCGGCAATTTTCGCAATGAATCGTTATTACGACATTCGTTTGTGGCACTGGAACCGTACATTTTTCCAAGATATAAACAATCCTGTGAGATAATATTTCAATCGATTCAGCAGTTTAAGTGCTAAAAGATAGACGGACACACTTTCGAATTTATAATGTTAGTATAGCTTGAAATGACTTGCATTAAGCCGGTAATGTTTTTTCAACTTTCCCACTCAGCTTGCAAGTCTAAATATAGAATAATGGACGCCGAGTTTTTCTTGTCGGTTCTCTCTCTAACTCTCCCAGTTTGTAAACGAATTACTGGCGATGAGGTAAAGTTTTATAGTTTGTGTTGTAAGGCTGCGTTTCCACCAGAGACGTGTTGCGAGGAATGTGTTTTTAATATCCAATTGAATCGCTGCGCTGAGTGAGGTTCACGTCAATGAAGCGATTCTATTGGTTCTCAAAAACACATTCCTCGCAATACATCTCTGGTGGAACCTAAGAGTTGGGATGGATAAATGTGGATCTATAGGCATCTTTTTATTTAACTGCGTTAAGGTTAAAAGGAGGGTTCTGTTTTCTGGCAGTTTATATTTAAGGCTTAGGGCCTGTTTCACCACTTTCTGATAAAATGCCGAATAGGCTATTCACAACTTTTTTGACAGATTCTCCATACTTGATCTGTCAAGTTATTTGGTGGATAGCCTATTCGTCACTTATCAGGAAGCGGTGAAACAGGCCCTAAATTTATAAATTATTCGTCTGTTAGCTCTAACGCTTTAATCGCTTAACCGATTATAATGGAATTCAGGATTGTTATAACTTATAAGAAATGTGAAGTGAATCAGATTATTGTCTGATGATGTGAATTTCAGAGTTAATTTCTTAATTATTTCTTCTTTTGTTGCAGGTAAGTTAAGATATTATTCACAAAGATAAAAGAGATTTTAGGCGAAAGGGGTAAGTGTAATCTTAAATCTTAACATAAATAAAATTATTGTAAGTTTTGAAACATGCGTCTATACCTGCAGCCTGCAGGATTATTCGAAATTTCCGTTCGTCTCGAAAACGAAAACTTGCGAATCAAATGTTTATAAGGCCCGTTCTTAGCCAGTGTTACGATACATCGAAACGATCAATCGCAAATGAGTAGCCGCCCTTAGGGCCAACCCACACGTATCTATATCTATACTTGTTATAAAACAGTCGCTTTTTTCCCTCATGTCCCTTTGTTTCCTTTAATCTTTAAAACTACGCAACGGATTTTGATGATTTTTTTAGTCATAGATAGCCCATTTATCGAGGAAGGTTCTAGATTTTATCACGCTAAGATTAATAGAAGCGAAGAAATAGAGGAAAATGTGAAAAAAACGGGGAAAATAATTTGAAAGGGCGACGCCGGGGCGGGTCGCTAGTTGTAAATAAACTGGACCATTCACACGTACCACAATTTGCAGTCGTTGTCGACCACTTGTGTGATACCGACCACAACGCAACCACTGGCGACAACGCAACCACGTCGGCATTTTGTCGGTACCACAACGCAACTACAAAAAGCTGCAGCGAGACCATTCACACGTAACCACTGCTCGACGACATTTTGTCGTTGCGATGTCGTGTGGTTGTGTTGCGTGTGGGTTGGCCCTTAGTTTATGATCAATACAAATGTAAAATCATAATCATTAATCATATTTTGAGGTATTCCTCCAAAACATGTTAATGCATTATAATTATTTTGTTGAACCCTATATCTAAGGTAATAAAGTCGAAATGTACTCCGTAAGTGTCTTGTACGATTTCCCTGTTAGTACACCAAGCGATCAGGAGTCAATGAGATGTGACGACGGCGATGATAACAACCAACTTTTTAATTAAATCCGGGTAGGGTTGTCACAAACTAGTTTAGAGATTTTTGAGATAAAGATATTCCCTTATTTTTTCTCATAATCAATAATAAATCCGCGTAGGGTTGTCACAAACGAGTTTAGAGGTTTTGAAAAAGCGTTTTTAACCGATTTTCAAAAAAGGAGAATGTTCCCTTTTTTGGATCGATATAATCGATAATTCGTAGAAACGAAAAGATGGGAGATATCTGCTACTGAGATATCTCCCATCTTTTTCTACCGCGCGACGCACGTGTATGGCTGCCATGCTAATTCGTCTTTACATCTTGAACTCCAGGAATGTAACTGTATTGTCCTGTCTTTTTTTGATATTAGGAAAAAAAATAAGAGTTACATTTTTGCGACTCAAATTAGGTTTTATCCTAGTTAAATTGCAAACTTAAATAGTTTCATATTTCAAAGCCAAAGCAAATTAATTTTAACTACCTTCTAGCGTTTAATTTATTTTATAACTGCATCGGTCGGTATATTTTCTGATACGTTTTCTTGAATCGAATTTCACTCAAAGATTTCCTTTTAAGATTTTAAAGACGATTCCGAGACGATAAATGCTCTGATGAAATCTCCACATGCCCAAGATGAACGTAATTAATTTAGAAATCTAGCCGGTGACAGCCCTGCGCCGCCGCGTGGAGCAAATGGCACCTTATCTCTAACGACGTAAAGTTTGTAATGGCTTGGGCGATTGTTTAATTAATGATAATATCGAAGATAAGATGAAGGCTGGGTTAGAAGTTATCTGGGCGATTATTTTTTGTCACCAGTCGTTGGGAAGTGTTACTGAAACGAAAATGAAGAGATTTGACGTGTCTGTCTGTATGTCTGTTTACTTGCAGTTTGTAAATGGTCGTTTATAAGTAGAGAGTATTTTTGCTCTATAATTAACTTAAGTCATATTGAATAGGCAATAATGCCTTGAATCTTGATTTAGTTAGTGATGCTACGCCGTAGCGCTAGTGTCATGCTACGCCGTAGCGCTAGTGTCATGCTACGCCGTAGCGCTAGTGTCATGCTACGCCGTAGCGCTAGTGTCATGCTACGCCGTAGCGCTAATGTCATGCTACGCCGTAGCGCTAGTGTCATGCTACGCCGTAGCGCTAGTGTCATGCTACGCCGTAGCGCTAGTGTCATGCTACGCCGTAGCGCTAGTGTCATGCTACGTCGTAGCGCTAGTGTCATGCTACGCCGTAGCGCTAGTGTCATGCTACGCCGTAGCGCTAGTGTCATGCTACGCCGTAGCGCTAGTGTCATGCTACGCCGTAGCGCTAGTGTCATGCTACGCCGTAGCGCTAGTGTCTTGCTACGCCGTAGCGCTAGTGTCATGCTACGCCGTAGCGCTAGTGTCATGCTACGCCGTAGCGCTAGTGTCATGCTACGTCGTAGCGCTAGTGTCATGCTACGTCGTAGCGCTAGTGTCATGCTACGCCTGTCAACACTTGCACAAGCATCTTTTTATTAGATTAAGGGCCTGTTTCACCGCTTCCTGATAAGGCTATCCACTACTTCATTTGACAGATGGAGTATGGAAAATCTGTCAAATAACCCTATCGGGCACCTTATCAGAAAGCGGTGAAACAGGCCATAAATTATCAATGTGCCGATAAGTGCCGACTGGACGTCAAAAAAATGAGTTCTGCTATCGTGTATCACACGTCTCTATTTATCACGCAGTGTTACTGATAGTGACATCTCGCTTGCTCAGGCCTTTGTTTCTCTATTCCGCTAGGTATACTAACTTTATGGTTAGTAGCACTACATCTTTGTATTTTGACTTATTTTTATAGTGATGACTTTATTGAATAATTTTTCAAGAAATTTACATTCCGATAACCTATATTCATCCGAATAACCTATTTTCAGTACTTAACTCGACGAACGTAGTTACCAATAATTTCATTTCTGTACAACAAATTGCGATATTCTTTGTTATTTCTCTGCCGTTCCGCTCAAAGTAACTTCAATTGTATAATAATCTACTTATGAAACGAAAAAGTTGGATGAATGTATAATGTATTAATTTTATTTATATGATACATGAAAAAGTTGGATTATATGGTGAATCGTTAGATATTCGTTATTTTGGTATTTACCTAAAAGTAAGACGTCTAATCTGCTAAGTAATCTCACAACATTACAGGCTTGATAGGCCATATTGATGATGGTTTCAATACAGTAATTATACAAATTTTAAACTTCAACATCGTATTATCATAATATACCAACAATCAAATCTTATATATAAAATTTCCCTGTCACAATGTTAGTTACCGTACTCCTCCGAAACGGCTTGACCGATCTTTATGAAATTTTATATGCATATTCAGTAGGTCTGAGAATCGGCCAACATCTATTTTTCATACCAAAAATTATTTATATGGCAAAACAACGTTTTCCGGGTCAGCTAGTCAATATATATAATTAACCCATCAGTCGTGGCAAAACGAGACACAATAGCTTTTTCATTGTTATCGCGGCCGGATGTGGCCGCTTGGGGCTTCATGAATTAATAACCATAATGTTTACAAGGGGTTTTTACAATAAACAGTCTCCCAAACTAGGCAAGGCATGTCCTATGGGGGAGTTTAAAAGAGTAGGTACAAGTATAAGTATTGCGGCTAACAACAACAGAAAACAAAATACTTTATAACAAGTATTCCTTTTCGTCAGAAGTCCTAAGATCGTTTTTCGATCGGTTTCGTTTGCCTGTATAAGAATGTTCTGATGATCTAGACTGGATCAAAGTTGTATAATTATATTATTGGATTTAAGTTGTTAATAAAATCATCGTCCACTTGATGACGCCCGCAACTCTGTTTCGCCAAAATTCGTTTATCGCGCGGGAACCGTACATTTTTCCGGGATAAAAAGTATCCTATGTCCTTTCCCGGGTCTCAAAGTATCTCTATGCCAAATTTCAGTAAAATGGGTTAAGCGGTTTGAGCGTGAAGAGGTAACAGACAGACAGACACACTTTGGCATTTATAATCTAGCAATATGCGTTGTGTGGCAGCGATACAAACAATTATTGTATTAGCTGGCTATCATGTTTTAAATAATGTAGGAATTTAATTAAATTGTATGTGGTATTTGAAGTGAAATACATGTTGTAATGCATAATTAATTTTTATGTTTGTCGTTTGAAAAATGTGAATGCTTATTATGTTATTAATTATTATTTATTATTTTATTAAATAGTTGAAAGTTTTAAAGAAAATGACGTGTTGTTTAATATTAAGTATTAAAATATAATAAGATTCAAATTACAAGTTTTTAGGGTTTGATAGTCAATTGGCAATAAACGGAACCCTTTTATATAGATTCGGTATGTCTTTTTGTCTGTCTGTCCATCTTTTTTGCTTTATGAAATACTTTTTGCTTTATAATAGTACGGAATCCTTGTTGTAACCTTAAAGTGCTGGTTGCATTTGTACCTGAGAAGTTTGGCTCATTTAGATTTGCTTAGTATCGTCTCGTAACGTTGCCATGTGATCTGACCCTTAGTGTGTCAATTCCACCACCTCCTAAAGGCGATACAAACGACGGGTGTCGTGTGTATCACTAACGACGCGGCGTTTCGCCGACTCACCTCCGAGGTGATAACAGAGATTTATCATTTTGGGCGTAGGGTTGGCACAAATTGAAAAGCGAATTTAAAGTAATAATATTATTTTCTTTCATTGATTTTGAAATGTTTTGTTAGAAATTAAAACATAAAATATATAAATGTAATCTTAACAATATTATCACGCTTCCCGCTGTCTCGCTATATAAACAAAATATTAATTATTTCGCCAGAGGACTCATTACATTTAAACAGTAATTTAAGTGTATTTGCTTAGTTATGCCTCCATACTTAAAATCTTTATATTATGACGGATGGAGAGGATATTCCTCGTATAGTTTTATCACTGAATACGTAGAAAATTAGACATGTATCTTGGTCTTTCCTCCACTGTGGTAAGATATTATCTATCAGTCGACAACCCTACTCTCTCCCACCCTCAATACCTGCCGCGTATTTTGACGTGCGCATTAATTTGCAGCGTCGTCGTGTTTCTCAGGAATCAGGAGTTATTTTTATCGCGATTCGCGGTCTCGTAAGCCCTGGGTAGTGGGTACTCGGTCAAATTGTATTCGATAGGTTTTGAGGGTGTACATTGATGGAACGGTTGCTTATAGCTTATCACGTAAGAGTAGATGCCGAACATTATAACTTACATTTTACATACGATTTTGAAATGCAAATGCACGCCCAATGTGAGAAGTTAGATATCGTATCGTGATTTGATATATATCGCTTCAAATGACATGGCGTTTGCGATGCGTCCTGTCAAATCCATATATTTTTTATATCAAAACTTTGATATGGGAACTGTTAACCGACTTCTACAAACGGGAGGTTCTGTGTTAAGTCCTGGATATTTGAGAGTGGCTTTAGATGTTGTTCCATTGCGGAAATAAAGAGAACCGTATATTTCCTTCAGATTCAAAGAGTGCGGTTTTGTCAATGAAATATGTATCTTCTTGCTTGGTAAATAAAGTTCATGTTATGCAGCTCCGCGTCGTGTCATATCTCGTTTATTATCCTAAGTAAAATATTAATCTTAAAATTATTTTGTCCTTCCAATTGCCTACTTGCCAACTTTCGTAAAAGAAAAAAACACAACCTAATAAAAGATATGGTGCTTAATCTTTTTGGCATAAAGTCAAGTGTGTTAAGTGTTTTTCCTTATTTCATGAGTAGATGACCCGGCAAATGTTGTTTTGCCATGTGATATTAGACGGATGGTTGCTAAGTAGATGACCCGGCAAATGTTGTTTTGCCATGTGATATTAGACGGATGGTTGCTAAGTAGATGACCCGGCAAATGTTGTTTTGCCATGTGATATTAGACGGATGGTTGCTAAGTAGATGACCCGGCAAATGTTGTTTTGCCATGTGATATTAGACGGATGGTTGCTAAGTAGATGACCCGGCAAATGTTGTTTTGCCATGTGATATTAGACGGATGGTTGCTAAGTAGATGACCCGGCTAATGTTGTTTTGCCATGTGATATTAGATGGATGGTTGCTAAGTAGATGACCCGGCAAATGTTGTTTTGCCATGTGATATTAGATGGATGGTTGCGGGCATCATCTGGTTTATAAAATAACGAGCTTTTGCCCGCGGCTTCGCTCACGTTAAAAAGTATTATTATATACTAATTTTATCCCCTATTATAACTCCTTGGGGTTGGAATTTATCAAAATCCTTTTTTTGCGGATGTCTACGTCATAACATCTGCCAGCATGCTAAATTTCAGCCCGATCCGTCCAGTGGTTTGGGCTGTGCGTTGATAGACCACCATGTCAGTCAGTCACCTTTGAGTTTTATTTAAATAGACTTTTAATGGAATGTCCCATGAATTAGTTATGAAACTCGAACAAAGCTATGTCATATAGTCATATAGTAGGTCACAAAATATGCCGTATTGTATGTCATTATATGTCATTGTTTGAAGCTACATTAGCTCATAGCTGGTTGTAACAGTTTCCTCGCCGGAAGTGTTGTGTTGCTAATGCGTCCGACATCATCGTGTTTCCGTCTCGCGTGACGGACAGACGGACAGACAGTTATCTATGTATTTATGACGGACAGACGGCCAGATAGTTATCTATATAGTTGTGACGGAAAATATGACATTATACTCATACAGTATCGTTGTGGTGAGTACTGAGTAGCCAAGTGCAAGTCGGACTCGCGCACCGTGGGTTCTGTACCATAAAATGTCACTTTGTGTATGGGATATTTAAATATTTATTTAAGGGGAGGGGTGGATTATTACTTTCTCTCCAACGCCGCGCCGGCGGTCTAAACTTTGCTTCTACAAGCGCGGTATCGCAAAATATCATTGACTTTTCATATCGCTATCGACATTTTCGAATGCAACTCGACTAAGTGCCCAGGTGTTCATAACTAGTCTAACTCCTTCTGCAGCCCTTGCAGTTACTTCCATTAAAGTAATTTGAGGCGCATAAATGCAATGTCTTATAACTAGTCTAGTAAGAACTCTGTCGCCATTACCTATGCTATCCAATTTTTGTCCAACGGCATGCAATTGCATATTCTAAACCTTACAACCTAATCTAGGTTTTACAAACGTACTGGCATCTAGGTTTTAGATTTACCTAGGTAGCCTAGTCCACTCTGGACATAATAGAATTTGGGATGTCTTTCAGTTTGTACAAAGTGCCCTAGCGAGAGGGTTTTAAATAATTTTGTTTGTATGGAGGTAAGGCTGAAACTACGACTGGAAAATAGTTATTTTGCATGTGAAATAACTCTTATGTGGACCACATAGGGTTCAAAATAGTAACTATAGCTGGATAGCTGGCTCTTTGGTTGAGAATTATTTTACATCTTAAATGACTCTTAAGTTAAGGGCATAGGGTTTAAAATAGTTGCTTTGGCTGCTCCTGCATCTTAGATAGTTTGCATCTGATATGACTCTTATGGCAACCACATAAGGTTTAATATAGATGCTCTGAACAGGTTAGGCTTACCAGATAAGGATGTAACTACGGTAAGAAGTTTGCATCTGAAATACCTCTTATGTCAACCAGATACGGTTTAAGTTTGTACCTTTGAAGAGGATGTATGTAAGTGACTTTATTATTCAAAGCCTGCAAGTCAACTTTGGACTAAATCTATTTGTTAAGTTTGGATTTGTTTTGAACTGAATGTAAACAAGAGATTGAAGCCACATTGGTTGGGTAAATGTTAAAGTCGCATCGGAACACGTGACCTGACCCCCTAGACAAGTGGCAAGCGATTATCGTAAACGCTAACGCCACAAAATGTATGCGATTTGACATAAGTCATCGCTTCGCTAGCGTATACTAATGTCAAGTCCCATACATTCTGTAGCGTTAGCGTTAGCGTTTACGATGATCGCTTGCTGCTTGTCTAGGGGGGCTGATCGAAAATTCGTAAGACGTAGGGAGTGTAGTTGGCGCTGCGTAGAAGAGGAAGTCTTTCTTTCACGGAAAAATTAGGGTGTGTGTCATCAATCATCATAGAAGCGTACAAGTCAAAAGTGACTTTTTCAGCGCTTGCTATTTTCACAGTGAATGCGAAAGTATTTCCGTCTGTCTGTCACCTCTTCACGGAAAAATGTACGGCTCCCGAGCGATAAACTAATATTGGCGCACCGGAGTTGCGGTCCCTTAGGGTGTTTCCACTGAAGCGGAGCGGAGCTTAGCGGTGCCCGAATTAACCAATCGTGCTATTCCAGCGGTGTGACAGCGTAGCGGAGCAAAGATTTCGAGCATGGTGATTGGTCAATTAGGCACCGCTAAGCTGCGCTCCGCTTCAGTGGAAACGCAGCCTTAGAATGTACAACTAGTTACTTACAAGATACTAGATAGTCATCTATACTGTACTCGGCGAAACATGGCGGTAGCGGTAAATGACTCCCTGTCATACGTCAGTACTTAGCATAAGGGACACATACATCATACACACCCTATAGTATAATCACATTGTCTTGTTACATCCTGTATAGAGTTACCTGTTTAGTTTGAAAATAAAATTTCCATCTACAGTGCATACTGCAGGGACAGTGATATGCTTGAACAATGCAAGATTTGAACGCCTTGTTTGGATGTCTGTATGTTTGAGCAAATATTATTATGAGACGGTGGTGATAGGGTTGTCGAATGCGAGAAAATGGAGGAAAATATTTATTTTTGTAGAAATTGGAGTTTTGTATTGAAACCTGCTAGCAAAACTGCAAGAAATAAAAAGTTATGGTTTGAACAATAATTAGTAAAAGAAGAAAATAAGAAAGGACGGAGTCCACAGAAATAAATCAAGATAGAACGGCTAAGCGGGTGGAGTACGCGTGTTTCAATCTTGCACAAGTGGGCAAGATTCGTTGAACGTTATTCAGTCATCGCGCACGTCTCGACTTGATTACACCGGTGGTTGTGCGAAAATGCCTCATTGTACAGTGTCTAATAGTAAAAGGAGGTATTTCTTTCCACGTGTAAGTTATTTGTTCTAACTAAAATCAAAGCAAAAATTGACACGCGCGATTCCTTGGCAACTCACGCGCGTCGCCGTTCTATCTTGATTTATTTCTGTGACGGAGTCTATACCAATTTTTATCATGTAAGCGTGAAATGATAGGAGACAGACAGTTAATATACTCTTATTTTAAACTTTTTTCATGAATAGAAATGTTTTTAATATAAGATTTCACCAATAAGTGAAATCTTCACCAAATATTATGTTCAAGGGAAAAGCAAAGAAATATTATTATTTTTAACAAAAAATTAAAACCGACTTCCAAGGTAAAAACAATATTAACATTAATATGAACTAAAAAGTATTAAATAATTTTTGCTATCTAATAGTGCCTTTTTCCGAATTCGGCTAAACCTTGACTATTTCTGTACTCAATCTTCATTATTTTGAAGTCGGTACCAGATAGCTGAATCTTCAGTCCTCTGACAGAATATTTGAAACTTTTGGAACTGGCACCGACTTCAAAATTATGAAGATTGAGTAGGTACAGAAATAGTCAAGGTTTAGCCGAATTCGGAAAAAGGCACTATTAGATAGCAAAAATTATTTAATACTTTTTAGTTCATATTAATGTTAGTATTGTTTTTACCTTGGAAGTCGGTTTTAATTTTTTGTTAAAAATAATAATAATTTCACTCTTTTTAGTTACACTAGTAGGTAAACCTTCGCGTATATTTTACGTATCTTATTACACAGTTCACACTCACAAAATAATATATTATCAGTAAAGTGAACATATTGTGCTAAGTAATTAAACAATTTTAATACTTCAAACTCCAAGCGGTCACCGGCGATTGCGATAACAATAGAAAGGCTATTGTGTCTCGTTTTTCCACGATCCAAGGATCTATCAGATAAAAAATTGTATAAACTTGCATAGGATGTAGCGTAGCTACTCATCTAATATATAAAATTCTCGTGTCACAGTTTTCGTTGCCATACTCCTCGGAAACGGCTTGACCGATTCTCATGAAATTATGTGACCATATTGTGAGGATATTGGTCTGAGAATCGGCCAACATCTATTTTTCATACCAAAAATTATTTAAATGGCAAAACAACGTTTGCCGGGACAGCTAGTAATATAATATAATATTATCATAATTATTGACAGCTGTTCTTGTAATCAATTTTTCGAATTCAATTTCAAATCCATTCAAATCGATACTTAGTGCGCCATCTATCGATTAATAAGTATAACTAATTAAAAAGACACTTAATGACTTTGTTTTGTTTAAATGCTCTTTTTAAAATAACTTTATTTTAATTCTATATTTTGTCTATTAAAATTTTATAAAGTAGTTAGTATTACTATACTAACTACTTTATAAAATCGAGATCGAATACTTTCGATCTGTATATAAAGTAGTAAAGTATAAAGTAAAGCGATACCGTCGCCTCCGCGGTGCTGACCGCCGTGTATATTTAAACAAAGTGTTGTTATACAGTATAAAATTATTATTATTATTAGTATATCCACACCTATGCCTTGTACTATTATCTATTCTGTGCCATGAGACATTGGTGACCTTAACACGACGTGGTAATGATGAAGACGATGATGATGATGATGATGATGATGATGATTATGATGATGAATATGAGTTGCATAGTAGCATATGCTTTCTGTTCTTAAAACAACGCCGAAACTCCCAAACGTGTATCAATAAGGAGTCAGGAGTTCTCTCAGCATCTTCGAAACCATGGTATACCTTGACCCAATATTTGACTTTTTGGTAGCATATTCTTAGTACACTTCACATAAAACCAAAATCACCATATGTTTCCATATAAATTTCGAGGAGTTCCCTCGATTACTCCTAGATTCCATCATCAGGTCACCACTTTGTGAACATGGTACCAAATTGGAGTAAAACCAAATACAACAAAGCAAAAATTTCGAAAATCGGTTCACAAACGGCGGAGTAATCGTTGAACATACAAAAATAAAAAAAAAAAAATAAAAAAATAAAAAAAAATATATATCCACAGCCGAACATATAACCTCCTCGTTTTTTGGAAGTCGGTTAAAAATAATAAATGTGGCACTCGGCGACTGCCGCGGTAAAGCTATTGCATTGCTCTTATCAACTTATGCACTTATAATTCGTTTAGTCGCACGCACATACCGTGCCGAAGTCTCGCAACGCCGCATCGACCGGCAGTCCGAGTCGGCGTTAGGTTATTTCGTTACGTAATTTCTTAAATCGGTCGACGCGCTCAAAGCCCGCGATAAAAGCTATGCAAGCTTAAAAATATTTTTAATCCGTTGGCAACCCTGTTCTAATCGACGAATTCTTCGGGATATTTTGTTGTCTACCTCCGCGGCACGTAATGTAAGACGGTGCACTATGTTATGTTGGTCCATTATATTCGCGAATATTCGTATTCTAATTTAGGACTATACTGTACTCGGCGAAACATGGCGGTAGCGGTTATTGACTCCAAAACTTGTCATTTTCTATATAAACCGCGATTGACAATGGACTAGGAACATCTGACACTTAATTGTCAATCGCGGTTTATATAGAAAATGACAAGTTTTTCACAGGGAGTCAATGACCGCTACCGCCATGTTTCGCCGAGTACAGTATAGCAAGCGTGGATCACATGAGTCATGAGTCATGACAGTGTATTTATAGTGACAGTAAATCACTCAGTGTGTACATTGTGTTGGAAATGTCAGCGGAGATGCACGACGCGGAAGCGCTATACATACTAATAATGTATGTCTGTCCGTCTGTTATCTAATATTAATTGTTGATACTATTTTGATGTTCTTGTTACTTGGGTCCCGGGAAATTATGAAGGATGAGTTTTTTGTGGAACATGTAATGTTGCCGCGCCATAAACGAATTTGCGACCAATCTAATATTATAAATCGTGTCTGTCTGTCAATCAATCAATCAATCAATCAATCAATCAATCAATTAATCAAAATCATTTATTTGTCAGTCCTCTTTACGCCCCAACCGCTCAACCGATTCTACTGAAATTTGGTATGGAGATACATTGAGTCCCGGGTAAGGACATTTATAATCCGCAAAAATACTTTATATCCAGGAAAAATGTGCGGTTCCCGCGTGAGAACGATTTTTGGTGCAAGGGAGTTGCGGGCGTTACTTCAAGGATTTGGGAACGAAGTACCTTATCGCGCGTTTGGCGTAAAGAAGGCTAGACAGAACGATATTTGACCTCAACACTTTTTATTAGTACCTGCATGGTAGGGGCAGAGGGCGTTGATAGTATTCCTGGGCGTCGATAGATGGGGTTTTTTTTTATAATTATTTGAGTGTTACATACAGGTTTTTTAAACATAAGAAATAACTTCGTTCCATTCGGGTGTCCCTTGACACCTCTCAAATTTTTTCATCCCGAAAAGTTTTGTTTCCGAATTCTACAAATGAAATTCGTATTAAGACATACGAGACAAAGAAAATTTCCAATTATATAAAGCATTTTCCGACTGGCTCTCCAGTTTTCAGTTTTTCCATTCTTCGTCCAACGACAATAAGAAAGTTTTGCGTTAATTAAAAAACTTCCATTCCTTATGAATAGTTTAAAGTTACTGCGATACAATAGTTAATTTTTAACTGACAGTTAAGTAAATCTCTTATATCTCTATAATATATATATATATATATATATATATATATATATATATATAAAAGAAAGTTGTGTTAGTTACGCCACTTATAACTCAAGAACGGATGAACCGATTTGGTTGAAAATTGGTGGAGAGGTAGCTTAGAACCAGGAATAGCACATAGGATACATTTTGTCCCGGAAAAATGTACGGTTACTGCACAATATGCTTTTATGATTTGCGCGTAAACTATTCAATCTATTTTGATGAATTTTGGTATGGAGATACTTTAAGTCTCGGGAAAGGACAAGGGATACTTTTGGTCTCGGAAAATGTACGGTTCCCGTACAATAAACTTTTATGATTTTCGCCCATACTATTCAGTCTATTTTTATGAAATTCGGTATGGAGATACTTTGAGTCTCGGGAAAGAACAAGGGAAACTTTTTGTCCCGGAAAATGTACGGTTGCTGCACAATAAACTTTTATGATTTTCGCTTAAACTATTTAATCTATCTTGATGAAATTTGGCATGAAGATACTAAGTTTAATCTTTTGTTTTCTTAATTATACCAATTAGAATTAAATAATCATCGTTAAGACAGGACAACGTCTGTCGGGTCAGCTAGTTTTTAATAAAAGCTGGAGTGATTTCCGACACGGCTTGTTTAAGTTTCATAGTGTATTATTTTTTACATGGCATTAAACAAAGTGGATTCCAACTTTCTGTCTATAATTAATATGCTTAGTCCTGTGTAACCACACAAAGGATTCAGGTTCGACATAATACATGCATCCGCGGCGCGCAAACGCCTTTGTCCGGTACACATCAATTATTGTTTCGTGTTTGCATCACAAGCAATTGTTTGTAACGATTTATTTAAATAATACATACATTCTTGTCATCTCGCATTGTTACCGCCAAATCTCGGATCTTTGCCACTAGCGACGCGGCCGCTAAAAATTCAAATAAAATGCTACTTTATGACATTAGCTATAAGTACCATTTTCTACTGACATTTGCGTGGCGACCGACGCTGCCGCCGGCGGCGGCGTAAAAGCTAGTAGTTTGAGTAAAATGAAACCTATCGCCCATGTCATAAAGTGGCATTTCGTTTGAATTTCGTCGGTCGCGGTCGCTCGCGGCAAAGATCCGAAAGCCACCTTTGTCTAAACGTACACCTTGATTACGTCCGCAATGTCAAAGGCATACAAAATACGGACGGAACGCGACGTAATAGTGTGTCATCGGTAATTTAAATTAATACATTGCAGGTGGAACCATGCGGAATTCACGCCGCGTAACTTCGGCCTAGTGTGTTTAAATACTTAGACACTCTTTTTAATGACGGGGCTTTGAAATTTCAGTCTCAACGTGCCGAAAGAGAAATTCAGTATGTTTTAGATTTTTACTATACTTAATTAAATATGAATAGTTGCAACCGTTGCGCTGACATTATCTAGATAAATGCACAAGACTACCCCATCTAAAGTACAACATCAACCCAACATTTCTCTATCGGAAAACGCCGATGCATGTATCCGCTATCGGACAGATGAAGATAAACGACAGTCCTCTGTGGGGACGTGACGGGTCGCCACGCTGACTGCGCTCTGCAAATCCATCTTCGATGTCCAGAGACGATTGAAACCAATTTATTCTTTGGGTACTTTTATTGTTAAACTTGCTAATGCCAGCAACTTAATTGCAACAAAATTCGCTGATCGCGCGGGACAGTACAGTTATCCGGAATCAAACTAAATACAGTAATACTATATGTACTAATATTGTAATCTCTCGGGACTCAAAGTATCTTATCCTAACAAGCCCCATAAGATCACCGGTGATCGCGAAAACAATAGAATAACAATAGATTTCCAAGAATCCGCGATCGAAGGATACCAAATTTCATTGAAATCGGTTGGAGTTTGGGTATGAACGTGAATCTTCATGTTTAGTGTGAAAATATGAATAGATTGCGAATATATTTTGTTGATGCCTTAATATAAAAGGCGCTTATAATCTCCTTAATTCCATCTAATCTCCCTCACAATCTGTTGTTAAAATCAATGTTGAGTCTTCATTATAATGACGTCATAATCAGGGTGATTATTTTAATCTGTTCTTGCTTAAGATGTCTAGGGATTAGGATGTTTAAGATGTTGAGAATATATTATTTTATATAAATAATCTGCTGCTTTACATTACATAATGTTATGTACTTAGACGTTTACAATATTGTAAAGGTGCCACCTCACCGCGAGCTTGTAATGTAACATTAAATATTCAACTTTGAGCATTACATTACAATAAGTACTATCTCCCTGGCTGACGAGCATTCGCGTGTAATGTAACATTCGACTTCATTTCATAGCTAGTTGATGTTACAAGTTGTATCAAGATATTACACACTGTATCATTACAAGGTGCGCATTGTAATGCTCGACTCTGTAACGTTACATTACCAGCGAATGCTCCCGCAGCACCTATACAGAAAATTTGGCTAACTGTGAGTCTTGCGCACTAAGGGTTCCGTACCATAATAAAGTAAAATGGGTTAACAAAATTGCAATAATAACTCATTCTGTCTTTTGTTTCAGGTAAGTGTCACCAAATGAAAATTTTGTCCTGAATACTAAGTGGCTTAGTTTAATAAGTATCTTTTTGATGGTAAGTTTTTTTTTTAGTATCATAATTTCCTGCTGCTATTTAATTGCAGCAACATTGTATCTTTATTCAAATTCTTGTTACTTTTAATTTCATTGTTCTCCATGTACTTTTTTTTTATTGCTCTCTTTCTTTTCTTCCTCCTTTACAGCCTCGATCCATTCTCTTTAGCTATAACTCTATATACTTCTTCAGCGTATTCCATGAATCGTCTTCTCTTTTTATCGTTATCTAGGATCGTTCTGATAGTTTCTTCTCTTATTTCCATACCAAGTCTTTGCTCACAGTCGAAGCGTTTCTGACAAAATCTTTGACATTCAGTAAGTATGTGGGTAATTGTTTGTGGGGTTTCTTCGTCACAGGAGCAAAGTATGATGATGGTAAGTTATAATATTTTAATACCTTCGTAGGGACTCAAGTGATTAGAGTTTAACTTGTTGCTCAAACTCTTCCCAATTAGGTATTATATTATTGTGAAGATTATTTTCGTCACAGGTTAAAATATTCTCGCATAATAAGGTTAAGAAGAATACTTTTTCTTGCACTTAAAGAATACAACCTTTTCGTAGCACCGCCGTAGCAGTCACGTAGAGGGTCTACGACGTAGCGGTGCTACGACGTAAGCAGCTGTTGTTATGTTTTATTGCTACGTTTTCGTAACTTAAATTAATTTAAAATATGAGACATTCTTGCAATGGGGATTGTCCATTTTTTTTTAATTTTGCTCATTACAAAAACATTTCGAGGAATAAGGTCAGTGATCGTTTTTCTGCATATAAACGAAAAAAATACCCATTAGTTACTTATATTTTTGAACAAATATGTTTAACCTTAGTTTGACCTTCAATGGCGTTAAATTAGCAATAAATTCGACCAACATTACGTTTCGAACTTTTGGTAAGCTCCTCGTATCAGCTTTCATATAATGAGAACTTATATTCGACGAACCAGCCATTATAAATAAGATTGAAAGGAAAAAAAACATACTGCAGAGGTCAATTGGCCGCCGATGATGACGTCACAACGAAACTTTAAAAATTTATTGAGAAAAAACTAGCCAATGAATTTCAAAATTATTTAATTTATATTCTTAAAATACCCTATTTTAACGAAAAAAAAAATAAAAAGTACATGTGATTTTTTTTGGACAATGCCCATTGTCATATTACACAAACAAAATAAAATTGAAGATTGGTGAGTGTGTATCTTTTGTTACTTATTTTTATTTTTAATGAATTATTTTAATAATTTAAACTTATATCTACTAATAATTAAATTATCAACACGAAAATGTGTCTGTTGTCTGTATTCCTTAAGTACCCCGCAAACGATCAAATTTGTTCGACAAACATGTTTGATGTAGGTAATTTACGTTTTCATCAAACAGCAGCGCAGACGAACAAACGTACATCAAACAAGTTTGTCAAACAATGGGAATTGTCCAAAAAAAATCACATGTACTTTTTATATTTTTTTTCGTTAAAATAGGGTATTTTAAGAATATAAATTAAATAATTTTGAAATTCATTGGCTAGTTTTTTCTCAATAAATTTTTAAAGTTTCGCTCTGACGTCATCATCGGCGGGCAATTGACCTCTGAAGTATGTTTTTTTCCTTCCAATCTTATTTATAATGGCTGGTTCGTCAAATGCAAGTTATCATTATGTGAAAGCTGATACGAGAAGCTTACCAAAAGTTCGAAACGTAATGTTGGGCGAATTTATTACTAATTTAACGCCATTGAAGGTCAAACTAAGGTTAAACATATTTGTTCAAAAATATAAGTATCTAATGAGTATTTTTTTTGTTTATATACAGAAAAACGATCACTGACCTTATTCCTCGAAATGTTTTTGTAATGAGCAAAATTTAAAAAAAATGGATAATCCCCATTAGCTAGAATCGGTTTGAGATCATGAGAACTTGTTTGACAAATACAGCGGAACACGTTCAAACACGTTTGTCAAACGCTACGCAAATGCAAATTTTCTTCGAACAGGTCAAACATGTAGTTTGTTTGACAAACGATTCAAACAAAGCTGTACAGTGTACACTATCAAACTGTTTGACAAACACGTAAAATTTGACAAACAGTTTGATCGTTTGCGGGGCTGAACCGATTAAGATGTTTGGTATGCAGATACTTTTGAAGTGAAAATTTCTTTAGCGGCGTTGAGCACTTTTGTGGGATGGATAAAAACTGTGAAACTCGCGTCAGTTTCTCGTGCTGATCGAAAAACTTTGGAAAAACCGTAAGATGGTTGAAGAGTAATGTTTTGTGTCGAACTCGAACTCGAATAATTGATTGTAAGGGTTTCAATTAATAAAAAGAATCGATTTTTTAATAATCGATTTTCATAAAAAATGGGTTAAAAATGCACAACATTAATAATCAAGTTTTCACTTCTGCCGGCACTCCCGGAGTGCAACCCGTTTTTTTGTCCCGGGAAAGGACGTATAGCATAGTTTTTTCGACAAATTTAAATTTGTGCATTTCCGTTGCAAGAAATATCTGGAAATATATATGACAAAACAACGTTCGCCGGATCAGTTAAATGTAAACGCAGGTTATATTTTAACCGGAATAACAGAGTAAACCGCTAGTTTAATATGTTAAAGACGGTGAGGTTCGTAGTTAACTACACAGAGTTGTAAATTACTAACATCGCTATAGATATATGAAGCGTAGACATGGCTACAGCGGATTAGTCTTGCGACAGCAATGCGACAGGCGTTTGAGAGGAGATACTGTGCAAGTATCTACTGTTTATTGAAAAAATAAAACAACTGATAAATGCTGTAATAAAACAGCTGATAAATGCTGTCAAACGCCAGTCGCGATGCTGTCGCAAGATAAGTATGTATTAATAGCACTAACGATATTATTTTATTTTAAGTACAGTTAAATGTAAACATAGGTTATATTTTATCCGGAATAACGGATAACCGCTAGTTTAATATTATGTTAAAGACGGTGAGGTAGTTAACTACACCGAGTTGTAAATTACTAACATCGTTGTAGATGTAGATAGAGTAGACATGGCTACAGCTTTAGACCAGCTGGTTCCTACGACAGCAATGCGATAGTCGTTTGACAGAAGTAAGTTGCACAGTATCTAAGGTTTGATAAAAAACATACGAAATTAAAAAAAAAACAGCAAATACATGCTGTTAAATGCCTGTCGCATTGCTGTCGCAAAATAATGACACTAACGATCTTATTTCACTTCTACTATATAAATAAAATAAAATAAAAAATGTTTTATTTCTGAGTAAAGAATCCAATTTTTTCAGAATGTCTACCTGATGCCTACCACCGGTATAATTAAATGTAAACGCAGGTCACATAATATATTACATTACATTGTATTACATCGCTGTAGATAGCGTTGACATGGCTACAGTTTTAGACCAGCAGGTTCCTGCGACAGCAATGCGACAGGCGATTGACAGAAGATATTGAACAGTATTTACGGTTTGATAAAAAAAATCATACGAAATTTTGAAAAAAACAGCAAATACATGCTGTTAAACGCCTGTCGCATTGCTGTCGCAAAATAACCACACTAACGATCTTATTTCACTATCTACTATAGTTAAATGTAAACGCAGGTTATATTTTAACTGGAATAATAGACTAAACCGCTAGTTTAATATGTTAAAGACGGACCGGACGGTTGTGGGGTAGTTAACTACACAGAGTTGTAAATTACTAACATCGCTATAGATGTAGATAGCGTAGACATGGCTACAGCTTTAGACCAGCAGGTTCCTGCGACAGAAATGCGACAGGGTTTTGACAGCAGATATTGTATAGTATCTGACTGGCTGTCGAAATTTCGTATGCAAAATTCCTTAGATGGCCTTCTATCAACGATCTGTTCACTTCCTTGCTGATATTATAAATGCGGAAGTATCTCTGTCTGTTACCTTTTCACGGACAAACCGCTGCACCAATTTTGCTAAAATTTGGTATGGAGATACTTTGGGTCCGGGAAGTTTGTTCCCACTTTTGTTATGTTTGATAAGAGTTTTTTGGCGCATCATCTAGCTTATTACTCGAAGTTCTCAAAGTAACCCCATAACAAATTTAATTTTTTATTTGGCTTAAGGTCACAGCATACATATCAAGTCGGGAAAACGATCGGCGCCGTATCGCCTCGAGCCGTTCAATGTTGTTAGGTTGACGCCTAGTTGACGCCTGGTTGACGCCTGCTTGACGCCTGGCTGACGCCTAGTTGACGCCTGGTTGACGCCTAGTTGACGCCTGGTTGACGCCTGGTTGACGCCTAGTTGACGCCTGGTTGACGGCGAGGCGAAAGGCGAAACGGTGACGATCCCTTTCCGAGTTGATATGTGTGATGTGTCCCTTAAGCGTAAAGAGGTAACCGATAGACAGACATACTTTCGCCTTTGTAACTTTAGTATGGATAGTGTCGTGTCTGTCTCATCATAGGTCTACACGGCCCTTGCAAAGTGGCCCTACACAAACATCGGCCTCACTGAATATTTCACTGCCCTTTACCGTGTAGCGGATACGTGGGATTACTTAAGGCTCAAACCACTGAACGGCGTGTGTCGCTGCGAATGTTACTAGACGTGGAGTATTCTTTGTGTTTTAATGCGATAGAAGTTGTCAGGTTTCACCCACCAGCATTCCGGCGTAATTTTGCCACGATAGAAAATATAGTATGTTTTTTCAGGGTATCTACTCTGTTTATGGGAAATTTCATCAAAATAATCTTAGTACTTTTGGGAGCCTATATATTATATGCGATGCAAACAAGCTTTTCTTAAAATTTAGTTTATTATTATTTTAGCAATATTCCGCGAAATATTATTTCGCGGAATATTGCTAAAATAATAATAAACTAAATTTTAAGCTATGGATTTCCGCAAAGTAACGCCTGATTCCATTAAATATTAACAAGCTTTTCTTCTTGAAAATTGTTATTGAAGATGACTGTGACGAAATCACACCTAAACTTGTGAACGGATTTTGTTCAAACCCTTTTTTATGAGATGGGTTATCTTCTAACCTTCTCTTTGTATCACAATCCGTTCATTAGTAGTAGTCTTTCATCTATATAATAGTAAAAATCTTAACTATCCTTTCGCCGGCCTTAACCTAGGTTCAAGAATGTTTACCAGTATTTTACTCCCATAAGGCTGTATCCATCCCCTTTAACGGGGTAAGGGGGAAATGACGCCCCCATCGGTGGCGTAAGGGGGTAAGAGCCACTTATCAATTACGTACACCGGTTGCATTTAAATTTTCTATCGGTCGGCGCCGCGCGTTGAATATTCTACTAATCGTTTATATTCTAGGGGCTATTCGGAAGAAGAATGGCAGAAGAATGTTTCATTAAATGTCTGTGGATTGGTTTATATTGTGCATGTTTCTGGAAACTTTGCATTTTGTCGGTAATCTTACAGGATAGGGAATATATATTTTTGTGTGTGTTCTAGGTTTGATTTTTGGTGGCTTTTATTTGCAATTCGGTCATCTAGATACAGCACATGTCAGCTTCCAAACAAGATAAATATTTATGTACACAGACAGACAGGCAGATAGACCTTTTTCCTCGGAGGTCAAAAAGTATACATGGTGTGTGGTGAGGTGTGTTTATAGCGTCTGTCGGTTTCAGTAGTCTAATTTTACTAAATGACATCCGAAATTGTGTTACCCCGAAATTGGTTTATCGCGCGGGAACCGTACATTTTCCAGATAAAAAGTATCCTATGTCCTTTCCCGGGACTCAAAGTATCTATATGCCAAATTTCAGCAAAATCGGTTTAACAGGTTGGGCGTGAAGAGGTGACAGACACACTTTCGCCTTTATTAGTATAGATTGTCTTGATAATGCCATATGCACTAGAAACCTTAGAACTGCACGTAAGAAAACCCCTCGTCTTTAAGTAACCCGGTTATAATAATAAGATAACTGCAATTAGATTAACTCACAGCAGCGCTTCTCAAAGTGTGTTCCGCGGAGTCCTGGAGCTCTGCAAAAGCCTTGTACTCTGTAGGAGTACGCGGGCGATGCATAAATAGTTTTTACAAATGTCATCAGACACCAGCATCAGATCAAACAGAATTATAGAGTATGTCGACTTAGAACTGATGTTGAAATTTTTTAATTTGACGTATTATGACGAAAATCGTCGCTAAGGTTGTTGACTTGTTACCTACGAATTTAAAACTTTGACATATTCGCTGGACGTGTTCCTCTTTGGTCGTATTGTTGTTTGTGTTTTGGCACATGCGATTAAAATTGTCAGAGTCCAATTTTGAAATCTTTATTTTAAATATTTAAAAATAAATTATATCAGCCAGCGCGAGGCACATTCCGTCCATAATCCTAGTGGAACCCGACGAATTTGACAGATATTGAAACCTGTCCGTTTCTTTGCAGTCGAACTACTGGTAGTTATGTCTATTGTGCCAGCATGGAGACGATTCATTCAAAGACAAAACCACAGACATAGATCAAGATAGATACCGCATGTTGCTTCATTTGCATGTGTTCATACTGTGACGTACCAATGATAAGAAACGTGTTCATTACCTAGACCAACGTTTCATTTGAATTTCTACAGCTCAATACGGCACTTATAGGCATTTAGGCATTTTTAAAATTCCGATTGACGGCCGATTCCGATAGCAGACTAAGGACAGACTTTCGAAAGACGAGCATTGCTCGTCGTTTGGGAACGAGAAATGGCACGCGAAGTACATACACATGCGGTATCTATCTTGATCTATGTCTGTGGACAAAACATTATTTTTTTTTGGGTCTCTCAAAAATGACACTTCTCAAAAGGGTTCCGCCACCAAAAAGTTTGAGAACCGCTAACCTAGAGGGAGGAGTTATCGCAGAAAATATACATTTTGCCGCAATCAATACGGGCATATGCCTTTTTCCATGCCTTTAATGCTTAGTACTATAGTAGTTATTGCTCGATCGAGCAATAAGGTCGAGCAAAACCCGCGGCTCGGGCTTTCGTCCACACATTCAGCATTGCTCGATAGTTTTACTCTAAAGTCTAAATCGATATATTTTATTCCATCAAGCAGGCTGGATGCGAGCCTTCGAGCTGTCAGTTTTGGCGGTCCACACAGTAATTATTACTCGATATGGAGTAAAACTATCGAGCAAAACCGTATGTCAGTACTTAGCTTAAGACGTATCTCCATACCCAGCAACATTAGTTCAGCAGTTTAATCGTAGACAGTATAACAGACAGACATACTTTCCGATTAATATTAGTAAATGGATATGTCAAATTGTGACAAACATAACGCGTTCATGTCATTACACAATTAGTTCTCTAATGGCTTCCATTTAATTCGGCCTTCATAATACATTAAATTACAACGTATTGCCAAATACATCATCACATTAGGTGATGAGTGATGACAGATGATGATGTGATGATGTGATGAGTATTAGTTATGGAGATTTAGAATGCTCTTTGTTGGGACTTGGGAGTTATTTTAAACTTGATGTCGCCTGCAACTCCGTTGAACCAAAATTCGTTTATCGCGCAGGAACCGTACATTTTTACGGGATAAAAAGTATTATATTATGTGCTTTCCCGGGACCCAAAGTATCTATCTTCATACGAATTTTCAGCAAAATCGGTTCAGCGGTTTGGACGTGAAGAAATAAAAACACACTTTTGCATTTATAACTTTAGTATGTACGGTTAAGTCCGTTTTAACCCCCCGGCAAAAAAGAGGGGTGTTATAATTTTGACGTGTCTGTCTGTTCGTGGCATCGTAGCATCTAAAGGGATGGACCGATTTTGGTTTGGTTTTTTGTTTGAAAGATGATGGTTGATGTTTAAGCTCCCATACAAAAACACTATTTTCGGTACGGAACTCTTCGTACGCGAGTCCGACTCGCACTTTACCGATTTTTTTCATATACCGTTTAGTACAACTAAGTTGAGTAACATACATCCATACTCTCAAACTTTCCACAAGGTCGTATTGAAGTTGTCAGCACTCACAAGTCATAGGTTCTAAGTTGGGAACTATCTGGATTTAGAATCTAGGTTTTGGAATGTCGAATCTATCGAGAATCGTACTACTTAATGTTTAATAAAAGTTTTCCATGTACCTGAAATATTTCTTCTCCATTTAGAACTTTTAAATAGTTAATATTGCCGGCTATAATCAATAATCCTTCTTAATTCTGAATCACGTGATAAATATTGGCCATTATTTATTTGGTCGGGTTTTTTATCACCGAAGGAAACAGAGGGATCTCTTGAGATTGACTGGTCTAGGTCTGTATTTATTTTTATACTTATTTAGATCAGTTAATTGCAGTTGGGTGTAGTTCTTCAGTAAATTGAGTTGAGGACAAAAATCTTCGTTTGTTTATGAGGCCAAGTGTGTGTGTGTGTGTGTGTGTGTGTGTGTGTGTATGTACGTTTGAGTGATTTACGCGCGAGTGGATATGACTGACTAGATGCGGGCGACATGTGTTCATATTTTTGCGATCGTATGTCAAAGTCGAACACGTCAGTGTGTGTATTAGCGAACAATTGTGTTTAGGAATGTGAGAGATGCTTCGGCACTAACGAGTCGGCTTGACTGGGATCAATGGCGTTAAGAATTGGCATGAAACAACGTCTAAATTTCGGTGAGTAAGTGACTGTCTAGCTTTCGAGGTTCCCGAGAATTCTGGTGACAGACGGACAGATACCGAGAAGTTTAAGTACTATTACTTAAACTTCTTCAAAGGGTAAAAACGGGACCCTATGGTCCCGTTTGTACCCTTTGGGTACGAAACCCTGAAAACAACAACAGTGTTGAAGTTTCTTATCGCAAAAAAAGTGTGACACTCGGGGACTGCCGCGGTAAAGCATAGCATATTTATCAACTTATGCAATTATAATTCACATACATCAAGTCGCACAAACACAAATACCGTGCCGAAGTCTGGCAACGCCACACCGACATTGCCAGACTTCGGCACGGTGTGGTTTCGGTCGGACCCCGTGTTAGGTTTTTTCGTTACGTAATTTCTTGATTGGGTCGCCGCGCTCAAAGCGCTTAAAAAATATTATTATCTTTACATCTAAACTTCCTTCTCGCGAAAAAAAATACCCAATGTCACTATATCTGACACATGGTAGTTTATCAACAATTTTTTTTTGCTAACCACATGTGTCGTTAACTAGAAATGATATATTGCGGGTACATTTTTTTTTCTTTTTTTGTCGACGGCACGCGCCGAGCTGTCATCTTGATTATGTCAGATGAGTGTCAGATTTATGGTGAGCGAGCGAGAGCCACGGATAATGCTGTCTCTTTCGTTTTGTATGTTAACCACATTATAAAAAAGTTACTATGTAATTTTAAGTGTGAAATAGTCATATTATTATTTTTCAATTCAATTTCAATTCAATTCATTTTCTTTATTTACAAAATGTGAGTTAGTAAATATCATTTTTATATTTTAGTCTGATTGATGTCTGTGTGTTGCCTTTTTATGTTCGAAACCGCTGAATCGATTTTGATAGAATTTGATATGAAGATACATTCTGTTTTTGATCAAGATTAAATGTTAAATGTCTATTATCGAATTTCAAAGTAGGCAACATCCGTATATCCATACTAATATAATAAAAGTGCGTATGTCTGTCTATCTGCCTGTTTCTCTGTCTGTTGCCTCTTCACGCCCAAACCGCTGAAACGATTTTGCTGTTTGATATGGAGATTCTTTGAGGCCCGGGAAAGGAAATTTTTATCCCGGAAAAACGTACGTACAGAAGGACAAGCGATTTTAACAAATGTGAAGAATAAAGTAGGAGCACGACATTCCATCACGTATTTCATATACACGGACATTTGTATACGTGTATATTGGTATAACTATAATACCTCCCCTTCTTATTCCCAAGCCTTTTAAGTAGGGCTGCTACCCTTTCAAAGATTTTTTTCTTTTCCTCGTTATAAAAGTTAAACGACCGCATTTAGAGACATTTAATGATGATTTAACTGCAATTTAACATAAAGTTTGATAGATAATATTATAAACTTTATGTCAAAAATCTTAATTTACTAACAGTTAAGTTATTAATATTCATATCTAAGTGCGGCTGATACTCGTAGTGTTTCTTTCTTCTGATATAGTATAACTAAAAAGTTTACACGTTTTATATATTATATTTTATTAGTATGAACTTTTAGACTTCAAAAGAGGAAGGAGGTTTCTCAATTGTAACCGTACATTTTATGTTTGTTCGCGGATAACTTCGCCGTTTGTGAACCGAATTTGATGATTATTTTTTGTTGGAAAGACAATACTTTACAGATGGTCCCATGATAAAGAAGTTCTTTTTGAAGTCGTTCTTTTTTATTTATCTTTTATAATTTCTCTGTTAGTGGCAACCCTGCCCGTCGCTCATTCGTCTCGCGTCCCGTTTCGCGTCCGACTATTATGTGTCGAACCCAAAATAAAAAATACTTATAAGCCGACCTAAAACTATTACTTTGACAAGACGAAATAGTTTACATCAGTCTTGGAAGAACATTCTCTATTTAAATGACTATAAGAGAAAGACAGGAGACCTATTATAGCACAATAGTGTTGTAAGAACTTTACTATTAATCCTTCAAGCTCCATAGGAGCAGCGGTGATCGCGACAACAATAGAATACAATAGCATTTCCGAGAATCCCCGAACGAAGGATTAATAGAGGCTTTTTCTGACAATTTGCATTCGATAAATTTAAATTCGAAGTAAGAGATAAAAAAATATGTAGGTGATTTGTCATAAAGCGTAGCTCAGTGCACTTTAATATTGTATCGCGTAATGTCTAATTCCCCTTCTTCTTCCGAATGTTTAACTATGTCACGTGCTCTGACGTGAGTTTTAACATTAATCACGCAACGCACCTGCAGCTTTTCTGGTGTTGCGAGTGTCCATGGGCGACGGAAGTTGCTTCCCATCAGGCGACCCGTTTGATTGTTTGACCCCTTATTTCATTAAAAAAAAATTAAAAAAAAAAGTGAGAAAAGTGGGTCAGCTCCGACGCACCACTGGAGTTTACTTCTTTACGAGTATCTAACCATACGCAAAAAGAGTTTATTCAACTGAAAAAAGATTAATATCATATGAAATCAGATGTTCCGGCAATATTATCTACACCCCTTTCTGCCATAGTTATTTCAAAATACTTTTAGTTCACTTTAGCCAGTATAATGATAAAAATTATAACTTCACAATAACAATATTAATTATTGATATTTATAACAAAAGTAATAATAATAATAAAAAAAAATTAAAAATATATATATACATATATATATATATATATATATATTATTATTCACGTATAATTATATAAATATAATTGTATAATAATATAATATAATTATATAATAATATAATATAATATTCCGATGTCCGATGATTCCAAAAACGTGACACATTTTTTCGTTACTTGTTTAATAGGTTTTACCCCTCGGATTTTTCTCATACCGGGCGCCTTATATATGAAAATCGATTCTTAAGGGGCCAGGTACCCTCAAAATTCTCATACATACGTAATACCAAAATCATTTTCTCATACGAAAATATTTAACAGGTTTGAGTTATTTTTCAGCTTAAAATAGTAATTATCTAGGTTCCTGCACAAAAATTTACTTCAAAATATTTAAACACTAAAAAATAGAGTAAAACACTAAAAAATATATCAATAAATAGTAAATTTACTACAAAATATTTAAACTCTAAAAAATATTTCTTGGTATTTAAATATTTTGTAGTAAATTTAATATTTATTTATATATTTTTAGTGTTTTACTCTATTTTTTAGTGTTTAAATATTTAGTAGTAAATTTACTAAAAAAAATTTTTAAACAAAAAAAAAATTTTGTCTTTAAATATTTTGAAGTAAATTTTTGTGCAGGAACCTAGGTAATTACTATTTTAAACTGAAAAACAACTCAAACATGTTAAATATTTTCGTATGAGAAAATGATTTTGGTATTACGTATGTATGAGAAATTCCAAGGGTACCCGGCCTCTTAAGGAGTAAACTCCAATAAAGTTCAAGTTTTCCAAAAAAATTAACGGTTAATAAAATTACAATCTTACCAACATATCACGTCCAAAACATCATTGCATGATCGAGTCATAACTCCATCGTATAAATCACTACATAAAAATCCGTGTGTCTGTCTGTCTGTGATGATTTATATTCGACGGTGAGTCGGCAAAAAACGCGGGAAATAAATCAAAACGACGCCATTTTGAATTACCATAGACGATATGAACTCAATTTAACATTCATTTTGAATCTGTCACAAAACGAAATTAAAAGATACAGTTTCATCCATACCAATATTATAAAATATGCGAGGGTGTTTGTCTGTCATCTCTTCACGCCCAAACCGCTGAACAGGTTTTGCGGGGTATGAAGATACCTTGAGTTTAATGATTTTTAAAAAGACGATAGAAAATTAAGGTGTTGCCCGCTCTATACCAAATTTCATCAAAATCAATGCTTCAGTTTTTACTTATTTAACTTGGACATGTATATTGTATACATTTTGTTGATGTATACAATGTATACAAGTGTAATCACTTCTCCTTTATCAATCACCAAGTCTCGACTAGATTTCAATTCAATCCAACAATTCTTACAACTTTTAACTTTGCTTTAGTGATGGAAATAATAGTATCGATGGTTATTCAAATTCTGAATTTTTATTCAGAATTTATTTCGAACAAAATATTTTCTGAACTTCTACATGATGTCTACCAACGGTTTGGTACTTAATCCGGGGAGAAAAATCTACTCAAAGGATCAAAAAAATATTATTAAATTCAATGGGCCGATTGGCTCACAACAATTAATTCTCACCACTGCAACTCCCATATTGCAAGGATAATTATAGCGATAGCTAATCCGTTGTTGCCTGCCTGCCTGAGAAGGCAGCCCAGAGGGCATGCTGTTGGCACTAGCAACTAAATTTGACAGCTAAACGACATCGATAATATATCATTTCTCTGTCAGTAACGGACGATGATGTTCCATCCACTTACGCCGCTAGATATCATGATACCATCATAGCGCATTTCAGCCGAGCAATCCTAAAGTTACACCATCTATAATACAGGTTCTGCTAAATGTTGCTTCCTTAATCATTTTCTTACATGTCGGATGTGAGAAATAGGTGTGGAAAATGATTTAAAATTCTATAATTTATCGATATTCGATTCTCTACGCGCACATCACTGCGCCCCATACAATTCCCAGTGGGCCGCCTCCGATTTGTAAGACGCGCGCAGTCGAGGGATGCACAATTATGTATCGATGTCGGCGTTAGTCGGCCCCGGACGAGGTATTGTTGAAAAATGTACGAATTCGCGTCGATAAGTTGGGAGTTTGTGGCGATGTGGAGGTGTAGTAAGTTGCCTTCGTCCGTTGGCGTTTTAAATGGCGATTTTGAGTGGCAAAATGCAAGGACATGTCTTAAACAGGTCTAAAATGGAGTGAGTTTGAAGAGTACATGTTTAGAAGTTGCTCCAAAGTATACTTTAAGAATTCGCCCCATTAACATTTCAACTTCTTAAGTGTGGTGTTATTCTATATAAAACGGTCAAAATTAATTTTCGCAAAAACATTTCGTCTGTCTTGTTTGCTGTCTATATTCTGTCCACCAGCCACCTGTCCGCCTCTGTTTCGCCTTAACTAGAAAATTGATTTTGTTTCAATTAATCGTGACAATATTTATTAATGCAGTTGTTCAAGATCCAGGATAGGACATAGGCTTTCCTATTTTACCTAGGAAAAATCTATGGTCGCCACACGATTAATAAGATCAGCAACATCTTAATTCATGATAATATTGTTTTGCTTCATACTAATTCGCACGGATACACCGCGTTGCATTAAATACGGTCCCGCTGCTTATTATAACGTGTTGAAGCATCATTACCGCCGCTGTACTCTACAAGATATAAATTACGTTTGTGCTGGTTTTTGTCGATTGTGTGATGTGGGCCAAGCGCTGCGCTTTAATTATGATGTGATATATTTTATTATCATTTTTGTAGACAAAAAGTGTGTTGACACAAAAATATTTGCAATTATTTTTTACTAGATGACCACCGCAACGGAAATTCGTTTATCACGAGAGAACTGTACATTTTCCCGCTTTATGAAATATCCTATATTCTATGCGAAAATTTCATTTTAAATCGATCGAGCCGTTTTAGCGTGAAGTGAAGAAAACAAACTCCTGCTTTAGTCGGGGGTTATAAAACGGGTTGTACTTAGGGAGTGCCGCATAAGTGAAAATTTGAACATTAAACATGAACTACTTCCTCTCCTACGCCCCCCCGTGCGCCGGCGGTCTACTCTCCCTACGTCCTATAAATTTTCAATCACTTGTCCTGACGCGAGTTTCATCATATTTTACCCATCCCATAAAGTGCACAACACCGTTAAAATTATGTAAGCTCCAGTAAAAAAATATTTTTTACCTATTTTTTTGCACTGCACTGTACATAATTTGTTAGACAAAGGAATATGTCGTATTATACACTGTGTAGGTGTATAACTAACACCTGGATATAATGAATTTCTCTTGTTCTGTATAACTCAATTTGTGTCTTATATCTTCTAATGTAATATTCTCGTATCTTAGTGATTTACTTTTGTTAGACTGAACGTAGATTTCGAATGCCTGGATATGGCATGAAGATTAAATAAACAACAGAGTATTCATTTGTGATTATTTGTAGCAATGCCTGTTGTTAATAATATGGAGCGAAAATTGGCCAAATGTGAGTCGTGTTTACTTAGGTACGATGGGTTTTGGTTCCATCCACAGTAGTAATATTATAAATGCGAAAGTGTGTCCTGTCTGTCTGTTACCTGTTCACGCCCAAACCGCTGAACCGATTTTGCTGAGATTTGGTATGGAGATACTTTGGGTCCCGGGAAAGGACATAGGATACTTTTTATCCCGTAAATATGTACGGTTTACCCGCGATAAACGAATTTCGGCGCAACGGAGTTGCGGGCGTCATATTTTAGTAACATTATAAAGCATTATATTATTATAATGGTACGGATATATTTTGTTTAAATCAGGCTGGTAGTTTAGCCGCTAGAAGGGTACATAGTACATATACTATTAACAATGTCGGATGTGAAAAACAGCAACTTTACAGGAGAGCGATTCAAAGTCTAAATTGTGAATAACTTTTTACTTATTTCAAGTAGAATCATGAAATTTCGGGGTTGCTCTCTATAAGTTATTTACGTTAAGTATATTATTAGGAGTATCCCGTATTTTATGAATAAATATGAGAAAAGTCACTTCCGACCTTTTTAACGGAGTACGAGTAATGCTGATTTGTCGGAAGTGCCAGAACCGACATTGTTGCTTGTACAAAATCAATGATTGCCTGTCGGAAGTGACACTTACGCCATTGTTAAGTGATAAATTTATATTTAAAATATGTCGCATGTAGAAATTACCAACAAAAATGACAACAATTCAAAGAAAAAAATAAAAATGTATTTTTTAAGGACTTCTGTCAAATATAATGTAAAAACAATGTATGTGTGAGAATACAAAATATTTCTATATGACGTAAATAATTCAGAAAATCAAATTTTCATCCGCAATGTAAATTAACTGTATATTAACTTAAAAACATTGAAATTAACAATTATTGCTATCACTATTTTGTTAAATTTTTGATACCATAACTTAAATTAACTTTTAACAAAATTAATACTTTTTTTATCAATGATTAAGAGGAAAAGTTTGTTTCGAGTTTGGAAATTATTTTACCTTTGGTAAGCTATATTGTTTGCAAATAACACACCGAAAATCGTAAAAATGTAACCCAAAGTGGTAAAAATTTGCAATAAATTACATTATTTCGCTTGCTCTGCGAAAAATACAGCTGATTCATAGAAATAATATTACAAATACTTATAGTATTCATCATTATCTACAAAAAAACCCGGGACAGCATCTATGTATCTTTTATGGTTAACGAATAATAACCATTTCCTTCATTAAAAAATTAACTTCAAATCATCTCC
Source organism: Polyommatus icarus (assembly GCA_937595015.1). Taxonomy (NCBI): domain Eukaryota; kingdom Metazoa; phylum Arthropoda; class Insecta; order Lepidoptera; family Lycaenidae; genus Polyommatus; species Polyommatus icarus. Next base: position 1,603,998 of record OW569342.1, on the reverse strand, counting down.
TAATAGCGTGGCTTGTTTTGCATATTAACAATTGATCCTTACCTAAATAAATATGAAATTATTAATTGTGATTCTGCAAAGAATAGAATTGTCTTTTAAATTATTACCATGGGGCAAATATTTTAGTAGTTAGGGCAGTTTGATTAAAGCTCAAAACAAGGCGCTGACGCGGCAATGGCGGAGGCTACCATGAATTTGTAATGCAAATTATTATATTTTAGAAGTGGAACAACTTGCTATCGATCTGATCGACATCTGCCAAATACGCTGGAGAGATGAATTTGCCGAAATATGTGGAAAATACAGAAAAATATACTGACGAAGGACTGACTGTTTTGCAGGTTCATTAATTTTTCAGCGAAACGAAGTTTGCGTAAACAGGTAGTTCTTAAAGTACCTAGTTTGTTTGATTAGTCGTGCTGATCTTGTAGACATTAAAAATGGCGTTGAAAATTAAAAATATTTATCTAAGTTTGCAAAAAAAACAAGTGACAGCGCGACGTCCATTTTCTCCGTTAACATAGTCGGAAGTGGCTCATCGAGCGCTCTCACTCGCCCCCACGACCCGTTAACAACGTAGGTAGTGACTATCCGACATTGTTAGCGGACTATCGTAGTAATATATGACATTTTTAATGTAGCTATTTCAGAAACTATGCATAATATAGATTTTATCTTTTCAGCTAATGATAGCCTTGGTTATAAGGACATGTTGTATGGAATAATATAAAAATGTCGATTTTGCACATCCGACATTGTTAATAGTCAAGTGCGATATAGAGATAAACTACGATAACATGGCACGCCTCTCCAAAATTCAAAACGTTTGATGTGCGTTGTCTTGCGAGGTCGCCAAGGTTATTATTAGTTGACCAACAAATCTTGGTAATAAGTTACATTAAGTGAAGTTTTACGAGTACTGGTTGATTGTTTGAATACTTACTACATACAAACTCTTTAATAATTATTTATTATATGACCACACACATTGAAACAGTAATTTGGAGGGGCGCGTCATGTTATCGTAGTTTATCTCTACATACGTTACCTTACTACGGGTACATACAATATTAACCTTCCCTTCCCCTCATGTAATCGGAAGGTAGTTTTAAATATTCAGACCCTTAAGACTCAAGTGGTTTAGGTACCCAATTTGTTAGGGTATATATTATGAGTTGGTCGGTGTAATTACCTGGTTGGGTATGGTGGTTTGGTTGGCGGTAACCAGGGATTTGAAGGGAGGACGCACAGTTAGTGTCTAAGCACAGTATGCCGTATTTCCGCGTCGGAAGTTCGGCATGACTCCGCCTGCAATGTATTTTAAATTACCGATGACACACCATGCTGAAATTCCGTCGCGTTTTTTATTTTTTTCTTGATTTTAAAAACGACGCTTCACACCACGTCAGTATGGCCCCGTGCTAAGTACCTAAAGGACTTGTGTTACAGGTACCAGACAACGGAAATATATTTAATACTTTTATACTGTACATATATTTAAGATTTTTATTATATCATACACATATTTAATACACATCCAGACCCGGGATTGAAAACTTTTTGTTCCGTCGGCGGGATTCGAACCCGCGACCCCCGGCTTGAGCTACCAACGCGCTCACCACTGAGCCACAGAGGTCGTCGTTATATTGTATGCGTTTGACATTGCTGACGTAGGTAATCATTCCGAACTTCCGCCGCGGAAACTCGGCATAGTGTGCTTAGACACTTAAACTACACTTACACTAACATTATAATGAATGGGAAATTCTGTCTGTATATATAATATACAGACAGAATTTTCAGAATAATATAATACCTCTTCAAGCCTACACCGCTGAATCATCATAATATTATATTTTACCTTAGTTTGGCGCAGCGCAGACGACAGAGTATCCGTGACGCACTTTTTAGTCTGTGGGAAATAGAACCTATGCAATTATAATATGCAGTAACGCACACGACGCGCTAAAAGTCCGCATTTAATTGCATAGGTTCTATTTCCACAGACAAAAAAGTGAGAAAAGTGTGTCAGCTCCGACGCACGACTGGAGTTTACTCCTTAAGGGGCCGGGTACCCCTTGAAATTCTCATACATACGTAATACCAAAATCATTTTCTCATACGAAAATATTTAACATGTTTGAGTTATTTTTCAGCTTAAAATACTAATTATCTAGGTTCCTGCACCCCCCTAAGAATCGATTTTCATATATAAGGCGCCCGGTATGAGGTATCAAAAATTGTGATTTCAAAAACGTGACACATTTTTTCGTTAGTTGTTTAGTAGGTTTTACCCCTCGTATTGTTCTCATACCGGGCGCCTTATATATGAAAATCGATTTTTAGGGGGGTATTAGATTATAATTTGTATTGGATCCAATATCATTGAGTCATTTATATTGGATAATGTAATATAGATAAATGATTCATTTCTTCCTTGATCATAGATTTTTGACATTTTCTGAGAGATTGGATCCAATACGGTCATAGAAATTGGTGTTGCCAGTTATTTAATATAAAAAAGAGTTTTTAATCGCTTGTTCGTTAATATGTTTCAAATAATGTAATGTAATTCTTTTTCTAATTATAAACTTGAATTATCTTGCTGAAAAAACATAAAACAAGCCATATTAAAAATGACGATGTCTTTTGACAAATCGAATTCTCTGAGATCTAGTAACACTGATGTCAATACCTGTCAGCGTTAGCACTCGCCATTGGCTATTCTGTCGTCTGCGCTGCGCCTTAACATCATACTTGGTATAGTTCTTGCAATCTAAGAGTGCGCGTCGCCCTTAGTTGTGTGAGTGACCATATCTATACACGCGTACATGGCTCGCTCGCTACTGACTGCTCCGTCGGGTACACACACTAACGAAAATGTCTATTCACATTTCCAACTACAAATAAAGGCGACGCGCACTCTTATAGATTGCAAGAACTATACTACTAATATATTATATTCTGTGATCATACCAAGGATTTGAGAGATACATATAACATAACACTTAAAACGCGGGATTTCCCTTGGTAGATAAAATATTATGGATAAGATTCGCACATAAGCGTTACGTATATATAAACGTTTTAGTCTCACGGAATTCTGAATACAGAAAACGAATTCGGAAATCGAATACGAAAAACGTGTGTATGCGGCCGACGTATTTTTTGCGCGCTAACGACGCACGTTTCTGATGCGCTCGTCTTCTGCGCGTTTCCATGGCGTTTTGGCACAATATATGAAGTTTAGGCGTCCTTGCGTTTGCTGAGCGTTCAACTTGCGTTTGTATTGATACAAACGAGCGTAAAATACGTCGTGTGGAAGGGCCCTAAGTGTGCGTCCCGGGCCGCAGTGTTGTACGTAATATGTACGTATGAATTTTGGCAGCCGGCCCGCGCCGACCTGTGGCGCGTAGAGACAGCAGAACAATAAACATTTCGAGTTATCCTCACTAATATTATAAACGCGAAAGTGTGTCTGTCTGTCTGTTATTTACGGTTAAGCGGCAGAATTGAATTTGATCGATAGACCCTTCGAGAGATAGAAAAGGGTTCAGAGTCTGAATCAACCCTTAGACTCAAATATTCAGATTTCAGACCGCGACGCGTAGATGCATTCCTAAATTTATATGGATTTGACAGATTCGCAAGACGTCTCGCGCAATTAAAATCTGTCAAATCCATACAAATTTATGCCGAGCCGCGCTTCGCCTCGCCTCGTCGCGTTGCGGTCTGAATTGACCCTAAGTGCAGGAAAAAGTGTATGGTTTTCTTTTCTAAAACTTTTCCATATTTCTCTGCCGACCCTCCCCGATTGTGGCATATCACATCTCTTTGATCTAAGCGCACGCCCGATCGAAGCGATATTATCCAAAGTCCAATGTGGCGTGAAAATATGCCGAAACTCCGACTGTATGCCTGATTCTCCCATTCAGCTTTGAGGCGTTTGATTTGGTAATGTTATGCATAAGTTTTTGTGATATTAAACGGCTGATTTGAAACGGTTATGTAATATGTTTTGTGAAGTTTTATTGTGATAATCAAAATTAGGTTACCCATACTAATGTTATTAATGTGAAAGTTTGTCTGCCTGTCTGTTATACAATTTTCACGCACTGCAGAAACGATCTCGGTTAAATGCCAGGAGAGCACGAAGATTAGACAGCTCAACATATTAATTTAATTCGATAGGTTATTTTATGATTTAAAACCTGTAATTGTGGGATATCCTTATGGTGAAGCCAAACGAGCGTAATTTGTGAGTTGTGAGTCGCAGAATTTCGGCTGGCAGAAATTCTGCTGCATTCAGTTTCATATAAAAGTCTTGTTTGATTCACACGAGTGTAATTTTGTGAGTCATGTTTTGTATGAAAAGATATTTACGCGACCGAAATTCTGCGACTCACAACTCACAAATTACGCTCGTTTGGCTTCACAATATATGGTAGTTTTCTACAAAATTTTATCAGCAAAAGGTTTTCAATTTCCTAGAAACCGATTAACCGAAAACTAAATCGGCTAATCCGAAGAGACTGCACTATTCAAAACACGTCCGTTTTAGCGCCCAATTTAAATATCGGATTAATAAAATCCAGTTTCCAGCACTGTGAGCCGGTCGCATCCGGTATTTTCCGGTTGTAACCTGTTTTCCCTGGAAAAACCGGTTCTGTCCCGCTCAAATCTAGTTTTTACTGGTTCAAACTAGTTGGAACTGGTCCTAACCGGTTTAGTTTCAGCGCACGTACTCTCCTCTTGTCGGACTCGACGTGCCATTGATAGAAGTCGAGTCGGGGAATGGATAATGTAATTTCTTGACCCTCCCGGCCGTTGACATGCAATATGGAGACGTCGCATTTTAAGAAATTATGTCATGATAGCCAGATTTAGGTAGGATTCGAGTAGATGTATATCTTAAATTGAAAGTCCTAGATGTCTTATACTCTGTATTTTTCTGAATATCCAATTCAGAAATAGACAGACTTTCTCACATTTTAGTTAGTTAAAAAACAATTTAAAATAATATTAAAATATTTTTGGAAGTAACGAATTAGAATGTTTGCCAATATTATAAATCCAAACCTACAGAATAAATGACATACGATATGGTACGTCTACGCTTTAGCCTTTGAAAATATTATTCTTCTGGGAATAGGAAAGGGTATCATCAGATTACCTTTATACATCCATTCTGTACTATCGTCAGCTTGATTTGATGTTATAGCTTGAATATACGCTGATCTTGAATGTCAACAATAGAACAGTTTCTATGATCAAAAACTTCAGAAGAGACAAAACTTTATACGAGTATTGACATAATAAATGATTTCTGTGCTTTTTATGCAGTGCGCAGCAGAGATAGTCTACATCTGAACTAAATATCATAATAACCTCCTCCTTTTTGTAAGTCGGTTAAAATTACTTCATTTTAAATAATAATAATTAACTATTATAAGTAGAGATAGTGTGTGTGTGTGTGTGTGTGTGTGTGTGTGTGTGTGTGTGTGTGTGTGTGTGTGTGTGTGTGTGTGTATGCGTGTGTGTCTATGTGTGCGTGCGTCTTTTCCCGGGACTCAATCTCTACCAAATATTATTGGTCGTACGATCTTACTGTGTTCTTAAATTAACACTCAAAACTGTACATATCGTTACACGCCTTTCATCAAAAGGGCCACGTGTGACCCCCAGGGCCGGGGCTGACCCTAGGGTCTACAAGGGTTGTAGGAATACGAAGACCCTTCGACCTTGGATGATATTATTACTTCCATTGCTAGAAAACTAATAAAAGTGTGTTTGAAAAATGGCTACCAAATGATAAACTTGATGATTCTTAAGATATAGTAGACAGATAAACGGACCAACAGACGGATGGACAGACAAACAGACAGACGGACGGACAAACAGTGAAGTTTTAGTAATAACCGGCACTATAGTTACCAATTGCCAAACCATTTTAAAGAGCTCAATAACCTAGTCTTCAAAAGAGAAATTACAAAGTGGTTAGCAGAAAAAAGTTTTTATAGTATTCAAGAATATATGAATTATAATAATTGTAAATAGCTTTAAGATTTAATACCTTTTTTAGTTTATTAGTGTAATTGACATTTTGACAAAATACCTACTATTTTACTTATTTTTTTATGAATTTTACTTGTTTTTAGTTCAGCGTTAGTTCCGAGTTCGATCAGCCACCTCGTAACTCTATATCGAAAACTAGGCATCAGACTTAATCCCTTCCTAGGGATCTATTCCTATAGATTTAGATTCCAACAAACAATCTAATAAATATCACTCGAACCTCGCAAAGCTCGCAGGATCATTATCCGAGATCATCTGATTCGCCTCGCGAGTAAATCACGTTTCAATCCACAATAACAATTATAGTATTAGAACAACTTTGCACCGCAATCCCGCCGGAGCCGGTTTTAGGCGGTTACATCCAGTTAGAACCGGTTCAAACTACTTGGAACCGGTTAGAACCGGTTGAAACTAGTTTCTGACGACCGCGAAGTTGGAGGATTTAACACTTGGCGGGTTTTGGGACGATTGCGACGATGAGCCTTATTGATAGGGTGATTATTGGTGGAATCAATAAGTGATTGGTGATTTTGTGGTCATGATAATGTCGTTAGTGATATTCGGTTAGGTAATGATTTATGTAGGATGTTTGTTAATAATAATAGTTGTTAATCTGCTGTTGGGGAATTTGGACAGGATTTGGAGGCATGAAATAGGACTATACCTATAACGTAGAGTGTATTATAGAAGTATTGTATACTTGTCGGTTTAGCAGTTGAACTCTTGACTCGGAGGTTTATTTCCTGCGTGAAAAAAATGTTGCTAACAATTTTAGTTAGGACGATACAGGCATATCTCCTGATTGGCGTCCATACTGGCGTCCATGGGGGGCCATATCAATGCGACGGATGGTCATCTTAAAAGTTGTAAAGTGATGCGGATTACTCTCTGTATTATTATTGCTCCAAAGATCTGTACACTCTATATACACGGTACTAACGTGCTGTCTTTGGGCGTTTTCACACTGCGACGGTAACGACACGACACGATACCACAGAATAGATAAGGGCCACAGCACATATAATACAATTTCAAGTTGGCCGACTATCGTACAAACTAAATTGCGTAGTGTCACAATTTAATTGGACAACTTCATCGTGTACGCTGCCAGCCGCAGACTTTTAGATTTAGTTGGTGTTGCTAGCCTAGCGACGTGCGTGTTAAAATGCGTAAAAAGTACGCTTTCATTGTGGCACAAATAAAACAAAGGCGAAAAGAAAGGAGAATATTTTGGATTAGTGACAGAATACATTAGTACGATAGTCAGTTTGTACGATAGTCGGCCAACTTGAAATTGTATAATATGTGCGGTGGCCCTCTATTCTGTGGTATCGTGTCGTGTCGTTATCGTGCAGTGTGCAAACGCCCTTTCTGTCTGCTCTATACTGTACTCTCTATACACACAGTATTAATGTTGTCTGTCTGTCTGTTTCAGGACGTGATCCACACGATCAGCTCGCCGCACGGGCAGGTTCAGCGCATCGTGGTCTTCAAGAAGAATGGCGTCCAGGCGATGGTTGAATATCCTTTACAATATACTTATAAGGTCATGTCACACCTGAACGTGGTGAAACGACAGGTGACGCGACGATGCATGCGATATGAAACAGCAGTTGTTAATGTCATTAAACAAACAAGACATGTGACTAGTCTAATCTATAAGCACGATCGATCTAATCGAACTACCTACTGGTAGTTATGTCTATTGAGACATAACTACCAGTAGGTAGTTCGACTGCAAAGAAACGGACAGGTTTCAATATCTGTCAAATTCGTCGGGTTTCACTAGGATTATGAACGGAATGTGCCTCGCGCTGACTGATATAATTTATTTTTAAATACTTAAAATAGAGATTTCAAAATTGAATTCTGACAATTTTAATCGCATGTGCCATAACCAATGATATTATATTAAAAAAAAACTCAAAGCAGATATAATATGTTACTACCACGCGCGTTGTGAAGCCTTATACGGGCCAATTGGCCCGTCTTTTATTTAGTCTGCCTCTTTTATGTAAATGGCATTTCGTATCTTTTGTTTCACTTATCTGTCAAATTTGACAATTGAATTTGAAAATTGTTCGAAAGCAATTTAAGCCGGAAAATAGTATGAACGTAACAGATCTGTATTTAGTAGAATATCATTGGCCAAAACACAAACAACAATACGACCAAAGAGGAACACGTCCAGCGAATATGTCATAGTTTTAAATTCGTAGGTAACAAGTTAACAACTCTAGCGACGATTTTCGTCATAATACGTCAAATTTAAAAATTTCAACAAATTCTAAGTCGGCATACTCTATAATTCTGTCTACTCTGCTTTATGTGTTTAAACACACTAGGCCGAAGTTACGCCGCGGCCGCGCCGGCGTAAATTCCGCTTGATTACGCCCACAATGTATTTTAAATTCCGTCAGACAGACACACTATTCCGTCGCGTTCCGTCCGTATTTTGTATACGTTTGACATTTGCGGACGTAATTCACGCCGCGTAACTTCGGCCTAGTGTGTTTAGACACATAAAGCAGAGTAGATACCTAGGCTGTGTTTCCAGGAATGTGTTTTGCGAGAACCAATAGAATCGCTTTATTTTCCTGATCTCGCTAAGTACAGCAATTCTATTTATGTATTTTATTTTATTTTTGATCTTGAAAACACATTCCTCGCAAATCGCAATGCAGCTTAGCTCAGCTCCGGTGCAAACGCAGCCTAAGAATGCGCACCGAAAACAAAATGAAACGTGACGCGACGATGCACAATTTTATAAGGATACTGGAAATATTAAGCAATATATATTTTGACACTTTGGATTGCGTTTTCGCCAAATTGCGCCCCGTTTCGTCTGGTTTGAACTGGTCGTAACTCCGTACTTTATATTATTGTTACGTGCTAGGGTTCTTTGGATTCAGAGAGAAAGACCTGGTGACTCTCTTGAAGACTTTATTCACAAACACTAGCTCACACTAATCACTGAGTCCAAACACTAAGCACTAGATCCAAATCACTGAGCACTATCACTGTCCTAGGTCGTAGCCGAGTCACTATCACAATCACAATCACTCACTATTGATCACTTGTTTTCGCTCCGAAGTCGCCTCGAAGATAGCTCAGATCAAACTGAATTGTCGGCTCGACTGTCTGCGACTATTTATACGGGCCGGATCGAATTTCAGAATGTTCCGGAACATCCCAGAATAAACCCGATATGCGTAAACAAATATGAGATATTTCTAGAAAGTACTCGTAGGTACATACACCTAGCGTCATCTAGTAGCGAGTAGGGGACTTACGTTGCCTGTGTTCCCTTGGTAGGTTCGCTGGTCCGACGCTAGATGGCACCACGTGTCCGTATCCGTAACACTACTCCCCTCTTAGAGATGCTCGTCCCGAGCATCGTTGTTACTGCCATGGCACGCTGTCCTGGTCTGCGGTCCCTTCACATCAGCGCAAGAAGTACATTCGTGGCACCAATTCTGCACATCATCTCGCCAATGCAACCAGAAAAATCGTTCTCGCACTTTCCTCAGCATCCTCTTGACTCCTAGATGACTCCCTGATACACCCTGATGTATCTCGCGGAGAACATCTAGTACTCTCGCCCTTGGGACAATTATCTGGAAATAGAACTCTCTACCGTTAGCCCATTTCCGGTAGAGTATTCCGTTTTGAAGTATCAGACTGTCCCATTGCTCCCAGTACGCCTTAGTGACAGCGCCAGTGGGTGCAACCTCACTCCAATTTGGTTTTACGTTACCGCGTTTCTTCCATGTGATGATGTGCCGAAGGTCGTCATCTCTTTCCTGAGCCTTCCTCATAGCATCATTTTCCAAGAGACCCAAAGTATTTGTCTTTGTTCTTCCGCTCCGTGCCTGGGAAGTAACAGTTATTGGGGCTCTCTCCACATTGTCCAATACTCGCCACCTAGTCCTGGATTCTATTTGTTTCCCCTTATCCCGGGCAGGGGACGAAACTGCTTGCTTCCTCAGCTCTTCTATCTGTTCCTCGATCCTTTTCATCCTTGCCATCTGGGTCTTCTGCGGGCAATTGAGCTGAAGATGGCCCCTCTCACCACACTTATAGCACATGGCTTCAAATCTTTTCCTCGTAGAAGCCTTGATTTCCTCGGAGACCTCGCGGATCTTATAGGTCCGCCGTATGTCACGCCGAACAGCCTCGACCTCTAAAGCATGCGCCAATGCTTCCTTTAGCGATGTATGGTGACCAAGTCTTACTGCAGCTCTGACCTCCAGGTCTTTGATTCCGTCGACAAATCCTTGAACAATATTTGTGTCGACCATCTTGGTGTCAGCTCTTGGGTATGCCTTCCTGACGAGTTTTTCAATTTCCAACGCCCATTGTTGAAGCCCTTCTTCTGAGCGTTGGACTCTGTCACGCAGTTGGGCACGGAACACGTGCTCCAGGTGTCGCTCCCCGTATCTGGATTCCAGTGCCTCCATCAGGTCTTGGAACCCATTTCCCGTATGAGGCAGTACCTCCAGGACCGACAAAGCTTGCCCTCTGAGTGCCACAATGAGAGCGGTCAGGCATTGCTCTTCCGTCCATCCGTTTACGGTAGCAACAGTCTGAAATTGCCGACGATAAGCGTTCCAAGAAGTAGTGCCATCGTACGGCGGCACCTTTACTCTTGGCCCTTGCATCACTCCAGTGGCTCCACTAGACACTGTAACTCCCATAGTTTCAAGGCGCACTACTCTCTTCTGCAGTTCAGTGAATCCGGTTTTCAAATTTTCCACAACCGATTCTAACCCGGTAACTCGTTCTTTCATTACATCGACATCTTTCCGAAGCTTAGTTACCGTATCACTAACATCCTTTATAGCCAATAGCGCTTTTTCTTGGAGGTCCTTTTGTTGCTCTTGAGACTCCATCATTGCCCTTTGAGAATCATGCAAGGCCTGACTTTCAGCTTTTTGGGACTCCTGCAAAGCGCCGAGCTTGCGATCTTGTGCCTCTTGCAAAGCCTGAATATCAGCTCTTTGCAGCTCCATTAATTTAATTAAACTTTCCAATTGAAGAGCCATTTGAGGGGCCGTAGAAACTACGGACGTGGCAGGATGGATGGAGCTAGTCGACGGAGCCTGAGCAGGCAGGGCCCAGTGGGCGGGGCCAGTGGGCGTGGCCTGAGTGGGCGTGGCCTGGTGGGCGGAGCCGGTGGGCGTGGCCATGTCCAGAGTGGGCGGGGCCTGGGGGGCGTGGTCAGTGGGCGGGTCCCGGTGGGCGGAGCCAGTGGGCGTGGCTTCACCCGAAGTGGGTGGAGCCTGGGGGGCGTGGTCAGTGGGCGGAGCCTGGTGGGCGGGGCCAGCGGGTAGGGCCTGCCCCGCAGTGGGCGGAGCTTGGTCCCCAGTGGGTGTGGCCTCCGCAGCTCCACCGCCAACTCCTCTCTCGGAGTCAATGGCAGCAGCCCGCTGCGCCCTTGTCCTGACACTCCCCTTGAAGTCCTCTCTCGGAGTCAATGGCATCTCCAAATCCCACTTCTGACACCAGTTGTTACGTGCTAGGGTTCTTTGGATTCAGAGAGAAAGACCTGGTGACTCTCTTGAAGACTTTATTCACAAACACTAGCTCACACTAATCACTGAGTCCAAACACTAAGCACTAGATCCAAATCACTGAGCACTATCACTGTCCTAGGTCGTAGCCGAGTCACTATCACAATCACAATCACTCACTATTGATCACTTGTTTTCGCTCCGAAGTCGCCTCGAAGATAGCTCAGATCAAACTGAATTGTCGGCTCGACTGTCTGCGACTATTTATACGGGCCGGATCGAATTTCAGAATGTTCCGGAACATCCCAGAATAAACCCGATATGCGTAAACAAATATGAGATATTTCTAGAAAGTACTCGTAGGTACATACACCTAGCGTCATCTAGTAGCGAGTAGGGGACTTACGTTGCCTGTGTTCCCTTGGTAGGTTCGCTGGTCCGACGCTAGATGGCACCACGTGTCCGTATCCGTAACATTATTATTCTTTCTTATCTGTGCGTGAGATTTAACGGCGCTGCTAAGGAATTATCGATAGTTGTAGAACGGAAGCTTTGTCGATAGTACTATCAGAAAAACTGATTCGTAGGCAAATGCTGACCTTCGGAATAGGGTTGGATTATGTCAAGCCCGGCCGACATATTCTGACATCGACTTGACCCCGATCGAAAAACGTAGGTCCGCTACATTGCCAGTTATTCTCACAGTAAATAAATACATACAAACAAACATACCGCCCATTATTTCATCTGGAATCTCTGGAATTCAAAGATCACTCGCAAATCCCTCCGCACCAAAACTATTTCTAATAATAACGTTTGATTGGAACAAGCAATAATATCGAAGTGTGAAACTCGTTCGTGCGCCGTGAAACAGAACGCGTGGTCGTAGTGTAAGCGGGGGCGATACGCTTAGCGGATGAAAAACGCTGCTAGCGCTGGGAAAAGTAGAAAAACTTAAAATTAGGCAAGTTAGTTTCGTATACTTAGTAAGTAATCATTTATCTAACTAACACTTAGGAAGAAAAACTCAAAGATAAAACCCGAGCCAAACCCCGTTGAAAAGCATTGAAGTCGTATATTTTAAGAATAAGACACTTGAAATTTAATGTTGGTGTTCCATAGATTCACAACATGTGATGGGGTTTTCTTCAAATGACCAATGTCAATGATGTGAAGTATTATTGTCATTAAGTCTCCAAGTAAGAAGATAGTTTTTATTGCGAAAAAATTTACGATTCTTGCGGCACATCTGAGCTGCATAAGCTAAGCTTTAAATGGATGGAGAGGATTAAATGGATTAAAAAATGAATTAAAAAAAATATATCCGCTAACACTCGGACCACACCACATTACCGCGATGGTCTATATCGTTGACGGCGAAGGGGGTACATAAATAAACATCTTTTTTTGCTTTCCGACTCACATATTTCTCAATTACCACTCTATTATAATGGAATAGAGTTCAAAATTCAACTATACGCATATTTTCAGGTGTTGAAAATAATTAATTGGGTAATACTTTTGAATGTTTGTTGGATTTAAGACTCTATTAGAATAGATATAGAGTTCGATTTATTATGATAGTGTATATGAGTATTGAGTATGACTCTTATTATTATGGCCATAGAGTTGAATATCCGGGCTCTTTGTACAACTCAGGTGTGAAAAAATTATATTTTCGTACAGTTATTGTCATGATAGATAGTTTCTATTTCTGTGATATTATTGGCTATATATTTTGACGTGATAACGTCTTATAATTCGATATGGGGTGCGCGCCCGAAAAACATGACAGTTCATGTGTCGCAGTTCATGTGTCGTTACCTCGCTCTGAGGCATTCCATATAAGGCTTGAGGTGCAAGCGAGAGCGCGGAACGAGCGACAAGGAAGCACAATCGGCCTTTGCGTTCGGCAGCGTTCGACATCCGTCTCTCTCCTAAGTCCTACTTGAGTGAGCGATGCTTGTATTTTAAAGAAAGCGAAAAGTAAGTATTGCCGCCGCGTGGACGCGATCCTGGAACTTGGCGCTGTGATATCTAGCTTGTCCCGCTGGGCCAACAAGACACTGACGTAAGTGCTGCAGTTGTCGATATGTTGCTTCTCGAAATTGGTAGTGAGGTGACACTTGTAGTAACTATTGTTCTTACGTAACATTTTTAAATTTTAATTTTTTTTATAAATTGTAGAGGTCCGATAGCAGTAAAAAATACAATAAAAGTACTTAGGTGATATATTCAAATAGAACTTTGTTCTTTGCATAGGTCGATTTGAAAGAAATACATCGAAATAACTTTAGGTTACAGTCGAAAAAGTTTGTTTCTATTAATAGAGATTCGGAAGCGAGGGTTAAGGATAGTTGAACGTGGCAACGTCATACGTTGTCACGTTCATCTATCGTCAGTAAACCGACTTTACAGACAACCGATTTTTATGAACTAGGTTAGTTTTAACTTATAATAGAAAAGAGGTTAATCTTTTTTTAAACTTAAAAATAAAACAACTCTATTTTTGAACAGATAGAGAGATTTTCGGTAAAAATAGAGATGAAATGTAAAGCATGTATAAATAAGAGATTTTGTCATTGTATAATTGATACAACTATTTATATTAAACTAGCTGTTGCCCACGACTTCGTCCGCGTTATCATAGTATATCTATATGGACTTTCATTTAAACTTTCAACCCCTATTTAACCCCCTTGGGGTAGAATTTTCAAAAACGCTTAAATACGTATCCATTCATTTTTAATCAGTAACTCAAAGATAAAGTTTTGTGTTCCTAACTTAAGAAATGACGGACTTTCATTCAAACTTTCAACCCCTATTTCACCCCCTTCGGAGTAAAATTTTCAAAATTCCTTCCTTAGTGGGTGTCTACTTAATAAAACAACCCTACTCACCAAATTTCGTGGCTGCAACTTTAACAGTTTTTGCTCAGCGATGATGAATCAGTCAGTCAGTCAGGGCATGTAATTTTATAAGTTTAGATTTTATATTCAATTTACGGAAAATGTCTTATTTCATCTAATTCGATTCAGCCGTCAGCGGTTCAAACGAGAATAGGTAAGTAAAAGACAGAGAACAGACTGATAAATTATTATTTTTAACAAAAAATTAAAACCGACTTCCAAGGTAAAAACAAAAATTACATCCTTATAATATGAACTAAAAAGTATTAAATAATGTTTCCTATCTAATAGTGCCTTTTTCCGAATTCGGCTAAAACTCAACTATTTCTGTACTCAATCTTCATTATTTTGAAGTCGGTACCAGATGAATCTTCAGTCCTCTGACAGAATATTTAAAACTTTTGAAACTGGCACCGACTTCAAAATTATGAAGATTGAGTACAGAAATAGTTGAGGTTTAGCCGAATTCGGAAAAAGGCACTATTAGATAGTAAAAATTATTTAATACTTTTCAGTTCATATTAATATTATTATTGTTTTTACCTTGGAAGTCGGTTTTAATTTTTTGTTAAAAATGATAATAATTCGTTACATGTTTAATAGGTTTTACCCCTCGCATTTTTCTCATACCGGGCGCCTTATATGATATGAAAATCGATTCTTAAGGAGTAAACTCCAAAAACATTACCTAACGCAATAAAAAATAATGACTAATACAAAATTCGCAATAATAAAGTGATTTCAAATGATTTACGTGGCCTATCTCCGAGGAATTTTTTGTGTGATGTATCGTTGATTCATTCACACCGAAATAAAACTAATGATTCCGTTTTATAAATATTTTGAAAATAGCGTAGATGTTTATTTCGTAATATATTTTGTCAGATAATAACTATTTGTAACTGCTTGCTTGTTTGTTAATATGCGTTATGATCATAACTTTTCGTGAAATGAATATTTAGTACGCGTTGCGAAAGGGGGCTTAACGGAAAAAAATTAAGACCACAAGTTTTAACAAAACTTATTGGAGTTTACTCCTTAAGAATCGATTTTCATATAATATAAGGCGTCCGGTATGAGAAAAATCAGGGGGGTAAAACCTACTAACAAGTAACGAAAATGTGTAACGTTTTTGGTGCGCACCTGTAATGCGCAACTTTCTAATTATTTGGCTGTGAGTGTATTAAGACCATATAGGTAATATACCTATCGGAATATAATATTATATAAAATAATATAATAATTATATTATATTACTAGCTGACCCGACAGACGTTGTTCTGTCTTAACTATGATTATTTAATTCGAATTGGTATAATTAAGAAAACAATAGATTAAAATTAGTATCTTCATGCCAAATTCCATCAAAATAGATTAATAATAGTTTAAGCGAAAATCATAAAAGTTTATTGTGCAGGAACCGTACATTTTTCCGGACCAAAAGTATCCCTTGTCCTTTCCCGAGACTCAAAGTATCTCCATACCAAAATTCATAAAAATCGATTGAATAGTTTACGCGCAAATCATAAAAGTATATTATGTAGTAACCATACATTTTTCCAGGACATAATGTATCCTTTTACTTTTCCTGGTTCTAAGCTACCTCTCCACCAATTTTCAGCCAAATCGGTTCATCCGTTCTTGAGTTATAAGTCGCGTAACTAACACAACTTTCTTATATATATAGATTATATTATTATACATATATATTTTTTTTTGAGTTTTTTTTAATATTATTATATAATATTATATTCCGATAGGTATATTAACTTTATGATTAAGACGTACATATGGTATGCTGTATTGGCGACTATACCTATATACTATATGTTATTGGGCTTGTTTGTTTCTATCAGTGTTAGTGTCAACAAACGTAAACAAAAATAAAAATAATTGTGTAACATTTTTCTCAATTTGTCATCACTTGCGATGGCGCGGCGTTTACGGGAATACATTTTGATGACATCGTGTGTCACGTGCGGGGAAGGTCATTCGATCATCAACCTCTGTTGTGTACGGACGTGCATATAAAAAGTTTAAGCAGGTTGTAAAGTCCGTTGAAAAAAATTTGGAAGTTTTTTTAGATGTTGCTTCATATTTTGCTTCGGACCAATTAATTTATGGCCTATGTTCTTTCCGTGATAACAGCTAAGTCTTTTCCCGAGACTAAAAATATTCCCATACAAAATGTTAACATTTATCAATATCGTTTCAGAGGTAAGCGTGGAGACACGCACACAATTATTTCACGGTAAAATTTTCTGAAAAATAGTATCTTTAAAGGTATGTTGTAAACTAGTATTCATAGTTCTTAATATTATCTTTTCAAAAATATGTAGCGGTGAATCATAATACATATTAATTTTGCTCGTCGCATGTTCGTTGCGGTGTGACAAGCGGCCTCTGGAAGGTCATTCGTACATCAAACTCTGTAGTGTGAAGACGTTTGCTGAAAAAATATAATAATTTGTAATAGTGCACGAAATTTATGTAATAATTTATCTAATTTGTTATTTAAAATTTATTGTTTATTTTATTACTTATGGTTACTAGATATTATAATAGTTGTTGCCTGTAGATCCGTGGAGATATTGGTTTATCGGGAATTGTACATTTTTCTTGTATTAAAACAAATCTTAAGAGTCCGTATACGAAATTTGCGGATTTCGCTGATTTTACAAACGTGATTTAACAGTTAAATTACAGTATTTCTATAAGTTTTAATGCACAACATGTAAGATCATTTCAATAATAATCTAATGTTGGAGCTAGATTTTTTTAATTTTTTTAAGTATTTTTAAATAATCCAACTCAAACCCGCGATAGTTTTGTGATTTTTGCTGTAAAAGGTTTAGAATATCACCTTTTTATGGATTGTATTGACGTCTTAACGGTATGAAAAAAATACAACCTACTGTTGAGAAAGTCGTCTATAAAATGTTGGAATTACTTTTTACCACTTTAATATGAAATAGTTGAGTAAAAAATATGTAACTCGGCAAAATTTTAGAGAAAATGGGCAAAGAATTGCTGTTAATTTCGGCAACTTGGAGGAAAACGACAGAAATAATCTATATATAAAATTCTATTCAATTCGAGAAAAAAGAAAAAAAAATAAAACAAATTGTGCCAAAAAAAACACGATTCAAAACAACCTAAATCTCACATTGTATTATTCGCCGCAAGTTTGAGTCGGCTTTCCGCGCTTAAATATATTTTAAATCTAATAATTAATATATATTTTTATTAGTCTAAGAAGGGGCTTAAACCTTATAAAATTTCTGTACCGAACCTTTGCAATTTCGGCAAAATCGACAAAATTTAGTATACGGACCCTTAAGCCCGTCACAGACTTACCTATAATATATATTAATATATTTATAGCAAGGCATATAATTAATCTATACTAAATCCACGTGTCACAGAAATATATATTATAGCTGAGTGTGTGGTCACGCGAAAATTAGTATAGAAAATATATATTAATATGCCTATCTATAAACATATTAATATATATTATAACTAGGTCTGTGACGGGCTTTAATGTAGCTTTTCTTGTGATTCAAAGTTCACCTACACCTTCCTGACAATTTTTTTCCAGGGCTTAGGTATCATTTAAAGAAGAGTCCATTTAACCAAAAAATTTGGGTGTTATTTTTTTACATATTTTATCCGGCATTTAAAATCGTTGCAGAACGGTCACTCGCAGCGCGGGGGAATGAGCGGGGGTGACGCGGGGTGAGGCGCGCGCGCGGGGGCATGTCACGCGCGGCCGACGCGTCGCGCGTCGTGTCTATTAATTGTAGTGTTTTTAAGGAAAACTTTCGGAAGCTATTTCTTAACATTTTAGTACTGAGTGATTATAAAAGACAAAACTTGTGTATTTTTATTTTTACCAAGGATCGTTATATTAAAATTTGGCAGGAAGGTTTAATTGCACCCTGTATAACTAAATTAAAATCGGCGATAGCAATAGTACGTTATTAGAGGTATTAGCAGTGTATTAAGTTACAACGCGTTTATGGTACGGATAACGGAACCCATCGTGCGCGAGTCTGACTCGCACTTGGCCGATTTATATCTCGATTATCCCAATATAGTAGCTAATGCGAAATAGATTACTACATGAAGTAACAGTTTTCGTAGAAACCGTCTATGGCAAACTTTATAATGACATATTTGGCGGGCGCCATTTTTGTTTATGTGATTTTGATATTCAAAAGTTTGGATAGAAGTCAGTGGTTGTCAAAGTGCGAGGTCTTAGGGGGTCAAGGAGAAGGGGTATAAAAATTATGAATGCGACAAGCCGTTTAGGCTCTCAACGTGAAAAATAATACATACATAGGGGCAAAAACATGACCCTCTTTGAATTTTTAAAGCGGGCAGAACCGCGCGGAACTTCTAGAAACTGAACCAAAGCGTAATTTCCGCTTCGTTTCTCGAAAGTCGGTTATTATCGATTAGCGATTAAGCGAAAGTTTGGGAAACCCCGTCAGATTGTAATAAAACGGGATCGGCCTAATAACAGTTTGATGGTTAACGCGTTTCGGATTACACCACCCCCACCACGGTAACCGTACTAATCGGAGTTTGCAACTTTTTGGGGCGAGGAATTTCTTTATTTTTTTTTTCGTTTTTGTGATTTTGAAGTATTATTATATGCGATACAAGCTATTGCCCGCGGCTTCGCTCGTGTTAAGAAGTATTATTATATACAAACTTTCATCCCCAATTTTAACCCCTTGGGGGTAGAATTGATAAAAATCCTTTCTTAGCGGATGCCTACGTCATAACATCTACCTGCACGCCAAATTTCAGCCCGATCCGTCCAGTGGTTTGGGCTGTGCGTTGATAGATCACCATGTCAGTCAGTCACCTTTGAGTTTTATATATTTATCGCATATTTTACTTTTCCATACGTGTTTATATAAGCTAGTTTTAATATATTTTTTCGCCCTGCCAAAGCAAAATGCACCTTAACTCAGTAACCATACGTTCGAGAGTGTGGAGTCGGCAACGCGAGCGAAAGAGGCGTTACACGGCTGCGACATATACTCGGGATGTTGCACGCTCAAAATTGAATTCGCAAAGGTATGTATACGATTTGTTTACATTTGATGATTTGAATAAAAACAGTTTGGGAACCACTATCTCAAGAGAAAGAAGTTTGGAAACCGCTGTCTCGTGGAAAAAGGTTGTAAACTGCTGTCTCGTGAAAAAATGTTGGGAATATTGTTTTGGGGAAAAAGGTTAGGAACTACTGATTCCGCCGGGCAATGAAGGATTGAAGTTTGAGAAGCACTGTCTCCTTTTGGGGGACATTGAATGCAGTTTGAGGTTCATCGCATACTTTCCGTAAATCGTCAGGAGTAATTATGAAATAAGTGAACCCGCTGCGCACACACTTTGGCACTGTAATTGATCACCGACAAACTATATGGCTTTGTAAACATAAGTATTTTTTTATATATATATATAGATCTAACGGACCCAACAGACATCTTAACTAATATAAACTTTGCATTTAAGGAGGCACAGGAATTCATACAAATGACCTTTCATACAAACTACAAAGTATTGTGCCTCATCTTACCGTCCGGACTATAGGCCTTCCATTATAAACGTCTTTCAAGACCGTCCCCCCAAATTTCGTCAAAGTAATGTGAACTCGTGTTTGATGTCTCGAGTGTCTACTTACCCTAACACCCCCCAATACGCAGTGGCGGCGTTACATTAGGGCGCAGTAGGGCGCCCAGAAGCACCAGACCTAAAGTCGTTGTTGGAGACCTTTTGTAATAAATATATTACCAGATGATGCCCGTAACTCGGTTGCGCCAAAATTCGTTTATCGCGCGGAACCGTAAATTTTTCCGGGATAAAAAGTTTCCAGCTATGTTCTTTCCCGGGACTCAAAGTATCCATACCAAATTTTAGCAAAGTTGGTTTAGTGGTTTGGACGGACGAGATGAGACAGACAGATAGACACACACACTTTCGGGCTTATAACATTAGTGTGGATGGGGTTTTTTGTAGTTTTAGTTTTAGCCAAGCTACAGTGACAATTTCATCACACCATGGTTAATCTCCCTAACTCATGAAAGCAACGCTCCGCATTTGACATAGGAAGGACCTGCAACTTGATGCAAACTTTTCTGCATAGTTTGCTCGATTTCTAGCGGCTGGTTGCTCTCCTGGAGCCTTTTATCTGGTTGCATCGCTATAATTAATTTGAAAGAGTAAAAGAGTCAACCTCTTGGGAAACAGAGGGCGCCGCAGAAATGTCTCCCAGGGGCGCTGGTAGTGCTAAATCCGCCACTGCCAACGCCTCCGAGACCCCCCAAGTCTCGATTTCGCCACTCAAGTCGGTGTCAATTGCCGATTTTCTTTATGATTTTCGGCGATTTTCTTTGTGGTATTTCTCCTATATCAAGTTGCTGATAATTTTTTGAGAGGGTGAACTAAAGATTGTTTGGTAAGGTATTACTTATGTTAAGTGATTCGTTGTCTGCAATACCTTAAACTTACAGGTGTATTAAAACCATACGAATAATGATAGGGTCATTGTTTGATAGGGTCTATACTTTGAGTCCATTGAAAAGAAATTAGCGACTTTGTGTCTGGCCAAAAAAGTACGGTTCCAGCGCGATTTAAGATGTTCGGTGTAACTTCGAGGAAATACAATTTTAGGGTACCGGAACCTTTATAAAGACTGTCCGTCTGTCTATCTGTCTGTCCCTTCTATTTCTTAAGAGTCCAAGTATCCTCGTTACAATCATCTGAATCGTTTCAGCCGTTCAAGCTTAAGGTTGTGTTTCCACTGAAGCGGAGCGGAGCTTAGCGGTGCCCGAATTGACCAATCGTGCTATTCCAGCGAAATGACAGCGAAGATTTCGAGCATGGTGATTGGTCAATTCGGCACTACTGAGCTTCGCTCCGCTCCGCTCCGCTCCGTTTTAGTGGAAACACAGCTTAAATAGGTTATGCACGGACACACTTTCGCATTCATATTATTATTAGTATGGATTCGAAAAATATTTCTTGCTTTAAAAGATTCCGAATTCCAACCTTTTTGGACTTATTCTAACTGAACTGGAAACATGTCAAACACTATGACGCTTTGACTCATAGAGCCAATATTCCCGCTTCTTACAGATAATGTCACATGTCCGAAGGAGTGGACTTTTTCTAAGTGTCAGAGATAAAAACATTGGAAGCAATACTGTGGGCCTTAGGGTTGATTCAGACCGCAAATGCATGTCTAAATTAGTTTGGATTTGACAGATTCACAAGACGTCTCACGCAATTGAAATCTGTCAAACCCATACAAATTTAATCTCGTCGCGTTACGGTCTGAATTGACCCTTACCCTTACCGAGTAGAGTGGTGACTGGCGAGACAGTGCTCTCGGCCACAGTAGTCGGTGGGTATAATCAAGCCTTCTGAGCTGAATAGCGAGAACGGTTCATAAGAGTGAAAGCGAAATAAATATCTTTCGATTTTCGTTTTTTTGGAATTTATTGGAGTTTACTCCTTAAGGGGCCGGGTACCCCTTGAAATTCTCATACATACGTAATACCAAAATCATTTTCTCATATGAAAATATTTAACATGTTTGAGTTATTTTTCAGCTTAGAATAGTAATTATCTAGGTTCCTACACAAAAATTTACTTCGAAATATTTATACACTAAAAAATATAGTAAAATACTAAAAAATATATAAATAAATAGTAAATTTACTACAAAATATTTAAACTCTAAAAAATATTTCTTAGTATTTAAATATTTTGTAGTACATTTAATATTTATTTATATATTTTTTAGTGTTTTACTCTATTTTTTAGTGTTTAAACATTTGGTAGTAAATTTACTAAAAAAAAATTTTAAACAAAAAAAATTTTTTTAGTGTTTAAATATTTTGAAGTAAATTTTTGTGCAGGAACCTAGGTAATTACTATTTTAAACTGAAAAACAACTCAAACATGTTAAATATTTTCGTATGAGAAAATGATTTTGGTATTACGTATGTATGAGAAATTCCAAGGGTACCCGGCCTCTTAAGAATCGATTTTCATATATAAGGCGCCTGGTATGAGAAAAATCCGAGGGGTAAAACCTACTATGTTTACTGACTTTAAGTTTAAATAATTCCTAAGTGTTAAGTGATATTTTAGTCCATAATTGTTGTCAAGGTGTGTCGGGGGACCGCTAATGTAGATGTTTGATTTCACATAACATTATAGTTTAAGAGTCAGTTCACAGCGAACCGAATCGAGACAATCAGTGACTTGGCGATACAAAATGTAAAAGTCGGTGTTGGCGGTCGGTATTATTTAAACTTAAAGTCAGTAAATATAATTATTTCATTACATTTTAAAGTTGTTTTGTTATAAATATCAATAATTAATATTGTTATTGTGAAGTTATAATTTTTATCATTATACTGGCTAAAGTGAACTAAAAGTGTTTTGAAATAACTATGGCAGAAAGGGGTGTAGATAATATTGCCGGAACATCTGATTTCATATGATATTAATCTTTTTTTCAGTTGAATAAACTCTTTTTGCGTATGGTTAGATACTCGTACTTAAGGAGTAAAAACTCCAGTCGTGCGTCGGAGCTGACACACTTTTTTTTGTATGGTCCCAATTTCGAAGTCTGAAATTACTGGGAGAAAATGTATCTTTGCCTCTTCAATTTCCTTAGGTTGTCCAAGCTTTGGAGTCCACAATTTCTATTGCTACTAATACGAAACGTATCTTGTCTGTAATGGAATAAAGTTCTATTTCCAATGTCGTAAAATTGGACTCCACGTTTCACTTTGTTTTTCTGTAAGATCATGATTTTGATCCAGATAAATCGGCACATTCGTGCCGAAACAGAGCCCTTTCTTTTTGCACAGCACACATTCTCAACATCTCTGTCGAAATTATCAAATGCAACTTGTGAGCATATCTTTTTTCTAAAAGCGATTTTGTAACCATTAAACGAGCTGCGTGTCACCTCATCCACGGTCATATTAGGGACAATTAAATGTCCCATCATTTATCAGCCTCGTCCTTTGTCCCTACACAATAGGGAGAGGTGCCCAGCGTTTTTAAAGCCCTATTTATATCCCTTAATGATCCCTGTTGTATGTCAGAATTAGGGCAAAGGTAGGTATTGGGTCTATATGCGACTACAAATAATTGGAGTTAAGGATACTGATGTTGTATTGAAAGTGTGTCTGTCTGTCTGTCTGTTACATCTTCATGCATAAACATATGAACCTATTCGGATGAAATTTCCATAGAGATTACTTTGAAGGATTGGAATAAGTTTTTTTAGAGGAAAAATCCCGCGAGACTCAAATGAACGGCTGAATCGAATTGGCTGAAAATTGCAGGGAAGGTAGCTTTAAACCAGGAGATGGTCATAGCATACTTTTTATCACGATCTTGTGGTTTGATGAATTTGGTGAATTTGGTGAGGAGATACTATAAGTCCGGGGAAATGACATAAGTTACTTTTAATCCCGGAAAAATGTACGGTTTCCGCGAAATTTGATTTCCGCTATACGGCTTGTCCTGGATAAGGATAGCTTTTATCCCGGAAAATGTACGGTTTCTGCAAAATGTATATTTCCGGGATACGGCAGAGTCATTCCACGCACTGTATGATAATGTAATGATTTTATTATCAGACCTCGCTCGCACGTGCGTTATAAATTAATTTTTATCACCCCGCCCAATTTACTTACGCAATTCTGACCCCGTTTTTAGGGTTCCGTACCTACTCAAAGGGTAAAAACGGGACCTTATTACTGAGACTTCGATGTCGGTCCGTCTGTCTGTCTCCAGGCTGTATCTCCATAACCGCTATAGCTAGACTTCTGTAATTTTCACAAATTGTACATATTATTTCTGTTGCCGCTATAATAGCAATCAGGTACTAAAAATTAAAATAAACATTTTAGGGGGGTTTGTTGGCCTATTTTTGCTCTATAACGGTACGGAACCCTTTGTGCTATTCCGACTCGCACTTGGCCGATTATTATTTGGGGACATCGGGGACACTAATCATGTCAACCTCCAAAGGGACAAAACGTAAAGGACGTTGCTCACTGAAGTGAAGGCAGGTGGGATATTTTGAGTTTCGATGTCACGATAATTTTTGGGATGACAGCTGTCTTATTGAATTTTTTAGGACTCTGATTGTAGGCTGTCTCGTATCCCAAGAATTTGGAATAGTCAGGAATTCTGAAACGGTTGATTGACTGACACTTCACAGAGATGTTTTGTGTCTCATATTACTCTTAGGGTTTTTGTTAAGGGACACTCGTGTTTTACGTTGTCTTTCTTTACTCTCATAACCCAGTGGGACTGATAACCGACGAGAGATCAAGCGTAGAACAGATTTTTTCATGACGAAAATTGAAAGACAAGAAAATTTGTCCAAACTCCAAAGCCGTAATCTGCTAGCAATTTTTGACAATTGACTCCAAATCTGGGACAACGTTAAAAATAGGCGAAGAGGCAAAATAGTTATTTTGATGATGTTGGTGAACCTTGGATGTTTCTCCTTCTCCTCTCTATCCCACTTTTTAGGGTTTTTATGTTAAATCCATGTCAAATCCTTCTTCCAAAGTCCCACCCAGTGAGTAAGCGCCCTAAGGGCCAGTTTACGACATGGGGCTGTTGTAGGTGTTCAGGAACGCGCGACCCCATAAAAGTTAATAATTATGACAACGTCGGAATGCCGTTAGCATTATTGTGTTTTGTGTTTTAATAAACGCGCACATTGTGCCGGAGCGGGCCGCAATTTCATACAAACTAGATAACATCCGACACTCCGTTGTGCCAAAATTCGTTTATCGCGGGAACCGTACATTTTCCGGGATAAAGACTATCCTAGTTTAGTTCCTTTCCTAGGACTCTATCTCCATACCAAATACCAGCAAAATCGGAAAATGGGTTTGGGCGTGAAGAGGTAACAGACAGACAGACAAACACGCTTTTGCATTTATAATATTAGTATGGATTAAAACAGTAGGATAGAATCCCTTAAGAAATGATCTGAAGTGTCCTATTTTAAAAACAACATTTTTCAAAGATTACCTCTAATAGGTAAGCAAAGCTGTACCTAAACTGATGATACTCCTGTAATTAATTATCTCGAAACGCGAAACGCGAGCCGTGATGCTAAATCATCGTTTAATAT
Organism: Polyommatus icarus; assembly: GCA_937595015.1. Classification (NCBI taxonomy): domain Eukaryota; kingdom Metazoa; phylum Arthropoda; class Insecta; order Lepidoptera; family Lycaenidae; genus Polyommatus; species Polyommatus icarus. The sequence continues at coordinate 1,578,304 of OW569342.1, read as the reverse complement.
TATCTTCCCAGCGCAGCGAGGGATATAAATTATGACAGGTTTCTTACGAGCTAGAGGGAGGATACACTGTCGTCTTTTTATAGTGCCTAAGTGTGTGCGCTGTACATGAGTAAACTCACTCCTCTGGGTACCGACACGAACGGCGAGAGATTAGTTTATAGGACATGTTGGATCATCTTGTCAGACACTCAGGTGATCAGCCTGCATTGTCCTAACCAAACTTGCGTATTTGTTAACCAAAGTTTTATCTTATTTCAGCCCGAAAGATTAAATGTCTTCAAAAACGACCAGGACAGCTGGGATTACACATGTAAGTGTTTGTTTGTCTACTACAATTGTCTTACCTTCGAAACTAAATCGAGTTTAGACTGAGTGAGAGTTTCTGTCACATCTCACCGTGAGAAAGAAAATAAGGTAAATTATTGGTGCTTAAATATACTACAGAATGTCCTATTAATTATTATTGGCATTCCTAGTAAAATAAAATGTCAATAATAGGTTAACTGGCAATAATGGGGGTAGTTTACTCTATTTGGGACAGAAACAGCGCCTCTAATGGCAAATAATGGTAACTAATATACACCATTACAAAATCATCGTTAAAGTGCTTACGGTTAGAAGGGATGAAAACTCATACTCAGCTCTCAGTTGGGGCAAGAGGGCACGGTAGAGCTGCCGCCAAGTTCAAATTTGGGGTCCCGTACTCAAAGGGTAACGAAAGTCGCGCTTGGCCGAGTTTTTTTTTAAGTGAGTCCTAAAATGGTCTTGGTATTTTGGCATTATTTTTAGCAGTCTTACCCCAACTGACAAATAAATAATATCACTTTTAGTCAAGATATTATTGTATAGACTGCACAAAACTTTAAATCGCTCGCCAAAAATGGAAGGGAAGGCGCAGTGATTTTAGGTCTCTTTGGTGAGACAAGAAATGCGCCGATTGCCCCCTCCAGTTTATCCAAGCGATCTAAAAGCCGATCGAGTTAAAAAAATAATGAAAGTGATATAATTTATTTAATGATTGTTTTGATTGTTATATTACAATGCGAGATGTTGAGGAAATGCTATTATTGTCTCTAACAGTTGAAAAGATGTTTGTATGTTCAACGATTACTCCGCCGTTTGTGAACCGATTTTTAAAATTTTAAAATTTTCTTTTGTTGTATACAGTGTTATTCTACTTTGGTACTATGTTCACAAAGGTGGTGATCTGAAGATGATATCTATGAGTAATCGAGAAAACTCTACAAAATATATTAATGTATAAAACAAGACAATAATGGCGTTTTCAATGTTATTTTATAATAAGCTGTGCCATACTTTTCTTCATTTTCCTCTGACATGTTACCGAGATCATAACATACAGCCAAACATACATACCACATGTTATGTATCTGATATCTATAATTTATTCTTCAAATTGTTACTAGAAAATATGATAAATTGCTTAAATTTTCAGAAACTTTTAAACTACGCTATTGTTCTCATTTAGCGTAATGTTTAAAACTAATGATAGTGCCTACTTGACACAATCATTTTATATCTTGTTCTTGAAAATCAAATCGTCATAATTTATTCTTGAAAAGTCACACCTTTTACGTCAGTGTGAACTGTCTAAATGGCCCCAAACTACACGGAATTGGGGCACTTTATTTTGTCTCGAAGAGCCATGTCTATTATTTAAATAAACTATGGTTTTCAGTAAAGTGTCACTAGAAAGGCAGCTGTTATATAAAGTAGAGACACTCAGCCCCCACTATTGTGTCACTAGTTCACCACTCACTAGTCACCACCATCATGTTGTCACACAAGTGCTACAGGTAACAGGACCCTTGATTTTGTGGCACTTGGGTGACAGCACAACTTGTGACAACTTGGGGCACATTTAATTCTACCACAGAGAATGTATGTAATACAGTTCTCATTAAGCGTAATATTAAACTAGCGTTATATTAAAAGTGATTAGAAATTCTCTCCCCTCTCAAAACGTCCATTACAAAAGTTTTTAACAGCGCGGCGTTGTAACAGAATAAAAAACATCCGACTGCGGTTTGAAAAAGCGCGCGAATAAATTTGCTGTTGGCGGGAGAAGTTTTTTTTTCACAACTTTTTTTAACGCCCCGCGTTTGGACGCTGACGTTTTGCTTCTGTTGGTGATGGCATAATGATGGGGAGTGTTTGTCAGTTTTTATTCGATTTATGAAGATAGATTATTTAAGTCGGATAAAGTACTTGGAAGAGTTTTATCCGGAAATGACACAAAACAAAAGAAAAAATAAGCAGTTTTCTATGAACCTCGAGAGTTTCTTATTTCCTAAAACCTTACACTATTTCTTAGCCTGTTATAGTAACCTTAACTAGAACTATCTAGTTAAGGTCCGCAATTCTGTTGCGCTGAAATGGGCATTGTCCAAAAAAAATCACATGTACTTTTTTTTTTTTTTTCGTTAAAATAGGGTATTTTAAGAATATAAATTAAATAATTTTGAAATTCATTGGCTAGTTTTTTCTCAATAAATTTTTAAAGTTTCGCTCTGACGTCATCATCGGCGGTCAAATGACCTCTGCAGTATGTTTTTTTTTTCCTTTCAATCTTATTTATAATGGCCGGTTCGTCAAATGCAAGTTATCAATATGTGAAAGCAGATACGAGAAGCTTACCAAAAGTTCAAAACGTAATGCTGGTCGAATTTATTGCTAATTTAACGCCATTGAAGGTCAAACTAAGGTTAAACATATTTGTTCAAAAATATAAGTAACTAATGGGTATTTTTTTCGTCTATATACAGAAAAACGATCACTGACCTTATTCCTCGAAATGTTTTTGTAATGAGCAAAATTTAAAAAAAATTGACAATCCCCATTGCGTTATCGCGTAGGAACCGTACATTTTTCTGCTACAAAAACTATCCTATGTACTTTCCCGTCTCTCAAAGTATCTGCATATCAAATTTCATTTAAATCGGTTCCGCCGTTTAATTACGAAGAGGTAACAAACAGACAAACTTTCGCATTTATAATATTAGTAAGGACGGATCTTTTCATGCTATTCCCTCTATCCGTACTCTCACAATACCTTCAAACTCGCACAAAACTTGTATAAATTACAATAGCCGAGATGCTAAGTCCAGACCACAGTATACAAACGTACAGTAGGCCATCTTCATACTGGACAACATATAGGCCTACTACGAAACTGTTTTGAGACTCAAACAATCGGACGAGAATGCCGCGTCCTGCTCTAACAACGTCATTTCACGTTTGTTAGAGTAGGACGCGGCATTCTCGTCCAATTGTTTGAGTCTCAAAACAGTTTCATGGTACAAGGCCTGAATCGCACACAAGCGGGATTTTAGATAACATTAGGCGATAAAACGACACGTTGTGTTGTGCGAATTTTATTTTGAATTGAAAATACGGCTACCCTCATCGTTGTCATAATTACTTACGTCTATCATCATTTTCGTCACCTATGTAAATGAACAAATGTTTAGCTGTTTTGGGAATTTATGGCCATTTAACCGATCTCTAGCGCAAATGCGCAGCAAATGTGTTTTTCAAGAAGCTTGCCTCACTCAGCACAGCTATTCTATTGGTTCTTGAATAACAAATCTCCCTGCGCTTTTCTCTGGTGGAAACGCACTCTCACTCTACTGTGTATCAATATATACTGTGGCTACAGACTGTCCGTTGTAATGCTAATCCCGGACCCCTCGGCACGAGTGGTGGAATTTTAATAAGTTATGATTTTAAGATTTAAACGGTAGAAGTCGAGTCACTTCGCTGTTGAAAATTCTGACGTTTTTGCAAGTCTAATGCAACGTTGAAATTGTGAAGAAGTCATATTTTCTGAGTGTAAAAGCCCTAAGTTTGGGCCATGATGAATAACCATGATAGCGAAGCTGTCTTGCATGGGCAATCGACATCGATCTGGGCAACCATAAACGAATATACCCGTTCGTGGTCGCTTGTATTGGTCCTTCATTTGTTAGCATGAAGAGGCATCATATTATTATTTTTGATTTTCAATGCCACATCGTGTATTTCCAAAAAAAATACGTGTGGCACTCGGATACAGCCGCGGTAAGGCATAGCATTTTTATCAACTTATGCAATTATATCGCACGTACACAAACACCGTGCCGAAGTCTGCTGAGATTGTCGTGTTCAGGATGGGTGGGCTGGATTAGGTGTCTTCTTAATATTATTATTTATTTATTTATTTATTTACAGTTAATTAAAACGGGTTGACCCCAATTACATTAATTAACCTAGAACTAAGATAATATTATTACATAATTAAAATAACAACTTAACTAATAGACAATAGTAGAAGCTCTTGCATACTTTCCCTCGCAGAATTTCACACATACTCTCTTTATATCCATCCACTTGTCAGCAAATATATCACACTCGGGGTTAGTAGACAGGAGAGCGTTGAGCACGTCTAAACCACGACACAGTGGGGACTCAGCTCTCGCGACTGAATTGCAAATAGGTAAGGCAAATAGTTTAGGCCGACGGCAAGTGCGGTACCTGCGGTAATTGTCGGGCACGAACAAACGGCAAACGAGGGTGTGAAGTTCTGGACAGTCTATAAGTCCACGAAGAACTTTTAAAATTATTAGTACTAGGTCCACACCTCTCCTGACCTCTAGTGAGTGGTATCCTAGGGTACCTAAAAGGAAGTTCGTGGGGTACATATAAGGATAATATCCATGAACTCTTTTGTACAGGAATCTTAAAAATGTTTTCTGTACTTTTTCAAGCATCAGTATTGATGCATCTGTGTGAGGGCTCCAAACACAGGCATCCGTTTCTAATTTACTGCGTACTAATGAATTATACAGTAACTTAATTACATTGGAATTTTTAAAATCCCTCACATTACGGAGAACAAATCCTAAGCGTTTGAAACTTTCTTTGGCAATAGCTGTAATATGGTCTTTAAATGTAAGGGTTTTATCAAAGTATACTCCTAAGTCTTTTGTGTTGTAGACTCGAGTCAAGGGTTGCCCGTCCATTGTGTAATTAAATACAAGAGGCCGTAACTTCCTTCCATATGTCATAACGGAACACTTACTCATATTAAACAGCAGATTGTTCGAGATACTCCATCGGTAGACAGCATCCAAATCTTTTTGGAGAAGTAAACAATCAAGCAAGGATTTTATTACCATTATAATCTTCAGATCGTCGGCATATAATAAGAATTTAGCATACTTTATCATTGCTGGGAGATCATTTATGAAGATCAGGAATAAAAGAGGGCCTAATACCGATCCCTGACTAACACCAGAGGGTGTGCTATAAGTAGTACTTTCAAAAGAACCGTATCTTACAAATTGCATCCGGTCACGTAGATAGCTCGCGAAGAATCTAACAAAGTCAGACGAAAACCCAAGAGATCTCAGCTTGCTGAGGAGAATATCATTGTCGACTTTGTCAAATGCTTTACAGAAATCAAAATACAAGACGTCAACTTGATATCCGGAGTCGAGGGCTCCAGAAATTATATCTCCGTGTAACAAAAGATTAGTGCTGACGGAACGACCCGGTCGAAAACCATGCTGAGCGTATTATAAATGAAAGACAGGCCTTGACTCGACTATTGTATTTCAGTATCTGACATTAGTAGCAAAAGACAAAGAACACGTACAGATAACAGACTAAAGAGCAGTGTTGCCATAAGTATTGGCATATCTATTATTTAACGACAAATGAAATCACGCAACGCCGCACCACTGTGCTAGTAGGAGTGGGGAGTGTTAGGTTTATTTCCGTTACGGTATTTCTTGATTCGTTCGCCGCGCTCAAAGTCCGCGATAAATGCAATAGCCTAATAATTCCTTTATTATATGTATCGTTTTCTTGTCAATAATATGTTGACTACATCAAAAACTAGATGACGCCCGCAACTTCGTTGCGCCAAAATTAGTTTATCGCGCGGAAACCGTACATTTTCCCGGGATAAAAAGTATCCTATGTCCATTATATACCAAATTTCAGCAAAATCGGTTCAGCGGTTCGAGCGTGAAGAGGTAACAGACAGACACTTTAGCATTTATAATATTAGTATGGATGTCTTTATGTGTAAACTTGGGAAGTTTGTGAGGGGTCTCCCGCAGAACTTTTTATCGCTCGACGTCTTTTATTGTATTGAGTTTAACTTTTATATTGTGTTATTAGGAAAGTTCAAAATGTTATTAGTTATTAACTTACAGAGGTTACTAGTAACTTTTTTCGTGCAGAAATTCATTTATCGCGCGGGAAGTGGCATCAAAGCATAACCTTATCCAAATTTCATTGAGATCAGTAAAGTGGTTTAAGGCGCTGACAACTGCCAATGACGTTGATCTCGCATCACTCTCGCACCAATGTCGATTTTCATGCCAGAGAGACAGAGATGTGAAGTGTTCACTCGGTAGCGTGGATACATTTTTCGTTTGTTAGAGGAAAAAATAAATATTATGGGAAATCTAGGTGTCAGAACCGAAAATTAAATCCGTCAATCTTTGGATTTTTGTAAAAGGAATCAAATAAATAAATTTTAAAGCATAGATTGTATTAAGTTACTTTAGTTAGAACTGTTTAAAGTTCCTGAAAGATGTGACTTTGGTATTTTTTTTCATCCAGTAGCAGTACATTATTTTATTTTTTAAATTCGACAAGCTTTTCCATATATAATAAAAATTCACATATATTTTTTTGTGCCAATCAATGAAGTACATACGTCTAGAAAACTGCACAAAGATGTCGAATTGGCAGCTGTCTTCGCCTTAAGCGTCAAGACTCAACAGATAGAGAGAAGCAAAATAAAAAGTATTAAAATCAAAAGGTTTTCCCAACGCTATCTCTGAAAGTCAAGCTCTAACCCAGTGGCATCATGCTTGCAAGCAACGCATGGATCATATTGTCAGACGATCAGGTGATCAGCCATGTCCTAATCTTACATTGAATTGTTTTTCCAACGCGGCAGTCAAACTGACAACCGTCGAGCCAAGTTAACCGTTTGACCATGCAGGCGGAATGGCGCCTATGCTTACATAAGACACCGTAACCCGAATACCTGGCACCACCTGCTGGCCCCAGGCCAGGTGTGTAAGTGATTGGCCTGCATCCTGAATCTGGTATTGATGGATTAATATTGAGGGTAGTTTGATAATATCAGAAGTGGGATTTGCTTTTTATCATGAAGTAGACCAGGAGTCCTGTTAGACCTTTGCCCTAACTTTCAAAATCTAAAGTGGAAGAGAGGGCCCTGAGCCAAAGTGTCTAACAGTTACCTAAAACCGTAACTAGAAGAAGAATTTCAATTTTAAACGATTATCGCGGGCAAGCTTTTATCAACCCACACCACGCCACGTCGTTGGTGTGCGTGCGACTAGACATATGCGAATTACAATTGGATAAGTAAATAGAAAAGGCCATGCCTTACCTCGTCTCCCTTACGGTCCCCGGATACCACACGTATTTTATTAATTCACAGTGCCTCTCCATTCACATTTCAATTTCTTAATCTGGGGGCACGGCAGTGCCCAAGCCAAGCTTTTTAGCAAAGGCACGGCCGTACCATACTTTTCTCGAAGCGGTTCGCGGCTATTTCACACCCTCCTTATCTTCGATGTTAACAAAGCTAGAGATTTAGAATTTCGATGACTAGGAGCAAGTATTAAAACTAGCTTAACTTGCAAATTACATTATATTCTGATTAAAAGTTTATTAGTTACGGATGGTCAAAACTACTAGGTTTTGTCACTGACTGACAGATCATCAAAATTCTAAGGTACTTTTAGCAGACTTAAAACCTTGAAATTTGGTACCCGGATAGGTCTTTATTCACAATGAAAGGAAAAATTATGAAACCGGCCAAGTTCGAGTCGGACTGGCGTAGATAGGGTTCTGTACCGTAAATTTGTATGGGAGCCCCCCTTAAATAAAATATTTATTTAATTTTTATTATTTATTATTAAAGTTGAAATATAATTGAGTATTTCCTGAAATTTCCAAAGAGCTCTATCTTCATAATTTACCATTATGAAGATAGAGCACAAAAAGCAAAAAAATCGTGTTTATTGTACGAGACCCGCTATTCCTAAATTATTTTATTTTAATAGGATTATTCTATTTTGTAGCGACAACAAAAATAGATAATTTGTGAAAAATTCAACTATCTCGCTATTGCGGTTCTCGAGATCCAACCTGGTGACAGACAGACAGCGAAGTCTTAAGACTTTGTTAATATAATAGAATAGTTTAACGTGACCTGAAAAGAAAAAAACCTTAAAAAATGAAATGAAATCCCACCAAAACATTAAATGTAAAAGGAGCCAAGCAAAATATTGCATAGCTATGCAATACTTCTATCGTAAAAAGTTTTCAGATCACATTCAAGACAAGCCTTCAACTTAATATTTTGTAATTGAAATCAACATTCAGTGTATGTATCCATAGTTTTCTTTATTTTAAAATTATTGTAGTGGCTTGGCCATGAGCAGTAGAGAAATAATCAGCGACTAATTGGATTTATATGGGTACCTGAATCGACCATGTGCGTCGTTACGATAAACTAAAAAACACTTTACGCTTGCCGTCTGTGTAAGTATGAACTACTTCAAATATGCAGTGTTATATATTTTGTTTCTTACTAATTATGTGCTCATTGCCGAGCCACTATATAATTTTAAAATAAAGAAAACTATTGATACATTCACTGAATTTTGATTTCAATTACAAAATATTAAGTTGAAGGCTTAGCTTGAATGTAATCAGAAAACTTTTTACGACAGAAGTATTGCATAGCTATGCAATATTTTGCTTGGCTCCTTTTACATTTAATGTTTTGGTGGGATTATTTATTAAAAGATGTTGTAGAATGTATTTTAGACGACGATTTTGGATGACTTATTAATTACCTGTCTCATTTTAATTAGGTATTCAAATGTCTAATTTATTTTCGTCGCCAATTCTCAAATAATTACATCAAATTAGGACGTGTACTCACGCAAAAAATCTTATTTTTTAGCTTGAGTTCTTTAATTTGAGTTAACGTTAATTTTATCAGATTTTTAAACGCCTCCGTTTAATAGGAAAACCACTTTTCTAATTGGTCAAGCCATACTAATATTATAAATTCGAAAGTGTCGATATGTTACCTCATTATGTCATCACCAAAATTTTACCGAGATAAAATGTATCCAGTGTCCTTTCCCGGGACTTAAAGTATCTCCATGCCAAACTTCAGGTAAATTGTTTCAGCGGCTTGACAGACAGCCAAGCAGACACAAGACGCACACACTTAAAATATCACTACGACCAGCGGGGCTAAAATGGTCACATTTAGCAATTCCTCTCAATCAATTCAGCAAATGAATTGTCAAAACTGTCAAACTGACAAATGTCAAATCAGTTCAAAAATACAGAAATGAATTGCAAGCAGAGTTGCATTTTGCGATTCTAGAAAAATGAATCATGTTATGATTCATATCATGATTCTTCAAAGCGACCATTTTAGCCCCGCAGTAAAATTATAAAAAATCTCGTTACAATGAGTCTCCTCCATAACGCGACGTCACCGCAGCCCCAGGGCTTCCTAATTGCCGCGGCGGGGCAGGTGCGGGCCGCAATTTCCTGTAGACCCTGTAGACCTGTGGGGAGGGGGGAGAAGTGGGGGGAAAGTGGGGCGAGGAGCTTCCGTCCATTAGACGCGGTTGGGGTTATGGTGATGAGCGGAGCGGTTTTGTGGATTGTATTAGTGGAGTGTTACGGATGTCAAGAAGATGTTTGTTTTTTTTAATTTCATCCGATAATTGTACCTTAACTCGCTAGTTGTTAGGGCCAACCTACACGTACCACAAACACACCACGTCGCAACGACAAAATGTCGTCGAGCAGTGGTTACGTGTGAATGGTGTCGCTGCAGCTTTTTGTAGTTGCGTTGTGGTACCGATAAAATGCCGACGTGGTTGCGTTGTCACCAGTGGGTGCGATGTGGTTGCGATGTGGTTACGTACGAAAGTCAATGAAACGGAGGGGGGGAAGAGCGCGGGCGTTGTGCGCGCACTGTCATCGACGCAACGTTGTGGTTGCGATGTGGTCGGTATCACACAAGCGGTCGACAACGACAGCAAAATGTGGTACGTGTGAACAGTCCAGTTCATTTACAATACGAAATATACGCCCGGCCACGTGGTATGGTTGTGGTGTGTCTGTGGTACGTGTGGGTTGGCCCTTAATGCGCGTTGTCATCCTAAAATCGCTCCCGCTCATGCCCGTGGCCACAGTCTATACGCCTGCACTGCGACCTTTTCTATAACAACATCAATTGACTCACTCTATTCCCATACTTCACTCGTAGGTGTATCATGTTTTATCTTTTCTATGAAGAATACTAAGAATTACTTGTTTTTTAAAGTAAGAAACATGATTTATGATAATATTATTAGTAATCGATAGTCAGAACCATAAAACGTGCCACGGAACTTCATAAGTAGGTATGATAATAAGACGTGAGTGGAAGAATCAAATAAGTAACATTTCGTAACATACGGACAATAAATCATTTTCTCCTTTATTTTTAACCGACTTCCAAAAAACGAGGAGGTTGTATGTTCGGCTGTGGATTTTTTTTGTATGTTCAACGATTACTCCGCCGTTTGTGAACCGATTTTCGAAATTTTTGTTTTGTTGTATTAGGTTTCACTCCAATTTTGTACCATGTTCACAAAAGTGGTGACCTGATGATGGGATCCATGAGTAATCGAGGGAACTCCTCGAAATTTATATGGAAACATATGGTGATTTTGGTTTTATGTGAAGTGTACTAAGAATACGCTACCAAAAAGTCAAATATTGGGTCAAGGTTTTAAATTATTTATTTTAAAATAAAGTTATTTTAAAAAGAGCATTTAAACAAAACAAAGTCATTAAGTGTCTTTTTAATTAGTTATACTTATTAATCGATAGATGGTGCACTAAGTACCTATCGATTTGAATTCTTGATAACAAGAATAGCTGTCAATAATTATGATAATATTAAATATTATGCTACGCTACATCCTATGCAAGTTTGTAAAATTTTTTATCTGATAGATCCTTCGATCGTGGAAAAACGAGACACAATAGCCTTTCTATTGTTATCGCAATCGCCGGTGACCGCTTGGGGCTTGAAGCACTAAAATTGTTAAATTACTTAGCACAATATGTTTACTTCACTGATAATATTATATTATTTTGTGAGTGTGAGTTCTGACTCTAACAAATTGTAATAAGATACGTAAAATATACGCGAAGATTTATCTACTAGTGTAACTAAAAAGAGTGAAATTATTATTATTTTTAACAAAAAATGAAAACCGACTTCCAATGTAAAAACAATAATAACATTAATATGAACTAAAAAGTATTAAATAATTTTTACTATCTAATAGTGCCTTTTTCCGAATTCGGCTAAACCTCAACTATTTCTGTACTCAATCTTCATAATTTTGAAGTCGGTGCCAGTTCCAAAAGTTTCAAATATTCTGTCAGAGGACTGAAGATTCAGCTATCTGGTACCGACTTCAAAATGACGAAGATTGAGTACAGAAATAGTTGAGGTTTAGCCGAATTTGGAAAAAGGCACTATTAGATAGTAAAATTATTTAATACTTTTTAGTTCATATTAATGTTATTGTTGTTTTTACCTTGGAAGTCGGTTTTAATTTTTTGTTAAAAATAATAATTATAAATCTTGTAATTTATTTAGGCACTTCATAACCTAGCTAATGTATCTGGCTACGTAAATAATTTTTCCGGCCCTAAAACCTCTATTTTTGCAAAAAAAAACCATGTTACTTACAGTAAAGGTGAACGCAGATTTGGCCGCACTGCACGCACCGCAGTCGCCGCATTTCGAATTCTTTATATGAAGTTATAGGCAAGCTCGCATACCTACCCGCGCCGCAGTCTTCGCAACTTCTACATTCTTTATATGAAGAATTCGAAATGCGGCGACTGCGGTGCGTGCGGTGCGGCCAAATCTGCGTTCACCTGAAGGTCGTCCCCCGAGCAAACGACCTTGGCCATACATTTGCCGCGTTGCCGAGATCGCGCCAAAACCCTATTATTTTTACTTATCTTAGTTCAAAATTGTCCTAAAAAAAATTAACACGGCGAATATGTAGTTTATGATATTGTCGATCTATTGGCGTGAGTTTCAAATAAAAGTAACTTGTAAATCCTAAGAGGTGCTGAATGTATGCTTGAATTTTAACAAATTGGTATTACTTTGGAAGCTGATATCATGAGTATAAGAAACAAAAATAGAAAATTTAAAACGACAAAAGGAATGTTGATATACTGAAGATTATTGCTGTATGTTTATTATAACTTTGTAACTTTCAGATTATGAGTTTACAAGGTTTTAAATACGGTCAATTACGGAATCTCCGGACGGAACGCCCTTAATGGAACCACCTTACGCCCGCCTGTAGCCGTAGCACGGCGCGGCGACCAGCGGAAATGCGAAAGTATAGACAAACCGTGGAGATATACTTCAGGTGCCATTCCGATCTTTACCGTGGCTAGTCGCGACCGACAAAAATTAAATTAAAATGCCACTTTATGACTGACTATAGTATATATGTCATAAAGTAGGATATTATTTGAATTTTAGGACTATAGTCTGTCAGAAAGTGGCATTTTAATAGGATTTTTCGGAACGAAAAAAGATCGGAACGGCACCTTAAGTTTATCTCCACAGTTTGTCTATACTTTCGCATTTCCGCTGGTCGCCGTGCTACGGCTACAGGGCTATCAACAGTAGAAATGGGAAAAAATCGACAAACTGACCGATTTTATCAACAAAATGGCGGATTTCCATAGTCTAACTGTCACTTTGTCGTGTCTAACTGCCACTTTGTCTATTCTTCCGTAGAAAGAAACCGTTTCTATGGTGACCATGCTACGCCTGCAAAAGACAGTATACGCGCGTGCGATGTGATTTGCGATACTGTGTTCGTTTGCTTCGTTCAAGTTATCTCAAATCTCGCTAACAAGTGCAAAGCAACATTCAAACAGTATGAAGGTACTGGTAGGTAATGGTATATCACCATGTAGTGCAGATGGCCTTCAAAATCACTTCAATTTCTCAAACGTAGTTTCTGTTACCTCTTCACGCCTAAACCGCTGAACCGATTTCGCTGAAAATTTTCATGAAGATACTTTGAGTCCCGGAAAAGGGCATAGGATATTTTTTATCCCGGGAAAATGTACGGTTCCCGCGCGATAAACGAATTTTGGCGCAACGGAATTGCAAGCGTCATCTACATAAAGTCCGCACTGACATTAAGATACTCTTGCATGTCGCCATGTAGTGCAGATGGCTATAGACTATAGTAATTGCCTGCCATGTAATGCAGATGGCTAGTAATTGCCTTCAAAATCGCTTCGATTTATCATACGTAGTTCTTTGTTTCAAGAGCGGAGGGACTATTCCAAAAAATAGGCCGTATTACACCGTTTCGAGTCATTTTCGGGCCATTTGGGGCCTTTTTATTCGTTTTCCAGGCCATTCGCGGCCTTTTCCAGGCCATCTGAGGCCACTCCGGTACATTTGGACCGCAATTTCATTTGATTGGCCTGTAATGGTGAGCGGAGGAGGTAACGACACAGTATAAGTGATGTACAGTAGGATAACTAAGGTGTCTTATTGCAAATAAAGTTGCTCAACGCAGATACAAGTTTTATGTGTGTGATGAATGATGATACTTCGTTGTTTTGCTACTCCAAATTATTAGATACCTTACTAAATAATTATAACACCCCTCGTTTTGGTCGGAGGTTAAAAATCGGCACGCACATACACACACACACACACACACACAGATATGTTAAACTCTTTATGGGGGCTTAAAAATTGCAAAATTTCCCTTTTAAGTCGTTTCGTGCGACAACTTTCAGTCGCAGCGACAATTTTCAGTCGCGGCGACAGCTTTCTGTCGCCCGTCCGCGCCGCGCCACGGCCCCTCTACATTAGTATTCAAGCGGCACTCATGTCACCGAGCCGGCACTCCGGGCCGATATTTTATTCAATTATATGTAAAAATGGCACAAAACTCTCCTAATATTGTTAGGGATGGCGCATAATTGGTTGTCGATAGATTTTTTACCTCCGAAGACGGACACTTACGAGAGGAGTTGTTAGTTTGTCTCATGTCTGTATGTTTGTACGTGGTAAGACGTGATCGAAAATACATAAGACGGATGGAGAGTAGACCTCCGGCGCGGCGTAGGAGAGGAAAACCTCCTCCGCCGCGCAGCGAAAATTTATGCCTACTCTAATTATTTCGTTTTCATTTCTGCCGGCACTCCTGGAGTGTAATACCTTATTAGGCTAAAAAGCAAAGCTTTTATCGCGGGCTTTGAGTGCGGAAACTGAATCAAGAAATTCCGTAACGAAAATAAATCTAACACCTCTGATCGGCGGATGATGCGGCGTTGAAAGTCGTGCACGTACCGTCTAACGTCGTTTCAGTTCGACAGACTTCGGCACGTATGCGAATTATAATTGCATAAGTTGATAAAAATGCAATGAAATCGCTTTACCGCGGCAGTGCCCGAGAGCCACACGTATTTTTATTAATTGTTAAAAAATAAAATCTATATAATAGAAACCTCAGCTCTTACATCACAAAACAGTAAATAAACTTAAGAGGATTAAAAAAATCGGCTAAGTGCGAGTCGGACTCGCGCACAAAGGGTTCCGTACCGATAAAGAGCAAAAATAGGCTAAAAATTGTGTTTTTTGTAAACAATCCCTCCTTAAATTTTTATTTTATTTTAATAACTAGCTGTTGCCCGCGACTTCGTCCGCGTGGACTTCAGTTTATAGCGCGCGATGTCAACAAAATTAGTGTCAAAAGCTTTTATAAAACAATCCTGGTACCCCTTAAATCAAAACATCCAAAAATAGCTGTGCAGTGTGCACATAACTTATTTAATTTTTTTAAATGAAACTTTATTTATGCCAAATTTAAATTTTTTAAGGGCCACTAACTCTGAGTTAAAAATCATGTCATATCTGTCACTCACCAAGTGAGTGATAGAGATGACATGATGTTTAACTCCGAGTTAATTTTAACTCTGAGTTAAAACATCATGGTGCAAGTGGCCCTCAGTATATTTATATATAAGTATATTTACTATTTAGCCCCCCAATTACACAACTTTATCCATAAACTATTTGATAGCCCATAGGTTTAAGGTTGCGTCACTGTTTAAATAAAGTACTGAGTAATTTAATAACGTAAAACATAATAATTAATAACAATCGAAAAAATCGGAAATCTAGTACAAAATGATACCACCTCTTATAGAAATACGTTTGTGTAAGCAATAGCGCGATGTAAGAGCCGCACAGCGCCATCTATTATGAATTTTTGGAACTAACTTAATTTGAACAAATTTGCGCATTTTCACCACCTTACAACCCTTTTGTCTAGTTAAAAAGTAGCCTGTGTCCTTTCTCAGACTTTAGACTATCTGTGTACAAAATTTCATTACAATCGGTTCAGTAGTTTTGGCGTGAAAGCGAGACAGACAGACAGACAGACAGGCAGACAGACAGAGATACTTTCGCATTTATAATATTAGTATAGATTATGTTTAATTATTAAAGTACACATATAACAAAAGAATGTGTGAAAAATTCAAGTGCCTACCTCTTGCCATTATGTATATAGAGCGAAAAAGGCCGAAAAAATCACGTTTGTTGTATGGGAGCCCCCCTTAAATATTAATTTTATTTTGTTTTCAGTACTTATTTGTTGTTATAGCAGCAATCTGTGAAAATTTTAGAAGTCTAGCTATAGCGGTTCTTGAAATACAGCCTGGAGACAGACAGACAGACGAGACAGACGGACAGACAGACGGACAGACAACGAAGTCTTAGGGTTCCGTTTTTACCCTTTGGGTACGGAACCCTAAAAAAATTGAAAGCTATAAAGGGTACGAATGAGAGAAAAGGGCGTAAAAACATTAATAAAACCCCCATCTGTTATAATGAGTTTTGTCGTTAAGGGGAACAGTTAACAGGCTTTTTGTTTACAAATTTTACAACTTTCACCCCTGCGCCGGCCTGAGTGAAAATTTCGATAGGAAAATGATAATTACCGATAAAACGAGTAATTTTATATCTTTATAGGCGTAGTGAGACTATTATGAGTTATGTTTGAGGAAGCAATATTGAAGAAAATTCAATAACTAAAGGTGACTCTCCGATCTTTGCCACAAGCGAACGCGACCCACAAAATTTTATATAAATCTAGATTAATATAAAACTCGAAAGGTGTCAAGGGACACCCGAATGAAACGAAGTTCTTTCTTATGTTCAAAAACCTGTATACATATACATTATACACTCAAATAAATTATAAAAAAAAACGCCATCTAGTTGACGCACAGGAATACTATCAACGCGCAACGCCCTCTGCCCCTAACATGCAGGTACTAATAAAAAAGTGTCGTTACAACTTTTTCAGTGTAGCCCAAGGCGCAACGCGCGATAAGAAGTCTGTCTGTCACCACTTCACGCCTAAACCGCTGAACCGATTTTGCTGAGGCATGGATATACTTCGAGTCCCGTGAAAGGACATAGGATACTTTTTACACCGGAAAAATTTACGGTTCCCGTGTGATCGTCATCCGGTTATCGATATATCTATTCCAATCACTATAACGCTGTGTCACGTTCTATGTCAGTTTTCGTCGAAGAATTCATTACACAAGAAAATATAAGTTTGGTGAATGGTTCTTAAATTGGTAGGCTGGAGTTAAGGGATCTTAATTCTTATTGTAGAGCAGACATTCTCAAAGTGTCCCTAGGGCTCTGCTCTTTCAGCGCTGCTACTTTCACAGTAGCGACCGAGCGAGGTGTTATGCCGAATGCTCGGTCAGGCCGAAGCCCACGTGATACATTTCAGCTGTTGTATATAATTCGTGTCGTGGTTGATATGCTATTTGTTTTTGATTGATTAATCGTCCATAGGTATGGAAGATTATATTTGAATTACCACGCATACTACAAAATATTTTTTCTTTTACTAAATCACTGCATAACGTGTTTATCATTATTATAATTATAAAATATCCAAAGTTCCATACTATCCGTAATAATATTATTACTGTCGATTCATTTCAAATTAAATACATAAATTAAATAAAAATATATTTTTATTAGGTATTTATTGAGATCAAATTACTTTATATTAAAAAAAACAACTGATTGCGCCAGACAGACAGACAGACATTACTGTCTTACATATTAGTAAGTACAAAATACAGATAGCATGAAACTATGGATATTTTATTAATAATAATGATAAACACGTTATGCAGTGATTTAGTAAAAAGAAAAAATATTTTGTAGTACGCGTGGTAATTCAAATATAATCTTACTGTTTACATACCTATATACGATTAATCAATCAAGAACAAATCAAGAAAAATGAAAAGCATATCAGCCACGATACGAATTTCGCGTCATGGTCATTTTGTGATTGCCAGAACGCGTTGTGGCCGTTTTTATAAGAGCCACGACGCGAATTTCGCGTCGTGGCTGTTTCACTGTAACCACAACGCGTTGTGGGCTATTTTTTCGCTCACTGAGCGTTTGCGGTCTTTGAGCGTAACATAATATATACCGACGCACTCAGAAAACTTCGATAGCGCGATGCAGGAATGTTAGGCGAATTGTGGGTACCGCCACAAACTCTATACAAGGTATACATATACAAACCCTAAAGTATTATTACTTTGTTTTGTTACACCCACTATACAACAGTGGTTCTCAAACTATTTGGTGGCGGAACTCTACCCTTTTAAAAACACTTTTGATGGACCCAGAAGAAGAAGAAGGAAAATATGAAAATACTAGATGATGCCCGCAACTCCGTTGCGCCAAAATTCGTTTGTCCCGGAGGAACCGTACATTTTTCCGGGATAAAAAGTATCCTGTTTCCTTTGCCGGGACTCAAAGTATGTCCATTGTCCATGCCCAGCAAAATCGGATCAGCGGTTTGAGCGTGAAGAGGTAACAGACAGACAGACTGACGGAGTACGGACAGACACACGGACAGTCAGACAGACACACTTTCGCATTTATAATATTAGTATGGATGCTGGTCTCTGAATATGACATTTCTCAAAACAATTTATGTATCGCTATTTGCCAGGGCTTTGAATAAAAATATGAAACAAATTTTTACCAGCCTTATTTTAATCTTTCCTTACCCTCAAGGCATTATCTTACTGATCTGAGGTTACTTTAAATAAGTTATGTTTAATGTCCTCGTTTGATGACAATTTGCCTGCTTAGCGGCTGACGCGGCGACGCGCGAAATGGACTGTCTTCATCATCATCATCACTTTCATTATCATCATTATTGTCACCTTTACATCTGTCAGACAGGTCAGAGGGCAGGATATAGGGCCCTTTACAAATGATAGCTCAAGAACTAGTGAATGTCTAATCACACTAATATTATAAAGGTTTGTGAGTTTGTAATATGTTTGTTACTTCATCACGTCTAAACGGCTGGAGCTATTTCATGGTATGGAGTTAGGGCATACCCTGGGTCAACACATAGGCACAGAAATCAGAATACATAATATTAGTACAAACAAAGGCTACTTTTTACAGCGGGGAAATATCACATTTTATTTTTCGCTAATAAACCGCGAGTAGCACCGCGGGGCACAGCTAGTAGGATATAATATTACTGCAATGTTTTCACGCTAGAGTGCACCACCAGCACAGACAATACTGTTCAGTAAACACAAAGTTTTGTTTGACAAAATTTCTGTCAATATTCTGTATGTTTGCAACATGTCGGTTTGTAGTCGGATGCTAGTAGCGCCCTCTGTTCCGACTTTTGCTTAATCCTTCGATCGCGGATTCTTGGAAATCTATTGTTATTCTATTGTTGTCGCGATCACCGGTGCTCCTAAAGGGGCTTGATGAGTTAATATTCCCTATTTATATAAAACTTACCGTTTTGCTCAATGTAAGTGAGCGAGTGCACTAAGTTTTAAGACGTTCTAAATTAGCACATTTGCACGACATACAGACAGACAGGCAGACAGATGTGCAATGTAAGAGGATTGTGATGTAAGCTGCTTAGAGACGCCGAAGAAATGTTTGTGTACAGAGAAATTATTAACAACTATATTCTAGTTTCGTTATTAAAGATACAATGTAAAATTACGATACATACTTAAAAAACATCTGAATTTAAACTTTCATAGGCATCAATCAGAATGTTAAATATTAAATGAATCAAATCACTGAAAGTTGCTTACAACCTTTTAAAATCACTGAAGTTGATAAACCCTAATTTTCCAGCACTGAGCGGGTTGATGATGATTAACTACTGCTAGGAGTACTCTCGATTACATCAGCTTTCAGACCAAAAAAAATTAGATCAAAATCGGTCCACCCGTTTGGATGCTACGATGCAACGGACAAACATACCTATAGACAGACAGCTGAAACTTATAACTCCCTTCCTTTTCGTCGGGGATTAAAAACTTGAGTTCCAAATCAAAATATCAGTAAAACTACAATAGTAATAATAACTGCCCCACCGGTTTCGGTGACGGTTTCGGACGGACGGACGGACTTCTGTGTAACTGGACCGGTTTCAATGAAACCGGCCCAGTTAGACAGAAGTAATTTTATAGTGTCCAAGTATGTGCGCAGTACACCAGAGCCCTATTCCTTTTACTCTCAAAACGGAAGACCGACACGACTGGTGAGAGAGCAGGCGCAGGACCGACTTTTTACATGCCCATCCGACGCATGGATCATCTTGTCAGACAATTAGTTGATCAGCCTGCATTGTCCTAACCAAACTTGGAAACAACATGTTTCCAACGTGGGAATCGAACCCAAGACCTCCGAAGTCAAGAGCTACGCTCTAACCACTAAACCACGGAGCAGCGTTTTTATAATAATAATAATACACACGTAGAGACTATATAGTACTAGTGATTTGTATCACACAGACATTGCAAAGGGAATACAAAATGCGATGCTTTTAGACGGAGTTAGAAAGCAAAGATGCGATATTTCTGAAATATTATACTCGGGAATATATTAAGCTACTAGAACACCGTAGCTTCGTTCGTATAGAAATCTATGCCAAACCGTACGTTTTGTTGTGATTGAGATGTTTTATGTTGATCGCTGGGACTCCAAGTACGAAGTGACTTGACGACCTCTGTAGCTCAATTGGTTGAGTGTGTGGCAGCTCAAGCCGGAGGTCGCGGGATCGAATCCCGCCGACGGAACAAAGAGTTTTCAATGTTCCCGTGTCTGTATGTGTATTAATATGTTCCCGCTGTCTGGTACCCGTAACACAAGTCCTTCGGGTACTTAGCATGGGGCCAGACTGACGCGGTGTGAAGCGTCCATAGATAGTAAGTGTTATTAAAATAGGTTCAGCGTTCTTAGCGTGAAGGAGAAACAGACAGTCGTGTTCATGATTTTAGTAACGCTTGCGCTTTGGCTAGAGAGCCAAAGCGCAAGCGTTACTAAAATCATGAACATTTAGGTTTAGGGATTTTAAAAAAGTTTTTATCGCGAAAGGATAACACGATGAATAATGTATAACAAACATTTGTACGACAAAAAAATGATGAATACTTGTGATTGGAACAATTTTCAAATTAAATTTTAATTAGTTCAGCCATTTTTGCGTAAAGAGTTGACATACAGACATACGCACTTTATAACATCCGTAAGAATTACTTTAAAATTTGCAGCATCCGCACGTTAAATCAACTTGACCCATAACCTCTTATTACAATCATTATAAAGTATCTCTGTGACGTCACTTTCCCCTAGCTCCCTTAACGTACATCCGGCGCCCCAGTTTACAGCCCAGGTTATAGTTTAACCCCGTTATAACCGGTGAGGGTTACTTTATAACTGCACAATACATTAAAGTTTTAAAAAAGGGTGAAATATCATCGATATAGTTGCGACACTGGCATCTGTTATTCTGTTGCCGTTATTTGTGTTTGATAAACGACGTAGGTAATTTTTGGCATTGTGAATTTGTTAGAAATAAGTTTTTTAAATACTTTAAATATTAAATATAGATATCAGATATACACAAAAATAACACCGTACTCAAATAAATTGGTTACCAATAATATAAACTTTTTTACTGAGTAGGTTTTCCACAAGATTTAGAAAGTACCTTGATAATAATAATGCTTTTAGCATTACATATAGCTCAGCTTAAGATAATAAAATGGTGGACTAATTTGATAAATTTTGTGCCATATTTGCAACTAAGAATATGGCTAAGCTGCTTTTTTTGCCTTTTAATATTAGCTTATAAAATAATTAGAATTTGATAGCTAAAGAAATAGTTCAAATCATGACGCTTATAAAACTGCTGCAGTAAATTCTAACAGTAAAATAAAATCAACATAATAAAATGTTTTTATGATGTTAATAAAGATATGGAAGAAATAGAAAAACTAGAACGCCTTTATTAAAACAATAATTATATTAGTATAAAGTTTTATTAGATGTAGCCAAGCTTTCTGCACCGTCATAACATGTGGTACGTATGCTGACAAGTAACAATAACAAACAAATAACCGACTTCAAATGGACCAACTTTGTAGTAAAGTCATCCACGTAATAGTTTGTTTATGTACTCGTAGTAATTGTTATTACAGTATTTCTCGAAAAAATGTCAACACTTTGAGATACAAAATATGATTAAATCTATCATAGTTTTAGATATTTGGAGTTTTTGATGAGAATGGAAAAGACACTACAAAGCTGAAAGCAGTTAAATTATATATTTTTACCTTTAATAATACCTATTACAAAATCTAATTAGTCGGATACTCTTAGATATATTTGAAGTCGGTCAGCAAATGTTACAATTTCAACCATGCTTTCAATTTTACAGATTTTTGTTTGAAATTCAAATACTTACACTAATAGCTTGTTAACTGCAACTTTAAACGCTACTTAGATTCTTACAACGCTTTCGATTGCAACCCACAGCCTAATACAAGAAAGGATGAGGTTTACTTTACTAATTTTATTTTTTAGAAAGGTGCGTGGGCTAGGTGACTACGGTAGAAAAGTTAAGCAACACTGCTGTAAACCATTTAGATTTTAGAATAATACAGTGCTTCTAATGGTCATGTTGCTTAATTTTTCTGCGTTGCGTCATTCAGTGCTTACTCGCCTTTAGTATGCATGTTTTGTCGCTTTTAACAATTAGAAATATGGCAAACCTTGTCCTTAGATTACAGCAATAGTCATATCGACTTCCATGCACATATCAAAGTCAAACACACTCTGAATGGTCCAAGCGACAAACTCGGCGGGAGTCAAACAGAAAACATTGAGATGGAGACAGCCGAATGCACTGACAAGCGAAAAACATCTGTACAAGAGACACAAGACACTGCCAACGACAAAACAGATGCCACTGAAGAGCCAAAAGTACACTTTGTTGTTTATTTATATATATTTTATGGTAGTTTTATCAGTGGGATTGGCATGAGCAACATAGAATTGGAAGGAATGGTATAAAGAGTGTGCTCGTCTTTTATATGTGCAGGGAAGTGCGTGACGGGGGCTGGAGTGTGGTTCACTTGCAGGTGAGTCAGTACTCAGCATTATGGCAGACTCACATTGAGTCAGTAACTGACGTTAGTCTAGTCAGTATCAGTGCACTGCCATAGTGTAAATTGATTTCAAGTTATCTCAGTACACTGACGATAGCTACTGACTCAATGTAAATCTGCCTTCACTCTATGGCAGGTCAGCACTGACACGCCAGTGGACTGGCGTCAGATACTGACTCAATGTAAATCTGCATTTACATTAGAGTCAATTAGATTTGAAGCAATGCTCCAAATAAAGTAATTAGATCCTATAGGATCCTAATAAACGAATGATTGAATCATATATAAGCCTATAAGGTGAACGCAGATCTAACGTTGTTCTGAATAAAGTAACATTTGGGCACGTATAAAATATTAAATCTAAGATTTTTCGTTTCATCTGCTTGATTTCAATACTATTATAACCACCTTATCATGTAATTAAGTTATTATATTAATCATATTTGATTTTAGGGAGATTTTGATGATAGATGATCGTTTACTGTCTATAGCGTATTCTTGGTTTCAATTTATTAAGCTGTTCTGAATTCACAATAGTTATTAAGTGAAGATACCTTTTGATGCAAGCATATTTTATCAGATTCCTATTTGTTTTTTTAAATAAAATAGCATATGGTTTATTGGAATTTAGGTTTAGGTGGAATTTAGGGCCACTAAAACTAAATTAAAAGAGTTGCCAGGTTGAGCATATTTGGCGTAAACCTTACTTATATCACGACCAAAGCTATTTTCTACCAGCCAACTAGACAAGTCTCAGACAAAAGAAATAGATCTCCGGTGCATCTTAAAAGCATCCTGTTTTATCTCAAAGGACGGCTTACAATAACGATGAAGTAATCTACAAAATCAAAGGCTCTGTTCGAAGACAAACACTTGAAAAGCTACATTCTGAGCTATTTACTCATTGTCTGTACCACATTGATCCCTATCTCGTCGGCATAAAGACCTGTCGCGGGTAAAATGATCCTGAATATACCAGGGTCTCCTCTAGTTTATCGGGAAACTTTATTATTGTGTTCGAACCGAGCATCTTCTGATTGGTTTCCAATATTTCAAGTTTCAACCGGTTTGAAGACTTCCGCAAGTTTCATTGAGTGCATCACAATTATTTTACTTGTTGAGTTTGGAGTTGTTTCTGGATTTATCTGAGAGATAGACCTAATTAGGAGAAAAGACGGAGTTTGCAACTGAGGCCAATAATTAAAGTACGACTTGCGCGCACATGTAGCGACTACGCCTTACTTTAATGGCGATTTGGAAGTTTGTAGATTATGTATGTAGTACGTAGTAACTTGGTCTGTTCATACATACAAGGCTGTTTTGGCAAGAGCACAACTACAGCCGCCATGTTTGAAAATCTTGGTAATAAGTGACATTAAGTGAAATATTAAGAGCACCGGTTGATTGGTTGAATACTTACTACATACCTACAAACTCTTTCAGGATGTGACTACACACATTGAAACAGTAATTTGGAGGGGCGCGCCATGTTATCGTAGTTTATCTCTAAACTATCGATGGAGGGCTGTGATTTTATCAATAGGGAACATTTTTGAGGCTTCCCCCTCCGCCTTGCACGTCTCATACATTATGTAAATTGAGCAGCCTGCTTCCAATATAAAGGAAAATTGATTTTTCGTGAAGAAGGCCTACGGAGAACACAATGTCTATGCCTGGGACTATACTATCTGGAATGTAGCTAAAAAATTAGAGCAATTTCCAATTAAATGATAATGGAATTATAGAGTCCGTCCTTTGAGATAAAACATAATATTATCGTGGACCCAGATGTAGAGTTGTTCCATCTGCTTGACCTAGCATTTTGACGTGACAACGTCTTATAATTCGATATGGGCTGCGCGCACGAAAAAACATGACGCAATATGCGGCGTTAACTCGCTCTGAGGCGTTCCATTTAAGGCTATGACGTTGTCACGTTCAACTATCGTCAGTAAACCGACTTTACAGACAAACGAGTTCGAGTCGAGTTCGAGTCGAGTTCGAGTCGAGTTCGAGTCGAGTTCGAGTCGAGTTCGAGTCGAGTTCGAGTCGAGTTCGAGTCGAGTTCGAGTCGAGTTCGAGTCGAGTTCGAGTCGAGTTCGAGTCCAGTTCGAGTCGAGTTCGAGTCGAGTTCGAGTTCGAGTTCGACACAAAACACTTCTCTCCAACCGTCTTTTTTTAAATAAAATTAAGGGAGCAAACGAGCAAATGGGTCACCTGATGGAAAGCACCAAGCATCTATGGGAACCCCGTATCCGTGATATAAAGTTACTTAAATGTCTAAAACAAAAATCTATTAAAATAAAATTGAAAGCCGATAAAATTCTGAATTATTAAGAGGAGAGTGTTTTAATCCTTCGATCGGAGATTCTCGGAAATGCCATTGTATTCTATTGTTGTGATCACCGGTGCTCGTATGGGGCTTGATGGGTTAAAATAAAATGATCATCCATCATTATCGTTTCCACTATGGCCACAATATAAATATGTGCAGTAGATCATCTATCAAAGCTTAACCCTATTAACTGTTTTGAGGTTAAACTTTCTGCAGCGGTGTTGTGTTCTTTTTAGGATTATTAAAAAAATGTTAAAGTTAGGGAGTGTCTAGACGGCCGGTGCGACATAGTAATCTATATCTAATATATAAAAAACTCCTGTCACGATGTTTGTCCGCGATGGATTCCTAAACTACTTAACCCGATTTTAATGTTTGTTTTTTTTAAATGTGTGCTTTTTTCCAACTTGAGAGATAGGATAGCTTAGATCTTTATAGTCGCAATTTTATTTAATTGCAAATTATTTGTCTATAAAGAGCGACCATTGTTTATGCGACGCGGGTCACGGGATAGCGATGGACGTTGCCATGGTGACATACTTATTTATAGTCACTAATTCAATAAAATAATACGGGTGATATACTTTATATAACATGGCAATGAAACGTTTGCCGGGACAGCTAGAATTATATAAAATGGATTTTCAAATGCGTTAGTCGCGCTAAAACTCGAAAACGGCTGAGCGGATTGGGCTGATTTTAGTCTTAAAATAATCCTGGAAGTCCAGGGAAGGTTTTAAAGTGATACGAAGTCCACCGGGACAGCTAGTAACTTAATAAGATGTAATATGTCGCGCCGCGAAGGATGCCTGCTCTGCTGTTTCGTTTTAACTTCTGCCGGCAGTTCCCACAGTGTAACCCGTTTTTTTTAATTAATATAAATTTCTGTGATTCCAGTGTCAGAGGACGTTCAGCCGACGCAGCGCAGCGCGCCGCTGCTCCAGTCGCCACAGTACACCGGCGGGCGGCCGCAGCCGTACAGTGAGTATACTGTTTATAGCACTATTTGTGTCCGCGTACACATGACATGTAACGCGACACGACCTTTCATTCCGATCTTTGCAATTCGCGACCGCGACCGACAAAAATCAAAAAAGTCACTTTATGAACTTGGCTATAGGTTTCATTATCTACCGACATTGGTCTAGCGATTGCCACCGCTGCTGTGTAGTGGCGTGAAGCAAAATAAAACCTATAGCATATTTCACAAAGTCGCATTTTATTTGAATTTTTAACGGTCGTGATTGCTTGTCGAGTGGACCTTAAGACTCTATACGACGGTTGGTGGTTTTGGTAAACTGCCTTAGATTGTCACGCTGTGTCGCATCGCTTTTTAAGGAATGGTTTATTTTTACCATCACCTAAAACACTATTTATACAATGTAATGCCATACGAAACCCAGAAAATCGAAAAAGGAGGTTGATTTTAATAACGTTTAAATTGTTGTTCTTCGGAAAATCAATTTACTACCATATGGGACACAAGAGATTTTTGACGACACAACTCTATCCATAAATACAAAATAACTTTACAACTTAGAGGATAAAATATAATAATGATTCTGTCGGTACAAAAATTAAATTAATACCAAACTTTGGTATAAAAATATACAACCGAAGTGTCGACTGGAGAGTAATTTTTACCGCGAAGTATTCAGAGCATAATAATTATGAAAAATATCGCGGTATATTCGATAATTACAGAATAATATTTCTCTAGATGAAAACTTTACGGTAATAATATAAATACGATAGTCTGTCTGTGTGTCACCTTTTAATGCAAACAAGAAGAGTATAACAAAACTAAGTTATAATATTTTAAGGTTTGTATGTGTAATAGAGTTTACTGTGAAAGCAGCAGCGCTAAATGAGTATTTTTTGTGATTTGTATGGGCGCCCCAGCATGTGGAGTTAACCCATACAAAAGTTTAAAAAAAATGCTCTTTCAGCGTTGCTACTTTCACAGTAAACTATACAGACACGTTGTATACGCTGGTTTCTAATGGAAGTTTTTTTCCACTTGCCAAAAATCCATCCATTATACATAATACCAGTTTCTATGCGATAAAAAGATGATATTTTACGCCCCGCCGGTGGTCAACTCTCCCTCTTATTAATTTTCGATCAGCTAACGTCTTGCCCTGACGCGAAATCAACAGGAAATTACCATTTACCTCCTCTCCTACGCCCCGCCGGTGGTCTATAACTCTCCCTTTTATGAATTTTCGATCAGTTCACATGTCGTGACGCTAGTTAAAAATTTTTCCCCATCCCAAAAAAGTGCGTAACGCTGCTAATGAAATGTTTACTTTAAAGTTTAAACTACAATATCAACGCCGAACGTATCTAACCATCTTTTTTGGAAGTCGGTTAAATTTATTCCAAGAAATGATATTTAGGAATTAGTATTATTTGATCCCTTCATGTCGGCTAGACGGTTCCCAAAGGCGTATTAGGGCTAAAGTGGCCCTTTCCCTTATAGTGGTCAATAAAGTAATCATATTATTATATTGAGTACTAAAAGGCATTAAATGTTAGTATAGTATTCATTTATCCATATTTACTAATATTATAAATGCGTAAGTGTGTCTGTCCGTTTGTCCATACTATGTCTGTTTGTCCGTCTGTCTGTCTGTTACCTCTTCACGCCCAAACCGCTGAACCGATTTTGCTGAAATTTGGTATTGTGATACTTTGAGTCCTGGGAAAGGACATATGATACCTTTTGTCCTGAAAAAATATACGGTTCCCGCGCGATAAACGAGTTTTGGCGCAACGGATTTGCGGGCGTCATCTAGTGATATAAATATAAATGTGAAATTGTGTCTGTCCGTCTTTCTGTCTCTCTGCCTGTTTGTAACCTCTTCACGCCTAAGCCGCTAAACCGATTCAAATGATACTTTGAGTACTACTTATTACATTATATTATACGTATGCGGGCTCTACACTCGCGGCGCGAAAGCCCGCGAAGGCCGCGAACCGCGAGTGCGAGGGTTTCGCGGCTTCGTATTTTTTCGAATCGTGTTCACTCACGGCGCGAATCGCGGCCGCAATTCGCGCCGCGAGTGTAGAGCTCGCATTTGGTGCAGTTAACTGTGATAGCACATTTCTCGCTATGTTGTGTGAGTTGTGACGAACCGTCCCGAGTCTGCGAGCTCGTCGGGTTACGGCGTCATTTTTCATTGACACGCCGCTATGCAGTTTCGGAGTTGTAGTAGGGTTGGCACATACATGGATAAAATATTGAAGTTTTTCAAAAGGCAAAATGTGAGCGGAAATTTTACACAACATCAAAGGCAAAAAAGAGAGCTATAATTATATCTTTGGATCTCTTTTTTCTCTTAGGTTGTGGATTCCAAATGTACTATTGCTAAGAATTTTAAATGCAACTTTTCTATGCTCTTCTTTTATTTTAATTTTTTTTATTTATTCCAAGACATGACTGCAATGTTTTCACGCTAGAGGCAGCACCAGCACAAACAGTAAACAATAAGTTTTGTTCGACGTTTGACAATGTTTCTGTCAATATTCTGACATAACGTGTGCAATATGTCGGATTTAGGTCGGATTGTTTACTGTATGCGTTAGCAGCGCCCTTTGCTCCTCTTTGCTTTGTAACGCCGTAAAATTGGACTCCAAGTCCATATCTAATGAGTAATGACCTAACAGCCTTTTAGCGGTCTCTATGCTATGATTATCTATTCTATGTATAGGGAATACCTAGCTTGTGGCAACCCTGACGGGAATGTACAGGTTGATCGAGGCGAGTGTTGCAACGTTAATAATTCACATTCCCCGCATTCGGGCTTCGAATTCCTGAGGGGGGGGAGACTGAAATATTCACTTGTCTGATTAATGGCTGGACGGATGCCCGTGGCGGGTTGCAGGTGCGTTAAGCACACTATTCCGAACTATTGGTATGAATTTGGGAGTGTTTGTACGTCTGTCTGTATGTCTGGTACCTTCTTATGCTTGAACCGCTTCGCCTATTGGAATGAAATTATGTATTGAGTCCCGATAAAGGATTTGAGATAGTTTTTGTTACGAAAATTCCAAAGTGTTTTTCACATCTGTTTGTCTGTGTATTACTTCCTTAACACCTCGATCGTGGGAATCGCAGACACAAGCGGCAACCGGATGTCGCTTGGGGATTGATGGGTTAAACCGCTTTACCTAATTGAATGGGTATATATATAAATATTTGGATCACGGAAAAGGATATCAGATATTTTTTGTTCCTAAATATATGGTTCCCGAACCGTATTCGTACAAAAACATAAATCTTTTGCGTCAAAGGGCTAATAAAACATGTTATACGCAGTAATAACACTCAAACAACGACTTATGATACATCATACAGAAAATACAGAATGTATTTCTATGTATTTTTCTGCATAATATCACGACGATAGAAAGCTGTTGAAAAGCTATTCGTATGTTAGCGCTAATGAAAACATATTCAACGCCAAAGGGTTTTTATGTTGACGACATTATTCGTGTTGTTACCTGGGATTTTTTATTATAAATTGTCGGTTTTGTATTGTACGCGTAGACATATTTTGTTTGGAATGCACTAGGAAATAATATTTACCAAATGGTTGGTGATGGTGACTTTCATGAAATCATAACTGATCAAAACTACTGAATCGATTTTAATCATTTTTTCAGTGAGTGACATAGGCTCTATTTATATTTTATACCCGTGCGAAGCCGGGGCGGGTCGCTAGTATTACATAATATAATGTGTATGTCTGTCTGTTACCTCCTCACGCTTAAATTGCTGAATTATATTTAAAAAAAAACTATGAGTACTTACTAAACTCCGTTACGCCAAAATTCCGGGATAAAAAGTATGCCTTTCCCGGCACCCAAAGTATCTCTTTACCAAATTTCAGCAAAGTCAGTTCAGCGGTTTGGGAATTGGACGTGAAGAGGTAACAGATAGATGCATTTATATTATTTATATAGATATTTTGAATATCCGGATTTTTGTACTATCCGAATGCCCATGTTGTCCGGTTAGTCGAGTTTTTTCTGTAGATGTAAATAATTCAACAATTTCTATTCGAAATACCTGTAACTGCTGTAACTGGGTAAAAGCAAACAATGGGACGGCGGCGGGACAAAAACTTTTCGTACGCGGTTTGTATGGACTGCGGTCCATTCAGAAAATTCTTATTTTAGTACCCGGGAGGACTTTATAAAACAACGGCTAGCACTTGCAGAGTGCCGGAAGAAGTGGTACCGAAACAGGCATACATACACGGTAGAAAGAGCGAAGGATTTTTTTAAATAAAAACCGGCCAAGTGCGTGTCGGGCCACGCGCAATATAGAGTTCCGTAGTAGCGCCAGTTTTTGACAATTTTTTATGGTCAATGAACGTATATTTATAGCATGTTTTACACTACTAACAACCTCATCACACTTACTTTCAAAGGAATTTGAACGAAAAGTTTCATTTATACTTCGCCGATTAAATTTTTTTTAGTTGATCGACTATTACTCAATAACTTATGAAGTCTTCTTAGCCGTGATAGTTTTCCTTTTAAATTTAGCATATTTCCTACTCCCATGAATTTTTTCACATTTCCAGAACTAACTGATTAGCTGGTAGAAGGGGGAGACACTGGACTCTAACGATTTTTTCCACTTTAAAACTAAATATTTCACAAACGGATCCCTAAATCGGAAAATGATCTATGAATACTCGCAGTATTTTTTAAAAAAACCTATTCAACGACACCCCACACGATGGAGTGGCCCGAAAAAAAAATTTCATCTCCGCTTGATGTGTAGCCATAAAAAATATTTTTTTACGATTTCATATACCATTTTTTGCCATCATTAATATATTGTGTATTCATACCAAATTACAGCTTTGTAGGTCCTATAATCTCTGGTTAAAACCGCGGACAGACAGACAGGCGGACAGACGGACGGACAGACCGAAACTATAAGGGTTCCTTGTTGACAACGGAACCCTAAAACGAGCAAACGGGTCATCTGATGGAAATCAACTTCCGTCGCCCATGGACACTCGCATTTGCTGGCCTTTAGAGAGGGAATAGGGTAGGGGATTGAGCCTCCGGTAAACTCAGTCACTCGGCAAAACATAGCGCAAGCGCTGTTTCACGCGGACGCTGGTTTTCTGTGAGCCCGGGGTATTTATCCGGTCGAGCCGGCCCATTCGCGCCGAAGCACCGTCGGCGCCGGCGCAAGGAGGGATACCTCCTTCCTACGCCGCGCCGACGGTGTAATAAGGTCACGTGTCCTGACGCGAGTTAAACATGATATTTTAACCAACTCAAAAATAATTCGATTAAGGAAAAGTGGGAAAACCCATTATTGATGACACCCTCTTAATAGGTCTAAGCCACAAAAATCTTACTAATTTAAAATGCAACAAGCCCATCACTTTTATTCGTTAAATTGCGGTTTCTATAAAACATAGAAACAAAATTAGTCTTGACCGGGCCGATTCTGTATCGTACATTTGTGAGTTAATCACTGAGTTAGTAACGAATCGGAGGAGTGAGCAACCGAAAGTCTCACTTTTGTATGCAAGTGAATACAAAAAGTGGCACTTTCCGTTACTCACTTCTCGGTTTCGTTACTAACTCAGTTATTAACTCACAAATGTACGATACAGAATCGGCAAGCAGATAAAATTCCACTAGACTGAAGGGACTTCTTGCACTTGAAATTTTTCAAGAAATCCCGTCGTCTTTTCTTGTTTCAGAGAAAAAGTATTTTATGCTGGTCTCACTTAATTATAAACTATTAAGTTAACTTCAAATGGCGTTTGTTTTATATTCTTCTGGACTTGTTTCATTTTAAATTGCTACTTTGTAAGCGACATTTTCTTCTTTATGTTTTTCTTGGGCTTCTTATTGTATAAATCTTTTAAAGGACAGTACATCTGCTGACCTTATAGGTGGTATATAATATTGAAAGTTGATCTAATGTTACAATATTTTCCGAAAATTTTATCAGTGTGATACATAGAAGACAACCGTATATTTTTCTGTGATAAAAACTTATGCATGTTTTTTCCTGAAATAAACTATCTCTATACCCCTCAAAGTTCAATGGTTCAAATATCTAGTGGTAAGAGATAGAAAGACGGATAGATACACCGTAGCAATTTTTATATTTGTAGAATAACTTTTCTCCAAAAGTTCTGAAATATCAACGGAGAATTTAGATCGCGTACCTAGCAACAAGTGACTGAAATTCCTAAAATATTTTACCTCACGATTCTGTTAGTCGATAAAGCAATCCAAGACGCTTGTTGAATATTAATTTAACAATAACCGTTAAATCTTATGTTAAGAGGCATGCTCGTGAGATTTCTAAACAGCTGTAAAGGTTGTTTTACAATATGTCATCCAAGTATAATTTTTCGTGGGGCCGAAATAAAATTAACATCATTGATCATTATTATAAATTGGTTTAAAACTCTTCCGGGACAATTATCTACGTGTAAAATACGTGTGGCACTCGAGGACTGCCGCGGTGAAGCTTTGCATAGCATTTTTTATCAACTTATGCAATAATTTTAATTCGCGTACGACAAACATCGTACCGAAGTCTACCGTACCGAAACGATGTTAGACGATACACGGCAACAACGCTCGTTTAATTTTGGTTAGGTACGGAATTTCTTAATTCGGTCGCCGACAAAAATTAAAAACCGGCCAAGTGCGTGTCGGGCCACGCTCAATATTCCGTAGTACCGCTAGTTTTTGATAATTTGTGTATGGTCAATGAATGTACATTTATCAAAGCGCACGGAGTGCGCGGCCAAGTTCCAGCAGGCCGCGCACATGCCGTGCACTATTTACACGAACCGTTTCGACGCACTTTTGACCCCCCTGTAGCTCAGTGCCTATTGCGAGTACAAAGATAAAATTATACCTACGTAATTATATGCTATTACTTACGCAGTATACCAAATTTCGTAGATATAGCTTCGGTAGATCCTGAAATATCTCCCTGTGAAAATAGCTAATTTTGGCACTGACTCACTCACTCACTCACTGACCGGTAATCAAAACCTCTAGGCCACTTCCAATTGTCCTAGCGCTATGAAATTTGGCACACAGGTCGTGTGTTATATGTAGATTAACAAAAAATTGAGAAATTTAAGAAATCGGTCAAGCGTGAGTCGGTTCACCTACAAACCTGAGAGGCCACTTCCGATTGTCCTAGCGTTATGAAATTTGGCACACAGGTCGTGTGTTATAAGTAGATTAACAAAAAATTGAGAAATTTAAGAAATCGGTCAAGCGTGAGTCGGTTCACCTACAAACCTAAGAGGCCACTTCTGGTTGTCCTAGCATTATGAACTTTGGCACGCAGGTCGTGTGTAATAAGTAGATTAAAAAAATTTGAGAAATCGGGCAAGCGTGAATCGGTTCATCTACGAATTTTAGATACCACTTCCAATTTTCCTAACGTAATGAAATTTGACACTCAGGTCGTGTGTTATAATATGTAGATTAATAAAAAAATTAAGAAGAAATCGGTCAAGCGTGAATCGGCTCCTGTACGAACTATAGGTAAAAATTCTTATACGCCAGTGATACAACGAGAATTGGTTTAAAATATTGTCATCATGTATAATGCATACCGTATAGCTTATTAATACTTCGATTGCGGATTCTTGGAAATCTATTGTTTACGCGGTCGAATTCGACCGCTTGGGAGTTGATATACTTAAGTTAAAAAAATACTGTTTACTTGAAAATTTCGCTTCTATTGATAGTTTACAACTAGCGCCATATATCGAAGGTATTGTTTAAGTCGGGTGTGGCACAAAAAAAATAGGTATAATTTCTTGAAAAAAAGGACTGAAATCCCACCAAAAACATACCTGTTAAAATGGGGCCAAGTTCCTATCAGCAAATTTTTGGTCTAAAAAAAGAGTTGAAATCCAATCCAATGCCAAGTTTAGATGCACTTCATCGATTGTTATCATTTTCATCAACAGCCTGATCCATAATACTTCTAAATTTGAACTTGGCAGGTTTTCGTGCTTTACGTAACTCTGGATTAATTGTAAAATAAAATAATATAATTAAATTAACCTGCCACGTTCAAATTTAGAAGTATTATGGATCAGGCTGTTGATGAAAATGATAACAATCGATGAAGTGCATCTAAACTTGGCATTGGATTGGATTTCAACTCTTTTTTTAGACCAAAAATTTGCTGATAGGAACTTTGGTGGGATAACGTGTTTTACACTACTAACAACATCATCTCAGTTACGTTCAAAGGAATTTGAACGAAAAGTTCCTTACTAAAAATACTTCGCCGAATACATTTTTTTTTATTTGATCGACTATAACTCAAAAACTTATGAAGTATTCTTAGCCGTGATAGTTTTCCTTTTAAATTCAGCATATTTTCTACTCTCGTGAATTTTTTCACATTTCCAGAAGCAACCGTTTAGCTGGTAGAAGGGGGGGACACTGGGCTCTAACGATTTTTTCCACTTTAAAACTTAATATTTCAGAAACGGATCCCTAAATCGGAAAATGATCTATGAATACTTATAATATTTTTTAAAAAACCTATCCAACGATACCCCACACGATGGGGTGGACGCGAAAAAAAAAATCATCCCCGTTTGATGTGCAGGGAAGGTACCATAAAAAAAATATTTTTTAAAGATTTCATGTACCATTTTGTCGGCATCATTAATATGTGCATTCATGCCAAATTGCTGTAATTTGGCATGAATGCACATATTGTAGCTCCTGTAGTCTCTGAGCAAAACCGCGGACAGACAGACAGATAGACGGACAGACCGAAACTTCCTTGTTGACTACGGAACCCTAAAAACTATGCAACAGCTTAAATATAATTGTAGGTTTGCCGACTAAAGTCGGCAAGAGTAGCAAAGGTTAGTGAGTCTGCTTTTGCCTACGTTTAGTTTACTAAAAACTCTTGTCACAGATTAAACTATAGCTTACATCCTCGTAAAATGTTTCTTTGTAATGAAAAATTAAAAATAACAAAATAAAGCAACATCTGAAAGAAAAAAAGATCGTTCATTATATAGAATTTTTTGTCATTAAGATTAATACTGTTTTGTTTGTAAAAACCCTTACGCGTGTGCTCTCAAACAATTACGTCCGTTTGTACTTCAAATAATACGATTACGCCTTTTATCCTTTTATTCATCTCGTTATAGTGATTTATGCTAAATGGGATTAATTTTAAAGCTCGCAAAATGTGAAACAATTTTTAATATCACTCCAATGGTTGATTTCTGGTCAAAAATTAAATGGTAATTACAATTTGCAAATAAATTTTGTCTATTGTGCTTAACGTCGCGATCGTTGTTGAAATAAATCCACCATTTTCATTGTGACTCGTTTAAAATATAACGAACAGGGATTATAACAAATGGCTACTATGTTTAATGCTACATTCTGGGATTTAACCCATCAATTCCCAAGCGGCAGCCGGCTGCCGCATAACAACTGAAAATATGTAGTGTCTGCGATACCCACGATGAAGGTACTACAAAACTATAAATGCATTTACTCTTGCTGTCGTTTACCGAAACTTACTCTATGAACAATTGAAAATACTTCACAATTTAATAGGTCTCAGTCATACTTAATAACATAAATACAAAAGTGTTTATACCTTACTGCTACTTCTTCGTTCAAACGATCTTGTAACAGGCATAGAAATATTTTGAGTCCCGCAAAATACGCCAGTAATAATTTTGTGTGAGAATGAACAGTAGCAGGTAACATGCGAAATGTTACCTATTGCTATAATATCCACTCACACTCACTCTCAAATCACTTTCCTAGAAGTAAAACATGTTTTACGCGCGAATAAACTATCCTCACATATCCTCACGAGTCGGGGAGGGTAAGGTCAGGTTCTGCAATCACATTACTATTCACTACATCTGAAAAACTGAGCAAATTGCCCCAACCCTTCGGAGATTTCTAAATTGCGACTTTTCCGCTCTGAATATCGTTCGAATACTTATGGTTAAATGAATTTCATATGTTATCTTTTTGTTCTACTTTAGGAAGCGTATATTTTGTGTAGTTTATTTGTAGTATGTGAGACTGAGTGAAATAGGACTATCTTGATGAACAATAATTATTCGTTACATTTATCTGAACCATTTATATACGGTTTTTATACACTTGTTGTCGTTTTGTCAAGACTTTTAACAAAATAATTGAAACTTTAAAGCTTTAAGCTAACAGCTGAGTGACAAAAACAACAAATATTTCGTCTGACAAAAATAATGTGACTGACTTAATCAACTGTGTATTCAAGATTCTAATAGACATGGTCATGGGATATCGACAGATGCTACTAGCAACTCGACGCATGCGACCACAAGGACTTGCAGCGAAGACACCTGCAGCCAGCATAGCCAACATTCTTGCGAGCACACGCAGAATGGTTTGTATAGTATGTGTAATGTGTGGTCACTTGGTATTCGATGATATTTCGAGGAATGTGGTCAAAAATGTCACCGTTTAAGTTGATGTTTCTACGTGGATGATATTGTAGTGTCTAGACGCATGGTCAGTGTTAACAAAGTGTTGTGTGTTATTAACCGATTAGTTTATATATGTGTAGCAGAATGATCTTCTTAAATTGGTCGTGTTGTAAAGAGGATGATCATTCTGCTATACATTTTCTCACTGGCTACAAGTTGTAATACATAGCTATCTATACATAGTTACTAATCATCTAAAAACACGTCATGCCAAAACCAAGAAGTTCATCACACTTTGCTATACAATTATACAGCATTCATATTTTCATTTTAGTTTAAACAAACACTGTAACCATTAGCATTAAGAACATGTACAATAAAATGATAATACAGATACAGACTTTCATTTACAACCTTTCCTTTGCATGTATCGTACCCGCTAGAATTGCTCCCTGCAATAAAATGCCAGTTGTGTTCTTGCTATCTTCTATATTACTTCGTTAGTCTTAAAAGCGAGGCGAGAGATATATTGTTTGCTACGGTTTTATGTCTAATTCAGTTTTGTGTTTTAAATTTTTTAACATTTTTTAGCACCATTTTGTCTTCTAATAAATATTATAGAGCCTTATTCAAGTGTTTTGTCTAATATATTATTGCAAATTACCGAGAAAAAATGAGTTATGCACTCGATTACATTAAGTAATTATTTATCAAAAGTATTCTCTATTCTACTACTAGACCTCATGTTGTTTTATTAAGTAAATATCTAAATCTTTGTCCATAGTCTTAACTCTTCCTGAATTTTTAAATTCTCTCTCGCCTTGCAAGCTCAATCCTGTTTTAATATGTGAAACAATGGCGGATTTTCTCGCGCCTTCCTCATGAATACTATATCGCATCGATGTTGTGTTGTTTTGAAAATCTTAATTAAATCTTTTCTTTTCCCGGTTGTGTGTTACTTTTTATTATATTTAATTCATGAAAAATTCATGACGTGTACTTTTGTAAGTTGCCGCTCGACCAGGCATATGATTGGGCTGCATCGATGTTGAAAGTGCTTTAGCATAAAACCTTTCTGTTAATAGTTCAACTACGTCTGCAGTCATTGCTGTTACTTTTGAGCTATATTTCCTAGTGCAAAATCAAGGTTTTGATAATAGTCGAGTCGTAATTTTGTCGATTTACGCATAACTTTGAAAACATTTGAAACGTTTTTACAAGTGTTACTTGTTGTTTTAAGTGGTGTACTAGAAATTGCTCAGATATAGATTTTTATTGAATCTATTTCTTCTCTATTTAATTTTTATTGAATCTTAAACTTCGGGGATTTCAAAGGCCCGTATCGGCTTTTAACTTTTATTATATTTGAGATCTCTCGGATTAAAACAAGTTGGTCTCAAAATTCAATATCATTAGATATTCATGAGATTATTCAATGAATTTTATATTAAAATTAGGACTGTATTTGTAAAACTCTTACTCCTGCGTTGAAATTGGACGACTTTGCCCTTTGGTTAATATGCCTAGAAAGTTCTAAGAAAAATATATTCTGGTCGAGTGCACCCCAGAGATTATAAATGCATTCGATAATTTCAATAGCAAAGTTTGAAATCAAAAATTTGTGGGATTTGACATAAGGTATTGTAAGCACCATAGTACTTGGCGATGTGTCGTCGTGAATTCCATAAATATTTAATTTCTAATTTCACTGCCGAAATATCGATCGCAACTTGAGTAAAGACTAAAGGCCCGAAAGTCGTAAAATATTTAGGCAACGCACCTGCAGCTCTTTTTATGTTGCGAGTGTCCATGGGCGACGGTAGTTGCTTTCCATCAGGTGACCCGTTTGCTCGTATTCCCCATTATTTTATGAAAAAAAAATCCTATTTTTAATCCAAATGGCGCGTGCAAACGTCTAGATGGGTGGACGGAAATGAAGTGACATCTCATGAATAATATTGTGACGTACTGCCGTACGCGTATCGATTCGGCTTTGGATTCAATTTGGATCCAGGCCATGTTATGCGATGTCATTATTCGCGACAAAAAGTCCGCATCCTCCTTAGTGAGGTTTGGTTTACAAAAAATTTACACATATTTTTTAACTACAGGCATGTAGTTAGATATGACGTGTAAATTTTAAAATGGCTTATGCAAATAAATGATTTAAATGATACTTACGTAAAAATCGTTTGTTCGAACGAATCTAGGCTATGTTTAGAAAATGTCGTATGTGCTTTAGTAACCATACGGCATTTGACCATTTAAAAGAACCTCTCCCAAGTCACAGGCAATACAGTATCTAAAGAGTTACCTCGAATACCATACAAATCATCGACAAAAAATGCAGCAAATTAATTTGATTTCCCTACAACTTTTCTTGGACTACACCCTTGTTTCAGGCGTAGGCATTTATACGATAGTTTAATATAGCGTATGTTATCTATTCCAGATATGGAGTTTGGCAGTGGAGGACCACCTCCCATGATGAAGGAACGACACGGCCCGCCGCCTCCGCACCATCCGGTCAGTGAAAATTGTTGCCTACATGACGTGTTATGGGTTTTATATTGATGATATTGTGATTTAACTTGACACCTTATACTTTATTGAACGACAACGATCAAACTTATTTTCCATGTGGTAACTGGTAAGGTCGAAAATGATATAATATGTATTAGATATTGCCAATTTTACAGCTAGCTACTAGCTGGTATATTATTAGGGGCCCCACAGTCGCGTATAGTTTATTCGGAGTTTTGGCGATGGTCACTTTATACTGAGCTATAGTGACAATTCTTTCGAATAAACTAATTGTCAGTTGGGCGTTTGTGAAACAACTAGACCCTAAATATTCATGTTAGTAAATAAATCCCTGCTTTTTCTTCAAGTTGCAATTTAAAGTTTTGTCGTTGTTAGAACGTTGATCTACTTG
The DNA here is from genome assembly GCA_937595015.1 of Polyommatus icarus. Taxonomy (NCBI): domain Eukaryota; kingdom Metazoa; phylum Arthropoda; class Insecta; order Lepidoptera; family Lycaenidae; genus Polyommatus; species Polyommatus icarus. The sequence goes on along the minus strand of OW569342.1, from coordinate 1,538,847 downwards.
TGTTACAGAGAGACGGTCGTGGCTATGGACCAGAAGGTTACGGTGGAGAGGGATTCGTACCACCACCACCCATGCATCACCCCATGGCACCACAGAATCAGGTGAGCTTGTCAAATCTTATTTCGCTATAGTTTATTTCAGCGAAATAAACTTTTGTAAGGTTCGTAATCAAAACTTTTTTGCAATAAAATTGCCTCATATGAGTTGGCGATGATCCTATAGCTAATAGTAATAGCATTTTTTTTAGTAATCTATAAGATTCCACCGCTGCATTAAAGACTATTCGATCCCACCGCTGCCACCAAATTTTAACCAAACTATTCGAAACCACTATCTCTTTTTCTCACTCTTACTTACATTTGATATATATCCGTCTCGCTCATTCCAGGGTGGTCCGCCACAGCAGGGCGCGGTGATGATGGTGTACGGTCTGGACCTCAACACGGTGAACGCGGACCGCCTCTTCAACCTGTGCTGTCTGTACGGGAACGTGGTTAGGGTAAGCTAAAATTGTTACTTGTCTCTTTAACTTTTTGTTGCTATCCTGTTACTCAACCGGTGACGGTGGCCCGTTTCATTGAAACCAGGCCAGTTACGCGGGAGTGATTTTTATAGTGCCCAAGACCCAAGTGTGTGCACAGTACTTGGTACAACTATTATATATTCTGTGACAGTACACGAGAGCACTCTCTATTCATTTACTCTCATAACTCAGTGGGCCGGATGACCGACATGGACGATTCGACGCATTGATTATCATCAGCATGGTCTTCTAAACTTGAAAATAACATGACGTTTCCAACGTGGATATCGAACCCGTGACCTCCGTGTCAAGAGCCACGCTCCAAACCACTGGACCACGGAGGCGTTGCTATCATGTGTGTGCTATCAAAGTAGCAATATGCGTACCTGCAAAATACCAATAACCAAAGCGATCGCCCAACATCCATCCATGGATTTATATGAAAGCAATATTTTTTACTATAGTCCGCGCGCAACTAGTTGGCCGCTGTGCCCATATACTCACATACCGGCAGAGCGGCCAACTAGTTCCGCGCGGACTATAACATAATATCATTATTCGTCTTTCAGATAAAGTTCCTCAAAACGAAAGAGGGCACCGCCATGGTTCAGATGGGCGACGGTGTTTCCGTCGAGCGCTGCGTACAGAACCTCAACAACGTTACAGTTGGCGACTACACGCTCACACTCGCGTAAGTTACCACTTACCCCTACTAGGCAAGTGTCAAGCGATTATCGTAAACGCCAACAAAATGTATGCGATTGGACATAAGTCATCGGCTTCGCTATAATGTCAAATCCCATACATTTTGTGGCGTTGGCGTTAGCGTTCACGATAATCGCTTGCCGCTTGTCTAGGCCCTCTGTAGTGGGGTTTACCTGTAGTGGGGGTTATATGTAGTGGGGTTTACCTGTAATAGCGTTTCTATAGTCCGCGCGGAACTAGTTGGCCGCGCCTTAGGTAGGGACGGGGGTGAGGGGGCGGGTTGCTTGCTGCTCGCAACGCACATGAGATTAGACAGTGACGACAAATCTCAAAATATCGTGAACAATAATATTATTTAATTATTGAAAAGAATAAATAAAAGACAATTGATCAGTTTTATATTCTAAACTATTGACATCGGCTTTCCGTTTTTTAAAAACGTATGCACATTAAATATTATTTCCTTAGATTATCTTTTTATCGGCGGACTCATCTTGCTATTGCAATCTCGTGTGCTTTTTGTCTTAACTAGCCAGAACTATCAAAATCAAGCGCCCCCGCCTCTCCGTCCCACCGCTCACATACCTAAGGCGCGGCCAACTAGTTCCGCGCGGACTATAGTAATAAAATGTGGCCCATGGTCTTCAAAACTTAATTGTGTTTACCCGTACCTTGTAACAATGTGACTTTTCTCGTCTTTCATATTTTACTTGTAGAACCTATAACACCAAAAAGTTTTGGACACACCATTGACGCCTGTTATATTTTTCATGCGCTGTGCCATGTATTTTACTTGTATTACAAAATATATGTCAAAATTGGAATCTGTTTAACTGCAGGTAAGATTTTGGGTGCCATTTTACCTGTAGCTACGAACCTACTTCTTACCAATAAAGATAGTCGTAGAAACGTCACCTGACAAACAAAGGCAGCGAACCTTGAATACGCTTCGTATAGGTCTACCAGAATCAGATGGCAATTTTTGACAGCAGATTTTTAAAAAATATCCTTGATCATTGGATTCATTTTTATATAAATTGCATGTTTAACACACAGAATCAGCCTCTAGAAAAAAAAGGATCAAAATGTTTTATTCCAATTACCCCGGTATAGCTAGAGTCAATTGAATTTTTAACTTTTTGCCATCAGATTCTGGTAGACCTAGTATAAATATTTCCATTAGTAACGAAGTATGACGTCATATTTCAGGTTCTCCAAGCAAGCGTATCTCTCCGAGGTGATGAACCCGTACCCGCTGCCGGACAAGAGCCCCTCTTTCAAGGACTACGTCGGCAACAAGAACAATCGCTTCCTCACACCGGCGTCCATACACAAGAACAGAATACAGCCGCCGTCTAAGGTGATCCATTTAAACTGACAGATAGCCTCAAAGTATTGAATGGGGGATGATCGCTTTAGTTGGTCGGTTTTTTTAAGGGGCCGGGTCCCATCGAATTTCTCATACATACGTAATACCAAAATCATTTTCTCATATAGTTCTTGCAATCTGAGAGTGCGCGTCGCCTTTATTTGTAGTTGGAAATGTGAATATACATTTTCGTTAGTGTGCGTACCCGACGGAGCAGTCAGTAGCGAGCGAGCCATGTACGCGTGTATACATAGATATGATGACAACTAAGGGAGTCACGCACTCTTAGATTGCAAGAACTATACGAAAATATTTAACATGCTTGAGTTATTTTTCAACTTAAAATATTTTCGTATGAGAAAATGATTTTGGTATTAAGTATGTATGAGAATTTTGATGGGATCCGGCCTCTTGAGTAGTTGATGAAACTGCCATACAAACTACCAAACTAGACAAGCCAAATGGCATCGTTAGGCTGTGTTTCCACTGAAGCGGAGCGGAGCTTAGCGGTGCCCGAATTGACCAATCGTGCTATGACAGCGAAGCGGAGCGAAGATTTCGAGCATGGTGATTGGTTAATTTGGCACCGCTAAGCTCCGCTCCGCTTCAGTGGAAACGCAGCCTTATTGAGTTACATTTACGTTGGAGGGCTCCACGAGCCACCAAACACGAAGAAATTCTGAAAAACGCTTAACGCAGACGCTATTTATTTGCTTTTACTCGAATTTAGCATTTTTATTTAGGCACATTTTTAGTCAAAGCAAAACACTCATGGTCAGCCACCTGGATTTGAGGGGGGATTACATAACCTGTGAAATCCTCTGATGCTAATGACTGGCTTAAGGTGTCGCTATATTTGGGGGCTAGGGCACAAAGACCCTTACTATAAGTGATCTTAAGCAGGAGGGGGGATTCTTAGGATCCTACTCAAGTAGCTTCTAATAAGGCCGTGTTTCCACCTGCTAGCAAACTCGCGGAAGTCTTGCGTGAGTTTCTTGTAATATTGTTTACATTTCATACTAATTCCTGCAAATTGTTGCTGCAATAAATGTCGTGCGAGAAGCTCGCGGATAAATGCCATACGTAGACCGTATATCAGCGGTGACCCGCAGCGAGATCTGCCGAGTTTCCTCGCAAACGTGTTTAGACATGCTGTCGCAACTACTCGCAGGAAGCGCTCGACAAATTGTCGCGACAGCACTTGCTACGGCGTTTACACTTGCAAGCTGCTGTCAGACAGACTGTCAGACATTTCTCGCGACAGTTGTCTTGCAGGTGGAAACACGGCCTAACACTTCATCATTTGCAGGTGGTCCACTTCTTCAACACTCCCCCGGACGTGTCCGACGAGCAACTGCTGGCCGTCTTCCACGAGTACGGCGTCGCCCCTCCGCACACCGTCTCCAAGTTCCCGCTGAAGAGCGAGAGGTGAGTGACAGAGATAGACGGTGCTGCCGTCTCGCTCGCACAGCTGGCCGTCTTCCACAAGTACGGCGTCACACACAGCTCGCTTTACAAATGATCTCCAAGTTCCTACTGAAGGGTGATACTCGTAGGAAGTGAGATCTCGCTCACACGGATCACAGAGTGAGGGATAGAAAGAGATGAAACAGTTGGCGCCTTTCGCTCACTGAGTTATTTTGCTTCAATACATTCAAAATATCATCTCTGAAAAAGAGGAGGTAAGAGTTTTATTGACTCTCGCTCACACAACAACAACATAATATTGTGAGATATTAATAATTCTACGTGTAATGCTACGTTTTGATGCTTGCCGTGCCACGGCAAGCCTCCACAAGCCTCCACAAATATCCGCTTTGCATTTGTAAGTCATTTTCACGCTCGTGAACGCGTCAGTGTATTACGTACATGCCCTTTGATCTCTGTCCAAAAACCGACACTACTCCCGATCGTCTACAAGCGTCCGCAAGCTCACGCAAGCCAAGCCATTTCACCTGTTTTCACGCTCGGGCTTGTGGAGGCTTGCCGTGGCTCGCGGCAAGCATCAAAACGTAGCATTAGACAGAGATAGCACTATTGTTATATACCTCTCGCTCGCACTTATCAAGTTCATACGTGATTCCAGGTCATCGTCGGGTCTGATGGAGTTCCAGAACATATCGCAGTCGGTGATGGCCATCATGGCGTGCAATCACGCCACCATACAGCATCCAGGTTAGACCATAGCTTAGACAATATATTTTCTGTTTCTAATGAAGCGTCAATCTGATATGCAGCTAACTAAGGGCGCATTTTCATTAGTCGTTAACTCGTACGGTATACAGCATGCGGGGAGTCTATGACAACTAATGGCGCATTGTCATTGGTCGCGGCATGCGTTTCAGAAATCTCCCGCACCCCGCATGCGGGCCCTATCGACCAGTGAAAATGCGCCATAAGGTAAAACGTGTAAAAAGCTAAACAAGAGCAGCTATTTGTTTCTTAAATATTTGTGGCAAAAACCGATACAGTGAAGAAATCAAACATGTTTACATCTTCGCCTTTTTCTAATTTTGTCCCAGTTTTGGAGTCCACAATTAGATTCGCTAAAGCTGGGACGAAGTTTACCAAGGGCATTACATATTACTTATTAGTCATTTGCAAAATGTGTGTTAGTAAATATTATGTAAATACGCTTTAGAAGAATTATATTATTTTCACTTCACGAACGCAATTTTGATCGATTTAGGGAGGGGGACCTGCTATGACATGCTAAGCTATGCCAAAAGATTTTAGTGTCACTTGTAGTAACGCATTTTTGCGGACGTTTCCAGGCGCGAAGTTCCCGTTCGTGATGAAGCTGTGCTTCTCCTCGTCGCGGCAGATCGGCCAGAAGGGGCAGGCGCCGGCAAAGCAGGACCGGCAGAACCAGGATCGGCAAAACGAACGCCAGAACCAGGACCGGCAGGGGCAGAATAACGGCCTCGAGCACGAATACTAGTAAGGCGACATGGCAGAATTTCGGGATTTGACGGCAAAGTCTCGGGAATTGACGGCAAAGTCTCGAAACTCAACGGCAAAGTCTAGAGATTTAATGGCAGAGTCTCGAGACTCGACAGCAGAGTCTCGAGATTAATGGCAAAGGGATTAAAAAATCTCGAATGAATGCAATGACGGAAAAATCTTTTCAGCATTGTCTCGAGTCTTTGACGACAAAGTCTCGACTTTATCTGCGAACTCTGCGTCAAATACTCGGGTCACAATAAAGTCGTCAAATTCTCGAGTAACTTTGCCGGCAAAGTCTCGAGTAAGAACTTTGACAGCAAAGTGAACGAAAAAGACATAGGACCAAACGTGTGTTGCCAATACAAAGCCAAAAGTTACCAGTCGTTTTGCGACAGGGTGTTGCTAATGTTAATTTGAACCACAGACATATTATATTTGAATGGATGATGCAACATACAGTCAGAAAAAAATACACCATACATTGTGTTTAAGTCTTTACTCTCTTAAAAATGTTTAAGCATGATATCTTGCGCATAATATGATCGATATTAAATAATAAAATATTTTGTTAAATTACTCAGGTCAATTTTAAAATATTTCTGACTGCATTTTGCATACAGTAAGTTTGTGGTATCGACTGTAGGGTGTAAGCAAAGTGAGAGTTTTATTAGATGTCTATCGTCTTTAATGCGGTTATGGATAAGTTAAATACTATATGATCCCTTATTTATAAAAATATTTATGCGGATATCTTATTTACATTTGTTGTTCTTGTCTGTCAAATGACATTTGCAACGTTTCAGACAGAGAGAGTATCTGTAAATTAGATTGTGTAATTATTTTTATTATTCAAGGGTTTAAAATGCACAATATAAGTATATGTTGACGTTATTGTTTGTTTGTTGTGAATTTCTGTTGTGTTTTTACCTTAGTGGTCAATCCTTCAATGTCTATATCCATGGTATTTTAATATACGTAATTTTGCTTTTATTTTTAACGTGTATGTTATATATAATATTTTGTCGGTGTAAATATGATATATTATAGTCGCCGTTATTCAGTGGGCCTAGTATGAATGTTGGCAACTACGTTTTCATAACTGTCTCTAATTCAAATTGTATTAAATAATTTTGATACAATTGACATTCGATAACGTTACGAATACGTAGTCAAATGTTTCTGCTTGGGCTACTATTCTTGAATATAGAACTTGTGCTGTGGCCAGCGCCCGTGGAATATTATTTTTAGAGCAACATGCAAATAATAGAGTAGATAGCTTAAGAGATACTTAAATTAGATTTAAAGCAGACTTAAACGCCTTTTAGCAATAAACAGATATTAACCTTAGTAACACCCTATATACCGGCCTAAGCAGTACGTTTCGACTGAAAAAAAAGTATTAAAAACTTCTTGTAATGTTATGTTTTGTTCGTAATAAAAAAAAAGTTTAAAATTTTTGGAATGTAATTTTAAAGGAGTAAAAAATTTTCTAAACGAATGATTTATGCTGTCGATTCAGAGGTATTTTGAACTTTATGGTAATGACTAAGGAGCAATCTACGAAACTCCGAGGTAGAATAACTCTGAATAGACAATTGAACAGTCAAGTAGGGACCATAGATAATCTCGCTTGTGTTTGCTGGAATACGCCACTTTTTTCGGGACAGTTGGTAACGGGCATAGACAATTTCGCAATGTCTCAATGTTGCCAATGGTGTGAGCTTAAACGTTTTTGGGGTATTGTTTGCTGTGATTGAGATTTTGTATTTTTTCAAATTATTAAATAATTTTGGAAGATATTATCATTTATCTCAAATATTATAATTGTATCTTACAATGTGCTACCAAAGAATTGTACCAAATTTTATTTATTATGCCAAATTATTTTTATTTAATTATTTATGTAAATTGAAATGTTTATTTACATTTATGTGGCTTCAATATTCCCGCAAACATACATAACGCCCTTTTCTAATATATCTTTTATATTATTTTGACAGAATATATATTCTTATATAAAGTGTACACTTCTCTATTGAATTGAATACGTTTTTAACTAATGATATTAAATGCTGACACTAGAGCATTTGACTTTTATCAAACACAGCAATACTATTCTGAATAATATGATATTGAAATGTTTGTATTTGAATAAATAAATGTGCAGGAGCATTTGATTTTTGGTGGAAATGAAACTTGTACAATTTAAAACGTAGCAATGTCATATTCATTATGCTCGGGCCACACTAACGAGAAACGCCCTTAATTATCGCGTTAATTCTAAAACATGTTATAGCATTATCGCCTTTACATGCCACTAATTAAAGCCGATAATGCTATAACAAGTTTTAGCATTATCGCGATAATTAACGGCATTTCTCGTTAGTGTGGCCCGAGCATTAGAAGAGCAGGATGGATTTGGATTTTAACTATGTCAAATATCAATTATGTCTATAGTGTATAAAGGTGCTTGGTAAAGAAATTGCGTAGAGCTATAGTTTTTCAGATGTATAATATCGAGTATTTTAGTTCCTTGTGTAGAGCAAATCGACTATTTATCAAGTACTCAAGTGTCATAAATAAAAATCTATATAGAATTTTAAAATAAAGTTTTAAAAATGTACGCTAAATAGCAATGACTGCGTTAGATATAAATATAAATTTTGACGTGCGCCGACGGCGTACGTCAGTTTTACATTGACAGTAGGTAGTTGATTTTACAATTGACGGCTACGTTGATTTTGAATATTTTATTCAGCTGGATCTATCATTCCTCAATGAATTGATGTACATCGTATTTACATATCTAAATAATCGAAAATTCTTTCGTCAATTTCCAATCTAGGTGAATTGTAGATATAAGGATGTGTAGTACTGTACAACGGAAGGTCGGGCGCGGATGCCCTATATTTTGTGGACGATAAAATGCTTTCTAGGCTTAAAAAATTTGTACTTAAATATTTTGTAGCGTAACATAGTGGAGGCATACCGTGCCCGACCGCGCGAGCGCTTGTCCTGTCGAGATGTCAATTTTAAGTCTATATAACATTGTATGTGCGTACTGTTGTAAAAAATGCTTCGAGTAGACTCCCACATATCAAGAAGACAAATAAAAATTAGAGTAATGTTGAAACCTAGTGTTACATCTCTCATGTAGTGAATGGACTGTTTATTTATTTATTTTTAGTTTTTATTTGGTGTTTACACTAGTAAATTCTTCACCAACAATATTCTGCATTGCGATTCAGGCGGTAAATTGTGGTTCATTTTTGTTTTATAGATTGCTCAATAGCATTTTTTATTTATTTTCACAAAAACGTTTATAGAATCTCGTTTTTAATTTCGTTTTATAATTTAAATCATCTTGATAGTTAAGAATAATTCACATGACAAGGCACAGCTCGCTTACAACAGCTCACCTACTTCTTAATGTCCCTCGGTGATTGTTAAAAAACAACGATCTCCGAAAGACTAAGAACGTTCAATGAACCACACTTTGGCGCCAAATCGCCTCATATACATGGACTCACATGACGTGTTTGCTTCTAGCTAACGGGGAGGCGGCGGACACACAAACACACATATCAAGACGGACGGCCACACACAACACACACACAGCGAGTGGGCCACAGCGGGCCATAGCAAAACTTGTCCCGAACATTCTCAAAGACAATCCAATATACCAAAAAAATATGGACATTTTTTTGCAATGGCAACATAATTATAATTCCTTTTTAATTGAATCGTGATGTAGATCACTAAAAGACATTAACAGTTAGTTATTTTAGACACAGTACCAAGTTTTAATTTTGATATGTTTAACACGTACATTTCCAACTTTTTCCCATTTATTTTCTTTTTGGTTTTTTTTTTTTGGTTTTATATTTAAAACGACATTTATTTTAAGGGGCTACCTGTGAAATGCATAACGCATTTTACTTAGTTAGACATTAGGTACGGCTTAAGCATTATTCCCATGATATCTAGTTATTAGTTTAGTTTTTTATGTATCGTCCAAGTCTTGCGGTGTCATTTTTATGTTACGGCGGTGTAAATTTTTCCTAATTTTTAAAACTATTGACTTATGACTATTATTATTACGTTAAAGGTGACACCGCGACGATTATTTCCCTTTAGATTTAGATTAGTTTGTGAATTCGTGACTATTCCGAATGTAATATAGATTTTTTTGTCTACCCCCAATAATTGTTGCGCCTAAACATTGGCGTGTATGTTTATCGTTATTTGGTTGTACGATAACTTGACAGTTGTGAAAATTTGTACAAGAAATAAAGAATATGTGACATGAGGTAGATTTATTTGAGTTTCATTTTTATTTAACGATAGGTTGGAGTGTGCATGTTTCTTAAGTTTGCATGAGTTTCGTGTCCTAAAAAGTTTATCTTTGTTTTACAAGTTTTGAGAACCAAAGTGTATGTAATTTTAAGAAATAGTTTAGCACTTTTTAGGCTAGTAGTAAGTGTCATTGGGATGTCAATTATATTTGATTAGTGAAACCAACGTACAGATTTTCTATAAATTTTAAATTTAAACATAGCAAAGTATATGAAGATGCGCAAATAAATTTGATATTTGAAATCTTAGCGTTGCGTTGAAGTGCTAAATGCGTTTAGTTTTCAAATTGGCGCTAAATTTTTAGATAGTGTTTTCAAAAACCATAATTTATCAATGCGAAATTTTCAAATTTCAAAAGTATCAAATACTCGCATAATTTCAAATACTTACTTATTATCAAATAATGTCTCTTAGAATTATTAGGTCGTCTATGTACTGAAATTTCCGTATTTCTGTTATTTTTATAAATGTAGCAACTTGTACTTTGTATGGTGTGAAGTGTATGTCATGCATATATTACTGTTTATGTAATTTGGTTTTCTAATTTCTAATAACACAAATTGTTTTCTTTAATAATTTGTTAACATTAAGTTTTACTTCAAAATTATGGACCATTAGCACCTATAACAAAAACACTCTTATAATCATACAGTTATTAACAATAACGTTATAATATTATAATTTTATGAATTAGCAATTATTGTTAGCAATGCCTAAATTATTGATAATTATCTTCTTATCGTAAACAGTATTATATTGTATGTCAATAGTAAAATTCTAAATGGCAGATTTAAATCGGTGTTATCTAAATAAATAGATGCATATCTTTTTCTCTAGATATATTTTTCAATGAACTAAATGTTTAGCTTTTAGGTCATTGATGTCGTGGTAGATGGCTATTGTTTTTCAATGTGATTAATATTGGTAACCATTTTGATATTGTGTTCTGAACTAACATTACTGTACAATAATATAATAATATTTTATCGAATCTATAACAAATGGTTTGAACAATATTTGACTTGCCGCTGACTTGTATGTATGACTAAATAATATGAAATTTGCTCTTAAAACTAAACCCGACGCTCAAATACTGTATCTTTACATAAACTATATAGTACACATACAATAAGCACGAAACCATGTCTTAAACTCTGAAACAGACAAGAAACTGCACTCTGGCATTTTAACATAATATAAGATATTGTATCAATTATAATTTAGTTTAGTAGTTTTTACATTTCATTGGTATTAGGTATGTAGTTACATGTTTAACATTAAATACATGTCGACACAACAATATTCTTTCATTTCAAACACCACTCTACCACCAGATTACTCGGCACAGAACACAAGCGAGAAGACCATGTATAGTATTTATATGTAGCCACCACATATACAGCAACATAAGAAGACAAGCGTATACATAGTACATATACTAATAAGGATTTCAGGACTAACATACACGCCAGATATAAGTAAGTATAATGTTTTATAATATTTATGTTTTTATTACATAAAACTGGACTGATTTGAAGACATTCTTCTATTATTATTTCAAACCTTTCAGCAAGACAGTCGGAAACTTACAAGCATTGAGTTACATTCACTTTGAAACTAAAAACTAAACATCCCTCGAATATGTGCCATTAGTATATTTGCTCAAAATCATGAATGAAAGTTAATTGTAAGGTGATTATGAAATGTGATACCATCGCTTCATTTTAAATTTAGTGTTGAAGTGTTCAAGGAATCTCTATTGCGTCTAAACGGACAAATGTATAGAGAAATACCAAAGAGTGAATAATTATTGTCAATATTGTAAATAGTTGTTTCATTATTAAATGTTTTCGTTTATTTTATTGTAAAGTTTATGGAGTATATTAAGTTAGGATTCTGCACTGCGACAAGATATGTAAATTGTATAGAAATAAAATGTTTTTGATGGAAATGTAGTTTTTTATTTTTATTTATTCATTGTTTGATTTTATTTCGATTTAATCATTTTTATAAAAATCCATAACATTTATGAAATGAGTCTCATGTTGGCTAAATAATAAAAATAAAGGGACGTTGAATAATTAAATTAACGACATTTGAATATGCCGCCTATACAGTCTTGCTGAATATCACAGATAATAAATAGTTCAAAATTATTTTTATGATCTGGTAACACTGACAATTTCAGCTATTATTGTGATGTTTCTCTATGGAAAATTTTAACAGTTGACGTTCCTATATATAAAGGTAGGTACTCTGTGCAGTTGACACTTGACAGTTTTTGCGTAATGGTGGCTGCCTGTGAAATTGGAGCATTGCTGACAACATTTTTTAAAAAATACCGAGGAAAACCTTCAGAAAATAATAAAGTTACGATTTGTGGCAGGTACTATTTTGATTGTATTTTCATCAAAACAAAAATATTGTTTGAAAACGCGATAGAAATTATGTTTCATAAGAATAAAGTGTGGTGGACAAAATGGCGACTCCCAGTTTTAATGCTGTCCAAAATAATGCTTATAATGTGCCAGGGAAAAAGTAAAAACATCTGAAGTGAGTTGCATAAAAGTTACTTTCCCTTGGATTTGCTCATCAATTTTACGTATAGTTTATTAGGGGATAAACCATAAACTTGCATTGAGGCTGGTTTAACCTAGTTTTATAGCACTATCTATACTAATATTATAATTGGGAAGAGTTTGTTTGTTTGAACGCGCTAATCTCAGGAACTACTGGTCCGATTTGAAAAATTCTTTTACTGTTGGATAGCCCATTTATCGAGGAAGGTTATAAGGCTATATTGTATCACGCTAAGACTAATAGGAGCGAATAAATAGAGGAAAATGTGGAAAAACGGGGGAAATTATATGAGTGTGCTTATTTAAACGCGCTAGTCTCAGGAACTACTGGTCCAATTTGAAAAATTCTTTCAGTGTTATCAGCCCATTCATCTAGGATGGCTATGGGCTATATTTTATCACGCTAAGACTAATAGAAGCGAAGAAATAGATAAAAATGTGGAACAAACGGGGGAAATTATATGAAATTGCTTATTATCTTAAGAAATACTATCTGGAGCAATTTTTATGTTATTTGGCAAACATGAAGAATAGACCACGTGAAGGGACATAAGCAATTTTTGCAGGAAAATGTATGGTTGTGTGAAATTCCTAAATTACGCAAGCGAAGCCACGCGGAGCATATATTATATAATTATAATAAAATCGTAGGAAAGTCAATTCTGTACATTGAATATTTTTGTATTTACAATAAAATATAATACTTGGGATGTGATCTACTATGCTAACTCGGACGAAGTCGCGGGCAACAGCTAGTCTTTAATAAAAGTTTGAATTGCAAAAAATAAGCTAACAGGTAAATTCATATTGTAGTAGTGAACTACCACTTTCAGTTTTGTTTACAGCAGTTCCAGTGCTTTATAAACACAGTGTGAGACTTAGGGTGAAATCTATAGAGCGATCTTAGACTTAACTCAGACTTTACTTCAAACTTTACTTTAAAAAATCTTAGCTAAGCTTAAGCTTAGCAAAATATTAAGTGAATAGAAGGACGCAACATCCATTGTTAGGTCCTCCTATTCACTTAAGATTTTGCTAAAGTCTGAGTTAAGTCTAAGATCGCTCTATAGATTTCACCCTTAGACTAAGAGTTATGAAATCAAAAAATTTCATTATAAGGCCCATAAAATGTATTTCAAATATTTATTGGTTTCAAGCTCCTAAAAGGTAAAAGACAGGTATCCCAAAAGGTAAAACTAACAGCAAACCAGGGGTTGGGTTATGAAATATGAAAAGAATTGGCATAGGAAGACGGAAAGACCCGTAAACTTTTTATCACTTAGCTCATAAATTTTCTACCTTATGAAACCTTCCCTGAGCTTCCATGAATATTTCAAGACTAAAATTTACAAAATCGGTTCAGCCGTTCTCGAGTTTTAGTAAGACTAACAAAATTGGAAAGTAATGAATATTGGCACTACTGTGCCCCCAGGGCACAGTAGTGCCAAGAGGAACCAAGCGAAGCGCAAGGGCACTACCTACCTTCATGAGATCTGATATCTTTTTCACAGGGCAAACCTAATCTAGTTGTTTTGGCAACATTTTACATAAAAAAATTTTGTGTTATAAATTATTATCTATTTTAACGTTTAATCTAATATTTATAAATCTAATGTCACAATGTTTGTCCGCAATGGATTCCTAAACTACTTGACCGATTATAATGTTTCTTTTTTAGGGTTCCTTACCCAAAGGGTAAAAACGGGACCCTATTACTGAGACTTCGATGTCTGTCCGTCTGTCCATCCGTCCATCTGTCTCCAGACTAACTCAAGAACGGTAATAGCTAGAGAGTTGAAATTTTCACAGATTATGTATTTCTGTTGCCGCTATAACAACAAATACTAAAAACAAAATAAATTACATATTTAAGGGGGGATCCCATACAACAAACGTGATTTTTCAAACATTTTTTGCTCGGTATCAATGATGACAACACGTAGGCACTTGAAATTAGATAGGCAATTTAATTAAAATAAAAATTAAAGGGGGGCTCCCGCTCCCATACAAAAAACACAATGTTTGGCCTATTTTTGCTCTATAACGGTACGGAACCCTTCATGCGCGAATCCGACTCGCACTTGGCTGATTATTTTAAATGTGCGCTTTTTTCCAACTTGAGAGATAGGATAGCTTAGATCTTTAATAATTATAGTCGCAATTTTATTTTATTGCAAATTATTTGTCTATAAAGAGCGACCATTGTTTATGCGACGCGGGTCACGGGATAGCGATGGACGTTGCCATGGTGACATACTTATTTAGTCACTAATTCAATAAAAGAATACGGGCGATATACTTGCGCAAACTTCTCCAAAACTAAGGCTCAACCAAATTCTATATATCTTTATGATATTGGCTGTCATGATAATTTACAACTTTCAGGTGCTGACATGAAAATCTTAATCTGACCTTGCACATAATAGAAAGCAAAGATGAATTGGTATGTTTGAGTTATACATATTTTATTTTCTAAACCTATAAATAAATTAAAATTTAAAATATATTTGCAATTGAAGAAAAAACTTGTTATTTTATTTTATTTTTTCTATATTTTTCAGGACGGGGCAATGTTTTATATGCAACCAAACTTCATATGTTATGAAGGGTGGAGCAGAGATATTTAACAGCAAGGTAATATTCATAACCATTTAATTCAAATATGTGCTTTGATTAATAATAATATGCTTAAAAGCAGCTTGTGACTTGTCTAGTCTTTTAAAGATATATAAATATTATGATGTAAAGATTATAGGTAAGTATTTTTATTTTTGGATTTATCTAAAAAAAAATCGATAGCCACACTGTTGTACTACATATTATTATTAGCCTTTTTGCTGGTACCAATGATATTGTATTTTTGTCATAGTATCAAAGTTGGAGCGTGTCCTGTGACACATAGGCCTCCTCCAGCCGTTTCCATTCATTTCTGTTTCTAGCCACTCTCATCCTTGTTACTTCTGCTATCCTTTTTATGTTATCGTGTACTACATAAAATTTTGAAAAAAATACAAAAAATATATTTTCACGTTTTATTTTTTGTAAAGAATCATGGCCAAATTTGTATAGGAGCTGGACTCGACTTTTATTTTTGATATCCCAAAATAAACTGTAGTTACATTTGGTTGTTCTTGTGCTCTAAACATAATTCCGTTTGAGAAGTATGTCTAAATAGCCACAGTTTTTTACAATAATTAATAACGTTAACAATTATTTTGAGGTTAGACTTAAGAACTACCTTTTTCCCGACTGCAGTGTAGCCTACAAGTGTATATTCGGCGATCTCGTTTCTAATTATTTCAATATTTCCTAGAGTATTATCCAAAAAATAGAACGAATGCGAATAATCGCCGGCTGTCAGAACAAAAAGAAACTGAAATATATTGATCTTTCTTTTGTGGCTATTTACAGACACATTTCTAATATTTTTCGATGCCTTAAAATATTAGAGAATTTTTGCTACCAATGGCATATCGGGACGCCATTTATCATCTGGTACGATTTGGCCATTGTTCTTTCCAGTTACAAAAAATAAAACGCATTACATAATACTTGAATGCTCCGAAAGATCTATCTTTTTCAAAATCAAAATATTTATTTCTAAATAGTTTAACATAGTTAACACATTTATAACGTCTTTTTAATCATTCAAGTATTAAATTTTAATGTTTGCTTTTTCAGAAACCCTTGAAATCGGAGAAGGAGCTACCATCAGTGATCAGTGAGATAATAAAGAAGCCGGTGGCCAAGGGTCTGACACATTCCACTGTGCTCTGCAGCAAATGCAACAAGATGGTTGTGGAATATGATCTACTGGTTACAAGGTGAGTTTTCATAGGGAAAAAAAAAGACGGGTTACACTCAGGGAGTGCCGGCAGAATTGAAAACTTGATTATTAACGTTGTGCATTTTCTTAACCCTTTTTTTATGAAAATCGATTTAAAAAAAATCGATTTTTTTAAATTAAGTTATTGAAACCCGATTAAAATCGTGATTGATTAAAAAATATGGACAATCGAAAAAAAACAATCGATTGTTCGATTAATCGATTTCGATGTTACAACACTACTCTCCAACCGTCTTACGATTTTTCCAAGGTTTTTCGATCAGCACGAGAATCTGACGCGAGTTTCACAGTTTTTACCCATCCCACAAAAGTGCTCAACGCCACTAAAGAAGTTTTGACTTCAAAAAAACACCTCCGTGGTATAGTGGTATAGAGCGCGGCTCTTGACGCGGAGGTCGTGGGTTCGATTCCCGCGTTGGAAACATGTTATTTCCAAGTTTGGTTAGAATAATGCAGGCTGATCACCTCATTGTCTGATAAGATGATCCATGCGTCGGATGAGCATGTTAAAACTTAAAAGTCGGTCCTGCGCCTGATCTCTCGCCGGTCGTGTCGGCCGTCTGTTCCACTGGGTTATGACTTATGAGAGTAAAGGAATAGAGAGTGCACTATAAACTGGGCACTATAAAATTACTCCTGCGTTAAACCAGGCCAGCTGGCCTGGTTTCAATGAAACCGGCCACCGTCAGAATCCGGTGTGGGAGCTATTATTATTATTATTTCATAGGAATCTTCCATATGCGACGCTAGGAATTTTATCATACTAATATTATTTAAATACACAGTGGTCTTGTGTCGTG
This sequence comes from Polyommatus icarus, assembly GCA_937595015.1. Taxonomy (NCBI): domain Eukaryota; kingdom Metazoa; phylum Arthropoda; class Insecta; order Lepidoptera; family Lycaenidae; genus Polyommatus; species Polyommatus icarus. The sequence continues at coordinate 1,521,722 of OW569342.1, read as the reverse complement.
GTCTCTGTCGCTGCGACTTGCATCGTCTGAGGTTGCTTTATGTCGTCTGCTGCCAACCGACACCTTAGGGTCTACACAGACGGACCGCATTTCAACTGCAATCCAACCGCAAATTTCAGCTCAAGTGCAGTTGACACGACCGCAATACGACTGCAATAGAACTGCAAACTAAACACACAGTGGGATTGCAGTTCAGTTGCAGTTGGCGTGCAGTCGTGTGAACTCTTTGGTTTGGAGTCCTATTGCAGTCGCATTGCAGTCGTGTCAACTGCATTCAAACTGCACTTTAACTGCAATTTACAGTTGGATTGCAGTTGAAATGCAGTCCGTCTGTGTAGACCCTTATCAATATCTGTCAACGAAGAAGTTTCAGGAGTATTTTAGAAATTCAAGAGTAACATTCATTTCGATTCATGAGCTTTATAAGCAATAATAATAATAAAGCAATAAATTATAAGTCAATTTTATTTAAAATTATCCGAAATGTTACTTTTTCCCTCAAAATGTTACTTTTCGAATGAGAGTAGGTATGTAACTTTCTAACATACAGCACTGGCAACACTGCATCCTCTAGTGCGTCCGATCACCGATAGGCCCGCTGCTCGACACAAAAACACCCTGTACCTATTCATAAAGATATATTTCGCATCTTAAGGCTCCTCTCGCGAAAAAAGCGTGCAGATGAAACCACTTTTCATCGGCATTAACAGAGAAATTATATCTGAAATCGTCTGTGGTTGCTTTATGTCGTCTGCTGCCAACCGACACCTTAGGGTCTACACAGACGGACCGCATTTCAACTACAATCCAACCGCAAATTGCAGTTCAAGTGTAGTTGACACGACTGCAATACGACTGCAATAGAACTGCAAACTAAACACACAGTCGGATTGCAGTTCAGTTGCAGTTGGCGTGCAGTCGTGTGAACTCTTTGGTTTGCAGTTCTATTGCAGTCGTGTCAACTGCATTTAAAACTGCACTTGAACTGCAATTTGCGATTGGATTGCAGTTGAAATGCGGTCCGTCTGTGTAGACCCTAAGGTGTCGGTTGGCAGCAGACGACATAAAGCGGTTGCTTTATGTCGTCTGCTGCGGTTGCTTTATGTCTGCGACTTGCATAGTCTGAGGTTTCAGACGATGCAAGTCGCAGCGACAGAGACCACGAGACAAGGCCACTGCGTATTTAAATAATATTAGTATGATAGCACGTTATCTACGACTTACACGCTTCCGTGTACCCGTGCACAGCATGCGTAGCGTGGCCAGCGTTGAGCTACGTGTGCACCATATTCGAGCAAGCTACATGAGTCAATTCGTGCGTAGCGTGTCCGTGGGTTGCAGTGGACACAGTCACATATATTTTCTTACAAAGCGAAGCTTGACGCACGTGCGTAGTCTATCCGTGCGCTGCGGTGGATTGGCGCCTTTGGTTTCCTATCTATCCTTCAAATGGAAACGTGTAGAAATAATTTTAAATACTATTTCGTTACAGGTGTCAAAAGATAGAAAACGACGTTTTGGAATTGTTTAAAGCGACTCTGAAAAAATTGGAAATGGACTACGACAACTATGCAGAAGTATTGGAAGATGAAACCGTTCAGGTCAAACCGATCATCATTACTCGGACCAAACCGGAACCGAAGGCTGATCCGAAGATTGTGTTGTCTGCGTCCAAACTGCAGCCGCTGCCACCTAATTTTGTGCTACGACCTAATATTATGCCGGATGTGAAGAAGAAAGTTGATCTACCTATTGTTGCTAAGTTGAAGGTATTTAAAGTTTTAACTTTTTATTATCTACATTCTACTACATGGCGCCCGCAACTCCGCTGCGCCAAAATTCGTTTACCGCGTTTGTACCGTACATTTTTCCGGGATAAAAAGTATCCTGTGTCTTTTTCCGAGGTTCAACCCAAGGTTTGAACACTTTGGTTTGGCATGGTTTAAATGTATTAGTTTTTTTCATAAAATAAATAAATATTCAATTAAAAATCATCAACTCTTATAGGGAGTGTGCAAGAACTATAGGTGGCAACACAATAATAAACATGTCACATCACATAGTACAAGTTTCGAATTTACGACATCAATTCGCAGCACCTTTGCTTCACACATTCCCCATAATTAAATTTTTCTGCGAAAAGAATAAATCCCACCAAAACATTAAATGTAAAAGGAGCCAAGCAAAATATTGCATAGCTATGCAATACTTCTGTCGTAAAAAGTTTTCAGATCACATTCAAGCCAAGCCTTCAACTTATTTTGTAATTGAAATCAACATTCAGTGAATGTATCAATAGTTTTCTTTATTTTAAAATTATTATAGTGGCTCGGCAATGAGCACATAATTATTAAGAAACAAATATAAAACTGCATATTTGGAGGAGTTCATACTTACACAGACGGCAAGCGTAAACAGGTACCCATATAAATCCAATTAGTCGCTGATTATTACTCTTGTGCTCATTGCCAAGCCACTATAATAATTTTAAAATAAAGAAAACTATTGATCAATTACAAAATAAGTTGAAGGCTTGGCTTGAATATGATCTGAAAACTTTTTACGACAGAAGTATTGCATAGCTATGCAATTTTTTGCTTGGCTACTTTTACATTTAATGTTTTGGTGGGATTTCATTTCTTTTTTTAGGGTTTTATTCTTTTCAGATCACGTTAAAACTATTCTACTATATTAACAAAATCTTAAGACTTCGCTGTCTGTCTGTCACCAGGGTGGATCTCGAGAACCGGAATAGCTAGATAGTTGAATTTTTCACAAATTATGTATTTTTGTTGTCGCTATAGAATAGAATAGTTCTATTAAAATAAAATAATTAAGGAATGGCGGGTCTCGTACAACAAACACGATTTTTTTTTTGCTTTTTTTGCTCTATCTTCATAATGGTAACAGTAAGGTTTTTGAAATTTTAGAAAATACTCAATTGTATTTCAACTTTAATAACAAAAAATAAAAATTTAATAAACCTTTTATTTTAGGGGGGCTCCCATACAAATTTACAGTACAGAACCCTATCTACGCCAGTCAGACTCGAACTTCGCCGGTTTCATAATTTTTCCTTTCATTGTGAATAAAGACCTATCCGGGTACCAAATTTCAAGGTTCTCAGTCTGCTAGAAGTACCTTAGAATTTTAATGATCTGTCAGTCAGTGACAAAACGTAGTAACTTTGACCATCCGTAACTAGTAAACAATTAATCAGAATATAATGTAATTTGGAGGTTAAGCTAGTTTTAATACTTGCTCCTAGTTATGGAAATTCTAAATCTCTAGCTTTGTTAACATCGAAGATAAGGAGGGTGTGAAACAGCCGCGAACCGCTTCGAGAAAAGTATGTTACGGCCGTGCCTTTGCTAAAAAGAGACGGTTGGAGAGTAGTGTTTTGTGTCGAACTCGAACTCGATTGTCTGTAAAGTCGGTTTACTGACGATAGTTGAACGTGACAACGTCATAGCCTTAAATGGAACGCCTCAGAGCGAGGTAACGCCGCATACTGCGTCATGTTTTTTTCGTGCGCGCAGCCCATATCGAATTATAAGACGTTGTCATGTCAAAAGCTTGGCTGGGGCACTGCCGTGCCCCCAGATATACTTCTAAACAATCTAAAATTCGTTTCACAGCCCGTAGATAAAGAAAAAGTGGAGAGTCACTCGGAAGATATAGCGGAACAGACTGAGTTTTCATCGCTGCTCAAGTTCAATGAGACGAACTTACACAATTACTCGTTGAGTGCGTACAGTGTGGACAGTGATGTGAAAGTGGAGAGCGATGATAATGTTGATGGGGACGGTGATGATAATCCTATGGAGATTGACGAAGGTAAGTATTTTATTTATTTACTAGAGTTGAGAGTTGCTCGCACTCCGTTGCGTAATAATTCGTTTAATATTGTGGCGGTCTAACATTCCTGCATCGCGCTATCGAAGTTTTCTGAGCGCGTCGGTATATAAACGACAGCTGAAATGTATCACGTGGGCTCCGGCCTGACCGAGCATAACACCACACTCGGTCGGAAGATCTTCCTTTGGCCTCCACGCCTTATTCCCACAATATATTTGCTAGGGCCCGTATGCGACCCGGTCTCAAGAGGCGGTTCGGCTCTGTGATTGGTCCAAATTTTGACAGCCAACCAATCACAGAGGCTGAACCGTGTCTTGAGACCGAGATGCATCTTGAGTACTGACCAAAAATACGGGCCTAGATGTTCCCCGAAACTCTGTGTCGCAAATAATGGTTCATCGTGCGGTAACAGTATTTTTTTCTGGAATAAAACTTCTATGCTTTTCCCGAGACTCAAAGTATATCCATGCCAAACAGCCAAATCGGTTCAGCGGTTTGGGCGTGAAGAGGTAACAAAGGCATAGACCTATATTTTTCTCAAAAAACTTAACAAAAAAATATTTTTCTCACCTCTGGGCGAAAAGCGTCAACTTTCTTCCCGCTGCGCTTACCGATGTTGCCGTTTTCCGCCTCCGTCGATGAGAAAAATAGTATACGCACCATGGGCAGTAAATAAGAAAGCCTCAGATCACATGTTTGTTGACGGCCAACAATTACATGTGATCTGAGACATTTCTTATTTTCCTGCCCTTATAGGTGTGTACTATTTAACTATCTATTAATATATAGAAATGGATTTTCAAATGTGTTAGTCGCGCTAAAACTCGAAAACGGATAGGGCTGGTTTTAGTCTTAAAACATTCGTAGAAGTCCAGGGAAGGTTTTAAAGTGACACGAAGTTCACCGGGACAGCTAGAAGTATCTATACATTTCATTTGTGGATATTGTAATTTCATTTCCATAATCTAAGAGAAATATTTCGTGCGCCAAAGAAAATATTCCTATCGGTTACTTATGTAATTGTTACAAGTAGTGATAGAGTTATGTATGTACCATCAAGGAAATTTATTCCTAGACAGTTGATACACCAACTTCATTTGATCGGATCATGTCAATTCAATGTTAATTGTGATCTGTCTGGCTGGGTTTGAAGTAACGCGACCAAACTACGTTGGTCCCCCGTCTGCCTAGGAATCAACTTCTCTGATAGTACTTATATGATTGACTGATTGTATAATAAAGAGTATATGAACATTTTCAGAGTGCACGCTAACGGACAGCAATCTGGAGACCAGTATACTGCAAGGTATGGGGGAGGGGTTCGTGAGAATAGTACCAGCCGACACCGGTGACACTGCAGACAACGACAGGAGTGATGATGATGAGGGCCGTGAGTAGATGATTGGAGGCTTAGATTGTTTAGGAGTAAAGATTCTTATTGGAACGAAGTTCCTTATCGCGCGTTGCGAAAGGGGGTTAGATGGAATGTAACGACACATTTTTATTATTTCTTGCGCTGTACGGGCAGAGGGCGTTGATAGTCCTGGGCGTCAACTAGATGGCGGTTTTGAGAATAAACAGCGACATCTACTTGACGTTCAAATAAATTTTATTACAATTCCACAAAAGTGTCGTTGTTAGTATTCCTGAGCGTCAATAGATGGAGTTTTTTATAACTTCGTTCCACCTTGTGTCCCTTGACACCTCTCTAGTTTTTTATGAAAACTTTCTTATGTCCCAGACTCATACTTCCGAGTATTTCTTTCATCTAAATTTCATCCAAATCAGTTCCGTGGTTTAAGCATGTAGAACTAATAACACAGACTTACACAGTTATAATAATATTAGTACTTATGCACAATGATAATATTATATTATGTATATTCAATTTCAGAGACAATAGTAATGGATGAAGACGGCTCCATAATCCGTGTTGTGTCCGGACAGCGGTTCATGCTGGGTGACCAGGAGATATCGCTGCAGGTGATGCCCGATGGAGAGGCCCTCGGAGACGGGCAAGGTATGTGCATTGTGCAGTACTGGAGGAGTGTGAGTTTGTGTCTATATACAGTGAATTACATAACTTAAGTATAATTTTCACAGAGCCAGTACTGGCTGCCAATAAGACTGGCAGCCAGTATTGGCTTGGTATATGCCGCGTGTGAACAGTTTGACCTGGCTTGAAAAACTGTTCACTCGCGGCATGTACCAAGCCAATACTGGCTGCCAGTCTTATTGGCAGCCAGTACTGGCTCTGTGAAAACTATACTTTAGAGCCAGTCAACATGGCGCGTTGCGTCAACGCGGCAGTTAACGCATAGCCGGCCACACGGGCGCTGCGTCATCGCAGCGTTATTATTACAAAGCAGTCCAAGTGTATAAATACACTAGGCTGAATTAATTACGCCGGCGTAAATTCCGCCGCAAATGTCACACGCATAAAAATACGCGACGGAATAGTGTGTTGTCTCTCGCGTTCTGTCATTTTGTATGAGTTTGAAACGCGGCGGAATTTACGCCGGCGTAATTCAGCCTAGTGTGTTTAGACACTTAGTCCGTGTTCACGCCAAACCGACTGTGAGCCGCCGAATGTGAGCTAACGTTACGCAGTTTATTGTATTTCCATACATATTCACTTTTTCGTTCACACCTAACCGACAATACGTTATTACGCTAGGCGTAGGCGCGGACATTCGATACCGTATATTTTCACGTTCACACTGGGGCTCACATTCAGCGGCGTATAGTCAGTTTAAATAAAATAAAATAAAATAAATAAATAAATAAACGTTTATTCAACAAAAAATTTGAACATGCGCCGAGTTTGGTGTGAACACGCGCTTAACGTCAACACTCGCATCGTCTCGGGGCTTCTGTCCGTCATGTGTGCGTTGCGACGACGCAGCGCGCCGTGTGGACAGGCTCTTAGGGTCAATTTATATTAGAGCAGAGTCGAAGTGCATCGGAGCGAATTATCAAAACTGAACATATCAAATTCAACCTTAAATCCAAAGCATTAACGCACATATTACTTCTGAGAATTTAAAAACGCGCGCGTTCGCGCTCACCCTCCGAATCCGCTCGACCGACGCTTTTTCAGAGTCTCTGCGCTAGTATAAATTGACCCTTAAGGACAATTTAAATACTAGCGCAGAGACGAAGCGCAGCGAAGCGAAGACGAAGCGTCAAATTCGCAACAAGTGTAACGAATGCGCGTGGATTTGCCAGAGTGCCTACAGAGATGACGCGTAAATTCGCTTGTGCTCGCATGGATGCGCGCGAATGCGCGCGCACCAAAAAGCGTTGGTCGAGCGGATTCGCGAGAGTGCGAGCGAACGCGCGCGACTTTTTAAATTCTCAGAAGTAATATGTGCGTTAATGCTTTGGATTTAAGGTTGAATTTATTATGTTCAGTTTTGATAATTCGCTCCGATGCGCTTCGACTCTGCTCTAATATAAATTGACCCTTACTCTACTAAAATAATATTGCATGACAGCAATATTACATAAGCCAGGGGTTCCCAAACTTTTTCAGCCTGCGGCGCACTTACAAGTCAATATTTTGTCACGGCGCCCTTTTTTTTTGAGACGTGGATTGCTGTTGCGTATGCCGGAGGGTTTGGGGACAACTTCCCCGGGTATGTAGGACTCGCTGCGGCTGTAAAGATGATGAATTGAGCGCAGCCCTACCCACTAAAACCCGTGTATACTCTTCCACTCGTCGCACGCAGGATTACGAGAATGCGCGAGCTTTCTTTCCGAGGCTCTGCGTGCGCGTGCCGGCTTGTCACCAGCAGGCCCACCTCGAGCCTATACAGGCTCCGTGGCCAAACAGAGGCTTGTGCCTGACACTTTGGTGTCGCGATGCGCGAAGAATACGCAGCGCATCGCGACCCTCTCAGGGACTCAGTGCAATGGGCGGCGGCATCCCCATACCGCCGCCCCGAGCTCCCTGGCTAAGGTGGGACGCTGTGGTCATTTGGGTTGACTTCTGCGACGAGGGTTGAGCGCCTCCCTCTCTCTTATGCGCTCGGCCTCCTCTTTTGCGGATATATGACATCGTGTGCGAAATCCTCCACCGCTTTCCACTCTTGTTCGCCTCTCAACATTGCACGAAACAGTGCCGGCAGCGAAAGGTCCGGTCCGATGGCAGCACTGAGTGCCGAACGTTGTACTATCCAAGAGGGACACGCCGTGATGGTATGTTCGGCCGACGTGTCCCTGTCACAGTCACAGTGGTGACATCGCGTGGTTTCTTCTCGACTTACGATCTCGCACAGGTACCGACCGAAGCAGCCATGCCCGGTCAGCATCTGCTGTGTGAGTCGGAAGGAGAGCGCGCCGGTCTTCCTTGTCAACCACTGTTTCAGCACTGGTCGAATGGCCTGCACCAGATTTACGCTGACTTGAGGCTCTTGCAGCCTTTCCTCCCATAGTTCTAAAATAAACACATTTTATGATTATATTTAGGTAAAGCAAGTAAATAATAAACAAAATATGTTTATTTAATCATCTGATCGACTTACGGGCCACGGCGCCCCTCCTGCCTTTCCGCGGCGCACCAGGGCGCCGCGGCGCACAGTTTGGGAACCCCTGACATAAGCAATATAATTTTGTTATAACCAGATGATGTCTGCATCTCCGTTGCGCCAAAAAATCGTTTATCGCGCGGGAACATCACATCCGGGATGAAAAGTAACCTATGCCAATTTCCCGGTACTCAAAGTATCTATCTCCTTATCAAATTTCAGATCGGTTCACACACACACACACACACACAGACAGACAGACAGACAAACACACTTTCGCATTTGTAATATTAGTATAGATTATGGATTATCTCTATATAAATATAAAAATGAATCCATATTAGCGTGGTCACGACATCACGCCTGAACGGCTGGACCGATTTCGCTGAAATTTGGCATAGAGATACTTTGAGTCCCGAAGACCAAAGTTGTCCCCGCAAAATGTACGGTTACTGCACAATATACTTTTATAATTTGCGTGTAAAATATTCAATCGATAAATTAATCTATTGTTTACTTAATTATACCAATTCGAATTATATAATCATCGTTAAGACAGGACAACGTCTGTCGGGTCAGCTAGTTAATTATAAATTTTATTTGTAAATGTTTCAGATTCTAACGATGAGTCGCAGATCGAGCTGCAGGTGTCCGGTGATGAGGAGACGGCGAACGCCATCATAGCGGCAGCTCAGGAGAAAGGTACTGTCACTATTGTGACACTTACTGTACTGTCACTATAGTGATACTTACTGTACTGTCACTATAGTGATACTTACTGTACGATCTATTATAGACATAGAAATAAGTAATAGCTTAAAAATTTTTATTTATTTATTTTACTTGGTACACAAAACAGAATACAGCCGATATTAGTGCCATTACAAACTAAGAACTTATAGACTGGACTATATTCCTAATTATGTGCACACAACATGATTTTAAGCAGCACCAATACTTAAAATATTTGCAAGTTTACAAAACACACATAATGAGAAAACATAATCATCAGTAAATTAGTATAAGTAGTGACATGTTTATGTAACTTCCGGCTTAAAAATAATCTTTTTTAAATCGGCTTGAAATTGTTTAATGTTATTGTTAAATATATCTATATCCTTGTAATTATTCTTACATATAACGAAATATGTATAACGATACTGGCGGCAAATGAAAGTCATAGCATTGTTTAAGGACACATTTGTCCTAACTGCGTCAATTGAAAAGGTTTTACCGTGCATATTTCGTGCTCTAGGTCTAATGTTAATGTTGATTTGTGATAGGAGCGTGGGAGCATCAATATGGGAGTGAAGAATTTTAAAAAGGGTAATTATTCCCGTGTATAACTGACGAGATCGCAGAGTTTGTATTTTAAGTTTAGATAATCGTTCCGAGTAAGATTGAAGAGGGCGTTTTAATCCTAATCTACTGGTAAGCATTCGCAAGCAATTGCTTTGTACTCGTTCAATGCGGTTAATATGAATATCATAGAAAGGTGACCATATGATAGAATTGTATTCAAGGATACTACGAATCATGGAGAAATACAAAAGAAGAGAGCTGGATGGATTTTTAAATTCTTTAGTTATTTGCGAAACAAACCCAAGGAGTTTGTTGCATTTGTTGATAATATTATAGTCGTAAAAGTGAGCTTCTCGTCGAACAAGATACCTAGATCTTTGATAGTGGTCTTCCTGATTAGACAATGGCCTTCCAGCATATAATCAAATTTTATTTTATTGACGGAGTTTGTGGTGAAAGTAATAACAAAGCATTTCTCGACATTTAACATCATGCCATTGGCTTGAGACCACTTTTTAAGGATTTCAATATCAGATTGTAATGAAATATAATCTAGGATGTTTCGAATAATTGAGAAAAGCTTAAGGTCGTCAGCATATACTAAGCATGGAATATTTAGTTTTTCAATGAGGTCATTAATGAATGCAATGAAAAGAAGGTGGGAGCCGTGTGGAACCCCTGATGTAATAATGCATTTCGGAGAGGATAAGAAACCCTTAATTGTAACCAGTTGACTGCGATTAGATGAATAAGATTTGAGCCATCTTAATAGACTGCCATGAATTCCATAGTGTGAGCTTAATTTACTAATAAGAATATTGTGGTTTACTTTATCAAATGCCTTTGCAAAGTCCGTATAGACACAGTCCACTTGATGTTTTTTGTCAAAGGATCTACAAATATAACTCTTATATTCAAGTAAACTAGAAGTTGTTGAGCGATTACGAACGAAACCGTGTTGCTTGGGTGATATATGTGGATAAATGTGATACTAGAGGTTATCATATACTATAGATTCGAAGAGTTTACCTAGACACGATAATATACTGATAGGACGATAGTTACTGCAACAAGCTTTGTCACCTGTCTTAAATATGGGCACAACATGCGCAGTTTTCCATATTGTTGGAAATATGCCTGTACAAAGAGATGTGTTGAACAAAATAACGAGGGGTAATGACAGCTCAGTAGATAAACTTTTGATTACTAAAGGTGGGATGCCGTCTGGGCCACACCCTTTATTAGTACTCGTATCAAGCTTAGCTATTTTGCGTATTATGTCATCTTTTGTGATTTTGAGATCACTAAGAGTACTTGATTGTCCATGAGAATCAACCACAGGGCTTGGTGTAGATGATGGCGGTTCAAAAACTGAGCTAAAGTAGTCCGAAAACAGCTCACATACTTCGTGTTCATTTGTAGCCACTTGGTTCCCGTGTCTCATCGTAAGCGGGATACAGGGACAGCCTTTTTTAGACTTGACGTAATTCCAGAAATGTTTCATGTTGTTTATTTGTAAAGATGATTCTACTGAACTAGTGTAGGCCTTATAGTCAGAATCCATTAGTTTCTTACATCTAGCGCGGAGCAGTGAGAACGTGTCATAGTCACGAGGGTTCTTAAATCTACGATATAGCCGATGACTTTTTAACCGACTTCCAAAAAACGAGGAGGTTATATGTTCGGCTGTGGATATTTTTTTTTTTGTATGTTCAACGATTACTCCGCCGTTTGTGAACCGATTTTCGAAATTTTTGTTTTGTTGTATTAGGTTTCACTCCAATTTGGTACCATGTTCACAAAAGTGGTGACCTGATGATGGGATCCATGAGTTATCGAGGGAACTCCTCGAAATTTATATGGAAACATATGGTGATTTTGGTTTTATGTGAAGTGTACTAAGAATACGCTACCAAACAGTCAAATATTGGTTCATGGTATACCATGGTTTCGAAGATGCTGAGAGAACTCCTGACTCCTTATAGATACACGTTTGGGAGTTTCGGCGTTGTTTTAAGAACAGAAAGCATAAACTACTATGCAATTCATATTCATCATCATAATCATCATCATCATCATCATCATCATTACCACGTCGTGTTAAGGCCACCAATGTCTCATGGCACAGAGTAGATAATAGTACAAGGCATAGGTATGGATATACTAATAATAATAATTATGTACTGTATAACAACACCTGTTTGTTTTTAATACACGGCGGTCGGCGTCGCCGCGCCGCAGAAGACAGAATATCGAATACTTTACTAACTACTTTATATACAGATCGAATACTTTACTACTTTATAAAATAGTAAAGTAGACAAATAGAATTAAAATAAAGTTATTTTAAAAAGAGCATTTAAACAAAACAAAGTCATTAAGTGTCTTTTTAATTAGTTATACTTATTAATCGATAGATGGTGCACTAAGTACCTATCGATTTGAATTCTTGATTACAAGAACAGCTGTCAATAATTATGATAATATTAAATATTATGCTACGCTACATCCTATGCATGTTTGTACAATTTTTTATCTGATAGATCCTTCGATCGTGGAAAAACGAGACACAATAGCCTTTCTATTGTTATCGCAATCGCCGGTGACCGCTTCGGGCTTGAAGTATTAAAATTGTTAAATTACTTAGCACAATATGTTCACTTCACTGATAATATTATATTATTTTGTGAGTGTGAGTTGTGACTCTTAACAAATTGTAATAAGATACGTAAAATATACGCGAAGATTTACCTACTAGTGTAACTAAAAAGAGTGAAATTATTATTATTTTTAACAAAAAATTAAAACCGACTTCCAAGGTAAAAACAATATTAACATTAATATGAACTAAAAAGTATTAAATAATTTTTGCTATCTAATAGTGCCTTTTTCCGAATTCGGCTAAACCTGAACTATTTCTGTACTCAATCTTCATAATTTTGAAGTCGGTGCCAGTTCCAAAAGTTTCAAATATTCTGTCAGAGGACTGAAGATTCAGCTATCTGGTACCGACTTCAAAATAATGAAGATTGAGTACAGAAATAGTTGAGGCTTAGCCGAATTCGGAAAAAGGCACTATTAGATAGCAAAAATTATTTAATACTTTTTAGTTCATATTAATGTTAATATTGTTTTTACCTTGGAAGTCGGTTTTAATTTTTTGTTAAAAATAATAATTATTCTTGATGTTTTCGTTTAAATTGTCAACATTAATAATGAGAGGTGAATGATGCCTATCTGGATTACTAATAGGCTCACCGTCACAAACACTAACAGCTGTACCTAAAGTTGAGAACACAAGATCTAAATATTTGCCGAATTTATTAGAGATTCCGTTATGCTGATTAAATTTGCAAATGCTACTATTTTCCAAAAGGAGGTCAGCCTTAATGCCATTTGGTTGACTAGGGCACATTATGTTAGGATCATTGGACACTTGGGTATTAAAGTCGCCAATACAAAGAAAGTTATCGCTACACGTGGATTAAATAACATTCTGACAATTCGCGTAGAATTCTTCTAAGTTGTTCTTAGTCAAGTATGGTGGAAGGTAACAGAGTTGGATGTTTAGATACACAGAATTATCATTAGAAAGAATGCTTATCCAAAGGTCTTCAAATTCAGACTCCCATTTGGTTTGACGAAGGAAGTTTACATTTTTCTTAATAGCCATAAGGACACCTCCTCCACCAAGCTTAGGCACTTTAGTGGAACACCTATCTCGTCTTAAAATGTCCTCACTGAAGTTGGTTTCTACTAGACATATGATATCAAAGTTACCGTTCAAAGCATTAACAAAATACATCATTAACATCAGCTGGTATATATAAAGAACCATAAATGTGCGACAATAAACATAGAAAACACTTAAGCATAAAGAAGGTATATTAGTTTAATTTATCTAGATCTCCATGATTTTTTATAAGAATACAGCTTGAGCCTTCGTCTTTGCATAGGTAAACACGGCCGTATTTGACCCACACAAATTTGAATCCCTTTTCTTTAGCAGTTTTTCTTGCGGCGGCATGCAGGAATTTACATTCAGGAGACAGGTGTTCGGTAACGTATATTCTTTGTTTCTCACATGTAAGGCCAAGGTGCGTCGTGTTTAATGCGTCATTTTTATTGGCCTTATTAAATCGGTGAAAAGCAAATAGTATATTATCTCGTAGTCTAGGATTGCCAAGAGTTACTAGAATATTACGCGGGCGCTTGGATGAGCTATTTAGCTTCGCCACTCTGCGGCAAGAATGAATTTACTCTTGAGTGATTATCTTGTTTTAGGCTCTTACATAAGTTATTGAATAATGTAATAGGATTTTCATTTTTGCTCTCAGGTATTGCTTGAATTTCAACATTAAGGCTACGACTCATCCTATCGATAGACATCATGCGTGAGTTAAGAGTTGATACTTCTCCTTTTAGATTAGATACTTCAATTTCCAAGTCTTTTATAGTGCGGGATTTATCGTCAACTACGCGTTTTAGAGCGGCGTTCTCTTCGCATATAAAGTCATCTTTGATGTGTTGCATAGAGGACTCAATATCTTCGCGGACGAGTATTATTTATAGAAAAATATGTGCACTGTCACTATTGTGACACTTACTGTACTGTCACTATAGTGACACTTACTGTACGATCTATTATAGTCATAGAAATAAGTAATAGCTTAAAAAAAACGCTTTTTTCATAATTTTTATTTCAAACTTTTTTACAAATTATTGCATTGTCATTGGTTCTTAATATGTTTGCAAAGTAATTATCAATTTATGACTACTGGAGATAGGTGAAAATCAAATATTCCATTACGTAAATACATACAGCCCCAGGATAATAAAAGTGTGTTAAACATTTCAGAAAAAATCCCTTTGTCATAGTATGTTGCCTGATCGGCTGGACCGATATTAATGAAATTTGGCACAGATAAAGAATTGACACCGTTGAAATGGGTAAGGTGTCTGTAATATATATATATATATATAACAATTAAATTAACGTGTTTGCCTGTCCATCTGTGTGTATCTGTCCGTGGCATGTTATACATATTTTGTATATATTTTTCAGGCGGTGCGTTCATCAAAGTGGAGTCTGGTGAGATGTATCGAGTTGAGTCCGTGGAGAGTAAGGATGACAGCGACGAAGGCGCGGATATAAAGGTGCGTTGAGAGTCCTCTGGTGGTGCAGATGTGTGATAAACTTCTTGGAAATATAGAAGTTATGCAGTGCGCTATATGAATCATATAAGTGGCAGAAAACCGTCCATAGAAAAAAACTACTCCGTTTACCTCAAATTACCACCGTAATTAATCAGCCATTTTTTGCCGGATATACTAGTCATAGAATGTGTGGGAGTGCTCTCAGGAATTGTTCGGAATCATACCACCTGCAACTTTTTGGCCATCGTCCCACGTGAAGAATATACCATCCTCATCACCTTGATTAGTGGCAGTCTTCCACAGTGCGTTTCTCGCGTAACTTTCTGCCGTGCACTGTAAAACTCTGGAACGAACTGTCACCAGCAGTATTCCCGGACCTATACGACCTGCAAACCTTCAAGAAGACAGCATATTCCCTCTTAAAAGGCCGGCAACGCACCTGCAGCTCTTCTGATGTTGCGAGTGTCCATGGGCGACGGTAGTTGCTTACCATCAGGTGACCCGTTTGCTCGTTTGACCCCATATTTTATTAAAAAAAATGTATAACATAACTTTAGTATTGAGCACTTTATAATCTTTATAATAATAATTATTAAACAATTCGTAATTGTTTTGCACGCCACTTACAAGACAGAATGTCGGATTCATGTATGTACCCATATAATACCTTTTATATTACATATTTTTTAAACATTATTTATTTTATATAACTCTCTTAACTCTTTCTTATCGTTGTATTCTAACCCTCTTTCGTTTCGTTTTGTAAACAAAAATTTTAAGTTTACTTACGTTATATTATAGTTAAATGTTACGTTATATTATAGTATACTATATTTTATGAAAGAGCAAGCCACCTAATATAAGTATGAGCCGGCCCCTAGACGATCAATTGTATTGTGCAATATCATGCTTCAATTTTACTGAACAGTTTATTTGACAATTAGATTGAAGGCGCGCGATGTTCAATATCAACCTTAGACGGTCAATAATATTACGCAATACGTGATATTGCGCAATAAAATGACTCGTCGAGGGGCCCGCCTAGAAATACTTACCAGTAGCCCTAACATGGCCACCAGTAGAAATGCGAAAGTATAGACAAACTGTGGACAT
The DNA here is from genome assembly GCA_937595015.1 of Polyommatus icarus. Taxonomy (NCBI): domain Eukaryota; kingdom Metazoa; phylum Arthropoda; class Insecta; order Lepidoptera; family Lycaenidae; genus Polyommatus; species Polyommatus icarus. The sequence continues at coordinate 1,505,763 of OW569342.1, read as the reverse complement.
AAACTAAAGGTGCCGTTCCGATCTTTACCGCGACTAATCGCGACCGACAAAAATTAATTAAAATGCCACTATATGACAGACTATAGTATAATATGTCATAAAGTAGGATATTATTTGAATTTTTAGGGCTGTAGTCTGTCATAAAGTGGCATTTTAATTGATTTTTTGTTGGTCGCGATTAGCCGCGGTAAAGAACGGCACCTTAAGTTCATGTCCATACTCCACAGTTTGTCTATACTTTCGCATTTCTACTGGTGGCCATGCTAGGGCTACTGGTGGTCCCAACCTCTGTTTAATTTGTTAAATAACTGTAAAATGTAATTTTTTTTTTCTAACAGTTTCAGGTGGAGAGGAAAGCTGAGGGTTTGTTCAGGTGTAAATTCTGCGAGAGGTATATGAAAGCTGGTGAGTTATGTTTATAACGTGGGGCCTGACAGAAACGAGACAGGGGGCGTACCACGAAAGCGTTTTGAGTCTCGAACGAATCCGAATCATGGGTGCCCCGGGTTGGATACCCCGGGGGTATGTGAGACTCCTACTCACTAAAACCACCTGCGGTTCGCCTTCAGCCGTATAAGGAGGGATATCCCGGATCTAACAAGCACGGGACTCCCTCCACGACCGGCCGGTCTACCTAGGACCGGACTTCCACCAAAGTAAGGGAACGCTTAGGCGAACTAAAGCGTTCCCCTCGGCGCCGGGGCTGGCTAAGCCGGGGAGGTTCTCATCCTCTCCCGGAGCCCCGTTAGACAACAGTTTGGAGGTTCGCGTAGCGACGCCTCCGCACTCCCGTCCTACGCCGGCGGAGCGGCAGAGAGGTGGGGTCGAACGAATCCGAATGCCGCATCTTACTCTAACAAACGTGAAATGACGTTGTAAAGCTAGAAACAAATTATCGGACGCATCCATAAGTCGCGGCTGATGGATGCGGCTTAACAATGTACACGGTTCATCCGTGGACGTCAAAGACCTAACCTTTATGTCAATGGCAGACGTCCGCGGATGCAAAAACATCCGGCCAGCCAGATTCTGTTCGGATATGTCAGACAATGTGTTTAGTGTATTTTGTATTGATCAGATAGAAACAAGCCGCATCCGATGAAAACGTCCACGGACGTTCGTCCGATAATTTGTTCCCAGCTTAAGGCCGTGTTTCCACTTGCAAGCAAACTCGCGGAAGTCTTGCGTGAGTTTCTTGCAATATTGTTTACATTTCGTACTAATACCTGCATTTTATTGCTGAATATATTTAAATTCCGTTCTGTTTCTGTTCTGTTCTGTTGGTGGAGGTGATTCTGTTGGTGAATCAATAAATAAATAAATATAGAAATTTATTAGGCACTCAGTGATTGGTCAGTGATTGCCGCGTGTCTATAAAGGTTGTGTCGCCGGGCAACTTAGCGCAGGCGACCCAAGCCGCCAACATGTCGGTGGGTAACACGCGCGGGCGCACGTTGCCGACATCATTCTTTTCATACAGGCCGCCGGGTTGTGTCGCCGGGCTTTGTCGGCGGCCCGGCGGGCTCAATGTGTATTGCGCTTAAGAGTAGGACGCGACATTTCGATTCGATCGTTTAAGTCTCAAAACGGTTCCGTTGTAAGCTTCCAGAATCAATGTAAATTTTACCCTGTAGGGTTAATCAGGGTCAGTTCAGAGATCAGACTCAGGGTAAGGTCGTGTTCACACCAAACCGACTGTGAGCGAACGTTACGCAGTTTATTGTATTTCCACACTATTCACTTTTTCGTTCACACGTAACCGATATCGACAATACGCCATTACGCTAGGCGTAGGCGTGGACATTCGATACCTTATATTTTTACGTTCACACTGGGGCTCACAGTGAGCCTGCTCACATTTGGCGGCTCACAGTCGGTTTGGTGTAAACACAGCCTAAATGCGACAGAGTGATTATTATATATCTTGCGATACTTTTTATTTCTTTATTTTTAACATCAGATAATATGGAACACTATCTGTTAAACGCCTGTTGCATTGCTGTTGCAAGATACATGATCATTAATCACCATGTCGATTTAGTGTGGAAAATGGCACACCGTGGTGCCCGTCAAAATAGTTACTGATTTAACATTACATAAGTTAAATTCCATTTTTTTTGTGTGCAGCCTACTATAAAGGCTGTACAGATTTGACTGAATTCATCCTAACTTACCTTATATCCACTTTGCATCCGTATTCATCCTGTGTTTTCACTTACGGGAGAATAAATAAATATATAATTTCAGAAAAAGTATTCGAGGGGAACGCCGCATCTATGATGTCACATCTCAAGGCGATACACGACGCGCGCATATACATATGTACCGTGTGCGGGAAGATTATACGACGGAAGGCGGAGTATGGGAAGCATTTGAGTGAGTAATTCTATCTATATAAATTATAATAATAATAATATCTATGGACGCTTCACACCACGTCAGACTTGCCTCGTGCTAAGTACCTGAAGGACTTGTGTTACAGGTACCAGACAACGGAAATATATTTAATACTTTTATACTATACATATATTTAAGATTTTTATTATATGATACACATATTTAATACACATCCAGACCCATTGACATATAGAACATTGAAAAACTTTTTGTTTCGACGGCGGGATTTGAACCCGCGACCATCGGCTTGAGCTGCAAGTTGCAATACACTCAACCAATTGAGCCACAGAGGTCGTCAAATGTCAATATAAATCGAATTATTTGAAAATTTTGTTACTCTCGCTAAAACTCGAGAACGGCTGAACGGGCTTTTGATTCGTGAAGGTCCAGGGAAAGTTTATACTAGGAGGGAGGTGATACGAATTATATCACTTCAAACTCATAAATAGAGATTATCATACGAAGAGGTATCCAAGACGTTTACCGATCAAAATATAAAAGTATGTTTTATGTTACAAAAATTAAAGTTTATTCTTAAGTTAACAGAATGCAGAACGAGTATTTTTCACATAGCTCCTAGACTAGAAAGGTCAATGACCGCTGGTGCCACCCTAAGGGCCGCGCCAAACCGGAATGGCAGTGGTGCGGCGAGCACTTTCAGTGTCATATGATTTTAAACTTTATCTTCATTATTGTAATACATAGTATCGTTTGAAAAGTCTGCGGCCGCCCGTGGCCGCTCCTGGCCGCTGGCGGCCGCCGGCGGCGGCGATTTCTCAAGCGATACTATGTATTACAATAAAGTTTTAAATTATATGGCACTGAAAGTGCTCGCCGCGCCGCTGCCATTCCGGTGTGGCGCGGCCCTAAATTGTCCTGACTATAGTATGATCAACCCCCTTACTATAAAGATGTATTAATTTCTGGTTCGCTATTTGTCATGTAACATTTCCAATGTGACATACAGTTGTATAGTTGTTCTCTATATAAAGATTTTCATTTTTAAGTATTTAAATATTGTGTTTCAGGCAGTCACAGTACGGGCGACAGCGCTATTCTCGAGAAGGGAAAAATGTATTATGAGTGTAATGAGTGCCACAAGAAATTCTCGTAAGTGTCATTATGTTATGTCATTCTAAAGACACTAAGGGTCAATTTACCACTGTGCGGCGGTGCCAGACTTCGGCACGGTGTTTGTGTGCGTGCGAATAGACATGTGCGAATTATAATTGCATAAGTTGATAAAAAATGCAATGCAACAGCTTTACCGTGGCAGTTCGCGAGTGCCACGCATATTTAGATTTTATCGTCAAGTATTTTATTTTTCTGTCTAGTAACAAAATATCATAATAACATAGTATATTTTGATGTTAGTAAATCTTGTATAATTTTGTGTATTTTTACCATTTAAAGTTAATATACCTAGCGGAATAGAGCAACAATCTCGAGCTGTCAAACGAAACCGAAATCGATTTACATCTAAAATATGTGTACGTATACACTTACACAAGCATCTTTCTATGAGATTAAATTGTCAACGTGACGATAAGTGCCGACTAGACGTCAAAAAAGAGTTCTGCTGTCATGTATCACACGTCTCTTTTTAGTACGCAGTGTTACTGATAGTGACATCTCGCTTGCTCAGGCCTTTGTTTCTCTATTCCGCTAGGTATATTAACTTTATGATTTTAACTAAACCTTTTACACTCAGATCGCGAGTTCTACTAGCGGAGCACCTCAACACGCACGTGGGGGCGCGGCCCTACGTCTGCGGGGAGTGCGGCAAGGACTTCGCCAACAAGTATACCTACCAGGCGCACTGCAAGACGCACACGGTGAGTCATTCATGAGTGGCAGTCTTCCATCGTACATTTTGACGTGACAACGTCTAATCCAGCTGCACGCACGAAAAAACATGACTCATGCGGCGTTACCTCGCTCCGAGGCGTTCCGTTATCTATCAAACAAATAAAATTAAAATTTCGCGCTGCTACTTTCACAATGAACTATTTATGGGACACATACACATCCTAAACTCTAAAGTATTATAACTTAGTTTTGTTATACCATGTATATTGGATACTGGGTATCCTGCTTATTTTTTGACGTGATAACGTCTTATAATTCGATGGAGCCGGCTGCATGCACGAAAAAACATGACTCATGCGGCGTTACCTCGCTCTGAGGCGTTCCATTTTCTTATGACGTTGTCACGTTCAACTATCGTCAGTAAACCGACTTTACAGACAACCGAGTTCGAGTTCGACACAAAACACTACTCTCCAACCATCTTTTTTATCAATTTCAGAATCGCCCTCGTCCATACAAGTGTAACCAGTGCGAAAAGTCGTTCCTGTCACAACAGAACCTGTCGCAACATGAGAAAACCCACTCCGGGATTAAGGACTTTTTGTGCAAGATTTGTGGTGAGATAAACTAACATAATTTGTTTTCATTAAAAATTCATTATTTCTTCATTAAGAGTCCGTATACGAAATTTTGCCGATTTCGCTTATTTAACAGACGTGATTTAACAGTTATTATTTTTAACAAAAAATTAAAACCGACTTCCAAGGTAAAAACAATATTAACATTAATATGAACTAAAAAGTATTAAATAATTTTTGCTATCTAATAGTGCCTTTTTCCGAATTCGGCTAAACCTTGACTATTTCTGTACTCAATCTTCATTATTTTGAAGTCGGTACCAGATAGCTGAATCTTCAGTCCTCTGACAGAATATTTGAAACTTTTGGAACTGGCACCGACTTCAAAATTATGAAGATTGAGTACAGAAATAGTCAAGGTTTAGCCGAATTCGGAAAAAGGCACTATTAGATAGCAAAAATTATTTAATACTTTTTAGTTCATATTAATGTTAATATTGTTTTTACCTTGGAAGTCGGTTTTAATTTTTTGTTAAAAATAATAATAATTTCACTCTTTTTAGTTACACTAGTAGGTAAACCTTCGCGTATATTTTACGTATCTTATTACACAGTTCACACTCACAAAATAATATATTATCAGTGAAGTGAACATAATATTGTGCTAAGTAATTTAACAATTTTAATACTTCAAACCTCAAGCGGTCACCGGCGATTGCGATAACAATAGAAAGGCTATTGTGTCTCGTTTTTCCACGATCCAAGGATCTATCAGATAAAAAATTGTATAAACTTGCATAGGATGTAGCGTAGCTACTCGTCTAATATATAAAATTCTCGTGTCACAGTTTTCGTTGCCATACTCCTCGGAAACGGCTTGACCGATTCTCATGAAATTATGTGAGCATATTGTGAGGATATTGGTCTGAGAATCGGCCAACATCTATTGTTCATACCAAAAATTATTTATATGGCAAAACAACGTTTGCCGGGACAGCTAGTAATATATACACACCGGCAAAATTAGCGGAACATAATAAAATTATATTATTTTTGAAAATTAATCGCTGTTTTTTATATATTTATTTATTAATTTAATAATTGATGTTTAAAAAATAAAACTTATATACATATAGGGCATAAAAACGTGTAAAATTAAAAAAATCTGCAAAAATCTAAAATTAAGAAAAATCTTTCAAATTTCAGTAGTAAGTTTTTTAGTTAAATTCTTCATTTTTACTTAAGAAATGCCATGTTAACAGCGTGTAATGCCTTCTATGGACCTGAAGAGAGTCTGGATACGCCATTACATGCTTGCATTTTGATTGTCAATCATTTCCTGTGGGATATTCTTCTACTCCTCCAGTAGCGCCAACTCGAGCTCCTGAACACATTTTGGAGCTGGAGTTTTAATTCGTACCGTTCACCCATTGATGTGCCACACGTTCTCAATCGGATCCACATCCGTAGACCGTGCTGACCTCTCCGCCTGGGCTACGCTAGCATCATTTAGGTCATAATGCCCGATTTTTTTACTCTATGGACGCGCAAAAAATTTAAGTTACTACCTAAAACTGTGTAAAAGGCACAACATGCAGTTCTAGGATGTCTGTGCTATTGCCCTGTACTGTCAAAGTACCATCATTAATAATCATCAGCTCTGTGCGGGCTCCAAATCATATGCAACCCAAAACCATTACGAAGCCTGCATGATATACCACTGTTTCCGTTAAGTTTGATGGTCTATAGCGTTCCTTACGATTTATCCACATTCTTTATCGCCTGTCAATAAAATTAACACAGAATTTGCTCCCATCACTGTACAGCACACGATTTCACTCACTTGTCAAATTTTGATGTTCACGCGCAAATCTTAGCCTGGCTCTTTGGTGCCCTGTCTCAAGTTTTGGTGCCCTTGAAGGCACCTTTGAGTTTAATTTAACTTTTTTGAGTCTTCTTCTTACTGTACAATCACTTACAGGTACATCTCGGACCTGTTCCTATAGGTTTCATCTCTGCAAAGCAGTTTAAGGTCGATTTCTTAAGGCTTGTACTCTTACAAAACGGTTATCCTGAACCTTTGCCACCCGATATATGCCTTGTTCTCGTCTCCGAACGTAAGCTCCAGTTTCTCTGTAGCGTTGAAATTTACGATGGACCACGAAAGCCGACACACCTAAGGCCTGACTGACCGAACGGTAGGTGTGACCTTTCTCTATCGTGGTTACAGCTCTAGCTGTCGTAGATGCTGGAAAATCCACTAATTTTGTATCTAAGCAATGTGTTCTTCCAAAAACCAAACAATCAAATGAGCTTTCATGGCTTGCACCCCGCTAAAAACGCCATTCTTATCAGAAACACTTACAACGTCAATCATCGAAAAACACTTAGTAGGGCATAATTGCAATAAAAATCTGTCAACTTGCCAGTTTTGTTCAATATTTTATTTCTTAAATGAGCTTAGAAACTATAAAAAAGGATTTCACACAGCCCGACCCACTTGAATTCAAGTTGTGGCCCTTTTTACTTATGTTCCGCTAATTTTGCCGGTGTGTGTAATATAATATTATCATAATTACTGACAGCTGTTCTTGTTATCAAGAATTCAATTTCAAATCCATTCAAATCGATACTTAGTGCGCCATCTATCGATTAATAAGTATGACTAATTAAAAAGACACTTATTGACTTCGTTTAGTTTAAATGCTCTTTTTTTTAAAATAACTTTATTTTAATTCTATATTTTGTCTATTAAAATTTTATAAAGTACTTAGTATAGTATTCGATCTGTATATAAAGTAGTAAAGTATATTCGATTTGGCGTATTCGGCGTATTCGGCGCTGACCGCCGTGTATATTTAAACAAAGTGTTGTTATACAGTATAAAATTATTATTATTATTAGTATATCCACACCTATGCCTTGTACTATTATCTATTCTGTGCCATGAGACATTGGTGACCTTAACACGACGTGGTAATGATGAAGACGATGATGATGATGATGATTATGATGATGAATATGAGTTGCATAGTAGCATATGCTTTCTGTTCTTAAAACAACGCCGAAACTCCCAAACGTGTATCTATAAGGAGTCAGGAGTTCTCTCAGCATCTTCGAAACCATGGTATACCTTGACCCAATATTTGACTTTTTGGTAGCATATTCTTAGTACACTTCACATAAAACCAAAATCACCATATGTTTCCATATAAATTTCGAGGAGTTCCCTCGATTACTCCTGGATCCCATCATCAGGTCACCACTTTGTGAACATGGTACCAAATTGGAGTAAAACCAAATACAACAAAGCAAAAATTTCGAAAATCGGTTCACAAACGGCGGAGTAATCGTTGAACATACAAAAATAAAAAAATAAAAAAAAAATAAAAATATCCACAGCCGAACATATAACCTCCTCGTTTTTTGGAAGTCGGTTAAAAATACAGTATTTCTATAAGTTTTAATGCACAACATGTAAGATCATTTCAATTATAATCTAATGTTGCAGCTAGATTTTTTTTTGTGTCAGTTATCTTTAAATAATCCAACTCAAACCCGCGACAATTTTGTGATTTTTGCTGTAAAAGGTTTAGAATATCACCTGTTTATGGATTGTATTGACGTCTTAACGGTATGAAAAAAATACAATGTACTGTTGAGAAAGTCGTCTATGCAATGTTGGAATTACTTTTTACCACTTTCATATAAAAAACCCTTTAAAAAACAGAATATCTATAACTGCCCACTAACTTGGTGATCGTCCTTTTTCGAAAGACGGGCGTGAGTGTGAAGAGAGCAGTAGAAAAGATAGTACGGGCTCTTAAGGTGACGCCTTAAAAAACCGTGTTGGATATGTTTTAGATTGGAACAGCAAAAAATGGAAAGGGCGTAAGCGACAAAATGGTTTTTGTCGTGTAATTTAAAAACCATAAATACATTTTATATAAGCTATGGGCAAATTAAAGTGTATGCTTGAACCAATCTATGTCAAAATTTTGGAAGCTTAAATCACTCTGTTGGCAAAATAGGAATCCCTATTTCTACAGAGGTCTTTTTGATTGATTGTTCTGTGTTATAAAAGTTGACAAATCGTGATTCGTGTTATGCTATGGGTAATTCAAATTTCAAAGACAAGAACATGATGAATACTGACAATGAACTTTAATTTCTTAGCTTTAGTCATTGCTGAGAAAAATCGATACCGCTACAGCCAAATTATCAAGGCGTCGTCTTAAAGTTTTGTAAATACGAGTAGTTGTCATGTAAAATTGATAAGGTGACGAATGCTGGACAAGCCATATTGTAAACGAAGTAACTTGTGAACGAAATAACTTGTCAAGTAAGTTCTTAAGTGGTAGAATTTACAATCAACTTGATTGTCCTCAACTTTGCTGCGTCGATATACGATTATCGCGCGGGAAACGATCATTTTCCGTTATAGACAATAGAAGTAGGATAGCCTGGATAAGCCTATAAGATATTTTCCTTTTCTATCTCACAAACTGTCTCCATACTAAAAATTCAACTAAATAGGTTTATTTATAGTGTGTGTCTCACGTCCCTCCTATATAAGTTAGGTTAATTAATTATTAAGTCAGTAATAAAACATCTTTTTCGCGGACACAACGCTCGATACTCAACGATAAATCTCCCAAGCCTGCAACATTGCATGGCGACCCTGCCAGGATAGTTAGGTTAGTTGGTAGAGGTTAGTCGATTTTTTAATTCGACTAATATTTTTAACACTTATACAGGGTGTAACAAAACAGCAAATTTTTACTTGGTGTAACAAAACGATGTTACACCCTGTGCCCTATATACTAAATATTATGCGCTAGCGCTACTTGTAAAACTTATTATTTAAACATTATTCCAGGCAAAGCGTTCGGCACGCAGCACAATCTCGAAGTCCACGGTGTCGTTCATTCCCGACGGAAGGAGTTCGTGTGTCGCGAGTGCGGGAAGGCGTTCGCGAGACGAGCGGAGCTGAGAGATCACGAGAGGATACATACAGGTGAGCGGGGGGAGGACAAAATGAGGGGGAACTGATGCCAAAAAGAGAGGGAGAAATGCGGCCAAAAACAAGAGAAAATACGGCCAAAATGGCAAGTTTGGTGCGTTAAAGGAACCGTGCGCATGTGCATGGGGGGGGGGGGGGGGGAATTAACCAATCAGCATGCTCGAAATCTTCGCTCCGCTTCATTCCGCTGGAATAGCACGATTGGTCAATTCGGGCACCGCTAAGCTCCGCTCCGCTTCAGTGGAAACGCGGCTCATTATAGAGGGGGAGATGTTATGGACTTATTATAGGCAGTTATAGTTATGCGTGAAACGAGCATATAAATACCGGCGAGGCGGGGGAAGTGAGAAGCGAAGATGAAAGAGAGCGCTTTTGTGTACTACCCATAACTTAACGCACTACGAGTATATACAACAACATTTAGCGACATAAATACATTTATACTATGTAATTTCCAGGCGAGCGGCCATTCGAGTGCGAGATCTGCCACGCTCGCTTCACGCAGCGCTCCAACCTCTATTCACATCGGCGTGCGACTCACACGGACGACAAGCGATACGCGTGCGACCGCTGCCCCAAGCGGTTCAAGCGCAAGCGGTGAGTTACTATAATGCTATCAATTTAAATATCACCGATTAACCACTCAATAATGAAACACGATGGCATATCGTTAATTTGGTCGAGATTTTATAGCTAATACATAGCTTTCATAAGAAAAAATTAGAAATTCCGTAACGAAAATAAACCTAACACCCCACTCCGACCGGCACAGCGGGTAACAAAATTTACTCGTATTTTTTTTTGTGATTTGTCCATACAAATCACAAAAAATACGTGTGGCACAGTGGCACTCGTGTGGCTAGTCCAAAAAAACCTCAGTGCCAGCGTCATGAATTTACCCATAATTTTTTTATTACTCTTCAAGCGCTGCTACTTTCACAGTGAGCTCTATATAGCTCTCATACACACCGTAAAGTATTATCACTTAGTTTTGTTACAACCCTGTATAACCTAACGTTTTTCACCGCAGTCTCCTGGACTACCACATCCAGGCGTCACACACGGGCGAGCGACCGCTGACGTGCGACGTGTGCAACGCCAAGTTCGTGTACCCAGAACACTACAAGAAGCACATGTTGATACACAGCGGCGCTAAGCCTTTCCAGTGCGAGGTGAGCATCGTTATTGGGTTTGAAGGAGTTAAATCTGTCTCGAAGGACCGAAACCTGGCTAGAAGGACCATAATCCGGCTCGAAGGACCATTGTTGCTTATACGACGACGACCTCTGTGGCTCAATGGTTAGAGTGTGTGGCAACTGGCAACTCAAGCCGGGGGTCGCGGGTTCGAGTCCCGCCGACGGAACAAAAAGTTTATAAAGTTCCTGGGTCATGGATGTACATTAAATATGTGTATCATATAATAAAAATCTTAAATATATGTATAGTATAAAAAGTATTAGATATATTTCCGTTGTCTGGTACCCGTAACACAAGTCCTTCAGGTACTTACCACGGGGCCAGACTGACGTGATGTGAAGCGTCCATAGATTAATAAAAATCAGGCTCGAAGGATCAAAAGCTGGCTAGAAGGACAATAATCCGGCTTCAAGGACCATTGTTGTTTATATACTACTGACACATTTCGCGTAGAAATTCGTTCCTAGCACAGCATAGATCAAGATAGATACCGCATGTCGATCCATTTGTATGAAACGAGCGTGTCACTTTTTCCCTACCACTGTGACTTACCGATGATAAGAAACGTGTCCATTATCAAGGCCAACGTTTCTATTTGAATTACTACAGCTCAATACGGCACTTTTAGGCATTTAGGCATTTTTAAAATTCCGATTGACGTCTGATTCCGATAGCAGAATAAAGATCAGACTTTCAAAGACGAGCATTGCTCGTCGTTTGGGAACGCGATATGGCACGCGAAGTACATACACATGCGGTATCTATGTCTGTGGTTCCTAGTTCTTTTCCTCGTCGCGTCGCTACCTTGCGACCCGTTTCTGAATTTTCAGGGATTTATCTACATGAATGACGAATGTGCTTCTGTTTAATCAATTTTTTGCCTTTAGCCAATCAGAAGCGCTAGCGGCTAGTTAATAGACATAACCTGTCAAAAATATCGGAAACTATAATAATAATAATAGCTCCCACACCGGTTTCGGTGACGGTGGATGGTTTCATTGAAACCAGGAAATCAGGAGTAATTTCGCAGGAGTAATTTTATAGTGCCCAAGTGTGTGCGCAGTACATAATAGCACTCTCTATTCCTTTACTCTCATAACCCAGTGGGACGGCAGACCGACACGACTGGCGAGAGATCAGGCGCAGGACCGACTTTTTACATGCCCATCCGACGCATGGATCATCTTACTTGTCAGACAATCTAGCCTAGTAAACGAATGCCCAAAATGGGGGTCTGCTTGGAAAAGTCGAAAGCAGAAATTTTGACTTCGGTACTTTGTTTTGAATAGTTAGAAGATAAACATACTAAAAGTCCTGACCCCTCCGAGGTGCGCTCGAGGGGGGGCAAAGAAGGTCCTGTTTTTTGGTTTTTTGCTTACTCATCAAAAACGGTGCTTCGTACGAAATTCTCTTGTACTACATAATAAAAGCTAATTAAATTCTCTACAACTTCGTCCTTTACACTTATATCCAATCATTGCCTCGCTATGAGCTTCTAAAATTGACCGATTTTCAAGTGTGTTTTTTTGGGTTTCGTACCCAAAGGGTAAAAACGGGACCCTGTTACTGAGACTTTGATGTCTGTCCGTCTTCCTGACCCTCTGTCTGTCCATCTGTCTGTTCGTCTGTTTGTCCGTCTGTCTGTCCTTCTGTCTGTCTGTCTCCAGGCTGTAACTCAAGAACGATAATAGCTAGAGAGTTGAAATTTTCAGAGATTATGCATTTCTGTTGCCGCTATAATAATAAATACTAAAAACAAAATAAATTAAATATTTTAGGGGGGCTCTCATACAACAAACTTGATTTTTCTCATACAAAAAATAATAAAATGTTGAATATCGAACTTTTGTCTGATTTTTTCGTTTAATATCACTTTGGAGAAATTGTTAATAATTAGCAAAACTAGCGCATGGTGCAATAATAAAGAGTGTTTTTTTTTTATTTCTTAGGAAAAATAAAACAACCCTGTATTATTGCACCATTCGCTAGTATTGCTTATTATAAACAAATTCTCCAAGGTAACGATGTACGGTTAAATCCAGGAAAGGTTAGATTTTTAAGGTTTTATTGTTTTCCCATACGTTTCTTAAAAATATGAAACAATATACTAAAATACAACACTTTCCTCAAGTTTGCCATATACGATTACTTTCCAGAAGTCATTCCTTACCAGCAACACTATAAATTGATGCAATAATATAGGGTGTTTTTATGTGATTTTTTCTTACATTCTACCCTCATTAACTTTTTTCTCCCATGGTTTAGGGATTTTTCGTCATACAATAAAAATGTTCAACTTTTTAAGCCCTTTCATTTGGCGTATGTCTCAAAGTGCTACATTAGATTGGACGATATGCCCCTCCTTTAAAAATTAATTATTAATTTTATTTAAAATTTATTTTAAATAATTTATTATTAAAGTATAAATACAACTAAGTATTTGTGAACATTTCAGCCTACCTTATGCTATGATAGATATCGAGTAATCAAAAAAACAAAAAAATCAAGTTTGTTGTATGAGAGCCCCCCTAAAATATTTAATTTCTTTTGTTTTTAGTATTTATTGTTATAGCGGCAATAGAAATACATAATCTGTGAAAATTTCAACTCTCTAGCTATTATCGTTTTTGAGTTATAGCCGGAGACAGACAGACGGACAGACAGTCGGACAAACATACGAACAGATAGATGGACAGACAGACGGTCAGGAAGACGGACAGTTATCAAAGTCTAAGTATAGGGTCCCGTTTTTACCCTTTGGGTACGAAACCCTAAAAAACACACTCGGCCAATTTTAGAAGCTCATAGCGAGGCAATGATTGAAGATAGATACAAAGTGTAAAGGATAAAGTTGTAGCGAATTTAATTAGCTTTTATTATGTAGTACAAGAGAATTTCATACGAAGCACCGTTTTTGATGAGTAAGCAAAAAACCAAAAAACGGGACCTTCTTTGCCCCCCCTCGAGCGCACCTCGGAGGGGTCAGGACTTTTAGTATGTTTATCTCCTAACTATTCTAAACAAAGTACCAAAGTCAAAATTTCTGTTTTCGACTTTTCCAAGCAAAATCATTCGTTTACGCTACAGGTGATCGATCAGCCTGCATTGTCCTAACCAAACTTGTAAATATCATGTTTCCAACGCGGGAATCGAACCCACGACCTCCGAGTCAAGAGCCGAGCTCTGAACCACTGGACCACAGAGGTTATACATATACTATAAAGTACCACTATTCTCAAAACTCATTAGTCATTATATACGTTTCAGATCTGCGGCAAATCCTTCAGCTCGCGCGACAACCGCAACATGCATCGCTTCGTGCACTCCGACCGCAAGGCGTACGAATGTCTCGTCTGCGGGGCCAGCTTCATGCGCAAGACCCTGCTGTACGCGCACATGAACCAGCGGGTGAGCAGCTATTGTACAGCACGGTGACAGCACAGCGGCAGCACGGCGTACGAGTTTAGTCCGGGTCCAGACGAGTGTAACGTGAAATGTAATTCACCGTGTAATGTAACAGTGTGGACGGCACTACGAGCATTGCATGTAACGCTCGCATGTTATCCATCGGGTTGTCGGTTTTCGCGTGAACACAAAGGCGCTCGCAGTGCTCGTTTGGACGGCGTTCGTGACGGTTGTGTCGTGTGTAACGTTATCATGTGGAGTGAACAACAATCGATTGAACTTATTAGTTTGTATCAAGAAAAACCTGTTATTTGGGATCCAAAAAACCCTCCCAAAAAACTTCTGCAATATGGGTAGGTATCAAATCAAAGGGCTCATAGTATTGAAAGTAATAGAGTCAAGCCGTGTCGTGTCGTGTCGTGACGTGACGTGTCGTTTCATATCGTGTCGTTTCGAGTCGTGACGTGACGTGACGTGACGTTTCATATCGTGTCGAGTCGTGAAGTGACATGACGTGACGTGATGTACGTGACGTGACATGACGTTCGTGACGTGACGTGTCATGTCATGTTATATGCCTTCCACGCTTTCCACGTTTCTGGTCTTCAGTTAGTAAATAATGAAAATAAAAGCCGCACCACCTGTCAAGACCTTCCTATTCGGCATGTTCATAGCAACTGAGTGGATACAGGATTCGCGTACACAATTCGCTTTGAGTTCGTGTGCCGTTCACACGCGTTGACGCTAAATTACACGTAATCTTACATTACACGTTACACTCGTCTGGACCCGGCTTTAGCTATTACATAGCTTTTATCGCGAGCTTTGAGCGCGGCGACCGAATCAAGAAATTCCGTTACAAAAATAAATAAAACACATCGTCTAACGTCGTTTCAGTTCAACAGACTTCGGCACGGTGTTTGTGTGCGTGCGACTAGAAGTATGAGTATTACTATGCAATTGCTTTACCGCGGCAGTCCCCGAGTGACACACGTATTTTTTTATCCTTTTATTTTACATGCGTCTAGAAACCTCTAGACGCATGTCACTATAATGACACAATATGTTACAAAACAATAATTATTATATGTTTCAGGGGCACTTGGCAGAGTCGATAGTAATCAACCAACCGCGTATCGCGATTAGAAGTGACGTGAGTATACAGCATTTACACTGGCAAAATTTACGATTACTGTGGGATTTTACTAATTTTGTTTACATTGAATACTAAATAGGGCATTTTTATGGGTGAAAAATGGGAGGAATCGTACATTTTTCTGTGGTGTTAACTATCCTAAGCTATTTTTCGTTACTCTTTGGTGTAAATTTCGTTACAATCGCTTCAGTAGTTCAAGTGTGAAAAGGTTACAGATGCACCAGAGGCGTGGTTATAGTTACAGTTATGGTTAAAGTTAAGGCTAACTTAACTTTAACCTTAACTTTGACCACTGCCTGTTTCGTTTATTTTTTTATGAAACCTACATTTTATGAGATTGAGAGTATAAAAAATTGAATTATCCGTAACAATCTACAGGAAAAAAATTTATAACAACACTTTGAGCCATAGTAAATTTTCACGAAAAAAATTCGATGTATGAGCGGTTATGATTATCGTTAAATATGGCGTTCATAATCAAAGATTTGACATTTTGCACTTTAGTTATAGTTAAAGTAAGTTGGTGCAACCGACCAAAATAAACATGCAGATATTTAATTCTTGTTTATTTCATTAAAATTGTTCTCTCTTTACTTTTCAGTATCAGAATTCTGAAGACAGCTCGAACGCAGAAGGAACAGTAACGGTGAGTAGTGTTTTATCATAATTAAAAATGTGACTACGATTTTTGTGGATGCCTTGATAACCATAGGCATACATTACACGGTAGGTTTTGCTGTCAGTTTTACCACAGTCATGACTGTGACTGGTGGATAACCTACCGTGTAAGAGCGTGACTGACGGTTGCATGAAGTTGAGTGACGAAAATCTGGATATTTTGATTTTTGCTTCATGCAACCATCAGTCACGAATTTTGAATGAGCGTTGTCACATCTGACAAAACTGGAAAAAAATTAGAAACGTAATACTTTTGAAAATTTTGGGTTTGACTGACATAAATCTGAAGAGAATTACGTGACCGTCTAATACCATTCGTCAGTCCATCAGTCACCATCAGTCAAATTTAATTCATGATTGACGGAATTGACTGTCGCTTGCATAAGCGTGTAATGGATGCCAATTGCCATACAGTTCCCTTGACTTAAAAGCATCTGCATAACATTTCAGCAAAATCGGTTCAGTGGTTTAGACGTGAATAGACCGACAAAAAGACATACACTCGTTTACATTTGTGATAACAGATGCGATAAAAATCCACAGTCAAAAAACCTTTCGTTTTTGGTAGTCGGTTAATTTAATTTAATTTTTTTATTTTCAGACATCCGAGCCAACAGAAGTGGCTGATACAACCGAGAGTAACATTATAGGTGAAATATTTATCATACACTAGCTGTCCCGGCAAACGTTGTTTTGCCATATAAAGTATTTCGCCCATATTATTTAATAGAAGTGACTAAATAAGTTTGTCACCATGGCAACGTCCATCGCTATCCCGTCGCACAAACAAAGGTCAGTCTCGAGTTGTAATAATTAACTATATATTATTTATCCAACAAATGCACTGATCAATATAAAAAATAGCCAGTAGCCGATTCTCAGACCTACTGAATATGCATATAAAATCAGTAAAGCCGTTTCGGAGGAGTACGGTAACTAACATTGTGACACGAGAATTTTATATATTAGAACAGTTTTCCAACGTATCAGATGAAGATAAATCATCGTATAACTTTACCTTTTGTATATAAAGTATAGTTTTCACAGAGCCAGTACTGGCTGCCAATAAGACTGGCAGCCAGTATTGGCTTGGTATATTATGCCGCGTGTGAACAGTTTGGCCTGGCTTGAAAAACTGTTCACACGCGGCATATACCAAGCCAATACTGGCTGCCAGTCTTATTGGCAGCCAGTACTGGCTCTTAAAACCGCGATTGACATAATAGTGATGTCTACATCATGCGCTTTCGTCTTCAATTTTCGTCATCTTCTTTCATTTAACTTTCGTTTTGGCGTATTCAATAATTGAACGCGTCAAAGAACGCAACGCCAACTGTCATTTTAAATAACAAAGCGAAAGTTTTGGACGGTCAGAGGGCATGCGTCGCGGGCATGCCTCATGTTCGCTGTTGACTGCGCTATAACGCATGCCCTTGACGAACAGAAAAAGGCACAGTGTGGACAAAGCTAATGGACCAGGAACATCTTCATTGTCATTCGCGGTTTATAAATAGGGAATGACATGTTTTTTGACAGGGAGTCAATGACCGCTCCCGCCATGTTTAGGATTACAGTATATAGTGTGTTTAAACACTTACGCTTCTTTTTGCAATGTGGGTTAATAATAGTATTTTCAAGTTTCAGGAACAACTCTAAACATAGCTCAAGACGGAGCTACCACCATGTTAGCTATACGTGAGTATTCATAAAAGTATTTTTCACTATTCATTCATTTTCTATGCATTTTTATGGAAAGTTTATTACTATTTTAAATTGGTTATAGAATAACTCTTGTAGAAACTGCATATTTTCTACCACTGGTTTGGAACCTAACCCGGCTAGAAGGCCATCTTTAGAAAATAAATTAAAAATCGGCAAAGTGCGAGTCGGACTCGCGCACGAAGGGTTCCGTACTGTTATAAAGCAAACATAAAAAAATTGTTTTTGTATGGGAGCCCCCCTTAATTTTTTATTTTATTTTAATATTATTCTTAAATATTGAAGTAGACATATAATTAAGGACTTTGTGAAAATATCAAGTGGCCTGGATACCAGGCCATTAAAAGAATCACGTTTCTTGTATGGGAGCCCCCTTTAAATATTTAATTTATTTTGTTTTTAGTATTTGTTGTTATAGCGGCAACAGAAATACACAATCTGTGAAAATTTCAACTCTCCAGCTATTGCAGTTCTTGAGTTACAGCCTGGAGACAGACAGACGGACAGACATCGAAGTCTCAGTAATAGGGTCCCGTTTTTACTCCTTGGGTACGGGACCCTAAAAAATGCCGCTCCGACCAGTAATAACCTCAATATTCGCTGTCACTTTTCAGACAATGCTGACGGAGAACTGAAAACTGAGGAGGGCTTGCTGCAGACTTTCTCGGTTGACCCGTTGGATCAGTCCATGGTAAATTTTTTGATTTAGTTTTAGTTTTTTTTTTTTTTTGAAGTGAATACTTCTTTAGCGGCGTTGAGCACTTTTGTGGGATGGGTAAAAACTGTGAAACTCGCGTCAGATTCTCGTGCTGATCGAAAAACCTTAGAAAAACCGTAAGACGGTTGGAGAGAAGTGTTTTGTGTCGAACTCGAACTCGAATTATTTGTAAGGGTTTCGATAAATGAAAAAAATCGATTTTCATAAAAAATGGGTTAAAAATTTAATCGATTGTAAGGGTTTCGATTAATTAAAAAAAAACGATTTTTTAATAATCGATTTTCATAAAAAATGGGTTTAAAAAATGCACAACGTTAATAATCAAGTTTTCACTTCTGCCGGCACTCCGGGAGTGCAACACGTCTTTTTGTTTT
Source organism: Polyommatus icarus (assembly GCA_937595015.1). Taxonomy (NCBI): domain Eukaryota; kingdom Metazoa; phylum Arthropoda; class Insecta; order Lepidoptera; family Lycaenidae; genus Polyommatus; species Polyommatus icarus. Next base: position 1,486,709 of record OW569342.1, on the reverse strand, counting down.
AAGTTTTTAGAATCGAGAGTGTTAATCATCAGCTCGCTCACTGCTGGAAAATTATGAGGCTTACAAAACATTAGGTTACACCATAATAATCCTGCAAGCCCCATACGAGCACCGGTGATCGCGACAACAATAGAATACAGTAGCATTTCTAAGAATCCGCGACCGAAGGATTAATATAATAATAATAATAATACACTTTATTGCTCACAATTACAAAAATTACACAAAACACAAGCTCAAATTAAAACAATTATTTAATTATGTGGGCAAAGGCGATCTTGTGTCTAGTCCCTGGTTATACTAATTAAATTCATAAGACTGTATAATATTGTCTACAAGTGATGACGATTGATGTCCATGATGAAGGATGCGTGTTCTTGTCGGGGTCACCAATTTAATGCCCGCTGTACACTCTCGCCGAGAGCTCTCGGGCGAGAGTCGTGCGAGAGCCCCTTGCCCGAGTGCGATCGTGTACATTCTCGCTTGGTTCAATCGCAGTTAAGAACTCAGACAAGATGGACGAAAACGACCATTCACCATGCATCGAAAGATATCATTGTAATCTAAAGATTTATAATCATAATTAATTTTATTTCTCACAGATAATGACTGATAATGTCGTTTATTACTGTTATTTTTCTGTTCTACACTGTCCAACGGCGGGACTAGTACTGAAAGACGCGATAGTGTACGCTCGTTTTCCTCGCGAGACCCTTTGTCTCGGGCGCAAAATACCGACAACGGACCGAGAGGGTCCGAGACAGGCGAGACGAGGCGAGCGCACCCATTTACACTCTCGCACTCGGGCCGCCTCGCTGTGTCTCGGCGAGAGTGTACAGCCGGCTTAACGTTGTTAGTGGCGACCGAAAAGGAAGATCTTCCGACCGAGCGAGATAGCATGCTCGGTCAGGCTGAAGCCCACTGACGTCATTTCAGACGTTGTATATATCTTGCCGTTCTCCGAAACTTCGATAGTGCGATGCAGGATTGTTAGGCGAATTGTGGGTAACGCCATAGGCTATATTCTATTCTAAAAAAAGTAAAGATTGCCTCAAAACTTGCATTTAATGTTAATGCCGTAATAGTTAATAATGAAATTAAACACAAAATGCGAAAACCACATTTACGTGATTCAACTAGTATATATGTATAAATTATATAATAATAAAGTTGTCCGTCTGTCCGCAGTTATCTGACAACGTGGTGGTGTCTGCGGAGGGACAGCAGCGACCTGTGATGAGGCTTGTGCAACTTCAACTAAGAGACGGCAACACTAAGTGGGTCGCTGTCGACGGTTAACGCACATGGGTGTGTTAGGGTACTGCGGATTGTGAGATGCCAATTACAAATAATAAAAACTAAGGAAGACTAAACTGTGTCAAAAAATTTGTTCTGATTCTACAAAATGTGACCCGAATACATGCAAGAATTTTGTGTAATTATAGAAGTGACAATCATTGTCCAACGGCTTTGTTTTGTCAATTTGAACGTAGTGTTTCGTAGCTATTGTCCTACGAATAATGAAAACTAAGGAAACTATAGGTCTACCAGAATCTGATGGCAATTTTTGACAGCAAATTTTCAAAAAATATCCTTGATCATTGGATAAATTTATATATTTGCATGTTTCACAAATTTAACCGCTAAAGTAATAGAAAAGGATGAAAATGTTTTATTCCTATTACCCCGGTATTGCTAGAGTCAATTTATTTTCTCACTTTTTGCCATCAGATTTTGGTACACCTATGGTAACTCCGTCAAAAAACATGCTCCACAATACTTGTCAAAAAATACATTTGCAATATTTTGGTGGTCTTGAGGTGAACGCAGATTTGGCCGCACCGCACGCACCGCAGTCGCCGCATTTCGAATTCTTCATATAAAGAATGTAGAAGTTGCGAAGACTGCGGCGCGGGTAGGTATGCGAGCTTGCCTATAACTTCATATAAAGAATTCGAAATGCAGCGACTGCGGTGCGTGCGCTGCGGCCAAATCGGCGTTCACCTTTGAGCGGTATCAGGATGACGTTACATGACAGTTCGAAAGGAACCAAATTTAAAAAGGTAATAGCACAATAGACATAAGTAATAGTATGGGAGTTACGTTTTCTTAGTTTCTATTATTCGTAGCTATTGTCATATTTTAGTGTGCGAAAAGAACCAGATTCAAAACGGCTGAAGTATGGGAGTTACGTTTCCTTAGTTTTTATTATTCGTAGGATGCTAATGTAATACCTGAAACACCGGTTCCGGTGACGGTGGTAAACCAGGCTAAGCAAAAGTAAATTTTATAGTGCCCACTGCCCAAGTGTGTGCGCAGTACACACGGGGTAGGACTATATTTGTTATGCGAAACTTATTGTTTTCATAATATCTATGGTCTTTTTTACACCACGTCAGTCTTGCCCCGTTGTTAAGTTCGCAAGGCTTTGAGAACTTATGTCTCTTACCGCCGAACTCAGAGACGTTTAATTATGATTAAGCTTCAATTTAATGAAGAGTTTGACAGATAATGTAGGGTATATTTTTAAATAAATTACATTTAAGTAATTAATGATCCATTCCGAGTGTGAGTAAGTGTAAGGTCATCGCACATTACACCGACTCTACGCCAACCCAACTCACAGTTTGGCGTTCAATTTTTAACTTTATGTACTGTGACTTAAGAGTTAATTTATTAACTTGCGTACAGCTAGTTTTTTTTTTTTTTTTTGGTATAAAAATATGTCTCAACGTGCTACATTAAGTAGTAAGTCCTGTAGTAAATTATATTATGCTCTTTTTAAGATTATGTTACCAGCATGGACATAAAATATAACATTTCCACACCTCATTGAGATAGAAATGGTAAAAACCCATAGACCTAAGAACATCATTGTAATCAATTTCTTGGAAATAAAGGATATGAATATGACCTAGCTGTCCACGCGTGCGTTGGCAAAGCTTTTATGTCCTAACAATATATATATATATATATATATATATATATATAGCTTACATTTCTATGCTATGCTGTGAGTTGGGTTGGCATCGAGTCGGTGTAGTATGCGATGACCTTAACTCTGTTACTAAACTTCTATTTAACCGACTTCCAAAAAGGAGGAGGTTATATGTTCGTCTGTATATAAATATATATATTTTTGTAAACAATAACAGCCCACACTTAGCATTATATGACACAGAACATAAAACAACGCACTTGCAACGCCTGTAGTGAATTCGACTGTATCATGTATGTAAAATATTTGTAAATATAAGAATAATTTTATAAATAAGTAAAATGTCTAAATTATTTTAGTTTTAATATATGTAAGGTTGTGTACTTGTATTTTTAGTTGCATATTTATATTGTATGATCTTAGTTTTTTTATATGTGTGAATAAACTAGTTTTTATAATACATATTATACCATTAACAGAGTAAACAGCGGGGCTAAAATGTCATATTTAGCAATTCCTCTCAAATCTCAATTAATTCAGAAAATGAACTGTCAAAACTGAAACTCACGAATGTCAAATTAGCACGATTTGTGCGAATTGCTAGACATCTGAATTGCAAGCAGAGTGATCATTTGCGATTTTAAAAAAATGAATCATATTATGATTCATAGTATGATTCTCCAAAGCAATTTTAGCAGAACTAACGAGTAGGGCGACTCAGAAGAGATCTCGATACGTTTGACGTAGTATATCATACCGGCCGGCGCGCGCCGTACTTAGGGTTAATTCAGACCCCAACGTGACGCGTAGATGCATTTCTAATTTTGTATGGATTTGGCAGATTTCAATTGACAACATTTCAAACATTTTTTGTACTTGTTTTATGACGAAATATAAAAGTAGGGGTTAAATTAGGGGACCCATATTTTTTTATTTTTGAAAATGTGGTCATTTTCATTTATAAAACTTGGTTTTTAATTCTGATCATTCTAAAATTAAGCGCCAAATGACGTCATTGGTACGGTTGAACAACAAAATACCTTTGCACGTCATATCTGATTTCTTAAAAAAAAAACTGTCAGTACTGTCACTACTCACTGACATCTTCGAACTGCATCTACGCCTCACGTTGCGGTTTGAATCAACCCTAAAGCTGGAAACAAATTATCGGACGCATCGTCGCGGCTGATGAATGCAGCTTAACAATGTACAAGGCTCATCTGCGGACGTCCTGCCTCGCCTCGCCTCGTCGCGTTGCGGTCTGAATTAACCCTAATGCGTCTCTCAGCAATCAGCATTGTGAAACATGTTGAAAGTGACAGTTACGCCCAACTCGCGTATATTCGCCCGTTTGTTTAAAGTCGAGGTACTCCTTAGTTCTGTCTACTCTGCACTGACCTCCATTATACAAGTACGAGTACGCTGGACCTATGATGCCCTTTGAAATGACAGCTGTTTTTTGTGCCTATTTGAAGCGGAATCAGCGCCCCAATACAACTTTTAAACGTCTGTTTACGTCAGATTTAGTTTCTTCCCCCGAAGAGAACTAAATCTGACGTAAACATGACGTTTAAAATTCGCCATATTGGCGCTGATAGCAGTAGTGGGAGTACTTGGAACTAATACTAGTTTCTACCACCGTAGTGATTATATTCTCTTTGGTTTCTACAATCAATAGCGATTGAGCGGCCATTTGCAAGTTATGTCAGATTTAGTTCTCTTCCCCCGCATTGGGGGCGCTGATTCCGCTTCAAATAGGCACAAACAACAGCCGGGTATCTTATTTCCAGTGTACTTGTATAATGGAGGTCAGTGCTACTCTGCCATTAAAGGGATGTAGTCTTAGCCCGCAAGCGCATGGCCATTTCATGCTTGTATGCATTGCCGTAATGTGCGTGTAGGGATGTATATCGTGCCTATAACTATACATGATGTATAGTTCTTGCAATCTAAGAGTGCGCGTCGTCTTTATTTGTAGTTGGAAATGTGAATAGACATTTTCGTTAGTGTGCGTACCCGACGGAGCAGTCAGTAGCGAGCGAGCCATGTGCGCGTGTATAGATATGGTCACTCACACAATTAAGGGCGACGCGCACTCGTAGATTTCAAGAACTATAACAAAACTATGTGATAAAACTTTAGGATGTGTAATGGGGTGACCCTTACATAGAGTTAGGATGTGTATGGGGTGACCCTTACATAGTTCGCTGTGGAAGGTCGAATTTTTGTCAGTAAATATAACTAAATATGTAAACTTTAATACTTATCTTATAAAGACTGATTGATTATAGTCACATTTAGATATATTTACTAACAAACTATGTATGAAAGTAGTAAGTGAATAAATATTATAATAAAAATTACTCAAATATTTAATTGTAGTTTACTTTTATAGCATACCACTTCTTTTATATTATAACAAACTATTGTGAACCGAAAATACCGAAAGAACCGGGAAATCACATATTTTTTCGACCTACCCACAATTGAAACAAAATATTGGGGGTAGTCACAAGATTTTTCTTGTGACTACCCCTAATATTTATTTTTTATTCTTGTAAATCGACAAATTATTAATTTATAAATTCACAAGAATTGAAACAAAATATTGGGGGTAGGTAGTCACTAGAAAAATATAAAAATTTGTGGGTAGGTCTACGAATAATAAAAAACTAAAGAAGAGTAACTCCGTCAAAAAACATGCTCCAAAATACTTGTCAAAAAAGTGTACCTTAGGTTCACTTTTCATACATTTGGTGACCTTGAGCGGTATAAAGGCTGACGTTACATGACAGCACGGGCGTATATATAGCTTTGATAAGAGGGGGGGTCCCTAACGTAAAAAAGCGGCCAACTGCGAGTTGGACTCGCCCATGAAGGGTTCCGCTGTCCGCAACAGCAAATAGGTAACGTGTTTAGGAAATCAAAACAATTTTTTAAAATTTGAATATCGGAATCTATACTTTTATTTTAATATTATAAAGCGGAAGAGTTTGTTTGTTTGAACAAGCTAGTCTCAGGAACTACTGGTCCGATTTAAAAAATTCTTTCAGTTTTAGATAGCCTATTTATCGAGGAAGGCTATAGGCTATATTTTATCACGCTAAGACTAATAGGAGCGAAGAAATAGAGGGAAATGTGAAAAAAACGGGAGGAAATATATTTGAAAGGGCTTATTTGAACGCGATAATCTCAGGAACTACTGGTCCGATTTGAAAAATTCTTTCAGTTTTAGATAGTCAATTTATCTAGAAAGCCTATATTTTATCACGCTGTACCTAAAAAACAGCGAAAAAATAGAGGAAAATGTGGAAAAAACGGGGGAAATTATTTGATAGGGCTTAACTCACGAACTACTGGAGCAATTTTTCTGTTATTTGGCACAGATAAGAAGTTGACCACGTAAAGGATAGTAGGCTATTTTTGTGGACTAATTTGTCTGTAAAATATCTAATTTACGCGGGCGAAGCCGCGCGGGACGTCTACTGTTGAATTTAATATTATTCACTAGACGTTCCGCGCGGCAATACCATAAAAATAAGAATTACTCTGGTAATAAGTCCTTAAGGAGTGAAGATATGACGCTGCAGACATTGGTGGTAGGGTTGCCAGATTTATTGCACTCTTCGATTTACTAATCATGCTCATAAATCGAGAAACACGACATTGACTTACACTTTTATCAGTATTTAACTCTCCATACAATGACAACATTATTTTTTCTCCGGCTGTTTTGATATCTTCAGCACATGAGTCTGGATTATAAAAAACTTTCACGTATTCCATTAATTGATAGTTTTTTAAGTATATCCAATAATTTCTTCTTTCCTTTTCCGAAAATTGAGCTGACTGCATCACAGCCAGTAAAAGCGTGTACGAATAAAATTATATTCTTCAAATGTCTTCAAATGTAGATTTTCACTGGTTTGGTAGATTTTATCCGGTTGTTTAGTTGAAGCACGTGGTTTCCACATAGAAATATTTAAATCTTCAGGAGTTAACGCTATCAGTAATGCTGCAAGGTCGATATCAGTCCCAATTACAACAACCCTTTTATCCGGATTCTTCCGTGCTAAATCTATAGCAGTTCGAACAATTAGTATATCAGCGTCTTCTTTAGCTTGCTTAATTGTTAAGTTGGTTTCGTCTATAAGAGCACTTTTTAATTTTGCGATGAAACGGGACTTGTTCTTCACGTTCGATAAAAATACGTCTTTTTTTTCAGTTAGTTTCATGTCAAGTTCAAATGTGATTTCGGGTGCGATTTTCTTTGAAATTCTTCTATATCTTTCATAAGATTTTACATTTTGAAATTCTTCTTCATAACCATCAAAAATTATTGAAGTAGTTCTTGAATAATGGCTGAAAATATAGCGCTTGTAATCTTCTATAATGTCTTTAAATATTTTTTTTCTTTCCATAACACTGTGTAATAGAAACCCTCCATCAACAACATAAAGACAGCCAGATAACTCAGATAAAATGAATGGTGAAGAACGTAAAGCATCATATAACTCCGATTTTTTTGATTTACGCATAATGCCTTGATCATCAAATAAAGCCATTGGAAATGGAGGTAACTCATATTGAAGAGTCTTTTCAATGATTGTCGAATCGTTCATCATCACAGCGGCAATTCGTTGGAAAAGTAAAGTTGTGTTCACTGTTTTTTTTCACCATATAATTCAACAGTTGGTACTATTGAAATTATAATAATAATAATAATAATAAAATGCTTTATTCAGACATTAAAACAATGCACAGCACACACTAAACAACAATCAAGCAATAAACCAAAAGAAAAAAAAACTGCTTAACTAAAATACACAAACAACATCGGAGAGAACAACAATAAGCAAAAGCAATTAGAGAATTATTAAATCCAATCATACTTGCCATACTAGTCAAACCTTTCTGAATTGCTTTATGACAGTCAATATTAGAATTTCCAACCAATCCAGTCGATAAGGACTGTATTTTGGGTGAATAAATAAATGGGTTGTGTGATTGAAACCAGGTTTTAAATGCTTGTCGATCACTTCTATCTCGTTTTTGACGTGCTGGAGTAATATCTACGTGTTGGTCTGATGATGTCCACTTGACATTTCGCCTAGCAAACAAATGATTCTGGTTGGAAATGTCGAAAACAGAAATTATGACTACGCTACTTTGTTTGGACTAGTTAGGAGATAAACATACTAAAAGTCCTGACCCCTCCGAGGTGCGCCGGAGGGGAGGGGGGAAAAAGAAGGGCCCATTTTTTGGTTTTTAGACTAATTTACGAAAACGGTGCTTCGTACGAAATTTTATTGTAGTACATAAGAAAAGCTAATAAAATTCTCTACAACTTTGTCCTTTATACTTTGTATCTATCTCCAATCGTTGCCTAGCTAAGTATGAGCTTCTAAAATTGGTCGATTTTCAAATACACACATTAATTAATACGACCTAAGGATATTTGTATTTTCTGACGTATCAGGAATTTTTGAAGACAGTAAATAGATAAGGGAGAAGACCTAATGGCAGACACTTTAAGGAAACATGAAACATTCGAATGTTATAAAATATATAATTTATGAAAATAAAGGATTGATAACTTCTTCCATGTCTTCAGTAACTCTTACAAAATAAAACTATTATAATTATTCTCTGACAAATCAATAAAAAAATATATTATTGGTCTTTTTGTAAACTTAGTCATAAGTACTAATAGATGACATCACAATAAGCGAACAACACTAATAGTAGACACCAATATGAACTAATAGTTGACATGGAACATTAAATTACATTTTACATTTTTCATATTATTAGGTCTTTATTTGCCGTTTTTCAAAAGATTTCATTTACTTCATCATAGTAACTACATGCATCAGAAATATTATCCACGTTGTCTCCAGATTCTATTCATTCTTCTTCCATGCTGAAACTATCTTTCCTTTTATTTTTATTTTTCATATTTTTTTCCCAGCAAATTTATTTTTAGTCTTAAGTCTCTATGCTTCTTTTGCCTCTTCTTTTTTCTTCTTTTTGTTCTCAGTTCTCCTTTTTCTTCTTTTTACTGCTACAAAACTAAAGCATCGATTTTTAGATCAGTGCAAGGTACAATATTATACACTATGTCCATTTTTAGGTACAGTAGTTCTAAGTTCTTAGTTTGTTAATAGAATTATATTTTTAGAGAATAGTGATGATATTTGCAGTAGAATAAAGTACAAAATAACTTTAGTATGTATCAAAAAACTAAAAGATGAGATCCATGTCATCTATTAGGTTTTTTTACATTTTCAAGAACTAATAGTAGACACCCTTTATATTGTTAGGGAAAATGGATAAAAGATCATAAATAAACATTAATTAGTGTAAACAACATGACCATTAATCCAATGAAGTCAATAGAAATTACAAAAAATCTGATAAATGTATTCAAAACTTACGTGCAAAATTTCGCCTTCCTTAACCTATTTGCTAAGAAATTGCCGGGTGCGTGTTGACGCGGTCACATCATTTACGAAAACTGATCCCATTTTAAAATTTTGTTCCCGAAGGCATCCCTAATATATTTTTTCACATCAACAGATAGCATAAGAAGCTTATAAAATTTACAGTGTTGAGAAATAATTAGAATAATTCTTATTTTTATGGCATTTTTGTCGTAAGTGTCATCTATTAGTTCAGTGTCTACCATTAGCGCCTTTCCCTTAAATAATAGTTTATTTTATGGTCTTTAATAAAACATAAAAAACTTTTCTGGATTTTTTGTCTTTATGAAAAATCATTGATTTTCAATGGCCATAGAACTTTCGTATTATATTAGCTTTTCTTACGTAGTACAATACGTACGAAGCACCGTTTTCGTAAATTAGTCTAAAAACCAAAAAATGGGTCCTTCTTTTCCCCCCCTCCCCTCCGGCGCACCTCGGAGGGGTCAGCACTTTTAGTATGTTTATCTCCTAACCAGGGATGTTGCGAATATCCGCATCCGCAACTGCGGAGCATCCGCATAGATTTGGACATCCGCATCTGCATCCGCATTAAATCAATGCGGATTTTTATGCGGATGCGAATGTCATATGCTAAGTACTCACATACAGTTTTGCTCGATAGTTTTACTCGACGTCGAGCAAAAACCACTGTTTGGACCGCAAAACTCACAGCACGAAGGCTCGCATCGAGCCAGTTTGAAGGCTCGAATCGAGCCGGCTTGACAATTTTTTTGACACTAGTTTTTATTATTCGTATAATTTCCTTCGAACTGGAGTAAAACTATCGAGCAATGCTGAATGTGTGGACGAAAGCCCGAGCCGTGGGTTTTACTCTACGTGATTGCTCGATCGAGCAAAACCGTATGTGAGTACTTACACATACGAGTTGCGACAAGAAAAAAAGCAGGAATAGCCCGTGCCGTTTGCGCGACAATATGACCGATAGCTATGTCCACATTATGCGTTTTCCTCTTCAATTTTCGTCATCTTCTTTGTATTAAACTTCCGTTTGGCGCTTTCAAATGTCAATAATTGAATGCGTTAACGAACGCAACGCCAACATTGTCTATCAGTTGCAGTGTCTGTCAGCTTTGTAATATGTGCGACGAGAACGTTTTACTGGGTGGAATATGTGCGGCTTTGGATACGGTCAGAGCGCATGCGTCGCGGGCATACCTCACGTATGCTGTTGTCTGCGCATGACGCATGCCCTTGATGAACAAAAAAAGACAGTGTGGACAAAGCTAATGGGAGCGAAAAAGCTGGGCAAGTGCGTATCAGCCATGCACAATAGAGGGTTCCGTAGTCCGCCAATTTTAGGTTTTGTATGGTCAATGAATATACATCTCAATGATGAATACACAATAATTATTATAACGTGTTTTACACTACTAACAATATCATCTCATTGCGTCTAAAGGAATCTGAACAAAAAGTTCCTTAATCCTTTGCACTTCTCAATAACTTATGAAGTCTTCTTAGCCGTGATAGTTTTTCTTTTAAATTTAGCATATTTCCTACTCTCGTGAATTATTCCACACCACCCTTGGGGTTGAAGCGGAAAAAAAAATCATCCCCGCGTACCCTAAAAAAATTAAAGATTTTATAGACCATTTTGTCGGTATCATTAATATTATGTGTATTCATGCTGAATTACAGCCTTGTAGGTCCTATAGTCTCTGAGCAAAGCCGTCGATAGACAGATGTTTTAATTCTTCATTTATATACCTACAATATTTATATAGGATACGAGTGTATTAATTAATTAATAATATAATTATAAAAATAGTTAAGTTTGTCTTTTCTTTTTTTTAAAATAATAGGAAAATAAAACAATTTAATTTCTAAATTCATAATTTATTTCATTAAGAGTCCTTTAATTTACCCAAATTATTATTTTATCAAATTTAAATTCTTTTCAACTTTTTACATAAATAATATTAAAATAATCAAACATTGACATAAATCGTTTACTTATATTATTAATACAACAAGTACTTTAGGTACTAAAAATGTCAGTAAAGTACAATACTTATCTTATTTCTCTAGTTGCTTCAGTCTCTTGACACAAACTGACTTAATCACTATTGACTCTCGTTTTTATACCATCCAAACGGATATTAACAGTTGACAGTCTTAATATTAAATAATAATTACAGAACCAACAAAATATTTCCGGTATATTACCGGAAGTATTTTATTCCGGAAGTATTTTAAACAATACTATAAAAATTTGTAAATACATCGGTAAAATATAACAAATATTCTATAATAATACTTAATCTTATTTTATGTACAAAACAAGTTACTAAAATAATAATTAACTTTAATAAAACATTAATCAGACTAGCGGAAATATTTTATACCAGAAGTATTTTAACAATTTGTAAAATCTATTAGAAAAATAAAGCAACCTAGTAAAATAATGTCATTTTAGATTTATCATTAATTATTAATTATGACATCAAATATTACATTAATTAAAAATGATTATTTTTATGTTTACATTTTTAACATTTGAATATTTCTAATTCTAAATGTACATTCTAATTCTAAACAGTATGGACGTAACAGATCTGTAATTCAGGGATGTTCCGAATATCCGCATCCGCATTCGCAAATGCGGAGCATCTGCATAGATTTGGACATCCGCATCTGCATCCGCGGATGTGAACCTCTGAAAATCCGCATCCGCGGATGTGAAAAATCGGGATCCGCAACATCCCTGCTCCTAACTAGTCCAAACAAAGTGGCGTAGTCATAATTTCTGCTTTCGACTTTTCCAAGCACAACCCCATTTCGAGCATTCGTTTACTAGGCTAATTAACAATCTTCCAACTGATACATTATTTCAATTGCGTAAGGCATACCTTCAAGAAAACGTGTCATTATACTCGAAGTCATACCACAACCATGTGACAAACCTTGAGCACCTGAATAATACGCATCAGCATCTGCTCAATAGTGATATCTGTCCATATTCCGGCCCAGGCTTTATCTGTTCTACGTACAGTGAAGTTTCCTTTTTCAGCAAAATATTCATATTCTCTCGGATCCATAATATTTTTTAACAAGCTCATTTGTTGTAAGTATATTTGAACAGCTCTCACATAATTTCTATGTCCAGCAGTATGGTAAACAGGTAACATTTGTTAAACACAATATAAATGAAGATTCCAATTACCAAGTCTTTCGGCTTCAATGTAGCGTATCGCTAGAATTATTAAATTTCAGTGTTTTAACTGCACTGCTTAGAAGATTCCTCATGGCAATAAAATCTTCGTCTTCGTTAATACTATTCAATGTTGGGGAATTGTTTAAAAAGTCACTTAACAATTTTTGAATTTATTTTTTTTTACATATTTTGATTAATTCAATAATTTCTTCAGTATATTCCAGTTGCTAGCTGGAGTGGAGACAAGAACGATTTTGGACAGATAGCTTGTACTATTGATGTTCCTATTTGGTCTATTTTTATTCGTACATCTTTAATAACAGTTTCATGATGTGCAGATAAGCTTCCACAAGATTGTGTGGTTGAAGCAGCATTAATGGAAGATGCATCATCAAGAGTACAGTCTTCAGTGGTAACATTATCATGAGATCCCGCTTTTGATATTCTTTTCTTTTGTTTTTGATTTGCATCGTACATTATAACTTCATCCAAAAAAATTTTGAGATATTTAGGTATGTCATCACTAACAGAATCAAGAAAATTTACTGTAGATGGACAACTCTTATTGTTATATTTAGTACCTTTTATCTGCTTTCGCACCAATGTTGCAGCCGTCTTTATGATACGAATATTTTCGGCATCAATTTCTGCTTCACGATTCATGTACCACGTTTCAGAGAGCGTGTTATTATCATTACCACAATAGCAAATTGTTGTATCTTTGTTCAGAGAATCATGACAGATGATAATGTTATCGCCATAGTTTTCTTTCAGATTATTTAATAGTGTTGATTTCGTGGGCTTATAACTCATGATGTTGAGTAATTGATTTACAGTAAATTGGCAATCACTGCTACTTTCAATATAGTCATAAACAGACTGAAGAGAATCGAGCAATTCTTTCTTTATTCCACTAACACCAACTTTTGGTATATAAACGAAATCATTAATACATTTTCTATGATAACGGGCACCAACTTCGACCAACGAGTCAACACCAGATACACGGTTTTTAATCTTCCGAGAAAAATCATCATTTTTACGCTCTGCAATGTCGATTAATCGAAATTTAAGATCCTCAGATCTAATTACGAATTTGTCACCCCCTTTTTTTGTTTGCCACGGTTTCTCACAAAACAAACACAACTTTTCAAAATCAAAATCAAGGCCACGTGATGAAGAATGAGATGTTGATGGTTGAGTTAGGCTGGAAACGCGTTTTGCAGAATTCTGATAATCCGAACGACATTTTTGATGAGCACTGATTTCACTTTTACGCTTCAAAATCCTATATTTATTATCTTGTAACATTTTACTATGGCCAATAATCGTGTTGATAGCTTTAGTCTTCATTACAACTATCGGCGAAACTCCAAATCGCTTCTCACAAAAAACAAGACGTATCCATTCACAGATTACTAGTATATATTTGTATCCATTACTTCCATTGATATTTTCTTCAAATTAAGTAGGTACCTAACTTGAAACTTCAGTATAAAAACCCAAAACAATTAAGGCTATGTTCCTAAATGTACTGCGACCACTGCAGAGTGTGACGTCATCTTAGTATACTGCAAAGCCGTTCCTTTATAGTTAGTATACTGTCGGTATATATTTAAAACGAAACGCAATCCAGTATGTACTATATGTAGGTACTATCAGCCGCATTTTTGACAGCTCGTATTGAACATTTTCAACACAGTTGTTGACATCGCGCGCTATAAACTGAAGTCCACGCGGACCACAGAGTACTTTTTTATATTCCATAATCCATAAGTCTGTAAACCGTAGATAGAGTAAAAGTAAACCTAATCCTTCTTTGCTGTAAACGCATACTTTTATCCACAGATTAAGTATTATAATATAGATGCCGTCTTAGGCCGTAACATAAACTTATAATACATACTGTGATCGCGTGGCCATTTTGTGCTTGTTTTCATACAAGTAGTGTGCGTGTATTTTGTTGAATATTTCTGTGTCGATAATTTCGAAGCATATATTATAAAGCTTTGTTAAGAAAGTCATTTAGTTTATGATATTGATAAACTAAGTTCAAGTAATGTGCATTCCTAAACATACGTAAAAAGCTTTGCAATTTTTGTAGACAAATTATTACTTGATGTGTCATTTTTACCTCTAACGCCTTACATAGCACGATTAAAAGATTTTTAAACTTGTAAATTATCTTTTCAGCTTACAAAAATACCGGTTAAAAAGCCCAAAAAACGTTGTTCAAAACTTACGTATTTAACGTTAAAGCTACGTGTTTGAGGCATTCTTTGGCCGATCTTATACTTGATTATTTAGCGGAACCAGAAAACTCAACAATACCTAGCATAAAATGTTCACTAAAAACCTTTTTAACACTTTTATTACATGAAATATGCAGACCGACTCCTTTGTTATGACCGAGTAGGTAGGACGCAACTTGACACGGTTTTCACACTTAAGTATATGTTACGCTCAAAGACCGAAAACGCTCACTGAGCGAAAAAATGGCTCACAACGCGTTGTGGTTATAGTAAAACGGCCACGACGCGAAATTCGCGTCGTGGCCCTAGTGATAACGGCCACAACGCGTTCTGGTAATCACAAAAATACCACATAGCGAAATTCGTGTTGTGGCTGTCGTGCTATTCGACCACAACGCGTTATGGTAATCGAGAAAAGCCATGACGCGTTCTGAGCATTTAAAAACAGCCACGACGCGTTCTGAGCATTCAAAAACACCCACGAAGCGAAATTCATGTTGTGGCTCTAACGAAAACGGCCACGACGCGTTCTAAGCATTTACCATATTATTACGTTCATCGAATTCGAACGCCTACGCTGGACAAACGCTAGTGTGAAGTCAGCCTATAATTAATTCAAGTACTATCAGAGAAGTTGATTCTTAGGCAGCTGGCAGATGGGGGACCTACGTAGTTTGGTCGCGTTACGTCAAACCCAGCCGACAGATCACACATAACATTGAATTGACATGATCCGACCAAATGACGTAGGTCCGCCAATACTGCCTAGGAATAAATTATTTCTTCGATGGTACATTGCTTTGGTTGCGTATTGGTGGTCAATACTATTATATAGTTTTTGTTGGAAGATCCTTATTGTTTGTGTTAAATAATATTATTACTACTTGAACATTTTTAAATTGTTATAAAAATATATGTTGCACTCGGTAACACCGCGGTAAAGCAATTGCATATAATTTTTTATCAACTTATACTATTTGTAGCACGCACACTGACACCGTGCCGAAGATAAACGGTGCTGTTAAGTTTTTTTTGTTACGGAGATTTCAAATTATTAATCCTATGTCCTTTTCTGGGACCTAAAGTACCCTAATACCCAGTGAAATTGATTCAGCGGTTTGGGCGTGAAAAGGTAACAGACTGACAGACAGATAGACACATTTTCGCATTTATAATATTACAAGCAGTTGCCCGCGACTTTGTTCGCGTGGACTTCAGTTTATAGACTGTTGTTCCCGTACATCGATAATCGATTGAATAGTTTACGTGCAAATCATAAAAGTATATTGTGCGGGAACCGTACAATTTTCCTAGACAAAAAGCTTCCCTTGTCACTTTCCTGAGACTCAAAGTATCTGCTTACCAAAATTCATCAAAATCGATTGAATAGTTTACGCACAAATTATAAAAGTTTATTGTGCGTAACGTTGAACCGTAATTTTTCTGGGACAAAAAGTATCCCTTATCCTTTCCAGAGACTCATCCATACCGAAATTCATCAAAATCGACTAACTAGTTTCGCTCAAATCATAAAAGTATAATGTGCGGGAACACTAAATGCTCAGAATGCGTCGTGGCCGGTTTCGTTAGGGCCACAACACGAATTCGCGTCGTGGCTGTTTTTAAATGCTCAGAACGCGTCATGGCTTTTCTCGATTACCACAACGCGTTGTGGTCGAATAGCACGACAACCACGACACGAATTTTGCTATGTGGTATTTCTGTGATTACCAGAACGCGTCGTGGCCGTTTTCACTAGAGCCACGACGCGAAATTCGCGTCGTGGCCGTTTCACTATTACCACAACGCGTTGTGAGCCATTTTTTCGCTCAGTGAGCGTTTTCGGTCTTTGAGCGTAACATATACACCGATATAAGGCTCTCTCCTTTAATCTATCCTCCTAGCTTTTGTCAATAAATGATGTTTCAAAAAAGTAAGCAAACTAACCTCATAACAAGTTGCTCTTTCGTCCCGCTTAATTTTGCATTTCTTTTCCTTAATTCCGCTTTCAAATCATTAACAGTCATCGAGCTATAACTCATTTTGTAATTTATTTAGTTTGAAACCAAAATATTTAGTTAAAATCTCAGTTTTTATAAATAAACAGCACAATCCGAATAAAAACAGTGAATTTTGACGTTTACCTGCCGCGATGCTAGCGCCTCTAGTGGCGAATTGATACGCGGCCCTCAGGGCCTCATTAATCATTTACCTCTCCTGGATGCGTCCCCTAAGGTGAAAAGAAAGGTGCTAATGCAACGGAATTTCTCACACTTGAACATAGAAAACCTAAAACGGGATGCGAGTAATGTCGACTGGTCTGTGGTGCACAGCGCTTATAATGTTGACGACAAATTGAATATTTTCAGCTCTTTGCTTATTGATCTTTATGACAGGCATGCTCCCATCAAACCCGTTAGAATAAAGCATCTTCCTGCTCCTTGGGTTACAGACGATTTAAAAGAAATAATTAAACAAAAGCACGCAGCGAAGACAAAATACAAGCTCTCTAATAGTCCAGAACATCGGGAAAGGTACGTAAAGTTAAGAAATCGTTGTAACAAACTCTGTAGGGATGCCCAACGGCGTCACATCCATTCGTCTGTAGAGAATAGCGATCCCAAACACCTCTGGAAATTTCTGAAGACTCTGGGACGGCCATTCTCCGGATGCCAAAATTTAAGTGTCCCGGGGTTTTATACTCTGTAATATTATCTTATTCAAGTAAGCAATATTTTTAAACGGTAGATAGCATCCGTAACTAGCTACACACTTAAACACAGGCTTCTAATTTAAGTAATTCAGACTAAATTAATTTAAGTCGTGTTCAAAAACCGTGTTTTTCTGATTACCGTAACGTGTCCCCACGCCAACTTGATCTCAAAACATGCTTGTAATTTTTATATTATACGTACATATTTACTTTGATCTATTCATGTTTTTAAATGCTCATAAACATTGGTTATCGCATTGGAAAATATCGACTCAATAGGCCCAGCCTGTAAATAGTTATCATGAAATAATCACTTGTCCTATGAAAAGTTCTAATCACCGTAACGCATTATATACCCAAAAATAACGGGATTTGGCACATTACAAGTGCACGAGTCACTTCTCCCTAGCGTGTGTCACGGCCCTTTAGCGGTCCCACGTCGTTAATGTTAGTGTGCCGCCGATGGAGCACGTGAGTATATAACTTCCATAGCTTTGGTTTCGAACTTTTCTAATTACCATTATTTTAATTTGCTACTTGATTTTTAAATTAGATTGTACGTTCATCGTGTCAATCTATAAAGTTATTTGGTCTACGTACTTTGCCGTAAGCTAGTTTTTGCAAATTGTGTCTGTTTTCAAAATTTTCGAGAAAATCTAACTTTTCCTAATTACCGTATACTAATTAGTAATTACCATAATATGTTTTTAATTACCGTTGTATGAAAAACTGATACGTACTTTTTTATAAATTAAAGTTTTCTCGCGGTTTTCATAGATTATTATTATCATGAATGAGTCTTTAATAATACTAGCTTTTGCCCGCGCTTTGCCCGCGTTAAAAAGTATTATTATATACAATCTTTCATCAAGCAGCTAGTAGCTCTAGATAATTAATATGTTGTTGTTTGTGACCATTGTCCCCCTGCCGATTGACCCTCACAAGCTGCTCCCCATCCCGTTGTTGAGGCGTCAGAATAAATTTCGCGACAAAAATTATGGTCCTTAATTTTTAGTAGGTACAGTATTATCTATGGAATTCAACCACCATTGGATGTCAGTTTTTGTTGAACTTGGAATATTCATATAATTATCGTAAAACTCGTCCTTTTCTAAATTTAAATATTTACATCTTTCTAAATCTTTTAAGTGCATCCACCCGTATTCTACACCTGGACAGGCCGAAACCAAGACTTATAGGCCATAAGTTTTGCCCATTCCCTAATTTTGCATCGATTAATATATAAGAACTTACTTAGTAGCTTTTTTATTTTCGTTCTTTTATCCTGAGGTAAACTAATAGTCCAATCGTTTGAATTTATAATGAAATTCACGACTTGTCTTTACATTTAATTCACAATCTTCGAACGTATTTCCTATTAACATTATATCATCCAAATAGCAAGAGGATAAAAATCCACATGACCTTAATATCTTTATCTTAAGCACCGGTTTTAATAATTTAGTAATAATATAAGGTGCCGTGCACAGTCCAAACGGTAAAACTTGAAATTCGTAAATAGTTTTAGTATTGTCCTCTTGAATAATGCAAAATCTTAAATACTTTCTTGAACTTGGGTGGATATTTATTAACATGTAAGCATCCTTTAAGTCTATTGTAGACATGAAACAATTTTTAGATACCAATTTTAAAACTGTACGCAAGTCTTCCATTTTAAAATGTTTAGTATTTATATATTTATTCAGTTCTTTTAAGTTAAGAATAAATCTCATTGTACCATCTGGTTTTGAAATGAGAAAAGCACTTGATATAAATTCGCCAGGACAATGGTCACATTCTACAATAGCGCCTATATTTTTTAATTTATTCATTGCATAGTCAAATTGTTCTGATTTTGATTTAATTACTGTGTAGCGTGGAGTCGACTGCAAAACTAATTTACTAAATGTTATTTTATAACCGTTAATCCATGACAGGATCTTTCGGTCCTTAGTTATCATCGACCATTGTTTAATAAAAAAGCTAAGACGACCTGCGTAGCTTACCTCGCTAGTTTCGTCTATCGCTTCCGTGGTTGTCGCTGTTGATGAGACAACGCGTTCCACGAGCTCCCTTGAGACGCGTGTTGTTTCTGGGGTGGATGATTGCGCGTCATGGTTCTGGATGATGGAAGCGAACGCTGGTGACGAGTCGACTGGCCTGGGAACTGCCTGCGCTTCCCAGGCGTCGATTTCCAGTTTTTTGAATGTCTCACGCCTGTATTTGATTGGTCTTTTAAATCGGATCCCGATTTAGTGATTGCTGTAGCTACTTTAAGTGTTACCGCGAGATTATCTCCGAATAAAAACATGGTAATTTTTGTGTTAACCAATTGATCTTGGAGCTCTTTTTTAACTGTAGATAATGCAAAATTTCTACGAGCTACGGAATCATTGTATTGCACGTCACATAAAAGACGTGTAGCGTCTACCAGTTTTTGTAATAATTCCTGATCGGGTGAATCACTAGAATGAATCTTTGATGTGATCACATGGCTTAAACAAGAAGTAACAGTTGCAACACTTTTTTGACGCCATTGTATTGCACAATCACGTTTCTTTGATATTTCTGAAAACGTGACTTTCATTTCCGCGTTCATTTCCGGTGCCGATATTAATTGACAATTATCGGGTATCAGATATTTTTTCGAGAAATCCACACGTTCCTCTTTTTTTTAAACTAGATGTTAAAACGTAATTTAATCTAGTTGCTAATTCAGGGTTAATTTCCGGCCCATAATTTGTAATAGAATTAGGATCAATGCCCAAAAATTCAAGAGATGCCGGATTCAAATCCGTATTGCTTTGTTTTTCTACATCGGGTTGCTCTTGAGCCCCGGAAGTAGATGGAATAGCTAAAATATCCTCGTTAATCGTCTGTTCCAGATTTTCAGTTGCAGAGTGATAATCTAAAAATAGAAATGCATTTTTTTTAACTACCCTCAATTTTTCTACGCGGCAAATAATCTTAGAGATTATTATGAATGTTATAATTTATTAATGCGACAAATAGTCCCACAGACTATTTTGAATGCAAAATAAATGTAATATTGCGCGAATAGTCCTACAGACTACCCTGAGTGCAATAATTTAAAATATGCGCGAATAGTCCCGCAGACTACCCTGAATGGATTTTAGTTAGGGCAGCGAGATAATCCTATAAAGACTCCCTGAATTGCCCTTATTGAAATACCCTCAATTTGTCAACGCGACAAATAAATTAACATGAATGCAATAATTTATTACTGCGACAAATAGTCCCAAAGACTATTCTGAATGCAAAATAAATGTAATATTGCGCGAATAGTCCTACAGACTACCCTGAGTGCAATAATTTAAAATATGCGCGAATAGTCCCGCAGACTACCCTGAATGGATTTTAGTTAGGGCAGCGAGATAATCCTACAGACTCACTGAATTGCACGTATTGAAAATATTATCCGTTTTGTAATCATCTACGTGTGACTAAAAACAAAATGCAAACTTACCGTTAACATCACGTTCACCTGAAGTGGAACTGGATCACGAAGATACGCTTGAGGACGAAGAGGATCGTGTGTAGCGAGATCGCCGAGGTCACCGTTTTATTTCCTCTTCTAGCCACTTTAACTTTTTAACAATATAATCTAACGACTTCTCGTTTTTACGTTTAGGCATTTTGAAACCAAAATTAGTATTAAAATACTTTTGTTCTAAAGTTAATTTTAGTGCGTTCGTGGCAAGCACAAAAGTGAATGAAGGTTCTAGAGTTGCAGGTAACAGGTGAAACGGAAAACCAGAAACAAGAGGCGGGAAAATATGGAGACCAAAATCCAGAGACTAATTTTTATTTTTCCTTGACTCTAAAATGATGCTATGACGTGGTAACAAATACAGGTGAAACTACAGTGTAAAAAGGTATACTAATATCGAGACAAACCCCCGAAGTATAATGAAGTACTTACCAGGAGCGCATCATAACATATGAAGAGGTGTTTGCTTGAAACTTTTTCGACCTACCCACTAATTTTAATATTCTTGTGACTACCCCCAATATTTAATTTTTTTAATTCCTGTGACGCGACAAATTAATAGGGCTAGCCCAATTATAGTTGATTTTTTAAAAAAGAATTTTAATTTTATTAAAAAAAAAATTAAATATAAATCGGACATAAAGTGAATTTAAAAAAGAATGATATTTCAAAATATATTTATTCAATAAGAAAAAATATTTACAAAAAGAGTATCGTGCCGAGGTAACTTTTTGAAATTTTCAATATCTTTGGATTCACCTTTTTATATTAAACATGTAGCATAAAACTAAATAACAAAATGTACATTTATAAATTATGAACAAAATATTTTATTTTGTACTTTAAAAGTAAAACAATACCAATAAATTGTACCTTTTTTATAAATAATGCATGTTATAATAATAATTTATCAGAAGTAAAAAAAGTTGACAATATTAATTTAGCGAAGACTTCATAGATGTTGCCAATGTGTTGATGTGAGGTCTGGAAAAAAGTTTAATATTCATTTAAAAAATATTTTAATAGTTCACAACACTTGAAGCACAAAATTCTTTTATTTCTCTGATTTCTTACCTCTCCGCGCCTAAACCGCTGAACCGATTTCGATAAAATTTGACAGAAAAATATGTTAAGTCCTAGGAGAGGACATGGAATAATTTTTATCGTGGAAAAATGTACTGTTTCCACGGGTTAGACAGAAACTGCGGGCAACATCTAATATATAAAATTCTCGTGTCACAGTGTTTGTGCGCGAACTCTCCACCAAAACGGCTCAACCGATTTTAATGAAATTTTGTATCATGTATACTCGAGGAAATTGATTCCTAGGCTGATGGGGAAATGTCAAACCCAGCCGACAGATCACAATTAACATTGAATCGACATGATCCGACCAAATGACGTTGGTCTTGCAACTGGCTAGGAATCAATTTCCTCGATCGCTAGACCTGAGAATAGGTTTTTATCTATTTTTGAAACAAGAAATAATTTATACGGCAAAACCGATTGCCGGGTCATCTAGTGATAGCAAAAGTGATACTAACTATGAGCACTTCCCGCCGTCACACGTGGTGCCGTACAACTCGCACGGTTCCGGTGGGGCCGGCTCACACTTGCCGCAGTACTGGATCACACTGAAAATGTTTGAGTTACGATTTAATTTATGGTCTTACAACTCGTATCGCACTCAGACATATGCTTAGCTGTATATAATTAAAATGAAGAGTTTGTCAGATATTATGTATCTGTTTTTAAGGTTCCGTACCCAAAGGGTAAAAACGGGACCCTATTACTAAGACTTCGTTGTCTGTTCTGTCCGTCTGTCTGTCACCAGGCTGTAACTCGAGAACGGCAATAGCTAGAAAGTTGAAATTTTCACAGATTATGTATATATGTTTAAAAACAAAATAAAAATAAAATTTAAGGGGGGCTCCCATACAACAAACGTGATTTTTTTGGCCTTTTTGCTCTATATCAATAATGGTAACATGTAGGTACTTGACTTTTGCACAAAATCCTTAGTTATATGTGTACTTTAATATTTAATAATAATATTAAAATAAAATAAAAAATTTATGGGGGGCTCCCATACAAAAAACACAATTTTTGGCCTAATTTTGCTCTATAATGGTACGGAATCCTTCGTGCGCGAGTCCGACTCGCACTGGGCCGATTTTTTATTTGTTTCACATTCGATCGTGAACGCGTTTGGCGTTTATTTAGATTTTGTGTGGGATTACTCACTGAACTGGGCTCACTCCCGTTAGCATCGATCGCTAGGTGGCGCTGTACAAATACCATACAAAATCTTAGTGAACGCCAGACGCGTGATATAAAACAACAACAAATGGTTTGATGGCTTATGCATCTACATCATCCAAAAACATTTGACAATATAGAAAAACAACATTTGACGCATCAGCTAGAAGTTGATTCATAGGCGGATGAGTGATGAGTTAATGACGGACCCGTAATTTAGTCGCGTTATGTCAAACCCAGCATATCATGACTTTCATCGAATTCTGCTTGTGAGTTGTGAATAGCTGACCAAGCGAGCAGCCTCGCTGCCTCGCCCGAGCGTGCCGCGGGCGAGCCAAAAGTTGTCGGTTTTTGTCGATGCTCAAAGGCGCCTCGGTACGTTTGCCGCGTACTAACACGTACTGACCGACCGAGCTACTGCGCGCGAGGCTGCCGCGGCGAGGCGGCTCGCTTGGTCAATACGTAGCTAATCAATTTCGTCGATGGTAAACTCACCCATAATCCCCAGTCTCCATCCACCTGTCGTCGACCGCGGAGAGTCGTGCGGCCGCGCCGGCGGGCAGACCCGCTATAAGGTCAGCCTTCACCGTCCGCAGCGCGATTATAGGACACGGGTGGAAACCTGCGGTGTGTTCGGTGGTTTTAGCAGGGAAAATAAGGTATATATAATTATATATTATATAATTATGCGATATATGTTTTTGGACGAGTGTAAAGCTGGGAACAAATTATCGGACGAACGTCCGCGGACGTTTTCATCGGATGCGGCTTGTTTCTATCTGATCAATACAAAATACATTAAACTGTGCACATTGTCTGACATAAGTCGCGGACGCGACCTTGAGCGTGACGTCCGAACAGAATCTGGCTGGCCGGATGTTTTTGCATCCGCGGACGTCTGCCATTGACATATAGGTTAGGTCTTTGACGTCCGCGGACGAACCGTGCACATTGTTAAGCCGTATCCATCAGCCGCGACTTATGGATGTGTCCGATAATTTGTTTCTAGCTTAACTATCAATTTGAGAATAATTTTACTCCTTCAATTTACTGTAGGATATCTTCGTTTGCGTTTTACCAAGTTACTCGAAGAGTATATTATGAAATAAAATGTCAATTATAGTTCACAATGAGGCCGACCGTGACAGTTGACACCCTGTTGTGCAACTAGTTTAATATTTACTCCGTCAAAATCGTCCGTGTATTTTACTACCGTGTACTCTACTCTTGGACTAGAAGTTGGTAAAACACAAAACCAGCTTACTCTTAGATTAGGAAACAGTTATATATTCGAGTCAAATTTTACTCCAGTTTGGTCAAATCCGCCCTAATGCCCGTATTTTTGGTCAGTACTCAAGATGCATCTCGGTCTCAAGACACGGTTCAGGCTCTGTGATTGGTTGGCTGTCAAAATTTGGACCAATCACAGAGCCGAACCGCATCTTGAGGCCGGGTCGCATCTGTACTGACCAAAAATACGGGCCTAAGACTGCCTTCACATTAGGTCGCGAGTAGTGCGGCAGCCGCGCGACTTCTATACTAAAGAGAGTCGCGCAACATCCTTAATGGCGACTTAAAGTGAAGGCAGCCGCTACGTACGACAGCGTATTTTATGCCTAAGTATAAAATTATTATCTAATATATATAAATCTCCTGTCACGATGTTTGTCCGCGATGGATTCCTAAACTACTTAACCGATTTTAATGTTGTTGTTTTTTAAATGTCTGCTTTTTTCCAACTTGAGAGATAGGATAGCTTAGATCTTTAATTAAAGTCGCAATTCAATTTTCTATTTGTCTATAAAGAGCGACCATTGTTTATGCGACGCGGGTCACGGGATAGCGATGGACGTTGCCATGGTGACATACTTATTTAGTCACTAATTCAATAAAATAATACGGGCGATATACTTTATGTAATATTATGGCAAAGAAACGTTTGCCGGGCCAGCTAGTTGTATATAATTACAGATTGCATAAATAGATTATAAAAATACCTTCTAGTGCTTGCTCGAAGGTAACCCCCTCCCCCCAGTTCCGTTCCCCCAACAGTTTCCTGTAGTTGAGGTCTCCCTTGAAGAGCGCCGCCACCCCACGTCCGACCGGCGCGGCGGTCGGACCCCGACTGACGCGGTATATGTGCGGGTATGTCCAATATGGTTCCGCCTGGAAGGTAGATTGGAAATTTTTTGAGTACCATTAAACAGTATATGTCCTTCCTTAATAGTGCACAAGTGTGTGCGCAACACATAGAGGCGTTGTCGATGATTAACGAACTTGCAATTGCTCGTTCAAGTGTTGCGGAGTTAGTATCTGATCAAAAATAGTTTAAACAAAAACCGACTTAAGACAGTATTTCCTTATAATGGGACTACCTGTCAAGTATACTCGCAATCTATACTAGTAATACTAGTAATATTATAAATGCGAAAGTATCCCTGTCTGTCTGTCTGTCTCGCTTTCACGCCAAAACTACTGAACCGATTGTAATTAAATTTTGTACACAGATAGTCTAAAGCCAAAGAAAGGATATAGGTTACTTTTTAACTGGAAAAGGGGGTTGTAAGGGGGTGTTTATGCGTAAATTTGGTCAAATTAAGTTAGTTCCAAAAATTTATAACAGATGGCGCTAAGAGACGCCTACATCGCGCTATCGCTTGCTCATGCGTCTTTCTATAAGATGTGGTACATGTTAGGCTCGGTTTTTCGATTCTTTCGATTCGACGAAGTCGCGGTCAACAGCTAGTTAATAAATATTAGCGCAATAAAATTGCGGGCTAAATAATGTTATATTCAAGATTCTGAGTAGACGTACGAAGATACGAATATATAAAACTGTAATTCGACCTATACTCTTATACGGCAGTGAAACTTGGACTCTAACTCAAAAGGAGGAAACAAAGCCGTTAGTAGCTGAAAGAAAAATACTGCGCAAGATCCTCGGACCGACGAGGGATGAAGACGGCAGTTGGAGGCCACGGAAAAACCTCGAGATTGAAGACCTTGTGGCAACGCCCAATATCATCGGGGAATACACTCACCGAATCCGCTGGCTCGGTCACGTAGAAAGAATGAATGATGACCGAGCGGCAAAAAAAGCGTATGTGGGGCAAGTGACTGGCAAACGACCGGTAGGCCGTCCCAGATACCGTTGGAGGGATGAGGTAGAAAAGGACCTGAAGGCGTTACGAGCCGAATCATGGCAAGATGTTGCACAGGATCGGAAGAAGTGGCGTGTGCTTGTGTCAGAGGCCAAGACTCAATTTGGGTCGCTGCGCCGCAGTAAGTAAGTAAGTAAATAATGTTATATATTTTACTAATATAATAAAAGAGACAATGTTGGTGTCTGTTTGTCTGTTTCATCTTCACGCTTTAACGACTGACCCAATTTGGATGAAATGTGGTGTGGACTTGTGGACACTATGAGAAGCGAATCAATTTTTATTCTGGCAAATGTACAAGTACCTGCGGGATAAACTTCAAGCAACAAAGTTGCGGAAAACATCAATCTATCTATACTTATAAAACTACATGTCCTGACTGACTGATTCATCATCGCTGAGCAAAAACTATTAAAGTTACAGCCACGAAATTTGGTGACTAGGGTCGTTTTATTAAGTAGACACCCACTAAGGAAGGAATTTTGAAACATTTTACCCCGAAGGGGGTGAAATAGGGGTTGAAATTTTGAATGAAACTCCGTCATTTCTTAAGTAAGGAACATGAAACTTTGTTTTTGGGCTAATAAAAAAATATTGGAGACGTGTTTAAGCGTTTCTGGAAATCCTACTCCTACGGTTATTATACTATGCTAACGCGGACGAAGTCGCGGGCAACAGCTAGTTATATATAAATCTCCTGTCACGATGTTTGTCCGCGATGGATTCCTAAACTTCTTAACCGATTTTAATGTTTATTTTTTTTAAATGTGTGTTTTTTTCCAACTTGAGAGATAGGATAGCTTAGATAATACGGGCGATATACTTTATATAATATGGCAAAGAAACGTTTGCCGGGACAGCTAGTTTGTTTATAAATATATAAGACTAGACGTTCCGCGCGGCTTCGCCCGCGTAAATTAGATTGTGGTCTAATTTGTATGTGAAATACATACAAATTAGTCCACAAAAAATTGCCTTTGATATCTGTGCCAAATAAAATAAAAAATTGCTCCAGTCGTTCGTGAGATAAGCCCTTTCAAATAATTTCTCTCGTTTTCTCCACATTTTCCTCTATTTATTCACTCCTATTAGTCTAAAGCGTGATAAAATATAGCCTATAGCCTTCCTCGATAAATGGGCTATCTAACACTGAAAGAATTTTTTAAATCGGACCAGTAGTTCCTCAGATTAGCGCGTTCAAACAAACAAACTCTTCCCAATTATAATATTAAGTATAGATAGATTGTCTTGATAGTATAATCTACTCACGAGCATCTCAAAAGTACCATCTTCCAAAAACTTGATCCACTCCGCGCCGATCTCATTTAAAGCTTTAGAACTGATGATGATTGGTGACTCTCCCTCTGAAAATTACAAGATTATTTATTTATTTATTGCTATGTATAGCCAACAAAAGTTACAATAGTACATACACATTTTAGGATTATAATATTTATCACGGTTATTGCACTTTTACTTACAGGCTATTACATCATGCTATAAATATTTATATAATACTAGCTGTCCCGGCAAACGTTTCTTTGCCATATTAATTTTTTTTAATTTGATTGCAGCGCTAACTGTCGGGACAGACTAAAATTAAAATTCGAATTCGAATATTATTTAAAATTTGACACATGTCGGATCCAATGTAAAACATTCCAAAATCAACAACTACTAATAAATTAAAAATTAATTAAAAACATTGTCCAGCGGACAAAATTGTGAATCTAAACCATTCCCAGATCCCCTTGAACACACACAAAAAATTTCATCAAAATTGGTCCAGTCGTTTAGGAGTTCAGTCACATACACACGCACACAAGAAATATATATATTAAGATTATTATATTATTAGTTGATAATTTTTTTTTTTTTGTAAGGCAACATCCCACCACGCTGGGTATACATGTATAAACCGGTCGGTTGTGAGTTGCGGGCCATTTCGCTCGTGGACTTGGGACCGTAAGGTGCTACCCTGCTTGGTGAGATCTTTCCAAGTTATTTTCTTTGTGCTTTCAAATTATTTTCTTTGTGTAATTTTTGTCTTGTGATTGCTAATATTACTAAATCAGCTCTTTGTCATTTGTGTAAAGTTGTTTTTGTAATTTTTGTAGCTATACAGTGGTATTAATTTAGTTTTGTTATTTTAAATTGTTATAACTTTAAATAAAAGCCGTTAATCGGCTTGCATTGTATTTTTTTTAATCATACCCACTTCTGGTTCCTAAAAATATTATTATTATTATAATATTATTAATACGCTGAGCAAAAATATTTATATAAATAGTACAGGGGTATGTAAAATTTGGAGAAGATTTTTATTAGTGTTTTCTTAGAACTTCTGAACTTCTTTCTATAAACGTGAGTATATTTTACCACGCTAAGCAAAATTCTAGGTGCAAATTTCTAAGAATCCAGTGCGTATAGACTTTAGAGTTTAGAGGAATACTAAATTTGGTAGAGAGGCATAAAAAATTCACAATTGAATTTCAGAAATTCCACACAGGTGTTCCATATTTAACCCAGGGCTAACTTTAACCCATTAAGCGATCGAGCATCGGTGATCGCGACAACAATATAATACAATAGCATTTCCAAGAATCCGCGGTCGAAGGATTAAAGCAGATTGAGGGTTAAATGTGTAAGTATGGTACTATGTATTAATGCAAAATATAATAATATAATGTGTATACCTGTCTTTGGCGGTACTTCTCTGTTGTAACTCGCAGTCGCACAAGAAGATATGACGTATCTGTAACAAATACATGATAAAGCCATATAGTTTTCATCCAAATCGGTTGAGCGTGTGTAAACTGGTAGTAGGGACAGACAGACAATTTTGAATTCTTATAGAAGTCACTTCCAAAACCAAATTTAGATAAAATTATTGGCACTCTAAAGTATCCCGCAAACGGTCAAAATGTTTGTCAAATTTTACGTGTTTGTCAAACAGTTTGATAGTGTACAGCTTTGAAGCGTTTGGAAAACAAACTACGTGTTTGACGTGTTTGAAGAAAATTTTCATTGGCGTAGCGTTTGACAAACGTGTTTGAACGTGTTCCGCTGTATTTGTCAAACAAGATGTCATGATCTCATACCGATTCTAGCTAATTGTTTGGCAAACTTGTTTGATGCACATTTGTTCGTCTGCGCTGCTGTTTGATGGAAACGTAAATTACGTCAAACATGTTTGTCAAACAAATTTGATCGTTTGCGGGGCACTTAAGAGTCAGAAAATCCTATTACTGGCTAGTGTGCTAATAATATAGGATTACTGCCAAAGTTTACTATTTTGCCCTAAGTATGTGTAAGTCATGGCATCTTACACAGGCAAGAGATTTACACCCTTTGGGTACGGAAACCTTTTAAAAAGGAGTAAGGGCTCCATTCCACCGCGGCGCACGGAGAGGCTACGCACGTACGTCAAGCTTTGCTTTGTAAGAAAATATATGTGACTGTGTCCACTGCAACCACTGACCTCTATAATAAGTACACTGGACTGGCTATGCCGTACAAAATGACAGCTATTTCTTGTGCCGATTTGAAGCGCCGCGGTGAGCGTACTGTGAACTAATTACATAGAAAATTGCAACCGCCATTTACAAAATATTAGTTCCAAGTACACTCACCGCTGCTTTCACATAGTAATCAGCGCCAATATGGCGATTTTCAAATAGGAACATTTTATTGATAGCGATCGCCTGTCCAGTGTATTATAGAAGCCGCAGTGACTGCAACCCACGGACACGCTACGCACGAATTGACTCAAGTCAAAGAAAAATCCGTGCACAGCGTGCGCCGCGGTGAAATGGAGCCTTAAAACCAAAACGCACTTGAAGTCTCTCGGTGTGACATCAGACACGAACCACGGTAACTTCTTCACGTGGAACCGGATCTGAAATATTATAACAACTCTTGTAACTCATCTCACATCTGGTATTGCAGATAGTTATAACTTTTTGAATAAATAAATGAAAACATCTGTCTTCATTAAACATTTTTTTTTCATTTTCTACGGAAAAAGGCTATTAAGAGTAAAGGAAAATAAAATTATTAATTTATTTTATTAATCCTAAGTAGATGTTAAGATATTATTAAAAGTAACTTAAAATGTGAGTGTCCTCATGTATTAATCCTTCGATCGGAGGTTCTAGGAATTCCCATTGTATTCTTTTTATTTTTTATATCACGATCACCGGTGCTCGCGCGGGGCCTGAAAGATTAAAACAACGCCATCTATGTCATGCAAGACGAAATTTACATATTAAATTCCCCTCCGGTTGGGTTCGAATATTTAGTCGATAACAGTAACAACGCCATCTATGTTCTAAAATATGAACTTATACACGCAAGAGTTGAAATCTTGAGTTATGAAAAGTAAAAGCGCCATCTATGTTTTGAAAGAAATACTAGCTCTAATAACTATTTTCAGTTCCGGCCCAGTTTGGCTCATAGATGGCGCTATTTTTGCTAAGACTTAATTACCTTTTTCACGATGTTTGTCGCTATGAGGTAATGCGCCACGCACAAATCAGTGAAAAGTTCGTAGCCCGAATTATCACAAATTACATCTGAAATGCATAAAGAAGTAGTGTTAAAAATAGCATTAAAATAAGACATAGTTTGGGTAGGTAACTTAAGTAAATAGATAAGAGAGACAGAACGAATAACACAATTTTACTTTATTTCTAATATTATTTTTTTTACTTTAGAGACTTCGATCACTAATATACAAGATACACAGTCTCATACAAAACCTCTCGAAAATCTGTCCCCGAGTAATAGAGTTTAATGAAGTATACATTTATCTAAAATCAACCTTAATTATAGTAATTATTAAAGATCTTTTTATAAAACAATGAACATTTGTGTTTACAAAGCAATAAAATTTTTACGTCCGATGCAC
Organism: Polyommatus icarus; assembly: GCA_937595015.1. Taxonomy (NCBI): domain Eukaryota; kingdom Metazoa; phylum Arthropoda; class Insecta; order Lepidoptera; family Lycaenidae; genus Polyommatus; species Polyommatus icarus. The sequence continues at coordinate 1,455,306 of OW569342.1, read as the reverse complement.
GCTTCATACTAAATTCAACCGTCCGCGTATATGATTTAAGTTCAAATTTGTATAGTGCCAAAAAAAAATCCAATTTTACGACCGAAATTCGCCGCTGGAACAGGGCGAAGTGAAGTATGAGTGGAGTCTAACTGTTCAAATTTTTTTTGTTGATTGTAATTTGTAATAATTTTAATAGTCCATTTTTTTATTTTTCCGAAGTTTAATGTATAAAGTGAGGAGTAATTATTTTTTACTTGTAATATTATGTTGTTCTAATGTTGTGTCTAATTTTATCATTAACCAAAATATACATAAGTGTACATACATTTTCCGATAGGCCACAAAGGACAACTCACATCACCCAACGCCCATACTTTTTAACCTACTTAAAAAATCCTTAATGGGAACTATATTTGATCGAAGATGGGAACATAATATTATTACCACATCTAACTGGATCTCGAGGAAACCTGAAAAAAATCCTCAATAAAAAAATAATAGTAATAGCGACTCCATCAAATGGAACAGAAACATAGCTTATAACCCGAACATTTCAAGTGGGCATGATAAACTACGATAAGTACCTTTAGTATGAGTATTCGCAATTGAGATGGTTTATACCTGGTGTTGATTTATTTACAACTTAATTTTAAAACTGTCTTTTGGTGATTTCTTAAAGAAATACCAATATTTACAATACAATTGTAAGAAATATATTAGGATAAAATTAATACTTACCGGAAATATGAAATTCCATCCTTTTTTTTGGTTTTAGACGTATGATTTCTACAATTATTAAACGCGCACCGAGGCATGTTTCCCGGCGGAGCGTTCGAGCACTACTAAATCAAAAGTGCACCAGAATGTTGAGTTTGGTGCTCTTTTGGTGAGGTCGTTTTTTGCCGCGGATTGTGTATCTTGTATATTAGTGATCGAAGTTTAGAGACCACAAATATGTTATATATTAATTGTATAAACTCCGACATGTCCTGTTTTGTTTTTACCAAGCACCGAAGGCAGAGTCCTCGACAGTCGACTGTATGTATGTAAAAAGATATTATGCCGATATGCGTTTCGAATCGGCTGGCACAATATCTTAATTTTGCGCATTTTGCTGTTACGCGGTATTTACCAACTGCTCATACGCGGTATCGCACGCGCAGCGACGATATGTAAGTTTCTTTAGCATGCTAGCGCCTTATATGCTTGAGATATATTATTAGACTTGTCTTAATAGTAAGCACGACGTAAGTACATAGCAGTTAGGTTTTATTTTTTGCGTTTCTACGTACGGAGCCCTAAAATTTACGTAAAAATAATAATTAATATGTAGTTTAAAAAACTAAAAAAAAACGTATTTTTTCAAAAACAACAACTTATTGCACTGTCTTTACACGTATGCAAAGTTCCGGATTAATTAGACTATTGGAGACAGGTAAAATCGTCATCGGTAAAATCTCAAAGATTCCGTTACATACATACAAATGCTTATAAAAACGTGTTAAAAACAATTATACTAACCTAAAGCTATCTGTGGGAATTTAGCTGGACACGGTTCCGGCTCTGGTTGGTCTTTTGGAGCCTGAAAAGTATAAAATATTATGTTGGTTACAGTAATTATAGTATTAACACTAAGGGTGAAGCCAAACGAGCGTAATTTGTGAGTTGTGAGTCGCAGAAATTCGGTCGCGTAAATATATTTTCATACAAATCATGACTCACAAAATTACGCTCGTGTGAATCAAACAGGACTTTTGTATGAAACTGAATGCAGCAGAATTCTGCCGAACCGAAATTTTGCGACTCACAACTCACAAATTAATTATGTAGCGCCACCTATATTTCCGTTGCCGCAAACTACTGCTTCGGGAAGGCAAGTTCGTCCGTCACCGCGGTACCTTTAAGTTTTATCGCTAGATGGCGACGCGAGAGTTTCAAAAGAGAAGGCGGGGCGCGCGTGGGAAATGGTGGGTTGACTTGCGTCTCCCGTTTTATTTTATTAGTTTTAAGTTTTTAACTCATGTGGAAACGTAAATAAACACAGTTCCTGAAGTATAAACGCGAGTGTTTTCGAATTGTGGTGCAAGACCCACGTCTCCCCTACAATTATTATATTTGGCTTCGCCCTTAAATGACTATAACTACATACGACCATATACAACGAATTACAATAATATGACTGAAAATGATTCGAAGATAATTTAACTCTAAACCTAGCCATAATAATAAATACGAAATTACTTAACATAGATCATAGATGGCGGTTTTTAGCAAAAGTGTTGAAAAATATTGAGAACAACTCTTAGATCTAATAATTCTATCCCTATTACCTCTAGTATTAAAATATATTATGCAATGGATACGCTATACGAATATTATATAATTACCATGATTAATACATTAGAAAAATCACTGAAATAGTCTGTCAAGAAAGTCATGACAGGCGGGAATTTTTTTTAAACGTAATCACGCTTAAAATGTGTATTTTTTCCTTCGTATTTTCACAGAAAACGCATATTACATTTTAAATATTGTCACCTTGCACATTTTTATTTTGAAATTAATAAAGTTCTCATATTTTTTATTTCATTTAAAAAATTTCCCGCCTGTCATGCGACTTTCTTGACAGACTATAGTTATTCATTGTGTAATATTTTATTTAAAAGATGTTATGTCTAATGTTTTGTAGTAAATCTAAAAATGGCAAATGTTTTATAATTTATAATTTATACCGCCATTTTCTTTGCGTCATTTCCAGCCATTCTGTCGCAACTGCACTTCGCTTTGAGAGGCTGAAATTTTGTGTCTTTTAAAAATATGTCTTAAAAATGGTTTTATTTTATCACTAGATGACTCCCGCAACTCTGTTGCGCCAAAATTCGTGAATCGCGCGGGAACCGTACATTTTTCTGGAATAAAAACTATCCCATGTCCTTTACCGGGACTCAAAGTATCTTCATACCGAATTTCAGCAAAATCGGTTAAGTGGTTAGGGCGGGAAGAGATAACATACAGACAGACAGATAGATACTAGTACGGCCTAAAAATTGTAAGATCTACAGACCTATGAAAAACATTTGGCGCATGGCGCATAAATTGCCACCATGTTGTAAAATATGTATGTTGCCAAATAGCGGATGTTACTCGGGCTAACTTGTCGCTAGCGGTCATTGACTCCCTGTCAAAAACTTGTCATTTTCCATATAAACCGCGATTGACAGTGAAGTGTCAGATATTGTCAATCGTGGTTTTATATGGAAAATGATAAGTTTTCGACAGGAAGTCAATGACCGCTAGCGACAGGTTAGCCTGAGTGGAGTATAGACTAGTATAGAGCTTTGATTCCGAAACGGTTCGTCCGATTTTGATAAAATATTTTATGTTTTCAAAACTTGAAAATGGTTTAAATAATTATGTTTCAGTCGTTTTTAGGGTTCCGTAGTCAACAAGGAACCCTTATAGTTTCGGTCTGTCCGTCCGTCTGTCCGTCTGTCTGTCTGTCCGCGGTTTTACTCAGAGACTATAAGACCTACAAAGCTGTAATTTGGTATGAATACACATATTAATGATGGCAACAAAATGGTACTTGAAATCGTAAAAAAAACATTTTTTTTATGATACCTCCCCTACACATCAAGCGGGGATGAATATTTTTTTTCGAGCGAACCCCATCGTGTGGGGTGTCGTTGAATAGGTTTTTTAAAAATATTGCGAGTATTTATAGATAATTTTCCGATTTAGGGGTCCGTTTTTGAAATATTAAGTTTTAAAGTGGAAAAGTCCAGTGTCCCCCCTTCTACCAGCTAAACGGTTAGTTCTGGAAATGTGAAAAAATTCATGGGACTAGGAAATATGCTGAATTTAAAAGGAAAACTATCACAGCTAAGAAGACTTCATAAGTTATTGAGTAATAGTCGATTAACCAAAAAAAGTGTATTCGGCGAAGTATAAAGGAACTTTTCGTTCAAATTCCTTTGAAAGTATAACTGAGATGATGTTGTTAGTAGTGTAAAACACGCTATAAATGTATGTTCATTGACCATAAAAATTATCAAAAACTTGCGGTACTACGGAACCCTATATTGCGCGTGGCCCGACACGCACTTGGCCGGTTTTTTAATAATAATATATCTTACCTCTTGTATTGCCTTAGCGAAGCTCTCGGCTCTGCTAACTATACCGTCGTATATTTTTTCACTGTCATCAACTAGTAACTGAAAAAATACACAAAAAATATTAAAAATACAAAATTCCACAAAAAAGTGAATGCGTTCGTAAGTTAAATATAATAGTAGGCACTCGTAGCGGGATCCGTACATTTTTCCGGGAAAAAAGACTATTTATTTATTAACCATTTACTATTATAGGCCCTTATTACAAATACCTTACAGACTAACATACATATTATTATTATATACTATGTCCTTTCGCGAGACTCCTGCAACGCACCTGCAGCTCTTCTGATGTTGCGAGTGTCCATGGGCGACGGTAGTTGCTTACCATCAGGTGACCCGTTTGCTCGTTTGCCCCCTTATTTAATAAAAAAAAAGACATACTGACAGATTTATCGACAAAATGGCGGATTTACATTGTCTGTCACTTTGTCTATTCTTCCGTAGAAAGAAACCGTTTCTATGGTGACCATGCTACGCCTGCAAAGTCTCCTGTGGAAAAATGTACGGTTTCAGCGCTCACCTTGTCTTTAAGCTGCGTGGTGACTACGAAGGGATCTATCACGTTGGGACCATCGCTCAAGCCGACCTGCTCGCCGTTCGATAGCGATAAATCGCATTTGTTCGACCATAGACACACCTGAAAATCGAAAAAACATTATGAAATACAATATAATACCGTATTGATAAAATCTATACATTCTATACAACAATTAATTATATATCATTGATTGTTTGAGTTATACAAAAAGAGAAATCTTAAATATTTTATATCTGATCTATGATTTTTATGAACGTAAAAATGGCTACAGCGCCCTCTAGGAAACAAAAAGAAAAGAATTCAAAAAATCCAGACTATGTATGTATGACCCTAGGGCAGTGTTCCTCAAACCTGTGTCAAATCGCGACCCTTGTATGGTGGTCGCCAGAGGTCGAGATAACTATTTTATTTTAAAAAACCACAAGTGTATAGTCTGTCAAGAAAGTGAAGAAATTAAAAAGTGGCAACATCGTAGTGTCATCCCTTTTTTCTTAGATTGATTTGAAAGGGATGACACTATGATGGTGCCACTTTTTAATTTCTTAGCCCAGAGCTGAATTTTATCTACCGATAGTTTGAGAGTCAACATTATAGGCTAAGAGCCCAGTGCTGAATTTTATCTACCGATAGTTTGAGAGTCAACATTATAGGCTAAGAGCCCAGTGCTGAATTTTATCTAGATTAAATCCCCAATCCCCATAGTATAAGATCATAGTCTAAGAGCTTACCTTCAGTAAATCCACAAAGTTCGCCTTCCTCTTGTTTTTATCTTCATCTTTTATCATTTCTTTCAGCCTCTCCGCGACTATACACATCAGTTCCACGCTGTTATGGAAAGACTGGTCTTTCTGTTCGGCGAAATAGTCGAAGTTTTTGAGGTTTTTGCTGGAAAATTAAAAAAAAATAAGTAAGGGTTGCGCAAGAGTTAAGGCCGCTTAGCGAAACTGGAGGGAACATCGGTAGTGACCATTTATCGCTTATAGCTTAATCCTTCGATCGCGGATTCTTCGAAATCTATTGTTGGCCGCTTGGGAGTTGAAGTGCTATTGTCGACTATTCGCCGGTTCTTCGCCGGGTTCATTCCCGAACCGGTGGTATGCACCATCATAGTTTCGGACGTTCAGAAAAAAATGTAAAAAAAACACTCTGAATAAAAGAGTTTTTTTTTATTTTATTTTGGGGTCTAATTTTATAACGTTGGAATTTCGACTTTATTGCATTACTAGATGTTGCCCGCAACTCCGTTGCGCCAAAATTCGATTATTGCGCGGGAACCGTACATTTTTTCGTGACAAACAGTATTCTGTCTATTCCCGGGACTCAAATTTCCAAATTTCAGCAAAATTGGTTCAGCGGTTTGGGCGTGAAGGGGTAACAGACAGACAGACTGACACACTTTCGCATTTATAAGTATGGATCTACAAGTTACCTTTCAAATTGCAACTAATTATAAACTTGGACTCTAAAGCCGGGACAACCTTATAAAATATGTCGATCAACATACATCTGTCTCTTTCACTCATATGGCTTTATATAATCCATCTCTCTCTAACTCACCTCATTTCACATCCTTCCCATAATCGCCTGTAGACATAACACTCTGAGAACACCCACAGATGTGTAAAATATGTTTTGTACTCGGAATTGTCTATCCAGCTGAAAAAAAGAAAAAGATAATTTAGCAAGTGAGAAGTTAAAAAAAATACGTCTGGCACTCGAGAACTGCCGCGGTAAAGCTATTGTATGCATTTTTTATCAACTTAAGCAATTAACACAGCTGTGCCGGTCGGAGTATGGCGTGTTAGATTTATTTTCGTTACGGAAGGTGATGTGCCTGATGAGGCACACTATGTCGTCGTCCGTCAGAAAGACAGACAGACAGACAGACACATGTATAATATTAGTATGTATGTCACCTGTTCCACAGCGCCGCCTCAGGAGTACCAGCCTGGAGCTTCTCAAACGGCTTGTTGGTGACCAGGTCGCTCTTCAACTTGGTGATGTGCCTGATGAGGCACACTATGTCGTCGTCCGTCAGACAGACAGACAGACACATGTATAATATTAGTATGTATGTCACCTGTTCCACAGCGCCGCCTCAGGAGTACCAGCCTGGAGCTTCTCAAACGGCTTGTTGGTGACCAGGTCGCTCTTCAACTTGGTGATGTGCCTGATGAGGCACACTATGTCGTCGTCCGTCAGACAGACAGACAGACACATGTATAATATTAGTATGTATGTCACCTGTTCCACAGCGCCGCCTCAGGAGTACCAGCCTGGAGCTTCTCAAACGGCTTGTTGGTGACCAGGTCGCTCTTCAGCTTGGTGATGTGCCTGATGAGGCACACTATGTCGTCGTCCGTCAGACAGACAGACAGACACATGTATAATATTAGTATGTATGTCACCTGTTCCACAGCGCCGCCTCAGGAGTACCAGCCTGGAGCTTCTCAAACGGCTTGTTGGTGACCAGGTCGCTCTTCAGCTTGGTGATGTGCCTGATGAGGCACACTATGTCGTCGTCCGTCTGAAATTGATTGAATTAATTAATGAGTTATTAAATTACATTTCTAAAGAACTTACAAAATGAAGTAAAGAAATTGTTACAGAGACTGTACTTTATGTTCTTTCTCAAGACTAAACCTAATAACTACCAAACTACCAAACTTTTAGGGCCGATTCACACCGGAATGGCAGCGGCGCGAAGAGCACTTTTAGTGTGAAATAATTTTTAACTTTATTTCCATACTAATAACTACTAGTATCGCTTGAAAACTTCAAAAAGGGCGGCCGCGAGGCGCCGCGCGTCCGTCGGCGGAAAGTGCTCGCGGCTGCCCACGTCCGCGCGCGCTAGTTTTCTGTGTTCTAGCGACAGGATACGATGTTGTGTCTCAAAGTCGAAATATTATAGTGATAAGCACGCTAAGAATAATGCCAAACACGAGTTTCCTTGCCGAATGTAGAAGCTGAAAGGCACGCATGCTCTGGAGGTGGCGCGCGGCCGCTAGCGGCCACGAACGTCCACAAGCGGCCACGAACGTCCACAAGCGGCCACGAACGTCCACAAGCGGCCACGAACATCCACAAGCGGCCGCGAACGTCCGCCCGCGGCGACGACGCGAGCCGCCTCTGCCGGCATCGCCGAGCCTCTGCCGACCGCTGCCGGCCTATGCCATTCCGGTGTGAATCGGCCCTTATATAGTACGGAGTCAACAGACAAAGTGTGAATTTTTATTAAGTACTTAAGGGGCCGGGTACCCTTGGAATTTCTCATACAAACGTAATACCAAAATCATTTTCTCATACGAAAATATTTAACATGTTTGAGTTATTTTTCAGTTTAGAATAGTAATTACCTAGGTTCCTACACAAAAATTTACTTCAAAATATTTAAACAAAAAAATTTTTTTTTTGTTTAAAATTTTTTTTAGTAAATTTACTACTAAATATTGAAACACTAAAAAATAGAGTAAAACACTAAAAAATATACAAATAAATCGTAAATTTACTACACAATATTTAATTTCTAAAAAATATTTTTTAGTATTTAAATATTTAGTAGTAAATTTACTATTTATTTATATATTTTTAGTGTTTTACTCTATTTTTTAGTGTTTCAATATGGAGTAGTAAATTTACTAAAAAAAAATTTAAACAAAAATTTTTTTTTTTGTGTTTAAATATTTTGAAGTAAATTTTTGTGCAGGAACCTAGGTAATTACTATTCTAAACTGAAAAATAACTCAAACATGTTAAATATTTTCGTATGAGAAAATGATTTTGGTATTACGTTTGTATGAAAAATTCCAAGTGTACCCGGCCTCTTAAATCACGGTGAGTTTGGTGACGTAACGATTATTATGATTGTTGTGTCTCAAGTGTGCGCTGGCCCAAGTTTTTACTGTGAGCACAACCACAATTATTTGTATCGCGAATTAGTTAGCTTAGTTAGCGCATAATAGATGCGCCACTAGAGGCGCTGTTTCGATACAATTTATAGTTTACAGTTTCCTTACCGTGGGAACTGAGAAGTGATAAAAATTCATACCAATACAGATCAGCCGCTCAAGCGTGCAGAGGTAGTACCATACATAGTACCAGACAGAAAGATAGACATTCATTCGCATTCTGCATTTATAATATTAGTATATTATTAATTGTGACGACCTCTGTGGCTCAGTGGTAAGCGCGTTGGACGCTAAAGCCGGGGGTTGCGGGTTCGAATCCCGCCGACGGAATAAAATGTTTTCAATGTCGGGAACATTGAAAACTGTTCAAAAAACTTGGTCTGGATGTGTATTAAATATGTGTATGATATAATAAAAATCTTAAATATATGTATAGTATAAAAATAAAAAGTATTAAATATATTTCCGTTGTCTGGTACCTGTAACACAAGTCCTTCGGGTACTTAGCACGGGGCCAGACTGACGTGGTGTGAAGCGTCCATAGATATTATTATTATATTATTATTATTAATCGGGATTGCAATAACCTGTCCCTAGACACTGATTTGTGTCTAACTAAAGGTATGTGTGTGTAGGAATTAGGCAAAAATATATTATGTACTATCAGAGAAGTTGATTCCTATGCAGTTAGGGGATCTACGTAGTTTGGTCGCGTTACGTCAAACCCAGCCGACAGATCACAATTATAGTTTGTTCGTTTTAAGATGATATGGGTGACAGTTCTCATATTCCTTGCTACTGATTTTTTTACAAGAAAACAAAAAAAAAAACAAAATGTAATAAATTATATTCCATCTACAAAAACAAATGTTTCCTATAACTGTAAAATGAATAAAAATGAAAAGTAGCTAAATGCTAACTTATTAATATAAAATTATAAATATTAACAGTGAAATAGGCGTATGAAATTATTGATACGAAAATATTTGAAAAATGTTAGATGCATGAAACGGAACTTATGCCGATAGAGATACATTTGACACTGTTGAATCGAAATCAAATCGATAAAAAAGGGCGGCCATCTTAATCGCTGGCGCCACTCTGAAACGTCAGTACGAAATCGATAATTTCGATTGCAATTCCTTTACGAAGTGATTCGATATTTTTAAATTATCGATTATAATTTTTAGGTAATTTCCCTAGTCCCTACTATTGTCAATTATAATGTGTCACCCCAAAGATATTGTACCCATATCTTTGTGTCACCCATAGACTTTAAAATACATAATATATACTGTCGTATGGTGTCACCCATATCATCTTAAAACGTACAAACTATAACATTGAATTGATTTGATCGACCAAATGACGTTGGTCTGTCAACTGCATAGGAATCAATTTCCTCGATGGTAGTACCTACCTATCTAATTTCCATGAAAAAATCAATGAAAATGAATTTACATTGCATTTATAGTATATTATGTATAGCAATAGATGGCGTTTATTTTTTCTTTTAGCACACATGCTGGTCTATTTCCATGGAAACATCGATGAAATGAATTCTCATTGTAGTTCCATCACGTGACAACAGATGGCGTTTTTTTTATTTCCACATAACAGAACGTTATTTCATACTATTAATAGTTTGGAAAACATAGTTTTTAATTTATATCCACACCAATATTATAATTTATGCGAAAATATCTCTTTTTGTCCGTTTGTCTGTATATTTTGCTTTCACGCCAAAACTACTGAACCGATGCCCCTGCATACCCAGTGTCAAAACACTGTGCACGCCGCTAGACTGTCTTGCCTATAGATAGTTTAGAGTTTAGACCAGTGGTTCCCAACCTGAGGGTAATTACCCCCGCGGCGGTAAAATAGCTATTCTAAAGGCGTAACAGAGGTGGTACCTAAAACAAATGAATTGGCAGAAAAAATTTATAAACTCTGTATATTTTGGAGAAAAACAGCTACAGAATACCATATCATTGCAGACAGAGATCTGAAAATGTTGGTACCTTTAGCTACCACTTGTAAATGCGAGAACGACAACTCTGGTAACATTTTAAAAAAGGCAAGAAACCGTCTGAACGTGGAGCATGATATGAGATGCGCGATAAGTGTAACTGAAGTCTGAACCTAATTATATTAAAAACTTGCGCATGTACCAATACAAATTTGTAAAGTTGTTTTTAATTTGGGGGGGGCGGGGGTAAAATCAGTTTCTCTAACAGGCCATAGGGGTAACAGCTCCAAAAAGGTTGGGAACCACCACTGCTTTAGAAGAACCTTGCTCCATCAGTAAGTTCCGTATTTTGCCCTTGGCTACGGAACTCTAAAATACTTACTGCGTTGTGTTCCTTCTTGATTTTGGTCCCTTCTCTCGACAGCTGATCTATCACCTTCGTCAGGATGATCGGCAGTCGTTCTTTCAGAGAGTAGTACGCGAAGCTCCTGAAATGACAAATATATGCTTCAGCACGAATGGCTTGGCTCGAGTCTTAAAGACAAAAGTCGTCTATAAAATACGCGTTTTTAACCGACTTCCAAAAAGCAGGAGGTCATATGTTTGGACTTCCAAATTAATGAAGATTGAGTACAGAAATAGTTGAGGTTTAACCGAATTCGGAAAAAGGCACGATAGGAAAAAATATTTAAGATATACTTTTTAGTTCATAATGTTATTATTGTTTTTGCTTTGGAAGTCGGTTTTAATTTTTTGTTAATTTAAGGTATTTTCGACCATTAATATGCTAAGTTTATAAATAAAATTAATGCCCTACGTAGTTGAAGAATGTCCCCTCAGGCATAAAAACATTAATTTATTTGTAACTTTTTTCACATGCAAGTAACAAAATTATGTATGCATTTATTTAAAATTTAAATTAAAATGCGTGGGAACACACAGGCTAACATGAAAAAAATTAATATAAAAATATGTAATTCCCTCTTTCTGTGTCAAACTTCGCTTTCTGCGGTGTACATTTGTTACAAACTTCATCAAAATTGGTTCAGAAGAACATAAAACAATCTTTAAAAAAAATCTTATGTAATATTTAAACACGTTTTTAGTTCCACATTGTAACTGCTACGTTTTCAAATGATAAGATTTATTAGTTAAATAATAATATCATTATTAGTCATGCTTAGAAATTAAAATAAACAAATGATTATTTTCCTGTCTACGAGTACGATGGGGAAATAAAATGTTTGTCATTCTGTACAGTCAAGAAAACGATACATTTCGCCTTTACTACTGTGACAATAGGGTTCAGACTTCTGGTAAATATTTTCGTATTTGACCAATATTTAATTTTTTTTTTTTTGAGAAGGCAGGTCGCTATAGCCCTGACGTCACTGCGACCCATGAGGATCTATTGTGACTCCTTCGCACTAGAGAATCATCCCCAACCCAATACTGCTCATAAATTGAACGATATGGTTGGGGTTGGTGCCACGAATTTCCTCTGTGGATGAGTATTCGTGGCGACCAAGGTGCCTGTTCCTGCTCTGTAGTAGAGCAGGACAGTCGAGGAGAAGGTGAATAGGTGTTTCATCCTCCTCCTCACAGAATCCAATATAATATTATGCTAAAAATGTGCTTCCGTAGACCGTAATTAATTAAACCAAGTTTCGTAAAAATTGCACAACAAAAATTTAATTTAAATTTTTTAAATATTTATTTACTAATATGTTTGAATTAAAATATCTTAATATAATAAAAGAAAAAAAACGACGCCCGAACAGGGACTTGAACCCTGGACCCTTGGATTAAAAGTCCAATGCTCTACCGACTGAGCTATCCGGGCCTTGGAGAGCTGTGCGAAATTGTGAGTCAGCTACTTTTATGAGCTACTAGCTGTTACCCGCGACTCCGTCCGCGTAGACTTCAGCTTATAGCGCGCGGTAGTTACCGTTTCCATGTACAGACGACAGACAGACAGAAATACTTTCGCATTTATAATATTAGTATAGATTTTGATTGCACATAATATTTTGTTAGCAACGTACGTGCTGCATAGTACCTGAAATGCGGCGCGTACAGTGCGGACGAATGTGCGAGGTTTCACGTCAAGCCCCATAAGAGCACCGGTGATCGTGACAACAATAGAATACAATAGCATTTCCAAAAATCCCCGATCGAAGGATTAAATAATATTTTATGATGGCTGGTCAACACAAAAAATGATTGTATGTACAACAATTTAGATGCTATTGGTTGTTAAAAACACATTCCTTGTAATGTGTTGCAAGGAATAAGCTGCGGCTTAGCTCAGCTCTGGTGGAAACACAGCCTTAGGCTTGGCCTATTCATGCAAACCTTTCCATTGAAATTGTCACAGCTTTGATCTGCAACCAGTCACGTAACTATAGCCCTGCCAGGGCTGGCAAAATGCCATGGGGCAGGCACGGGCCCCCGCAACTCAAAAGGGCCCCGGCCCAAGTTTTATAGTATACATTGTTTTATTATTAATGTGCCGATTTTTACTGATGGGGCCCCATCAATTTGAAACGGGCCCCGGATGTTATAGTTGTGCCACTGCAAAGTCTGTGTAAAACCAAAGTCTAGTAACCGGACTCTAGTTGCTGGATAGATAGATATCCATTTACTCATATTTACATGTTCACAAAATATACTTTCCGGCTCATATAACTTGCAGAGGCGGCGCAAGGCGTGGGCGGTGTGGGCGATCGCCCCCGGGCTTGCAGTCCTAGGGGCCTCGCGACCCTTGGACCATGAGTTTTTTTAAGGTTTTACGAGTTGTGATACTCAAATATTCATAAATAAAAAGTTTTATACACAAGTAAATAAAACTTTGAGTACTTATCAAAAATTATTGCTCACAACAAATCCGTTCTTTAGCGCCATCCATCAGGGGGCCTCGCCAAATATATTTTAGGGGGCCTCGCAATGTATAATTATCATGCCCACATAAAATTTTGGTCTTGCCCCGCCACTGATAACATGAGCGTGATAAATGTGAAAATGAGATACCTACCAATATAACTAATATTTTGCAATGCAAAAGAGACAAGAATCTATAGGAATGTCTCTACAACTATACTTTAGAGTTTAGACTTCCTATGGGCCAGGCCATAACACTGCGTTGAGACGTCGTACCGCAAAAACAACCGTAGTATTTTTTTGCGATGCGACGCCGCAACGCAGTTTCGTGGCCTGGCCCTAAGTCAATCTTGAAATAAATTACATTACATTACTGCTTGCTAGTATAACAAATAATATTCACACATACCTCTTAAATATTCCTTGCAAATGTGCATTTGGTGGTGTAGCTATTTCTAAAATTAAATCATTCTTCTCATTGCGAATAAAAGGACCACCGTAAATGAACTCTGGCGTAGTTGATTTACAATCTTGATGGCATTCTGTAGACTGTTTATCCTCACTCATTTTTATCACAGAAATTTTGAATAATTTAAATTATTTTATTGATATTTTTTTCAACTATTTCTTGTTGTGAGTTGTGACTTGTGACTGCGGTTTTTACTTTTTATACAAAATTTTGACGTGTGCTGTCATGTTGGAAATAACAATTCACAGCTGATTTTGACAACTTGTTTTTTTTTGTTTGGTTATGGGTCAAAACACTCTCGTCTGAATGCCTACTCACATTTTAGGTAGGTACCCACTACCTATTATTATCTAGTAAATTCTAGTAAGTAGTAAGATAATATTTAAAAGAACAAGAAAACATAATATCTATATCAAAGTTTACTACCCAATCTGTTTCTTAACACGTTCGCGGACACTTGGCCCGATTATTTAATGTCACTTTGACACTTCCTTTTTGTATGAAATGCTTTAGCCGCTCCGTCACTAGCAGAAGTTACCAAGTATTCAAATACGATCACCCTGGCTATAGCATTCGCCTGCTATAGACGTTCTGTCATTAGTGATGGTCATAAAACATACAGAATTTGGACGTGCCGGTTATACCCTGCGCCTGCTTTAGCCGTTATGTCACTGACAATACTCAATATGTATACATATAGGCCGCACCTGCTATAGCCTGCGCCTGCTTTAGCCGTTCTGTCACTGACAATACTCAATATGTGTACATATATGCCGCACCGGCTATAGCCTGCGCCTGCTTTAGCCGTTATGTCACTGACAATACTCAATATGTATACATATAGGCCGCACCGGCTATAACCTGCGCCTGCTTTAGCCGTTCCGTCACTGACAATACTCAATATGTATACATATTGGACACACTAACTATAGCCTTCGCCTGTATTACATATCCTGGCGATGACAATTTAGTCTATAAATATACAAATAGGACACAAAGGCTGTAATCAATGTAGATACTACCCGTTCTTTCAGTGATAATGATCAGCAAGACCATTAAGACTGGACTATGTAGACGTACGTCGTATACTGAGCCTCACTTAACAAAAAACTGTACAAAATATAGTCATAAAGAATATAAGTCACCTTACTAAACATTTTACTGGGGTAACTACTAGGAATTAAAACACCAGGTCATCAACAAATATAATTTAATAAGTAAGTTCAGTTTTTGATTTTAAAAGTGTGTCAGTATCCATGTCATCAGTGTCATAGTTTTTGGGTTGATAAATTTTAAAATTTAGGATGTAGCCATCACTAGTAGTTAGAATATTAAATTTCACTCCATATTTAGCTTTTTTCGATTTAATATACTGTCTGAATGACAAACGTCCACGAAACAACATCATAGATTCATCTAGAGATAGCTGTCGTTGCGGCTTATACAGGCTCTGAAAAATAGCTATCATTTGATTGGCAAAACCTAAGACTTTGTTTATACCTTTGGCATTCCCTTCATAAACACATAAGCACCTCAACAATTGTTCGAATCTTCTTCCTGTCATACTATAAGTAAAGATGGGGTGGTAATATAGAGGATCAGTGAATGTGAAGAGTTTTCGAATATTGGGTGTTTCTACATGGGACTGTAAAATACATAATCCAAGAAATCGCTGCATTTCCTCCACCGTAGTCGGTTTAAAAGATTTTTTGCGACTGCCTCTAGTGCGTGGTCTGTTGACATTGCATAATGCAGCACCGTAGAAATTAGTCCGCTCTACGAGTTGCTCAATCACTGTCGGAGGAAAGAATCTATTAAATACAGTACCCGGCGATAAATATTGCACATCGACCTTTGGAAGGTGACAGTCGGCTAATTTCGGTTTTGTAGAGCGTTATCTCTTACGCACGAAATACAAAAAGTCCGGTATATATTAGGAGCTGTTAAAACAATTATGGTTTGCTCCTTTTGACAATTTTATTATTCTTTGTATAAAATACACCAAATTTTCTATAAGTTATGGCTTTAGGTTCGGGTAAAATAAAATAAAAAAGGGTGTTCAAATTATGTTTACGTATTTAAAATTTGTTTGGAAAATTACAGCTGTAGCAAATTTAGGGGTGTTAACAACTCTAGATATATATTTTGAACTGGACGCGACTGCACTCTATTGAATTTGAACAACGACTGACATAATGTCAAATAGGCGTGTGCTACAAAGATAACGCTCTATGAAACCGAAATTAGCCGAATGTCTCTTTCCAAAGGTCGATGTGCAATATTTATTGCCGGGTACTGTATGTCTATTGAAGATATATTTGCATTAATGGAAAATTGAGGTCCAACAGTGCTGTCATCAAACTCAAATTCTGTGATAGGAGCGGTCGATGTTTGCCATTCTTCGTCTATGATTGGTGGTGACATTGGACGTTGATTATTATGGGCTGTGGGTGCGTCTAAAGTTGATAATGCAGATAGTGGTTGCTGATCAGTGTTCTCTGCATTTAAAATAGGTGGTAATATAGGTTGCTGTTGACCGTTAGCGCTTTGCGAGTTCGATTCATCATTTTCACTGTCCATCTCCTGCAAAAGCGACATCGATTCAATTGATCTTGGTGGAATTGTATCAGAATCATACGAACGTAAGTTATTCAAATGTATCTCTGACTGGATTGCATAATTTTGAGCATTCTGCGGGCTGGCTGAAGTTGAAACAGACTCAGTCGTAGCAGGAACATGGATATGGACACCTAAATCTTTTAAAGTAATTGGAGATTCAACAGAAGGCACTTGTGAATTTTGTATATTTTGTGTACTAGCTCGGGAGGAAACAGCAGTTAAATTAACTAACGAGAAAACCGAAGCAGGAACATGGACGTGGACACTTAAGGTAGTTGGAGTATCGACTGAAAGCACTTGTTCGTGCCTAACACGTTTACGCTTCACGTTATCACCGTCTTCTTCAGAGTCAGACACGTGAGTTGTTGATGACCCGCTATCTACATCAGGTACGTAATTAATATCTGAGCCATAGTCACCATCGCAATCGTTGTACGGATCCTCTTCTGACTCTTCTTTTTCGCTTTCGCTTGATGTTTCTGGTTGTTCTGAGTCTGAATGACTAGACAGTTCGGCTGAGCTCGCGTCATTGATATAGTTTCATTATTTTTTCGTTCTCCCGCTCATATGGATCAAGGAATTTTTTTGAGCCTTTTCGAGACATCTAAAAAGAAGACAATGTACTCAGTATAAGTGTATTTCATTTCGGAGGCTAAATTATAAACCTTAGGTTGGTAATATGTACTACCCTCAGAAAAGATAACATGTTATTCTTTTAGTCTGAAGTATTACCAACGTAAAATTTGGTAATACATAGAAAATTACATGCTAACATTGAAAAACAACATTAGTTATTAAAGACATAAGTATTATGTGAAGTATTATCATTAAAAAAATAAATAAAAACCGAAATATATACTCAATACTTACGTCGATTAAAATCCGCGCGCAAAAACACCGTGTCACTTCCACTAAACTGGGCACTCGCCGGCCAACTGAACAAATTGTCATACGATCGCCGCTGCTATAACAGGTGTGTCAGTGTGAGTGCGCAAACAAATGTTCCTATTAGTATCACATTTGTATGTGTAAAAATACGTGTTATGTGACACCTAGGATATTGAAAATCTCAATTTGGGGGCACTTGATAATGAAATGTATGGTAGTAGTATGAGAATTCGACTGCTAAAGCATGTGTGTCTCTAGAGAGCAGAAAAATAACGACGGGTATAGCAGTCGCGTCATTCTACACATATCACTGATGAATGCCATAGCCGGCGTGTCCGCGAACGTGTTAATGTGCTCAAATATGGCTCAAATATATTTCGGCATGATATAACAAACAATGAGTAAAATACTTGTAGTCAGTACTCAGTTACAAGTTATAACTTATACAGAGCGGTTAGAATGCAAATGGTAGGTACTAAAATGACATTCAAATTATCGTAAAAGCCAATACAAATAATAACAATTGATGAGCTTATTACAAACAAAAATGAAAATTAAACTTACTTACATGCCATACACTCCACACATATGGACATTTTTCGGCGTAACTATTCTCATAACAGGGAGACTAGTATCGATAGGCCAGTCGTAGGCCGGCATTTTATTAAATAGCTAGAGCCTAGACCACACAATAACTTGACTGAAAGCAAAACACGTGTGAGAGATTTCGCGCGTTGCGTCGAAAATAAATGCGTCCGTGAAACTATAAATAAATTTGGCCCGTTTCTATTGAAAACTTTTGTTATATTGACAGTACGTGGAAAATACTTCTGCACGAATTGTTAGACTGTCCTGTTAGGCGTTAGCGTAAACTAATTTTCAGACTACAGTAATGGTGACAGAATAATAAATTATTACATAGTTAGCGACCCGCCCCGCGGCGTCGCACGGGTTTAAAATATATAGCCACTGAAAATATGAATTAAATCGATAGCCTATATGGATCCTTCACGTGGTCTACTTCTTATCTGTACCAAATAACAAAAAAATAGACTTCCTCAATAAATGGGCTATCTAAGACTGAAATATTTTTTCAAATCGGACCCCGGCAAAATAACGTTAAGTCCACGTGATAGTCGTTAAATTTTTTTCACTTTAAAATCGTTAATTTTGAAGAATGTTATTGTTTAACCCTAAAAAATTTCTGTTGCGGCCCGCGACACCAATACCAAAACATGTTTGTGGCCCGCATGAAAAAAAGGTTGGGGACCACTGGATTAAATAGAACAAAGGGACACGAGGGAAAAGCGACTTTGTTTTATAATAAGTATAGACTAGATGACGGCCGCAAATTCGTTGCGCCAAAAATCGTTTATCGCGCTGGAACCGTAGGTATATTTTTCCGGGACAAAAAGTATCCCATGTCCTTTCCTGGGACCCAAAGTATCTCCATGCCAAGTTTCAGCAAAACAGACATACAGACAGACACTTTCACAAATTTTATAATATTAGTATGGATAGTATGGAAGTATGGATTTGATATTATAAATGCGAAAGTGTATTGTCGGTCGGTCTGTCTGTTACCTCATGCAACTGTTCAACCGATTTTAGACGAAGTTTGGTTCATAGAAAATTGAGAAAGGGTGGGAAAGGGCATAGTATTTTATGGAAAAATGTACGTTTGCCGCGCTGGAAACGAATTTCTGAGTTTAAATTTAAAAAAAAGTGATTAAAACACAATACTGCATTAAAACATAATAATATATTATTATGGCTTCAAAAACATTATAAAATATCGTACACAGTGTACTAACATAAAATTTTAAAATTCGAACATAACATAAAATTCTCATAAAATCAAAAATCATAGACTTAAGAGAAAATAGAAATGGCATTACAGGAAAAAGGCACTTTTTTTCAAACTCTTTTTTTCATCTCTTAAACCTAAGATCTCTAAAACGCAATCACAATATCAGTCTTAAAATCGAGGCATCAAATTCATAACTCTAAATTCATACTTTTTCAACAAATTCTTACAGATACATATTCCTTCTCGCTAATAAAGAAATTATATTTTACGCAGCACATAACTCTTTCAGGTTCGCGGTCTTTATCTGGCGTGTGATTTTTCTAATATGCCAGACAAAGGAAGCAACTTTTCTACAGTCATTCGCTGTGGAAATATTTTATTAGTAAGAAGGATTGTGTATTTCTGTCAACTAATAACATTTTTATAGCACCTTCATTTTTTTAACTTTACATTTTTAAAGGTCATGTCATATGGACCTGCCATCATAAAATAATTGGTAAATAATTGTAAATGAAGGAACTATAAATAATAAGAACTGTACTTATAATAGAGGCGGTTATTTTTTCGTACTAAAAAGTTAAAACATGATAGATAACAAAACATTACAAATTAAATCATATTCCTTTTGTGGTACCTAACTTATCTGACAAAAAAAAATCAACACTTCTTATAATTACTAAGTACACCATTTAAAACTTTTCAAATAAAATTATGAACTGGGTACATCAGTCATAATGGAAACAACTTTCTTAAAAATAAGTACAAATAAAAAATTGGAATTGTAGGTAACACCTAAAATATTCAAAAAGTCACAGATAAAAATACAAGAACATGCATAAAATAATCAAAAACATCCATAATATTTTCAGTCAAATAGTAACACAATTAAAAAATCCTTATTAAAATAATCATGATATTGTTTGGTCAAGTCTTAAAATTAGTCAATAAAATTCTAAAGTGTACTTACATATTGTTAGCTTTAGGGCAGTCTTAGTCAATATAGCGAGGAAAAAAAACAAAATAATATTATGATCATTTTATAAATCCTACATAATATTATAGTCAAATAATGGGGGCTACCGCGTGTGAATTTTCCGCTAGAGGCGCTAGTGTCTCGCGAGGTCAAAACACTCCAAACACGTCTATTTTGTACTAGTTTTTTGCGGTATTCGTGGCAAAAATTATTATTTATCCAAATCTGTCCCGTCGTGTTTGGAAACGTTAGAAAAATAAATAAATGGGATTCTAGGTTATTATACCTCGGACCTTGGTCGACAGTTGCGCCACCTAGTGAGCGAAAAAACGGTAGCTCCCATTGTTTTAATCAAGTTTAAAATCTTCGAATTCTTAACTTTTAGAGGACCATGATCTGAAGTTTTTTTTAATTATATATTTTCTAAAATCTAAATATTATCACCTACGATTGTTATTAGTCAATTTTTGTCAGAAATAAAATAAATGTTAAAAATAAAAATTTCAAAATAAGTTTAAAAAGATCTCGGAAACATAGCTATTGAAGTTTGTAATACACGATTATTTAGTATTTTTTTTAAATATTTTTACTAAATTTGTATTAAGGATACCTTTACTTAATATAATTTCAATAGGACCAGACCATTTTGTAGTGGATATTATACGAATATTAAATCATTCTTACTTTAAAACGAAGTATGGATAAGTTTTTTTTATATTTCAGAAGTATTTTCGGCGATTTCTGTCAGAAATAACATTAATGTACGTTTACAGTTAAAAATAAAATTTCAAAATAAGTTTAAAAAGATCTACATAGCTATTGAAGTTTGTAATACACGATTATTTAGTTTTTTTTATTATATTTTTACTACATTTGTATTAATGATACCTTTAATTAATATAATTTTAATAGGACCAGACCATTTTGTAGTAGATATTATGCGAATATTAAATCATTCTTACTTTAAAACGAAGTATGGATAAGTTTTTTTTATTTCAGAAGTATTTTCGGTTTTTTATAATGCACATTTTTACTATAAGTATAATATTTGTATAATATTTTTTAAGCACATTTTAATAAGTTTTAAATTCTGAACATCACATAAAAAGTGTAACCATAATATTGTTTTATCACTACATATTAATTTATATTTCTCATAAAGTCAACAAATTATTCTGCTTGAAATCTTATGACATAATTTTTAATTTACCAAATAAAAGTTGTTGTATCAAAGATCAATAAAACAGTTTCAAATATTGTGCAACTAAAAAATATTTTAAAATCGCGAAAGGGGCGCCATGGCCCACGACAGAATATAAAACATACATAATATTATGACACGTTGCGATTGTAAAAAAAATAATGCTAAAATCAATAAAACACAATATGCGTTTAGTCAAAGAGTATAAAGTGATGAAAGATGATAATAGTCAATTTAAAACACGATTTATAAGTTTTTCTTGGTCAAAATTTATAAAAACAGCGCCCCTAACGGACGAATATTGTACTATTTTTATCAAGCCAATATTACTGTCTATCTAAATTCTAATCTATATTGTCATAATTGCTTATTTTGCCTCAAGCTTGAAATGAGTCATGAGTAAGTACTCATGAAAAAAATGACACAATAAACACAATATACCGAAATAAAATAATAAAATCAGATTGATATTTGTTTAACATAAAATAGACGAAAAATATTTTATGCTAAACAAAATTTTACTGCTATATACATAGAAGCAACATAATGGAAGGAGGAAATTGATTCCTAGGCAGTTGACGGATCTATATCACTAATTGGTCAGCTTATGCCTTATGCCAATTGAATATTAGTTGTGATTGGTTGGATGGGTTTGACTTAACGCAACCAAATTACTTAGGTCCGCTATCTGCCTGGGAATCAACTTCTCTGATAGTACTTATAAATTAGACATAATATTAAAGAAATTGCTTTACATTCTGGCAACTGGACCAGTGTACCTTTTCTTACCATTGCTTTTAATGGGTGTACTCTTGAGTTTGACGGTTGTGGACACCAGTGGTTTACCATTGTTGTTGCTCCTTAGGACTGGGCAGTATGTGCTGGAAAAATTAAAAAATACCATGAGACGATAAAAATAATATTTTTACTATACATGTATCTAGCAAAGAGAAACAAAATGTAATTTTTGCGCAACTATTTGCTTCTCGAGATAGGTTAATAGTAGTGCAAAAAATAAGAATCTATCGAGACTTTGCACAGGTACCTCTAAAAACCTTCCTATTGAAATACATTATGGCTATAAGTAACATCCACAAAATAAGATCTAAGCAAAATGGGTAGGAAGTTATGCAATACTTACATGGTATGTGCATCGTCTCCTGATGTTCCACAATACTGGCATCTATGTGACCTCAGTATCGGGCAGCTAACTATATATCTATCCCCCACCTTCTTCTTTACAACATGGTCCTGATAAACCGCTGGGCGCTCTCCATTCTTACGGCAGAACGTGCATATTTGTGCACCAAATTGTGGCTTTGACTGCGGTACTCTGAAGTTATATGGCGAAGTGTAGTTTGAATGCATGCTACTATAGTTTGAATTTACGGACGGCGGTCGTTGGAAAGAGGGTGTTGGTGATTTTGTTGGTATAAGCTCTTCGGTTTTTGGGAATAGCTCGTAGCTTTTTGGTTGGCTGCTGGGCGGAGTCCAGTCAATGAAAGGATCCCTCTTATCTTGAGCTGCTCCCAGAATCTTACGACCAACAATTGGTCTGCTATAAGATTTTGGTGATTGATACATTCGTAAGGATTGTGGAGATTCATACATCATCTGTGACGACCGTGATTCATAAATCGGTGATGATCGAAAAGGTTGTGGTGATGTTGTGAACATTAAATTTCTTTCCAATGGGGATTCCCAAATATCGTTCAAAGATGAGATTGTTGGGTTCGGTGATGGGGTGATTCTTGATCTCCTGGTCATACCGGGGTATTGAAATGGTAAGTCAATGTAGTTCTCTGGTGATATGGAGTCCGTGGAGCTGGAGGAACGATTGGCTATTGGTGATTGAAAGTATGAGTACTGAGGTACGGGATCTGAAACAGATAATAATAATATTAAAACCCTCTTACTATATAATATAAAACTCTCTTACGGCCATTCCCAATATTCAATCTATCTCTGGTTTAACACATGACCAATCGCAACTAACATTGAATTGACATAAAATATAATGAGAGCTATTCCTATCTCTAGTAGGGCAAAACCAGAGATAGATCAAATATTGGGAACGGTTGTTACTAAATAATAGCCATCTTCGCACTATACTGAGATATATTATTTATGTTTTGATACATTAGAAAAGTGACTTGACACACAAGAACAAAAGTGTAAACATCTGTCATTTATTCAGTGACTTACTGGTCTATCTACATTTTTCTTAGGTCTATGAACTGTGTACTAGCTAACTTTTACATTTTATCAAAAAAAACTCTTTGATAATCTTTATTTTGAAATGACTATTACTGACTATCTATATTCATCATAACTCTGTGTAGATGACCTTTATACAGAAAAACTCTCTCATCTCAGCTAATTAATATGTTGTTGCTATTTTTTTTACAGCCATAAAAAGTTCACAAAAAGTTTCTAATACTTTATAGTATCTACTATCTTCCTCAAAACAAGTTGGCTTGAGAACACCATAATATGAAAACCTAAAACTTTTTGCATAGCAACAGAACTACTATAATATTGTAAAAACTAAAATCCTTAGTTGCTTAGTTTACCAATACCTTTACTAGATTTGTCACTAGATTTAGAATACTAGATTTAGAACCAGGAATATGCTTAGTGCTGACATATTGGGCTAATTATTGAGCTAGGACTCAATAATATGAGATAAAAAATATTTTACTTACCATTATCGATGGAATGTGAAAAAAATCTATTCATTTCATTACTCTCAAATAAATTCTTCGATGGAAACATGATTCTGGAACATAACACAGTTTCTGTTAAAAAAATAAGTTAAGTTCTTACTTCTTTCAAGTGAATAAAAAGTTTACTTTATTATTTACAATTTTTACTACGAAATATAACACCCCCGTATGCCCCTGCAAAAAATGACAATCGCGATTTGTTGAAAAAATTATGAATGAATCAAATTGAGATTCTTTTAAAATTCTGCTTTATTATTCATGGAGAACCGTTATGTTATATTAATTGGTTAATTAATATAATAATTTTAGAAATACAATAGCGTTTACTTTAAAGGATGAAACTACAAACTTTTTTGGAAAAAATTATCGTACAGAATGTCTTGTAGGTAGGTACCTATCTATTAGTTTATATTAGCTTGCTCCATATATTAATCTGTGGTTTATATGCAACCACATACATAATAAAACTGTAGTTTTCAGGGAAAACCTAGGATTTTTAGCATTGTTAGCACGATGGTTGTACAGTTATAAGATAAGTACCTACAGTCACAACTAAAATCTACGACTCTCCAATATAGAAAAGTTATGTAGGTAGGTATACATAATGCGAAGAAAAAAAAACTTAATTATTTTTTACAGAGCGTAATTCGTAGTAAGTATACATACCTACTTAGATATTTAGATTATTTTTAAAATTTTAACTTCGCATCAGAATCTAGAAAATAGATAATACATTCCAGAACTTAAGGCTTAGATTAAGACCTAGGTCTTATATCCTTGCAGCCAGAAAAATACTATGATACATATTAATATTAAAAATATATTTAATAATTACCTTGCGATTTGCGCACAACTACGAAGTTTAACAGAAAGTAACTCGACACTGTTCACTCATCGAAGTCTGATCGGCGAATGAAAAATTTTTCAAAACAAAACCGCCCTTTCGGCGAGGTCAAAGGTGCCGACTGTCGACTGCCGACACACCCATCAGGCTCAGTTGTTACGATAAACCTTGGGTCATAAGTTCGGTTCCGATCAGAAAATATTTTTTTAAATATTCCCTTTTTGTACTGATATTTTATGTAATGCATTGAATTGTTTTGAAAACATTTATAAACGTTCATAGTGGTTAGTCTAATTGCCTAAATATTGAAGTACAATTTCTAAAAAAATCTCCTAGTACTTGCAGATGCAAGAAGGCAAATTAAATAACTTATTGCATGTATTGCAATTTAGGTCACTCAAATATCGTATTTGATAATTAATATTTATTTTATAGAAAGTAATGATACTTTTCTGTCGGCTTTGATTTCCCTTTGAAGAATGCCGCTCCACTCGCGCTTGGATTTTCTAGCTATTCGACGCCAGATGGCGCTTTATCATAAGTTTAAAAGTCAATTGAGCAATTAATTTCTTTTCTTGATATTTAAATAATACAAATGTCTTTAAAACTAATCCGCTATTTAAAATAACTTGTACCAAAATTAATTTCTATTGAATTTTATGAATAAAATATGAATAAGATAGGTAAAGAGTTTTTGGAATTATTATGAAAAAACGTGCATCGCATTCGCAGTTACTTATTAGAATCACAGATGGCGCTTAGTACCTGAAACTGTTTTGCCCTATGATATAGTAACCCTAGTTTTACCAAGAGTTGTAGGTCAAAACCAATAGGTGTCGTTGCACGTCACATTTATCGGAAAATATTGCCATTTGCCAACGTCGTTTCGGTCGCGATTACTTTCGAGTTTCGGCACAGAATGTACCAATTAAGTACATACTTTCGTAGGTAAGTATCTATCTGATCTTCTACCTCTCGATCAGTGGCGTAACTACAGAGTGACAGGGCTGGCAAAATTCCACGGACCCCAGACCCAAAAGGGCCCCGAGTCCCGACGCGACGGTTCTCCTATATTGAGTTCTTAAAAGTAGCAGCGCTGAAAGAGTAAGTTTTTTTTTCACCTTTGTATGAAAAACATCATGAGGTGGGGGCGTTTGCTCTTTGCTCATACAAGTCACAAAAAGCAATGCTCTTTCAACGCGGCTACTTTCACAGTTAACTCTATACAAGTGCTACACACCTTAAAGCAGTATTTCCCAAAGTGGGCGATAATGCCCCCTTGTGGGCGCTGAAGGTCTGGGTGTTGGACCCAGAAAAAATTAGGGGCGTTGTGTAGAAGCTTGGGGGGTGATTTATTTCATCTGGTTGCATTTTGAAATGAAACAATGGGGGCGCTGTAACATAATATTTTGTTCACAAAGTGGGCGGTAGATAAAATAAGTTTGGGAACCCCTGCCTTAAAAGTTTTATCACAGTTTTGTTACACTTGTATAAATCCGGCACCGCACTGCCCATTATAATCCACTAGATCAGTGGTTCTTAACCGTAGGTCCACCTAATCCTTCGATCGTGGATTCTTGGAAATCTATTGTTATTCTATTGTGTCTCGCTCACCGGTGAGCTTATGGGGCTTGGCCCGCTTCGGTTAATTAAAATACAGTGACATAGTATGTACTACGTAGTACTTACGACTTACCTCAGTGTTAAAATCTGTTAATTTAAGATTTTTGTCCAAAAAAAAAACTTTCATTAACATTTTATACGGCTGAAGGCGAGCCGCAGCCCAGGTGTTTTTAGTGAGTAGGAGTCTTACATACCCCCGGGGAACCCAACCCGGGGCCCCCGTGATGGGTTTCCCCTGCGTTAAAAAAAAAAAAAAGATTTTTGTCAAATAAAAAATGAGTGCTAATTATAAAGTTGTCCTTGTTTTCTTTATCAAAAAACCCTTAGTTTAGTTAAACCAACCGGGTGGTCCCAGGCTAGACCATGGGCGCCGGCAGAAATAATTTCCAAAGGGTGGAGATTTTAGTTTTCTTTTTTTTTTCTTTTTACTCTTTACAAACAATAGTGACTGTCTAATAACGTCATCAGAATATGATAAATATTTTAGAGCCGAAACATTACGAACTATCTTTGTACGGCTTCCAACATACTGCTTTTTATTTCAATAATTTCTGTTGATCCCGAGATTCCCAAGGCGCCCATGGGCTAGACAAACATATGGTAAAATGGTCCCTCATGACATGATTAAAGGGTTAAGAACCACTAGATGGCGCACGCAACGGAGTTGCGCCAAAATTCGTTTATATGCATGGGAACCGTACACGGTACATATTTCCGGGATTAAAACGTATCCTATCACCTATGTCCTTTCCCGGGACTCAATGTATCTCCATGCCCAGCAAAATCGGTTCAGCGGTTTAGGCGTGTAGAGGTAACAGACAGATAGAAAGACACATTTTCGCATTTATAATATTAGTATGGAAGTATTCTGTATTTTCCGTAACCACTGAGCCTGTTCGAATTCGTCAATGATGTAGGTTGATCAACGTGTTGCGGTAGGTTCTAACTTCTATCGTACCCGCAATGAGTGGATCACCATGGGGTGTTAGTGGGTAGATTACGCAGGAGTCCCACTGAGACCCACATAACCCGGCCGATATCCCCAGTTTGCCGGAAAGAGAAAACATTTCCCCATGTGAATTATTATTATTTTTAACAAAAAATTAAAACCGACTTCCAAGGTAGAAACAATATTAACCTTTTTCCGAATTCGGCTAAACCCCAACTATTTCTGTACTCAATCTTCATTATTTTGAAGTCGGTACCAGATAGCTGAATCTTCCATAGATATAGAATATACTGGAATCTTCAGTCCTCTGACAGAATATTTGAAACTTTTGGAACTGGCACCGACTTCAAAATTATGAAGATTGAGTACTTACAGAAATAGTTGAGGTTTAGCCGAATTCGGAAAAAGGCACTATTAGATAGCAAAAATTATTTAATACTTTTTAGTTCATATTAATGTTAATATTGTTTCTACCTTGGAAGTCGGTTTTAATTTTTTGTTAAAAATAATAATAATTTCACTCTTTTTAGTTACACTAGTAGGTAAACCTTCGCGTATATTTTACGTATCTTATTACAATTTGTTAAGAGTCACAGTTCACACTCACAAAATAATATATTATTAGTGAAGTGAACATATTGTGCTAAGTAATTTAACAATTTTAATACTTCAAACCCCAAGCGGTCACCGGCGATTGCGATAACAATAGAAAGGCTATTGTGTCTCGTTTTTCCACGATCGAAGGATCTATCAGATAAAAAATTGTATAAACTTGCATAGGATGTAGCGTAGCTACTCATCTAATATATAAAATTCTCGTGTCACAGTTTTCGTTGCCATACCTACTCCTCGGAAACGGCTTGACCGATTCTCATGAAATTATGTGAGCATATTGTGAGGATATTGATCTGAGAATCGGCCAACATCTATTTTTCATACCAAAAATTATTAATATGGCAAAACAACGTTTGCCGGGACAGCTAGTAACATAATATAATATTATCATAATTATTGACAGCTGTTCTTGTAATCAAGAATTCAATTTCAAATCCATTCAAATCGATACTTAGTGCGCTATCTATCGATTAATAAGTATAACTAATTAAAAAGACACTTATTGACTTTGTTTTGTTTAAATGCTCTTTTTATTAAAATAACTTTATTTTAATTCTATATTTTGTCTATTAAAATTTTATAAAGTAGTTAGTAAAGTATTCGATCTGTATATAAAGTAGTAAAGTATATTCGATCTGTTGTCTTCCGCCACGCGCCGCGCGGCGGCGCCGCGATACCGTCGCCTCCGCGGCGCTGACCGCCGTGTATATTTAAACAAAGTGTTGTTATACAGTATAAAATTATTATTATTATTAGTATATCCACACCTATGCCTTATACTATTATCTATTCTGTGCCATGAGACATTGGTGACCTTAACACGACGTGGTAATGATGAAGACGATGATGATGATGATGATGATGATGATTATGATGATGAATATGAGTTGCATAGTAGCATATGCTTTCTGTTCTTAAAACAACGCCGAAACTCCCAAACGTGTATCTATAAGGAGTCAGGAGTTCTCTCAGCATCTTCGAAACCATGGTATACCTTGACCCAATATTTGACTTTTTGGTAGCATATTCTTAGTACACTTCACATAAAATCAAAATCACCATATGTTTCCATATAAATTTCGAGAAGTTCCCTCGATTACTCCTGGATCCCATCATCAGGTCACCACTTTTGTGAACATGGTACCAAATTGGAGTAAAACCAAATACAACAATGCAAAAATTTCAAAATCGGTTCACAAACGGCGGAGTAATCGTTGAACATACAAAAATAAAAAAAAAATAAAAAAAAATATCCACAGCCGAACATATAACCTCCTCGGTTTTTGGAAGTCGGTTAAAAAAAATATGTTGATCAACGTGCCTGGATCCAAAACGTCTTTCGTCACATTTCCGTGTTAGATACTCACATAATAAATCTGATGGTGCATGGGAAGACACAGTTTTGAAATCCAATCTATTGTTTAGGAAAATGGTCGATGGTCTTTGGATGGAAATGGTCTACCTGCCTAACTGTAGGTAGATGCTTATTGCTTTCATAAAATTAGACATGCTGCGATATGAAAGTAAATATTTAACTCCCCAAAAAAGAGGGGTACTTACTTAAGTTTGGCGCTTATATGTCTGTACATAGTCAGTTCGTGGCATCGTAGGCCGTAGCGTAGCATGCAAACGGGTGGACCGTTTTTGATCTACTTATTAGGGTTCCGTACCCAAAGGGTAAAAAGGGGACCCTATTACTAAGACTTCGATATCTGTCCGTCTGTCCGGATATAATAAAATTAACATAAAGTAATTTAGATTTAAGGGGGCTCCTATACAAAAAAAAACACAGAATTTTTGGCCTATTTTTGCTCTATAACGCGAACGGTACCGGGTACGGAACGCTACGTGCGCGAGTCCGACTCGCACTTGGCCGATTATTTGTTACTACGGAACCCTAAAACTGCACTAGCCCACAACGGGTCATCTATTACAAAATGTTATCTGCACATCTGGGAACATAAACACTACTCTTGGTTAATATGCAAATTCTGTGTGAAACTACCTTAAGTTACTTTCTGTGGATGAAGTAACTTGTTATACAACTCTGTTGGCCGTTGCGCCAAAATTCGCCAATGGCGCGGGAACCGCACATTTTTCCGGGATAAAAAGCACATGGTCACCATAAAAACGGTTTCTTTCTACGGAATAATAGACAAAGTGACAGTTAGACAAGACAAAGTGACAGACAATGGTAATCTGCCAATCTGTCAGTAAGTCGATTCCTTCCCATATCTACTGTTGTTATGCTAGCACTGCTGGGACTCAAAGTATCTCTTTATTTTGGGATTCCGTTAAAAGTTTAATCTTTCAAAAGGGTTCCGCCATTCAAAAAAGTTTGAGAGCCGCTGCAGATGGCTGCAGTAGATACTTACGTATAAGGGTTCGTCCACATTTGTATCATTTGCGCGATCAGATGTCCGTCGCGTATCATCGAAGCGTATCAAAATGATACGCGTATCATGATACGCCCTGATCGCTATTAACCGCGTATCTGATACGTGAAGTATCAAATACACGCATGATTAGGGATTGCAATCCCGCACCTTTTTCAATCCCGCGGGATTGATTTGCGGGACCGGCCAATCCCGCGGGATCCCGCATGTCTGAATTTATGTTATAAAATTGATTAAACTGAAACTATAGCTTTATGTTTTATTGAAAATCATCTTTACTAATAGAAAATGTCTCATATTATGGCATTGTTATTTTGTTACAAAATATTTGTTTTGTAACAAAATAACAATGAAATCATATATGATCACTCTAGTCTTATTAGACCTTAAAATTAAAATGCTTTGAATGCCTCAGCAGACAGCAATCTTGAAGTCAACATTATGGCTCCGCATTGATTGCGACGACCACCCTCGCGTTTTTGGGTGCCTACGAGTATATTATGATGATCCCATTGTAGTGACGCCGAGACGGACTGACTCTTTGAACACCTGCAAGCAGCTTCAGATTTAGTGCAGCAGCTGATCCCATCCGCAGAGATCATAATACTTGGCGACTTTAACGCCCGCACCGCCGACTGGCTCAATTCCAGTAAAACTGATCATGCGGGAAGATCCGTCTGCGACTTTGCTCTTGTGAACGACTTGGTTGCTACGCCTTCGCGAATCCCAGATGTAGACGGTCAGAATCCTTCCCTGTTGGACCTTCTGCTGACTTAAAATCCTGATGGCTACCAAGCACCCATGACCGCACCACTTGGTTCATCGGATCATTGCCTTGCCACTTAGACGGCATTGCGACAGCGTGCTGTTAAATACCGTCATGTGTGGCTCTACAAGTTAACAGACTGGGATGGTGTGCGGTCGTTTTTTGCATCATCTCCTTGGGGGCACTTGTGCTTCTCGCCGGATGATCCCGACAACACTGCTAACTCCGTTGCCAATGTGGTGATGCAAGGGATGAAGCTTTTCATTCCGTCCTCTGTAGTGCCAACTTGCGGCAGATTTCGTCCCTGGTTTGGTTCATCCTCCAGAAAAGCTTCTCGTCGGAAAAAGAAGGCTTATATGATAATATATAAAATGAAATACTCAAGAAAGAGTTCACTCGGACAAAGAATTGGTGAGAGACTCGAGCACCTCCCTTCGAGAACCCGTGCATTCTGGTCTCTGGCCAAAGCTATTGAAGGGAATTTCTGCAAGCCAACCCTACCATACCTACACGTCAAAAATGGATCGTTGTCTATGACGCAAAAGACAAAGCCGATCTTCTGGGTAAGTTCTTTGCGTCAAGCTTGACCCGAGATAACGGGGAACAGAAACCGCCGACCAAACCGCGATGCACGAGCGTCATGTCGGATATTTGGTTTCATCAGCGCTCAGTGCAAAAAGCCCTTGATATCCAATTAAAGTCGAATGGGCCTGACGGAATTCCTCCTATTGTATTAAAAAAAGTGTGCTCCAGAGTTGGCTCTGATCTTAACGCGTCTTTTTCTGCTCTTCTGTTCTACTGGCATTGTACGCGCGTCGCGCACAAACACGTTATGCAGTGATTTAATAAAAGAAAAAATATTTTGTAGTACGCGTGGTAACTCAAATATAATCTTCCATACCTATGGATGATTAATCAATCAAGAACAAATCAAGAAAGACGAATAGCATGTCTGATATTATTCATGACACGAATTTCGCGTCATGGTCTTTTTGTGATTGCCAGAACGCGTCGTGGCTGTTTTACCGTGACCACAACGCGTTGTGGGCTATTTTCCTCTCACTGAGCGTTTTCGGTTTTTGAGCGTAACATATTATATAATACTAGCGACCCGCCCCGGCGTCGCACGGGTATAAAATGTATAGCCATTGAAAAAATGATTTAAATCGATAGCCTATGATCCTTCACGTGGTCTACTTCTTATCTGTGCCAAATAACATAAAAATTTCTCCAGTAGTTCGCGAGATAAGCCCTTTCAAATAATTTCCCCCGTTTTTTTCCACATTCTCCTATTAGTCTTAGCATGATAAAATATAGTCATATAGCATTCCTCAATAAATGGGATATCTAACACTGAAATAATTTTTCAATTCGGACCAGAAGTTCCTGAGATTAGGGCTTTCAAGTTAGCCCTTTCAAATAATTTTACCCGTTTTTTCCACATTTTCCTCTATTTCTTCGCTCCTATTAGTCTTAGCTTGATAAAATATAGCTTATAGCCTTCCTCGATAAATGGGCTATCTAACACTGAAAGAATCATCCATATCCGTTGCGTAGTTTTAAAGATTAAAGGGAACAAAGGGACATGACGAAAAAAAGCGACTTTATTTTATAATATACTAGACTAGACGTTCCGCGCGGCTTCGCCCGCGTAAATTAGATATTTTACAAACAAATTATCCCACAAAAATAGCCTATGATCCTTCACGTGATCTACTCCTTATCTGTGCCAAATAACAGAAAAATTACTCCAGTAGTCCGTGAGATCTCCTCCAAATCCCTTTCAAATAATTTTACCCCGTTTTTTCCATATTTTCCTCTATTTCTTCGCTCATATTAGTTTTAGCGTGATAAAATATAGCTTAAAGCCTTTCTCAGTAAATGGGCTATCTAACATTGAAATAATTTTTCTAATCGGACCAGTAGTTCCTGAGATTAACTTGTTCAAATAAGCCCTTTTAAATAAATTCCCCCGTTTTTTCCAAAGTTTTCTCTATTTCTTCGCTTCTATTAGTCTTAGCGTAATAAAATATATCCTATAGCCTTCCTCAATAATTGGGCTATATAACACTGAAAGAATTTTTCAAATCGGACCAGTAGTTCCTGAGATTAACGCGTTCAAACAAACAAACAAACTCTTCCACTTTATAACATTAGTATAGATTGTAAAGAAGTAATAACCAATTTATAATATAATGGAATCAATTATTCTTATCATTTAGCCAGCTTCTTCGATACTTGCACAAACAGTACGGGTTCCGTAAGGGTCGCTCGACTGGTGATCTCTTGGCGTACCTAACTCATCGTTGGGATCAGGCGACTGTGTCGAAGGGAAATTTGCTGTTAGTTTTTGTTAGTTTTTGTTAGTTAGGACATTGCGGAGGCCTTTGATCGGGTTTAGCACAAAGCGCTGCTATTAAAACTTCCATTCCATCATATGGGCTCCCCGAGAAATTATGCAAATGGGTCATGCGGGATCCGCGGATCCGCGTTTTGTAGGTGCGGGATCCAGCAGATAAAAAATTGGCGCGGGATTCCGCGGGATTGCCGGATCCCGCTTTGCGGGATTGCAATCCCTACGCATGATCGGCAGAATGATCTAATAGGCGTCCACACTATGATACGCATACTTGATACGGCGCGATGATCGCGACGGAGATCTGCGGGATCGCGCAAATGATACAAATGTGGACGCACCGTAATATGGCGGATCAAAATAATTGCGACACTTAGGTACTTTGATAAGAATGCATTATAATTATTCACTTTCAAGGACTACTTATTTGTTAATAACGAGCTATGGCGGTATTAGTGGAGCAAGGTCGCTACACCATTGTTCCGCCATTTTGTTTTTAAGTGACAGGAGATAGCGATTAGCGGTTTTTGTTTTCAACCGACTTGCAAAATAGAGGAGGTTATTTCAGGTGGTAAAGATATGGGCATACCGTGTAGGTAATAGGACGCACATTCCGTAACGAAAATAAGCCTAACACCACTCCGTCCAGATTCTGCCGGTTCTGGTCGGTGTGGCGTTACTGTGCATCGTCCAACGTTGTTTCAGTTCGGCTGACTTCGGCGCGGTGTTTGTGTGCGTGCGACTAGACGTTGAATGAATGAATGAATATGCTTTATTGTGCTCAAAATGTACAAACATAACAAAAGAAGTTACATGAACTCAGCATGAGCACAAAGGCGGCTTTATCGCTATGAAGCGATTTCTTCCAAGCAACCTCTGGCGCATGGAAACAAATTACAAAACAGTGCAGCTTAAGTTGGAATATTACTAAAGTTAAACGAGGCTTAAATCTTAATAAATTACGCTAAATCCTATTTTAAAATGTATTACAATATATTCTATAGCATATTGGAATAATACTATAGGTAAGTACTAATCTAAAAAATATACTAATACACAAATACTAAATATAAACAAACTAATATATATATATATATATTAATATAATACATACACGTATACCTACATACACGGAAATAAATAAAGAACAATACAAGGTTTATAGCTATACGTTATGCGAATTATTGGTAAAAATGCTTTGCAATAGCTTGTCCCCGAGTGCCACACATAATTATTATTATACAGTGTGTAAAAAAATAAGTGATAATACTTTAGAGTTTGTACGTGTTCCTTGTAGAGAGTTCACTGTGAAAGTAGCAGCTCTGAAAGACGATTTCTTTTTCACTTTTGTATGGGCAAGGGCCCGAGCGTCACGACTAGGGAATGCAATCTCGTTCTCGCGAGATCTCGGCCTTTTTTAGCGAGATTGATCTCGGACGAAAAAACTCGCGAGATCTCGCGACGTTGGATACGTTAGTCGGTTAAATGCCCTTTTGATTTTAGGTACCGCGGACGTTTTGTGCGGTTCAGAAGTGTAGACGTCGTGAAGTCCTCTAACGTGCACGTTGAAAAGTTATCGTCGACGGAAATTTAAAAGCGTCTCCATATTTAACAGCGTCTCCATACATTTTACTTCCCTATGTTATCGTTTTACCGCGGACGTCCACGATATTACCGCCACGTCCAAAATTATAAAAGCGCACATTAGAAGAGAAGACTGGTTGTTTCTGTCATTTGTTATTTGATAGAATAGTAGATTCGTATCTTAAAGTTTACTACTCAAAAATTATTATAGACACGTCAAACAATGTTTGATGCATAAAATTCTATTGAAAAAATTCGCGAAAATGAATGTTAATCTAATAATACTTATAAATTATAATATGTATCACTTTTTTTTTCGTAATTTATTCAAATATTGTCATTATTTGCAAAAAAACCCATCAAACTGCTAATCTCGCGAGATCTCGAAATGGGGATTGTCCATTTTTTTTTAATTTTGCTCATTACAAAAACATTTCGAGGAATAAGGTCAGTGATCGTTTTTCTGTATATAAACCAAAAAAATACCCATTAGTTACTTATATTTTTGAACAAATATGTTTAACCTTAGTTTGACCTTCAATGGCGTTAAATTAGCAATAAATTCGACCAACATTACGTTTCGAACTTTTGGTAAGCTTCTTGTACCAGTTTTCACATAATGAGAACTTGCATTTGACGAACCAGCCATTATAATAAGATTGAAAGGAAATTTAAACATACTGCAGAGGTCAATTGGCCGCCGATGATGACGTCAGAGCGAAACTTTAAAAATTTATTGAGAAAAAACTAGCCAATGAATTTCAAAATTATTTAATTTATATTCTTAAAATACCCTATTTTAACGAAAAAAAATATAAAAAGTACATGTGATTTTTTTTGGACAATGCCCATTGGCGAGATCTCGCGGTATTGTATTCATGAACTCGCGGGATCTCGCTTGAGCCCCAATTTCGCGAGATTTGCATTCCTTAGTCACGACTCACGACGCACGAGTTTCCCCATACAAAAGTGAACAAAAATTTTGGTCTTTCAGCGCTGCTACTTTCACAGTGAACTCTCTACAAGGAGTACAAACTACAAGGAACACGTACACTCCCTAAAGTATTATTAACCCTGTAGACATTGATCCACGCGCTGTCGCTTATACTTTGTACTCCACTATGTTTGTGTTGTATTCGTATTGTTTTTTTTTCTTGATGATGTTGTTACTGCAGTATGTAATCTCCTATCTTAATACTGTTTAATTAATTTGGAATTTGATCTTAATTCTTTCATTTGCATTTACTCATTGTTTTAGTGGCCTTGGCAAAGTGAAAACTTGGTTAGCGTTATGTATGGGATAGTAAGGAGATCTTAAAGTACGTGTAGGTAACACTCGTAGACTGCCGCGGTAAAGCTATTGCATAGTATTTTTATCAACTTATGCAATTATAATTAGCATACGCACGCAAACACCGTGTACCGCCGCCTTTCTATGTAACACCGGGCCGCACCGCTGTGCCGCGGCCGGTCGGAACTCGGAGTGGGAGTGTTAGGTGTTTTTCGTTACGGAATTTCTTGATTATAATTCGTTTATCACGGGAAAGCCGTATATTTTACCAGGATAAAAATCCAATGTCCTTTTCCTGGACTCAAAGAATCTGCATTCCATGAATTCCATCAAAATCAGTCTTTCTATCTTTTACACAGAGATATTATAATCTTTTATTTAATCTACAATTAAACTACAAGGCTATACCCAATAATCCCACACATAGCCCTGAAGCCCAAATATGTAAAAGCTGTCTTGAGCTTTGATGATAGGATCTACCGCGTTTGTCATTATATCTATAACTAGACTGACATGAGACATGAGTCATGACATATTATTTGGGGTTCGGTCTCGTTACATAGAAATAAGAAGCTGCCAAATGCTATAATGTAGCAATCTGCAGGGAAACACTGAATATGGACCAAATCACTTTTATCACACTAATTATTATACAGAATGTAACATAAATGATAATAATATTTCATGGTGTGTCCGTGTTTCTTATAGAGAATGCGCTGTCAAAGTACCAGCGCTGGAAGACTATTTTTTTTCAGATTTGTACGGGGAAAATCGTGACGCTGGCGACTGGGGCGCTTTCCCATACAAATATTATGAAAAAATATTTTTTTTTCATATTTGTATGGGACGGTCACGGTTTTCATATTTGTACGGTGTTATGGGCGTCATTAATTAGTTTGAATAATAGTGCATCACACACGGTGAAGATAATATAAAATTTTATCTTAAGATGCCCAAATATAAAATATTATAGTATCTTACGCTATCACACACGGCTAAGATACGATAATATTAAAAATATGTTCATTTCCTTACGAGTCTGCCTTGGTGCCACACGTATTCCTTGTTAGAGTTCTATATACAGAGTGATTGACTATGAGTGATAACTAATAATTGATACCGTCTTACTTCTTGATTTGTTAGACAGCTTCTCAGACGATGATTCTGATATAGAATGTGAAATGCAGATTGCAGTAGCACATTCCAAAAGGAGAAACATTTGGATAGAGCCTCACATAAAAAAGAGAAAAACCTGCGGCGAATTTAACTTTTAGGGTCTACACAGACGGACTGCATTTCAACTGCAATCCAACTGCAAATTGCAGTTTGAATGCAGTTGACACGACTGCAATGCGACTGCAATAGAACTGCAAACCAAACACGCAGTCAGATTGCAGTTCAGTTGCTGTCGGCGTGCAGTCGTGTGAACTGTTTGGTTTGCAGTTCTATTGTAGTCGCATTGCAGTCGTGTCAACTGCATTCAAACTGCACTTGAACTGCAATTTACAGTTGGATTGCAGTTAAAATGCAGTCCGTCTGTGTAGACCCTTATCAATATCTGTCAACGAAGAAATTTCAGGAATATTTTAGAAATTCAAGAGAAACATTCATTTCGATTCATGAGCTTTTTAAGCAATAATAATAACAAAGCAATAAAATTATAAATCAATTTTATTTAAAATTATCCGAATGTTACTTTTTCCATCAAAATGTTACTTTTCGAATGAGAGTAGGTATGTAACTTTCTAACATACAGCACTGGCAACACTGCATCTACTAGTGCGTCCGATCACCGATGATCCCGCTGCTCGACACAAAAACACCCTGTACCTATTCATAAAGATATATTTCGCATCTTAAGATAATATATTAAGATACGAAATATATATTTCGTATCTTAAGATAAAATATTAAGGTACGAAATGTATATTTCCATATCTTAAGATACAAAATATAAAATATAAATTAACTTCGTCGTGTGTGATGGTTCATAGGATTTGTATGGTGAGCGATATTCTTTAAGCGCATCACAAACGGTGAAGATAATATAAAATATATATTAACTTAGAGCATATTTTAGAATATCGCTCACCATACAAATCCTATGAACCATCACACACGACGAAGTTAATTTATATTTTATATTTTGTATCTTAAGATATGGAAATATATATTTCGTACCTTAATATTTTATCTTAAGATACGAAATATATATTTCGTATCTTAATATGTTATCTTAAGATGCGAAATATATCTTTATGAATAAGTACAGGGTGTTTTGTGTCGAGCAGCGGGCTCATCGGTGATCGGACGCACTAGTAGATGCAGTGTTGCCAGTGCTGTATGTTAGAAAGTTACATACCTACTCTCATTCGAAAAGTAACATTTTGTTGGAAAAAGTAACATTTCGGATAATTTTAAATAAAATTGACTTATAATTTATTGATTTATTATTATTATTGCTTAAAAAGCTCATGAATCGAAATGAATATTTCTCTTGAATTTCTAAAATACTCCTGAAACTTCTTCGTTGACAGATATTGATAAGGGTCTACACAGACGGACTGCATTACAACTGCAACCCAACTGTAAATTGCAGTTCAAGTGCAGTTTGAATGCAGTTGACACGACTGCAATGCGACTACAATAGAACTGCAAACTAAACAGTTCACACGACTGCACGCCGACAGCAACTGAACTGCAATCCGACTGCGTGTTTGGTTTGCAGTTCTATTGCAGTCGCATTGCAGTCGTGTCAACTGCATTCAAACTGCAATTTGCAGTTGGATTGCAGTTGAAATGCAGTCCGTCTGTGTAGACCCTAAAGGTTAAATTCGCCGCAGGTTTTTCTCTTTTTTTATGTGAGGCTCTATCCAAATGTTTCTCCTTTTGGAATGTGCTACTGCAATCTGCATTTCACATTCTATATCAGAATCATCGTCTGAGAAGCTGTCTAACAAATCAAGAAGTAAGACAGTATCAGTTATTAGTTATCACTCATAGTCAATCACCCTGTATATAGAACTCTAACAAGGAATACGTGTGGCACCAAGGCAGACTCGTAAGGAAATGAACATATTTTTAATATTATCGTATCTTAGCCGTGTGTGATAGCTTAAGATACTATAATATTTTATATTTGGGCATCTTAAGATAAAATATTATATTATCTTCACCGTGTGTGATGCGCTTTAAGCTTTTTGTAAGCTTTCAAGCTCCTACGCCATTATGTAGGTATACTCGTATTATGTGCTTCATTACCTACGAACTCAAGGTTAATATCATAATTATTATGCTGTATCTATCTCATAACTAATAAGGTATTTTGTAGCCTATTAAAGATGGCCATTTGTTATAATTTCGACATTTCTTTGTTGTATCGTGATGTGCGAGTCCTTGAGGCATTTCTTTGTTCAAAAAGGTACAATCAAATGATCTTGTTTGCCCGTTGCCGCCATATTGCCTGGGGCAGGTGATTCGAATTTTGAAATTTTGTTTTTTTTGTGTCCTGGAAAATGCGAAAGAAATAATCAATCATGTTATTGTGATGTTATCATGTAGAGCAGTGGTTCTTAACCTTTTCAGAGCTGTTACCCCTATGGCCTGTTAGAGAAACAAATTTTTTAGAATAGCTGTTTTACCCCCACGGGGGTAATTACCCCCAGGGCCCGTACCACGAAACTATTTTGAGAATCAAGCAATCGAACGAGAATGCCGCGTCCTACTCAAACAAACGTGAAATGACGTTGTTAGAGCAGCAGGGCAATCGCGATAAATTTATTCAACTGAAACGCAAGTGAAACTCGGACGTTGATTGACTTTTGGAACGATTCGGTATCGCGCTAACGTTTTGACAGCTAGTTGAGACGTTACTGAACCTCAGCCCGAGCGCAAACGCTGTCAAAACAAAAAGTTGATACAATGCAACTTCTACTCGCACGTTTCTGAAACGTTTCTTATTTTTAACCGACTTCCAAAAAACGAGGAGGTTATATATTCGGCTGTGGATATTTTTTTTTTTTTTTTTTTTTTTTATTTTTGTATGTTCAACGATTACTCCGCCGTTTGTGAACCGATTTTCGAAATTTTTGCTTTGTTGTATTTGGTTTTACTCCAATTTGGTACCATGTTCACAAAGTGGTGACCTGATGATGGGATCCAAGAGTAATCGAGGGAACTCCTCGAAATTTATATGGAAACATATAGTGATTTTGGTTTTATGTGAAGTGTACTAAGAATATGCTACCAAAAAGTCAAATATTGGGTCAAGGTATACCATGGTTTCGAAGATGCTGAGAGAACTCCTGACTCCTTATAGATACACGTTTGGGAGTTTCGGCGTTGTTTTAAGAACAGAAAGCATATGCTACTATGCAACTCATATTCATTATCATAATCATCATCATCATCATCATCATCATCATCGTCTTCATCATTACCACGTCGTGTTAAGGTCACCAATGTCTCATGGCACAGAATAGATAATAGTACAAGGCATAGGTGTGGATATACTAATAATAATAATAATTTTATACTGTATAACAACACTTTGTTTAAATATACACGGCGGTCAGCACCGCGGAGGCGACGGTATCGCTTTACTTTATACTTTACTACTTTATATACAGATCGAATACTATACTAACTACTTTATAAAATTTTAATAGACAAAATATAGAATTAAAATAAAGTTATTTTAAAAAGAGCATTTAAACAAAACAAAGTCAATAAGTGTCTTTTTAATTAGTTATACTTATTAATCGATAGATGGCGCACTAAGTATCGATTTGAATGGATTTGAAATTGAATTCTTGATTACAAGAACAGCTGTCAATAATTATGATAATAATATATTACAAACTAGCTGTCCCGGCAAACGTTGTTTTGCCATTTAAATAATTTTTGGTATGAAAAATAGATGTTGGCCGATTCTCAGACCAATATCCTCACAATATGCTCACATAATTTCAAGCCGTTTCCGAGGAGTATGGCAACGAAAACTGTGACACGAGAATTTTATATATTAGATGAGTAGCTACGCTATATCCTATGCAAGTTTATACAATTTTTTATCTGATAGATCCTTGGATCGTGGAAAAACGAGACACAATAGCCTTTCTATTGTTATCGCAATCGCCGGTGACCGCTTGGGGTTTGAAGTATTAAAATTGTTAAATTACTTAACACACATCCTATGCAAGTTTATACAATTTTTTATCTGATAGATCCTTGGATCGTGGAAAAACGAGACACAATAGCATTTCTATTGTTATCGCAATCGCCGGTGACCGCTTGGGGTTTGAAGTATTGAAATTGTTAAATTACTTAGCACAATATGTTCACTTCACTGATAATATATTATTTTGTGAGTGTGAACTGTGTAATAAGATACGTAAAATATACGCGAAGGTTTACCTACTAGTGTAACTAAAAAGAGTGAAATAATTATTATTTTTAACAAAAAATTAAAACCGACTTCCAAGGTAAAAACAATATTAACATTAATATGAACTAAAAAGTATTAAATAATTTTTGCTATCTAATAGTGCCGTTTTCCGAATTCGGCTAAACCTTGACTATTTCTGTACTCAATCTTCATAATTTTGAAGTCGGTGCCAGTTCCAAAATTTTCAAATATTCTGTCAGAGGACTGAAGATTCAGCTATCTGGTACCGACTTCAAAATTATGAAGATTGAGTACAGAAATAGTCAAGGTTTAGCCGAATTCGGAAAACGGCACTATTAGATAGCAAAAATTATTTAATACTTTTTAGTTCATATTAATGTTAATATTGTTTTTACCTTGGAAGTCGGTTTTAATTTTTTGTTAAAAATAATAATGGTGTATTAAATTGACAAAAATCGATGAAAAAATATAACATAGGCTATAATTAAATTATAATTTAAGCTTATGTTTTACTTTAAAGCTGTAAAATAACATGCTACGGACTATGTTTTGTTATTTGAGTTTGTTAAAAAGTGAATTGAATTTTGACATTACTACTTTACGTAAATGTTTTCTGCGCCACATAAAACTTTTGTCACAAGTCACAACTCACACTATGTGTCACTATTCAACACTTATATGCCGTTTGTAAAATATAGTAAAACAATATTAAGAATTCATCTACGTAAATTAAAAACTCCAAGTAATAATCATTCACATCATTGATCATAACTACCAAGTACCAAAACAACTTCACTCGTGTCATATTTATCCATATGTAAATAAACAATTTATCAATTGACCAATTAACGCATCGGAAAAAATTTGTTCATATTTAAGCCAATCAAAATTAAATCAGAAGGGCGCTGATTGGTCCGCTGCATTGTCTGTCTAAAGGTAAAACGTTGCGCTTCGTTCGAGTTCCATCTAAGGTTGAGTTACGGTTGGAACGTTAGCACGATACTGAAATTTGCTCAGACGCAGCGGAACCGAACCGTAACTGAACCACAACCAAAGCAAATGTGAACCTGAATTGGAACGTTTAAAAATAACGCGATTGCCCTGCAGGGCGCGGCATTCTCGTTCGATTGTTTGAGTCTCAAACGGTATTCGTAGTAGGCCTCCAGGTTCGGAACCACTGATGTAGAGGCAATATCCTTGTTCCTGGGTACCTACAGACTTAATTTTGCATATGCAAAAGTTATTTCATTTACAATTAAGGTTAGTTGGGGGTATTCCGAATTTGGTTATATTCCGAACAACCGAAAAATCTACCAAACGAAATAATATTTTTATGTTGGCAACATTTACGTAGGTGCCACGTTGATTTGGCTAATGGCTATCGGTCGCCAGTTGACGTTCGTCGCTAGCGCGTTTTGGACGAGTGCAGTGACAGTTGTTGTGCCAACGGACGATTTCGCGCCATTTTTAGAAAATCGGAATAACCCCAACTTGGATTGTGTCTAAAGTAGGTAAGTAAATGAATTTATTGTTTGTTTATATGGTAATTTGTCGTTTTTTAAAGACAATTAAATGTGCCAGGACGTTCTATCTCAAATTTTTAGTTTTATTCGGAATAAACCCGACGGGGATATTCCGACATGTTTTGTTCGGAATAAACCCATTTTGTTTTCTCATAGTAATTTGTAGAGGTTCTCAACCTTTCAAAATATTATGTAGGTAGTAGCGAAAAGGTACAGAGGCCTGCAACTGGATAAAACCGGTTTACGCTCGCTTAGCTAGTCCTTCGATCGCGGATTCTTGGAAATCTATTATTGTTATTCTATTGTTGTCGTGGTCACCGGTGACCTTATGGGACTTGATAGGCTAGTGGTCAAACGGAAAAGACGCACGCACGTACATGTAAAATATTATTTGTGAATCTAATGACGAAATTCTTCACTTATTAATTATTATAGATAAAATAACATGTACACATACCTACTTGGCAAAAAAAATCATTTACTTACCCTTTACATTTTTCGCCTTCTATCCACGGGAGGTAAACCCATCAAGCCCCATTACGACACCGGTGACCGCGACAACAATAGAATAATAATAGATTTCCAAGAATCCGCGATCGAAGGATTAATGGA
Organism: Polyommatus icarus; assembly: GCA_937595015.1. Lineage (NCBI taxonomy): Eukaryota > Metazoa > Arthropoda > Insecta > Lepidoptera > Lycaenidae > Polyommatus > Polyommatus icarus. Next base: position 1,411,202 of record OW569342.1, on the reverse strand, counting down.
TGTAGGTAGGATGGAGGATGTAGGAAGATATGAAGACAATACCATACGGCACTTAACTTACATTGTCTAAAACTGCATTAAGTACTTAACCCCATATTTTTTCAGGTCAAACATGCCCCGTACCTACCTACGTCCGTAAGAAAATTAAAGCATATACGCCAGAAGATACGCAAAAAAATACATTGCTTTTCAAAGGTTGTTTTTGCGATACGACGTCGCAACGCAGTATTGTGGCCAGCCTTAGCTTTTAATAAACACAAGTACGCGGCTAACACGCGTTAAACGCACCCTTAAGTATGACTTTGTTTCGTTTTTATAAGTTTGTAAGTATTTCGTCTTAGTACTTAGAATCTATCTTGATCTGTTTTGCTTGATAGAGAAACAAAAATAAAGTTTGGTATAAATTTCATATTGTCTTTAATTTTAAAATTTACAACGCTTTGATGAGTGTTGTATAACCAAAATGTTGAGGACCTCTGTAACTGGATGGGGTAATTCCGAATTTCAAATCTATGAAAATTCGGTTGAGCGATATACTTGACACATACGTTAATATTTTTGTTACCGGGGGTTTTCCGAACGAAAAAGAAATATGCACTGTGAATACTAGGTCTTAAAACACACTTTTGAATGAGTTCGGAATAACCCCGACATAGTTCGGAATATCCCCAAGAGAAGAAAAAAAAAGTGTGTTTTTTTAAATAAGTTTAATACATTAACTAAAATACATATCATGATTCTATAAGTGTACGCTAATAGATAATTTCCTTGACTAGACAGAGCTAAAATCAGTTTAAAAAAAACAATTACAGATCTTTTACAAATAAATAAAAACTAACACTACCTATGAACTCAAGAAAAATCGTATCGGAATAGCCCCAATAAACCTTACCTAAAGCTATAATTGCATAGCTTTTGTCGTGGGCTTCGAGCGCGGCGACCAAACCAAGAAATTCCGTAACGAAAAAACCTAACCCGCCCGTGCGGCATTGCCAGACTTCGGCATGGTGTTTGTGTGCGTGCGACTAAACGTATGCGAATTATTGTTGCAAAAGTTGAAAAAAAGCTATGCAATAGGTAATAGCTTTACCGCGGCATTCCCCGAGTGCCAAACGTATTATGTATTTTTTTTATTAATTTCTTTAGGCCCTAATGGCCTGCAAGTTTAAGCCGTAATATGACGTACTTTACAGTTTTAGGCTTTGAGGCTTAAAGCCTAAAACTGTAAAATACGTCATATTTTCAAGTTACATTTCGTTCTAAGAAAATTGCCAAATTCTACAAACGATTGCGGTTTTCTTATGGAAGCAGAGAGTTTTGAAACATGATTACCATACATACCCGTCAATTACGTATCTGTAACAATCGTACCATTATTTACAAATATCGTGACATATAAATTTAATCTACCACTAAAGGGCTAGATTAAAAGATAATTTGGAAGATGGACTCTTGTTACGCTCTATAAAAACACCATTTCGCAAATCTGTAACACAGTCGATTGTTGAAAGTGCGTGTGTTCGTTCCATTGTTGAAAAACGCGGGAAAAATTTGACGCGCGCTGTCATTAGCGGTTGTTTTTTTTAGTGAAGAAGCTCTGATTTGGAGCCAAAAAGTATGTACCTGTGTTTTTAATATGTTTGGTTTGTAGCTGGGAACATTTTAGTCATTTAGTAGTCGATTTTCATTTTATTTTTGATTCTATTATTATTATTGTTCTAACTATGATACTAAAATAAATTATGCAAAATTAAAAGTCGTATAAAATGGTATGCTGAGTTTTATTGAAAAAAAGTGAAAAAGAGCAAAAAATATAGTGGTCTGCAGTGGTCATATTTCAAATCATATTATGTCAAACATAAGTGTTGTGAAATTCAGTGAAAATCAAAATGTCGATATCGATACCACATCGGCTACATTTCTTTTTTTTTTTTAATTTTATAGCAGTTATTTTATTGTATTTTGTAGCAGAATAGTATTAAATTCTGTTTGCAAATTACATAATATTATTAGGAAGCAATTTTTTATATTTTATCGTTATTGTTATAGCATAAAGCTAACTTTTTTAATGTTTGACACGAACTTTTTGATATGAGTATTGCGTGAATTTAAAAATTCCATTAAAAATCCGACAAAACTTCCACACCGTTTCTTGTGATGTAACAAAAATTACTTAGTAATTTCTAATTAGTCAAAACCTACAAATCTAAATATCCTTATTATGATGACAATAAAAAATTAATGAACGCGCCAATTTCGCTAACTGACTACTGGAGTGATTTTTAGGGTTTTGCACATAATAATAATATAACGAATGAGTATGAGTTTAGCAGATATAGAGCAGTGCATAGGAGTAAGAAGTAAGGACATAGGTAATAGGTTACTCTCTTACGGGAAAAAGTAATAATAACTCCCACACCGGTTTCGGTGACGGTGGCCGGTTTCATTGAAACCATCCTAGTTACGCAGGAGTAATTTTACAGTGCCCAAGTGTGTGTGCAGTACACAAGAACACTCTCTATTCCTTTTACTCTCGTAACCCAGTGGGACGAACGACCGAAACGACTGGCAAGAGATCACGCGCAGGTCGGTCCTGCCTTTTTACATGCCCATCAGACGCATGGATCATCTTACTTGTCAGACAATAGGTGATCAGCATGCATTGTCTTAACTCCTAACCAAACTTGGAAATAGCACGTTTCCAACGCGGGATACGAACCCCACGACCTCCGAGTCAAGAGCCGCGCTCTAAACCACTGGACCACGGAGGCGAAAAAGTACGGTTCCTGCGAACAAGCACGAAACGTCTAGTAATTATTGAAGTCCAGGATTCGAAGGGGCCACAGCCCACAATAGAGAATCAGTTCTCACGTAGAAAGCGAGATTCGTCATCAGTTATTAAGTTCAGGTCACGTTTTACATAATTGCAAATTATTAAAACCGTGGCATTGACATCGTGGGGACCTTTTATAATGAGCAGACAAATCTGATAGAATTGAGATAGATCGGTTGATAACAATGATATTCTATGTTACTAATTGGTTATCACTTCTCTATACTAATATTATAATTCTGCAGAGTTTGTTTGTTTGAACGCGCTAATCTCTGGAACTACTGGTCCGATTTGAAAAATTCTTTTACTGATGGATAGGCCATTTATCGAGGTAGGCTATAGGCTATATTTTATCTCGCTAAAACTAATAGAGGAAAGAAATAGAGGAAATGTTGTAAAAACGGGGGGAAATTATTTGAAAGGGCTTATTTGAACGCGCTAATCTCAGGAACTACTGGTCCGAATTGAAAAAATTCTTTCAGTGTTAGATAGCCCATTAATCGAGGATCGGAGGAAGGCTATTTTATCACGCTAAGACTAATAGGAGCGAAGAAATAGAGGAAAATGTGGAAGTAACGGGTGAAATTATTTGGAAGGGCTTATCTCACGAACTACTAGAGCAATTTTTTGTGTTATTTGGGTCAGATAGGAAGTAGAGTACGTGAAAAATCATAGGCTATTTTTTGTGGAATAATATGAAATATCTAATTTACGCGGACGAAGCCGCGCGGAACGTCTAGTCGTAATTATAAATGCGTAAGTGTGTCTGCCTGTCTCTACTCTCTTAACGCCAAAACCGCTTGATGGGTGTGTAATATGTATAGTTTTATACCCAAAATTTTATCACTTATTTTTGTTATTCTGAGAGACGGCCATCGATATAGCAGTGGTCCTCAAACTTTTTTTGATGCGGGCCACAAACACGTTTTGGTCTTGGTGTCGAGGGCCGCAACCTAAAATAATAAGATTGTTATGAACTATAGGTACACATGCTAAGTTAATAATCGAATACAAGTTTTGGATTAGCAACGTTACGTACCTTCCCTATATTCTTGTCATTAGATTCTTCGAACCTTATAATTAGCAGCACTATGTCATCTTATATGCACGCCCTTATGTCATAGTGTTAGCATACTATAATTTGCTAAATAACGTTGACACATACCGTTACATCATAATGTATCATTTGGAGCAAGGACAAGGAATGGAAGGGAATTATTGTTGCCGAGCCCTATATCTTTTGAATGACGGGTTTTAAAGGTTTTTGCTAATAACATTTTTGTTTTGTTTCAGATAAAATTATGGATTACATTCAGGTTCGTATGCATTTGGAATCAGTATTTTCCGATAACCATGTGCTAAATAGTTAACCATTTAGCAGCGCTAAAAGAGCATTTTTGGCATATTATGTATGAACAAGCACTCTAGCTCTAGTGTGAAGAATTTGTCTGAAAAGTTTATTTTTAAGCGCTGCTACTTTCACAGCGAACTCTGTACAGTGGTACCCCCCTCATGCGTATCCGAAAGTTTTATCAACTTTCTTTTGTTACACACCGCGTAGTCAATGATTACAATTTTCAGAGTGCTTTTACTAATTTTACAACTTAACAAAAAAAAAAACTTTATTCTGCCACCTTTTATCTGTAATATGTAACTATAAGGGCTATTTTAATATCATTTGGGCTGTATGAACTTCGAATAACAATATTGCATGTGTGAGGTGTAATACATACATTGGTTCCGGTCTTTACACGCACTACAAAGCGTATTATATCAGCTTCATCTATACATAATATTATAGTTTATGGTTTATCGCACGGGTGACGGGAGCCGTATTTTTTCCGGGATAAAATTATGTCCTTTACCAGGATTTAAAGTATCTCCAAACCCAGCACAATCGTTTCAGTGGTTTGGATGTGAAAAGGTAACAAACGGACAAAAAAACACACTTTTGTAATTTATAATATTAGTATGGATGTACCCAGAAGGCTTCTATATTTATTGCCTAGGAATAGCTATGTACAGTGGACCCCCGATAATCCGGCCCCTGTCTAATCCGGCGCCCCCTGTAATCCGACATGACAGAATTATGTTTGACAATCTTTGCTAATATAGATCACGCAAGTTTGAACAGGTCACAACTCGTACGCGCCACCGCTATTGTGCTCAACGCGTATGCATTGTTTTACTTAGTTTGAATTTGACTACTAGTGATAGCGGTACGGCCTAGCGTACGTTCATTGTTTACTATTTATTCATTGTGTATTAGGTATATGTAGTACCTAGTAATGTCGTCACAAACCCAGAAGCGAAAGCACAAAACGTTGACAATTAAAGAAAAATGTGATATTTTAGATCGTATTCACTACATGATTTTGATTAATAATTCTTGATTATTTTGGTAGATATGTATGTGCATTTATGCTTAATTTTATAATAAAACGTAAGCTCTCAATTGTTATTTAATTTACTAAATTCGACTTACATAAATTAAGTCTGATTTGTACTTCAAAGTACATACATATGTACGTATAATATATAGACTCTCGTCATTAGATATGTAATTTGTCGGATTACAAGGTACTCTTTCGTAAAAAAATCCGGACTATAGGGGTCTTAGGCAGTGCTCTATAATCCGACAAATTCGATAGTCCGACACTGCCCTGCATAATGTTTGCCGGATTACCGGGGGTCTACTGTAGTTTTTTTCAAAAATTCTTTTTATTCTTTCGGCACTCCCAGAGTGCAAGTTCTTTTTATGATTTAGGCGTACAGACAAACACCGGCCTTCGTTCAGTGGGAAGTATTATGGTAGCAATTTATATAACTGTGAGAACGAATTAGCTTCTTCGTAGTTAGTATTGTCCGTGTAATTTACATGAAATCACATACTACCTTCCTGCCTTGTCCTTTACTGGGAGTCTGGGACTCAAGTATCTGTATCTCCATGCCAAAAAATCAAATAGATTCAGTTTTATGGCGAAAATGTAATTGTACAGACAAAACAACTTGAGAGGTGTCAAGGGACACCCGAATGGATTATGGAACGAAGTTACCTATTCATTTATGTTCCAAAAACCTGTATACATATTATACACTAAATTTTTTTTAAAAACGCCATCTATTGACGCCCAGGAATACTAACAACACCATCTGCCCCTAACATGCAGGTACTAATAAAAAAGTGTCGAGGTCAAATCAAGGTCAAATATCGTTCTGTCTAGCCTTCAGATTTACGCCGAACGCGGGATAAGGAACTTCGTTCCAAACTACAAAAGGTAGAACGGCAAAGATGAAGAAACTCATCGATCGGACCACGGAGCTAAAACAAAGGTCGGACCGACTGAAGTAGGACTTTCAAACAAAAACTATAATATCAAAATCCATCAAACCCAAATTGATGCCTGTTCCATCATGTAAATAAAAGTAAGTATGTACTTACTATAAATTAATAATATTGTACATACTTATTGTTAGATTACTTTAATTTAAGCTCGTTGACTTGGAATATAAAGGAAAGAGTTGTCACATATCTACCCAACACTAATTACACATAGAAACCAAAAGTAAGTAATCTAGTAATTACCTTAGAACCTTCTCTCTTGAAAGCCGGATCAAAAGTGTTCTGCCGAGACTATCAATCGACTGCCGATTTCCCCAGTGTTGCCACACACAATTCCAAAATTTACCGAAATTTAACCATCATCAAATATAGTATTGCCAATTAATAATTTCCAGACTTTATTAAAATCAACAAATTAATGTTTTTAATAGTAAAAATTTACAAAACCTAACACTCGACCATCCTGAACATGTGCATGTCCCCATGCACAGTAAATATTTAGACAACTACCTAACCTAACACTCGGCATTCCCTTGATCAGGCTTTCATAGACTTACAATATTATTACTAAGCTTCCAAATAGAACAAAACATACAACTATAATCGTCGTTTACAATCACATATCAAAACACATATTTTTGTCATATTAATCTTCAAATTACAAATATATAATTACTCGATTTAAAATATCATTCTCTTAATTTATTAACTAGTATGTTAACCACCATTTCTTACAAACTAATTAATAATTTATCAATTACTATCATATAAATGTGAACCCCATTTTCTCACAACCTATAGGATAGCCCAACTTCATCTTAAATCATTCACTTTTAATTTATTAACTAGTATGTAAACCGCCATTTCTTACAAAACTAATTAATAATTTATCAATTACTATCATATAAATGTGAACCCCATTTTCTCACAACCTATAGGATAGCCCAACTTCATCGTAAATCATTCACTTTTAATTTATTAACTAGGATGTAAACCACCATTTCTTACAAACTAATTAATAATTTATCAATTACTATCATATAAATGTGAACCCCAATTTCTCACAATCTATAGGATAGCCCAACTTCATCTTAAATCATTCACTTTTAATTTATTAACTAGTATGTAAACCACCATTTCTTACAAACTAATTAATAATTAATCAATTACTATCATATAAATGTGAACCCCAATTTCTCACAACCTATAGGATAGCCCAACTTCAACTTAAATCATCATCATCATCACCAACATCATCAGCATCATAATACCAAAACACATTTTGTCATATTAATCTTCAAATTATAAATGTTTAACTACTCGATTTAAAATATTATTCACTGATATTTCTAATCATGTCAAAAATTCTCAGATTCCATAACTCAATCTGCACAAAATCTCATTATTGCATCTATAACAACTCTATTATAATCCTCACAGATACACATAACACAACCCATTACCCAACTCAAATAACAAACATAAAATATATATTATTTTAGTTACAATCAAAAATTCAACATTTAGTTACTCGCTACATTGTGTATCTGCACTACATATTCACATTAAATATTTATATTCGCTAAAATAATCATTTTTTTATTATTAATTAAAATATATTTATTACAATGGTTAGGAAATAACACTTATTCACTCATTTCATCATCAGCGTTATTAGACTACTTCATCATTGTCATCATTAAACTCTAAGGAAGCTATATGAACCCAGGGCGACATGCGATCGGCCTTTCTTTATAAATTAAAACAAGCTGTTTAACATAATGTTGGTCTTGTGGACAGGGAGAATCTGCAACGGATTTAGTTTTTACATCTCCGGGCGTAATTGACCTAATTCCGACCAAATAATTTACGGAGTCGCGTATAAAAAATACACTTTTCCAAAATATTGAGTGCCAAATTTTCGAATTTTAAATTTTATCATTTAATTACTGTAGATTAAATAATTAGCGAAACCTCGTTACCAAAATCGATAAGACTAATTCACTAGTACCCCGTTAACTGTACAGTGTACAATGTATTATTATCAGAGAAGTTGATTCCTAGATGGTAAATTAACGTATTTTGAGTTAGAATTAAAAGTTATCTAATATTATGCGCATTATTTTTAGGAACCGATTCATCTTTATTTGTAGAATTCGGTAACGAATCATTCTCAAACATACAATTTTCAATCTTATGACCGTAACGATAACACTTCGCACACTTAATTAACGGCTTAGGACACTTTAAAAAGGGGTGCCCCTTTTCCTTGCAATTATAACAATATAACTGTCCCGGCACTCGGTTGTTAGACTTACGTAAACTAGGAGCATCACTATTGTCACTAACGTTTGATTCGGGTGTCAGTCGCCTTACATTGGGTCGATTAGTAATAGTCTGAGAGACATCCTGATTACTCATTAAAAATTGTAAGAGTTGGTCGGGCTGCGTGCACCGTAGTGCATTAGCGCTCGATCGCATAGTCTTATCACTAAGCCCGTGTATTAAACAATCGACCGCGTTTTTGCCGCTTATGTCGCACTGGTTTAACATAGCTAACTTTTCATAGTAATAAACCTCTAATGGTTCATCGAACCTACTTTTCCTACGAAGCATGTCCTCCAGAGACTGACCATAGTTTTGTTCGCAGGGAAAAGCATTTAAAAGCTTCTCCTGCCATTCCGACCAACTAAATAAAATTGTGTTTTGACTCTCGTACCAAACTTTGGCCAACCCCTGAAGTTTTTGCAGTGCAAAATGAACCGTCGTTCGTTCGTCCCACCCGTAGACCGTGGAGCACTCGTTCACCTTTCTAAGCCAGATATCAGTCCTCTGATATTTAATCGACGGATCAAAATTGGGCAAAATATTCTTATGACTGATATTAGCAGAAGGCAACGAGGCACCCGCCGTCACCGGCGGCTGAGACTTCACGAAGTTAATAAAATTCTGTACATCCTTATAATTATTAAAAGTAGGGCTACGTGACCTCGTGTCTCGCGCGGCAGCTCCCAGTCCCGCCGACCTCTCGGCGTCGCGGTGTCGGTGCTGGCTGCGCTCCCGGAGAACGACTTCTTCGAGGGCGCGGAGTCGGTCGCGTTGCCGCTCGAGCTCCAGTTCGCGTTCGCGTAGACTCGTGCGCCTCCCGCTGGCCCGGCTGCCGCTCCTCTCCCGGCAGCTGGTCCGCCGAACGCTGTCTCTGTCCCGCGCGGGTCGCCGGCTGTGGCTGCGGCTGCGACTCCTCGTCTCTCTTCTAGCTTGCGTCCCACCACGGTCAGGCGTTAGTAGCCGACGGTGCGTGGACATTCCGTTTTCGCGTGGTATTCTCTGAAACTCAAACCGAAAAGCTTAATATTCTGTATTCTGTATTTACTTCCAGCGAATAACGATGATAAGCTAATAATAAAATGAATTCGGGCATTGAATATCAAATAGAATCATGAATCATTAAAATATTATATCACCAAATCATAAAATGTAGGGTAGATGTAAAAAATAAGTTGCTATAAAATTCTTTTTAAAATATCTTAAATCTCGTAAAATCTTATTTATTCCTTAATTTAATACGCTAAGATTACTTCCTTGTAACTTTAAAACTAATTTTCAGACACTATTACAAAAATTGTACCGTCGACTAAAGTGTCGGGTAGATGTTTGCTAGTTATTAATCACAGTTTTAAATAATATAAGTACTATTAGCCAAATAACTGTAACCTTTTCTATAAGTTTGCGATAATAATTATTACTATCTGTATAATATTTTGTGCGCGTCGTTTCGTTAGAAATGTAGCAACCACAAACTACATAGGAATACTACGTAATACCTACGTATGTAGTAATCTAAGAAAATAGCGATTTACAAAATTTAAAATGTGGGCAGTTCGCACTTCTGAATTGTTAGATTACTTTAATTTAAGCTCGTTGACTTGGAATATAAAGGAAAGAGTTGTCACAAATTAACACTTTTATTTTGTCCTTTAAGCTACATAACGTTAATTATTATTCATCTACCCAACACTAATTACACATAGAAACCAAAAGTAAGTAATCTAGTAATTACCTTAGAACCTTCTCTCTTGAAAGCCGGATCAAAAGTGTTCTGCCGAGACTATCAATCGACTGCCGATTTCCCCAGTGTTGCCACACACAATTCCAAAATTTACCGAAATTTAACCATCATCAAATATAGTATTGCCAATTAATAATTTCCAGACTTTATTAAAATCAACAAATTAATGTTTTTAATAGTAAAAATTTACAAAACCTAACATTATATTATAAATAGCTGTCCCGGCAACGTTGTTTTGCCACTCAAAGTATTTCTACTTTAGGGGAGTTGGAAGAAGACAATTAATATATCTGCGAAAACCGTATGCAAATCGGTTCAGTAGTTTTCTGACCGCCTCTTTCGTCCCTTTAGAGGGGTGGGGTTTTTTTTTAACCGACTTCCAAAAAACGAGGAGGTTATATGTTCGGCTGTGTATTTTTTTTGTATGTTCAACGATTACTCCGCCGTTTGTGAACCGATTTTCGAAATTTTTGTTTTATTGTATTAGGTTTCACTCCAATTTGGTACCATGTTCACAAAAGTGATGACCTGATGATGGGATCCAGGAGTAATCGAGGGAACTCCTCGAAATTTATATGGAAACATATGGTAATTTTGGTTTTTTGTGAAGTGTACTAAGAATATGCTACCAAAAAGTAAAATATTGGGTCAAGGTATACCATGGTTTCGAAGATGCTGAGAGAACTCCTGACTCCTTATAGATACACGTTTGGGAATTTCGGCGTTGTTTTAAGAACAGAAAGAATTATAAAACCGACTTCCAAGGTAAAAACAATAATAACATTCTTATAATATGAACTAAAAACTAAAAAGTATTAAATAATTTTCCTCTCTAACGGCCTGTTTCACCGCTTCCTGATAAGGTGCCCGATTGGGTTATTTGACAGATTTTCCATACTCCATCTGTCAAATTAAGTGGTAGATAGCCTTATCAGGAAGCGGTGAAACAGGCCCTAAATGTGCCTTTTTCCGAATTCAGCTAAACCTCAACCTTTTTCTGTACTCAACCTTCATCATTTTGAAGTCGGTACCAGATATAGCGGAATCTTTATATTTTCTTTGACATAAAATTTGAAACTTATGGCCTGTTTCACCGCTTCCTGATAAGGTGCCCGATAGGGTTATTTGACAGATTTTCCATACTCCATCTGTCAAATTAAGTGGTGGATAGCCTTATCAGGAAGCGGTGAAACAGGCCCTTATGGAACTGGCACCGACTTCAAAATTATGAAGGTTGAGTACAGAAATAGTTGAGGTTTAGCTGAATTCGGAAAAAGGCACATTTAGAGAGGAAAATTATTTAATACTTTTTAGTTTTTAGTTCATATTATAAGAATGTTATTATTGTTTTTACCTCATTACAATACCCTCCAAGATTGAACATACAAAAAAAAATAATAAAAAAAATAAAAAATAAAAAATATCCACAGCCGAACATATAACCTCCTCGTTTTTTGGAAGTCGGTTAAAAAGACCATAACGCGAAATTCGTGTCGTGGCTGATAGGCTATTCGTTTTTCGTGATTTGTTCTTGATTGATTAATCGTCTATAGGTATGGAAGATTATACCTATTTGAAGTAGGAATAGTATGGAACTATGGATATTTTATAAATAATAATGGTACACACGTAATGCAGTGATTTAGTAAAAGAAAAAAAAATGTAGTACGCGTGGTAATTCAAATAGGTATAATCTTCCATACCTATAGACGATTAATCAATCAAGAACAAATCAAGAAAAACGAATAGCCTATCAGCCACGACACGAATTTCGCGTTATGGTCTTTTTGTGATTGCCAGAACGCGTCGTGGCCCTGTTTCACTGTGACCATAACGCGTTGTGAGCTATTTTTTCGCTCACTGAGCGATTTCGGTCTTTGAGCGTAACATATAGATGCGTATTAACTGTGTCTGTCTGTTTTTCTGGAATTTGGTATACTTTAAGTGATGAGTCCCGGGAAAGACAAATACTTTTTATTCCGAAAAAATGTACGGTTCCTGCAAGATAAACGAATCTACGAATACCGGTCATCTCTCAGAAGACCGGTATTCGTAGATTAGTAGTATACCTTGTGGCCAGTGTCCGTGCCACTACACCACGAATTAGTAGAAATTGGTGCAAGGTCAGCAATTACGTTCCGAAATCGACACGAGCCAAGGAGATAATTATAGTGATGTTATACATTGCGAAATATGAAAGCTGTGAGGAGGCGTGCGAATCGCTTTTAAATTCAAAGAAAAAAATATATAATTCATTGAAACATCATAGTCAATCATCAGAAACTCGCATGGTGACCTTTTTTAGCAAAAAGTAGAAAAATTTTCTCCGTGAATCGAAAATTTTAAGTTTTTATTCAACATCCAAAATGGAGGTTATATTTGGAGGTTTTATAAAAGTTTATTGTGCGGGAACTGTACATTTTCCGGGACAAAAAGTATCTCTTGTCCTTTCCCGAGACTCAATATAGATTAAATCGAGATTTCATGTACATGAAATATTAATGAAAACTATCAACTGTATCATAGAAACAAAATAAAGTAATGTACGCCAAGTAAACGTACCTACTAAACACGATTCGACACGTTTGCAGGCGGCATGTGCGCAAACAGCAGTAAAAAAGCACTACGGAAACTGCCGAAACCATTATCGGCTTGGCCGACTAGTCGGCCGATTAGTTGGCTTCTTTGCAGCCGACTAGTCGGCCAGTCGGCCAAAGTCATGATCGGCACATCTCTAGTTATCATGTAACTTGTTATGCCACAGAATATATATTAGTTGTACCAAGTTATGCGATTGTTTTAAAGTTGTAGATTATTGTTATTGTAAATCTTATATTCTGTTATGTTACCTAAACTATACCGTTGATATTAGAGCTAATGATATTGTTAAGACGTATGATATTATGTAAATTAGGGAACTTAATCAATAATAACGAACAATTTATTAATATTTAAATGAACCAGAAGCGTTTTTTCGTCGGTATGTATATAGCCCGGATAGCTCAGTCGGTAGAGCATTGGACTTTTAATCCAAGGGTCCAGGGTTCAAGTCCCTGTTCGGGCGGCGTTTTTTATGCACAGAAGTCAAACTTCATTCTCAAGAAGGATAGAGAACTATGTCTGTCTGTTACCTCTTTACGCCGAGACCGCTTAACCGATTTTGCTTTTGAAAGGACATAGGATACCTTTTATCGCGGAAAAATGTAGCCTGTACGGTTTCAGCATGATAAACGAATTTTGGTGCAACCTTGATAGTCGTTATTTTTTAACCCTAAATTTTTTTTTGCGGCCCGCGACACCAAGACCACATGTTTGTGGCCCGCGTGAAAAAAAGGTTGGGGGCCACTGTTCTAGATGTTAAATTAAGGCCGTCCCCCGAGCAAACGACCTTGGCCATACATTTGCCGCGTTGCCGAGATCGCGCCAAAACCCTATTATTTTTACTTATCTTAGTTCAAAATTGTCCTAAAAAAATTTAAAACGGCGAATATGTAGTTTATGATAATGTCGATCTATTGGCGTGAGTTTCAAATAAAAGTATGTAATTTGTAAATCCTAAGGAGATGCTGAATGTATGCTTGAATTTTAACAAATTGGTATTACTTTGGAAGCTGATATCATGAGTATAAGAAACAAAAATAAATTTAAAACGACAAAAGGAATGTTGATAAACTGAAGATTATTGCTGTATTTTTATTATAACTTTCTAGCTTTCAGATTATGAGTTTATAAGGTTTTAAATACGGTCAATTACGGAATCTCCGGACGGAACGCCCTTAAGAGGAAGAACTAAACTAAAAAGTTCGTCAAAGTTAGAAAAAGAAAACCAGTAGGTACTTACAGTACTTACCACAAAAATCCTAAGTCTACCACTGTCCACTCTTGGTGCTGGTCTAACATTACTTACCAATGAAAATTTACATAATATTATACATGGTGTAACAAAACGAAGTGATAATACTTTAGGGTCTGTACGTGTTCCTTGTAGAGAGTTCACTGTCAAAGCAGCGCTGAAAGACAAAAAATAATTCACTTTTGTATGGGGAAACTCGTGACGCTCGGGCCCTGCCCATACAGAGGTGAAAAAAAAATTGGTCTTTCAGCGCTCCTTCTTTCACAGTGAACTCTCTACGAGGAACACGTACAGACCCTAAACTCTAAAGTATTATCACCTAAGGCTGCCTTGCACCATAGGCGTGGTTAAAGTTAAGGTTAAAGTTAAATATGGTGTCCTTTTAGACTTAACTTTAACCTTAGCTTTAACCGGAAATTTTGACTGGTGTCGTATGAGCATATGGGGTGTTTGGACGCCATATTTTACTTTAACCAGAGATTTGACATTTTGCACTGTTGTCAAAGTTAAGGTTAAAGTTAAAGTTAAGTACAGTTAAAGTTAGTTCGTGCAATCCACTAATTTTGTTACAACTTGTATATTCCTACTTACATATTGATACATCATCTTTGTCTATTGCTTGACATTTCCAACGTGTAATTTGTAAGACAAGGACAGCAAATGAATATTCTTCTGTTGCAGATAATCGGCATACTAAGTCTCCTCACCATTTCCTCGTGCGAACCACCATCCAGATACAACTCTTTTGCGCCTTCTACCAGCTATCTACCACCAAGACAAGGTAAGGCAACGCAGTACGCACTTGTAACTTTCATGTGTAGCGGATTGTAGTGGGCTTTCCAATAGGTAAAGCGCATACTCGTTTGCCCACTCTGTTTTGATGTGAGAAAATATAGCACGCTAAGGATTTTTTCGATTTTCGAAATTTTGAAATTCGAAACTTCAATTTCGTTTCAGACTATAACAACGGATATAACTACCAACAGCCACACTCAGGTGATCAAAGCCACTATGACCATCATCACAATCATCACCATGAAAATGAAGTGGTAAGTTATCGATAAAAACATCTTAACTTTAATATAAAAATTATATTGATTTATGCTCAATTTTATGCTGATCGCCGTTACAAAAAAAAACTTAATAATTATGCTATCTAACTAGTTGTCTATGGCTTTCTCGTGTAGAATTTCGAAATTTAATTTTCAAATTTGGAACTTCAGGTGATAACGATTTTGCAAAAGTAGACGGAATAAAGAAAACTATGGAGACTGTATGCAAATAAATAATTTAAATTTTTATTAATAAATAGTAAATATTATAAAGTGTTTTTGTGTATATTATACACCGTGTATTTGTGTATGGGTTTAAGTCGATATATTTTGTTGTCGCTCGAATAAAAAATGTCGCCGTAGTCACCGAAAATTATACTTTTCGGGAGAAATTCTAATTCGGCCACTTTTTTCGCGGTTCCATTACAATATACCTCATATAAACCGTCGTCGGACACACCAAAAGTCTTTAATTCATCACTGATGTAATGGTACACAATATTAATGTCATTGTTTTTGATGATTTCACCATTTTTCAAACAAAAAACACCGTCCATGGTAACGAAATGTATTCGATTTTTGAAATCCACTTCGAATTCCATAACTGAATCAACATTTGCAACTTTAACAGTTCCCTTTCCGTTGTTTAGCACTTTGTATATCGTATGGTTATCTGCGTCTATGTAATACATAGCGTTACTTCTAATTATTATCTTGAATATGTTGATATTAAACAGCCCGATGTTATTAGCTAGATTTTCTATTGGATCGTACTTGTATAAGCCGTTTTCTGAGCCGAAATATACGTCGCCTGACTCGTGATCGACCGCTGTGGCCTTATTCTTCTCTATTCCGTAGATTTTGGACGATTTCTTCGTAATAACATTCACGTATGCACGCCCAGAATTCTGTATACTATCATCCATGTACATAAAATAAAGGTTTCGACTAGCTGAGTCGTACGCTAGTTCTTTGGCGTCCTTATATTCGTCTGTCAGCAATTCTTCTTTGTATAACTTACTGCCGATTCTTCTCACTGGTGTATCAGCTACGATTACGCGTAGCACTGCGTCGGTGTACGGCAAGAAGAGTAGGAGAAACAACATTTTGTACGTTCTTCTGACAACGAGTCGTTCGCTACACTGAGTTAAGAGATGATTCGGTTCTTTTATCTCATTGAGGTTAAAACCTATGAATTACTGCTAATCAGCATCGCCTACAGGGAATTTCGTTGCGTTTACGCTTGTTTATGTCTTATGAGATAGAAAATCAAGGTAAAAGGTCAGGAGATAATGTTTTATTGCGCGTAAAAGTAAATATTAGACAGTGGGTATATAGGACAAATATTATAATTATGTAAACAACTTATAAGGTGACGCCGCGTTAAAGTAAAAAATCGTTTTGGATATGTTTTAGATCGCTTGTTTTATATTAGAGGTCGGCCAAGAAATGGAACAGCAAGAAATGGAAAGGGCGTAAGCGACAAAATGGTTTTTTGTCGCGTAATTTATAAGTCATAAATATATTTCATAATAAGCAATGGACAAATGGTATTGTATGCTTGAACCAATCTATGTACAAATTTGGAAAGCTTAAATCACTCTTCTCTGTTGGCAAAATAGGAATCCCTTTTTTTACAGAGGTCTTTTGATTGATTATTCTGTGTTATAAAAGTTGACCAATCGTGTTATGCTATGGGTAATTCAAAGTCAAAGACATGATGAATACTGACAATGAACTTTAATTTCTTAGCTTTAATAGTCATTGCTGAGAAAAATCGATATCGCTACAGCCAAATTATCAAGACGTCGCCTCCATGCCGACCCATTCGTGACAAATTTTTCCTACTAGAAGTGCAATCTTATAAGTTATAACTTATATATTTTAATTTTTGACTCATACCAAACTTGGTATGTAGTTGCATATCACTGGATACTTTGATGACATGTATTCAACAATTATGATTAATCAACTGCAATTGAGTTATTGTGTCGAAATGAATGACTTGGCTGTATAGTCTTTCTTTATTTTTTTATTTAGATCTGCCATTTACTGTGTAAAATGTTGGGAGTTTGGAACACACACTGTAATAGGAGAAATCTGAGCTTTAAAAACTAAAATTTTGACCAAAATTCTCATTTATAAACTACATAAATTTAAAGTTTTTGATATCAAAAATAAGACTAGATGTTATTTTAGGAGATACTTAAGACATAATTTAATAATATTAATCAATAGTACTATGAACAAATAAAGACATTTTAACACTAAAAATAAAAGTCTTATAAGTTTCTAATCAATTTTTTTATTCTCTATTTATTAAAAAAAAATAATCATATCTAAACAGTATGTAATTTAATTCTTGATTCTTCATCCCACCTGGTTTGTATTCAGGAGTGCCAACCTCATTAAAAGACCGATGACCTAACGTCTAACTGGGTAAACAAGGATATCCTATATTCCAGATTTTTTCAAGAATTCCATTACCCACTTATTCCTAACAAGCCTTATCCTTATTAAGACGATACACATTAGAACTATCACTATAAATAATATTATCATCATCGTCTATAGCCAGACCATAGATATCTGTCGTATTGAATACCTTCTCTAAGGTTTGTTCTTGCTTTTTCAATTTGTACACACTATCTTTGATACAAAGATAGATTTCTCCATCATTTTCTATTAAACACCTTGGGTAGTTCTCAGCAAACTCTTCTATTAATTCAATGTCGCCATCTTTACCTTT
This sequence comes from Polyommatus icarus, assembly GCA_937595015.1. Classification (NCBI taxonomy): domain Eukaryota; kingdom Metazoa; phylum Arthropoda; class Insecta; order Lepidoptera; family Lycaenidae; genus Polyommatus; species Polyommatus icarus. The sequence goes on along the minus strand of OW569342.1, from coordinate 1,393,303 downwards.
CTTCTTTAGACCGTCGCGATTAACAAAATATATATCTTCACCGTCCAATACAAAAAGATCTACGTTCGTATTCTCCAGTTCTGAGAATCTTTTTACTTCTCCATCATACGTGTATAAAAATTGAGATGGAAATGTCGAAAAATATAGTATATCATCGAAATATACGTACCATATATTTGTACCTTTCTCTGCTATCAACTCAGCTTTGCCTCCAACCTTATATTTGTATATACCATCTCTGCCACCTATGTAGACCTCATGCGTTTTCTTATCTACTGCTTGTGTGAATCCGTTATTCACCCCAGCGATGGTAGCGAAGTCTTTCGTAACTAAATTGATATAAGCTGAATTAAATTCGTCCTTTTCTATATCAACACCATAACTAAAGTACACAATGTCTTTTTCTTTGTCTATAACTAGGTTGTATGGTTTGTCAACGTTGTCTTTAAGTAATTCTTGTACATATTGTACACCGTCGATAGTTATTTGCACGCATTTTGTTTCTTCTTGTAATGCAAAATTTGTGGTTGCCAATATTAGAAGCGCGATTTTTTTCTGTAAATACATAATAATATAAAGAATTAAAGCATACCCAATTATTATCCAAACTGAGAGATCTAAGATCATGAATTAATTAATTAATTCTCATCAAAGCAGCTGATATTAGCTTTCGATCAGAGATTTACTTGAAAATAAGCCTTACGTCATAACTGCCCTACGTCTTAAATTAATATGACCAAGAAAATAAGCGAAAGGCAAGTTACATACGTCTTGACAACATAATAAAATAATACTTAATTTAAAATATGTTTTTGTGTTTATACGAAATATATGACTTATGAGCCAATATTCAGAAAAAAATAACACATAAAACAAAGCTTTAAAATTGTCTGTATTGTTTTCGTATGTAAAATAAACTTTTACGTAAATAATCTTTAACTCACAAGCGTCTTCATTTCTGCGCCGCGAAGCAATATTACTAGTTTATTAATTATGTAATTTTCGATATTGATAACAGAGATGTGATTGAGTCGCTAATTTTATTAATATACAGTACAGTGCATTACATACAGATTGAATTGGGAAAAAGAAATTGATTTCAGTTTTTTCATAACATGTAAAAGTGGCTGCTTTAACATAATATTATGAGGATTTACAAGTACTTAATACTAAATAATAATTAGGTTATTATATTGCATTGATTTAAAGTTTCTGAAGTTGTCAGTAATTAAAAAAAATAGATGGTATAAAATAATACAAATAGAATTAAAAAAAACATAGTATTTCATACGAGGCCGGGACGGCGGGGACGCTATTCTAATCATTGCCTAGGTATTGTACCTATACTATACCTCAATAATAATTATGCAGATTGTCGGTAACATAAGTAAAAAAAAATTAAAAGTAAAACAATGCCGACTCCATGCACTTCTCTATTCCGCAACGTCATAGGTTATCGGCAAACGGGATATACCGTTGATCAGACGATGACGTGGAAGATGACATTGGAGCTCGATACTTCGTCAATCTTTGATCTCAAACATGAGACAAGTCATGAAACTTTAAGCTTCAAAATTTGTATAAAATTTTCTTAGTCTGTCCAACATGAATGGGATCAGGGATATGCATATTTTGTAGCTGTTTCGTTTGGTTTTGGTGACATCTTGCCTTCTTTTTATCTTTTTAACCGACTTCCAAAAAACGAGGAGGTTATATGTTCGGCTGTGGATATTTTTTTTTTATTTTTTTTATTTTTTTTTGTATGTTCAACGATTACTCCGCCGTTTGTGAACCGATTTTCGAAATTTTTGCTTTGTTGTATTTGGTTTTACTCCAATTTGGTACCATGTTCACAAAAGTGGTGACCTGATGATGGGATCCAGGAGTAATCGAGGGAACTCCTCGAAATTTATATGGAAACATATGGTGATTTTGGTTTTATGTGAAGTGTACTAAGAATATGCTACCAAAAAGTCAAATATTGGGTCAAGGTATACCATGGTTTCGAAGATGCTGAGAGAAGTCCTGACTCCTTATAGATACACGTTTGGGAGTTTCGGCGTTGTTTTAAGAACAGAAAGCATATGCTACTATGCAACTCATATTCATCATCATAATCATCATCATCATCATCATCATCATCGTCTTCATCATTACCACGTCGTCTTAAGGTCACCAATGTCTCATGGCACAAAATAGATAATAGTACAAGGCATAGGTGTGGATATACTAATAATAATAATAATTTTATACTGTATAACAACACTTTGTTTAAATATACACGGCGGTCAGCGCCGCGGAGGCGACGGTATCGCGGCGCCGCCGCGCGGCGCGTGGCGGAAGACTACAGATCGAATATACTTTACCTTTATATACACATCGAATACTTTACTAACTACTTTATAAAATTTTAAAAGACAAAATATAGAATTAAAATAAAGTTATTTTAAAAACAGCATTTAAACAAAACAAAGTCAATAAGTGTCTTTTTAATTAGTTATACTTATTAATCGATATATGGCGCACTATGTATTGATTTGAATGGATTTGAAATTGAATTCTTGATTACAAGAACAGCTGTCAATAATTATGATAATATTATATTATATTACTAGCTGTCCCGGCAAACGTTGTTTTGCCATATAAATAATTTTTGGTATGAAAAATAGATGTTGGCCGATTCTCAGACCAATATCCTTACAATATGCTCACATAATTTCATGAGAATCGGTCAAGCCGTTTCCGAGGAGTATGGCAACGAAAACTGTGACACGAGAATTTTATATATTAGATGAGTAGCTACGCTACATCCTATGCAAGTTTATACAATTTTTTATCTGATAGATCCTTCGATCGTGGAAAAATGAGACACAATAGCCTTTCTATTGTTATCGCAATCGCCGGTGACCGCTTGGGGTTTGAAGTATTAAAATTGTTAAATTACTTAGCACAATATGTTCACTTCACTGATAATATATTATTTTGTGAGTGTGAACTGTGACTCTTAACAAATTGTAATAAGATACGTAAAATATACGCGAAGGTTTATCTACTAGTGTAACTAAAAAGAGTGAAATTATTATTATTTTTAACAAAAAATTAAAACCGACTTCCAAGGTAAAAACAATATTAACATTAATGTGAACTAAAAAGTATTAAATAATTTTTACTATCTAATAGTGCCTTTTTCCGAATTCGGCGAAACCTCAACTATTTCTATACTCAATCTTCATAATTTTGAAGTCGGTGCCAGTTCCAAAAGTTTCAAATATTCTGTCAGAGGACTGAAGATTCAGCTATCTGGTACCGACTTCAAAATAATGAAGATTGAGTATAGAAATAGTTGAGGTTTAGCCGAATTCGGAAAAAGGCACTATTAGATAGCAAAAATTATTTAATACTTTTTAGTTCATATTAATGTTAATATTGTTTTTACCTTGGAAGTCGGTTTTAATTTTTTGTTAAAAATAATAATTCTGTTCAAAAACCTTTGAAATCTTGGCATTCTTTTTAGGGTTCCGTACCCAAAGGGTAAAAACGGAACCCTATTACTAAGACTTCGTTGTCTGTCCGTCTGTCCGTCTGTCTGTCTGTCTGTCTGTCTGTCTGTCTGTCTGTCTGTCCGTCTGTCTCCAGGCTGTAACTCAAGAACAGTAATAACTAGAGAGTTGAAATTTTCACAGATTATGTATTTCTGTTGCCGCTATAACAACAAATACTAAAAACAAAATAAATTAAATATTTAAGGAGGGCTCCCGCCTCCCATACAACAAACGTGATTTTTCAAACATTTTTTGCTCGGTACCAATGATGACAACAAGTAGGCACTTGAAATTTTCACAAAAGCCTTAATTATGGTTGTACTTTAATAATTAATAATAATATTAACATAAAATAAAATTTAAGAGGGGCTCCTATACATTTTTGGCCTATTTTTGCTCTATAACGCTACGGAACCCTTTGTGCGCGAGTCCGACTCGCACTTGGCTGATTATTTTTAAATTAATTCTTTTCCGCTCAAAAATCCTTCTAATTCCGCGCGCCAATTTTTCTCATTCTTTTTTTATTTTTTTTTTTAATTTTCAAATTCCAGCCCAAGTCGTACGAGTTCGGGTATTCTGTGAAGGACTACAAGTCCGGTAACGACTACGACCGACGAGAGTCGTCCGACGGGAATGTCGTGAGGGGCGAGTACAGGGTGCAGCTGCCTGATGGGAGGACGCAGATAGGTGAGATCAGCTCTGGATTTATGCATAGGCAGTATACCATGGCCTATGGGCGGCAGTGTCCTATGGCGTCCTAGCCTAGGGGGGTGCCAGCGTCCTAGGATGGCGGCAAAATCAAAGTGGCCCTGCCCTATAGTCTATACCACAGACATAGATCAAGATAGATACCGCATGTGTACGTACTTCGCGTGCCTTATCGCGTTCCCAAAAGATGAGCAATGCTCGTCTTTCGAAAGTCTGTTCTTTAGTCTGCTATTGGAATCGGACGTCAATCGGAATTTTAAAAATGCCTAAATGCTTAAAAGTGCCGTATTGAGGTGTAGAAATTCAAATAGAAACGTTGGCCTTGATAATGGATGTTTCTTATCATCTGTACGTCACAGTGGTAGGAAAAAAGTGACACGCTCGTTTTCATACAAATGGAGCGACATGCGGTATCTATCTTGATCTATGTCTGTGGTCTATACTCATAATTATTTTTAACAAAAAATTAAAACCGACTTCCAAGGTAAAAACAACAATAACATCCTTATAATATGAACTAAAAAGTATTAAATAATTATTCCTATCTAATAGTACCTTTTTCCGAATTCGGCTAAAACTCAACTATTTCTGTACTCAATCTTCATCATTTTGAAGTCGGTACCAGATGAATCTTCAGTTCTCTGACAGAATATTAATTGAAACTTTTGGAACTGGCACCGACTTCAAAATTATGAGAATTGAGTACAGAAATAGTTGAGTTTTAGCCGAATTCGGAAAAAGGCACTATTAGATAGGAATAATTATTTAATACTTTTTAGTTCATATTATAAGGATGTTATTGTTGTTTTTACCTTGGAAGTAGGTTTTAATTTTTTGTTAAAAATAATAATTTCACTCTTTTTAGTTACCTAGTAAGCCAACGCGTACTATACGTAGAATAATACACCTGTATATTATTATTCTACGTATCTTATTACAGTCACACTTGCAAAATATAATATCAGCTGCAGCCTGCAGATAATTTTAAACAATACATTTAAAAAAATCGAAGTGAACACGTGTGACGTGCTAATGTAGCCGGTCACCGGACTAGTTTCAATATGCTGGCACTCGCTCGACTTGTCGCACCGCGCACGTGACGCATCGCTGATCGCACATAGTACCCGGCCCGCGCCGCCCGCGCCGCGCCGCTCGCGCTCGCTTGACAGCCCAGGCAATTATAATATTGTACTATGAACGCTAAACGCAATGCAAAAGGTTGAAATTAGGTTGTTTTCCAGAATATCTCATCGAAGTTTCTGGCCCCACAGGACAGGCTATGCCTAGTGTGGGGATTTGTCTTAATCTTAAGGGCGTTCCGTCCGGAGATTCCGTAATTCACCGTATTTAAAACCTTATAAACTCATAATCTGAAAGCTACAAAGTTATAATAAAAATACAGCAATAATGTTCAGTATATCAACATTCCTTTTGTCGTTTTAAATTTTCTATTTTTGTTTCTTATACTCATGATATCAGCTTCCAAAGTAATACCAATTTGTTAAAATTCAAGCATACATTCAGCATCTCCTTAGGATTTACAAATTACTTTTATTTGAAACTCACGCCAATAGATCGACAATATCATAAACTACATATTTGCCGTTTTAAATTTTTTTTAGGACAATTTTGAACTAAGAAAAGTAAAAATAATAGGGTTTTGGCGCGATCTCGGCAACGCGGCAAATGTATGGCCAAGGTCGTTTGCTCGGGGGACGGCCTTAAGTTGTATATTGTATTTTTCTGGAAATAAATAATTTGTAATTTGTAAGTGAGACAGAATGTTACATTTTATCGAAGCAACTTTAACTTCTCAGAAGTAATGTCAAATGTGTGCCTTATGCTCTGGAGATAAGGTTGAATTTGGTGACATTGGTGACCCTGACGTGGTAATGAATTAATGATGATGATGATGATGAATGTAATTTGCATAGTAGCATAATATGCTTTCAGTTCTTAAAACAGCGCCCAAACTCCCAAACTTGTAGCTATAAGGAATCCGGAGTTCTCTTAGTATCTTCGGAACCATAGTATACCTCGGTGAAAAATCTTGCGTTTTGGTAGCATATGCTTAGGATGCTTCTCATAAAACCAAAATCACCATATGTTTCCTTATAAATTTCGAGGAGTTCCCTCGATTACTCATGGATCCCATCATCAGGTCACCACTTTTGTGAACATGGTACCAAACTGGAGTGAACCTAATACAAAAAAACAAAAATTTTGAAAATCGGTTCACAAACGGCGGAGTAATCGTTGAACATACAAAAAAAAAATCCACAGCCGAACATATAACCTCCTCGTTTTTTGGAAGTCGGTTAAAAATACAAATCCGTCCCTGGGTGAGATATTAGAAAGAGATGCTTACTAATATTATAAATGCGAAAGTGTCTCTGTCTGTCTGTTGCCTGTTCACGTTTGACGGCTGAACTGATGAAAGGTATGGAGATACTTTGAGAGACGTTGAAAGTAGATACTTTAAGAGAATTCATTTAGTATAATATAATAAAGATATTAACGTAGTGTTTAGCTCGACGTCTGTGTCTGTCATGTCATCATGTGAATTTTCCAATGTGTCAGACAAAGACAAGCAGACCCTGAATAGAAAAGATTATGAATTCAGTGGACATTGCTGTACATTGACTTGCATGTGTACATATGACTTTTTAAACCGCGAAAAAAGTAGTCTGTGACATCATAGTTCTATAGATGGATAAACTAATTTTGATAGTTTAATAGTTTTGTGTCGCTATAACGACGAACATTAATTTTAAGCAGAGGCTCTCATAATTTTTGTTCTTTCTTGCTCGATATCAATACGGGAATAGGTATTGACTAACATTAATTTGACCAGGTACTTGGTCAAATTTTTGCATGCAGTATATTAATAAAAAATATTACATTTCCAGTGACATACCATGCCGACTGGCTCACCGGGTACCACGCTGATGTGAGGTACGAAGGCGAAGCGAGATACCCTGAACCCGCTAACCAAGGTACGATATTCTAAATTCAAATTTGAATATTTTTTTCACAAAATATTATGATGGAATTTGATGTGACAAAATATAGATAAGTACATGTTTTGCCAGTCGTTATGCAAATTATCCCATATACTTTCATTTTGGAACATGCGTCAGTACGGGCGGCTATAATTTAAATGTGACGGTTTTACTGCAGAGTAAACAAATACAATAGCATATATATCAATTTAGTCGACTTTCAGTTTTTGTTTTCATTAAGATTTAGATCAATGTGAATGGAAATGAAGAATAGTAATTAAAAGTCGTGTATTAACCATGCAATAAAGAAATTCAATAGCACATTAATTACATACGACGAGTTTAATGTCTTTTTTTCATTTTTTCACAAAGTTAATTGGCACAGAGTATTTAAAGCAACGGATTCATAACGGGACCCTATTACTGAGACTTCGATGTCTGTCCGTCTGTCCGTTTGTCTCCAGGCTGGAACTCAAGAACGGTAATAGCTAGAGAGTTGAAATTTTCTCAGATTATGTATTTTTGTTACCGCTATAACAACTAATACTAATAAATTAAATATTTAAGTGTGGCTCCCATGCCACAAACGTGATTTTTCAAACATTTTTTGCTCGGTATTAATGATGACAACAGGTAGGCACTTGAAATTTTCACAAAAACCTTAATTATATGTGTACTTTTATAATTTACAATAATATTTAAATAAAATAAAAATTTACGGGGGGCTCCCATAAAAAAAAACAACACAATTTTTGGGCAATTTTTGCTCTGTATCGGTACGAAACCCTTCGCACGATCCGACTCGCACTTGGCCGATTATTTTATAGCAGTTTATATATTATTCAACATTGTTGTTTATTGGTGGCAAGTGGCAACACTCCTGCCAAAAAACCTCCGATTTTTTTTTAAATTTGAGTAATCAAGAAACGTTTTTTCCAGGCTACAACTACAACGCTCCTGAATTTGGCGGCTCTCTCTCCGGCTTCCAGTCCTTACCTTCCACATCATATGGACCTCCTGGATATCATAAATGACCTCTTCATCAGTAATATTAACATAAGTTGACAAATGTTTCGATTAACGATATTTGAACTCATTGAGGATGAAAATGGCGGCTACATTGAAATTAAAGTTACCGACATTAACAAAACGATAGAATTATGTACAAAGATATTCAATTTACTGTACGGAGAATTATTTCGAGTTATTAGTTAAAATCGAAAAAAAAAATAACATTTTTGTAAAATATTTTTTTATTAATAAACTATCAGCGTAGAAAACTATCAAAAGTGTTTAAGCGTAGTATACAATTTTTTTTTATTAAAAATTAATGTCAGTATTTTTTTACACTTTACCATATTTATAGTATTATCTAGTTAGTAATTTTTGTACAATTGTAATAATAAAATGAATACATAACATTATATTGTTGTTATTTACGATCTATCTTTTCACCATCTTTTATTTTATAAATGCAAACATTACTTGCTAGCCATGACAAAAATTTATCCACGGTACAATCGTTGATATGACAATTTTGCATATTCATAATATCTGTCTTCATATCTATATATATAAAAGAAAGTTGTGTTAGTTACGCGACTTATAACTCAAGAACGGATGAACCGATTTGGCTGAAAATTGGTGGAGAGGTAGCTTAGAACCAGGAATAGCACATAGGATACATTTTGTCCCGGAAAAATGTACGGCTACTGCACAATATACTTTTATGATTTGCGCGTAAACTATTCAATCGATTTTGATGAATTTTGGTATGGAGATATTTTGAGTCTCGGGAAAAGACAAGGGATACTTTTGATCCCGGAAAATGTACGGTTCCCGCACAATAAACTTTTATCTCAAGAACGGATAAACCGATTTGGCTGAAAATTGGTGGAGAGGTAGCTGAGAACCAGGAAAAAGATATAAGATACATTTTGTACCGGAAAAAAGTACGGTTACTGCACAATATACTTTTATGATTTGCGCGTAAACTATTCAATCGATTTTGATGAATTTTGGTATAGAGATACTTTGAGTCTCGGGAAAGGACAAGGGATACTTTTGATCCCAGAAAATGTACGGCTCCCGCACAATAAACTTTTATGATTTTTGCCTAAACTATTCAGTCTATTTTTATGAAATTTGACATGAAGATACTAATTTTAATATATTGTTTTCTTAATTATACAAATTCGAATTGAATAATCATCGTTAAGACAGAACAACGTCTGTCGGGTCAGCTAGTCTTTTATAATTTACTTAAAATATGGCACCTCAATCTTCAAAACATGGGATTTCACTCAGTGACAACTTAATAAGCAAATCATAGACCGCATAGATCGGTTCGTTTACTCTATTAAAAGTTATCGCTTTTAAGTTATTTAAATTATCAGATTCCTTATCAAATACGTATTTGTACTTATTATACGAGTAAAGACCGTTTTTTGTGCAAATATATGGTTTGAAATAAAGATCGGTAGCCAAGCAGTCAGCTTTATGTTCCTCATGAGTATTAACAGCTCTAGTACCTAATTTTATCCTGAATAACTCCTTGTTGTTTGTATAAAATATGTTGTTATCATTATCTACTATTAGCCTTTCGACTTCTAGGCCTCTTAGTTCGTTTAATAGTATAGCTTTACCGTCGACAAACTTGTATGCCTCCTTTCTTTTGTTTGTAAAATACAAATCGTCCTTAAAATGCATGTACTGTATGTCGTCAACTATAGGTAGTCTTTCCGGAATCCTTCTTTCGTTAATCTTGAATAAACCATCTGAACCGCCGACGAAAGTTCTACCAGTTTTGGGATCTATGGCGATCGCTGTGGCGTTTCTAATGCCATCTATGACTGTGGCATTATGGGAATTCATATCAAAATATCCCAGAAACCTGGCTGGTACGTTGGTTATGTCTTCGAATGTGAAATAGAGGGCGCTGTCTCGGTTGTTGATAGCCAGATCGTGTAGATGGTTGATGCCATCTTTGAGTATGTCCCAATTGTAGTATCTATCACCCAAATTTATGCCGCGGCAACGCTTGTCGGCCTGTGCGACCGCCAACACGGCGAAAAGGATGATCGTCTTCATTATCTGTAAAATAAAAGTATCAAAATTAGTTGAGCACACTTGAGCTGTCAATAGTCAACAGTGAAATAGTCAAACTGTTATTTGTCACGTTTCATGCGAATGAAATATTATTTTTGCTGACTATGGTTCATCACAGTGCGTCATTCTGCTTCCACAACGCGCGTTTAATTTTATCTTAATAATACTTTTCCGTTCTAAATCAATTTGATCTTTAAATAAACAAATTCGATCAATGGGTTTATAAAATACTAGAGTGGCAATGTCTTACAAACTGATGCAAAAAATGCGTCCAAACCACTTGATAGCCCAAAAGACAATGTCACTTCATAATGTTATTATGTCATTATGTATGGCAGATATGATATGCCTGCAGGCATCTTCAAAGTGGTGACGCGTTGCTGTCGTAGATTGCCAATCTAGTTACGTTAGTAACATACAATATCATTGAATTCGATAATCGAATTATTATTATTTTTAACAAAAAATTAAAACCGACTTCCAAGGTAAAAACAATAATAACATTAATATGAACTAAAAAGTATTAAATAATTTTTACTATCTAATAGTGCCTTTTTCCGAATTCGGCTAAACCTCAACTATTTCTGTACTCAATCTTCATAATTTTGAAGTCGGTACCAGATAGCTGAATCTTCAGTCCTCTGACAGAATATTTAAATTTTTTGGAACTGGCACCGACTTCAAAATAATGAAGATTGAGTACAGAAATAGTTGAGGTTTAGCCGAATTCGGAAAAAGGCACTATTAGATAGTAAAAATTATTTAATACTTTTTAGTTCATATTAATGTTATTATTGTTTTTACCTTGGAAGTCGGTTTTAATTTTTTGTTAAAAATAATAATAATTTCACTCTTTTTAGTTACACTAGTAGATAAATCTTCGCGTATATTTTATGTATCTTATTACAATTTGTTAAGAGTCACAACTCACACTCACAAAATAATATATTATTATCAGTGAAGTGAACATATTGTGCTAAGTAATTTAACAATTTTAATACTTCAAGCTCGAAGCGGTCACCGGCGATTGCGATAACAATAGAAAGGCTATTGTGTCTCGGTTTTCCACGATCGAAGGATCTATCAAATAAAAAATTGTACAAACTTGCATAGGATGTAGCGTAGCATAATATTTAATATTATCATAATTATTGACAGCTGTTCTTGTTATCAAGAATTCAAATCGATAGGTACTTAGTGCACCATCTATCGATTAATAAGTATAACTAATTAAAAAGACACTTAATGACTTTGTTTTGTTTAAATGCTCTTTTTACAATAACTTTATTTTAATTCTATTTGTCTATTAAAATTTTATAAAGTAGTAAAGTATTCGATCTGTATATAAAGTAGTTAGTAAAGTATTCGGTATTCGACTGGGCGGCGACGCCGACCGCCGTGTATTAAAAACAAACAGGTGTTGTTAATTGTTATACAGTACATAATTATTATTATTAGTATAATATCCATACCTATGCCTTGTACTATTATCTATTCTGTGCCATGAGACATTGGTGGCCTTAACACGACGTGGTAATGATGATGATGGTGACGATGATGACGATGATGATGATGATGATTATGATGATGAATATGAATTGCATAGTAGTTTATGCTTTCTGTTCTTAAAACAACGCCGAAACTCCCAAACGTGTATCTATAAGGAATCAGGAGTTCTCTCAGCATCATCGAAACCATGGTATACCTTGACCCAATATTTGACTTTTTGGTAGCGTATTCTTAGTACACTTCACATAAAACCAAAATCACCATATGTTTCCATATAAATTTCGAGGAGTTCCCTCGATTACTCATGGATCCCATCATCAGGTCACCACCTTTGTGAAAATGGGACCAAATTGGAGTAAAACCTAATACAACAAAACAAAAATTTCGAAAATCGGTTCACAAACGGCGGAGTAATCGTTGAACATACAAAAATAAAAAATAAAAAAAAAATATCCACAGCCGAACATATAACCTCCTCGTTTTTTGGAAGTCGGTTAAAAAATAATGTGTCACCGTTTTTCATTATTCGAGGCCCGAGGGTGAAGTAACATTAAAATTGGTAGCGTCCTGGGGAGCATTAAACTAAGATTAAAAGGAAATGAAACATAATATTGCTTATTAACTAAAAAGCAGATAATTTAAAATTTCAAATAGAATAATAGAGCGGTTTTATATAACATTTACTAGTTAAATATAATATACATACATAGTATAAACCATCAGATACCTTGCTTACCTATTTTAAAACTTATTACAGACTATTAAGTCAAGTATTTTAATGGTTTCCATTTAGGTCTTACCACACAGCGTGTACTTTTAATATGACTAGTATTCTTACAACACAGTACCTATTTTAAACAATAAGGTTCGCACACTGCATACCACTGACCCTTTCATTTGAATCACCACTTTCACTTTTCTTATATCGTGATCGATAGAAAAATACGCGTTTGATACATAAAAAAAAATTCAAAATCATTATTAAAATAAAAAAATAAAAATTAAAGTATCAATAGCGTTTATTCCATGTATATTTGAACGTTTTTTTTCTATTGCGTAATTTTTTTTATAAATTTTTAATACACTCACCTATTTACACGTTATTTCTGCTAATACGTTGGCCATAAACTAACTGCTACCTTGTAGATAATAATGATTGGAGTCACGGGCCATGGACATTTGATAATGAACAATATTATAACAAATACTGGTACCTACAAGCTTTTATGTAGGTATAGAAAAAGCAGGAAGTGACCTGATTTCTATTTAAAGGCGATTTACTATGAAGTTGCTGATATTATAATTTCAAATTACGAGTACACGCTTAAAACCACATTTTTACAAATATTTATGATAAGAAGAACATATTTCTACTGGGATGCTAGTCCAAATGTGGCCGTAAAAAAAAATAAAAAATTGAGTTTGCGGGCTAAAATGTTTTCATCGGGTATTGAAAGCAAACATGGTTCATTTCACGGCAATGAGAGATTTAGAAAAATCCGGTGTGCCTTTGGCACCGGGCCGCAACTCTATTGTAACCAGGCGTGAACAGGTACGATTCCGATATATTTTTGCATCCATAACGTATATTGATCTTTTATATATCATATGGAAGCTTATTTTCCTCTTATTATTATAATATAGGTGTGCCTAATTAAATCTGGCCGCAAATAAGGGGTGCCGGCTGTCAAAGATGGCAAACTATCGAAGGTTGAGGAAAAGGGAGCAAGCGCGTAACATTACAGGTCTAACGAGGATAGTGATTGTACATGATACATCATCGTTTCAAACAATAGTAATAATCGGCCAAGTGCGAGTCGGACTCGTATTTTTTATATTAAATTTGTGTTTTTGTATGGGGGCCGCGCTTATTTTTTAATTTTATTATTAGTAATTAAATTGCACATTTAGTTGAAGATTTCATGAAATTTTAAAGTGCCTATCCATCACCGACATAAAGCGAAAAAGGACAAAAAATCACTTAGTATTTTGTTGTTATAGCGGCAACAGATATTATACACAATCTGTGAAAATTTCAGAAGTCTAGCTATAGCGGTTTTTGAGATACAGCCTGGAGACAGACAGACAGACAAACAGACAGACAGAAGATAGACAGACAGACGGACAGACAACGAAGTCTCAAAACTCAAACTCAATTTTTTTTTCATTCGGAATAAATTTTTACAAATATACATATTCTGAACGTCTACATCAAGGGTCGGCAAGTAATTTTAGGTGCGGTCCGGATACTGTGGAAATTTTTTAACGAGATCTAGAAAAATTATTTTTAAATTAAAAAATTATTTTTAATTATTTTTGTTTTTTTATTATACTTAGTGTCTTTTTTGTGAAATGTTTATTGTAATGTGGTGTAATGTGTTTTGTACTGAATAAATGTCTACTTACTTACTTACTTACTTAAAAAACACCTGTCCTATGTAGCTTGAAAATTTATTTTAATTAAATAAAGGTATAACGAATACCTTATCTATGTATTAATTGATACTTGGTATAAAATGCATTACAATATTTCACGGTCCGGGATTCGACCTTTCGCGGTTTCGCGGCCCGCCGGTTGCTTAACGTTGCAGTTGGTCTACAATCTACATGATGCCTACCACTGGTTCGGGAACTACCCCGGCGAGAAGAACCGGCTCTCCCAGTAATAGGATCCCGTTTTTACCCTTTGGGTACGCAACCCTAATAAAAAGATTTTATTGTATATTAAATATATTCAATTAAAAATCTTGAGAGGTGTCAAGGGACACCCGAATGGAACGAAGTTATTTCTTTCTACTCACTAGCTCTAACTCCATCTATTGACGCCCAGGAATACCAATAACTCGTCGCTGTTTAATTAAAAAAACGCCATCTAATTGACGCACAGAAATACTAACTAATAACGCCCCCTGCCCATAACATGCAGGTACATTAATAAAATGGCCTTTTTCGTTCTATGTCGATACTTTAACAGAAAGGCATTTTAACATTTTTAGAAATCTTCAATTAAATGCGCAATTTAATTTCTAATATAAGGGCGGCCCCCATATAAACACACAAATTTTGGCCTAATTTTGCTCTATAATAGTACGTGCACGAGTCCGACTCGCACTTGGCCGATTATTACTATTGTTTGAACAGATGGTTAAGTACACTAACGTGATGTACAATCACTATCCTCGTTAGACCCGTAATGTTACGCGGTATCTCCCTTTCCCTCAACCTTCGATAGTTTGCCATCTTTGACAGCCGGCACCCCTTATTTGCGGCCAGATTTAATTAGGCACACCTAAATTGTAATAATAAGAGGAAAATAAGCTTACATTTGATAAATAAAAGATCAATATACGTTATGGATGCAAAAATGTATCGGAATCGCCTGGTTACAATAGAGTTGCGGCCGGGTGCCCAAAGGCACACCGGATTTTTCTAAATCTCTATACTCATTGCCGTGAAATGAACCATGTTTGCTTTCAATACCCGATGAAAACATTTTATCCCGCAAACTCATTTTTTTTTTAATTTTAAAAATAGTTGCGGCCACATTTGGACTGGCACCCCAGTAGAAATATGTTCTCCTAATCATAAATATTAGTAAAAAGGTTGTTTTAAGCGTGTACTCGATACCTGCACAGTTCTGCAGTCGTATCTCGTACTAATATAGATACCTAGGTATTTTTTTATTGTACTAGGTATTCTTCAACGTGGGGAATAGTGAAAATTTTATAGAAATCGGTTCCAGTGGCTTATGAGTAGACATCGGATTATTATATGCACGATCAAAGTGCCGAAATATGCATGCAAGTATGCACGATAATAATAATGGCCGAAATATGCACAAAATATGCACAATCAAAAGTCACTATAATTATTAAAATTTATCATTTTTGACGTGATAACGTCTTATAATTCGATATGGGCTGCGCGCCCGAAAAACATGACAGTTCATGCGGCGTTACCTCGCTGACAGCTTCCATTTACACTTTCAAGTCTCTCAACAACAGTAAGGCCCACCTGGGCCGCGCTCTTTGTTTCGATTATATTACGTATTTCGATGACTTAGAGAATACTTTTGTATGAAGAAGTTTGGTTAGTTATGACCTTTGATACATTGACCACACTCTGAATGAAAAATAAATAAACAATTTGTGAGCTATTAGTACTATTTCGGCTATTCAAAATTGTGCTCTATTTCCTACGTGTCAAGGTATGACCTGTGCTTTGTTCGAAGATTTTACTGGATTTCACGAATGTATGTAGCGTTTTGTATTGCGAATAGTTTATTTTACTCATTATAAATATTTTATTTATAATGAGTAATTTATTCGTTTATTTCTTCTGACCAAGTCACTAATTATAGTTTCGAAAGTTTATAACTGAGAAACTAATATCACATCGGACTAAATACTATATTATGATGGCTTGATAGATAGAAGATTTAACATATATTATAATGTAGGTCACACAAACATAAAAATATGGATTGTATGTAAGGATATTGCATTAATTTTACAAAGAGGGTAGGCCGGGCGCCATTTTTTTAAGAGTTTTTCTGTGGTGCTGTTAATAAAAGCGTCAATTTTATAATTTCATCAAATCCAGGATTTTCTATCAACATTTTCCAATTGCAATTGCAATTGCAATAATATTGCCCATGGTGTATTGCATTCTTATGGGGATGGAGCCACATATTTGAAGTGTTTTTAATCTATCCTACATCTGTTTTGTGGTATCGGTGTGTGTCATGAATCATGATAGCTATTTTGGAGACTACGAGGGCATAAAACTACCGAAATATGCACTATCAACGAAAAATTGCCAAAATAAGCACTAACGCCTTAAAAGTGCCATTATAATATGCATTTGCATATGCAAGTATGCAAATGCATATAATCCGATGTCTACTTATAGAGTTATGAGTTAAGTATGAGCTATGACCAAAATTAGCTATCTATCCTATATCTATGCATATACATTTGCATATGCAAGTATGCAAATGCATATAATCCGATGTCTACTTATAGAGTTATGACTTATGAGTTAAGTATGAGTTATGACTAAAATTAGCTATCATATCTCTTAACTTAATAGATAGCTAATTTTGAAATCAGTTTTATTTTTTTAATGTTATTAACTACTTATTAAAATGTGAGTAAATTCAGACCTTTCTTGAAATTATACGAGTAGATAATATAGGTGTAAGTACCAGAATCTGATGGCAAAAAGTGAGAAAATAAAATTTGACTCTAGCAATAACGGGGTAATAGGAATAAAACATTTTCATCTTTTTTTATTCCTATAACGGCTTATTTTGTGTGCGAAATATGCAAATATAAAAATTTATCCAATGATCGAGGATATTTTTTGAAAATTTTCTGTCAAAAATTGCCATCAGATTCTGGTAGACCTATTAACAACGATGGTGATGATTCTGATTTCTGATGAATGATGATGAATAATTATTATTGTTTTCTTTTCTGTTTCGTAGTTTTTAAGGCGCATAGAGTCGTCGATAACCTTGGACGTTTGGGCGTGGCTTAGGTCCCCCTGCTCTGCACTCCCCGCACGAAAACATCGTACATAGATTAAGCGCGCGTATGACGAACAGAAGCACTCCTGACTTATCACTGCCTATTTTACTCGAATCCACTACCTACCTACTACTTGCTTTAAAATGTGCAATTTATATGAAAATGAATTACTATTGTGAATAAATAGATGTTTGACGAATGACTTTAATACGTTTAATGCTACACGAATTACGATTTACGCTTAGTATCAAGTATGATATTTATGTCTAATTTATTAAGAGGCACTGAAAAAAAATGAAAAATTAATCAGTAGGTATCTAGATAATTTTTCAAGTCTTGGCTGTCTTAGTTAGGTCCGTGCTTGTCTTGCCTAAGCTAGGGCATCGCAACCCGGGCCCAATTTTTAAAACCCGGGTTTTCGGGTTTTTGTTGATTGAAAACTGGGTACCCGATTTTTTTCTTTTTTAACATTAATTATATTTCTTCGCTTCATTCTTCGATATATTAATTAAACAGGTAGTCCTTTGTGTATTTGCTAGGCAATCGCGTTTTTTTAAAGACGCATGTAACGACGTATTTCTATCGACGGTCCCTATGTATAAAAGGTCATGTCCATAATAGCAATTTTTTTATTGCATCATGCACTTCCATAATATTATAATGAGACGCATATTCCTACATTTTTTTTTTCTATCACAAGTAATTCCGAAGATAAAAAGACGTAAACGACGACAAGTTGGGAGTTTTATTAGATTTTACTGTGGTAGATGCGGACATCTATACTTACCGTCTTGTACCGCGTTGGAAATTACGCGCCGTTCCGCGTCATGTCGTACTTGTCCGTTTCTACCTCTAAGGTAGAGAATTATTTATAGACTTGTTATCATTTACGTTCAGTTATTATAAGATTTTTGTTCGTTTTTAGTGGGACTAGTGCCACACATTCAATCAAATTTGGACTAATATGAATATTTAAGTGTTATAAATAATCTGCGACGTGATATAATAGCTGCGACGGAGGCTGAGGCCTGAGGCTTCTTTGCATGATGAATTAATAATTTTTCTAAACTTTGCATACGTATTATGATTTATGAGCCAATGGAAATACAAAATAAATACATCAGGATTCATCAGCTAAAACTTTATACTTCTGTTTTTTATAACGACATAGGCATGTAATACTGGGAACCACAAAAAAAGGGTGCACCTTTTATTATTCTGGCAACTCTGTCTTTACGTCAATGACACATGATGCGGCATGTGTCAGTTTACAGCAAGATGGTGCGTGAAGTTTGTTTGTCAGTGCCATTAGAATTTGACGAAATACTCCATAATACGAATTTTGCGGATATAAGTTGTCGACTCGAAATCAATATTTTCTATTATTCACATAAGGTTTCGATCGAGTCTATCGTACCCCTGCACGAAATCAACAAAAATTTCGAAAATCGGTTCACAAACGGCGGAGTAATCGTTGAACATACAAAAATAAAAAATAAAAAAAATATCCACAGCCAAACATAATATAACCTCCTCGTTTTTTGGAAGTCGGTTAAAATTATGACCTTCATAAATTCTTAAAAGTCAGTAAAAATTTACCTTGCTCAAGACGTATCCGAAAAGACCAATAAGAAGAAAAAGGCAACTTCAACATTATGATGTTTAGTTTTACCCTTTAGTGAAAACAGAGTAATTAGTGAATACATATTTTATACTAAAATTTGTAGACTTTTGAAAACTATACAGTTTAACTTATCAAACAATCACATTTTATTAGAATTTTTCACTATGGACCTATAGTTATTGATGACGTGTCTTTTATTCGTTCATTATAACATAGAAAAAATTTCTTAAATTAGCAGCGTATAGAAAGATATGTCTGTGTTTTTAGTTTTTCTTACTGAAGAGCCAAAATTTCTATTACATAAATATTATAAACTATGACAATAAGATTAATTTTATAAAGTTTTGAATGAATTTAGGACCTAATATAATATTTTTATTCTTACAACGTAAAAACGGACACGTACAACTTACCCGTTTTTACGCTGACAATTCAAGACTCGTCTTGAATTGACAGAGCGTAAAAACGGTCATCTTGTAATTTTGGCGAAAATATTGAAAATATTTAAAATTGTGTTATATCATCCAAACGGTAGGCCGTTTGGAGGATATAACACAATTTTAAATTTACATTAGGCTTTACAAATCAACCAATAACTGTGTTCATGTTTAATGATAATCTACAGTAACAGTTTGAATCTTAAAAACGCGAATTGCAAAAATCATGAAGTAAATAACAATTTAGGTACTGTTTATAAGAGCGTCCATACACCTATACACTTGTTTTATTTAAATACTTAAAATATTAATACTGTAACGTCTATACGCGTGGAACAATCAACTTATAACTTTGATGACCTCCGTGTCTCAATGGTTAGAGTGTGTGGCAACTCAAGCCAGGGGTCGCGGGTTCGAATCCCACCGACAGAACAAAAAGTTTTCCAATGTTCCTGGGTCATGGATGTGTATTAAATATGTGTATGATATAATAAAAATCTTAAATATATTATGTATAGTATAAAAGTATTAAATATATTTCCGTTGTCTGGTACCCGTAACACAAGTCCTTCAGGTACTTAGCACGGGGCCAGACTGACGTGATGTGAGCGTACATAGATATTATATTAGATATTATATTATTTAACTAAAAATAATGATGAAGTAAATAACAATTTAGGTACTCTTCATAAGAGCGTCCATGCGCGAACCACATTACAACCTTTTTACGTTGATTGTACTCTAAGTCTAACTACTCTACATAAACAATCATGCAAATATTGTAGTGATCTAATGCACACAAACAGACGCTCGATAGCACACACACAGGCGCAAGATTTAGCAACGAGTGATACAGCCTCCCCGTCTGAATGCTAGCGGACGACTGCCGCCCGCGCCCGCGCAGACCACCTTTGAACCAAATCGTTCGGAAATACTGTTTTTCGATATCTTTTCAAAGAAAATATTGTTTGATTTTTATAAAAAATGCTGATATTCAAGAAAAACAGATTCTAAATATATCTACCCAAAAAAAAACACTGTATATCACAGCCGTTTAGGAGGAGTCCCGATTTCAAATCGAAAATCGATGTCACGTATTATTTTTTTATTGAAGCAAGGGTAAGACATAAAGCAGAAAAAAAATGTTGATATATTAGTTGTTGAACTGATCTTTCACATATATTTTTTTCAACTTTTTCCTGCCAGAAATGAATGAGTAGTTACAAAAACAAAATGACCATTTCACGACTCTATACGCCTTAAGGGCATTTCTCCAGATTTGGATTATTTAGTTGATTCCCTGGTACACTTTTATTTCTGCATATTTTTTAAAATCAATAATCGCATATTATTCTTTAGTGAATTATAAAAATAATTATCTATTTTGGCCAATGATATTCTATTAAATACAAATCTGTTACGTTCATACTATTTTCCGGCTTAAATTGCTTCCGAACAATTTTCAAATTCAATTGTCAAATTTGACAGATAATGAAACAAAAGATACGAAATGCCATTTACATAAAAGAGACAGACTAACTAAAAGACGGGCCAATTGACCCGTATTTGAGGCTTCACAACGCGTGCGGTAGTAACATATCTGCTTTGTTTTTTTTATATAATATCATTGATTTGGGCCCTTTTTCACTTCACAATTTTAGAAGATATTTTGATTTAAATTTTTCTAACCTGGGGAATCAACAAAGCTAATAGAAAAAAGCTTTTTCAGCTAAAAAAACATGTTCAATTTAAATATAAACATGTATAAAATTGACTACAAACTAAACTTGTTCGTTAAAACCAAATACAATGAATGGAAAATGAATTTATTTGAAATATTTTGACTTTAAGAATTTTTTTTTATATATTTTACTTTTTGTTGTCATTTATTTGTATCAGTATATGAAGAGAGTGTAATTTATTTTAATAAAAATCAACAGATATGTACCAATTAGATAAATAAATGTAAAATATTTTGATTCCCTACTTAAAATACCCAGGGAATCATCAAAATGTATGTATAGGGAATCAATAAAAATATAGTTTTTCCTGAGCTATACAAAAACTGTACATATACAATATTATAATATAAGTAAATAGGCTAACTAAAAATCATACTCATTATCGTCGTATAATGTTAAATCGTCTAAGCAAACTTAACTTTGAAAATGACATTGTAATTAGCGAATAGCGAATCAATTTTGTAAGGAACCAAGGTTGAGGGAATCAGATATTTTCCTTTGTAACTCGGAAACGGAGCAACGAATTGTGTGACCTCCTTCCATGATGTTTAGAGGGCTACCGAACCTCCCGCCCTGCGCACCCGCAACCACGTGCTACTTATAACTAGGGAGGTACGAGCCTCCAAGTGAAGCGTATAGGGAATCACTATGTGAGCCAGGACATAACTTTGATTCGTTTTTTCTATTTATATAACGATATATACGTTTATATACAATTGTTTTATAAATATTTTGTTTATACTCTTACGATTTATTTACTTTGAAATTAGAATTTCATCGTATTTGTGGGATTTTTTTGGGAATTTATAGTGAATTCTGGGGACAGGACACGTCCAGGGAATCAATTTTTCGACCTTTAAATTAATTTTATTATATTTACAATGAAGTTTTTCTTAAGAACCTAGGTGGACCAGTTAGATCACACCTTAAACTACTATAAAAAAAAATACAAATGTCTACATATGTAACTCTGCGGGTAGTTCTTTTTTGTTTTTCTTCTTTTTTGGCAACTTGACACAAAGGATGTGTATGTTGTGCCCATGTTGTGCCACAGACAAGGTAAAAAGGTAATGAATATGGCGCGAAAACCATATTCCTCCTATTATAATTTTCATCATCGTTTTCGTGTATCGTCAGGTCTAAAGTCTAGTCAAAGTCTAAGTAAAAGTCAATACAGTCAAGGAGTCAAGTCGGTCGATTCAGTTAAGTGGTAGACGCTTTACTGAAACTTTCGATGGAGTTTTGGAGGGAACACAAAATAGCACGTTTCTGGATATTACATCACTTTCCTACACTTGTGCATGAACACGAATATCTAATGGTTAATATTCTACCAATATTGCACATTAAAAACCCAGCTAACACAATTTTAGGAAAATAATACAAAAACACAACAGCACTCTTTCACATGCCCGCCAAAACTCCTGCGGGTACCTAGTTTATACGTCCGGACAACTTTTTACGGTTTGGAGAAATAGCCTTAAGCTCCTATTAGAAAAAAAAAGTTGTCAAAGGACGCTCCTAGTTCCTACACTCCAAGCAGTTTACGTCAGCAGCATTTGACGTCCCAATAGCCAATACGATTTTAAAAACTGTGCCAAACTACACTTACTAGTATACTGTTCAAATTTAGAAACACGCCCTACGTCAGCTGACACAATGACAGCTGACAGCTGACAAAGGTTGACATCTGTTTTCACTTTTCGCAGAAGTTGTCAAATTTCAATTTGCATGCATTTTTATGGGCGGTTTGGTTTGCCTTTTATTGAAATAAAGCATAATAATTTTCTACAAATGGTGTTTACCGGTTGCAAATGAAAATTCAATACCGCACAATAGTCATGTGATATTTTCTGTGTGACACTGGTGTTGTGTAAAAGTTTCGTTTACATTATTTTATATTTTTTACGCGTAAGTATTGTTTTTATTGATCCATACTAATATTATTAATGCGAAAGTATGTCATGTCTGTCTGTCTTTCACCTCTTCACGCCCAAACCGCTAAACTGATTTTGCTGAAATTTGGTATGAAGATGAGGAAATCGCGGGAAAGCCGAAAGGACATAGGATACTTTTTACACCGCAAAATTGTACGGTTCCCGCGCAATAAATGAATTTTGACGCAACGGAGTTGCGGGCATCATGTAGTTCTAAATAATATGTTCCTTTTGCTTATAGTTTATCATTGAAATAATGCAATGTCGCTATAATATTAATTACATTTAATGTGACTTACCGTGACTCGTTGTCGTTTTTCCTGTTGACTTAGTATCGTTTTTTCCCTAAATGTAAGTCTATAATCATTGAATCAGAAGACTAGGTAACAGCATGGGCAGAAATAATTTCCAAGGGGTGTAGATTTTAGTTTTCTTTCTTTTCTTTTTACGAACAACAGTGAGTCCTGTCTATTTACGTCAACAGAATACATTTAGTGCCGAAACATCACAAACTATCTTTGTACGGCATGGTATAGGTCTACCAGAATCTGATGGCAATTTTTGACTGCAAATTTTCAAAAAATATCCTTGATCATTGGATAAATTTTTATATTTGTATGTTTCACACACAAAATAAGCCGCTAAAGGAATAAAAAAGGATGAAAATCTTTTATTCCTATTACCCCGGTACTGCTAAAGTCAATTTATTTTCCCACTTTTTGCCATCAGATTCTGGTTCACCTATAATAGGGTTACAAAATGCTTTTTATTTCAACAATTTCTGTCGATCCCGAGATTCCCAAGGGGTGCAATGTGCACCCCCTGGCACCCCCCTGCCTGAGCCCATGGGTAACAGTAATTTAGGTTGGACTGAAGGAAACGGGTACATTTTATTGTCAGTAAAATGTAACAAACTAGAGGAGCAAGGAATTACAACTACATATTTAATCCTTCAGGCCCCGCGCGAGCACTGGTGATCGCGAGAACAAAAGAATACAATGGGAATTCCTAGAACCTCCGATCGAAGGATTAAATAATCATAGATATTTGCTAATTAGGAATAATGTAAGCAAGTCATTTTGTGTCATCATATCCCAATTGCATATTAAGAAAGAGTTGTCTAAAAGTCTATAACTGAAGCTATAATAAAAAAAAAAATGTTTTACAGATGTCAGCCAAAATGAGGAAAGCATGGTATAGATCTCGACGGAACCAAGTAATTATTATACTGGTTATAATATTTTGTATCATCTACTATTTATCTCTACATGACAGTCTTTATAGAGAACCTAATATTGATTTGACGAGAAGGTAAATCTTTTAAGTTTTCTTTTTGCCATAGACCAAATAAATTTAAAAAAGCTATTTGTTTTCCAAAGCACTATGGGTCCTTTTTCAATCTAGGCTATGTGCTTTTTTTAAAAATGTTGCAGCTTAAATTATGTCAATGGTAATTTGCATGCTGTATTGTTTAGCTTTTGCTGTATTAATGTAAAGGTATTTATCTGATTTTGTCCAACTTCTTTCTGTTATGCACCTATGTTGTGTTGTTCTTTCTTTCTACATTCTTAATTAATTTATTTTAATCTTAATGTAAACAAAAATTGTAATTTTACTAAATTAATATGCCACCGTATTTCTTTTTAACCCCCGACAAAAAAGAGGGGTGTTATAAGTTTGACGTGTCTGTCTGTCTGTCTGTCTGTCTGTTTGTCTGTTTGTCTGTTTGTGTATAGTATCCGTGGCATCGTAGCATCCAATGTGGACCGAATTTGATCTAGTTTTTTTTTTGTTTGAAAGTTGACATGATTTGCATGGCATTCAAATTGGTATTATATTAGTCGTCTATAGTGATTTGTTTATGTTAAGATCAAAATCAATAGGATATATTACTGCAATGTTTAAACACTAGAGGCAGCACAAGCACAGACAGTAAACGAAAAGTTTTGTTCGATGTTTGACATAGTTTCTGTCAATATTCTGTGCGACATGTCGGATTGTGGTTGGATTATTTACTGTGTGTGTGTTAGTAGCGCCCTCTGTGTATATCTTTGCGTAATATTCTCTATTGAAACAATAATAACACTTTCAGTGTCATATGATTGTAAACTTTGTTTTCATTATTATAAAACATTGTATCGCTACGTAAGTCTACGGCCGCCCGTGAACGCTCGTGGACGCTCGTGGACGCTCGTGGACGCTGGCGGCGGCGATTTCTCAAGCGAAACTATGTATTACAATAATGAAGATAAAGTTTAAAATCATATGACACTGAAAGTGCTCGCCTTGCCGCTGCCATTGCTGCCGGTGTGTCGCGGCCTTAACTGCACCTTGTCCTAATGCTATGTTGAATGGTTTTTAGTGTAGTTAGCAACAATTTTAGTGTTATCAAAGTAGTAAATACTAGCGCAATGCTTTCGGTGGAGGTTTCACAGCCTAAGAATTTGAACAGGTAAGATTGCCTTTTTTAATAATCAGTCGTATCTTAAAGCATAGTTAATTGCATAAGGCAATAAAGTAACATAAAACCTATGTTCAAACTTTCAAAGTCACTAAATCATTCTAAGTTTCAAAATCTTTGAAATCTTAAGATTTTTATATTCTGTTTTTTTTTTTTTGGTCTGAAAACCTTTTACAAACATATATATTGTTACTAGCTGTCCCGGTGAACTTCGTGTCACTTTAAAACCTTCCCTGGACTTACCAAATATTTTAAGACCAAAATCAGCCCAATCCGTTTAGCCGTTTTCGAGTTTTAGCGCGACTAACACATTTGAAAATCCATTTTTATATATATTATAGATTCTTCACTTGTTATTCTTAGTATAGCTGACTTTTAAACGACTCCTGTAGGTCATTTTACCATATCTCACGTCTTGTTTTTGTAGTAATCTAAAATGAATTTTGTTTATCTCGTGAGTTCATTAAAGGATTAATCAAACAAAATATGTTTAAATGCGAAACACAATATCCATTATCCATACTAAAAATCTGAAAGTGGGTCTGTCTGTCTGTCACCTTCCTCCCAAACCATTGACCCGACTTTGCCGTTTGGTATAAATGTTCCGGGAAAGGACATAATATGATACTTTTTATCCCGGAAAAATGTACAGTTACCGCGCGATAAACGAATTTCGGCGCAATGGAGTTGCGGGCGCCATCTAGTGTTTTAAAATGTCGCTTGAAGATTGGGAGATATTATGTCACTTCAAGTCTACTGAAAATTGTGCTAAGGTGTTGGATAGTTAAAATGATAATAGCCATATCTAAGGGCCTGTTTCACCGCTTCCTGATAAGGTGCCCGATAGGGTTATTTGACAGATTTTCCATACTCCATCTGTCAAATTAAGTGGTGGATAGCCTTATCAGGAAGCGGTGAAACAGGCCCTAAATGTATTGTCCTAGCAAGGTTTAATATTCTCATGAATATTTAAAATAATATGCATGAAGTGAGACTCAATGCTGTTTGTTATTTTTTTAAGCTATTGCATAGCTTTTATCGCGTTCTTTGAGCGCGGCGACCGAATCAATAAATTCCGTAACGAAAAAACCTAACACTCCCCACTCCAACCGGCAAAATCGCACCGCTGCGCTGTGCCGGTCGGTGCGGCGTTGCCAGACTTATCACGGTGTTTGTGTGCGTGCGATTAGACGTATGCGAATAATATTTGCGTAAGTCGATAAAAATGCTATGCAATAGCTTTACCGCGGCAGTCCCCGAGTGCCACACGTATTGTAACGAAGTTTTGCGCGTTGCGAAAGGAGGCTAGATGAAAAAAGTTGTAACGACACATTTTTATTAGTTCCTGCGCTGTAGTGGCAGAGGGTGTTGATAGTATTCCTAGGCGTCAACTAGATGGCGTTTTTTGGGAATAAACAGCGACATCTACCGGACGTTTAAATTTCCACAAAAGTGTCGTAGTATTTCTGTGTGCCAATAGATGGCGTTATTTTTTTAATAACTTCGTTCCATGCGGGTGTCCCTTGACGCCTCTCAAGTTTTTTTAAAGTACCTATAGCATGACGAATGCGTATCTAATGAATGGCATTTTTGTTTTTTCAGAAAGTCGATTGTCGAGTAAGTTTTTTTGCGATTTTCGCTTGTGCTTTTGGTTCAGTGGTGTCATGCTTGGTAACATCATGCAGGCTTATAACACCATATTTTTTCATTGCAAGTATTTTTTGTTTAAAAAAATGTTATGTATTTTAAGACGTTATCGCAATGCACAATTTTACGACCATAGCGACCTACTTTAACTATCTAGGATCTATATGCACAAAAGCTGTTTCATTGCAAAATGGTGAAATGAATGAGTTTATGTCACTTGTCAAAAATCTTGGCATGCTTTAAATCTAAAAAATTAGAAGACCTTATCTATAGTCTGGTCGCCGAACACGAAATCTATTTGTCATATTAGATGGCTACTTGTCTCTTTCACACCAACCAATATTTCGTATATCACGTTTTATACTTATGAGATAGAAGCATGATAACAATTCGCGTTTGAATTCACCGCTTGACCGGCAGTGTGTGACAGCAATGCAACTGTCAAAAACCTGTTTCATTGCTGTCGCAGTAAAAATGATCACCGTGCTGATTGGCTAGCAATTATCTACATCAATGCTGGAATGACGAAAAAAAGAGACAAGAAATTCGATTAAATAGCTAGATAACTATGCAATTTTAACCAAGATCTTCGCGTGCGCATTTCACGTCAACACTCATACTTCATATTTCATACTAATCCGTGCTAACATGTCATTTATTTTTTGCAATCGACAAAATTACTGCTCGATCACCTTCAAAACTTTGCCGTCGCTTCAGAATATTTGAACACGTCTGCAACGTAAGAATTGTAGTACAGGAGCTGGGTGACAGTCTTGCGACAGCTACGCAGCAGCAGGTATTGCACAATATTTGCTGTCTGTCATAAAATTTGTATACGAAAATTTTGTGAGACATCAAATATTGTGTAATATCTGTCAAACGCCTGCTCTTTGTTCGCAAAATACATAACATAGGTATTTCATTATATTTGCTGTCTTCCATAAAGTTGTATTAGAAGATTTTGTCAGATAGCAGATCTGCTGCCGAATGCCTGTTGCATAGCTGTCGCGATGTAATCACCCTGCCGAGAGCCATCGTACGATTCAACGGCTCTGTAAATCGATTTTTCTTATCGAGCAGTAACTCAGCCGATAGTACTTAGCTCTTAAACCCCTAGGTATATAGAGAAGAAGCTGGAACAAGCACTCAAGCTGGATAAGGGGTCGGGCTGTGATATACCTAAATTGGATCCCTTCGCCAAGGAGGTTACGCAGTTTGATAAAGACGTGCCGAAAGTTAAATGTTCTGGGACGGATTGGGTGAAGTGCTATGTAAGTTATTATTGGTACTAAGGCTGCGTTTCCACCAGAGATGTGTTGCGAGGAATGTGTTTTTGAGAACCAATAGAATTGCTTCATTGACGGGAGCTTGCCATGACATCGCTCTGCGCGGCGATGCTATTGGATCTTAAAAACGCATTCCTCGCAACACAATTTAATATCTGGTGGAAACGCAGCCTTAATCTTGCGATCAACTTTTCTTAGAATCGACTAAGAAAATGGATGTGAAATAATTATTGTTCTTGCATTGTGCATTGCTTTGTGTACTTCTCTATTATCACGTTTTTAAAGCTATTAGCTAATAAGCTTGAAACTTTCTGATAAAGTGCCGAATAGGCTATTTACAACTTTTTTGACTGATTCTCCATACTTGATCTGTCAAGTTACGTGGTGAATAGCCTATTCGGCACTTATTTGGAAGCGGTGAAACAGGCCCTTACTATTATAAATTCGAAATTGTATCTGTCTGTTTGTCTCTCTGTTACCTCTTTACGCCCAAACGGCTGAGTCGATTTTGCTGAAATTTGGCATGGAGATACTTTGATATGTTATAATTTATATGATACTTTTCATCCCGGAGAAATGTACGGTTCCCGCGCGATATACGAATTTTGGCGCAACGAAGTTGCGGGAGTCATCTAGTAGTATATTCATGCAAACAATAATTTACATACTCAAATAATCCTTTCTATGTTCCAGCACTCAGAATGTCGTGTTGTGCCTCATATACTGGAAACCACGAAGAATATAGTATGTACATACAAAGATATATTATATGAGAGCGACGCGAAATATACAATAGGTTCGCCGACAGATGTATATGGAGATGAGCCCTATATACTGACTAAGAGCGACCACGTCAAAGTCAGATGCACAGGGAAGCACAAAGGCGAGTGAGTGATTTTCGTAACTTTGACAACGATTTTGGGACTTAGAAATGTAAAATAAGAGCCAGACCACATGGCGCGTTGCGTTGCGTCGCCACAACCCAAATATTTTGACGCCCGGCCACACGGTCGCGTTATTAGTTATCACTTGTTACGAAGCAGTCTAAAGGTTAAATCAGACCGCTACGCGACGTGTAGATGCATTTCAAAATTTGTATGGATTTGACAGACTTCAATTGCGTGAGACGACATTTAAATCTATCCATTCAGTACAAATTTAGAAATGCATCTACGCGTCACGATGCGGTCTGAATCGACCCTTAACGTCAACACCCCCTCCCGCTTCGTCTCGGGGGCTGCCGTCCGTCATGCGTGCGTTGCGACGACGCAGCGCGCCGTGTGAACACCTTGGTTATTTGTATGTACAGCCCCGGATCTTCAATTTTATTTAGGCGGGGCAAAAACTGAAAAATGCCGCCCCACCTTTTTTTTCCGTCAGGAAATGCTTGATGCATTCCCGGCAGCCTGGGTGGGCGCCTGGATATGTGGGACTCCTCGGGTGCTGCGGTACGGAGGAGCATCCTTGGTTACCCACTAAAACCCAGCGGTGCCTCCTCTCCGCGTGTCGCTGGCGCCGCTGGACCCGCCTGAGGCGATAACTGCAGCAGCCCAGACAGCGGCATCTGCTCTACCAGCAGAACCATCCGCGCGGATTCTGCCGCTTTCTCCGGGAGAGCGGTCCGGGGCTCCGGGCGCTCTTCTACCGGAAGAGCTCGTGCGATAGGCGACGGATTCCCCAATCCATCGCCCGAGCCCTATTATGTGTGTCTGGTCCTATAGCGGTGCAGATTTCTGCCCATTGTGCTACCTAGGCTGGGCAGGCAGCGAGCGTGTGCTGCGCCGTGTCGTCCTCGTCCGTACAATGATGGCACTGGGGCGTTGGCTCCCGTCTGGCCGTATGGTGCAGGTAGTGACCGAAACACCCATGTCCTGTCAGCATCTGCACCATCCGGTAGGAGAGAGTGCCATTACGCTGCGCCACCCAATCCTCCAGTACTGGCCGAATTGCTGCAACAACTCTGTGACCGGCAGTTGGAGATGCCATTTTGTCTTGCTAGGTGCGCATTATCTGCATTCGCGCTTGGCGACGCCATTAGGCTGCCAGATCTGGTGGCACCCGTTCCCCTCTTTCCTTTGCTGCTGCTGTGCGGGAATAGACTTCCGCCTGCACACGGGCTTCCAGGTCCCATGGAGGGGTACCGGCTAATGCAAACGCCGCTTCGGCGCCCTGCCTACCTACTTATGTTTATTTTCACCTTCATCATCCATATAATTTCAGCTATTAATATGTAGGATATATAATATTTAACATGGTAGGGTTTAAAATAAAAATAAATATGCGTAATATGCATAATAAAAACAAAAATCAAACTCTCACACTCAGGGTATCGGTCAAGTTGATATGGCTATGAAATTGCTGTACTTGTGCCATTATTTTTTCCGTGGCCAAAGTTAAATAAATAATGAGTTGTCCATTGGTCCGTGAAGTGTGAATTTTGCCGCCCCCTGAACTTGCCGCCCGGGGCATGGGCCCCGGCTTGCCCCCCCTAGATCCGCGGCTGTGTATGTAAAACAACGCAACGGTAGCACTGCGTCGAGGCAACGCGCCGTGTGGACTAGCTCTGTATATAGAAATGACACGTTAGAAAACTGAAAATTTGAAGTCACTTAATTGTCAGAGGTTTTGAAACTTTGAAAGGTTTTGTAACTTAGACTAACTTAGACTAGGTAAGCCTCTAAATACCCTTTAAAAGTGCCAAGTAGTCAAAGGTTTTTTAAAACCATGATGAGAATATTTTTAAAATGTATAGTTTCCTTAACATTATCAAAATATAAACTCAGAATCTACAAAAAATAATTATTTATTCAAGAAAATGTACGCTTTCTACGTCCATTTAGAAAATACTACCTATAACTTTCCAAAATAACCCCAATTTTTTTTAGCCATGTCATATTATTAACTTGAAACTTCTATGTATTTTTTCAGCATATTACCATCAAAATGGTCAGGCCATTCCATAGGATTTAGATCCACTGCAACTCCTAAGAAACCTCCTGCGGGCAGAGAGAATACTTTTAATGTACTTATATTTGGCTTCGATTCAACTTCCAAGAATACTTTTATACGAAGAATGCCGAAAAGCTATAGAGTTCTTACTGAGGTTTTGGGTGCTACTATACTAAATGGGTAAGTTGTGTATACAGTATACTAATAATAATATTGATAGTGTCTGTTTGTATGTTACTTCGTGATTAAATTGCTGAACTGATTTTGATGTGGCCTGGATGAATAATACTTGGCCAGAGAACCGATGGTACACTGCTTAAGGTGGTTCGTTTCCCATACAAAAAAACAATCGACATTAATTAGCTAATTTCATACTATTACTTACTACATAAATTTATATGCACATCTATTTATTTTGCAATACCATTGTCGCGAAATGTAATATTTAGAATACTTTATTTCACATGATTTCACACAGAAGTCACATTTTTATTGATTTTTTT
The DNA here is from genome assembly GCA_937595015.1 of Polyommatus icarus. Taxonomy (NCBI): domain Eukaryota; kingdom Metazoa; phylum Arthropoda; class Insecta; order Lepidoptera; family Lycaenidae; genus Polyommatus; species Polyommatus icarus. The sequence goes on along the minus strand of OW569342.1, from coordinate 1,361,317 downwards.
ATAAAAAGTGACATAAGCCACAAATGTCACTTTATATAAAAAAAAAAACAAAAATAAATATTATATTTCGCGACAATGGTATTGCAAAATAAATAGATGTGCATATAAATTTATGTAGTAAGTAATACATAGTATGGGATACGAACCACCTTAAATATCATTTTTAGTAAGGCATTAAAGAATAATATTATGTAGTTTTTTGACGTGACAACGTCTTATAATTCGATATGGGCTGCGCTCACGATAAAACATGACGCAATATGCGGCGTTACCTCGCTCTGAGGCGTTCCATTTAAGGCTATGATGTTGTCACGTTCAACTATCGTCAGTAAACCGACTTTACAGACAACCGATTTTTTTGTCATGAGTTCGAGTCGAGTTCGAGTTCGATTTCAACACAAAACACTACTCTCCAACCGTCTTTTTTTATATAAAATAAGGGGGCAAACGAGCAAACGGGTCACCTGATGGAAAGCAACTACCGTCGCCCATGGACACTCGCAACATTAGAAGAGCTGCAGGTGCCTTGCCGGTTTTTTAAGAGGGATATAATAATATTATATGAAATAAAATAAGTAAATAATATTTTCAGTTACAATATAGTTGGCGACGGCACCCCTGCTGCACTATTCCCTATACTAACCGGCAAGACAGAGTTGGAATTACCCGATGTTAGGAAACGTATGAACGAGGGGACGTTGGATGATATGCCGTTTATATTCTACAAGCTTAAAGAGGACGGGTGAGTGTAATTTTGGTGTCATTGTGGTGCCATTTTGATGCCATTGTGGTACCATTTTGGTATCATTATGGTGTAATTTTCATATCATTGTGGAACCATTCTGATGTCATTGTGGCACCATGTTGGTATCATTATGGTGCAATTTTCATATAATTGTGGAACCATTTTGATATCATAGTGGCGTCAATTTGGTGTCATTGTGTTGCCATTTCGAGGTTATTTTGATATTATGGTGCTTCTATTTAGCAGCTTTCTCAATGAGAGGTGCCATTTAGATATCATTGTGGTGCCATTATGATATCTTTGTGCTGCCGTTTTGATACAATAGACATGACGATTTTTTTTCTTGTTGGTAAGTGAAGGACCATTTAAAAATAGAAATATCAGTGAAAAAATTACTCTGATAGCGTAAAAACTCTCCAAGGTATCACAATTTAAAGCTCACATAAAACCTTCCCAAAACGCTCCATACAAAATGTCAGCTAACTGTGACGTCACGCCTAGCTAGTTTGATCGATAGCTATGTTAAATATTGAGTTTATGAAAGTGGTTTATATAAAAAAAATGTTATAAATTGCATAATTTATCGAATGGTATAAAAAATTAAGGAATTTTATAAAAAAAAAATCGACTTGAATTAACTTGACGAAAATACTTTGAAGGCTCAAAACAAAAAAAAAATACATAAGTTATGAAGCTGAAATTTTGGGAATACCTATTTTTCATTGCTATGTCTTTATTTTATTTAAAAAATCTGCTAATCTTTGACCTTGTCGTCATCCCTATTGTTCTGACATTTTGTGGTACAATATTTTAAAAACATTGTAACACCATTTTGAAGGCAGTGTAGCTTTCAATTGAAGGCAGTATAGTCAGTGAAGGTGTCATTGTGTTGCCAATTACCTATGCCACATTATGCAATTTCATCTTCAATTTTGGTCATCTTCTTTTTATTCAACTTTCGTTTGGCATATTCAATAATTGAATGCGTCAAAATCCACCCGCGTTGAAAGAAAAGTGTCATAGCGAGCGCTACGATTTCAACGCGCGTCACGGGCATGCCTCACGTTCGCTGTTGACTGCGCTATAACGCATGCCCTTGATGAACAGAAAAAGGCCCAGTGTGGACAAAGCTATTTAATGTTCTTGTGGCGCAATGTTGTCATTGTTCTACCATGTGATATTATATCATTGTGATAATATTTTGAAGACATTGTACTGCCATGTTCATGTCAGTATGCTGCCATTTCGACGTCATTCTAGACTCATTGTGTAACAATTTTGATGATATTGTGTCCTAATTTTGATGCCATTGTGAAGTTATTTTTTTGACATTTGCTGTCATTTTGCTACAATTATGGTCCCATTTTGCTACCATTTTACATCTTTTTCTCCCATTCCAGCTACCGCACCGCATATTTCGAGGATATGCCCTGGATAGGCACATTCCAATACCGATTCAACGGATTCAAGCGACAGCCATCAGATCATTACCTGCGAGCGTTCTACATGGAGGAATCCCAGGGGGGGAGGAAGTGGTGGGCGAATAAGAGTAGATACTGCGTGGGCGATACGCCGCAGTACAAGCTGATGATGAATATTACTGAGCAGGTGGGTTAGAAAAAGATTGATCTTCATCATAATTGGTTTAGTGGTGAAGAATTAGTATTTCTATACAGAGTGCAATTAAACCTTCCTGCCAAATTTTAATATTATATTGATCCTTGTTAAAAATTAAAATACACGTATTTTTTCGTTTACATTCACTCAGTACTAAAATGTCGAGAAAAAGCTTCCGAAAGTTATCCTAAAAAACACTACAATTAATGGACACGACGCGTCGCCCGCGCGTGACGTGCCCCCGCTCATTCCCCGGCGCCGCTAGTGACCGTTCTGCAACGATTTTAAATGGGATAAAATATTATGTCATAAAAAAATAACACCCAATTTTTGTTAGTTAAATGGACTCTCCTAATGATACGTCTAATTAATGCCCTGGAAAAAAATTGAAACGGCAAAATGTACAGTTCTCGTGCGATATACACATCAAATACTAATCAACGATTTCTCATTCCAGTTCTTCAATCTACTCGGCAAGAAATACTGCTTCACCTTCATAGCTGACATCACACACGATGACATCAACATGATCTCAGTAGCGGACGACGAGACCGCGGCGTTCCTGACGCGGGTGTCACGACACTACACGCGGGACACCATGATACTCGTCATGGGGGACCACGGGCCAAGGTACGTGACAACAATGTCAAGTGACTTTGACATGACATGGCACGTAACAACATCACATGACATGTATCGTGACAACATCATGACATGTCACGTGACGAAAACATGACATGTTAAACGACAATATCTTCATCACGTGTCACGTGAGAACATCAACATGAGATTTTAAGTGACAATATCAACATTACGTCATACGATGTGTTACATGACAATGTCAACCCTACTACATTGCATTATACCTCTAGAGTTACTGACACAACTCTAATAGTTGCTTTGGATTCCAAAACTGGGACAACCACAGAAAAAAGCGATATGGCAAAGATAATATTATAATTTTCTCTTTTCACTCCTGGTTTTTAGGGTTCCGTATTGTCTTTGATGTTTTATGAGACAAATAGTTTAGCTTTCATTTTTTAGGGGTCCATAACAAAAACAAACCCTCATAATATAGTCTGGTATAAAAGTGGAGAAATTAAAAAGTGGCAACATCGTAGTGTCATCCCTTTCAAATCAATCTAAGAATAAAGGGATGACACTACGATGTTGCCACTTTTTAACCGACTTCCAAAAAACGAGGAGGTTATATGTTCGGCTGTGGATATTTTTTTTTTTTTTTTTTTTTATTTTTTTATTTTTTTTTTTGTATGTTCAACGATTACTCCGCCGTTTGTGAACCGATTTTCGAAATTTTTGCTTTGTTGTATTTGGTTTTACTCCAATTTGGTACCATGTTCACAAAGTGGTGACCTGATGATGGGATCCAGGAGTAATCGAGGGAACTCCTCGAAATTTATATGGAAACATATGGTGATTTTGGTTTTATGTGAAGTGTACTAAGAATATGCTACCAAAAAGTCAAATATTGGGTCAAGGTATACCATGGTTTCGAAGATGCTGAGAGAACTCCTGACTCCTTATAGATACACGTTTGGGAGTTTCGGCGTTGTTTTAAGAACAGAAAGCATATGCTACTATGCAACTCATATTCATCATCATAATCATCATCGTCATCATCATCATCATCATCGTCTTCGTCATTACCACGTCGTGTTAAGGTCACCAATCTCTCATGGCACAGAATAGATAATAGTACAAGGCATAGGTGTGGATATACTAATAATAATAATAATTTTATACTGTATAACAACACTTTGTTTAAATATACACCGGTCAGCGCCGCGGAGGCGACGGTATCGCGGCGCCGCGCGTGGCGCGTGGCGGAAGACGCCAGATCGAATATACTTTACTACTTTATATACAGACCGAATACTATACTAACTACTTTATAAAATTTTAATAGACAAAATATAGAATTAAAATAAAGTTATTTTAAAAAGAGCATTTAAACAAAACAAAGTCAATAAGTGTCTTTTTAATTAGTTAAACTTATTAATCGATAGATGGCGCACTAAGTATCGATTTGAATGGATTTGAAATTGAATTCTTGATTACAAGAACAGCTGTCAATAATTATGATAATATTATATTATATTACTAGCTGTCCCGGCAAACGTTGTTTTGCCATATAAATAATTTTTGGTATGAAAAATAGATGTTGGCCGATTCTCAGACCAATATCCTCACAATATGCTCACATAATTTCATGAGAATCAGTCAAGCCGTTTCCGAGGAGTATGGCAACGAAAACTGTGACACGAGAATTTTATATATTAGATGAGTAGCTACGCTACATCCTATGCAAGTTTATATAATTTTTTATCTGATAGATCCTTGGATCGTGAAAAAACGAGACACAATAGCCTTTCTATTGTTATCGCAATCGCCGGTGACCGCTTGGGGTTCTCGGGGACTCACAAAATAATATATTATTTTGTGAGTGTGAACTGTGTAATAAGATACGTAAAATATACGCGAAGGTTTACCTACTAGTCTAACTAAAAAGAGTGAAATTATTATTATTTTTAACAAAAAATTAAAACCGACTTCCAAGGTAAAAACAATATTAACTAAAAAGTATTAAATAATTTTTGCTATCTAATAGTGCCTTTTTCCGAATTCGGCTAAACCTTGACCATTTCTGTACTCAATCTTCATAATTTTGAAGTCGGTGCCAGTTCCAAAAGTTTCAAATATTCTGTCAGAGGACTGAAGATTCAGCTATCTGGTACCGACTTCAAAATAATGAAGATTGAGTACAGAAATGGTCAAGGTTTAGCCGAATTCGGAAAAAGGCACTATTAGATAGCAAAAATTATTTAATACTTTTTAGTTAATATTGTTTTTACCTTGGAAGTCGGTTTTAATTTTTTGTTAAAAATAATAATAATTAATTTCTTCACTTTTATGCCAGACAATAATTCGCCATCCAAGCTAATAAAAAACCCCTAAAATTCCAGATACGCCAAAGTCCGCGATACCATACAAGGCAAGCTAGAAGAACGCTTACCCCTCATGGCTATAAGACTGCCGGATGACCTAAAAAGATCTAGACCAGACGCCCAGAATAATCTAGATATGAACTCCGAAGTTTTAACAACTCCACATGACATATACGCTACTGTCATGGACGTTTTAGATATGAAGCAACACTGGAATGATTATAAGGTGAAGGGGGCTGATTTGACCAGGGGACTGACTCTTTTGGAGCAGGTAAGGGTCATTTTTTGTAGTTGGAAGTATGTAATGAACCCTATATGGGCCGCGTATAATTTAAAAAACTCTTGGCATAATTAATATATTATGTATCTTTGTTGAGGCGAGGAGTTAGTTTTTATGAGGTTAAAATAAACAGGAATTTTCAACACGCTTTTTTATTAAAATTTTATTAGCTTGGGCTGTATGCATGCATGTAAGTAAATAGGCATCGTGTTTAGGAAATCAAAAATATTTTTTTAAAATACATGTACCTATACCATATTATTGTCGATTGGACAAGTAAGATGGATAGTAATGGGGGGGGGGGGGGGTGTCCGGTGCCCCAGGACACCACCCTTATATACGCCCATGGCTGTATGTATGTAAAGGAATCTTTGACCACGATTTTTACCTTTAAACTTTGCATATTATGTATTAAGAGCCAATGACAATGCAATAATTTGTTAAATTATTTTTATTTTATAAAAAAAACCTGTTTTTATAACTATTATTTATTTACCCAACAAATTGTGATTTAATGAATAAACGAACGATTAATTCTGTAAAAATTGTGAAAAGGCATGTAAGCTTACAAACTTTAAAATAATCAATCAATAAAAATTTCCTATTTTCAGATACCCCGCAACCGATCCTGCAGCGAAGCCGGGGTTGAACCCCACTGGTGTTCCTGTCTCGCCTGGGAGACGCTGCAGCCATCAGAACCCACGTACCACAAGGCAGCAGAAGCCGTGGTCAATTATATTAACAGTCTAACGGAGTCTGTCAGGTATTGCAAGGATTTTTTGAGGCCATTCAAAAAGCATTCCTATCCTACCATAGGGGCAAGGATTCCTTTAGTCCTATCTTTAAGGCTAAAGTATTCCTAGCCGATCTACCACAAGGCAGCAGAAGCCGTGAAACATGAAAATTTATCTCTACATAGTGAATATTGCATACCTACTTCAGAATAGTATTGTATGACATTATTGTCAATTTACAACGAAGGCATCTTGGTAGAGTCTACTGTGAACATAAAGCTCCGTTTAGACCAAACGAGCGAATGCTCATTCTAGTAAAGCTCTTTTGATGTAAACTAACAGCGAGCATTCTTTCGTTGTTCTAGTGTGTTCGCCACGTGTTCGGCGGTAAATAGGTAGAATGCTCTAAGAATCTCGCTCGTTTGGTGTAAACGACGCAAGAGCGCTCGAGCAATTGCCTAGAGCGTTCTTTCGTGTTCGGACGTGCTCGCTCTTCGAGGCGGTCTCTTCAAAGGGATTCTAGTGTTCTTGAAATATTTTACTTTTTGGCGGGTTTTTTAAATTATCGAGTATTCTTCTTTTATTAAATTCGTCACCCACCAACGTCTTTTCCTTCTTTTCTTTTTCATTAATTGCGTTATAACAATAAATACAGCACTTGAAATCATAATATCGCTATTACAGTCAGACATAGTGTAGTTGTTACGTAGTTTATATACTCTTTGAGTGTAGTGTGAACCCTACTACTTATCGTTGATGAATGAGTAATGAGCATTCGCTCGTTTGGTCTAAACGGAGCTATATGATTCTCGTCTATAGAGCAAAATTCTTATTCTTGATGTTCTTGTTGATTCGATTGGTGTAAACGATCTAAAGTATGTTGTAACGAATTATAGTTTACACTAAACGAATACGAAAGAATGTTCTTGTGCTGTTCTTGCTCTATGTTCTTTTGGTGTAAACGCACCTTTAGCAACTTTGTTCAGTTCAGTATTCTGAAAATATTGTTTTATACTTTTTCAGCGTCGTTTTTTGTCGTAGTTGGGTTTTAGTTTTTTTTTACTTTTTATTATTAGAGTAAAAGACCCACTTTCGCACTTATGATTTAACTGAAGATAACGATAATATTATAGCTGATAGCAAAACTACGTTTGCGGGGTCAATTAGTTCTGTATATCTATACAAATATTGTAAATGCGAAAGTATCTCTGTCTGTTTGTCTGTTTCGCGTTGACGCCAAAACTACTGAACCGATTGTAATGAAATTTTGTACACTGATAGTCTTAAGCCTGAGAAAGGACATAGGCTACTTTTTAACTGAAAAAGGGGGTTGTAAGGGGGTGTTTATTCGTAAATTTGTTCAAATTAAGTTAGTTCCAAAAATTCATAATAGATGGCGCTGTGCATCGTCTACATCGCATAAGCGATTTAAATTTATTTAAATAAATTAAAAAAATCATACGTGTTTCTATAAGTGGTGGTAAGGATGATGATTTTTTTCGCGTTTTATTTGAAGTTTGAAGTAATCGTACCGCGGAAGCAACTCTGTACATGGAAACAGGAACTACCGCGCGCTATAAGCTGAAGTCCACGCAGGCAACAGCTAGTAGTTTAAACAAACGTTTTACATCTTTCAGGTCGCTCTGCATCCCCCGCACGCTAACGTCCATAGTGTGGGTGTCGCGACAGCGTCCCAACGCCGGGGTACTGACGTTCGTCGCCGCGAGGGACGCCGATGGCTACGTCGGCAAATTCGGCGACGGGATCAACACGCAGAGGGACAACTATCAGATCAAGGTCAGTCCCCTGTGGTTATTTAGAAAGAATTTAAATTAAAGAGTCGCTAAAGGCTCGTCCACATTTGTATCATAGATCTCCGACCAGATCTCTGTCGCGATCATCGCGCCGTATCAAGTATGCGTATCATAGTGTGGACGCCTATCAGATCATTCTGCCGATCATGCGCGTATTTGATACGACACGTATCAGATACGCGATTAATAGAGATCGGGGCGTATCATGATACGCGTATTATTTTGATACGCTTCGATGATACACGACGGAGATCTGATCGCGTAAATGATACAAATGTGGACGAAGCCTAAGGCGTTTTTTATGGATCTGCATGCTAAGGCCGTGTTCAAACCAAACTGACTGTAAGCCGCCGAATGTGAGCAGGCTCACTGTGAGCCAAAGTGTGAACGTGAAGATAAACAGTCCCTGGCCTGTAGACAAGTGGCAAAGCGCTAACGCTAGCGCTACAAAATGTATGCGATTTGACATAAGTCATCGCTTCGCTAGCGAATACTAATGTCAAATCCATACATTTTTTTTTATTTTTTTTATTGAATAAGGGGGCAAACGAGCAAACGGGTCACCGGATGGTAAGCATCTACCGTCGCCCATGGACGCAACATCAGAAGAGCTGCAGGTGCGTTGCCGGCCTTTTAAGAGGGAATACGCTCTTTTCTTGAAGATTTGCAGGTCGTATAAGTCCGGAAAAACTGCTGGTGATAGTTCGTTCCAGAGTTTTACAGTGCGCGGTAGAAAGTTACGCGAAAAACGCACTGTGGAAGACTGCCACTTATCAAGGTGATGAGGATGGTATGTTTTTCGCGTGGGACGATGGCGAAAAGTTGCAGGTGGTATGATTCCGAACAATTCCTCAGAGCACTCCCCGTGATACAACCGATAGAGGATGCAGAGTGAAGCTACATCCCGGCGTAATTCCAAGGGGTCCAAGCTGTTTGAACACTATGGCAGTCAACAATTCGAGCGGTCCTTCGTTGGATACGATCCAGAGGGAGCAGTTGGTATTTTGGCGTCCCTGCCCAGAGATGAGAACAATATTCCATATGAGGCCGAACCTGTAGGCCTACTACGAAACTGTTTTAGAGACTCAAACAATCGGAGAAAAATGCCGCGTCCCGCTCTAACAACGTCATTTCACGTTTGTTAGAATAGGACGCAACATTCTCGTCCGATTGTTTGAGTCTCAAAACCGTTTCGTGGTACGGGGCCTTGTAGAGTTGTAGGCGTTGGTCCGTACATTTTGTAGCGCTAGCGTTAGCGTTTTGCCATTTGTCTACGGGGGCTTGTCCACTTACTAACAAGTAACAACATACCTCTTTTTTCAGTTGGTAGTGGGTCCCGGACGCGGCGTGTATGAGGCGTCTCTCGTATACCACGTCGCTGAAGACAAATTCGATATCACCACTAGAGATATATCGCGGACTAACGCGTGAGTTACATATATAATTATTTAAAATATACGTGTGACACTCGAGGACTGCCGCGGTAAAGCTATTGCTTATCAAATAACTCGCATCCAAACACTGTGCCGAAATCTGGCAACGCTGAACCGACCAGTCGGAGTGGGGTGTGTTAGGTTTATTTTCGTTACGGAATTTCTTGATTGAAAACGCTATGCAATAGCTTAAAATAATACAGCAGAGTCGGCAGACGTTGTTCTGCTATTGTTAAAAATCAATAAGAACAAGGACCTGTTTCACCACTTCCTGATAAGTGCAGGATAGGATATCCACAACTTATCTGACAGATTCTCCACACTCTGTCAGATAAGTTGTAGATAGCCTATCCGGCACTTATCTGAAAGAGGTGAAACAAGCCCTAAGGGCGTTTATTTGCCAGAACATGGTATTTACAATAATAGTACGGTACTCATGTTTTGTCGGATACATCTTTATAGGCACAGACAGCAAAAGCGCTGTGATTTCAAATATAAAAATATTTTTATTTTTCACATTTATTTTTCGTATATTTCAGATACAACAACGAGCCAAGCTGCATAAGTGCTACGCATCCGCATCTCAACATGTATTGCTACTGCAGCAACAACTAAGACTGATACACAAGACCGGCCCAAACGTGCCGAAGCACGGTGTATAAATACAAAAAGTTACCAGCCTAAATGCTGAGTGAGAATAACAACTAGGAATGAGTTAATAATTTACGCAATTTAGAATGTTAATTTAGAATGTTCAGGATGTAACAAAACTACGCGTCATAATACTTAAGGGTGTGTATGTGTCTCAACATAATATAGACTTCACTGTGAAAGTAGCAACGCAGAAAGAGCAAATTTCGTTTTGTAATTTTTATGGGCAAGCGCCCGCGCGTCATAAATTTTTCCATACAAAGGTGAAAAAAGTTACCCTTTTAGTGGTGCTTCTTTCACAGCGAACTCTATATAGGGAACCCATACACACCCTAAAGTATTATCAGATAGCATTGTTACACCCTGTATAAACTATTACAGCTGCACTCAGATATCTAGTTAATATATTGCTTGACTATAATATTATGAATGACATAAATGATGATGAATGAATGATGATGAAAGACATAAATTTTATGAAGTTTGTGTCAAGATCTTCATTAAATTTAAGTAGAGATAAACTACGATAACATGGCGCGCCCCTCTAACATTCAAAACGTTTGAAGTGCGTTGTCAAAACGTTTGATGTGCGTTGTCTTGCGCGGTCGGCTAGTTATGATTAGTTGACCAACAAATCTTGGTAATTGGACATTAAGTGAAATATTACGAATAGGTTGATTGGTTGAATACTTACTACATACAAACTCTTTCATGAACTACACACATTGAAATAGTAATTTGGAGGGGCGCGCCATGTTATCGTAGTTTATCACTAAGTAATAATTGAATCACTCTAAGTGCGACCGTTAGATCCTAAAAGGGCTAAAAGTCCGTTCTCTGAGATTAGTCAAATAAGATATTGTATATTTTTTTTCTCTGAATATCTAATATAATTAGATAACAATCATATTATTAAAAAAAACTTGAGGTGTCAAGGGACACGCGAATGAAACGAAGTTATTCATTTATGTTCAAAAAACCTGTATACATATTATACACTCAAAAAAATATTTAAAAAACGCCATCTATTGACGCCTAGGAATACTAACAACGCGTCGCTGTTTATTTAAAAAAAACGCCATCTAGTTGACGCACAGGAATACTTACTATCAACGCCATCTGCCCTTAACATGCAGGTACTAATAAAAAAGTGTCGAGGTCCAATCAAGGTCAAATATCGTTCTGTCTAGCCTTCATATTTACGCCGAACGCGGGATAAGGAACTTCGTTCCAATAATATAAATGCGAAAGTGTGTTAGTCCGTTGCGTTAAAGCTAAACCGATTTAAAATGGAGATGCTCGGAGTCCTGAGACAGGACATGGGATTGTAGTGGTAAAAACCGCGGCAGTACCCGAGTGTCACACTTTTTGACTTAATAATGCTTTTTATACTATTTATGTGATGAAGAAGAGAGCAAATTCCCTCTTAAAAGGCCGGCAACGCACCTGCAGCTCTTCTGATGTTGCGAGTGTCCATGGGCGAAGGTTACTAGTTGCTTTCCATCAGGCGACCCGTTTGCTCGTTTGCTCCCTTATTTCATTAAAAAAAAATAATATATATATACGTCTGGCGTCTACTCTTTTCTGACCCTGAAGCTGTATTCCGTTTCAATTAAAATCTATACACCAATAAAGCTATAATGCTACTAATTTAAATGTTACGAAATAAAGAAAAAAACCACATTTTGATCAAGTTTCAATTACTTTATTTTTTTTATGAAACGGAGTAATATAAACAGTATTTTAAAACTAGAAATCTCAAATAATTATCTCAATTTTAAATAGAAAAACATCACAATTTGTTATAAATTATTTATTGTAAAGAAACGAAAATGTAATAGAAACTTCATACAAGAAAAGTAACTTAAATTGTCCCAAACAACATCGAATTAGGGCCAAGTAATTTTCTTCAGGATAAATAAAGGTGTCATAATAATTAGTATTATTTTTCAAACATTTAGGCTTCTTTTATAGTTTACAATTACTTGTTATTTACATATTATATAAAGTATACTTTTTAAAAATATTTAATTTTTTTTTAATTATTAAAATTACGTTCCTAATCCTAAAACGGTAAGATTTAAGAAAATTAAACTTTATTTTGTACAGAAGAAGGTACACATTTTGTTGCAATTTAGCGCGACTTGAGTCTTTTTATAATGCAACTTGTACCTTCTTATGGAAAAACCAAAGATCTTGAAAAATGTAACTGCTTATTTCGACAGTCGGTTAAAACACCCTCACTAATAAAAATATTTAAACAGCAAATAATTATACAAACATTATGTAACAAAACTATGTGACTATACTTTAGGGCGTGTATTCACTGTGAAAGTAGCAGGGCAGAGTAACTTTTAATAAAAATCTTTGGGAAAAATTCATAATGGTGAGGCTACTGACCTCCATTATGTAACAAGCACGCTGGATTTATGATACCCTTTGAAATGATAGCTATTTTTTGTGCCTATTGGAAGCGGAACCATCTCCCCCGATGTTAGGGTTAGGAACTAAATTTGACGTAAAATTTATTTTTGAAAGTCGCCATATTGGCGCTGATAGCAGTAGTGGGAGTACTTGGAACTAACACCAGTTTCTACCATGGAGGTATACTATTATCTGTGGTTTCTACAAGCAATAGCGATTCAGCGGCCATTTGCAAGTTACGTCATATTTAGTTCTCTTCCCGAATAATGGGGGAGCTGATTCCGCTTCAAATGGGCACAAAATACAACTGTGTATTATTAGTCCAGCGTGCTTGTATAATGGAGGTCAGTGCGTAAACGACAAAAAAAACTTGCTCTTTCAGCACTACTTATTATCACAGTATTATCTCTGTTTTGACTTTTGTTACCACTTGTATAATATCCGTTGAGTAAATAAATATCTTAGTAAGGGAGTTAATATAATATTATTCGTGAATAATAAACTTATTGTGCACTGCCTTTAAAAAAAAATAGATTTTGCTAGCGTATACAGAACATAAGTATAATTATTATAAAGAATGCATTACGCTTCAAGTATTATAAAATTGATATAAGAAATCTCATTTATAATCTCAATTTTATTTTATGAAATGTTATTATAAGTATCTATGATTAAGAAAATAATATCTTGGGACTGTTATTTTTGTATTATTTTCATTTGAAATGTTACTTGTAAGTTCATTTTCACGAGTCACTGCTTTAGTTTTTATTGTAATAAGTGTGTTTTGTTGTTAGTAAAAGTTTGAAATTAAAAGGTGTATAATTCCTCTTTGGTACCTAGTTATACGCTGCGTATATGGGTTGGACCTCATCTGGCAGCACGGAATCGCCTTTTTCTGTCGCCTTTTCTCTTTCTGTCGCTTCGAACTGCCATTTGCTAGACCGAGACAGAAAGCATAATGCGATATCGAATCCTCGAGGCTATCGCATTATGCTTTCTGTCTCGGTCTAGCAAATGGCAGTTCGAAGCGACAGAAAGAGAAAGGTCGACAGAAGAAGGCGATTCCGTGCTGCCAGATGAGGTCCAACCCTATAATTTATAGGGAATATTATACAAAGGTCTACACAGAGGGCGCTACTAGCTCGTACAGTAAACAATCCGACCACAATCCGACATGTAGCACACGTCATGTCAGAATATTGACAGAAACATTGTCAAACGTCGAACAAAACTTATTGTTTACCGTCTGTGCTTGTGCTGCCTCTAGCGTGAAAACATTGCGGTAATATAATAAGCTATTAAAACTTTCGTTTTAAATAATAGTGTAAGGTCTTTTCAAATAAAAGAGTGAATATAAATTCAGCATTTATTAAACATTATTTACATTTATATTAATTAGTACTAGAACATTTACAAGGAAGAATTAGATATAGATACTGGCCATTTTGAAATTTAATATACATTTCCATGGACCTATAAAAATAGGCGGACGGAGTCCCACCATACACAAAACTGTGTCCTTCAGAGTCGGCCAGCTGACTGTATGTACACGGTCCGCACGCACACATTATTACGCTGGTCCATACTATTTGACAGGCGTATGTGTTCGTGGCCGACTCTGAAGACAGTTCTGTGGACTGTGTATGATAAGACTCCATCCGCCTTTTTTTCTACGTTCATGTTCATTTCATTATTTAAATAATATTTGATTATTTTTATACAGTACTAGTAAGCAAGGAAAATTAGTATCACAGATGAAGAATTAAGTATAGGAAACAGTTGAGACGAATCTCAAACGCGACTTAAGTTAAACATAAGTTAAGTAGGTCACTTTTAACTGAGTGTTTCAACATGACAAGGATACTTTTAAGTTTTAACCATGTTTTAACCATAATATTATAAGTCTATACATTGATAGGATGACATTGTCATTTGAAACGTCAGCCCGAAATGAACGTCACTTCTATTGCGCCAAATCTTCTTCTTCTTTTTTATATTGGCTCCTTAGTGATTCGCCAATGTCAGAGTGAATGAATATAGTGACTTGACGGAAACTGCGATTTGTTGTTCTTGCCTCATATTGACTAACTTTAGCGTTTGAAAATTCATTAGAAAGTAGAATCAAAATCCTTTTTCATGCCATGTCGTTTTGAGATCACAATAAAACTAAAATTTTATACATTTGTACACACTAATTTGAACACATTTCAAACTAAGGTATTTAGATACCTGACTTTCTTGTTCATAATTACTTATATTGTTTCAATTCATCTTGATACGGTGGGTACATTATTCAACTGCCAATCTTCCAACATTATCCAGCGGGGCTAAAATGGTCACATTTAGCAATTCCTCTCAATCAATTCAGCAAATGAATTGCAAGCAGAGTTGCATTTTGTGATTTTATAAAAATGAATCATATTATGATTCATATCATGATTCTTCAAAATGACCGTTTTAGCCCCGCTGTTCTGACTCAATAATTAATTTACTCACTAAGTAATTTTAATGTCAACAAAACCTACCAAGGTTTTGTTGACATTAAAATTACGTGTATATTTGAATTAGAGTTATAGTTTGAGTTTTGATTGCATAATATTACATTGAATCAGAGTTCAGAACAAAAATCCATCATAAATACTAACAAAAAGATCCAAAGCTAGCAACAGGTATGGACAGCGAATTAAAAGGAACTCATACTCTAATCTTTATGTTCTAAAAATGACTGTCAAACCACTTTTCTAGCATATAAAGACACAACATTCCAACATTTTTATATAAAGCATATACAGAGTGGAACAAAAATTAATGATAAAACTTCAGGGTGTATGTGTTCCTTGTAGAGAGTTCACTGTGAAAGTTGCAGCTCTGAAATACCAATTTTTTTCACTTTTGTATGGGAAAACTCGTGACGATTGGGCGCTTGCCCATACAAAAGTGAAAAAAATGTTGGTCTCTCAGCGCTGCCACTTTCACAGAGAACCCCATTTAAGGAACACATACAAAGCCTAAAGTATTATCGCTTAGTTTTATACCCTGTTAAGCATAGATCTTTTTATCAGTAAGTATTTCGCCTTCCTAATATCCACTAGTATACTGTTCGTACCCCCTTCCTCTACCTCCGTTGCGACTGTCTGTCCTGACACCAGTGTCCTCGTATGACACTCGTGGTCGGTAGCCGTCTTGGTCAGCCTCATATTCTACTGTCTGGAAAGAAAAATAAATTACAACATAAATAAATGAAATTACAAGTAAGTACTTAAGAGGCCGGGTACCCTTGGAATTTCTCATACATACGTAATACCAAAATCATTTTGTCATACGAAAATATTTAACATGTTTGAGTTGTTTTTCAGGTTAAAATAGTAATTACCTAGGTTCCTGCACAAAAATTTACTTCAAACTATTTAAACACAATTTTTTTTTTGTTTAAAATTTTTTTTAGTAAATTTACTATTAAATATTTAAACACTAAAAAATAGAGTAAAACACTAAAAAATATATAAATAAATAGTAAATTTACTACAAAATATTTAAATACGGTACTAAAAATATTTTTTTAAGTTTAAATATTTTGTAGTAAAGTTACTATTTATTTATATATTTTTAGTGTTTTACTCTATTTTTTAGTGTTTAAACATTTAGTAGTAAATTGACTAAAAAAAAATTTTAAACAAAATAAATTTTTTTAGTGTTTAATTATTTTGAAGTAAATTTTTGTGCAGGAACCTAGATAATTACTATTTAAAGCCGAAAAATAACTCAAACATGTTAAATATTTTCGTATGAGAAAATGATTTTGGTATTACGTATGTATGAGAATTTCGAGGGGTACCCGGCACCTTAAGTAGTATAAGAAACTTGAATCCGACTACGAATAATCCATAATAATATTATTTATGCGAAAGAGTGTCTGTCTGTGACCTCTTCACGCCCAAACCACTAAACGTATTTAGTCGAAATATTTTGGTATGGAGATACTTTAAGTTCCGGCACCGTTAAGAATTTATTATATCTTACTTTATGTCCGCTAAAGGTGGCTGTAGCCATTTTAACGTGACGTCATATTGTAGCCTATCACTCAATAGCGGAGAATCAAGAGGTCATACTCACAGGTTACACGGTCAAATTTTCATTAATCTGATCCATCAATCCGGTACAACTAACTAGTAACTACCCACGCATTGATGGATTGATCGTATTTTTATTATGAACTTTTTATAACCATCAATATTCCGTCAATCAGATTGATGGATTAGATTGATGAAAATTTGACCGTGTAACCTGTGACTATAGACTTGTCTCACGCCTCCTACCTGTTTTCGTCCATCAGGCAGCAGCACATAATACAGGCCCTCAGCCCTGTCGCCCTGCCTCGACTCGCGGTGACCAAAATCATTGCCAGATTCCTCGTCTTTCACCATGTACTCGAAGTTGTAGTTTGCTGGTTCCTGTGAGATAGAAATAGGTTTTTAGAAAAGATAGAGACCATAAATAACATTTTGATCAGAGTTTAGTTGATCTATGTTTACAATACAATGTGTAGACCAAGCAGCTTTTTATGGAAGGCTTTGAAAATGGTTCTCCCAAACTTAAACAATGGCTATTATCACAAGGAGTTGATAAATTTTACAATCATTAATTGAATAATAGCCGACCCATCACCCAGCTAACTTGGTTTCAAGTTAGACGAGGCAGGCAGATCATCGATTGTCTGATAAGATGATAATAAAAAGTCCTGCACCCGATCTCTCGATATCGGTCATTAGTTCATTATTGTATCGGTCGGTACTGCGCACATACATGTAAAATAAAATCACTTCTCTGTAGCTGGCAAGGTCAAGTCCGATAATATATTCGATGCTATAGACACCCCAGTGCGACATGTCATCTAAGCGTTTAAAAACGCAGCCAACTCCACCACAACCTAACACAACTTGCTACCATCATCATCATCGCCAACTTACCCCATTACTTCCATCATCATATTCGACGCCCGCGCCGGTGCCTCGACCGCGGCCAGGCGGTAGGTACTGTCTGGTCTGACTCTGACCGAACTCCGCTGTGGTTATGTCTGGGCTGGCTGGAGAGTAATTAAATTAATATTGTTAATTACACGTGTGGTAAATAAAGAAAAAAAATAGAAATAATAAAATATGTTTTATATATTCAAAGTTATTACAATCTACATTCTAACGGCATGCATGTACCATCGAGGAAATTGATTCCTAGGCAGTTGACAGACCAACGCGACGTCATTTGGTCGGATCATGTCAATTCATTATTAATTGTGATCTGTCGGCTGGGTTTGACGTAACGCGACCAAACTCCGTACACGTAGCTCCCCCATCTGCCTAGGAACAACGTCTCTGATAGTACAATCGAGGAAGTTGATTCCTATCAACGTTATTTCGTCGATTATGTCACTTCAATGTTAATTGTGATCTGTCGGCTGGGTTTGACGTAACGCAACTACTTAGGTCCCCGATTTGCATAGGAATCAACTTCTCTGATAGTACATGATGCCTATTTAGAGTCAATTCAGACCACAGTCCGCAACGCGACGCGTAGATGCATTTCTAAATTAGTATGGATTTAATAAATTTGCAAGACGTCTCACGCAATGGGCATTGTCCAAAAAAAATTACATGTACTTTTTATATTTTTTTTCGTTAAAATAGGGTATTTTAAGAATATAAATTCAATAATTTTGAAATTCATTGGCTAGTTTTTTCTCAATAAATTTTTAAAGTTTCGCTCTGACGTCATCATCGGCGGCCAATTGACCTCTGCAGAATGTTTTTTTTCCTTTGAATCTTATTTATAATGGCTGGTTCGTCAAATACAAGTTCTCATTATGTGAAAGCTGATACGAAAAGCTTACCAAAAGTTCGAAACGTAATGTTGGTCGAATTTATTGCTAATTTAACGCCATTGAAGGTCAAACTAAGTTTAAACATATTTATTCAAAAATATTAGTAACTAATGGGTATTTTTTTCGTTTATATACAGAAAAACGATCACTGACCTTATTCCTCGAAATGTTTTTGTAATGAGCAAAATTTAAAAAAAATGGACAATCCCCCCATTGAAATCTGCCAAATCCATACAAAAGGTGACGTCGCGCTTCGCCTCGCCTCGTTACGTTGCGGTATGAATTGACCCTTAGGTGTAAAACCGTCGCACACGGTCACACAAAAGAACTTCCACTTTTTTGCTTAACAAAAAAGTGATAGTTCCTTTTAAAAAATAAATGTCGAAGACAAAACGCTTATACCTATTTCATTTGCTCAGCGGATTTAGCTTTAAAAATTTAGAAAATAGACCCGTTCGCATCCATACTTTAAGTGCAAAAATGCAAAAAAAAAGATACCCAGTATCTATCTAAGCTTTATATGTATAATACTAGCTGTTGCTCGCGACTTCGTCCGCGTGGACTTCAGTTTATAGCGCGCGGTGTCAACAAAATTGGTGTCAAATTTCAAAACCTTACAAAACCAATTATACCAAATTTTAAAGCTTATTTAGCCATTGTTACCCATAAACTATTTAATCTATTTATCATTGGTAGGTTTAAGGTTACGTCACTGCATAGATAAAGTACTGAGTAGTGAGTTATTTAATAGCCCATCAATCCGCAAGCGGCACCCGGCTGCCGCATAACAATGGGCATTGTCCAAAAAAAATCACATGTACTTTTTATATTGCTTTTTTTTTCGTTAAAATAGGGTATTTTAAGAATATAAATTAAATAATTTTGAAATTCATTGGCTAGTTTTTTCTCAATAAATTTTTAAAGTTTCGCTCTGACGTCATCATCGGCGGCGAATTGACCTCTGAAGTATGTTTTTTTTTCCTTCCAATCTTATTTGTAATGACTGGTTCGTCAAATGCAAGTTATCATTATGTGAAAGCTGATACAAGAAGCTTACCAAAAGTTCGAAACGTAATGTTGGGCGAATTTATTACTAATTTAACGCCATTGAAGGTCAAACTAAGGTTAAACATACTTGTTCAAAAATATAAGTAACTAATGAGTATTTTTTTTGTTTATATACAGAAAAACGATCACTGACCTTATTCCTCGAAATGTTTTTGTAATGAGCAAAATTAAAAAAAAATGGACAATCCCCATTGAAAATATATTGTGTCTGCGATTCCCACGATTGAGGTATTAACGTGTATAACCATCGAAAGAATCGAAAAATAGGAATCGACATGGTACCACCTCTTGTAGAAAGACGCATGAGCAAGCGATAACGCGATGTAGGCGACTCTTAGCGACATCTGTTATGATTTTTTGGAACTAACTTAATTTGAACCAATTTACGCATTTTCATTCCCTTACAACCACTTTTTCCAGTTTTAATGTAGCCCTTGTCCTTTCTCAGGCTTTAGACTATCGGTGTACAAAATTTCATTACAATCGGTTCAGTAGTTTTGGCGTGAAAGCGAGACAGACAGACAGACAGACAGACAGAGATACTTTCGCATTTATAATATTAGTATAGAAGATAAAGTATGAAAAAAATAAAATAAAAATCTAGATTTCTTTAACCTATCAAGCCGCATAAGATCACTGGTCGCGACAACAATAGAACAACAATAGATTTCCAAGAATCCGCAATCGAAGGATTATGAGCCTAGCAAAACATTTCACCATAACAAAAACAGATGGCGCTACATATAAAACCTACATAATATGCTTACATCTGCCAAACTCAGGCGGTCCGTACTCTTGCGCCGGTCTGTCATACTGAGCTGGCGCTCCATATTCTGTGGCAGGTCTAGGCGCGAAGCTCGATGGTCGGCTTGGAGGGCCATATTCTGGGGCTGGCCGGTTCGGTCTTTGGCTGGAGGGCGGTAGGTAGCTGCTGGTTGGTCTTTGACGACGGTTTGGTGGGAGGTAGTTGTTCTGGGGTCGTGGCGCACCGTAGGATGTTGATGGTCTTCGGCTGGGAAGGTAATGGGGTTTTACAGTAAAGTAGAGATCTACAAGCTTATTAAAGTAGTACTTTGGTTGCTACAATGATGTTTTTAAATGTGTATGACCCAAGATGGCCATTGACATTCTCGTGTGGATGCGAAACTCAAAATGACGTTAGTCATTACTCATTACTGATAATTCATGATGGACACAAAATCCGGACAATACTAATGACGAGAGGAAGCAGAGGAAGCAGTTTTTCCTCTTAACGGTTCTTGAGATACAGCTCGGAGAGAGACAGACGGACTGACTTCGAAATCTTAGTAATAAGGTCCTGTTTTTACTCTTTGGGTACGGAACCCTAACAATGGGCCGAACCTAGAGATATTTAACAGTGATTAACTTTCTGATTAATTAAATAAGCTTCATAATTCATAATAATAAACTTTTTATCAATTTAGGTTCTCCTTAAACCGTAAACGTCTCTTGTACTGCCTAAGGCTTTGTCCTCATCTGTATCATGATCGCGTATCAGATCTCCGTCGCGTAGCATCGAAGCGTATCATAATCGCTAGTGTGGACGCAAAATGATCGCGATCATCGCGTACCTACGAGTACATTTCTAGCGATCATGATAGGCTTCGACGCTACGCGACGGAGATCTGATACGCGATCATGATACAGATGTGGACAAAGCCTTATAAACTTTGTAACTTTGTTAACATCTTACCCGGGTGCACCCTGCCTGTTGCCAAACTCTGGTGCGCGGTAGTCCGGAGACGCTGTCAGACGATCAGAGTACCCCGCTTGAGGGGGGAGGTATCTGAAAGAAGGTTTGATAACCACCAATCAAAAAAAGAAAGAAAAAAACCTACGAAACCTCAGACAGACTAACACAGACAAAAACTCACAGAGAGACGGACAGACAGACATATGTCAAACTTATTGGCTATTTATTTTGTCTGTCTGTCTTTCTGGGTTTTCTGTGGCAATCTCTGACATTATAACTTCCGAACAGATAAAGCAGAGTAGACAGAATAAAGATTCCAATCCATACTGATTAATTATTAATGCAGTCTGTCTGTTACCTCTTCACGCCCAAACCGCTGACCCGATTTTGATAAAATTTGGTATGAAGATACTCTGATTGCCGGAAAAGCATATCAGCTACGTTTTGATGCTTGCCGAGCCACGGCAAGCCTCCACAAGCCACAAGCCTCCACAAATCTCGCTTTGCATTTGTAAGTCGTTTTCACGCTCGTGAACGCGTCAGTGTATTACCGATTACGTACATGCCCTTTGATCTCTGTCCAAAAACCGACACTACTCCCGATCGTCTACAGGCGTCCGCAAGCTCACGCAAGCCAAGGCATTTCACCTGTTTTCACGCTCGGGCTCGTGGAGGCTTGCCGTAGCTCGGCAAGCATCAAAACGTAGCACTTTTATCTCGGGAAAATTTACTGTTCCCGCGCGATAAACGAATTTTGTCCCGGGACATGTCTCACGCTTTTTATCTCGGAAAAATGTACCCGTGAGATAAACTAATTTTTAACCGACTTCCAAAAAACGAGGAGGTTATATATGTTCGGCTGTGGATATTTTTTTGGCTCCATAGAGTTGCGGGCAGGGCCGGTTTCACTACCAACACGGGCGCGATTTTTTCGTTGCCCAGGGTGCTGATAGTGCTGAAAAAAATGGCGCCCCTTTTGTTTGCCTTCAGCGCCCCTTTTTATCCGGCGCCCTAGGCCAGGGGTCGGCAGACTTACCATTCAGATGAGCCAAATATCAAGTTTGTAGATTTTTCCATACCTTCAAAGAGCCGCTACATAAATTTTATAAGTCTAATAATAATAATTGCCTATTGGAGTCTAATTTGCTTCACACTTCAAAGCTACATTTACAGTTTTACTTTTAATCAGATTCGTAGATGAAAATATTTGCTCACATATGAATGTGTAGATGCCGAAGATAGATATATAATAGCAAATGCTGATTTTTTTTGTCGTTTCATATTATGTTGCAGGAAGGCTATTCCATGTATTCAACAGGATTTGCTCTATTTTAGGTAAAATATCGTTTTAGTTGATTTTAGTTGACGGAAAATT
The DNA here is from genome assembly GCA_937595015.1 of Polyommatus icarus. NCBI lineage: Eukaryota > Metazoa > Arthropoda > Insecta > Lepidoptera > Lycaenidae > Polyommatus > Polyommatus icarus. The sequence continues at coordinate 1,338,621 of OW569342.1, read as the reverse complement.
CAGTTGTTTCATATTATTTAGGTGTTTTATTAATGCTAAAGCGATACAGTCAGGCAGTGAGTGAGTGTAAGAAGACTCTTCTTAGAAGAACCATATTAATCTGCCGACCCCTGCCGACCCCTGCCCTAGGCGGTCACCCAGCGTCGCCCCCCCATCATCTAGAAAAGTAAAGACTTTTTCTAGATTGATAGATAGAGTTACTTACCTGTTATCTACAGGTGGCTCTGCCAAGGCATACGCCACTAACAAAAAACATATTGCTATCTGAAAACAAAAATAAATTAAATATAGATTTATTCCAAAGAAAAAGTACACAAATACAAGATTTTCTTGTTACAAACAAAAATACAAGAGCTTCTTCTTTATTATCATTTTAAACTAGATGTTCCGCGCGGCTTCGCCCATGTAATTTAGGGATTTCAAGGAAGCCGTAAATTTTTCCGCAAAATAGCCTATGTCCCTTCACGTGGTCTATTCTTCATGTGTGCCAAATACCTAACATAAAAATTGCTCCACTAGTTCTTAAGATAATAAGCAATTTCATATAATTTTCCCCGGTTTTCCACATTTTCCTCTATTTCTTCGCTCCTATTAGTCTAGCGTGATAATATATAGCCTTCCTCTATAAATGGGCTATCTAACACTGAAAGAATTTTGCTAATCGGAGCAGTAGTTCCTGAGATTAGCGCGTTCAAATAAGCCCTCTCGAATATATTTCCTCCCGTTTTTTCCACATTTTCTTCTATTTCTTCACTCCTAATAATCTTAGCGTGATAAAATATAGCCTATAGCCTTCCTCGATAAATGGGCTATGTAACACTGACAGATTTTTTTTAAATCGGACCAGTAGTTCCTGAGATTAGCGCGTTCAAACAAACAAACAAACAATCAAACCAACTAACAAACTTTTCCGCTTTATAATATTAACTAGCTGTTGCCCGCGACTTCATCCGCGTTAGCATGTAGTAGATCACATCCCAAGTATTATTTATTGTACAAAAATATTCAATGTACAGAATTGACTTTCCTACGATTTTATTATATTACATAGATGTTCCGCGCAGCTTCGCTTGCGTAATTTAGGAATTTCACGCAACCGTACATTTTTCCGCAAAAAATAGCCTACGTCCCTTCACATGGTCTATTCTTCATGTTTGCCAAATACTTAACATGCTCCAGCAATTCTTAAGATAATAAGCAATTTCATATAATTTCCCCCATTTTTTTCCACATTTTTCTTTATTTCTTCGCCCCAATTAGGTTTAGGGTAATAAAATATAGCCTATAGCCTTTCTCGATAAATAGGCTATCTAACACTGAAAGAATTTTTCAAATCGGACCAGTAGTTCCTGAGATTAGCGCGTTCGAATAAGCCCTTTCATATAATTTCCCCCGTTTTTTTCCACATTTTCCTCTATTTCTTCGCTCCTATTAGTCTTAGCGCAATAAAATATAACCTATTGCCTTTCTCAATCACTTTTCTATCTAACATTGAAAGAATTTTTCAAATCGGACCAGCAGTTCCTGAGATTAGCGCGTTCAAATAAGCCCTTTCAGATAATTTTCCCCCGTTTTTTGCGCATTTTCTTATATTTCTTCGCTCCTATTAGTATTAGCGTGATAAAATATAGCTTATAACCTTCCTCGATAAATGGGCTATCCAACAATAAAAGAATTTTTCAAATCGGACCAGTAGTTCCTGAGATTTGCGCGTTCAAACAAACAAACTCTTCCCAATTATAATATTAGTATAGATAAAATATTAGTATAGATTCAGCAGGTCTGAGTATCGGCGACTCGGTACATTTATTATCACAGTGTAAATAACTACTGTGATGTTATATTGATAAGTGCATTTATTCAACAAATATAAATAATAGTAAATTATTACAACCTGAGACTGACGGTGACCATTGTTTGTGCGACGAGATAGCGATCGACGTTACCATGGCGACATACTTATTTAGCCACTTCAATCTTTATATTATGGCAAAGGAACGTTTGCCGGGACAGCTAGTATTAGTATAGATATTAGTATAGAAGTATTAGATGATCTCTGATCTACCTCTCTCTCTCGCTCTCTCGTCTCATCATGCAAATACTGAGACGATTTTGATAATGGTTTTTATTTCCCATTAGAAAGCTACATTATACTCCATTAGGTATAATAAATAATAAGTTACCTTCATTTTGCACTCCGATGTGGTGATCTTTCCTGAAAAAAAGAAAAATAAATATGAAATTTAAATAGTTACTCATCTAATTACGTATAATTTTGAAAATGAAGACTAAGTACATGGAGTTTTAAACCCATTCAAAAATTGTATTACCTAGTCTATTTCATTCTACGAATAACAACAGATTTCATTGCTATAAAGCAGTGGTCCCCAACCTTTTTTTCATGCGGGCCACAAACATGTTTTGGTCTTGGTGTAATGGGCCGCAACAAACATTTTTTAGGGTTTAAAAATAACATTCTTCAAAATTAACGATTTTAAAGTGAAAAAAATTTAACGACTATCACGTAGACTTTACGTTATTTTGCCGGCGCGGTGGGCGAAAATTTCAAAATTTTTTAACATCACGATTCACGCGGGCCACAAATAAAGTCCCGCGGGTTAGGGATAGCGGCTATAAAGTATAAATTATTTCCGATCGCGTCCCTAATCCATAATACCTTTGCGTATCAGACTAAAACGCTATGTTAGCGTTGTTTAAATATTTTAAATAACACTGGAATGGACTAAATAGTCCATTCCAGTGTTCTTTTTGGCTGCGCGAATTCTAAATTACTACCCAACTTGCTCTAAATATTTCTCCTTACAAACATCTATACAAGGTGTAATAAAGCTAAGTGATCTTTAGGTTGTGTATGTGTCCCCTGAATAGAGTTTACTGCGAAAGTAGCAGTGCTAAAATTGTAACTTTTTATAACTTTTTTTATGGCCAAATTCATGACGTTACGACGCTTTCTCATATACAAAGATACAAAACACAAAAAAAAATTCTCTTCCGCGGCTACTTTCACAGTGAACTCTACTATAAGGGATACACAAACTACAAACACACAAACCACAAACCCTATTATGAAAAAACAAGTATTATGAATTTGTATTGTTTCATCCTGTATGGACCTAATGTTCACTTAGTTTTCTTACACGGTATATCTTGCTTTAAATTTTAAGTACAGATATGTAAGTGTTAGTTACCTGATTCGGTGTGTGGCGATGGTGGTACTGCACCAGTTTATATACACATCTCAACTTGAGATCGCCTTAGGAGCGTCTTCAAAGGTGCACGGTGGGAAAGGTGCTCTACTTTAGCTCGCAATATTATTGACGTTAGATCCGCGTTGGATCCGCGGGGCTAAAATGGAGCGATTCCTCTCAATCAATTCAGCAAATGAATTGTCAAAACTGTCAAACTGACAAATATCAAATCAGTACAAAAATACAGAAATGAATTGCAAGCAGATTTGCAACTTGCATTTTGCGATTTTAGAAAAATGAATCATATTATGATACACATCATGATTCTTCAAAGCGATCATTTTAGCCTCGCAGAAGAAAATGACACTTTTAGGGAACCACTTAGATCTGTGTGAACCCCCAACGAAAGAAGGGTATTATTTTGACATATTTTAGGGAAAGGGCGTTTTAATGAATTTGACATGTCTGTTTGTCTATGTATGTCCTCAGCATCATAGCATCCAAACGGGTGGATCAATTTTAATCTATTTAGCTATTGTTACGTTTCTTGATTCGGTCGCCGCGTTCAAACCCCGCGATCAAAGCTATATAATAGCTTAAAAATTGCTATTTGTTTGGAGTATTTTATTGCAGTGAATTCTATCTAATATAATATATAAATCTCCTGTCACGATGTTTGTCCGCGATGGATTCCTAAACTACTTAACCGATTTTAATGTTTTCTTTTTTTAAATGTGTGCTTTATTCCAACTTGAGAGATAGGATAGCTTAGAATTAGATCTTTCATTATAGTCACGTCACGTCACGTTGCCATGGTGACATACTTATTTAGTCACTCATTCAATAAAATAATACGGGCGATATACTTTATATAATAATATGGCATAGAAACGTTTGCCGGGACAGCTAGTATTATTATAAGGGACACAAACATACCCTGAAGAATCATCGCTTTGTTTTGTTACACAGTACCTACACTACACCCTGAATATATAAAAAAAACATTTTTAAATTATATGCTAGTCTCGCGAAAACTAGTAAATATAATGCATGACGCCCGCAACTTCGTTGCGCCAAAACTCGTTTATCGCGAGGGAACCGTACATTTTTCCGGTATAAAAAGTATCCTATGTCCTTTCCCGGGACTCAAAGTATCTCCATGCCAAATTTTAGCAAAATCGGTTCAGCGGTTTGGGCGTGAAGAGGTAACAGACAGACAGACAGACACACTTTCGTATTTATAATATTAGTATGGATTAATTCCTACGTTTAAAGACAAGCTCTATGTAGAGCAGGGTTTCCCAAACTTATTTTGTCTACTGCCCACTTTGAGAACAAATTATGTTTTAGCGCTCCCCTATTGTTTCAATATAAAATACATCCAGATGAAATAAATCACCCCCCAAACCAAAAAATAAAATTGTGAATTAACGAGCCCTGATAAATGATAATGTTAGGGGGAGGAACTTAAAAAAAAGCCTCTTCACAAAGCCCTTATTTTTTTCTGGGTCCTACACCCTTTAGACCTTCAGATCCTTTCAGCGTCCATAAGGGGGCATTGTCGCCCACTTTGGGAAAGGCTGATGTAGAGCACACTCTACTCGCTGCAATGATACGCTACATTATCAATTCACGAGACGGTGTAATATCGGAATTAGTCAATCGCTACACATATTGTATTATATATAGTATATTTTATACTTAGTACAATTATATTATACTTATACTATAGAGATGAAAGTGTCTGTCAGTCTGTTACCTCATCATTCTAAACCGCTGAATTTCCCGAGAAACTATAAGAAGTGATCGAAAATAAATATTAACTAAATATTTAAATTGCTGGATTAATTAGTTGTTGACGGCAATTTTGTTGCACTGAAAACCGTTTATCGCGCGGGAACCGTACATTTCTAGCTAATCTATTTAATCATCGTTTCATTAAAACTATTTTCCCGTCTATTCTCTAGGCCCGAATTTAAATAAAATCTTTTCAGTGGCTTAAGCATTCGATAATTTCGATATTTCATCGATTTCGATGATTTCGATCGATTGCAACTTTTCTAAGTTCCCCTTTTCCTCTTTAAGGCTGCGTTCCACCAGAGGCGTGGTTAAAGTTAAAGTTAAGGTTAAAGTTAGGGTTAAAGTTTAATATGGCGTCCTTTTAGCTTTAACTTTAACCTTAACTTTAACCGGAAAATTTAACAGATGTCGTATGAGCATGTGGGGTGTTTGGACGCCATATTAACTTTAACCAGAGATTTGACATTTTGCACTGTTGTCAAAGTTAAAGTTAAAGTTAGTTCGTGCAATCCACTCTAAGGCTAGGACGCAAATACGATTATCACGCGGGAACCGTACATTTTTCCGGGATAAAAAATACTTTTTATATTATATATAATATTTTATATACATCCTATGTCTTTTCTCGGGACTTAAAGTATCAGCATATCAAATATCATCAAAATAGGTCCAGCAACTTAAGCGCGAAGACATTCAATGGTTAATCGAAATTATCGAATACAACTTGTCTAAGTACCTTCTTAGCAACTTTTACATACTTTGTTGTACACCAGCTGTGAAAGATGCGCCTAAAATGTAACCTTTAGCCAAACAGTTAACGGCAGCCTTTTGAGATGGTCTCAAATAATTGAACCAAATAAGTTGCATACAACGGCGAACCTTGGTAGCCATATTGTCGTAGTGCTGTGCCTGTGTCGATAGCGATGAAACTTTAAAATGTCGATAAATTTTACGATATAAAGGGTGTAAAAAACGAAGTGATAATACTTTAGGGTGTGTATGTGTTCCTTATATAAAACTTCCTTAAATAAAATTCCTTATATGTATAAAGCTTACTGTAAAAGTAGGAGCGCAAAAATAGTAACTTTTTAAATTTTTCGTACGGACAAATTTATGAAGCTGAAGCTATTACAAATCAGAAATCAAATTACTCTTTTAGTGCTCTACTTTCACAATTAACTCTATAAAAGTGTCACATATTTTACCCTCTAAAAAGTACGTATTTGTATATATTTCTTCGTTACATCCTGTTTATAATTAAATATAATAATTAATTTACAGTGACTAAGTTTATAAAAATGAAAGAGAAATAATATTACATCTCTCGCTTATAATCCTTGTCTCGGTTTTAAAGTCCAAAATTACCGTTGTTATCTATTTGAATAATCTATTTGAATACGAAAGTGTATCTGTTAAGTGTTACCTCCTATTAGGCTTAAACCGCTGAACCTTGATGAAATTTGACACTTTGAGTTTTTTTTTTATCCTGGAAAAATGTACAGTAATTCCTAATTTCTGAGGAGTGGGATTGCAGACATCTACTTCTTAGGTAATAAAGTCGTAATTCTAACGTCGTAAAGAGCCCAAGTCGTTATTATCTGATACTGAATGCGTATATTAGCGTTCACTTTACGCTATAAATTTTCATTACTTTGAACTCTGAAGTAATTATAGTAAATATCTGGGTTTCGCTCGGTATAAAAAGTTAGTGTTGAATACGAGCTTCCAAAAATTAAAAAAAAGTGGAAAATATAACATCATCAATCATATATTTAAATCATCGACAAGGATAGAAAGTAAGTAATAAATAGTAATAGATAGTCCTTTCCCAGGACTCATAGTATCTTCATACCAAATTTCATCAAAATCTATTCAGCTGTTTGGGCGTAGTAAGGTAACAGAGACTATCGCATTTAAAATATTAGTAGTATAGATAGAAGATAGATATATTCCAAAGTCCAGACAGACTGCAAACTTTCGCATTTGTAATATTAGTATTGATTATGGTCAGAAACAGGCACCTTGGTCGCTACGAATCATCCACCGAGGAAATTCGTGGCACCAACCCCAACCACATCGTTCAATTTATGAGCAGCATTGGGTTGGGGACGGTACTCTTTATGAGAAGGACTCACAATTAATAGATCCTCAAGGGTCACACTGACATCAGCCCCCTTAGACAAAGTATTACTCGTTAAAAGCGATGACCAAATTCGTTATCAAAATGACATTTTGTATGCGGTTTGACATAAGTCATCGCTAAATGACATTTCGCTTGCGAAGACTAATGTCAAATCCCATACATTTTGATAACGAATTTCTTCAGCGTTTTTAATTAACGAAAGGTCTTCAGCAAAAAAAAATGGATTAGGTCATTAAGTATCGACACCAACGCACAACACTACAATCTATTCGTTACATATTTTAACCTTACGTGGCTCATCAGTGAAGCTCTCTATCGACCTTGACGATCATACTTATTTAATTGGTCCATATTACTTAATACAGTGATTATAGTTACGTTAAGAAGGTAGTGAATCATGGTTAAAATTTCATTTAAAGCGGTTCAACCGTTGAAGCGTAAATGGATACGAGGGCTGCCTTTTTAGGCCGTCCCCCGAGCAAACGACCTTGGCCATACATTTGCCGCGTTGCCGAGATCGCGCTAAAACCCTATTATTTTTACTTATCTTAGTTCAAAATTGTCCTAAAAAAAATTTAAAACGGCAAATATTTAGTTTATGATATTGTCGATCTATTGGCGTGAGTTTCAAATAAAAGTAATTTGTAAATCCTAAGGAGATGCTGAATGTATGCTTGAATTTTAACAAATTGGTATTACTTTGGAAGCTGATATCATGAGTATAAGAAACAAAAATAGAAAATTTAAAACACGATAATTATTGCTGTATTTTTATTATAATTTTGTAGCTTTCAGATTATGAGTTCATAAGGTTTTAAATACGGTCAATTACGGAATCTCCTGACGGAACGCCCTTAAGAAGGTAGTGAATCATGGTTCATTTAAATCGGTTTAACCGCTGAAGCGTAAACAGGTAGGTGAATGGCAGCATAATTTTACGATTGTTATCAAATTGCAGGACATCCTTAGTCCTTACTAATATTATAAACTAGAATACGCCCCCAATCCGTTGCGCTAAAATTAGTTTATCGTTCGGGAACCGTACTTACTTCCGCGATATAAATAATTATCCTTATCTTATATAATATGTCCTTTCCCGGGACTCAAAGAATCTTCATACCGAATTTCAGCAAAATCGGTTCAGCGGTTTGGGCGTGAAGAGGTAACACACAGACATACACATTTTCACATTTATATATTATTATGAATTTGTGAAAATATGTTAGTATGTCTGTCTGTCTGTTACAATCTCTTCAAGTCTGAACCTATTTATGAATATGGTAGGTATAGAGAGATATATTACATACTCTCTATAACTCTCTACATATAATATCTCTATCTGGGGTACATAGCATAGTTTTTGTTGTAGAAAAATATACGGTAACTTTTTCAGCGCTGCTGCTTTCACAGTGAACTATATATATAAGGGAAAAGCCATGGAAAAACCATAAAGTTAATATACCGATAGTGATATTACCTTTATATTATGGGAAAAACACACCCTAAAGTCAAAAAGTTTTGTTCGACGTTTCTGCCATTTGATATGACGTGTGCGTCGTGCGACATGTCTTGGTCGAATTGTTTACTGTTTGTGCTAGTAGTGCCCTCTGCTACGACCTTCGTGTAATATTCTCTATTATTGTAGGTCTATTTGGTTTTATTGATGACGTATCGTATACGCAGGATCTAAGGAGGCAGAATCGGGCGCAGGACCGATTATTTACATGCCCATCCGACGTATGGATCATCTTGTCAGACAATCAGGTGATCAGCCTGCATTGTCCTAAGTCCTGACCAATTACCAAACTCGGAAATAATTAATGTTTTCAACGCGGGAATCGAACCCACGACCTCCAAGTCAAGTGCCGAGCTCTGAACCACTGGACCACGGAGGAGCAGACTATAGGTGATTAGAAAGTGATAAGGTTCGTGATGATCACGAATGTAGAAGGCCACTCAGATCAATTACAAAATTATATGTTGCACTGATCTAAATAAGTAGGTAATAATCTAAAACTACGTTATGTTTATCGCGCGGGAACTGTACACTTTTCCGGCGTAAAGAGTGTCATCGTCTTAAGAGGCCGGGTACCCTTGGAATTTCTCATACAAACGTAATACCAAAATCATTTTGTCATACGAAAATATTTAACATGTTTGAGTTGTTTTTCAGTTTAAAATAGTAATTACCTAGGTTCCTGCACAAAAATTTACTTCAAAATATTTAAACACAAAATTTTTTTTTTGTTTAAAAATTTTTTTTAGTAAATTTACTACTAAATATTTAAACACCAAATAGAGTAAATTTACTACAAAATATTTAAATACTAAAAAATATTTTTTAAAGTTTAAATATTTTGTAGTAAAGTTACTATTTATTTATATATTTTTTAGTGTTTTACTCTATTTTTTAGTGTTTAAACATTTAGTAGTTAATTTACTAAAAAAAAATTTTAACCAAAAAAAATTTTTTTAGCGTTTAAATATTTTGAAGTAAATTTTTGTGCAGGAACCTAGATAATTACTATTTAAAGCCGAAAAATACCTCAAACATGTTAAATATTTTCGTATGAGAAAATGATTTTGGTATTACGTATGTATAAGAATTTCGAGGGGTACCCGGCCCCTTAAACGCTGAACTTATTTTGCTGAAATTTTCTATGGAATATACTTCGAGTCCCAGGAAAGGACATAGGATACTTTTTAACCCTCAAAAATGTACGGTTCTTATGGGATAAACGAATTATGGCGCAACGGAGGTGCGGGCACCATCTAGTAGGTACCATCGAGGAAATTGATTCCTAGGCAGTTGACAGATCATCGCCATTTGGTGGGATCATGTCAATTCAATGTATTAATTGTGATCTGTCGGCTGGGTTTGACATAACGCGACCAAACTACGTAGGTCCCCCATCTGCATAGGAATCAACTTCCTAGGTAAATTGGTAGAGTTATAGAGTAACTTAGCAAATATTTAGATTAAACTAAGTTTTAACCATTAAATACATGCCTGCGGTTATAATTATTAATTATAATCACATGTTAGTTTAACTCAAGTATTTAACTATGTACTTAACCCACAACTGTCTTATTTTGATTAATACTCAACCATTGAATTCATGGCCCTAAGCATAAAGGATTTGAAGATATGCAAAATCATTTAGGATCCATGTTTGCTTGAGTGATAATCACATGTTAGTTTAACTCAAGTATTTAACTATGTACTTAACCCACAACTGTCTTATTTTGATTAATACTCAACCATTGAATTCATGGCCCTAAGCATAAAGGATTTGAAGATATGCAAAATCATTTAGGATCCATGTTTGCTTGAGTGTAAAGCCGTACCTTTTAAAGTACCTTTTAAAGCGTGTTTTACACTACTAACAACATCATCTCAGTTAATTTCAAAGGAATTTGAACGAAAAGTTCCTTTATACTTCGCCGAATACATTTTTTCTAGTTAATCGACTATTACTCAATAACTTATGAAGTCTTCTTAGCCGTGATAGTTTTCCTTTTAAATTCAGCATATTTCCTACTTCCGTGAATTTTTTCATATTTCCAAAACCAACCGTTTAGCTGGGGTAAGAGGTTAGAGGTTAGAGATTTTTTCCACTTTAAAACTTAATATTTCACAAACGGATCCCTAAATCGGAAAATGATCTATGATTACTCGCAATATTTTTAAAAAACCTATTCAACGACACCCCACACGATGGGGTGGGCGCGAAAAAAAATATTCATCCCCGCTTGATATGTAGAGGAGGTACCAGAAAAAAAAAATTTACGATTTCATATATCATTTTATTAATGCCAAATTATGTGTATTCATGCCAAATTACAGCTTTGTAGGTCCTATAGTCTCTGAGTAAAACCGCGGACAGATAGACAGACAGACAGACGGACAGACGGACGGACAGACCGAAACTATAAGGGTTCCTTGTTAACTACGGAACCCTAACAATTTATGTTTCGCTCGCGGAGCGCCTACGAGGTTTTTGCGGAGCCCCAGGACTCCGCCGAGCATACCCTGAGAGTGACTGCCTTATAATAATAATAGCTCCCACACCGGTTTCGGTGACGGTGGCCGGTTTCATTGAAACCAGGCCAGCTACGCAAGAGTAATTTTATAGCGCCCAGGTGTGTGCGCAGTACACAAGAGCACTCTCTATTCCTTTACTCTCATAACCCAGTGGGACGGAAGACCAACACGACTGGCGAGAGATCAGGCGCAGGACCGACTTTTTACATGCCCATCCGACGCATGGATCATCTTACTTGTCAGACAACCAGGTGATCAGCCTGCATTGTCCTAACCAAACTTGGAAATAACATGTTTCAAGAGCCGCGCAAGAGCTCTAGTGCTCTCCGTGGTCTAGTCACTAGTGGTATCTAAGAAGATACCACTATACTACGGAGGCGTCATTAAAACTAAAAATAAACAGGCCAAGTGCGAGTTGGAATCGCCCATGAAGGGTTCCGCAGCAGCAATAAGAATTATTTCTATGAAATTATAAGGTTTTTGATTTATTTTAACACGTTCTCTGCCGCGTAGGTCACATGTGCCCGGACCCCTACCTGTATCTACCCGCCGCGTAGGGCACCGGTGACCTCAGAGCAGACCTGTTTTTGAATCGAACTCGTAGGCCATAGGACACGTTTATCTTACATTTCTCTGTAGTAAGTGACCGGTGCGGCGCTGTACAGCAATACTCTCACATGGTATTCACCTGTGTTCATTATACGTGAAAATTTTAATGCAAAAACCCAAAGCACTGGAAAAAATAACTGTTTCTATAACTTTTTATTCATTTATCAATAATGGTATTAACAATTTATTATTAATAATTAGACAACAGATAAAATTAAGCATATTGTAAAAATTTCAAGTCCCTAGGTGTTGCCATTATTGATTACAAGCCAAAAAGGTAAAAATTATTACGTTTGTTGTATGGGAGCCCCCCTTAAATATTAATTTTATTCTATTTTTAGTATCTTTTGTTATAGCGGCAACAGAAATACATAATTTGTGAAAATTTCAGAAGTCTAGCCATAGCGGTTATTGAGTTACAGCCTGGAGACAGACAGACTGCGGTGACCGGAAACGTGACCGGAGCGGCGCAGTGATAAAGATTGCGTACTTTCCGTACTACAGCGCCGCGTAGGTCACATGTGACCTCAAGGGGTTTTTTTTAATATATCTCAGGAACCCTGCACCCCATCAAACCCTAAATGATGTCATGGTTTATGTCTTGACCTAATACATCTATTTCAACCAAAAAGATTTTTTGTAATTTTTCTTGTATGTACTACCGGCAGAGAACGTGTTAATATTTCATTTTTGATATAATGAAAGTTAAATTAAGGTTTATCATTTATGACGTATAAAAAAGTACTGGCTAGATCTCGCTCAAACCAATTTTCGTTGGTAGTTTTTATAGTAAGTAATGTACACTGCCTTATACATAATATAGAGTTCAATGTGAAAGTAGAAACTTTTGACTTCTATTATGGCTGATCTCTGCTTCTATGTTTCAATGAGAAATGTACCAAAATCGTTATTTGGTTATAAAAAAAACTCAGCGCTACTTTCATAATGAACTCTACTTAAGGGACACATACGCACTCTAAATAATAGTACTGCTTAGTAATATTATATCAACTCTTTATGTTACTTTGCTTATCGCGCGAGAACCGTTCATTTTTCGGGTTTAAAAAGTATCCAAGTCCTTTCCCAGGACTCAAAGTATCTCCATACCTTTCAACAAAATCGGTTTAACGGTTTGGGAGCGAAGAGGTAACTGACAGAAACACTTTCGAATTTACTGTATTAAAGTATGGATTGTAATGCATCATAACATTTTATAGCACAGTCGTGACTCGTGACAGTAAATTAACTAAAATCCTACATTTCTGCGAAATGCGGCAAGCACTAAACAGAGTTGTCATATTCCATCGCTAGATGGCTCTGTCACGGACAGCGACAGATCACTTCTTGCAAAATCGCTCGTGATCTATAGATCTCGTGATCTCTACAGGCGTATCGATTAATTATCGCTGTTTAGTGGTCTAAGTTAGAGGATGTAGCGAGTTGAGTAATGATTAATGAAGGAGTAATATATTTTTTGATCCTTTTGGGCACGGTGGTAATTAAAAAAAATCTTTAAAAAAATACAATTTTACAATAATACTTAAAATAAAATATGCAGCTACTTTTAAGCATCACATCAACTAAATTCTAAAACATTCAATCAACTAAATTCAAAACCTCAGTTCAAAACAGTCAATGCATTTTTTTTTCATACTCACGTTCGCGTCGTGTCGTATCGTTTTTACACTATACGACACCGATATCGGATACAAAACTGCAATTTCTTAACAAAATTAAAATTCTGTCGATTTTTGTAATTTGTATGAGCAAGCGTCCTAGAATGATAATGAATTTTCCCATACAAAATCAAAAAGAAAAGTTACTCTTTCAGCACTGCTACTTTCACGGCGAATTATATATAGAGCATCCACAGTGACCACTTAGTTTTATTACACCCTGTAAACATTTGTAAAAATTCTCCTACCTACTTAAAAACTTTTAAATCTTTATTTTTTTATTGAAAAAGTTTAACTCAACCTCTGGGGACCCGTTTACAGAAGCCTCACGACCCGCAGGTTGAAAACACTGCAATAATATTATAGTAATTTATAGCATTCTGAGATGACAGTGTTAACCGATTCGTTGCCACCTTCATTTCAACAAATTCTTACGACAGGCCAAGTACTTTGTTCGATGACGCACCATAAGCGTCATCGGCCTTGTTAAACGATGACGCGCCACGTGCGGCATTGGCCACTGGTTGTGTTTTATGCATATTTTATTGTAAATAGGCGTAAATCAGAGAGGGAAAAGATAAATTTTGTGTGCAGTGTTCGTATTAGTTGTAATTCAAAGCTGATATGGCGTATAAAAGTAGTAATTCATACTGTTAACAAAATGTGTAAGTAGTCGTCAACCTTTGGCACAAATTTTGCTCATACGAGTATGTAGGTATTAATGATTTTAATTAGTGCTGGTTACTAAAAGCCGAGCTTTGTGAGGGCTCACGTCGTCACACCTTGACTGACTGATGATAACACATATAACACGGACTCGCGCACGAATGCCGAAAATTATGTTTTTGTATGGGAGCCCCCCTTCATTTTTTATTTTATTTATTTAATTTTATTTTGTTTTTAGTATTTGTTATTATAGCGGCAACAGATATTCATAATCCGTGAAAATTTCAATTCTATTACCGTTCTTGAGTTGCGGCCTGGAGACAGACAGACAGACAGACAGACGGACAGACAACGAAGTCTTAGGCTGGCCTCACACAGCCGGAATGTCTTTCTGAATTCATATTATTAATTCAGAAAGACTGGAATTCCATACAATATCAGTAAGTATGCTCCACGTACACATTCTGATTTTTTTCAGATTATGTTTCTCAGATCGATCTGTAAGAATGATACTGACGAGCGTTCTGAATTCCGGATCGATAAATTTAAGATTATGATTTCATAACGCGCGTATTCCCATACATTTTAATAGAGCGGCACACACATACTGGAATCAGATTATGAATTATTTCAGTTGACACTGCAAGAAGCTAACCCCTGGACGTGTTGTGACCTGCTGGCGTGATGTCTGACACGGAAAATTTAATCTTAAGCATTGAAATATAGGACACATTCATTGAGGATTACCATGACAGGGAAAAAAACATAGCGTGGTTGGAAATTCTTAAAAGTTTAATTCCAAATTGGGAAACATTAAGTGAAAACGAAAGTAAAAGAAAAATAATATTTATTAGTATTAATTCTTCTTCCATAAAGACGTTTATATATGTGCCAGGAATCATGAGACTACTGATCAATCTTATTTTCAAAGATGTGTGTGAGACAAGGTGCCGAATATAGCCAGCCACGATTAACAAACATACTCAAATGAAAATTGAATGGAAAACGACAATAAGGAGAATGAAAGTTTTCCAGAATATAGTCACTCAATATTGCATAACTTTACATTGAAAAGGACATTAAGTAATTGAAAGGTCTCGTATTTGTCATGACGCAAAAAATAACTCAACAGACAGTAGCATCGAAGCTAAATTACTGACGCTGATGAAGATGAGTGTTAATAAGAAAAAAAAGTTTCATAAATAAAAATTGAGTTCAACATGTATATTTAGACAAGGGAATTGTAATTACAGTATAATATATTAGTTTTGACGTGTTTTTTAACAATTCTTATATGCCTCGTCTGGCGCGTCATCGGCCTCACTAAAACTTTTTGAATGACGCGCTGGGCGCGGCATTGGCCACGAATCGGTTAAAACATTTCGAAACTCTAATATTTCACTAATACCACCCACTCGTAATACGAAATTTTATGACTCCTCATTCACAGCTCGTGCTGTTAGTCTGTGGAACAAATTACCCACATCTTTGAGACGTGCGCAGTCCTCGTACGTTTTTAAAAATGGCGTCAAGGAACATTTTTTGTCGCAAATAATCCATAATAACTGATTATTACCTTATTGTGTTATTTATATTTATTTATGTTTGTATGTACATATATATTTTATTTCTAAGTATTATTTTCTTAGTATGTATGTATGTATTTATAATATTATACTTATATATTTTAAAAAGTTTACTCTTAGCTGTCTATGTAGTCACCTACCATCTATTACTACTGTTACTTTAAAGTTTTACAATAAAGGTTGCCTGGAAGGCCGCCTTTTGTACTTTTACTCTTAGTTGCTAAGTTTTGTTTTGTATGTCATGTTTGTTTTTGGTGCAATAAAGTGTTTTCATTCATTCATTCATTTTCATTCATTCATTCATTCTGCCAACAAATAGCAACCTCCTACACCTTACACCACACATAAGTTATACAGTAATAACTCGCCGGTGTAATGATAGAATTTGGACCTTCGCGCGATTTGGAGCAGCGATTGCAGATGCGCGCACGATAAACGCTAAAACGTGAAAATGGTAAACGAGCAAATCACCTGATGGTAAGTCCTGGCCCGGCTGGTTTTTGTTGATTCCACAATTGTGTATTGTAAATATATGTGCCTGTTATTTTAAGGCTTAAACGGCTGAACCGATTTTAATGAAATTTGGTTAATGGAGATACTTTTCTCCCCGACACACCAAATGATACCTTAAAATATATCCCTTCCATTTTTGCCAAGAGACCTCAAAGTTGTGGATTTATATGAAGAAACTAATATAATATTATGTCACGGCCCATTTAGCACATCAGTGGTTTGAGCCAAAATCGTGACTGTTTTCGTCGGATAGAATTTGCAACTCATAATTACTTGTATTGAGATGTTCTTACATTGTATATTGACTTAACTAGATCATTTCGTGATAGTTACTTTTTAATGATGTAACTAATCATTTTAGCAGTCAACTTCTACTTGTTAGTTGTTAGTCATTTAATTTATGTTTTGATTTCAAACCAATTATTGCAAGGTTTCTGAGGATTTTTTTGACAGTTCGAGTTTATATTATTATAACATCTTATAGCCAATTTCCCGAAATAAACGATTATGGCGTTGTAACTATTTCGTTTTCCTTGAATCAAATATTGTATTAAAGATTAGAATAATGTTTTTATAATTTTCTTCATTATTGTTTCCAAAAAACATTCATATTTTATTCAAGAAAAATGCCTCTGTCTCAAGGATTTAATAATAACAACTCACGCTATTCAAAATAGTATTTATTTTCATCACAGTCTAGACTCTAGTGTCTACGTGTAAGAAATAAAGTCACAATAATTATTAAATATATTTAATAATTATTAGTATTAGTCCGTCCACATAGAAACGCGATGCGACGTGCGTCTTTAAAAACGCTGCGATGCGTCGCGACTTGTGAACCGACCCTTACGTACATTAATAGGCAGACTCAAATAGCTTAGGGCGCGTTCACACGTTTGCTTTCGGTGATAATACTATTAATAATACATTATTTCTAATACTAATACAAGTTTCTTTGGGCTTATTTATAATAGCGTCATACGCCCAGTTTAGTTGCACTTAACTTCACGCACATTATGCAGAGCTGCAGTTGGAATACTATTGCGAGGCGGATTTGCGTCCATATGACGCGGCCCGCTCCGCCCCACCCTGCTGCGGCTCCGCGTAGTGTGCGTGAATCTTTAATTTTTTTGTTTTTTTTTCGTCTTGGAGCAATAACATAGGCACAATTGTACTTTTAATATGATGGAATATAATATTATTTATTTATTTTATTCATTTAAAATATAATTTATGATAACCCTGCAATAGTTTTCGAATATATTAAGAAATAAATAAAAAAATAAGTACAATTTAGGGAACTAAAATTAAGTACAGACTTCCACTCGAGGTATGCACCGTAGAAGTGAAAGATTCTATATAAATAATACTTTTACACCTCGCGATTTTTAATCGCAACGACATATCGTGTGAAGCGCTTTTACAGGAACATTCGGGTTAAGTATTCACTGAAGTCTATCCGTCGCTTTCGCTTGGCTGAAACAAAATTGATTGAGGTCAAAATTTTTGAAAAAAAAAAACCACAAATAACTACAAATATGAATTACTCAGCTCACTTTAATACAAATAATAAATATGTTTCTCAGTCTGTAACATATACACTCTGAAACCACTGAACTCACTGAACATAATATTTTTATAAAATTTAAGTCAACTACTGCCTAGGAATCAACTTCTCTGATAGTACATTTAATCCTGGCAAATAGATTTATTTTAAGTAATGAATTTCTTCGATGTAACAGTTTACAGTAGTAGTTAGTACTCACTTTGGCTGGATAGAGGAAGGTCTTGACGTGTGTGATACCGAACATGTTGGAGGCTGTGCAGGTGAGCTCGCCCATGTCGCCCCACTCCAGCGGGGAGATCACCAGCTCGCCGGACCTGAGCACCTGGGGAAGAGTAGATGGTTAGTGTTCTTTCTATACCGATTTCAGTGACGGTCACAGGTTTCATTACAGCCGCAGTGCAAAGTGACACAGGATTTCGTAATGCTCGCAGCTCAAGTGTGAGCACAATGAGCCCGGTGTACTGACATGACCGACGAGACATCAGGCTCTGGACTTTTACTCGTCTGCGTTATGGTTACAGTATACAGTATGTAGTGATTCTACGTCTCGGATTTCAGCTTTAGTAACAGGAATGACACTGTGTGTATAAAAATGGCTGATTTGTTCTTGTTACATATTATCCATATGCCTTATGGCTCATCTTGTCAGATATTCTGATGATCAGCTTCCGTTCAACAGATTTAACTTAGTACCCCCAATTATCAAAAAATAACCTACCTTCATCCTCGGATTATCCGTGACCGGTCGTCCCTCCGCGTCAGTCCACCGCACGCTGGGACGCGGGTGTCCGCGCGCAGCACACGGCAGCCGCGTGACGCTGCCGATGGAGTCGGCGAGGACGCGAGCGTGGCGGAGAATGCGCGGCGCGAGGGGTACTAGCCGGGACCGCTCCGTGCGCTCTGTTACGCCCGCTGTAATTTAAATTAAATTAATAATATAAACAGTACGCCAATAAGAACAGAGTGTAGTTATAAAAATAACTTCAGAAACATAGTCCTTCTTTTGGCAGAGGTAAAACATGACGTACATTCCAAAGGACACAGGGCAGAATAAGATTAATAATAAAAAATTGTGGCACTCTTGACATGATTTATGAGATGAGACCATTTTGTGATGACGGAGCTTAAATCACTTTCAATACACTTTACTCTTATTTTGTAATTAACTCGTATCGAAGAGTTTGACGTTTGGTCGATGCATTATCGATTTTCATTCATGTCTATTCGAATTTCGAAGGTATGAAAAGCTATAACAGATTATAAGTCTAATCAAATAAGTCTCGGGATTAAGGGCCCAGGTTTACAAAAGTGATTCTCAAAGTACCTCTGTAAAGAAAACTTACCATTGTAAACAATAGTATGCGCCCGCGCAGTGAGGTGTCCGGATATTGCGACGCAGGTGTACCGCGCCCCGTCCGCGCCGCCCGACAGCAGCACCGTCGACGACACGCGCGCCAGCGACTGCGGGTTCGCGTCCAATATCTCGTGCGACTCTTTGTCGTACTGTGTGAGGGAGATTATTTTGTTATCCTTGCTAACACAAGGTTTGTTAATTAATATTGTAAATGCAAAATGCTTATTTGTCTGTCTGTTAAAATACAAAATAATTTTGCTGATTCTTGTGAACGATAGTAATTGGGTTGCTTTTCAAAGTGTTCGGTTCACGCATGACTCTTGACAAACGAATTTCATAGTCACCAAGACAAGTTTAATATTGTAATAACTAATACATTTTTCATTATTTTCATGTTGAAGAATATTTTCAGGTGTAGAAAAAGAGATTTAGAATTATTTTGGTTTTTGAAATATTCATAAAAAGCAGAACTTATAATAACACTTAATAGTGACATCTAGCGATGACAGCTTGAACTAAGATTAGTTGTGTTTAACGTCTTTGATAAAAGATGGCGTTTTTACATTAAACATCAATAATATTAACTTTCCACCGTTAGATAGCGCTCTCAAATATTTTTTTAAAAATTATATTTTGATTTTATAGGCATTAATCCATCTGGAATTCCGTTTAAATAAATAGTTCCAAGCAAGATCATAGATCAGAGATCAAGATTTAAGCAAGATTCTTCTCTTACCTCGTATATAGGCGCGTTATCTCTAAACCATCGTATAGATGGCGCTGGTGTGCCGACTGCTTCGCACGTGATTTCTGATGTGCGCCCAAGAAGAACGCGCGCGGGCGGCTTGCGCGTCAGATTCAGGAACCGCTTGGGGATTGAGCGCTCTGAAAAAAAGAGGAATAAGAACGTTAATTATTTCTTTATTTTCGATAATAGAATTCTTACCCTTTAGTCTATACTAGTGGTCCCCAACCTTTATTTCATGCGGACCACAAACATGTTTTGGTCTTTGTGTCGCGGGCCGCAACATTTTTTTTAAGGGTTAAAAATATACAATTCTTCAAAATTAACAATGTAAAAGTGGAAAAAATTTAACGACTATCACGTGGACTTTACGTTATTTTGTCGGTGGGCGTGAATTTCAAAACTGTTTAACATCACGCGGGCCACAAATAAAGTCCCGGCGGGCCGCGGGTTGGGGATAGAGGGACTATACCCTTACTAATATTATAAATGGGGAATGTACTATATTCTATCTGTTAAGTAACGCTTCACGCAAGCTGCACTTAAAGCACTGACTGCCGTAGAAGTCTCGTCCAAATTAGTTCTGGAATGCATTGAGACGTTAAACATGCTGGGAAGGAACAACAGCATCCGCCTAGTATGGGTCCCGGGCCACAGTAACGTCCCCGGCAACGAAACCGCTGACGAACTGGCTAGGCTTGGGGCCGAGAGTCTCATATATGGCCCAGAACCTGTCTGTGGTATAACTCCCAGTACCACAAAACAAGTGCTCAAGGAATGGGGCCACACACTATGCAGGAAGCAATGGGCTGAGACCCCTGGCCTTGAACACTCCAAGGCACTAATTCCCGGCTTCAACAAGAAACTATCAGAATTAGTGCTCACCCTGGGTAGGAACCAATTAAGAATCCTTACCAGAAGCCTAACTGGGCACTGCAAGCTCAACAAACACCTAAACAGAATGGGTATTTGTGGCATAACGACTTGCAGATTCTGTGAGGAGGAGGATGAAACACCTATACACCTTCTCCTCGACTGTCCTGCTCTAGTACAGAGCAGGAACAGGCACCTTGGTCGCCACGAATACTCATCCACAGAGGAAATTCGTGGCACCAACCCCAACCATATCGTTCAATTTATGAGCAGTATTGGGTTGGGGATGATTCTTTAGTGCGAAGGAGTCACAATAGATCCTCATGGGTCGCAGTGACGCCAGGGCTATAGCGACCCGCCTTCTATAAAATTAAAAAAAAAAAAAAAAAAAAAAAAAAAAAAAAAAAAAAAAAAAACGCTTCACGAACGGTTGAACCGAATGAAATTTCCTATCCAGGATAATAATATTATACTTTCAGTCCCTGGAATTTGGAAAGTACATGCCGAAATAATGTAGGTACGGTTCCCGCGCGATAAACGAATTTTTGCGTAGTTTTTAAATGCGAAAGTGTGTCGGTCTGTCTGTCTTTTTTTCTTATTCAGTCCTCATCGTCCAACAAGTATTCAAAATATAATATCGCTCAGCTAGAAACACTTCATTATCAATCGCTGTTTGCATAGAAAATGATGAATATAATATATGACAAGCATTTTGACCTAGGGCGCAATGTCCGTTACGGACAGGTTACGGCATTACGAGCATAGTTACTATTCTGGATGACAAGAAATAACTTCAACTTCACCCAGCACTCTAACTTACCATTACTATCTATGTGGTTGTTCATTTCGTGCAACAATTTCATCTGTCGGTTGATGGTTGCTGATTTGCATGTGCTGCCCAGCAGCGCCACGGTGGCGGATAGCAGAACTAAGTGGTACATTTTGAGATTCTTTGTGGCTTCCTGGAAAAGAAAAAAATATTTAAGTGTTACTACAGAGAAAAGAGCAAGATTTTCGCAATATTTTTTAAATTGAATTCGATATTATTTTATTTAAAACTTGTACAGGTTTAGTTCAGCTATTTGATAACAGATGGCGCTATTATGCATATTTATTATAATATTTCATCACCGTTTCCAACATAAAACTGCGCACTTCGATAATAAAAATCATAAAATATTATCTAAATTATAAAATTTCAGTTATCTTAGATATCACAATAGATATTTTTAGGAGTTAACTTTGAATACGCAGTATTAATTATTATTCAAAAATTATTACTTATCTTGAATTGAAAACAGACTATTAATGTAGGAAGCATGTTGCATCATACAATTAGTAAAAAATAAACAAGCAACACAAAGTGTTACTTAGAAATAATACGAATAATAATAAGAAGGGTGTGTAATGTGTATGTGACCCAATGAAGTTTACTGCGAAATTACCAGGACTGAAAGAGTTTCGCTGTGAATATTATTAACTATTGATTTTATTTCAAATTAAATTTTTTAAAGAAATGATAATGGCTTGCAAAGATTGCATTAAAATAGTCGCGCCATTAAAATATAAAATGACGCTCCAGATGAATTTTTAAAACTAATTTTTGTTACAGATTTTTTTTTGCGTGTAGTTTTATTTTATTTGTAAATAAAATAATGCTACAGGGTGCAGTGATTTTACTATAATATTTTAATAGTTCATTATTTTGTTAATAAAATATTGATATGCGAATTTTAAGTGGTTTTATTTTCTTTATTAGTTCGCGTAAAGTCAAAAGTCGTCATAATTTTCACGCCCATCTCTGCAAACTTGTACAATCACGTAGCTTATCGATGTGGGTGGATAAGGAAAAGTATTGAGATTAACCGTTCGGCCAGTGACTCTAGTATCTTATCGCAGTCGTAAAACGTTTTCGCTGGACACGTGGCTGCCCAGCCCTTGAATTTATCTTGGCGTTTTTGAGATAACACGAAAATAAGCAGACGTCATGAATATCAATTTATATCTAATAAAATTATAGATGGACAATTAAATGTCGGTTTTTTAAATTTGTCGGTGTGCATTTATTTATATTGATTTTATGGGCCTTTTGTCCATCTGTAGAGATAGAATATTGAACGTATATTTTGTCCACCTGTATCTCAATAAGTTAGGATAAGAGAGACCTAGACGATATTGCATATCCGGCCAAATTAAAAGGCCAAATTAAAAAAAAATTGTTTTAATTTTTTTTTTAATATTTTAAATATTTTGAAGTAAATTTTTGTGCAGGAACCTAGGTAATTACTATTCTAAACTGAAAAATAACTCAAACATGTTAAATATTTTCGTATGAAAAAATGATTTTGGTATTACGTTTGTATGAAAAATTCCAAGGGTACCCGGCCTCTTAATTACTCTAACTTTTACGAGACCAATAAAATGACGAGTGAATTTGGCGCTACGAAGTCCCTTAATACAAATACAACAAATTTTTTTCAAATAATTCAAACATCGGGTTTTCCGCTCATATCTTTTATTGGCTCCTTTATAAATTATTTTAACAAGAAATTCAATTTCACATATTCATTCTAATCCAGTTTCAGTCCATCTTTAATGGTCCTTAGAATTTTTTACAATTTATTACTTATCTTTATTTAAGACTATAAGCAATATTTTACTTAAAAAAAGAAAAGGCATGAATGTTATCAATGTTCTTTCATCATAAATGCGTGAGTCATATAAATGTAACGACAAAAAGTGACATAATCCTGTCGCGGTCGGACTTAAGTGCACCTGTTGGACACAGTTAGCCCATTCGCAAAGATACAAAGATCATTGATTAGATAAAAATATCATTCTGTAAGTGAATGAAATGTTATGATAGTTCAGATGTAAAAAAATGAAATAAAAAAAAAATAGAATTCGCAATATTATCTTTTTAAAAGTTTTTTAGGACTAAAAAAACTTTAAATCATTGGCAAGGCTTGTGACAAATATTTTCAAGACAAAGCGTTATGCGCAAGGTTATCGAATTTATCGATATGCGCATGCGAAATGTGGCCTATATTCGTTATTCTTTCAACTTTAAAAACATTTGCTTTTAAAAAATTATAAACCAAAAAAAAAAAAACAAATTTTCCGCTTTATATTTAAAAAAAAAACGAACGAATAACGCGCCAAAAACCTACCTTATATCACAGCACGCACTGGCACTTAGCACTTTTTTTCACTTTTTAAAAATAGGCGCGTACACACGGGACCACTGTCCGGGACTAAACGATGGCAAACGTTCGCTGGCACTTATATAGGTGGCGGGAGATTTTTTTAATGGTAACATTTTTTTTTCATCATGACATATTGTTTCAGTTTTTTTTCAGGACATCATTTTTTACTTTTTATAAGCCGACAGTAGCGGCAAAAAATTGACACGTCGCTGTTTTTATTACACGAGGAAAACTAAAATAGGTCGTAGCCACACCTCTTTTTAACCGACTTCCAGAAAGACGGTTAGATATTCTGCTGTAATATAACGAGCAGAAAGATTACCTATTATGAGTCCAACTACCAAGTATGACCAAATCACGTCATCAAAGAGTCAATGTTCCCTTAATCATGATGATTGTGCCAAGGTTTCCGCTTCCTAGGGCCTCCTAATCCATCACATCATCATCCCATAAATTTTCCAGGATATTTCCTTCTTCTGGATGATACAACAAGTAGTAAATTACAGGTTGACGTAATAAATCATTTTCAAGGATTTTACAAGTGTTAGTAATAAGGTCTTTAATTATATACTAGTCTTATACAATGCTGATTTTTATAAAAACTGTTTTTACTGACGTCTTATACCGAAAGAGTATCATCTTTTCTATGACTAGAAATACAACGAATAAAAATACTGATAGTTTTGGGGACAAAATGACAGATTTCCTTTGTCAATCAATTTATCTATTCTTAGAAAAACTCCATTCCTCCATTTGGGTATTTTAAAACCCAATTCCGCTTTTTACGCCGGTATTCTAAGAGGCCTGGCAATCTCTCTCACGGTAACATTGCATAGCAACAAAAGAAGGGTGTCAAGTCCGAATTATCGCGAATTCATAAAACCCGTGCGATCTAGTATAAACCGAGCCACATCCGTCTTTTAACGTTCGACGCGCATTCACATACTACTTTTTTCTGGTAACTATGATGCTTAGTCTTCGTAGTCCAGTGGCTTAAAGCGTAATGTGGTCATGGGTTTGAACTTCGATTGTTGTTTGTTTCTAATTTGGCCAAGACAATGATCACCTGATTGACAAGATGATCACTGCGTCGGATGGGCATGTAAAACTTCCTGATTACCCGCCAGTCAGCTAGCCAGGTTAACGAAAGCAAAGGAAGAAAGAGTGTTCCTGTACTACGCACACTCTTGGGCAGTTTAAAATAATTCCAGTGTAGCAATTTCGAATAAGACCAACTACCGTCACCGAAACCAGTGTGTTAGTTTTTTTTATTTTATTCAAAATTAACTACATAAGTACTAGGTACTTCATCTGGTAATGATGATGATGATAAAAAGTTAAGTGAGCTTTGATGCGCTTGTTTAAATGTGCGTGTGTGAGTAACATGTGTGTAAGTGTGTGTGTGAATCATAAATCATTTGCATTATGCGAATTGAGTAAGAGATAAAGGTGGGTGTGCACTTTTGACGTCTTTATGACGTATATTTTTATAAAAATAACTTGGGCAATCTACAAAAATCGTTGGCACTCATCCTATTATTAGCACATTATGTTTTTGTGTTAATTACTAGGAATGACAATAATATTTTTTACATAGTATGAACTTTGAAAAAACACTTTGAAATTTTTTAAATTTACAATTTCTGTTAAAAATGCTGCTGTAGTTAAGTTAATTTCATTATTCTTATATTAACAAATATAAATCTATAATAATATTATAAATGCGAAAGTGTCTCAGTCTGTCTGTTACCTCTTCACGCCCACTGCTGAATCGATTTTGCTGGGTATGGAGATAGTTTGAGTCCCGGGAAAGGACAATGAATACGTCGGAAAACTGTACGGTCCCCGCGCGATAAACGGATTTTGGCGCAACGAAGTTGCGGGCGTCATAATATAATATAGTCTTGTGTTTCTTTCATACTATAATAATTTCTTTATATCTGTCTCCGTGGTCCAGTAGTTTAGAGTGCGGCTCTTGACTCGGAGGTCGTGGGGCCGATTCCCGCGTATCCAAGTTTGGCTAGGACAATGCAGGCTGATCACCTGATTGTCTGACAAGTAAGATGATCTATGCGTCGGATGGGCATGTAAAAAGTCCTGCGCCTGATCTCTCGCCAGTCGTGTCGGTCTGCCGTCCCACTGGGTTATAAGAGTAAAAGGAATAGAGAGTGCTCTTGTGTACTGCACACACACTTGGCCACTATAAAATTACTCCTGCGTTACTGGCCTGGTTTCATTGAAACCGGCCACCGTCACCGCAAAGGGTGTGGGAGTTATTATTATATTTTTTATATTAAATGATCATGCTGTATATGAAATAGTGTGTTATCGCCCTAACTCGGATTTAAATGCAATATGCATGTGCATTTCGGTTGAGGAAAAATGGTGATAAGTCGTCTGTCTGTCCGTCTGTTATTATATTAATGGTTGCCAAGTGCAAGATTAATACTTTATATCCTTCCTAATATTATAAATTCAAAGGTTTGTAAAGCTATACATTATGCTATAACTCTTATGCCTTTATCATAAGAGCGATTTTTAACCGACTTCCAAAAAACGAGGAGGTTATATGTTCGGCTGTGGATATTTTTTTATTTTTTTATTTTTTTTATTTTTGTATGTTCAACGATTACTCCGCCGTTTGTGAACCGATTTTCGAAATTTTTGTTTTGTTGTATTAGGTTTCACTCCAATTTGGTCCCATTTTCACAAAGGTGGTGACCTGATGATGGGATCCATGAGTAATCGAGGGAACTCCTCGAAATTTATATGGAAACATATGGTGATTTTGGTTTTATGTGAAGTGTACTAAGAATACGCTACCAAAAAGTCAAATATTGGGTCAAGGTATACCATGGTTTCGATGATGCTGAGAGAACTCCTGATTCCTTATAGATACACGTTTGGGAGTTTCGGCGTTGTTTTTAGAACAGAAAGCATAAACTACTATGCAATTCATATTCATCATCATAATCATCATCATCATCATCGTCATCATCATCATTACCACGTCGTGTTAAGGCCACCAATGTCTCATGGCACAGAATAGATAATAGTACAAGGCATAGGTATGGATATACTAATAATAATAATTATGTACTGTAAGTATAACAATTAACAACACCTCTTTGTTTTTAATACACGGCGGTCGGCGTCGCCGCGGAAGACAGAATATTAAATACTTTACTAACTACTTTATATACAGATCGAATACTTTACTACTTTATAAAATTTTAATAGACAAATAGAATTAAAATAAAGTTATTTTAAAAAGAGCATTTAAACAAAACAAAGTCATTAAGTGTCTTTTTAATTAGTTATACTTATTAATCGATAGATGGTGCACTAAGTACCTATCGATTTGAATTCTTGATAACAAGAACAGCTGTCAATAATTATGATAATATTAAATATTATGCTACGCTACATCCTATGCAAGTTTGTACAATTTTTTATCTGATAGATCCTTCGATCGTGGAAAAACGAGACACAATAGCCTTTCTATTGTTATCGCAATCGCCGGTGACCGCTTCGGGCTTGAAGTATTAAAATTGTTAAATTACTTAGCACAATATGTTCACTTCACTGATAATATTATATTATTTTGTGAGTGTGAGTTGTGACTCTTAACAAATTGTAATAAGATACATAAAATATACGCGAAGATTTATCTACTAGTGTAACTAAAAAGAGTGAAATTATTATTATTTTTAACAAAAAATTAAAACCGACTTCCAAGGTAAAAACAATAATAACATTAATATGAACTAAAAAGTATTAAATAATTTTTGCTATCTAATAGTGCCTTTTTCCGAATTTGGCTAAACCTTGACTATTTCTGTACTCAATCTTCATAATTTTGAAGTCGGTGCCAGTTCCAAAAGTTTCAAATATTCTGTCAGAGGACTGAAGATTCAGCTATCTGGTACCGACTTCAAAATAATGAAGATTGAGTACAGAAATAGTTGAGGTTTAGCCAAATTCGGAAAAAGGCACTATTAGATAGCAAAAATTATTTAATACTTTTTAGTTCATATTAATGTTATTATTGTTTTTACCTTGGAAGTCGGTTTTAATTTTTTGTTAAAAATAATAATAATCCGTTACTAAAAATATTTGATATCTCATAGAAAATAACAAAGACAGGTAACTAATATCAGTACGATATCAAATATCATATCGTGAAATGTGAAAGCCTTTCTATTCAGTGGCATTTCTCTTCTCTTTATGTCTTTTGTCTTTATCTGGTAAAAAAAATAAAAAATATATCCACAGCCGAACATGTAACCTCCTCCTTTTTGAAAGTCGGTTAAAAATGAGCAATTTTCTCGGGAGTCGGGCCATATGAATTTGATAATTACTTACTAGATAACCCGGTGAACTTCGTATCAATTTTCTCGTAATATAAACCTTTCCTGGACTTCTACAAACATTTCAAGACTAAAATTAGCCAAATTGGTTTAGTTTTGTCAAGATTTTGACATGACGTTGCAGCATTTAAAAGCAGTGCAGTGTAGCTAGAAATGCAAAATGCATCTTCTTGTAAAGTAATTAAAGTTTAATTTCGAGTGTTAGGCAGCACCGTGTCACATCGCGTTTTTCTTGGTACAAAATAAACAGTCTGACTGACAAATTAACAGTAATTAAATATATATTTCTCGGTATATGTTGGTATTTCCATCTCAGCGATTTTTACATGATGATATACTGAGAAATACATAAGTAATCGAAACATATATTATGTTACGATTAAGTATATTATTATGTTTCTGTATAATATAATATGTTTATTAATCCAATTAATAATTAAGTTTTATAAGAATATTTAGTTATAAAATGAATAATTAATTTTATAAGAAGTGGTTTTATAATTATAAAGAATTAAGAAGATAGGAACAACATGTACCTTTTTGTAAAAAAGATCGCAAAAAGGTTTAGAACGAAAAAAACACGCTGTATTTGCTTGCGTTTTTTTCCGAAAAACCGATAGCGAATTTTTTGTATTAAAACACGCAACTTATTTTATTTCGGATTTAATTTCAAATATAAAAAAAAAAACTCAGGATATGGCAGCAAAAACTTGATAGAAGATTCTTTACGTTATCAATGTTATAGTTTCTAATAACAAAATAATTATTATGGTCCCTAACAATTTCAAAGTTAATATTTTGATCATGATATTCACATAAGTATCGCTTTTAAAAAGTCTAATTTAATATTTAATGTTTATAATATTACAAATTAAATAAAAAATAATAATATTACTCAACAATAGATGTCGCTACGTATACTTTAAATAAAATTACTTAATTGTTTCTTAATATTTAAATCATTACTCTGTCTTTGTATTATGGAAATGGTTATGAATAGATTTTTTTATCAATGCAAAAAAGCGTTATAATTTATTATTTTGCAGCCAAGAAAACTTACTATATTTATAGAGACACTGAAATGCTTTCTATACATTAAAAAAATATGAAAAAGATGGCAGTGTCACAAAAAATAATACAATCACAACTGTATAAAATTTATATGCCAATAATAATGACTACTCAATCAGCTTTCTGACACCTGTCAATTGACATATCAATAAAACATATCCGAGAAAAAAAACTTTTTTTTTCGGGATCAAACCTATGACGTGTCAGTTGTCACGTACACACTACGCAATATGCATGTGTCACGCAGACAACCTTACTTTCTAGCCTTTAGGCAACCTTGTCTAGCACTGGCTTTTACTGGGTCTAGATTTTAATCTAGACTTTAAAATATGGCATAGAAACCTTTTTCTCATCTCAATTTTTAGTCTTTTTTCTACGCACTCAAGAGTAACGCACTCACCGCGCCGCACTCAGAGAAATTTAATGATGATTAAGTTTCAATTTAATGAAGAGTTAGGCAGATAATTATTACAAATTACAATTGGGTAATTATTAATCATACGTAACTAAAATAGGATTAAAACTAATCATTATAAAAATTATAAACTAACTCATAATTACGGTAAATAAATAACTTGTAAAATTAACTAGTTGTGTAAATCTATATGAAATAATTTAAAGACTTTTAATTTTTTTATTTAATAATCATCTCTCACCAGAGGCAACTAATGATTATAATATTATAATTTAAATTTTATGAAGAGTTTGATAGCGCCGAAACCGCTGAATCGATTTTGCTGAAAGGTGGGGATCCTTGGAGTCCCGGGAAAGGACATATGATACTTTTTATCACGGGAAATGTACGGTTCCCGCGCCACGCGAGTGACGTTGGTGGGCGTAGTAGACTAAAATCATCATTCTTCCTTTTGGCTACGCCGCAATCATGTAAAAATCATCCAGAATGATCCACCCGTTTTCTAGTTTCAGCGATTTAAATTTCAACACAATTTATTCGGATGAAGATGTTACCATAGATGTTACTATATTTTCGAGATATTTGAAATTCAATTTCTGGAAACATCCTCAATTCGTGGAATTTATTAAGTAAATTATTTCAATTTATTATTCATCATCATTTGACGACCTCTGTGGCTCAGTTGGTGGGCGTGTTGGTAGCTCAAGCCGGGGGTTCGAATCCCGCCGACGGAACAAAAAGTATCATTTGATTACTGTTAAGTCACCCTGTTCTAAGCTATCCCGGACTCCAATGTAGAAATTTCTGCATGTTTTGGACTTCAATTCTTCGACTTCGCCCTATCGCCCAGTTTTAAGTTTGTTCCGGACTCCAATGTCAATGTTCCTTCGAGGAAATTGATTCCTACGCAGTTGACGGACCAACGTCGTTTAGTCGGCTTATGCCAATTCAATGTTAGCTGTGATCGGTCGGATGGGTTTGAGTTAACGCGACTTAATTACTTAGGTCCGCAATCTGCCTAGGAATCAACTTCTCTGATAGTACCTATGTGCAAATTGGACTCCAATTTTCCAGTTGCTTATTATATAACTCGACATCGGTTTTCCTCGAGGCCGCGCTGTGGAAAATCTATCAAAATGACATATCAAGGTCCTGCAGTGATCAAAGTTCACAAAATCTTTTATTCATAGTCTGGATTGATATGTCACTGAATTTAGGAGTTTTTTTCTTTATGAATGTTTCATGTAAATTGTTTTAGGATAGAGCAGGAGTTCCCAAAGTGTGCCGCAAAGGCAAGAAGGGCACCGTGAGTCGATCCTCCATCATTATCCGAAACCACAAATACATAATATTATAAAATTAATTTTTATATCAATTATGTAAAGCAGATAGATGATTAAATACAAGATGTTTGTGTAAACACCGTTGTCCCTGAAACCATCAAATGAGCCCGTCAAAATGAACAACTTTTTCTATGAGAACAAAGCTGGGAACTCAAAAAAAAATGCCGTTTTCATACCCATATGAATACCCGGATCGGCAATTTGTACGGGTATGAAGACATTTTTTTTACTTTCTCATAGAAAAAGTTGTTCATTTTGACGGGCTCATTTGATGGTTTCAGGGACAACGGTGTTTACACTAATATCTTGTATTGATGATCATTTACCTGTTTAACCTAAACAAAATCATTAAAGGTGTTTATTTATGTATATTTTTGTAATAGCTAGGTAGAGTGACAAAATATTGCGACCTTTAACTGCGCCGCAGGGTGAAAAAGATAGGGAATACCCTGGGATAGAGACTTACTAGATAGACTGAATTTGAAAGCATGGCTGCAAGGATTAAATGTTGAAAAACCTGCTTCATACTTTCTAATTTCTATGAATCAAATCCAAGCATTATTTTGTACTAGTTAGATGACGGCCGTTGCACCAAAATTCGTTAATCGCGCGGGAACCGTACATTTTTCCGCAATAAAAAAATTTGCTATGTTGAGTATATCCTTTCCCGGGACTCAAAGTATCTCCATACCAAACAGTAAAATCGGTCCTGTGGTTTGTGTGTGAAGAGGCAACAGATAGACCGACACATTTTCGCATTTATAATATTAGTGCTTGTATGGAAGTATGATAAATCATGACTGCAAGGATTAAAAGCCATGTTTAAAAATCTACTTCATACTTTCTATGAATGTAATTCAAATATCTATGCCTATTATAAAGCTGAACAGTTTGTTTGTACGCGCTAACCTCAGGAACTACTGGTTCGAATTTAAAAATTCTATATCCGTTAGATAGTATATTTATTGTATATTTTCGTGAGAAATAATTTTCCACGTTTTTTTTTACATTTTCCTCTGTTTCTTCGCTCCTATTAGTCTTAGCGTGAAAATATTGCCTATAGCCTTATTGCCTATAGATTATATATATTGCCTATAGGCTATAGCCTTCCTCAATTATAAATAAGCTATCTTTACACTGAAAGAATTTTTGAAATCGGACCTTTCTGTGATTAGTGCTTTTAAACAAACAAACAAACTCTTCCGCTTTACAATATTATTAATTAGTATAGATTCATACTACACCATAGTCTGTAATGTAGATTTTTTATTAGTAGGGTTATACGAATGTATGAATTTTTATTTTAACCTTGACTTAATTATTCTAAATTCTCTTCAAACAACCTTTACTTAAATATGGGGGTCCATATTTAAACTTATTTGGTTTTCAATAAGACGAAATTTTTTATCAAAAAAATCTCCCCAGATCTTGTGACCCCATTTTAAAATTGTAATTCTATTCTAAATTTAAAATTACGTTTTTAATTTAAATTTAGAAAATAAACAAAAAACTGTCAGACACTTTTGAAATTCAATGAATTGGTTCTCTGAATGCGAAATGGTGACATTTCTTTTTCCTTGAGGTTAAAACTATAACCTACTAATCGGCGAAAAGAAAACTTTGTGTACAAGCCTACGCCGCGCCGGCGGTTAACCCTCCCTTTGTCCTACGAATTTTCGATCAGCTCACAATTGCCCTTTACTTCCTTTATCTACTTGTCCTTTGCTCCAAGATTAGATGACGCCCGCAACTCTGTCGCGCCAAAATTCGTACATCGCGCGGTGACCGCACATTATATTTAGAGACGTGGGAGAGCCATGCTTCGGCACGAATGGGCCGGCTCGACCGGAGAAATACCACGTCCTCACAGAAAACCGGCGTGAAATAGCGCTTGCGCTGTGTTTCGCCGAGTGAGTGAGTTTACCGGAGGCCCAATCCCCTACCCTTTTCCCTTCCCTACTCTTCCCTATTTCCTTCCCCACCCTCCCTTAAAAGGCCGGCAACGCACCTACAGCTCTTCTGATGCTGCGAGTGTCCATGGGCGACGGAAGTTGCTTTCCATCAGGTGACCCGTTTGCTCGTTTGCCCCCTTATTGCATAAAAAAAATATTTCGGGTTATAGTGTTTATCCTTTCCCAATAAGACTCAAAGTATCTCCATACGAAATATCACTAAAATCGGTTCATGGTAGACACAACAGATAGACAGACAGATGGACGGGCATGGGGAGGCAGCATGAGGGTCAATTTAGACCGCAACCCGACGCGTAGATGCATTTCTAAATTTATTTTATTTTTTTATTTATTTTAAAAAGTCAGGCATCTTGGCCCATTTTATAAATACCTTAAAGACTAACATACATACTAAAAACTAACACTAAAACACTAAACACGTATTGTCTACGACGTGGGGCGCGACGTGTTCGGAAGTCGTCCTCGGAAGACGACTCCAATCGGCCAGAACTCCTCCTTCTCTAAGGTCGGTAGATGGTGCGTCGGGACTCTCACCACAAAGGAGCTAAAATTCACATTGTGGTGGGACTCCAAGCACTCGACCCTCAAGGCGAAGTGGGTCTTGCTCGATGTAATCCACGACCCGCTCGACCGTCGTGGACCAGTGCAGTGCAGCAATTTATATGGATTTGACAGATTCGCAAGACGTCTCACGCAATTGAAATCTGTCAAATCCATACAAATTTATGCCGCGCCGCGCCTCGCCTCGACTCGTCGCGTTGCGGTCTGAATCAACCCTTATAATATTTGTATGGATTATAGATGGAGAAAACTGGTCACATTTTAATAAGCAAAAAGGAGGGTTATGATTTTGGCGCAGCGCAGGCGATAAATTGTAAAAAATCCTTATGGTCGTCGATCATTTGAGGAGTTGGGAAGGTTAAGAAATTTATCGAGTGAATCTTAGCCCCAAAATAATTGAAATAAAATTAAAGTTTAAAAAACTAAAACCCGACTACTAAAACGCGTTCTAAAAAGTACGAAACAAGAAAACAGTTTATAGGGATATGGAAATGTTTAAAGGATAGCCGTCGTCGTATGCTCGTTATATGCCACCTACTATTGTAGAAAAACAGATTCATGTTATAGATAATCGGCTATCCTTTAAACATTTCCATATCCCTATAAAATGTTTTCTTGTTTCGTACTTTTTAGAGCGCGTTTTATTAGTCGGGTTTTAGTTTTTTAAACTTTATTTTTATCATTTCACATATTCCTGAAAATATCTTTCTTGAAAACGTGCACAGACGTCCTACTTCCTTATTCCAGATTGAGACTAAAGTTGCATAATATATGTATACAATTGTATACATTACTGTTGTATATATTTCAGTTGTATACATTACAATACACGTTAGGTAATAACGTGATCCGGTCAAGTGCAAGTCGGACATGAACGAAGAGTTCCGTACAAAACACTATTCAATGTTGTTAAAGCCAAAGAAAAAGTTGTAGATAGTCAAATGTATAAATTTTATTCTGTCGTTAGTTACATTTTCTGTTGTAAAATGATTAAAGAAAACCATTTAATCGATGTTAAAGAGATAAAGTATAGAAAGGCAGACAGACAAAAGTGAAGACAGCTATATGTACCAAGCTTGCCAACCTCCTTGATAATAAATAAAGGAGATTGACAAGTCTACCCTTGGTTAAAGAATCCTAAAAACAGTATAAATAAAATAATTCAAATTGCAAAAATAATATGATGATATTTTGGTAGAGCTTACCAAAGAGATGGAATATAGAGTGACTTTACTCAGAATTCAAGTTACAGAATAATTGTAAGAATAAAGTTACTTAGATAATATTATTATAGTACCTAATCTTATTTATTTATATGTATACAGACAGGTTATTGCTAAGTACTGACATACGGTTTTGCTCGATAGTTTTACTCCTAATCGAGCAATAACCACCGTGTGGACCGCCAAAACTGACAGCTCGAAGGCTCGCTTCGAGCCGGCTCGATAGAATTAAATATTATGTCAAATATGTCATTTCCTTCGATTTGGAGTAAAACTATCGAATAAAACCGTATATGAGTACTTAGCATTAGTGGCTTAAATAATAATTAAGAAAGGAATGAAATGTAATATGTTTGTCTTCATTTACCCCCAGAAAAGATTGTCACTGGATGTCAACAATTTCAATTCGTCACAACTCACAACTTGTTTATGCGATAGAAATCGTAAATTTTTTCCAGTGTAAAAAGTATCCTATGGGCAATCCTAGGTCTCGAAGTATCTTTCTGCCAAATATCATGAAAATTGGTGTAGTGAATTAGGCGTAAAGAGGTTACAGACAGACAGACAGATCACGAGTATTTTCTTAGCTTCCTACATGTGTTTTCAAGAATAAATAAAGTATTTTCATAACAATTTGAAAAATTTAAACCCAACATTATACTTTTATATGCCCACGTTTTGTGTGACATAAGTTACATTATATTATATGGAATGCGAAATGTATGGAAAATGAATAAAAAATCAATGTTTTTTTCAACTTGAAAGATGTATGTATGTTCCTGGTTTGTATGGAATCGTATAAAGCAGATTGCCAGTCTCGTTTATACTAAAATTGTAAAGCTAAAGTGTTTATTTGTTTGTGCGCTTTAATCTCACGAACTATTACCGATTTTTAGGGCTCCGTACCCGAAGGGTAAAAACGGGACCCTATTACTGAGAGTTTGATGTCTGTCCGTCTGTCTCCATTGTCCAGGCTGTATCGCTATAGCTAGACTTCTGAAATTGTCACAGATTGTGTATTTCTGTTGCTGCTATAACAACAAATAAGTACTAAAAACAATTCATTTATTTCAGGTAGGCTTCAAATTTCAATTATACAACAAACGTGTTTTTTTAACTTAAGGACTTTTTTAATATAGGCAAAAAATTGTTTTATGTATGGACACACATAAAACACAATTTTTTGCATAATATATTGCTTTATATCGGTATGGAACTGTCATATCAAAAGTTGAATGGGATTATATTATGTATATTTAAAACGCTTAGTTTTCACAATATGTTTTCACTTGCATTTCATAGAATTGCAATTGGAAACTTTTGCTATTTCTTTATTTCATTTTGCGGTGTATTTCATTAGATCGAATTGGACATTCGTCGGGTGCAGGTCTTATTTTAAGTTTTATAAGTATTAACTTTTACTAAAAATTAAATTATTTTATTTTCTGATAAAATAATTTCATTTTTAACCGACTTCCAAAAAACGAGGAGGTTATATGTTCGGCTGTGGATATTTTTTTTTTTTATTTTTTTTTTTTGTATGTTCAACGATTACTCCGCCGTTTGTGAACCGATTTTCGAAATTTTTGTTTTGTTGTATTAGGTTTCACTCCAATTTGGTACCATGTTCACAAAAGTGGTGACCTGATGATGGGATACAGGAGTAATCGAGGGAACTCCTCGAAATTTATATGGAAACATATGGTAATTTTAGTTTTATGTGAAGTGTACTAAGAATATGCTACCAAAAAGTCAAATATTGGGTCAAGGTATACCATGATTTCGAAGATGCTGAAAGAACTCCTGACTCCTTATAGATACACGTTTGGGAGTTTCGGCGTTGTTTTAAGAACAGAAAGCATATTATACTACCACGCAATTAAAATTCATCATCAGCATCATCATCATCATCATCATCATCATCATCATCATCATCATCATCATCATCGTCATCATCATCATTACCACGTCGTGTTAAGGTCACCAATGTCTCATGGCACAAAATAGGTAATAGTACAACTTACAAGGCATAGGTATGGATACAATAATAATAATTATGTACATAACAACACCAATTATTAATATAGGCTGTTTATACACGGCGGTCGGTGCGGCGTCGCCGCACGCCGCCGCGCGCCGCGCGGCGTGTGCGTAAACATCGCGGCATTGCGTCGTACCTATTCAAGTTCTAATGTCAGGTAATGCCGCGCTGCGAGCATTTTGAGTGTCATAATATGATTTTAAACTTTATCTTAATTTAATGTAGTACAATATAGTATCGCTTGAGAAAGGCGCAGGCGGCCGCGAGGCCGGCTTTCCAAGTTTCTCATGCGATAGTACTATGTATTACAATAATGAAGGTAAAGATTAATATCATAATATTATTATGACACTGAAAATATACTCGCCGCGCCGCTGGGTGTGATTCGGCTCATCCTTCAATCGCGGATTCTTGGAAATCCATTGTTCTGGCGGCCGCTTTGGAGTTGAAGCGTTAAATTGTTAAATTACCTAGCACGCATAGGGTTGTGTTCACTTAGATTTTTTTAAATGTATTATTTAAATTTATCTACCTGATATTTGGGCCTTGGGGTATTACAAATTGTAATAAGATACGTAGAATAAACGCAGTAATTCGACGCGTAGGGTGGTATGGTCACTAAGTCACTACTCACTAGTTCACTACCACCGACGACCACTTATAAACTCGCGGACTATGACGGAGGTCATCTTGGAGGGTTAATTAATATTTCTAATAACAATACGAGATCAATAATTACCACTCAAAATGTTGACAATTCAAATTTCAATGCTCACTGCTCACACCAATGGTGACACATTTCTGATTTCACACAACCAATACAACTATATAAAACTCCTACGTACAAGCGATACTGCGATTCAGGAGCACCTCAGCGAAACCTAATGAATACATCGTGTAACTAAAACTATATGAACAACAATCGGAGTTCGGACAAGCGATAGCGCCGATAGAGCGCCTCAATGACATATAGTGAAGAC
This sequence comes from Polyommatus icarus, assembly GCA_937595015.1. NCBI lineage: Eukaryota > Metazoa > Arthropoda > Insecta > Lepidoptera > Lycaenidae > Polyommatus > Polyommatus icarus. The sequence goes on along the minus strand of OW569342.1, from coordinate 1,300,652 downwards.
AATATAAAACTATTTTTTATACAATGTAAATTGGCACTAATTATAGTTTATCAACTAGGTAACTAAAAAGAGTGAAATTATTATTTTTAACAAAAAATTAAAACCGACTTCCAAGGTAAAAACAATAATAACATTCTTATAATATGAACTAAAAACTAAAAAGTATTAAATAATTTTCCTCTCTAAATGTGCCTTTTTCCGAATTCAGCTAAACCTCAACTATTTCTGTACTCAACCTTCATAATTTTGAAGTCGGTGCCAGTTCCATAAGTTTCAAATTTTATGTCAAAGAAAATATAAAGATTCCGCTATATCTGGTACCGACTTCAAAATGATGAAGGTTGAGTACAGAAATAGTTGAGGTTTAGCTGAATTCGGAAAAAGGCACATTTAGAGAGGAAAATTATTTAATACTTTTTAGTTTTTAGTTCATATTATAAGAATGTTATCATTGTTTTTACCTTGGAAGTCGGTTTTAATTTTTTGTTATTAATAAAAGTTTTTTTTAAAGTCTCTCAGAATCCACCAAGTAACAGAACCCTTATGCAGGTCCGAGTCAGACTTGGCCGATTTGGAAGTCTAAATTCGCTATCGAACCTGGCGAGAACATTTGACTGGGGCTTGCAATAGTTTTTTATCCCTTAAAATGTAGGGTTCCCGTGGCGCTCCACGTACCCCTTGTTCGGAGAAGTAACCTTGAACTTGGTGACTCAAGCGGACGGCATCCATCAGGAATAGAACGCCATTGCAGTGGTAATGATGCAGGAATGTAAACAGGAATTGACGAAATGCGATTGCTATTAATGGGATTGCACGTTGAGGGAACCGTACGTTTTGACGTAAAAATGTATTGTTGTTAAACCTGACGAAATGGTATGAATTTGATGTTACATACTGTGTTTGTATCGATCCGAGCCGAGGCATCGTAGTATCTAAACTGGTGGACTGTTTTAATGTTGTAGTTTTTGTTTGACAGCTGACATAATCAAGAGTGTTTTAGCTATAATTCATCATCATCAGCTCGCTGTCTATTGGGAAATTCCAGTGATTTTCTTTTTAAGTCATTATTGCATAGCTTTTATCGCGGTTTTCAATCGCGGCGACCGAAAAAAGAAATTCCGTAACGAAAATAAACCTAACACCCCCTACTCCGACGGTCAGTCGGTTCGGCGTTGCGGTGCATCATCTAGCGTAGTTTCAGTTTCGCAGACTTCGGTACGTTGTTTGTGTGCGTGCGACTAGCTATTGCCTTGCAATAGCTGTACCGCGGCGATCCCTGAGTGCCACACGTATTTTTTATTGTCTTATTAATAAATATTAAGCTCCTTTTTCCCCAAAACTCGCCCCTCCTCTCATTGCATCGCAGAAAGAGAAAGAGAGAGAAACTCTACCGGTTATCAACAGCTGACATGCCAGCTGACTTTAATGAATGAATGAATGGAATGATAAGTTCAATTGATAAATGGACCATTAACGTGACTCGCGCGTCATCGCGACGCTGACGAAACGCTTGCACTTTGCAATCCTTACTAATAAATGCGAATGTGTGTATGTCTGTTTCCAAAGTATGTATTCGACGAAATCTGTGGCTCAGTGGGTGGGATGTCGGTAGCTCAAGCCGGGGGTCGCGGGTTCGAATCCCGCCGACGGAACAAAAAAGTTTTCAATGTTCCTGGGTCATGGGTGTGTATTAAATATGTGTATCATATAATAAAAATCTTAAATATATGTATAGTATAACAGTATTAAATATATTTCCGTTGCCTGGTACCTGTAACACAAGTCCTTCAGGTACTTACCACGGGGTCAGACTGACGTGGTGTGAAGCTTCCATAGATATTATATTATATTATGTATAAGTTTGTATGGTCGGAGGTCGGAGATCGGAGCCATAAGTGTAAAGGTGAACGCAGATTTGGGCCGCACCGCACGCACCGCAGTCGCCGCATTCGCAATTCTTTATATGGAAGTTATAGGCAAGCTCGCATACCTACTTACCCGCGCCGCAGTCTTCGCAACTTCATAATAATATGAAGAATTGCGAATGCGGCGACTGCGGTGCGTGCGGCGCGGCCAAATCTGCGTTCACCTTCAGAGTGGAGACCACGCTTAGGCAATAGTGTAGGACGTCCCGCAGCACGGTGGAAAGTGGCTGGCAGATGAGGACTGCCCAAGATCGGGATGGTTGCTCATTGGGGGAGGCCTACGTTCAGCAGTGGACGGCAATAGGCTGATGATGATGATGATGATGTATGGTCGGGAAATGAGTTGACATATTACGATCATTTTTATCCTGGAAAATAGTGGAAAATGAAAGGTTCCCGCGCATATGCACGCATTTTATCTCAACGTGGGTGTCTGTATGTTAACGCTAAAGCTGCTGAACTGATTTTGTTGAGGTATGGAGATACTTTGAGTCCCGGGAAAGGACATAGGGTACTTTTTATCCCGGAAAAATGTACGGCTCCCGCGCGATAAACGAATCGTGTCGCAATGGAGTTGCAGGCGTCATAGTGTTTGTATATTCGGGATAGTAGACTCTCCCGATATGGGAGCACACGGGCCACCAGCCACAACCACAAAACGCCGCCACCAGCATATTTCCTGTAGTTTTCATACATTTTAATGGACTCGCTGCACACAGTTGACGCCCCACACGCTACAATCGTCCAATCGTCTTGCTCCTTGTGAGTTGTGGCGGCGTTTGTGGCTGTCGCGTGTGGCCCGTGTGCGGCGACACTAATAATGGAACGAACTGTCGCCAGCAGTACTTCCGGACCAATACAACCTGAAAACCTTTAAGAAGAGAGCATAATACTCCCTCTTGCACGGTCGACAACGCACCTGCAGCTCATCTCATATTGCGAGTGTTCATGGGCGATGGAGGTAGTTGCTTTCCATCAGGTGACCCGTTTGCTCGTTTGCCCCTAATTTTATAAAAAGACGGTTGGAGAGTAGTGTTTTGTGTCGAACTCGAACTCGAACTCGACTCGAACTCGACTCGAACTCGACTCGAACTCGGTTGTCTGTAAAGTCGGTTTACTGACGATAGTTGAACGTGACAACGTCATAGCCTTATATGGAACGCCTCAGAGCGAGGTAACGCCGCATATTGCGTCATGTTTTTTCGCGGGCGCAGCCCATATCGAATAATTATAAAACGTTGTCATGTCAAAAAAATATTTAAAACAAATTGTGACTATACTTAACTCCAGTTGAGTCTTATATACATTTAAGTCCGTTTTCACCGCAAATATAATTTAACTAGATGTAGTGCAGATCTTTCAACGCGCTTCTGTATTTAGTGCAAAGTAAATATACAGAGAGGATTGGCGAAGTCTGCTGAAAGATGTATATTACAATTTATGTAAAGTAGTGTTAAAGTGGAAGCCAAGCGATAGAAAATATGTTTTTCTCACCTCCGGGCGGAAAGCGTCAACTTTCTTCCCGCTGCGCTTACCGATGTTGCCGTTTTCGCCTCCGTCGATAAGAAAAATAGTATACGCACCACGGGCAGTAAATAAGAAAGCCTCAGATCACATGTTTGTTGACACTTGACGGCCAACAATTACATGTGATCTGAGACATTTCTTATTTTCCTGCCCTAGGTGCATTAAAAATAAGAGGTGTGAAATAAGCCCCGATAGTTTTATACTTCAGTGTCAGGAATCAGAATACAAAATATTGGAACGATAAAATCATTATAGTCAGAACATTTTAAGGTGGCATCAGCGGTCATTGACCTTTCTAGTCTAGGAGCTATGTGAAAAATACTCGCACTGAATTCTGTTAACTTAAGAATAAAATTTAATTCTTGTAAAGAAACAGACTATTACAGTTTCATCGGAAAACGTCTTGGCAACTCTTGAAGTGATATAATTCATACTTGTTCACATCGTGTATTATGCAAAATACGATATCACCCCTAAGGACGATAATGTGAGGTATCGTATTTTTACTAAACTCTAAACTAGAAACATCTGACTCTTCATTGTGAATGGCGTTTTGTATAGAAAACGACTAAATATGACAAGTTTTTGACAGGGCGTCAATGACCGCTACGGACAGAATTCAGCGATTTTAGAATAGAAGATGCTTACAACCTTCTATGAAATACCTAAATTCAAATACTCCAGCACTAAGCTACAGCTAAAAAAATACGATTATGACATCTTTCAAAAGGAAACCAGGTCAAAATCGATTCACCCACTGACCTCGGTTATACAGGTACGCTGGACATAAGATACCCAGCTGTTTTTTGTGCCTATTTGAAGCGGAATCAGCGCCCCCAATGCGGGGGAAGAGAACTAAATCTGACGTAAACATGACGTTTAAAAGTCGCCATATTAGCGCTGATAGCAGTAGTGGGAGTACTTAAAGACCACACGGGAAAAACAAGGAATGTCAAAAAAGTAGAATTAAGAGAAAAACAGTTTTTAAAGTTTTGAAAGTACCTACATTTCTTTCATTTTAGACGCTTTTAAGTGAAATATTGAAGCAACTTACTACTAGGTTAACAAATGCTTTGCATGTACTTCTAAAACTTGATTTGTTTAAATAAGTTTAAAGTTATGGTTCAGAATCTGAAATTAGTGACTACATTCTATAGCTAAAACCATCGATGTCAATTATTGACATTCCTGGTTTTTGCATTGCATTGACATTCACAATTATAAAAATAACATGAGATATATTTAACATTTCTATGTTACTTTTATAATACATAATAATAATAATATATTAAACATATATATTTAGCATTTTTTAAATATTTTGGCCTTAATTTCTTTAAAACAAACAAAGTGTCAAATGACAACGACGGTTTTTAACGTTTGACGCGCGGACATAACCGTTTCTTGCCATGGACAAACAAATACAAATTGAGCTATAACAGTTGACTGCGATGATTTTACCCAATTCTGATTGTTGTAATAGAATCTTTCCCTAAAAAGCTAACAGATGGCATTAAAAAGTCAGTGTCACAAAAAAGGTGACATTCCTTGTTTTTCCCGTGTTATCTTCACTTCAACTATTACTAGTTTCTACAACCAGCCATTTGCAAGTTACGTCAGATTTAGTTCTCTTCCCCCGCATTGGCGGCGCTGATTCCGCTTCAAATATGCACTACAACAGCTGTCATTTCAAAGGGTATCATAAGTCCGTACTTGTATAATGGAGGTCAGTGGGTCCACCAGTTTGGACGCTACGATGCTGCGGACAGACAGAATGACGTTTCAACCGACGTGTCCGGGGCTAAAGATAAAGTACAGCATAGCTAGCTATGTCCCCCGGCCTCCCACCTGTTTTACATTTTTAACTGAAATAGGTTATTCTGCTCCAGAGAATGTAAACAAACACAGATAATGGGCGTGAAATATTATTCCGTAGGTTTAGCAATTTGGCTTGGAAGTGAAAAATGTATTTATAATTACATATACATTTATAATACACTAGTTGATACCCGCAACTCCGTTTCCGTCCTCCGTCAGTATAGCCTATAGATAGCCTTCCTCGATAAATAGGCTATCTACCACTGAAATAATTTTTCAAATCGGACTAGTAGTTCCTGAGATTAGCGCGTTCAAACAAACAAACAAACTTTTCAGCTTTATAATATTATATAGTATAGATTATAATATTAATAAGTACATAATATAGATGTAATATTGATAAGTAAAGACTTGCTATGTTTAGAGTTTGTATGTCAGAGCTCAGAATCATTCAAAGATTTTTTGTCGCCCGTCTAAATCAGATTTAATGTAACACTTCTTGGAAGCTGTCTAGTTACCTGACTTCCTATAATACCTGACTTCCTATAAGGACGAAGGGCACTGTTTCCATTGCACATAGCAACAGTCAAAAATTTACGGCCGGTTTTCGAGGGGTATTTGGCTAGAGGTTGATTGGCTATTAAACTTTAAGTTTAACATTAGCCAATCAAATGAGCAAGCGAGTAGATAAACTTTGGATAAACCCTCAGAAACCCGGTTGAATAGGTATTAAACTGCCGTCAAAGCACCTCAAAAACTGAACATGAGTAGTACTATGTTTTGTAAGAAGTAATTTCTAGTGTCATAATTTTATGAGATTTTTTAATTTACTCTATTGAATTCGGAAAATTTACGGCTACATACAAATATAAATAGAAGAACACACACATGAAGAACAATTAAATTAATTAACATATTTTCATTACTTAGTATATTTTTTTTATTCATGAGTAGGTAATAGGTATCATTATCATAATTAAGTAGGTATTGTAGGAAACTGTCTTTGTAAAGAGGGGATTCCCCCTAATTCTCTTTTTCTATACGCCGTTTCGGCATCCGTCTTACGAATTTTTGATCAGATTTAAAACAAGCTTTACATATTTACCATGATTGATCTAAATAACCAAATTTTTTTGAAGTCCGTTAAAAAGTACACAACGTCGCTAAAGAACTTTTTCACTTAAAAACTTTTTTGACGTCATTTTGACGCGCGTCAATGGAAACGCGCGTTTTCTTATGGTTACGTGACACATCGCACGGACAGACGGGCGGACGACATTTCAATTATATATATACCACTTAATTTCCAACCTTAATCCAAGGGTATATAGCTCAAAACGCCAAAACATCACGCCTTGCAGTATCCAGTATCCGTGACAATTTATTTTGAACCTGAATACTATAGATTTGGAGTTCAAATTAAGAAGTATTTAAACATGCATTGAAAACTGGTGCAACAAATTTTTCCATACAGAGGTAATATTTGTTTAATAGATAGAGAATTAACGTATGGAGGGCAAATGGAAACACCTGATGGAAAGTGCTTACTTCCATATTAATCCATACTTACTTATAAATATTATAAATGCGGCGGATTGTCTGTTTGTCTGTATGTTATCTCTTCACGTCCAAACGAAACGGCACTAAAATACTTAGGCATCATAAAATTACATTTTCAAAATGTCGGGTCACCAGAAGTTTAGAATTTTTGGGGACAATAACGGGACTGTTTTGTCAAAGCATTTTTTTCTATATTTCTTGTTCGATTAATTTAAAAAAATCACCGATAAATATGTCACATGACACATCTTTGAATAAAAAAAACTATTCACTGGTATTCATTGTTAAGCGATTAATTATTGACGTCAACTTAAGAAATACATATTTTAATATATCATAATTTTATAGCGTTTGACGTCAAATTGTTTTTTTTTTTGCAATATGTCTTAGCTAGCGGATATTCTGTCCACAGTTATATTTTGACGTAAGCTAGTGCGTCGTTCGTTTAGGAAATCATATATTAGTTATATTGGCGACGCAGAAGATGACACAATTACGATTTAAATGACACAAAGTATTACTTATTGAATGACGCAACTTACCGGCCATTCATAAATTCGTTTCAATTGGCTCGGCAAAAATGCTTACTGATTTTTTCGCTAATACTATAGAGTATTAGAGTATAGGCATCTATACTTTTATATAGACATTGTAAATGTTTTTACGCTTAAACCACTAAACACAGTAAACAGATTGTTTTCGCACTATCAATATAGGCTTTAACATACTTCATATTAATATTGTAAATTGCTTTTAACGCAACGCAACCATAAAACAGATTTTTGTGAAGTGTTGATATTTTTGAGTCCCGAAAAATGACATAGGAAATCTCTTTGGCCCTAGAAATGTACGGTAAGCTAATTTTAACGCAACGAAAATACGGTCTACATCTTGTGTTATTAATAATTGCTATTAATCACTATTAAAATCACATTAGAAATAAAATATTACCCAATTTAAATTAGTTATAAAGAAAAAAATATGTACTCGTAATTCGCCATAAAGACTGCCAATTTTTTTACATTTTGGCTTTGCGGTGGTCTAGTAAAGTTTGTGTCTTCCGAAAAAACCCGTAGCTTTGAATGGAGGCGCATCCATTCACACAAAGGTACGGTTACCTGATATGACATTCTTGAAATTATCTTTGTTCACAGTAACGGCCTTCGAAAAAATGTGGCGTCACATTCTTAAGGTACAGTCGACAAAAAATATACAATTTATTAAATGCTCGTTAATCGTTATTATTTACAGGGCACTTAGACAATTAGCGTTCAATAATTTCTTTTATACTTAATAAATTTTACTAATATTCATTAAGTTTTTTATTCTTGCTTTATAACAGTTTTGTATTGTCACTTATTTTTTTATAATGATGCTATCCATACTTCCAAACTAATATTATAGATGCGAAATTGTCTGTCTGTTACTTCTTCACGCCCAAACCGCTGGACCGATTTTGCTGTTTGGTATGTAGATACTTTGAATCCCGGGAAAGGACATAGGAATTCATAGGATACTTTTCATCCCGCAAAATTGTACGGTTCCCGCGCGATAAACAAATTTTGGCGCAACGGAGTTGAGGGCATCTTCTAGTTCTCGATACATATTTTTTTTCCAGTATGGAATAATATTTCAACAAAACTGTAATTTATCTTTGTGATTCAGATATATTCTCCCTATTCTATCTGTGAATACTTCCTAGAAAACGAACTAAAAAATGTTACATAGAAACAAGTCTACATTCGATAACGCGTGGCGCCAGCACAGACGTTGAAATATTTTATAGATAATTTTGCTTGGTAGAACCAGAAGTAACATTATGCATTATATTAGATTTTTTTTCTAAATTCTAAGGGCATGTTTCACCATTTCTTAATAAAGTGGCGAATAGGCTATCCACAACTTTTTTACAGATTCTCCATACTCTGTCAAGTTAAGTGGTGGATAGCTTATCCGGCATTTATCAGGAAGTGGTCAAACAAGTCCTAAGTACTTATGTCATATTTAGTTTTATGATGATTAATAGTAAGTCTATTATGTCATTATGATTTGTTATTATTGTATTTGTGCTTTAATTACTACGCAATTGAAACAATATCATCGAACATACTCGTAGTACAAATCCATACTAATACTCTGCTTAACATGATAAATGTGAGAGTTTGTCTGGCTGTCTGTCTAATAAGCCCGTCATTTGTCGGAACACAAAGTACCAAATTTCAGGAAAATCGGCTTTTAGCTAGTATTAGTATACTATGGTATTAGTATGGAATATGGATTTTGTTTTTTTGTATGTTCCATTGTCAGCAATGTCAACAGATGCCGGCTACTGCAGTAGCTATCCGCTACGGATTCTACCTGTCCTAGGCTGGGATGTTGCGTCATCCGTCGTACGACAACCGCGTGTTTCCTGTTCATACTGCTAAGGTGACCATTATTCTGGTGTCATCAGGACAGTGTAATTTTTTAAGTGAACATTTCTTTAGCGGTATTGCGTTGAGCACTTTTTGAGGTGGGTAAAAATGTGGGATGAAAATTTAAAGCATTAATTTTCAGCCTACATTCTTATTTTTACATTTTTACATTTTCAGCCAGGTGTCAGGCGGCATTTTAAGATGAATTATAGTTAGTAATAGACAAAATAAAAGAATCACATTGTAATTACGTAGATTTTGAAGGTCTATAGAAAAGAAATAATGTTCAATGGGCCAGTGTCATAAGCAGGCAAAAAAATTAACTGATAAGGGAAAAAAAATAAGAAAAACGCCTAATACTAAACATATTTTGGACTTGAATAGATATAAAATATAGTAAAATGAGATACGGAAAATTTACAACTAATAGTAATTTATAGTAAGATAAGATTTATACTACTACTTATATTTTATAATCTAATAATTTTTAGATTAAAAAACGCAGTAATTTATAATCTACAAATTATCAGATCTGATAAATCGTCGACAAATAATAATCATTTCCATTTATTCTGCGGATCATCTATTTCGTTTCGTAATAATTGTTATAGACACGATTTCTAGTGTAGTGATCGTATCTAATCGATGATGTAATAGGCATTAATTAACGATAAGATATCACTTCGATATCGAACTGCTAACTAATCATTTTGATTTTACAAATTTTCATTTTAAAAGTGTTGTAATAAAAAATTTGAGAATTTTTATTGTTTGAAACTAAATTTTAGAAATATGTAACAATTAGCTTTTTTGTAAAAAAGTTTGATAATTTATTTCTTTAGATGTTTTGTGTTTATTAATCCTTCGTTCGCGGATTCTTGAAAATCTATTGTTATTCTATTGTTATCTTATGGGGCTTGTTAGGTTAATTGTATTTAGCATAGTTTTATACACATTTTTAGTAACGAATGTAATGCTATTGTAATAGATAGGCTGTTATTGCCTTACAAAGAAGTATTGTAATTATTTTTGCATACGAGGTGTTTAAAATATGACAAAAACCAGAAAATGCTTTATTCGTATTCTAAAAATTTGTAAGTTTGGTGAAATTTTATTCAATTGTTTTACATATTTTGTTAACACTAATTATAATAATCACAATATCCTATGTAACTAAGAATACGTAGTCATCATAGAAGCTACGTCATCACATTTTTTTGTCCCCAAAAATGCTAATAGTGTGGTCAACCCAGTCCATTCATAGTCGCGATTCTCGGTATTGCTACGTCACTCTATTGAATAATAAATTCGGTATGTCATCGATAACCTAGTTTTTGGCTAACCAGAAAGATGTAGGACGATAGATTAATAGCGGGCTTACCTTTGGATTGGAATAATGTAAACAGGCCATAAGGGCTGTTTCACCACATACCGATAAGTGCCGGATAGGCTATCCACCACTTAACTTGACAGATAGATGGCCTTTTTCACCGCTTCCTGATAAGGTGCCCGATAGGGTTATTTGACAGATTTTCCATACTTCATCTGTCAAATTAAGTGGTGGATAGCCTTATCAGGAAGCGGTGAAACAGGCCCAGAGTATGGAGAATCTGTAATACACAATAACAGATAAGTAGTAGATAGCCTATCCAGAACTTTATTAGGAAGTGGTGAAACAGGCCCTAAGTATGGAGAATCAGTCAAATAAGGTGTGGATAGCCTATCCGGCACTTATCAGGAAGTGGTGAAACAAGCTTAAGTTAAGTTATGGATAGCCTATCTGGCACTTTTCAGGAAGTGGTGAAACAGGCCCTAAGGCTGTCTATGTGTATCTTATCACGTTTATTGTAAAGGAGGCCCCCCTTGAATATTTAATTTATTTTCTTTTAAGTATATGTTGTTAAAGTGGCAACAGATATACACAATCTGTGAAAATTTCAACACTCTAGCTATTAAGTATAGTTTTCACAGAGCCAGTACTGGCTGCCAATAAGACTGGCAGCCAGTATTGGCTTGGTATATGCCGCGTGTGAACAGTTTTTCAAGCCAGGCCAAACTGTTCACACGCGGCATAATATACCAAGCCAATACTGGCTGCCAGTCTTATTGGCAGCCAGTACTGGCTCTGTGAAAACTATACTTTACGGTTCTCTAGATACAGCCTGGAGACAAACAGATGGACAGACATAGAAGTCTTAATAATAGTAAGTAGTAGTCTTAGTAAAGTCCCGTTTATACCCTTTGGGAAGGGCCCCCTCAACAGCAACTACTAAGGGGGTTTTCTGCCAGCAGAATTGAAAGCGAAAGAGCGTGAGCAGGTATACATTTTCGGTAGGCGGTAAAAAGAGGATTAGGGATAATACTTCCAAGTTAAAATTCTACGCCGCGCCAAACGTCTAGTCTCCCTTCGTTTTACGAATTTTAGGTTCACGTGTTAATCTGGAGCACGAGCCTAAAATTTTTACTTACCTATTCTAAAAATATTCACAATACCGCTTAAGAAGTTTTTACTTCAAAAAAGTTTAAAAAGAAAATATAATAATAAGCGGAATTCAAATTTCTAAGAAAATTCTAAATATAATTTCGCTTCGTCTGAAGTTATTTTTAACTTAAGCACTTAATACTTTTGAAACATTTTGTTGTTCGGATTCATGTTGAATTTATATAAAAAAAATACGTATGGCACTCGTCGACTGCCGCGGTAAAGCTATTGCATTGCATTTTTTTATTAACTTATGCAATAATTATAATTCAAGACGTGAGTGGAAGAATAAGGTATGTAGCATGAAAAAACTTCCCGTTTTTTTGCTTAAATGGAGGCATTAGGGCCGGAAAAATTATTTGAAATAGAAAAGCTATATGGATTATATGTGTAGCCAGATATATTAGCTAGGTTATGAAGTAGATAAGTTACGAGTTTTATTAAAATAATTATGGAAAAAATGAGTTATTGTCCGTATGTAACAAAATGTTACTAGTTTGATTCTTCCACTCATGTCTTCTTATTCGCATACATCTAGTCGCATGCACACAAACACCGTGCCGAAGTCTGGCAACGTCGTATACAGAGTGTAACAAAACTAAATGATAATAGTTTAGGGTGTGTACGTGTTCCTTGTAGAGAGTTCATTGTGAAAGTAGCAGCGCTGAAAGACTAAATTTTTTTTTCACTTTTGTATGGGGAAACTCGTGACACTAGGGCGCTTGCCCATACAAATGTGAAAAAAAAAATTGGTCTTTCAGCGCTCCTACTTTCACAGTGAACTCTCTACAAAGAACACGTATACACCCTAAAGTATTATCACTGAGTTTTGTTACACACTGTATAATTGACTTAAGAGTTAAGACATAAGTGGACGAAGTGGCTAACTAAATTTTTCGTTTGTTTTTTGCACAAATTGAGGCTTTAGTAGTACCAGGAAAATGATTTATAACTAGCTAAAACACCTTGACTGACACACGCAACACATCTACATATAAAAAATCTTGTACTGATGATAACACATCTACATATAAATAATTATTATTTTTAACAAAAAATTAAAACCGACTTCCAAGGTAAAAACAATAATAACATTAATATGAACTAAAAAGTATTAAATAATTTTTACTATCTAATAGTGCCATTTTCCGAATTCGGCTAAACCTCAACTATTTCTGTACTCAATCTTCATTATTTTGAAGTCGGTACCAGATAGCTGAATCTTCAGTCCTCTGACAGAATATTTGAAACTTTTGGAACTGGCACCGACTTCAAAATTATGAAGATTGAGTACAGAAATAGTTGAGGTTTAGCCGAATTCGGAAAAAGGCACTATCAGATAGTAAAAATAGGCTACTTGACCTAATTTTTTTCTTCATGATAATCGCTTCATAATCGTTCATTTTTACAAAAAATCTAATATTTTAATGTTTTACACAGTAGAAACCCATAAAAATGTTTATTGAAAAATATGCCTCTTAAATGGCGCCGAAAACACTGTCCGCCATAGTGTGACGTCATACGCTTTGTATTTTAAACTCTTTTTATTGAAATTTGTTTAATGTGCTAAATGTACGAGTCTTAAAGTGCCCAAAAATTATAAAATAATTATATAAGAAATTAGAAATAATTTGTAATGTTGAAAACTTTTGGAGAAAAGTTTTGGCCATTTCATTTCCCGTCTACAATAAATGGAGATAATATATATAAAACTGATGTTTTATTTGAATTATTCAAGAAAATATATAATAGGCTTATTCTTATTATTTATGTACAAATAAACTTACATATAGCGAGCGCGATAAATAAAAGATATTAAATTAGTATGAGGATGACGTCACATCCAAATCGGAAGTACCGCAAAAGCGTTTTCGTCAGTACAATTCCTATTTTCATGAAATCATATTTTCAAATCGACTTTATTTATCAATCATAAGCTTTTATTTGATAATAAGGTTGAAATACGGTTTCCTAGGCCAAGTTCTACTAGAAATATGCATTTGTTCAATGAAATTGAATATAGGTCAAGTAGCCTATTATTTAATACTTTTTAGTTCATATTAATGTTATTATTGTTTTTACCTTGGAAGTCGGTTTTAATTTTTTGTTAAAAATAATAATAATTTCACTCTTTTTAGTTACACTAGTAGATAAATCTTCGCGTATATTTTACGTATCTTATTACAATTTGTTAAGAGTCACAACTCACACTCACAAAATAATATAATATTATCAGTGAAGTGAACATATTGTGCTAAGTAATTTAACAATTTTAATACTTCAAGCCCGAAGCGGTCACCGGCGATTGCGATAACAATAGAAAGGCTATTGTGTCTCGTTTTTCCACGATCAAAGGATCTATCAGATAAAAAATTGTACAAACTTGCATAGGATGTAGCGTAGCATAATACGAGTATTTAATATTATCATAATTATTGACAGCTGTTCTTGTAATCAAGAATTCAAATCGAAAGGTACTTAGTGCACCATCTATCGATTAATAAGTATAACTAATTAAAAAGACATTAATGACTTTATTTTGTTTAAATGCTCTTTTTAAAATAACTTTATTTTAATTCTATTTGTCTATTAAAATTTTATAAAGTAGTAAAGTATTCGATCTGTATATAAAGTAGTTAGTAAAGTATTCGATATTCTGTCTTCTGCCGCCACGCCGCGCGGCGGCGCTGGGCGGCGACGCCGACCGCCGTGTATTAAAAACAAACAGGTGTTGTTAATTGTTATACAGTACATAATTATTATTATTAGTATATCCATACCTATGCCTTGTACTATTATCTATTCTGTGCCATGACGTGGTTATCACCATGATGACGATGATGATGATGATGATTATGATGATGAATATGAATTGCATAGTAGTTTATGCTTTCTGTTCTTAAAACAACGCCGAAACTCCCAAACGTGTATCTATAAGGAATCAGGAGTTCTCTCAGCATCATCGAAACCATGGTATACCTTGACCCAATATTTGACTTTTTGGTAGCGTATTCTTAGTAAACTTCACATAAAACCAAAATCACCATATGTTTCCATATAAATTTCGAGGAGTTCCCTCGATTACTCATGGATCCCATCATCAGGTCACCACCTTTGTGAAAATGGGACCAAATTGGAGTGAAACCTAATACAACAAAACAAAAATTTCGAAAATCGGTTCACAAACGGCGGAGTAATCGTTGAACATACAAAAAAAAAAAATATCCACAGCCGAACATATAACCTCCTCGTTTTTTGGAAGTCGGTTAAAAATTACTATCTAAGTACACTCGGGGAAGTTGATTCCTATGCAAATGGGGGATCTACGTAGTTTGGTCGCATTACGTCAAACTCAGCCGACAGATCACAATTAATATTGAATTGACATAATCGACCAAATGACGTTGGTCTCTCAACTGCATAGGAATCAACTTCCTCGATGGTACATTAAAGCACAAATCAATAGGCGTGATAGTTTTAAAGTGTGGGACAAAATGTAAAGGTTGTGGGATATACTAGGGCTAGCTCCGCTCGCCCTGATTAAAAAAAAACATTTTCAAAAATGTTAGTCACAATTCATTCACTTACGTTTTCAATAACCAAATCAAGAATTTAGCCACAAAAATGTCAATTCCAATTTTAAAGAGAATCGCGAACCGCTTACATATAAATGTCATACTAATTCTGATTATTGTTATAAAAAAAATATAAAAAATTTACTACCTACGGCGTTTGAGGAAATTGAATTTAATTATAAGGAGTTAGGGTTTATTTTTTATTACGACAATAATTGAAGTTAATTTTAGCAATGAAATCTAAATTTTAATGCCACGAACGTAAAATATTAAATGCTTAATATTAAAGCATAGTGATGGGTTTGATGTCGATAAGATTTTTGCAACATTAAGATGTACTAAAGATTTTTTTCCTAAAAAAGCAGCAATCAAAAATTTTTTTGATCATTTTTTGTCGCGTAACGTATTTAACGCACATTTGAGATTTGCCAAAATATGCCATACATCATGACATTAAAGTCTCGGACACTGGTGTCAGGACACATTGTATACGATTGCTTTTCGATAAAATAATAATCAGTATCGCCCCATCCATAGGTCGTTGCCAATCAATTATTATTAGAGTATTGGTTTCAGGGACAATAATATTGGCTTACTTAACTCTCGGTAACTTATTGTGAGCCCACGTTTCGGATTAAGAACTACTTAAAGTTATGGAAGCCTTAACTCCCGATGTGGTAATAAAATTGTGGATATTTTAGGAATATTATGATATTTAGCTTAAGTAAGCAACAGAAACACGCACAAAGAGACGAATACGTCAAACTTATAAGTTACTTTACAGTTTTTTTTTGTTGCGGCTTAAAAAAACAAAATGAACATTGCAAAAAAACTTAATAATAATTATTCTAAGCTGATTCACAATCAATTTCTCATTTCTCCGCAAAATGACGTCAGCGGGTTACGTAACCGGCCTTTTTTTCTTTTTGACGGTCATTTTTTTCTTGCGGTTTTTTTGCGTGTCGAGTTACCGCAAAAAGTAAAAGAGGTCAGGATCAAGGCTACTACACTAGTTTTGTAATGTGGCTGCGTGTGTGAATTTAAATTTTATTTTTGAGACCAAAAAATTGGAAAAAAGGTTTTTTATTGGAAAGTCTCCAAAAAAATAAAAAGTATGGAGTTACTACAAAACTTAGCAATTTTCTGTCATTTATTTAATGCGGCACAGTTAGGCGCTATAGTGTAACAAACAATTAAGTTTGTTTGTTACACCGTAGCGCCTAAACTAAAAAATATATACATAGCATAAGCCATCTTTCGGGTAGTCTAAAAAATACGTGTGGCACTCGGGGACTGCCACGGTAAAGCTATTGCATAGCATTTTTTATCAAATTATGCAATTATAATTCGCATACGTCTAGTCGCACGTACACCGTCTGGCAACGCCGCACCGACCGAAGTGGGGTGTGTTAGGTTTTTTTCGTTACGGAATTTCTTGATTCGGACGCCGCGCTCAAAGCCCTCGATAAAAGCTATGCAATAGCTTAAAAATTAACGCGAATAGACAGACATGCAATCTTTTATATACATGCCTCAAATTCTTTGGAAAGCTTACGTCACGATAACTTTTTTTAGAAAGGCCATAAAAGAAATGGTTTTTTACCATTATGGTGATGTAACTCTGTTTTTAGTTGTTCTAAAATGTACCCTATTTGATTAAGTTAAAGTTCTAATTTGTATGTGTGTGTAGGAAGGTTCTTTTAAAGTTTAAAACAATATTATGTATAATGAAGTTAGAAGAAAAATTTTGGTTCCGTATGAGATTGAAATTTATAAATAGTTTTGTAATGTAACTAGCTTTTGCCCGCTAATGTAGATGTTTGATTTCACATAACATTATAATTTGAGGGTCAGTTCACAGCGAACCGAATCGAGACAATCAGTGGCTTGGCGGTACAAAATTATGGACAAGTCGCTGTTGGCGGTCCCCCGACACACCGTGACAACAATTATGGACTAAAATATGACTTAACACTCAGGAATTATTTAAACTTAAAGTCAGTAAATATAGGTAATTATTTCATTGCTTTTTAAAGTTGTTTGGCGGGGGTTTTTTAAATTTCTTAATTTAATTTTATATCAAACCGGTTCAGCGGTTTATGAGCTCCCGCAGATTGCAGACTTTTAGTCGGCCGATAGTTTGATCGAAAGCTTAATCTGTACAAACTACGAACTACGAAGATGTATGAAGGTGCGCACTGCGCACACTAAAATATGAATTGTATCGGCCGATAATAATGTACTGAACTCTGGAACGAACTGTCACCAGCAGTATTTCTGGACCTATACAACCTGCAAACCTTCAAGAAAAGAGCGTATTCCCTCTTAAAAGGCCGGCAACGCACCTGCAGCTCTTCTGATGTTGCGAGTGTCCATGGGCGACGGTAGTTGCTTACCATCAGGTGACCCGTTTGCTCGTTTGCCCCCTTCATAACTAATAATAAAACTGTAGAAATGAGAATTCTGTACATTAAAGATATTCAAAAAATAATAAGTGGGGTGTGTCACTACATCGCTATAGAAGTCAAAAATGTGGTTAGATTTTTGTCTATCTGTCTGTCTGTCTGTCTGTCTGTCTGTATGTTTGTTCCAGTTTTTTTTATTATAAAAATTGGGGCCGTCTATGGGCTGTTCGCCCATATCCTTTTTTTTATTTATTAATTCTATAGATTTTTCGCACCAAGGATAATTGAAATAATATTATTAAGTAATTTTAATTAATTGTAGTCCATAACGCCATGGACTCTATATATATAGAGTCCATATATATATATATATATATATATATATATATATATATATATATATATATATATATATATATATATTGTTAATGTTTTGTACAAAAGAGGGGGTCAGATTTTGTATCAAACATTTTTTTTTAACATGAAAACCACTGATCCGATTTGCAAACGGTTTTCGCAGATATATTTGTCTTCTTCGAACTCAACATCTGATACAAAAAAATCCCGCCACCCCTCTGAGGGGGGTCCGATTTTGTATCAAACTTTTTTCTTTAATGGACTTACTTCATATTATTTACTGTGTTTTTCAACTTAACATTTGGTGTACTTATAACATTTTTCCCCCCACCCCTCTTAGGGGACAAAAGAGAGGGCAAGATTTTGTATCAACTGATGAAGTAGAAATACTTTATATGGCAAAACAACGTTTGCCGGGACAGCTGGTATTTAATAAAAAAAAAAAAACCTCAATTTGGTCAAACTATCGGCCGACTAAAAGTCTCTAGTCTGCGGGGGCTCTCAGTGTGACGAGGCGATAGACACACTTTCGCATTTATAATATTAGTAGGTTAATAGCTGGGTTTTCTATTTTTTGCGGGACCCCATCGAACCCACTGACTTTCATCCGGCGTCCTTCAGTCTCGCACCTGTTGGTTCTGTAGTTTTTTCTCGTTTTTTATCGCAACTCTTTTTGCCACAGTCCACCTCTTTTTCGTCGTTGTTTTAACTAATTTGGACACGTCAGAATATGGGCGTGGTGTTTTTTATTTGTATTAATTTGCCCGATTTCGCAAAAGGGGGTATTTTTTATAGATAACTAGTTGTCCCGGCAAACGTTGCTTTGCCATAATAATAATATAAAGTATTTCGCCCATATTATTTTATTGAAGTGACAAAATAAGTATGTCGCCATGGCAACGTCGATCGCTGTCTCGTCGCACAAACAATGGTCGCCGTCAGTTTCAGGTTGTAATCATTTACTATTTATTCAACAAATGTACTTATCAATATACAAAGTACCTAGCAGCCGGTTCTCAGACCTACTGAATATGCATATAAAATTTGGTAAAAATCAGTAAAGCCGTTTCGGAGGAGTTCGCCGACTAACATTGTGACACGAGAATTTTATAATTATATAAGAAGATTATAAAGAACACTGAACAACGGAATTGCGGACGTCATAAAGTCGAGGCATAGCTTGAGTAAAGACTCACTCGGGCTTGAGAGCAGACCACGAAAAAGGGCATGACTAAAGTTGATCTAGAATAGATACTAGAGCATCTTTAATGTAAATTCTGTACGTCAGCGTGCAATTTATGTATTAGCTTTCGATTTTATTTGAATATGGCCCTGTGGGGTGACGTCAGAGGTCCCAAGTGCGTCATACGATGATTATTCTCACACTGAGTGTAGGGACTCAAGCCCTTTGGTGGAAGGACTTGGCTAAGATAGCGAGGCAAGCATTAGTGTCTAAACACACTATTTTCATTAACAAGTTCCACGGCGGCAATTCCGCATGATTACGTCAGCAATGTCAAACGCATACAATACGCGACGGAATTTCGGCATGGTGGTAATCGGTAATTTAAAATACATTGCAAGCGGAATCAAGTCGAACTTCCACCGCGGAAATTTGGCATAGTGTGCTTATAGACACTTGCAGACTTAGCTTAGCCAAGTTTCTTAGGTTTTACAACTTGGCTTTGGCTGAAAGACTTGGCTATGTAACCGGGCACACTGTAATGCCCGGTTTCCCAGGCTAAATAACTTGTCTTTGGCTGAAAAACTTGGCTAAAGTTGCGAGGCAAGCTCTAACACCCAGTTTTCCGGGATTAACAACTGGGCAGTGGGCATTGGCTGAAAACTTGCTTATAGTTGCGAGGCAAGCTCTAATGCCCAGTTTTCTGGGCTTAGCAACTTGGCTTTTGCTGAAAAACTTGGCTAAAGTTGCGAGGCAAGCTCTAATACCCAGTTTTCCGGGCTTAACAACTTCGCTAAGGCAAGGCAAGCTCCAACGCCTGGTTTTCGAGCCTTTTTGAAAGCAGTTTATCTATTCACCAGCATTGATGATTGGTATTTGTTTTGGCATTTAGCTATATAATCAAAAGGGATGATTACCCTTCGGGTACGGAACCCTAAAAACCCAAGAAACTTGCGTTTCAACCAGAGCCAAAAACTATTGCGAGAAACGTGTTTGTTAAGAACCAATAAAATTGCTTCATTTGTGCGACCTTGCTTAGAGCAGCGATTCTATTGGTCCAGCGAAATATATAGGCTGTCAAAATCATTAGTCCATTCCTCTGACTCGAAACGTAGACTGCGGAAATGGTTCCATGCATTCGGAAAAAGCGAATGTGTGCATCAGTTTATGTATTTTCTAGTACTGAGTGACCAAGCATTCGTATTCGTATGTTTCTGAACGCGACTTCCGAGTTCCTGATAAGTGATAACTGATAAGTTTCCGAATGCGAGTCGAATTGCTAATCGTGGGCCACAACCTGGATTGTTAAAGTCTCGTGAAAATTTCCCCAGTCCGTAGTTACAGTGGTGTATAACATTAACACACATACAAGTCCGTTATTGCATTATACAGATCATAACTATACCAGTAACCAGACCTAGCGGGCTACATTACAATTATTTAAAGTAGCATCTGGTGAATTTTGATACGGTACGATTGGTACGCAGAATGTTTGACAAGTGTTTGCATCTGGAGATGTGAAAAAAAAGTGTGGCACTCGGGGACTGCCGCGGTAAAGCTTATTGCATAGCATTACCTTATACATTTATCAACTTCTCTAAATATACAGTACTAGCTGATGCCCGCGACTTCGTCCGCGTGGACTTCAGTTTATAGCGCGCAATGTCAACAAAATTGGTCTCAAAAGCTTTTATAAATTTGGCATGCAGGTAGGGATCCGGTAAGAAAGGATTTTAAATTTTAATCAAGTCTACCCCAAGGGGATAAAATAGTTGATGTAAGTTTGTATGAAACTTTGTCAATTTTAAACCGATCGAACTTTGCATGCATAAAGCTACTTGTTTATTATACTATAATAACAAAGCTACTTTGTTATTATACTATGTTAACGCGGGCAAAGTCGCATGCACACAAACACCGTGCCGAAGCTTTACTGTCAATAACAATTTTCCAAAATCCTACCTACCTACCTGTTACTATCAATAGGATCTATCTTGTCAATTGTCGTATCATAATATTACGCAACGAACCAATTTTTGTGCTAGGACACCAACTAATGCAAATTGTGCTAGTGCACAGATTCGTATACAAGGTGTAACAAAATATGTTAATACTTTTGTGTGTGTCCCTTGTATAGAGTTCACTGTGAAAGTGGCAGCGCTGAAAGAGCAAATTTTTTGTGACTTGTATGAGTAAGCGCCCCGTCGTCATGAGTTTGTGACTTGTATGAGTAAGCGCCCCGTCGTCATGAGTTTGTGACTTGTATGAGTAAGCGCCCCGTCGTCATGAGTTTGTGACTTGTATGAGTAAGCGCCCCGTCGTCATGAGTTTGTGACTTGTATGAGTAAGCGCCCCGTCGTCATGAGTTTGTGACTTGTATGAGTAAGCGCCCCGTCGTCATGAGTTTGTGACTTGTATGAGTAAGCGCCCCGTCGTCATGAGTTTGTGACTTGTATGAGTAAGCGCCTCGTCGTCATGAGTTTGTGACTTGTATGAGTAAACGCCCCGTCGTCATGAGTTTGTGACTTGTATGAGCAAGCGCCCCGTCGTCATGAGTTTTTGACTTGTATGACTAAGCGCCCCGTCGTCATGAGTTTGTGAATTTGCTCTTTCAGTGATTCTACTTTCACAGTGAACTATATAAGGGACTCATACACACCCTAAAGTATTATCACTTAGTTTTGTTACAACTTACACCCAACGCAAGATGATCTATGCATCGGATGGGCATGTAAAAAGTCGGTCCTGCATCAGCTGATCTCTCGCCAGTCGTGTCGGTCGTCCGTTCCACTGGGTTATACAAGCCCGTATATTCGTGTTAGAAGTTGATTCATTATTTATGTAATATGTCCTTATTAGTGTATGGTATAAAATGTAAATCTATACTAATATTGTAAAGTAGAAGTGTTTGTTTGTTTGAATGCGCCAATCTGAGGAACTACTGGTCCGATTTGAAAAATTCTTTCGTTGTTAGATGTCTCCTTTATCGAGAAAGGTTATCAACTATAAATTATCACTCTAAGACGAATAGAAGCGAAGAAACATAGAAAAATTTAGAAAAAGCCGGGAAAATTATTTGAAGGTGCTTATCTCGCGAACTACTGGATGAATTTTTAAGTTATTTGGCGCAAATGTAGAGTAAACCATGACGTTAAAGAATATAAGGCTATTTTTTGCGGGAAAATGTATAGTTTCCGTAAAATTACTCATTTATGCGGGCGAGGCTGCGTGGAACGTCTAATTAGCTAATATATTCTTGTTGACGGTTCAGTAACAAATATTGTTGAACCTATTATTGTTGTTGATAAAATATATTGTCCTCCCTCACGTCTATGCGTGGATATATACATATAAAATAGAGTATAACCTTGCCTATAGATCCTTCAAGAGAGAGATTAATCGGACACAGAAACAGCACGTCAATAGTATTGGTGAGAGACTCGAGTGACTTCCATTGGGAACCTGTGAATTCTGGTCTCTGGCCTAAGCTATTGAAGGATATTTCTGAAAGCCATCCTACCATCCCTACAAATAGGAAATGGATCGTTGGCCGACAACGCAAAATACAAATACGATATTTTAGGTAACCTCCTTGCGCTCCTCGATGGGATAAAAACTGCCGACCATACCACGGTGCAGGGGCATAATGTCGGATATTAGATCACATCAGCCCTCAGTGTGAATAGCCCTGTGTGCCCTTGATATCCAAAAGTCGAGTGGGCCTGACGGAATCCCTCCAGCTATTGTGTTAAAAAAGTGTGCTCTAGTTGGCTCCGGTCTTAATGCATCGTTTTTGGTTCTCCTACTCTTCTAGCATTGTCCCGGCTTCTTCGAAGACAGCCTTACCCGATCCCTAAAAAAAGCTCATATCATAGTTTCTATCATAATATGGGCTTTCCGAGAATTTATGCAAATATGTCACAAGTTTTTTGGCAGATCAATGACATGTTACAGACCAATGGCATTTATTGCTATGCGAATGATAATACAGGTGATGCTCTATCTAGGTTTAAGTTTAGGTTTTCTTAACTTAGGTGTTCTTAACAGGACGAGACAGTATTTCAGTCTGGACCAATGCTTGCAAATCTACAAGATGCAGGTTTGGCCTCGTATGGAATACTGTTCTCATCTCTGGGCAGGGACCCCAAAATACCAACTAATCCCTTTGGATCGTATCCAACGAAGGGCCGCTCGAATTATTGACTGCCATAATGTTTCAAACAGGCTGGACCCCTTGAAATTACGCCGAGATGTAAATAACTTCACTCTGCATCCTCAATCGGTTGTGTCACGGGAAGTGATCTGAGGAATTGTTCGGAATCATACTTCCTGCAACTTTCCGCCATTGTTCCACGTGAAAAATATACCATCCCCATAACCTTGATTAATGGAAGTCTTCCACCGTTCTTTTTTCGCGTAATTTTCTGCCACGCACTGTAAAATTTGAAATAAACTGTCACCAGCAGTATTTCCGGCCCTATACGACCTGCAAACCTCGTATTTCCTCTTAAAAAGACCGGCAACACACCAACAGCTCTTCTGATACACTTTACAATAGCTCTTCGAATAACCTTTACAAAAAGCATAAAAGATGAGAAATTAGTAAAAGGTTAATAGAATAGCTGTGATTATTACATTCAAAGGTTCACCATCTGCAATGCGGCATTACTAATAGAAGAAGCTTGCATTTTTACAAGAATAATCGTTCAAGAGTTATAACCAAAAGGAAAATTTTAACACGTTTCTTCTGGTGAACTCAAATAAACAAATAATCTGCAATAAGCGCATGTTTTATTCTTAATGTGATATATGTTATTATTTTTTCCGTACAATAAAGGTCTACATTGCTATAAAATCGTTATTTTAAGTCAAAAAAACTCAATATAAGAATATGATACCACCTCTTATAGAAAGACGTTTGTGTAAGCGATGTAAGAGACGCACAGTGCCATCTATTTATGAATTTTTGGAACTAGCTTAATTTGAACAAATTTACGCATTTTCACCCCCTTACAACCCCTTTGTCTAGTTAAAAAGTAGCCTATGTCCTTTCTCAGACTTAAGACTATCTCTGTACAAAATTTCATTACAATCGGTTCAGTAGTTTTGGCGTGAAAGCGAGACAGACAGACAGACAGGCAGAGATACATTCGAATTTATAATATTAGTATAGTATAGATAGTATAAAAAGTATTAAAAATATTTCCGTTGTCTGGTACCCGTAACACAAGTCCTTCGTACTTACCACGGGGCCAGACTGACGTGGTGTGAAGCGTCCATAGATATTATTATTATTATATTATACGACCTTCAAAAAGAGAGCGCACTCCCTCTTAAAATGCCGGCAACGCACCTACAGCTCTTATAATGTTGCGAGTGTCCATGGTTGACGTAAGTTGCTTTCCATCATATGACCCGTTTGCTCGTCTGCCCCCTTATTTTATCAGGGTGAGCGAGGCGAGCCCTTCTATACTCCACAACCTAAGCAACTTTGTGGTAAACTTACCACGCAGAAAAAGGACGCGAGCTCTCACAAAGCTCGGCTTTTAGCTAACTACATACACACACCGGTTTCATTGAAACCAGGCCAGCCTCGCAGGAGTAATTTTATAGTGCCCGAGTGTGTGTGCGCAGTACACTCTTAGCACTCTCTATTCCTTTACTCTCATAATCCAGTGGGACGGCAGACCGACACGGCTGGCGAGAGATCAGCGCATCCGACGCATGGATCATCTTACTTGTCAGACAATCAGGTGATCAGCCTGCATTGTCCTAGAACCAAACTTGGAAATAGCATGTTTCCAACGCGGGAATCGAACCCACGACCTCCGAGTCAAGAGCCACGCTCTTAACCACTGGACCACGGAGGCGTTAACTAAATACTGTAAATTATTATAGTGCTAGGAGTTAGGACTTTATTGGGTGGTGACATGCAGTTAGGGCTTATGTAAGATCGATGATGCAACGTTCAAAGTTCGCTTCGACGCCGCGCTGTCTGTTGCTGTGCAGTGTAGGGTAAGTTAAGGCAGAGAGTGCAGATGCAATTTTAAAAATAATACCAAACCTGAACAATATTATAAACCAGATGACGCCCGCAACTCCGTTGCGCCAAAATTCGTTTATCGCGCGGGAACCGTACATTTTTTCGGGATAAAAAGTATCCTATGTCCTTTCCCGGGACTCAATGTATCTCCGTATACCAAATTTCATCAAAATCGGTATAGCGGTTTGAGCGTGAAGAGGTGACAGACAGACAGACACAATTTCGCTTTTATAATATTAGTATGGTTATGGAAGTTTGTCTGTCTGTTACCTCTTCACGCTTACTAACGCTAAGGGCAGGAAAGGACATACGATAGTTTTTTTGACAAAAAAGCGATAAACGAATAATGTCTGTAGAGCACAGTACCGTAGTCAACCAAGCCCTAAAACGGAACCCTAACCAGCTGATTTTTTTTTCTTGGTAGGTTAATAGTTATAATGTATGTATAATATTTTAAGAGTAACATTGTCCTACAAATAGAACAATCCATATTTTAGGACCATCAAATCAAAGTATTAAATCCTTTCTATCTCTGTTAGCTACCATTTTCAAAAATTTTCGCAGGTAAAAATGTTGTTTGTCTTATCAAAATGAAGCTATGTAGGTACTCACAAAAAAATTAGCTTGATAGTAATAAAAACAAAATCTAAGGCTAATTAATGGTCATGTCATGAAATAATCAGGTGCCCAACCTGCATTGTCCTAACTTAACTAGCAAACTACAGTATTTCAGTTGTTCCATTGCAATGCTTAGTAGCTTACAAGTCACAATAATTATTGTCGGCACCCCGGCTGTCCCCGAGTGCCACACGTACTTTATTTAAGTATATCTATAGATTTCAGGTTAAGACAGTCATTTAGGTTAAAAAATCCGTTTTTAGCCTGAAGTATCTGCCCAAGGTACTCTGTACAGCTCCGCTCGGCAACAGCGCGGCGGGCGGCCGCTATATTGCGCTCATTGACTGAATGTCAAGCTGTTAGCGACGCCTTGGGTGCAGTGGTTAGCTTGGCTGTGGTCCTGGGTTCCAACGCGGGAACAAGAAAAAATACCAACGTTGATGCTCGCAGTCTAGTGATTGAGCCCGTCACAGACCTAGCTATAATGTATATTAATATGTTTATAGCTAGGCATATTAATATATATTTTCTATACTAATTTTCGCGTGACCACATATATTATTATTTCTGTGACATGTGGATTTAGTATAGATTAATATGCCTTGCTATAAATATATTAATATATATTATAGCTAAGTCTGTGACGGGCTTTATACCTTAGGGTCTACACAGACGGACTGCATTTCAACTGCAATCCAACTGCAAATTGCTGTTGAAGTGCAGTTTGAATGCAGTTGACACGACTGCAATGCGACTGCAATAGAACTGTCAAACGCGCAGTCGGATTGCAGTTCAGTTGCAGTCGGCGTGCAGTCGTGTGAACTGTTTGGTTTGCAGTTCTATTGCAGTCGTGTCAACTGCATTCAAACTGCACTTGAACTGCAATTAGCAGTTGAAATGCAGTCCGTTTGTGTAGACCCTTAGCTGTGTATGAAGGCCGTGGATTCGATTATTGGTGCAACCAAAATTTTATCAACGGTGTCTGATGGTCCACACACACAATAAGATGACGAAAATTGAAGACGAAAGCGCATAATGTGGACATAGGTAGCTATACCTATGTCCACATTATGCGCTTTCGTCTTCAATTTTCGTCATCTTATTTCATTCAACTTTCGTTTTGGCGCATTCAATAATTGAATGCGAAAGAGAAGAGCGAAAATTTTTGGACGATCAGAGGGCATGCGAATCTGTGGACAAAGCTATTGGTGATAATATCTTTGCCTGAGTTCAGGGCCTGAGTTCCTTTCCAATCCGGGAATAACAAAAGCATAGGCCGTACTCATTTTAGGTCTTTCGGGAATCGAATGGAAAAGCATTTAGTGATGCGTTATGTCAAATCCCATACATTTTCGACATCTAATCGAAACTTGCGAATGAATGAATGAAAATGAATGAAAGAAATGAATTCTGATTAGCAAGCCAGGTTTGTTTTCAGCTTAAAGCCAATAGGATATATTATTATTATTACTGCTATATTTCACGCTAGAGGTAGCAGCAGCACAGACAGTAAACAAAAAGTTTGTTCGACGTTTGACAACGTTTGTTTCAAAATTCTGATAATATTTCGTGACAACTATCATGTCACATTTTGGTCGGACTTTTTATTGTATGTGCTATAGTAGCGCCCTCTCGACCGTTTCGACCTTTGTTCCGACAACAAACGTTGTCAAACGTCGAACAAACTTTTTGTTTATGTCAGTGCTGGTGCTTTTGAAACCAGCTTATGTTACCAGCTAAGAGGGCATCAACTAATTACGCGAGGTGTTTTTTCACATTCTCTGACCCTCCCTCCCCTACCCCCCAATCTCACGTGAGATTTTTCAAAATGTGAGTTTCTTACGTAAACGCGTTGGATTGTTTGACAGTCAGTAGTATAAAGTCAAAGTTTTCTGTGGTCAAAGTAGTTTCGTTCGAACGAATTAGTGAATGATCTTAATCGTATTACGATTACGCTTACGACTAAAATATCTTAAGCATACGTACAATCTGGATGAAATGGACCAAAATAGTATAATTTTTTGTAACAATGAGAAAAAAATTACGTGCGATTTACCGAGACCCCCCCTGTCCCCAACGTGAGATTAGATGAGATTTGACTCGACCCCCTCCTCCCCTTAAACACCTCACGTAATTTGTGGACGCCCCCTTATGTTGAGCTTATCCTATTGAGCTCATGCCCGATGCCAGGAAAACCGAATTGGTGATTAATTGTCGTTAATTATTGGTAGAAAGAGAGGGGCTGATTGGTAGGAAGAAATGGACTGATTGCTAGAGAGAGAGGGGTAATTCGCAAAGATACTTTATATGCAGTTACAACTGGTAATATCTGAATTTAAGAGTCTGTTACATACGAAATTTTGCTGATTTTGCCGAAATTGCAAAGGTTCGCTACAGAAATATTATTAGGTTTTAGTCCCTTTTTTGACTTAAAAATATATATTATATTAATTATTAGATTTAAAATATATTTAAGCGCGGAAAGCCGACTCGAACTTGCGGCGAATAATATAATGTGAGATTTAGGTTGTTTTGAGTCGTGTTTTTTTGGCACAATTTGTTTTTTTTTTCTTTTTTCTGCCTGTTCTTGCTTAAAATCTATGTACTTTATCCCTATGTACTTTTATGCTACTCAGATCTCTAATAATCCAGGACGCTGTTAAGCATTCGTGTACTAACCCACAAAAAATTACGTATTAAGTTATGAATGAAGTTTTGCTCTTTAAGTATAGGTACATAATAATATGATTTAGATCTAGACTGCATTCAAAATTAACAGCGACCATTATTATCCTCATAACTCATAAGTTTAAAAAATTTCAGCAAAATCGGTTCAAGCATAAAGAGGTAATGGATAGACAGACATACCACACTTTTGCCTTAATAATAATAGTATTTACTTAGGTATGTTTATTACTATTATCTTGCTATAATGTTGGTACGAGTATGAATTAGTCATAAAAGTTTGCCGAGAACAATGTTTCCCGGCGAAATTCGTTAAATTAATTCACATTATTTGCATAAGAACTTTTGTTAATTTCTATTAACTTAATGTTTATAACTTTAAAACATTTCAAGCTTTCTTAAGATTTCTGCACATTGGCTTTTGGACGCGTAAAAAAAAACTATCTTTTCTTTTTTCTCGAATTGGATAGAATTTTATCTATAGATTATTTCTGTCGTTTTCTTTTTATGAATTACAGCTCCAAGTTGCCGAAATTAACAGCAATTCTTTGCCCATTTTCTCTAAAATTTTGCCGAGTTACATATTTTTTTACTCAACTATTTCATATTAAAGTGGTAAAAAGTAATTCCAACATTTTATAGACGACTTTCTCAACAGTACATTGTATTTTTTTCATACTGTTAAGACGTCAATACAATCCATAAACAGGTGATATCCTAAACCTTTTACAGCAAAAATCACAAAACTGTCGCGGGTTTGTGTTGGATTATTTAAAAATACTTAAAAAAAAATAAAAAATCAAGCTCCAACATTATATTATAATTGAAATGATCTTACATGTTGTGCATTAAAACTTATAGAAATACAGTATTTCAACTGTTAATTCAGGTCTGTGAAATCAGCGAAATCGGCAAATTTCGTATAAGGACTCTTAATTAATCGATATTGAAGACCAAGGTAGATGAAGTGCATAACTAAAAATTTGAAAATGTTATATTTTTTCCATGAATGGAGGACCAGGAAAATTATTTGAAATAAAATAAATATCTAAGGGTGGGTTTCACCAGAGGCGTGGTTAAAGTTATGGTTATAGTTTTATGGTTATAGTTAAGGCTAACTTAACTTTAACCTTAACTTTGACCACAGAATTTGACAAACCCCTGTTGCTTTTTATTTTTTTATTAAAAAAAAGTTAATTACTTATCCGTAAAAATCAACAGGAAAATTAATATTTGTTATAACAACACTGTGAAACGTAGTTCACGAAAAAATTTCGATATAAGTATGAGCGGTTATGGTTACCGTTAAATATGGCGGCCTTAACCAAAGATTAGACATTTTCAACTGTAGTTATAGTTAAAGTTACAGTTATAGTTAAAGTAAGTTAGTGCTACCCATACCCAGGTAGTTAAGTCACAAGGTTTGTTCAAATTATAAGGGTGCGTTTCTACTGAAGCGGAGCGGAGCTTAGCGGTGCCCGAATTGACCAATCGTGCTATTCCAGCGGAATGACAGTGAAGATTTCGAGCATGGTGATTGGTCAATTCGGCACCGCTAAGCTCATCTCCGCAGTCCGATCCGCTCTGCGTCAGTGGAAACACGGCCTAAGGGAACAAATTAGTAATTCCCCTTATGTTATAAAATGTTAGTTAGCCACTTCATCCGCTTACGTCTTCAAATATTTTCCAATATTAAGTAGGTTTTACCAGCGACTTTGCTTGCATAAAATATATGAAATTGCCTATTGCAAAAGTTAAAATTACTCTTTCAGCGCTGCAACTTTCACAGTGAACACCCTAAAGTCATCCTAAAGTATTGTCACTCAGTTTTGTTACACGCTAAATATTGCCAGAGTTTTTGTACACGTGAAATCTGTTCTAAAAATATAACAATAACTTTACAAAGACAACATCAAATAATATTACTGAGTTGTCAAAGGAAATTCTTACAAAAATATGTCTTATTGAATACTAATTTAGAAAATATTTGTAAGATAAATAATAAAATATTATTGAACATTTTCGTTACATAAACCTTATGGTTTAGTGGTTAGTTCGCTAGGTGATGTCGTAGGTTCGAATACAAAGGGACATTCTTTCAGTATTATATAGCCCATTTATTGAGGAAGGCTATAATATCTAAGGCTATATTTTATCACGCTAAGACTAATAGGAGAATGTGGAAAAAACGGGGGAAATTATTTGAAAGGGCTTATCTCGCGAACTAGTCGAGCAATTTTTATGTTATTTGGCGCAGAAAAGGGCGTTCCGTGTATATTAGTGATCGAAGCGTTCCGTCCAGAGATTCCGTAATTGACCGTATTTAAAACCTTATAAACTCATAATCTGAAAGCTGCAAAGTTATAATAAAAATACAGCAATAATCTTCAGTATATCAACATTCCTTTCGTCGTTTTAAATTTTCTATTTTTGTTTCTTATACTCATAATATCAGCTTCCAAAGTAATACCAATTTGTTAAGGGCGTTCCGTCCGGAGATTCCGTAATTGACCGTATTTAA
Organism: Polyommatus icarus; assembly: GCA_937595015.1. Classification (NCBI taxonomy): domain Eukaryota; kingdom Metazoa; phylum Arthropoda; class Insecta; order Lepidoptera; family Lycaenidae; genus Polyommatus; species Polyommatus icarus. The sequence goes on along the minus strand of OW569342.1, from coordinate 1,269,539 downwards.
AACCTTATAAACTCATAATCTGAAAGCTACAAAGTTATAATAAAAATACAGCAATAATCTTCAGTATATCAACATTCCTTTCGTCGTTTTAAATTTTCTATTTTTGTTTCTTATACTCATGATATCAGCTTCCAAAGTAATACCAATTTGTTAAAATTCAAGCATACATTCAGCATCTCCTTAGGATTTACAAATTACTTTTATTTGAAACTCACGCCAATAGATCGATAATATCATAAACTACATATTCGCCGTTTTAAATTTTTTTAGGACAATTTTGAACTAAGATAAGTAAAAATAATAGGGTTTTGGCGCGATCTCGGCAACGCGGCAAATGTATGGCCAAGGTCGTTTGCTCGGGGGACGGCCTTAAAATTCAAGCATACATTCAGCATCTCCTTAGGATTTACACATTGCTTTTATTTGAAACTCACGCCAATAGGTCGACAATATCATAAACTACATATTCACCGTTTTTAAAAAATTTTTAGGACCATTTTGAACTAAGTTAAGTAAAAATAATAGGGTTTTGGCGCGATCTCGGCAACGCGACAAATGTATGGCCAAGGTCGTTTTCTCGGGGGACGGCCATAAAAAGTAGACCACGTGAAGGATCATATTAGGCTATCGATTTTAATCATTTTTTCAGTGGCTATAATTAAATTTTATACCCGTGCGACGCCGGGGCGGGTCGCTATAGTACAATCTTAATATATATATATTTCTTGTGTGCGTGTTTATGTGACTGAACTCCTCCTAAACGACTGGACCAATTTTGATGAAATTTTTGTGTGTGTTCAAGGGGATCTGGGAATGGTTTAGATTCACAATTTTGTCCGCTGGACAATGTTTTTTTAATTAATTTTTAATTTATTAGTAGTTGTTGATTTTGGAATGTTTTACATTGGATCCGACAGTCGGCTGCCATCGCAGTGTCAAATTTTAAATAATATTCGAATTCGGATTTTAATTTTAGTCTGTCCCGACAGTTAGCGCTTCGACCAAATTAAAAAAAATACTTTATATACTTAATATGGCAAAGAAACGTTTGCCAGGACAGCTAGTATACTTATACTTTATTAATTAATGAATATTACGTAAAGGTAATAAGGAGCAGAGGGCGCTATTAGTACATACAGTAAACAATCCGACCACAATCCGACCACAATGCGATATGTTGTACACGTCATATATCAGAATATTGACAGAAACTACGTCAAACGTAGAACAAAACTTTTTGTTTACTGTATGTGCTGGCTCTAGCGTGAAAAGTTTTTTTTTATTAAACAAACGGGCAAACGAGCAAACGGGTCACCTGATGGTAAGCAACTACCGTCGCCCATGGACACTCGCAACATCAGAAGAGCTGCAGGTGCGTTGCCGGCCTTTTAAGAGTGAATACGCTCTTAACACGTTAACTGCGTAAGCCCAAATCCTCAATCCAAATTTAAGTGCGTTACGGGGATGAGTACGCCCCTATAAGAAACGAATAGGCTACTTGACCTAATTTTTTTCTTCGTGCTAATTGCTTCGTAATCATTTATTTTTACAAAAAAAACTAATATTTTAATATTTTACACAGTAGAAACCCATAAAAATTTTTATTGAAAAATATGCCTCTAAAATGGCGCCGAAAACACTGTCCGCCATAGTGTGACGTCATACGCTTTGTATCTCTCTCAACTCTCTTTATTGAAATTTTTTTAATGTGCTAAATGTACGAGTCTAAAAGTGCCCAAAAATTATAAAATAATTATAATATAAGAAATTAGAAATCATTTGTAATGTTGAAAGCTTTTGGAGAAAAGTTTTGGCCATTTCATTTCCCGTCTACAATAAATGGAGATAATATATATAAAACTGATGTTTTATTTGAATTATTCAAGATAATATATAAAAGGCTTATTCTTATTATTTATGTACAAATAAACTTACATATAGCGAGCGCGATAAATAAAAGATGTTAAATTAGTATGAGGATGACGTCACATCCCAATCGGAAGTACCGCAAAAGCGTTTTCGTCAGTACAATTCCGATTTTCATAAAATCATATTTTCAAATCGACTTTATTTATCAATCATAAGCTTTTATTTGATAATAAGGGTGAAATACGGTTTCCTAGGCCAAGTTCTACTAGACATATGCATTTGTTCAATGAAATTGAATATAGGTCAAGTAACCTAATGCCCCGTATGTCCGACTTCATTTAAAGATGTACACTTTTCCTGGGATGTCTAGAAATTATTAAAATCGCGGCAGTGCACGTGACCTGAATGAAAATTCGTAAGACAACGTCCATAGTAATTGCGCTTCGAGAGTGCCAGCAGAATTGAAAACGAAACAGCAGCAGCAGGCACACATTTTCGCGGCACGATAGAAGCCAGGGCCCAGTACATTATTTCCCCTTCTACACCGCGCCGGCGCGGGCGGCTCAACTCCATCTTACGAATTATTATCGATCAGGTCACAAATTTTACCCAAAAATGCAACGTCGCTAAAAGTTAACAACATAACCTAGTTTTGTAAGAACGATCATTTATTGCATCATTGACCATCGGAATGCTATGAAAAGGGTAAAAAAGGGTAAAAAATATTTCTTGACCGATTATTCCCTTCATAAAGACGGCCCTTTGTACACATCTGTGCCCTTTTTTTTTTTTTTTTTGATATCGCAGGGGAAACCCATCATGGGTGCCCCGGGTTGGGTACCCCGGGGGTATGTGAGACTCCTACTCACTAAAACCACCTGCGGCTCGCCTTCAGCCGTATAACGGAGGGAGATCCCGGATCTGTCTAACACAGGACCCCCTCCACGACTGGCCGGTCTATCTCGGACCGGACTTCCACCAAAGTAAGGGAACGCTTAGGCGAACTAAAGCGTTCCCCTCGGCGCCGGGACTGACAAAGCCGGGCAGGTTCCCATCCTGACCCGGAGCCCCGTTAGACGAGAGATTGGAGGTTCGCGTAGCGACGCCTCCGCACTCCCGTCCTACGCCGGCGGAGCGGCAGAGAGGTGGGATCGTCCTCTCTGTCTCGCTCCGCGGCCTCTTTCTGTGAAAGGACGGTTTCACAGAAAGAAACCGCCGCCTGCCAGGCCTCATCACTCTCGAGCATGCAGCGTACCATGCTCGGGAGTGACAGGTCTCCACCTAGCACTGCCACGAGATCGTGGCGCTGCACGGCCCAACGATCGCACACCTCAAGGGTATGCTGGGCTGTGTCCTCCGCAGCGCCACATTCATGGCAGGCTGGCGTTGGCTCTCTCCTGGCAACCCTACACAGGTACTCACCGAAGCACCCGTGTCCGGTGAGCACCTGTGTAAGGCGGAAGGTGAGGGGTTTCCTCTTGCGGCGCATCCACGCCACAAGAACTGGACGCAGAGACTCGACGGTACGTTTACCGTACCGGGTCTGCGCCAGATCCTCACCCCACCTTCGTAGCAACCACTCTTGCCCCTGCTTTCGCACCCGCGAGAGCTCCTCCCAATTCGGTGACTCACCGAGAAGTGACCTCCTCTGTGAAACAAAGAGGTGCACCTCGGCGAGCACCATAGCCACGAGCTCCCACGGGGGCACATCTGTGCCCTGCAACATTAGTGATCGAAGCCTGCAACTCACGGTAATATTGCATCATTATTTAGCAGTCGGGTAATATATGGAGTGTATGTATAAGGGTGTATACTGATTACTGACTGTACGTTCATTCATCTATTTTTAGGGTTCCGTAGCCAAAGGATACATTGGAGATACTATTACTAAGACTTTGATGTCTGTTCGTCTGCTCGTCTGTCTGTCTGTCTCCAGGCTGTATCTCAAGAACGGTAACAGCTAGAGAGTTGAAATTTTCACATATATATTGTACATAATATATTTTCTGTTACCAGTATAAAATCAAATACAAAAACAAAATTAATTGAATATTTGAGTGAGCTTCTAAAACACAAGCCTGATTTTTTATCATCTTTTCTGAATGATGGCATCAGATAGGTACGCAGTTTAAAATATGTTCAAAAAATGTGTCTGTAATGAACCGCCTTTGTGGAGCCCAGGTGGAGCCACAGGGATCTGCGGAGCACACTTTGAGAATCGCTGACCCTAGGTAATAACTAACTCTTTCTATAGGTTCAAATCATTAAAATTTTTAGGACGTCTCAAAAAAGTATGTAATTATGATGACTAACCATAAATACTTTAGTGTTTTTCCTCTAACTTTCGGTAAGCTATTAAAGAATTTAACCTTTGTAAAATCGACCATGATTGCATTTTAAACTTCGAACGGGTCGACGACCTAGTGACATTTGGTTTTTTTTTCGTTTTGTAAATAATGGCACTGGCTGAATTTAAAAAGTTTTTTTGGTAGGTACTTATGTAGAAAAATTATTAAGCTTTTGCATCTAGCTTTTATTAGGGGCTTGGAGGGTGACCGAATCAAGAAATTTGGTAACGAAAAAACCTAACACTCCCCAATCCAACCGGCACAGCGGTGCGGCTTGCCAGACTTCGTCAGGGTGCTTGTGTGCGTGCGACTAGACGTATGCGAATTATAATTGCTTAAGGTGACGCCGCGTTAAAGTAAAAAACATTGTTGGATATGTTTTAGATTGCTTGTTTTCTATGAGAGGCCGGCCGGCGAATACAAGCATGTTCCATTGCTGCAAAAAATAGAAAGGGCGTAGCGACAAAATGGTTTTTGTCGCGTAATTTAAAAACCACTAATACATTTCATATAAGCTATGGGCAAATTAAAGTGTATGCTTGAACCAATTTTAAATGTACAAATTTTGGAAGCTTAAATCACTCTCCTCTGTTGGCAAAATAGGAATCCCTTTTTTACAGAGATCTTTTTGATTGATTATTCTGTATTATAAAAGTTGACCAATCGTGTTATGTTATGGGCAATTCAAAGACAAAGACATGATGAATACTGAATGAACTTTAAATTCTTAGCTTTAGTAATTGCTGAGAAAAATCGATATCGCTATAACAGCCAAATTATCAAGGCGTCGCCTTAAGTTAATAAAAAATGCTATGCAATAGCTGTACCGCGGCAGTCCCCGAGTGCCACACGTATTGTTATTTAAATGAGCAAACAAATCGCCTGGTGCTAAAAGTTAAGTACCAGTGAGATAAGTCCTGCAATAATTCGCAAGTAAGTTTTAAGCAGTATTATTATTTTAATTGGACTAGTCTACACCAGAAAGCAGAAAGTGTCACTTAGATGACAGCTGACGTTAACATGGTGAGGGAAACACCTGCCTCTCAGGTAACACATTACAATTTGACGACATTTTCATTTTGGCCACCAGTTTCCTTGTAGGAATGTTAAATGCAAAACCTAGGTCATAGTAATAGTGAATGTAGCTAGACGCTATGTCTAGACGTAGACTAAATCGATTCTTGCATCATGCATTGCATCAGACTAATAATTATTGGATGTAGGGTTTTTAATTTTTATAAACTTCAACCATCATGGCCATGGTCTTTATTTTGACGATTGAACTTTTTAAAAGTTGATAAGTCATAATTTTGACATTTGCACTGACTTTATTTAGTTTTAAAAAGTTGAAACGTCAAAATGTAAATCATGGCCATCCGGCGTTTGAAGTTTATAAGGGCCCAGATCAACAGATAAAGAATTATGTAGACAAAATAAAAAAAAATATTTATAACAAGAAGCAGAAACTTTTTCAGGAAGAGGTAGATTCTATAATCTAGAGTCTAGATTATAAAATGGCTACTTTAAGCTGTAGCATGGTAACTCTTCCAGCGCTGCTACTTTTACAGTGAACTCTATACAAGGAACACATAGTTTCTAACTCTATACAAGGAACACATAGTTTCTTACGCCGGTTCTTCTCGCCGGGATAGTTCCCGAACCGGTGGTAGGCACCAGTAGTATCAACATTCTGAAAGCATTTGCTACAAATCTATTCGGAAATAAAACAATTTTTATTTTTATTTTTTTATTTTATAGGTACATACCCTAAACTCTAAAGTCTATAAAGCAACCTTTCCCAAGGCGGGCGGTAACGCCCCCTTGTGAGCGCTGACGGTCTAAAGGGGGGCTATGTGGGACCCAGAAAAAAATGAGGGCGTTGTGTAAAGGCTTGGGGGGTGACTTGATACTCTAAAGTATTATCACCTTGTTTTGTTACGTGACCCGTATAGAATGGGTAATGTTTTTCGCGTGGATTTTATTTGCCATGATGTAGCATCAAAAAGGCGGCTGTACACACTCGTCGAGAGCCTCTCGCCGAGATCCTCGGCCGTACATGCTTGCTCTGGTTTTCCTCGCGAGAGCAACGAGACGAGGACGTGAGCGGCCTGTGCACACTCGCGCTCGACCTGTCTCGGGGTGTCTCGACGAGTGTGTACAGCCGCCATAACACGGCACCGTACATTTTTCCGGGATAAAAAGTATTCTATGTCCTTTGCCGGCACTTAAAGTATCTTCATAGTTTATACCTAGCAAAATCGGTTTAGTGGTTTGAGCGTGAAGAGTTTACAGATACACACTTTCGCATTGGTTAATTACAAACGCAGGTTCATTCAGAATAAAACTTATAGTGAGCGTTCTTACGCGTTATGCGATGCAAGCAATTTTTATTTTAGGTCACTACTTTGTCGACAGTGCAATGAGAATAAAAGTTATGAGAATATTGAATAATATTATGCTTAGAAGCATATTATTTTTAACAATCATTGATAAAAAAATAAAGCCAATAAAAATGTTTTAAAGCATTCAATACACCTAACCTACAAATTGAAACAAAAGAAGTGAATAAAATGACGCATTTTAAACATCAAAAATAAGGGCGTAGAACAAAAATCCTGACTGCTGACAGATGAAAAAAAAACATCAAAAAAACTTTTCCTCAAAAATTCTGACTGCTGACTGACGAAAAAAAAATTTAAAAAATTAACAAAAAAAACTCACCCTCCGTCGCTACATGTCACTATTTGATTGCAAAATACAGGTACTTATGTTTTCGGATAACTAACATCTTTCACGAAAAAAAATTAAAGTTTCATACAAAATCCTTGATCACTTCATACAAAATCCGTTTAAAAAATCACTTTACACGTACAAACGTGGTTTTATCTTGGAAACTTAGCTGTGAATGAAATTATCATTATCGTTTTAGCACATTCCGATGTTCACACTAAGGGCTGGTTTACACGTATTAAGTTGATAAGTAGTTAACTAAATTTTAACTTAATTTTAAGTTAATAATTGCATGTAAACACACAATTTAGTAGCAAGTAGCAAGTTAAAATTTAGTTGCAACTTACTACTTGCTACTAAATTGTGTGTTTACATACAATTAAGTAACTTAAAATTAAGTTAAAATTTAGTTAACTACTTATCTACTTAATACGTGTAAACCAGCCATTACCGACGTCAGTGCACACGTCATTTTGACATTTTTAGACATTCATACAAAAAATACTTAAAATAAGGGGGAAGACCTAATGGCAGACACTTTAAGGAAGCATGCAACATTTGAATGTTATAAAATATATATTTATGAAAATAAAGGATTGATAACTTCTTCCATGTCTTCAGTAACTCTTACAAAATAAAACTATTATAATTATTCTCTGACAAATCAATTAAAAAGTATATTATTGGTCTTTTTGTAAACTTAGTCATAAGCACTAATAGATGACATCACAAAAAACGAACATCACTAATAGTAGACACCAATATGAACTAATAGTTGACATAGAACAATACATTACATTTTACATATATTTTTCTATTAAATTAGGTCTTTATTTGCCATTTTTCAAAAGAATTTCATTTACTTCATCATAGTCACTACATGCATCAGAAATATTATCCACGTTGTCTCCAGATTCTATTCATTCTTCTTCCATGCTGAAACTATATTTCCTTTTATTTTTATTTTTCATATTTTTGAAGTGAAAACTTCTTTAGCGGCGTTGAGCACTTTTGTAGGATGGGTAAAAACTGTGAAACTCGCGTCAGATTCTCGTGCTGATCGAAAAACTTTGGAAAAACCGTAAGACGGTTGGAGAGTAGTGTTTTGTGTCGAACTCGAACTCGAAATCGAATTCGAACTCGAACTCGAATTCGAACTCGAACTCGAACTCGAATTGATTGTAAGGGTTTCGATTAATAAAAAAAAACGATTTTTCAAAAATCGATTTTCATAAAAAATGGGTTAAAAATTTAATAAATTGTAAGGGTTTCGATTAATTGAAAAAATCGATTTTTAATAATCGATTTTCACAAAAAATGGGTTAAAAATTTAATCGATTGTAAGGGTTTCAATTACTTAAAAAAATCGATTTTTTAAAAATCGATTTCATAACAATTGGGTTAAAAATTTAATCGATTTCGATTAATTTAAAAAAATCGATTTTTTAAAAATCGATCTTTCGAAAATCTATTTTATGAAAATCGATTTTTTTTAAATTGATTTTCATACAAAATCCAGGGTTAAAATTTTTATCGATTGTAAGGGTTTCGATTAATTTAAAAGAATCGATTTTTTAATAATCGATTTTCATAAAAAATGAGTTAAAAAAATGCACAACGTTAATAATCAAGTTTTCACTTCTGCCGGCACTCCCGGAGTGCAACCCGCCTTTTTTTCCTAGCAAATTTATTTTCAGTCTTTAGTCTCCATGCTTCTTTTGCCTCTTCTTTTTTCTTCTTTCTTTTCTCAGTTCTACTTTTTCTTTTTTTTACTGCTAAAAAACTAAAGCAATCGATTTTTAGATCAGTACAAGGTCTAATATTAGACACGTCCATTTTTAGGTGCAGTAGTTCTAAGTTCTTAGATTGTTAATAGAATTATATTTTCAGAGAATAGTGATGATTTTTGCAGTAGAATAAAGTACAAAATAACTTTAGTATGTATTGCAAAACTCAAAGATGAGATCCATGTCATCTATTAGGTTTTTTTTACATTTTCAAGAACTAATAGTAGACATCCTTTATATTGTTAGGGAAAATGGACAAAAAATCTTAATTAAACATTCATTAGTGTATACAACATGACCATTAATCCAATGAAATCAATAGAAATTACAAAAGATCTAATAAATATATTCAAAACTTACGTGCAAAATTTCGCCTTCCTTAACCTATTTGCTAAGAAATTGCCAAGCGCGTGTTGACGCGGTCATATTATTTACGAAAACTGATCCCATTTTAAAATTTTGTTCCCGAAGGCGTCTCTAATATATTTTTTTCAACAGATAGCTTGAGAAGCTTACAAAAATTACAGTGGTGAGAAATAATTAGAGTAATTCTTATTTTTATGGTATTTTTGTCATAAGTGTCATCTATTAGTTCAGTGTCTAGCATTAGGTATCTTCCCCTACTAGAGAAAAAAGATTGTAAGTTTTAAATTTCAACGCTTTTCTAGTGTCAAAATATAGACTTTATTATTTTTTAGACATAATTCCTGCGACAGTCTCAGATTAATAAAGTCATAATCATGACAGACTGGCCGTGTAATAATTATTGTCTAAAGGTAAGACCGCACTAGGCGTAACTGAACTGCAGCGGAACTGCGCGATACGATGCGTCATTTTTGGGTATACCGCACTTGAACTGCAGCGGCGCTACAAAAATATATTCAGTATCTAGGCAACCTCTGCTCTGAGCGCTTCCAACCAGCTGACTGACTATGAAAATGAAGTTTGTCAAACCGCACTGCGCGGCAACGGAACTACACGTTGCGACACTTTTGGTCAGTTGATCAACTTTGCCGCGTAGTTCAGTTGCAGTGCAGTTCAGTTGCCGCGTAGTGCGTGTTGTCTCATATAATTTCATACAAAGAATATTATGACGCGTCGTGTCGCGCAGTTCCGCTGCAGTTCAGTTACGGCTAGTGCGGTCTTACCTTAACAGTATTTTAGACTTTGATTTTAGATTCAATAATAAAACAAAATCTTTTTTCAATTTGATAATGACAACAGACTTCAACTTTTGCCTTAGATTAGAAGACATTAAAATAATCTAAAAAGTATGAAATAATTCTTGTTCTCCATTAGTGCCTTTTTCAAAATTCGACTAAATCTCAACGAATTCTGTACCTACTCAATTTTCATTCGTTTGAAGTCGGTACCAGCCCAGAACTGAAATACTTAACATAGAACTTAGCCAGTACCGACTTCAAACGAATGCAAATTAAGTACAGAATTCGTTGAGATTCAGTCGAATTTTGAAAAAGGCACTAATAAAGAACAAGAATTATTTCATACTTTTTAGGTTATTTTAAGAATATTGTTTTTCTTTGGAAGTCAGGTTCAATTTTTGGTTAAAAAATAATAATTTTACTCTTTTTGGTTATCTACAAGACAAGGCTTTTTTTTCGGACAATAGATTTTCAATTGTTATGCGAAAGCCGGGTACGGCTAGGGGATTCTTTGTTATCGAAATAAACTGTCATATCATCCAGATTTCTGACTCTTTATTAAACTCCAAACAATTGATTTTATCGCTAAGTATGTACCTTTATAAATATTGCTGATTATTTAGATTGCTAAGAAAATTACTAGAATTACTATACAGGTTTCGACCAGATTCGAGTTAGTTTGATTCGGATAAGAACTGGGCCATTGAAATGATGAGGTAGGTAAGTTCTGTGAAGAAATCAGTATGTTACAAATTACAATAGATAATTTAAAAGTAAGGATGGGTTATTAACGTACACATTTGAAACGAAACAGAAGAGCAGGTTTAAATTTTGCTGCGCGGCACAAAGAAAGCATAGAATGGTATACAAATAGATGACGCCCGCAACTCCCTCGCGCCAAAATTCGTTTATCGCGCAGGAACCGTATCTTCATCCGGATAAAAAGTATATTATGTCCTTTCCCGGGACTCAGGGTATCTCTATACTAAATTTCACCAAAATCGGTTCAACGGTTTGGGCGTGAAGAGGTAACAAACAGACACAGGCATTTTCGCATTTATGTATTGAAAGATTTCAAAAGCTTTTAAAGATCTTTGTGCTCAAATACATTGTAAAGTTGTATATTATTAAGGCAAATTATACTGTACAGACGTCAGTTTCTACTAAATGTTTTACAAGAAACCCTATGACGTACATCCTTTAAACACTAGACTTACAATTTACATTTAAATAACAAAATATCTAGTCTTTTTATTTTATAAGCCTTTTTCCGAACTCCCGAACAATAAACAAGATCAGAAGATAGACAAAAACTGCTTGAATAATTATTATGATTCTGATTCGATGTCGATTTTGTTTCTGCTTCAATGGGCATTGTCCAAAAAAAATCACATGTACTTTTTATATTTTTTTTTCGTTAGAGTAGGGTATTTTAAGAATATAAATTAAATAATTTTGAAATTCATTGGCTAGTTTTTCTCAATAAATTTTTAAAGTTTTGCTCTGACGTCATCATCGGCGGCCAATGGGGATTGTCCATTTTTTTTAAATTTTGCTCATTACAAAAACATTTCGAGGAATAAGGTCAGTGATCGTTTTTCTGTATATAAACGAAAAAAACACCCATTAGTTACTTATATTTTTGAACAAATATGTTTAACCTTAGTTTGACCTTCAATGGCGTTAAATTAGCAATAAATTCGACCAACATTACGTTTCGAACTTTTGGTAAGCTTTTCGTATCAGCTTTCACATAATGAGAACTTGTATTAGACGAACCAGCCATTATAAATAAGATTCAAAGGAAAAAAAACATTCTGCAGAGGTCAATGGGGATTGTCCATTTTTTTTTAATTTTGCTCATTACAAAAACATTTCGAGGAATAAGGTCAGTGATCGTTTTTCTGTATATAAACCAAAAAAATACCCATTAGTTACTCATATTTTTGAACAAATATGTTTAACCTTAGTTTGACCTTCAATGGCGTTAAATTAGCAATAAATTCGACCAACATAACGTTTCGAACTTTTGGTAAGCTTCTCGTATCAGTTTTCACATAATGAGAACTTGCATTTGACGAACCAGCCATTATAATAAGATTGAAAGGAAATTTAAACATACTGCAGAGGTCAATTGGCCGCCGATGATGACGTCAGAGCGAAACTTCAAAAATTTATTGAGAAAAAACTAGCCAATGAATTTCAAAATTATTTAATTTATATTCTTAAAATACCCTATTTTAACGAAAAAAAATATAAAAAGTATATGTGATTTTTTTTGGACAATGCCCATTGGCCGCCGATGATGACGTCAGAGCGAAACTTTAAAAATTTATTGAGAAAAAACTAGCCAATGAATTTCAAAATTATTGAATTTATATTCTTAAAATACCCTATTTTAACGATAAAAAATATAAAAAGTACATGTAATATTTTTTGGACAATGCCCATTGACCTCTGCAGTATGTTTTTTTTTCTTTCAATCTTATTTATAATGGCTGGTTCGTCAAATATAAGTTATCATTATGTGAAAGCTGATACGAGAAGCTTACCAAAAGTTCGAAACGTAATGTTGATCGAATTTTTTGCTAATTTAACGCCATTGAAGGTCAAACTAAGGTTAAACATATTTGTTCAAAAATATAAGTAACTAATGGGTATTTTTTTCGTTTATATACAGAAAAGCGATCACTGACCTTATTCCTCGAAATGTTTTTGTAATGAGCAAAATTTAAAAAAAATGGACAATCCCCATTGTGATCCGTGTATCTGCGTAAATTTGAATCAAGATTGGCATCGCGCTGATCAAACGTCAAAATTCTCGATCCAAAATGCTTAGTCAAATTGCATTCGAAAGAGAAGTCAGATTTCGAAAATGTATGAGATTTGACAACGCAACGAAAGTGCCGTGATAGTTAACGATCTCTCTGATGATATGTCATATTCTATTTAGTGATCTGATTAAGCACTGTCGAGTCTAGCAAACGAATTATTTTAACTAAGCTCTTTCGGAGTTAGGAATTCTTTTATGGATTTTTCGAGTTCGATAGAACGGATCTTGATCGAAATCGATACGTATAAGAATCGAATCAGAATCAGAATGTTAGTTACAAATTGAGTTTCACAGATAATGTTTGGGACTTATGTCAAAAATTCAAAATCTAATTTATTTAATTACAGTTATTTAATCTCGGTCATCTTGGCGTTCATTGAGAGAGGCCTATGTCCAGCTGTGGACGAGTATAGGCTGATATTATGATGATGATGAAGTAATTAATATTCATCTTTGAGTGTGGCAGTAAGTATAATATTCTTAAAACCTACTTAAAACCAAATATTGTATACTATAAGTAGATCATAGATATTTTAGATAGTACACATTTTGCCACTAATACTTGTAATAACTTAATTATTATGCTGATTCTTCATCATCACATCACATTCATCAATTCGAAAAGTATTAATCCAAGTAATAACCATAACTGGGCACTTAGTTAAATAACATTCGATAATTTCGACACCTGAGGTTTTTTGACTGAAATCTGTGAATTCATTAAGAGCTTTTGATTGGTTACCCACTCAAAGAGTCAAAGTACCACTCAATAACGCTGTTGAAAAGATAAATAATATCGCATTTGATAATTTACAGTGTCGTTAAATAACACATATCAGTAAGCGACGATGATCTATTGCCTAAGGCTACGTTCAGACATGCGCGTGTTCTGCGCGTGCCGCGAGCGTGTTTTCCCATACGCTATAGTAGAACATGCGCAGAGCACGCGCACGTCTGCACGTAGCCTAAGTGTCGCCGCACACGAGCCACACGCGACAGCCACAAACGCCGTTGTAGCTGTCGCGTGTTCTAAAAATCGCTGTAGCGTGTGGCGGTCACCGGTGTCAACCGTGTGCTGCGAGTCTATATAAAATGTATTCAGAAAACTACAAGAAATATGCCGGTAGCGTTTTTATGACTTTTATGGTTGTGGCCGGTGGCCCGTGTGCCTTAAACACTCTCGATTATGTCAGCTTTGAAACAAAAAAAAAACTTGATCAAGCTGTTTAGGTGCCACAAGAAAATACAAGCAGGCGGTTTATGAGATCTTTTAACAGATCCTACAGATAGACATATTATACAGATAAGTATTCTTTCTAGTCATCGTTAGGTTGCTTACTGATATTTAACGACACTGTGTAAGTTATCGAATAATAATAATAGCTCCCACACCGGTTCCGGTGACGGTGGCCGGTTTCATTGAAACCAGGCCAGCTACGCAGGAGTAATTTTATAGTGCCCAAGTGTGTGCGCAGTACACAAGAGCACTCTCTATTCTTTTACTCTCATAACCCAGTGGGACGGCAGACCGACACGGCTTGCGAGAGATCAGGCGCAGGACCGACTTTTTACATGCCCATCCGACGCATGGATCATCTTGCTTGTCAGACAATCAGGTGATCAGCCTGCATTGTCCTAACCAAACTTGGAAATAACATGTTTCCAACGCGGGAATCGAACCCACGACCTCCGAGACAAGAGCCGCGTTCCATACCACTAGACCACGGAAGCTTTATCGAATGCAACTAGTCTTAGTACTCTTTTTTCCAAGAATACGAATATGTATAATATAAAATGCTGATAGTGTAGGACACGTGCCGTTTTGTGGTTATTGCAGATTTGTAATGTTTTGTAATACGAGATTTTGACTTACCTAGGTCAGAATATGTGCCCTATTTGATCTAGGTAAACAAAAAATACTAGTGGCACTCGAAGACTGCCGCGATAAAGGTATTGCAAAGCATTTTTATGAAGTTATGCAAATTGCAATTTTTTTTTAAAATATAAAATAAAGGGGCAAACGAGCAAACGGGTCACCTGATGGAAAGCAACTACCGTCTCCCATGGACACTCGCAACGTCAGAAGAGCTACAGGTGCGTTGCCGGCCTTTTAAGAGGGAATACGCTCTCTTCTAGAAGGTTTGCAGGTCGTATAGGTCCGGAAATACTGCTGGTGACAGTTCGTTCCAGAGTTTTACAGTGCGCGTAATTATAATTTGCATACGTCTAGTCTAACTAGGGTGACCATATGTGGCAGGTTCCTGCCATTTTGGCAGGATTGGCGTCTTATTTTGGCCTGTGGCATGATCGGTTGACGTTTTAAAAACTTGGCAGGTTTTGGCAGGATTGGGGTATGAAAAATAAATATTATTTTTGCATCAAAGAAGTCAGTGATTTATTAGAATCTGGTGGTGGTAATTCAAATTCTGTTTTAAGTGTAGATAATTTTTGGGGTGCAATAGGCAAAATGCGAAATTTAGACAGTATAATAATTTTAAATGTTTCAAAGTGATTGTTATGCTTACCAACGCTTCATGCGAAAGAATGTTCTCCCAAATCTATACAAAAACTCGGACCCGTTTTTAGAGTTCCGTACCCAAAGGGTAAAAACGGGACCCTATTCATGAGACTTCGATGTCTGTCTGTCCGACTGTCTGTCTCCAGGCTGTATCTCAAGAACCGCTATGCTATAGCTAGAGTTCTGAAATTTTCACAGATTGTGTATTTCCGGTGCCGCTAAACCAAGCAACCGGAGCAACAAATACTAAAATCAAAATAAAATTAATATTCAAGGGGGGCTCCCATACAACAAACGTGATTTTTTTTAGCTCGTAATCTATAAATGCAACAGCTAAACGCTTTAAATTTTCACAAAATCCTTAATTATATTTGTAATTTAATTATTAATAATAAAATTTAAATAAAATAAATATTTAATCCCATAAAAAACACAATTTTTTTGCCTATTTTCTGATTTCTCTCTATAACGGTACGGAACCCTTCGTGAGCCAGCCCGACTCGCACTTGGCCGAGCATAGCAACGATATCAAAGTGATTCTAATTCTATGGAGCATAGAGATTGCAAATTTTCCTTCAAACCTACAAAATAAATTTTTAATCGCATGAACAAATCTATGTATAAAGATGAAGAAAATATGGAAGAAGACGATGCGACTGTTTAATCTAATCAAAAATGCAGTATATTATTATATGTGCTTTTTTACTTTTCTTACTTTAAAACAACAGTAAATAAAGGTGGCAGTATTTGGGCAGTAAGGCAGGATCTGTAATTTAAATATGGTCACCCCTGTCTAAGGCTGTGTTCACACCAAACGGACCGTGAGCCGCCGAATGTGAGCAGGCTCACTGTGAGCCCCAGTGTGAACGTGAAAATATACGGTATCGAATGTCCGCGCCTACGCTTAGCGTAATAGCGTTTTGTCGGTTAGGTGTGAACGAAAAAGTGAATATGTAATGGAAATACAAAAAACTGCGTAACGTTCGCTCACATTCGGCGGCTGACAGTCAGTTTGGTTTGAACACGGCCTAAGTAATAGCTGATGTACGGCAACGCCGCACCAGAGTGGTTAGGTTTTTTTCGTTACGGAATTTATTAATTATTGATTCTAAAATTCATCGATAACATAAGAAAATTCCCCTCCCTATTACGTAGGCGTGCCGTACTTGAAATTATCGGAAATATCTTTAGACGTTCGATAAGGAGATTAAAATTTTCATAGATAGTTGGCTTCTTTGCGCGTGGACAAAAAAAATCGAGCATTGGCCTCTTTAGACAAAGACATGGCCGCCACTCGCTCTTGGCCGGTATAGATATAACATGGCACGATTCGCACTTGGCCGATGTCTACCGATTGCGTCCAACCTTTGCATTTTTATGAAATTTGGCAAAGTATATAAAATATTCTGTTATTCTTTATATAAACCAATTTGATATCATTGATACAATTCGCATAAATTAGTCACACATACTGAAATTAAGGTACAAGTGTCCCACCCGTGGAGATAGAATCCCCCTATTATACTAGTTATTCTATATATATGTGGTAGATTTACTTATAAGATTTACTTATAAGAAATTGTTATTTACTTTCTGTTTCAAGTTTCAACGAATGGTGTTGCAACTTTGTATACCGGATACATGTCATTAAGGTGAAGAATGTAGGTTTACTAAAATTATATCGAGACTAGCTTTTCCCTAATATCAAAAAATATAATAGTATTTTAAAAAGATAAAACTGACTTCAAATTTTTGTGCGACGCAGGCAGTTAGAGACGCCAATCATTGCTTTTTGCCACAATAGACATAATCTGTATACTCTATTTTTGCCATGTAAGTTATGGCTGGTTTACACGTATTAAGTAGATATAAGTAGTCAACTAAATTTTAACTTATGACGTTATACTTACTTAAATAAATTTGAACTTGCTACCTGCTACTAAATTTGTGTTTACATGCAATTGATAACTTTAAATTAGGTTAAAATTTAGTTGACTACTTATCTACTTAATACGTTAAACCAGCCATTATTCAGTAAATACTTTTTGCTTATGAAATAAAGCCACTATTCACGACAAAGCGATCTCATTATATTTGTAAATAATCTAGATTTACAATCGAAATTAAAAATTGCAACTTATGAAGCCTATTAGGTATATTATCGTAACAATTAGTTGTTAAATCTAAATAATAACTATAATATATTTGTAACAATTTATTGTTATTATAATATTATTGTTTTCTTATACTTTTGTAGAATTTAGAAAGATTGTCTTGAATGGAGGGCTTGACATTAAGTTTTGTCATCATAATGTTAAAAAAATATTGGCGTTCGAAATTCAAAATTAATTATTCCTGTACGAATTGGTGTTTTTTTTTCATTAAGATTTTATTTTATACACAAAAGATTATGGAAAGTGCCAATATTTTTTTTTATAAAAAATGAAGTTACACTTTTACTAATCTATTTAATTTATAATATATACATATTATCATAATATCAATA
This sequence comes from Polyommatus icarus, assembly GCA_937595015.1. Classification (NCBI taxonomy): domain Eukaryota; kingdom Metazoa; phylum Arthropoda; class Insecta; order Lepidoptera; family Lycaenidae; genus Polyommatus; species Polyommatus icarus. The sequence goes on along the minus strand of OW569342.1, from coordinate 1,251,785 downwards.
AAAGGCTTTACCTTGAATGATATATTAATAATCATAATACCAAAGAGATAATACTTACTCAATAATTTTCAGTAAGTATTAATAATAATTAAGAATTAAAATTCCCTATCTCAAAACCTACTGAACCGATTTGGATGAAACCTGCAGTATTCCCTAAGTTGAACAATACCTAGTACAATAAAATAACCGGCCAAGTGCGTGTCGGGCCACGCGCAATATAGGGAGGGTTCCGTAGTACCTACCGCTAGTTTTTGACATTTTTTTTATGGTCAATGAACGTATATTTATAGCGTGTTTTACACTAGTAACAACATCATCTCAGTTACTTTCAAAGGAATTTGAACGAAAAGTTTCATTTATACTTCGCCGAATACATTTTATTTAGTTGATCGACTATTACTCAATAACTTATGAAGTCTTCTTAGCCGTGATAGTTTTCCTTTTAAATTCAGCATATCTCCTACTCCCGTGAATTTTTTCACATTTCCAGAACCAACCGTTTAGATGGTAGAAGGGGGGGATACTGGACTCTAACGATTTTTTCCACTTTAAAACTTAACATTTCACGAACGGATCCCTAAATCGGAAAATGATCTATGAATACTCGCAATATTTTTAAAAAACCTATTCAACGACACCCCACACGATAGGATAGGCGCGAAAAAAAAATATTTATCCCCGCTTGATGTGTAGGGGAGGTACCATAAACAAAATATTTTTTTACGATTTCACGTACCATTTTGTTGCCATCATTAATATGTGTATTCATGCCAAATTACAGCTTTGTAGGTCTTATAGTCTCTGAGTAAAACCGCGGGCAGACAGACAGACAGACAGACGGACGGACAGACGAACTTTTGAAATTTGGCACATTTGTTCAGAATCTGTCATAGATTAACTTATACAAAAATTGAGCAGTTCTGGAAATATTACATACATACGCGTCAAATTGATAACCTCCTTTTTTTGAAGTCGGTTAAAAATCCCGCGAGAACCATGCATTTTTCTGTAGTAAACAGTCCTGTGTCTGTCTGTCTGCCAGTCTGTTTCCTCACACCTACACGGGAGAGTCCATCTTGTCTTCTACTGCATATCTGCGCCAAATTTCATCAAAATCGAGCCAGCTTCACGCGTGATTTGGTACAAAAGTTCGTCATTATGTAGGCCAAGATATTATAATGTTATGTCTTGGCTACAAATTTCTCTACATAAAAAAAACCGGCCAAGTGCGTGTCGGGCCACGCGCAATATAGGGTTCCGTAGTACCGCTAGTTTTTGTCAATTTTTTTATGGTCAATGAACGTACATTTAAAGCGTGTTTTACACTACTAACAACATCATCTCAGTTACTTTCAAAGGAATTTGAACGAAAAGTTACATTTATACTTCGCCGAATACATTTTTTTTAGTTGATCGACTTTATTACTCAATAATTTATGAAGTGTTCTTAGCCGTGATAGTTTTCCTTTTAAATTCAGCATATTTCCTACTCCCGTGAATTTTTTCACATTTCCAGAACCAACCGTTTAGCTGGTAGAAGGGGGGGACACTGGACTCTAACGATTTTTTCCACTTTAAAACTTAATATTTCACAAACGGATCCCTAAATCGGAAAATGATCTATGAATACTCGCAATATTTTTAAAAAACCTATTCAACGACACCCCACACGTTGGAGTGCGCGCGAAAAAAAAATTTCATCCCCGCTTGATGTGTAGGGGAGGTACCATAAAAAAAAAAATTTTTACGATTTCATGTACCATTTTGTTGCCATCATTAATATGTGTATTCATACCAAATTACAGCTTTGTAGGTCTTATATTCTCTGAGTAAAACCGCGGACAGACAGACAGACGGACGGACAGACCGAAACTATAAGGGTTCCTTGTTGACTACGGAACCCTAAAAAATAATAATTGGCGCTTGTCTTCTTACGGTATACCAATATATATAGTAAATAATGTATTTAGCAAGCCACATCCGCTTTAAACGTTAATGAATTTAGTATATAAGAAGTTTCCTTATAGATTAAAGATACAAGTTAGATGCCGGCTACATGATATTGCAGCAGTCGGCGTGTCGTCGCCACACTACTGGTTTCTATGTATTTCTATGAATAAGTGTCGCTAGCTTAGTGTCGCTAGCTGCGCAGGGTATTTCAATAGAAATACAGAGAAACCAGGTAGTGTGGGTCCCAGGGTTCTGTAATCAACAAAACCTGGTTGACTACGGTACCCTAAAACGGAACCCTAGCCAGCTGATTTTTTGTATATAATTGGTAGGTTATTATTAGTTACTAGCTGTCCCGGCGGTTGTTTTGCCATTTAAAGTATTTCTACTTCATCAGCTGTTGATACAAAATCTTACCCCCTCTTTTGTCCCCTAAGAGGGGTGGGGGGAAAAATTTATATACACCAGATGTTAAGTTGGAAGAAGACAAATATATCTGCGAAAACCGCATTCAAATCGGGTCAGTAGTTTTCGTGTGATAGTGGAACAAACATACAGACAGACAGACAGACAAAAAATCTGACCACATTTTTGGCATCTATAGCGATGTAGTGACACCCTCCGCTTATTATTTTTTGAATATCTTTAATGTACAGAATCTTCATTTCTACAGTTTTATTATAATATGTATACATATAATTTAAGAGTAACATTGTCCTACAAATAGAACAATCCATATTTTAGGACCATCAAATCTTAGTAAGAAATCCTTTCTATCTCTGTTAGCTACCACTTTCAAGATTTTTCGCAGATAAAAAAGTTGTTTGTCTTATCAAAATGATAATATCACAAAAAATTTGCTTGTTAGTAATCATAAAAAAATTGTTCACTATAAAGGTTAGATTTTCAAAGATTTTGATTGTGTGAATAGGGTGTGAATTGTAGAGACAACAGGACAATATTGAACTTAGCAGAAACAATGAACATTCGTAACAATCCATACTTACTAATATTATCAACGCGAAATTGTGTCTGTCTGTATGTTACCTCTTCACGCCCAAACCGCTGAACCGATTTTGCTGATATTTGGTATGGAGATACTTTGAGTCCCGGGAAAGGGCATAGGAAACTTTTTATCTCGAAAAATGTACGGCTCCCGCGCGATAAACGAATTTTGGCGAAACGTAGTTGCAGGCATCAATAGTATAACAGGGTGTAAGTAGTGTAACCAAACTAAGTAAGTGATAATACTCTAGGGTGTGTATGTGTCCTATAAACAGTGAGTTCACTTAAGGTAGCATAGGAGCTAAATTTTTTTTGTAATTTATATGGGCAAGCGCCCAGCGCGGCGTCAGGAATTTTCCCTTACAAAAGTTTAAAAATAAGTAGCTCTTTTAACGCTGCTACTTTCACAGTGAATTGTATTGATACAGGGACTCATACATACCAGTAATAACTTAATTTTGTTACACCTTGTAGATATAAAACTCAAAGGGGTCATTTTAGACCCGCTGACCGCTGTGCTCATTCCGACCCCACTAAGTCTATGCTTCCCAAAATTACGGAGAAAACTGATCTTAACCGAAATTCCGATCTATAACTGACCTACAAAACCCTTCAATCAAATTATTGATTTAATCGACCATCAAAATATCATCAAAATAGTTTACGAGCAGCGAAAACCGGGCAAGAGCGAGTCGGAGATTATGAAAGGTTCCGTACCTACAACAAAAATATAAACACTAGATGACGTTGCGTAGAATAAACATTACGGGAACCGAACATTTTTCCGGGATGAAAACTATAACCTATGTCCTTTCCCGGGACCCAAAGTATCTTCATACCCAGCAAATGTAGAATTCCCGCAAAATAGTCCTATCACTTTTTTATTTTATAAAATTAATTTGTTTACTACACAAAAGATATACAATTAACTTAAAATATTATGTTACTCACCTGTGTGTATTTTTGTTTTATTTTTAACCCCTACAAAAAAGAGGGGTGTTTATAAGTTTGACGTGTATGTCTGTCTGTCTGTCTGTCTGTCTGTCTGTCTGTCTGTCTGTCTGTCTGTCTGTCTGTCTGTGGCATCGTAGCATCCAAACGGGTGGACTGATTTTGATCTAGTTTTTTTTTGTTTGAAAGCTGTCATGATCGAGGGTGTTCTTAGCTATAGTTCATCATCATCAGCCTGCTCAGTGCTGGACAGTCAGGGTTTATCTGGTTCATGAAAGGCCGTTAGCAACTTGCAATCATTTGGTGGGCTTTATATTTTGCATTCTAGTTCGTGACATTTATGAATACATACACATTAATGGAAAGTTGACCAGCCCTCTTAGACAAGTGGCAAAACGCTAACGCTAACGCTACAAAATGTATGCGATTTGACATAAGTCATCGCTTCGCTAGCGAATACTAATGTCAAATCCATACATTTTGTAGCGATAGCGTTAGCGTTAGCGGTTTGCCAGTTGTCTATGGGGGCTGGTGCTGCAGCATCACCTGGTAATCAATAGGATACCCAATTTAAAATGGTTTTTATCCTTACACGATGGAACCCTACCAGTTTCAAACCGTATAATTACTCTTGTATAATAATCGTATAGCCTCCAGCCATAACCCTACTATTATACACTAGTTGTTAGACAATGGTAATTATATTATCAATATCTGTCAAAAGAGTCAAAACACATATAATTTGCTGATCGGTGTTACTCAATTGTAGACTTTAAGGGATCCGCGGGGTTGATGAAAAAACCGTTGATCATACGAACGTTGATTTTTTACAGACTTAAAAAACAACGGGTTGCACTCCGTGAGTGACAGCAGAGGTCAAATTAAACGGCAGGGGTAGACATACATTTCGCCATAATTTTCGTGGTAGAAAGAGAAGGAGATACTACTTCTCCTTTGCCGCGCCGGCGCACTCCTTTCCCTACGCGTTACGAATTTTCCAAAATCGGCTCAGTCGCTTTAGTCTGAAAAGTGACAGACAGACTCATTCGAATTTATAATATAACTAGCGACCCGCCCCAGCGTCGTACGGATATAAAATATATAGCCACTGAAAAAATGATTAAAATCGATATACTATGATCCTTCACGTGGTCTACTTCTTATCTGTGCCAAATAACATAAAAATTGCTCTAGCAGTTCGCGAGATAATCCCTTTCAAATAATTTCCCCCGTTTTTTTCCACATTCTCCTATTAGTTTTAAGCGTCATAAAATATAGCCTATATCCTTCCTCAATAAATGGGCTATCTAACACTGAAAGAATTTTTCAAATCGAACCAGTAGTTTCTGAGATTAGCGCGTTCAAGACGTTAGCCCTTTCAAATAATTTTTTTCCACATTTTCCTCTATTTATTCGCTCCTATTAGTCTTAGCGTGATAAAATATGAAATGAGGGTAAAAAACCGACTTTGTTTTATAATATTATGTATAGATATAGAATAGACTATTGGCATCACGGAGTAATACTTTGTTACTACTTACTTACTATTAATAATTCCTAGGAACTGACTGTCACATTGTAAGTAATTAAGACACAATATGTTATATTCCTACTACCTACTACAGAAATGCTTTACTCTACTCTAAATAGTATTCCTTTATTTCTTGTCAATAATAATATGTTATGGTTATACTAGGAATTACATTATTCTATAATTTATCTTATTCATTTTAAGGGGCCTACCTACCAAACCCTTTCGGTTTCTAGACTTTTACAAATTTCTAGAAAACCAGACCTTTATAACCAGAAAAGTCATGTACTGTATCAGCGGTTCTCAAACTTTTTCGTGGCGGAACCCTTTTAAGAAGTATTTTTTTAATGCACCCCAAAAAGTACGTTTTTAAACGATTTCAAAAAAGTAGGTTATCAATTCGACCCGTATGTTACATGTCATATTTCCAGAACTGTCCAGTTTTCGTATAATATTATGTTAATCTATAACAGCGTCTGAACAAAATATGTGCCTTGCAAAAATATGTATGTATTTATGTATATGTTTTTAAACATAAAGTTTTTATGTTTGTGTTTTATCTCTTGCACTGTAACAAGTCTGATTTAAGTAATTCTAAGTAATTTTTGTGGTATTACGGAAGGTATTACGTATCATTAACTTAAAATGCTGCAAGTTTCATCAAAATCGGTTAAAAGTATATTTGAGTTATGGAATTTTAATACGTACAATTTTGAATTCGGTTTTATCTTTTTATTTAATATATTGTTACAACTTTTTACATTTCACTGCTAAATACATATCCGTTGTATACGGAACCAGAGCTAAATACGATCACGCTTAGCCGCAGTGGGCGTATAATAATCGGAAAGTTTTTTTATGTTCGACTAAACTCTAAAGGGTTTGCGGTAGCTCCGACTGGCTTCAGAAACCTCTAGGGCCTCCAGTTCTACCATTTTAGACCTCCGCCTAAAAAGGGGTACTTATTATAAGTTTGAAGTGTCTGTCCGTCTGTCCGTGGCATCGTAGCATCCTAATGGACCGATTTTGATCTAGTTTTTTCGATTGAAAGCTGACATGAATGATAGAAGTGGTGCCCGCACTGTAAAACTCTGGAATGAACTGACGCCAGCAGTATTTCCAGACCTAAACGACCTGCAAATCTTCAAGAAGAGAGCGTATTCCCTCTTAAAAGGCCGGCAACGCGCCTGTATGTCTTCTGATGTTACGAATGTCCATTGTCGATGGTAGTTGCCTTCCATTAGGTGACCCATTTGCTCGTTTATAAAAAATATTTCTTCACTTCGCCATGCTAACCCTAGGGGTTCTCACACCCCATTGCTAACAAATATGTTTACAATAATTACTCCTAATCACCCCCAAAGACCCCCCAAGACTTAATCACCTCCTAAGACGAGCCAATTGGTGTTTGATCAGCTGATTATTATTTGATTAACGATGTCCTCAATTATTATGTTATTACACATAATTATTATATTGGCTACCCTGTGGCGAATCTGTGACGAAAGTTGGAAATGGGAGCAGTTCGGAGCAGTGGCGTAGCTAGGAATGGGTTCCAAAGGGGGCGACGTGACTGGCAAAACATAATGTGGCCGAGCCTGTCTATTATGAACTGTGACGTTCTTTTAAAACAACATTTTATTAATGGAGAATGGAAGATGGTCTAAACTGAAGGCGGGGGCCCCAAAACATTCATTTAGCCCCTTAGTAGCGACGCCACTGTTTCGGAGCACTTCAGCAACAAACACCGTGACACGTGAATTTTGATATTACCTAGATATAATAAATAAATAATTATAGACTATTAAACTGATACTTAGTATTAATAGTTAGCTGTCAGTCCGCCTGACACATATTTCTGCTAAACTTTGTACTTTGCTTTTTAAACTACGAATTATCATGAAACATAAGTACATGGTACTTACCACTTACCAAGAAAGATTAACTTTGATGGACCATAATTATATATATTCTTAATTTTATAGATATCTTCTTAGAACAAAAATAATTAAACATTCTACGAATTTTTACATCATTAAGTTATATATTTTAACATTGTAGCATATAAGAATAATTATAGTGCTATGCTTCGGCCCGAATGGGCTAGCTTGATGAGGACCGCGGTCTAAAAGAAAACCGCTAGATTTGTCGTTCCATACTAATATTATAAATGTGAAAGTGGTCTGTCGGTCTGCATTGTCATTGGCTCTTAATACGTATGCAAAGTTCCGGAATCCGGATTAATTAGACTACTGGAGATAGGTAAAAATCGTGCTCAAAGATTCCTTTACATACATACAGGCTACATCCCAAGCTAATAAAAGTGAGTTTAACAAGTAAGGAATGAAATTCCTAAATTCTAGGAAAAGATGACTGTACTTGGTGGCAGATTTTTTATTCCGATTAAGGAAAAATTTATATCCACATTGATGTTATAATGCGACTGTTTGTCTGTCTGTTTGTTACCGTTAAACTAGCGTACAAACCGATTTAATCCTTCGATTTTCACCTTCATTTCTTTTTCCTTTGAATCCTTTGAATTCTTGGAAATCTTTTGGTATCGCGGCCCACTTGGGCCTTACGGGGATTGATGGGTTAATTTATATTTGGTATTGAGATAGTAATAATTTGAGTTCCAAGAAATTGAAAGGGTATTTATCACGCATTTATTAGCTTCACTTGTTAGGTACTATGTAAGAAAATCTTAGCATCTTAATTTGACCCACTTCCCGGTCTTCGATTAGGACGATGAGTGATGACAATACATGATTAGCTAAGGGTGGGTTGCGCAAGATTCGTGGTTAAAGTTAAAGTTATGGTTAAAGTTAAGATTATAGTTAAGGCTAACTTAGCTTTAACCTTAACTTTGACCACAGAAATTGACAGAATATGTCTGTTGCGTTTATTTTTTAATTACAGCTACAGTTAATGGGATTGAGAGTATAAAAAACTGATTATCCGTAAAAATCTACAGGAAATAGTACATTACGCCCCAAGGGAAGAAAGTATGACATTTCAACCCGCGCGATATCTTTTTGGTAGCATTTACCTCGAACGCTTCAGAAAAAATCAAAATCACTATATGTTTCCATACAAATTTCATGGAGTCCCCTCGATTCCTCATGGATCCCATCATCAGATCACCACTTTTGTGAACATGGTACCAAATTCGGATTCAACCCTGTACAACAACAAAAGAATCATGAAAATCGGTCCACAAACGGCGAAGTTATGGTTGAACATACAAAAAAAAAAAAAAAAAATATATATATATATATATATATATATATATATATATATATATATATATATATATATATATATATATATATATATATATATATACACAGACGAACATATAACCTCCTCCTTTTTGGAAGTCGGTAAAAAATTTATTAATTTGTCAATCAATATACAGCACGTAGTTTGCGATCATGTGTGCATGACAGCACGCAACGCATGTCATGCTGAATTACCATCTAAAGCACCTCTTTGAGTTGTAAAAATCGGCCAAGTGCGAGTTGGACTGTAGTTAGTGCGCCTTCGGCTCGGGTGACAAAAGCGTCGGTTGAAGTGTCATGCTATCCGTATAGAACTTTTCATCATACAAGGGACCGAAAGTTTAATGACAATAATAATTATTAAATTGCCGTGTGTATTAATATTATGTATTTGAAATAACAACTGCCGGTTACCATGGTGATGAGTTATTTCAAATAGGTAGCGGAAAGAAAATTTTAAACTGTAACTAATTATTGTGAGCAGTCTGAAATAAGCACCTTTCTTCCCGCAAACAAGGGAAGAAAATCAAACTTTCGGTCCTGGTATGATGAAAAATTATTTGTTTTAACAACATTGTGAAACATAGTAAATTTTCACGAAAAAATTTCGATATAATTATGAGCGGTTATTGTTACCGTAAAATATATAATGGCGTGCGCGATTTACTTGTCTATTGGTAACTTATTTTGAGATAAGTTTCATAATGTATGTTATCTGTTGGAGCGGCCAGCACCGGATGGGGTTTTAAGTGACGCTGTTTAACTGACGATGGACATTTGGGAGGTGACAACCGTCACCTGCCAAATATCTAGGTAGTTAATTATTATGAATGTCGGAAGGAATGGCATATGCTGCCAAACCCATCGGCTCCAAATCTGACGATATCTGGTTAATCACGCTTAGTGTAGTTAACTAATATGCGCCCACAGCCTTGGAGGATGAATGCGATATTATTCCATAGCCATTGAATCAGTTTCTTATACGGTATACCGCTCGACGATCCGATATTTATAATTATTATGGCGTCCTTAACCAGAGATTTGACATTTTGCACTGTAATTATAGTTAAAGTTACAGTTATAGTTAAAGTAAGTTGGTGCAACCTACCCTAAGAAACGTCATTACCAACCCAATATGGGGGCCTTCCTAAGATGGCGGCTATTTGAAATGCACTCCCATGATATGGGTATCAAATGAAAGGATTTGCTGTCAAGAATACGAAAAAAATGGTCACATGACTTAATCCAACATGGCGGACATCCAAAATGGCGGAATGGCTATAGCGTGTTCTTTAGTTTTTAGGGTTCCGTACCCAAAGGGTAAAAACGGGACCCTATTACTGAGACTTCGATGTTTGTCCGTCTGTCTGTCCGTCTGTCTTTCACTTGTCCGATTTTTACAACTCAAAGAGGTGCTTTAGATGGTAATTCAGCATGACATGCGTTGCGTGCTGTCATGCACGCATGATCGCAAACTACGTGCTGTATATTGATTGACAAATTAATAAATTTTTTACCGACTTCCAAAAAGGAGGAGGTTATAATATATTCGTCTATATATATATATATATATAGGTTGGATCCGAAGGTCAGGGTTGAATCCGAATTTTGTACCATGTTCACAAAAGTGGTGATCTGATGATGGGATCCATGAAGAATCGAGGGGACTCCATTGAAATTTGTATGGAAACATATAGTGATTTTGATTTTTTCTAAAGCGTTCGAGGTAAATGCTACCAAAAAGTAAGAGTTCGGACCAGGTTATACCCTGGATCCGAAGGTACCTAACAAAACTTTTGAATGCTTATAGGTACAGGTTTCGGGGATTTCGGCGTTGTTTAAACAACTGAAAGCATAAGCCAACACATCAATTTGATTGATCATCATTATCACAACTATAATTATACCATGGGTCCAAATTATTGGTACTTTATGTGATATTTGCATCGAAGCAGATGTATTTGATGATTGTTTCGCTGTTTGTGCACCGATTTTCAAAATTCTTGTGTTTTTGTACAGGATATAATCTTAATTTTGTATAACAATTATAAAAGTGGTGAACTGATGATGGGATCTATGAGCAATCGAGGGAAACCTTAAAATTTATCAAAACACTCATAGTGGTTAAAATGTTGTTTCTAGTAACTTAAACATATGTTACGAATAAGAGAAAATTCACACGAAGGTGTCTCTTGGTCCAAAGGCACTGAATAGAACTTTTAAAGATAAAAGTTTGGAAATTGCAGCATCGTTTAGATAACTGCAAGCATTTACCACAATTTCGCTTACAGTAACATAATGTGAATAGTTGACATTCGTCTTGGTTATTTACGCATAAAGCCTTATTTTGTAGATTACTAAAAAGAGTGAAGTTATTATTTTTAACAAAAAAATTAAAACCGACTTCCAAGGTATTAAACAATAGTAATATGAACTAAAAAGTATTAAATAACTCTTACTCTTTAATAGTGCCATTTTCAGAATTCGTCTTAATCTCAACTAAGTATTTCTTTTCATACTACAGTCTTCATTACTTTGAAGTCGGTACCAGTCCCAAAAGTTTCAGATATTCTGACATTGACTGAACTCACGATTAAATTAGCTGGTGCCTGGTGCCGACTTCAAAGTAATGAAGACTGTAGTATGAAAATAAATACTTAGTTGAGATTTAGACGAATTCTGCAAATAGCACTATTAAAGACTAAGGGCCTGTTTCACCGCTTCCTGATAAGGCTATCCACCACTTAATTTGACAGGTGGAGTATGGAAAATCTGTCAAATAACCCTATCGGGCACCTTATCAGGAAGCGGTGAAACAGGCCATAAGAGTTATTTAATACTTTTTAACCGACTTCCAAAAAACGAGGAGGTTATATGTTCGGCTCTGGATATTTTTATTATTTTTTTAACCGATTTACGAAATTTTTATTTTGTTGTATTAGGTTTCACTCCAATTTGGTACCATGTTCACAAAAGTGGTGACCTGATGATGGGATCCATGAGTAATCGAGGGAACTCCTCGAAATTTATATGGAAACATATGGTAATTTCTCCTAAACTTTGTACTTTGCTTTTTAAACTACGAATTATCATGAAACATAAGTACATGGTACTTACCACTTACCAAGAAAGATTAACTTTGATGGACCATAATTATATATATTCTTAATTTTATAGACATCTTCTTAGAACAAAAATAATTAAACATTCTACGAATTTTTACATCATTAAGTTATATATTTTAACATTGTAGCATATAAGAATAAATATAGTGCTATGCTTCGGCCCGAATGGGCTAGCTTGATGAGGACCGCGGTCTAAAAGAAAACCGCTAGATTTGTCGTTCCATACTAATATTATAAATGTGAAAGTGGTCTGTCGGTCTGCATTGTCATTGGCTCTTAATACGTATGCAAAGTTCCGGAATCCGGATTAATTAGACTACTGGAGATAGGTAAAAATCGTGCTCAAAGATTCCTTTACATACATACAGGCTACATCCCAAGCTAATAAAAGTGAGTTTAACAAGTAAGGAATGAAATTCCTAAATTCTAGGAAAAGATGACTGTACATGGTGGCAGATTTTTTATTCCGATTAAGGAAAAATTTATATCCACATTGATGTTATAATGCGACTGTTTGTCTGTCTGTTTGTTACCGTTAAACTAGCGTACAAACCGATTTAATCCTTCGATTTTCACCTTCATTTCTTTTTCCTTTGAATCCTTTGAATTCTTGGAAATCTTTTGGTATCGCGGCCCACTTGGGCCTTACGGGGATTGATGGGTTAATTTATATTTGGTATTGAGATAGTAATAATTTGAGTTCCAAGAAATTGAAATGGTATGTTATCACGCATTTATTAGCTTCACTTGTATGCTATGTAAGAAAATCTTGGCATCTTAATTTGACCCACTTCCCGGTCTTCGATTAGGATGATGAGTGATGACAATACATGATTAGCTAAGGGTGGGTTGCGCAAGATTCGTGGTTAAAGTTAAAGTTATGGTTAAAGTTAAGATTATAGTTAAGGCTAACTTAGCTTTAACCTTAACTTTGACCACAGAAATTGACAGAATATGTCTGTTGCGTTTATTTTTTAATTACAGCTACAGTTAATGGGATTGAGAGTATAAAAAATTGATTATCCGTAAAAATCTACAGGAAATAGTACATTACGCCCCAAGGGAAGAAAGTATGACATTTCAACCCGCGCGATATTGTCAAAAGCGTCGGTTGAAGTGTCATGCTATCCGTATAGAACTTTTCATCATACAAGGGACCGAAAGTTTAATGACAATAATAATTATTAAATTGCCGCGTGTATTAATATTATGTATTTGAAATAACAACTGCCGGTTACCATGGTGATGAGTTATTTCAAATAGGTAGCGGAAAGAAAATTTTAAACTGTAACTAATTATTGTGAGCAGTCTGAAATAAGCACCTTTCTTCCCGCAAACAAGGGAAGAAAATCAAACTTTCGGTCCTGGTATGATGAAAAATTATTTGTTTTAACAACATTGTGAAACATAGTAAATTTTCACGAAAAATTTTCTATATAATTATGAGCGGTTATTGTTACCGTTAAATATATAATGGCGTGCGCGATTTACTTGTCTATTGGTAACTTATTTTGAGATAAGTTTCATAATGTACCTATGTTATCTGTTGGAGCGGCCAGCACCGGATGGGGTTTTAAGTGACGCTGTTTAACTGACGATGGACATTTGGGAGGTGACAACCGTCACCTGCCAAATATCTAGGTAGTTAATTATTATAAGTGTCGGAAGGAATGACATATGCTGCCAAACCCATCGGCTCCAAATCTGACGATATCTGGTTAATCACGCTTAGTGTAGTTAACTAATATGCGCCCACAGCCTTGGAGGATGAATGCGATATTATTCCATAGCCATTGAATCAGTTTCTTATACGGTATACCGCTCGACGATCCGATATTTATAATTATTATGGCGTCCTTAACCAGAGATTTGACATTTCGCACTGTAATTATAGTTAAAGTTACAGTTATAGTTAAAGTAAGTTGGTGCAACCTACCCTAAGAAACGTCATTACCAACCCAATATGGGGGCCTTCCTAAGATGGCGGCTATTTGAAATGCACTCCCATGATATGGGTATCAAATGAAAGGGTTTGCTGTCAAGAATACGAAAAAAGTGGTCACATGACTTAATCCAACATGGCGGACATCCAAAATGGCGGAATGGCTATAGCGTGTTCTTTAGTTTTTAGGGTTCCGTACCCAAAGGGTAAAAACGGGACCCTATTACTGAGACTTCGATGTTTGTCCGTCTGTCTGTCCGTCTGTCTGTCTGTCTGTCTGTCTCCAGGCTGTATTGAGATACAGCTATAGCTAGACTTCTGAAATTTTCATAGATTGTGTATTTCTGTTGACGCTATAACAAATACTAAAAATAAAATAAAATAAATATTTAAGGGGGGCTCCCGTAGAACAAACGTTATTTTTTGGCCTTTTGCTCGTAATCGATAATGGCAACAGCTAGGCACTTGTATTTTTTATAAAGGCCTTAGTTATTATAATAATATGTCTACTTAAATAATTAATTAATAATATTTAAATAAAATAAAAATTTAAGGGGGTATTTCTTCTTCTCTCTATTTTTATAGATTTTCTATTTCTATTCTCTCTATTTCTATTTATTCTCCCATACAAAAACTCCCATACAAATTTTTTGCCTATTTTTCCTCTATACCGGTACGGAACCCTTCGTGCGCGAGTCCAACTCGCACTTGGCCGATTTTTACAACTCAAAGATGTGCTTTAGATGGTAATTCAGCATGACATGCGTTGCGTGCTGTCATGCACACATGATCGCAAACTACGTGCTGTATATTGATTGACAAATTAATAAATTTTTTTACCGACTTCCAAAAAGGAGGAGGTTATATGGTCGTCTGTATATATATATATATATATATATATATATATATATATATATATATATATATTTTTTTTTTTGTATGTTCAACCATAACTTCGCCGTTTGTGGACCGATTTTCATGATTCTTTTGTTGTTGTACAGGGTTGAATCCGAATTTGGTACCATGTTCACAAAAGTGGTGATCTGATGATGGGATCCATGAGGAATCGAGGGGACTCCATGAAATTTGTATGGAAACATATAGTGATTTTGATTTTTTCTGAAGCGTTCGAGGTACCAAAAAGTAAGAGTTCGGACCAGGTCCCTGGATCCGAAGGTACCTAACAAAATTTTTGAATGCTTATAGGTACAGGTTCGGGGATTTCGGCGTTGTTTAAACAACTGAAAGCATAAGCCAACACATCAATTTGATTGATCATCATTATCACAACTATAATTATACCATGGGTCCAAATTATTGGTACTTTTCGTGATATTTGCATCGAAGCAGATGTTTTTGATGATTGTTTCGCTGTTTGTGCACCGATTTTCAAAATTCTTGTGTTTTTGTACAGGATATAATCTTAATTTTGTATAACAATTATAAAAGTGGTGAACTGATGATGGGATCTATGAGCAATCGACGGAAATCCTTAAAATTTATCAAAACACTCATAGTGGTTAAAATGTTGTTTCTAGTAACTTAAACATATGTAACGAATAAGAGAAAATTCACACGAAGGTGTCTCTTGGTCCAAAGGCACTGAACCTTTAAAGATAAAAGTTTGGAAATTGCAGCATCGTTTAGATAACTGCAAGCATTTACCACAATTTCGCTTACAGTAACATTATGTGAATAGTTGACATTCGTCTTGGTTATTTACGCATAAAGCCTTATTTTGTAGATCACTAAAAAGAGTGAAATTATTATTTTTAACAAAAAAATTAAAACCGACTTCCAAGGTATTAAACAATAGTAATATGAACTAAAAAGTATTAAATAACTCTTACTCTTTAATAGTGCCATTTTCAGAATTCGTCTTAATCTCAACTAAGTATTTCTTTTCATACTACAGTCTTCATTACTTTGAAGTCGGTACCAGTCCCAAAAGTTTCAGATATTCTGACATTGACTGAACTCACGATTAAATTAGCTGGTGCCTGGTGCCGACTTCAAAGTAATGAAGACTGTAGTATGAAAATAAATACTTAGTTGAGATTTAGACGAATTCTGCAAATGGCACTATTAAAGACTAAGAGTTATTTAATACTTTTTAACCGACTTCCAAAAAACTAGGAGGTTATATGTTCGGCTGTGGATATTTTTATTATTATTTTTTATTTTTTTTTGTATGTTCAACGATTACTCCGCCGTTTGTGAACCGATTTACGAAATTTTTATTTTGTTGTATTAGGTTTCACTCCAATTTGGTACCATGTTCACAAAAGTGGTGACCTGATGATGGGATCCATGAGTAATCGAGGGAACTCCTCGAAATTTATATGGTAACATATGGTGATTTTGGTTTTATGTGAAGCATCCTAAGCATATGCTACCAAAACGCAAGATTTTGCACCGAGGTATACTATGGTTCTGAAGATACTAAGAGAACTCCGGATTCCTTATAGATACAAGTTTGGGAGTTTAGGCGCTGTTTTAAGAACTGAAAGCATATTATGCTACTATGCAAATTGCATTCATCATCATCATCATCATTACCAAGTCAGGGTCACCAATGTCACCAAATTCAACATTATCTCCAGAGCATAAGGCACACATTTGATATTACTTCTGAGAAATTACAGTTGCTTCGATCATGTAACATTCTGTCTCACTTCGCCGAGATATTCTGTAAAACAACCTAATTTCAACCTTTTGCATTGCGTTTAGCGTTCATAGTACAATAACTGTCGTCTGCCGGGTACCGTACTATACAGTGCGAGGCGTGCCGCGTGTGCGACAAGTCGAGCGAGAACCCTATTGAAACTAGTCCGGTGACCGGCTACATTATCACGTCACACGTGTTCACTTCGATTTTTTTTAATGTATTGTTTAAAATTATCTGCAGGCTGCAGCTGATATTATATTTTGTAAGTGTGACTGTAATAAGATACCTACGTAGAATAATATTATACAGGTGTATTATTCTACGTATAGTACGCGATGGCTTACTAGGTAACTAAAAAGAGTGAAATTATTATTTTTAACAAAAAATTAAAGCCGACTTCCAGGGTAAAAACAATAATAGCATCCTTATAATATGAACGAAAAAGTATTAAATAATTATTCCTATTTAATAGTTATTAATAGATGTCCGAATTTATATAATATAACACCACAATGTGGCCGCTTGGGAGTTGAAGCGTTCGAGACCGGTTTCCTGCACGATACTTATAATTTGTTGCTAATACCTAGTTTGTATCCTTCGATCGTGGATTCTTGGAAATCTATTGTTATTCCATTGTGTCTCGCTCACCGGTGAGCTTGTAACAAGATACGTAGAATAATTTTATGCAGGTGTATTATTCTACGTACATAGTAGGTACGCGATAGTTTACTACTGATACTGATTGAGGAGCTTAGCAAGCAGCATATTGGTTGCCATGTAGATGGAGTATGTTTCAATAACATAAATTATGCGGACGACATGGTCTTACTGAGTGCCTCAGTCTGTGGTCTCAAAAAGCTACTTGATATTTGTGAGCGTTACGCAGCGGAGCATGGGCTGATATACAATAGTAAAAAGAGTCAGTACATGGTCTTTCACAGTGGAACCAGAAAGGTGGATACAGTACCGACTATTTTACTAAATGGTGTTCTTTTGGTTAGAGTAGAGGAGTTTAAATATGTAGGACACATTGTGACGTCCACTTTGAAAGACGACACTGATATCGAAAGGGAGCGAAGGGCGCTGGCGGTTAGGGCAAACATGGTTGTCAGGAGGTTTACAAGATGCTCGTTAGAAGTAAAAATGACGTTGTTTAGAGCTTTTTGTACATCCTTCTACACTTGCAGCCTCTGGGCAGCATATACGCAAAGGGCCTACAGCGCCCTTCGCGTCCAATATAATAACGCATTCAGGATGCTGGTGGGGCTCCCCCGCTGGTGCAGCGCTTCGGCGATGTTTGCGTGCGCACGAGTGGACTGTTTCTTTGCCACAATGCGCAGGCGAACATCGTCGCTGGTGCGGCGCATGCGGGGGAGCTCCAACGGCATGCTAGCCGCGCTCTGCGAACGCCCTGATAACCCGTATATCGGTCACTGCTGTCGCTTGCATGCAAAATACAGGCCAAAATAATTATTATTTTAATATAATTTATGTAATTATGTAAGTATGTTTTTTCTACAAATGTGACTTTTGTTTGTAATTTTTTGATCTTGTACGGATATGATACTTGAAATAAATGATTATTATTATTATTATTATTTGAGTACTAGGTAACTAAAAACTAAAAAGAGTGAAATCATTATTTTTAACAAAAAATTAAAACCGACTTCCAAGGTAAAAACAAAAATTACATCCTTATAATATAAACTAAAAAGTATTAAATAATGTTTCCTATCTAATAGTGCCTTTTTCCGAATTCGGCTAAAACTCAACTATTTCTGTACTCAATCTTCATATTTTGAAGTCGGTGCCAGTTCCAAAAGTTTTAAATATTCTGTCAGAGAACTGAAGATTCATCTGGTACCGACTTCGAAATGATGAAGATTGAGTACAGAAATAGTTGAGTTTTAGCCGAATTCGGAAAAAGGCACTATTAGATAGGAAAAATTATTTAATACTTTTTAGTTTATATTATAAGGATGTAATTTTTGTTTTTACCTTGGAAGTCAGTTTTAATTTTTTGTTAAAAATAATAATTAGTTCATATTACTATTGTTTAATACCTTGGAAGTCGGTTTTAATTTTTTTGTTAAAAATAATTCGTCCTGCAATTTATTTGCATGACGCCTTGACATGCACGCATGATCGTTTCGCGATCGGCATGTCATGCAACAATTAATACTGTCACGTTAATGCATGACGTCATGCTGAATCACCGTCTAGGGAGAGCAAAACACTGTTACATAATATTATACATAATATTATGTTACTTTATCTGTGTCACCGATAACGGTTACTATGGTGTATACTTTGTTTAAATGACTTCAGTATACTAGATACTAGATAGTGTAGCGAGTAGGCAATCCCATCCGCGGACCGTAATTGCTAGGGTGTTAGACAGTCAGGACTCAGCTGTCAGGACCCAGGACTCGGATATTGTAATAGGGATGACGACAAGGTCAAAGATTAGCTGATTTTTTAAATAAAATGGAACACATTGCGATAAAAAATATTTAGTATACCCAAAATTTCAGGTTCATAACTTAAATGTATATTTTTGTTATGAGCCTTCAAAGTTGAATAGTCTACTCGTTTTTTTTTAATTTCTTAATTTTTGTATACTATTCGATAAGTTATGCAATTTATAACAATTTTTCTTATGATACCATTTTCATAAACGCAATTACTTAAGGCTCCTCTCGCGAAAAAAGCGTGCAGATGAAACCACTTTTCATCGGCATTGACAGAGAAATTATATCTGAAAAAAATAATTAGTAATCTACATGATATGATACGTAACGTGGTTTTGCCATATTTTTTCTATCGGTATCACATAATAAAGAAATAAAAAACCAAATCACCTCCAAATCGTTGAATGAAACCACTTTACTCCTTCATTATTTATCAAAAGAATATGTAAAAAATATCTACTGCTTTGCAATACATAAGTTGATAATTTGGTTTTATTACTTTTTTGAAATATGTATTATATTAAGCCTTAAAAAGGTTTTTTCTCCTATTTCGCCCTATGATGGACGCGGCGAGCGTCGTAACCGCCACCGTATAAGGCGCGCTGTTATGAATGTTATTTTAATGTCATTTACGTTGATATTCGCACTGACAGACAATGGTCAAGGCCTGACATTTTGTATGGATCGTTTTGGAAAGGTAAACTATTTTATGTGAGTTTTAAATTATGATATCTTGGAGAGTTTTTAACTGACTTCAAAAAAAGGAGGTTATCAATTCGACGCATATGTATGTAATATTTCCAGAACTTATCTATAACAGCTTCTGAACAAATGTGCCAAATTTCAAAAGTGTATGAATGTAAGTATTTATGTTTTTATGTTTGTGCACGCATATCTCCGGAACTACAAGTCCGATCCAAATTATTCTTTTTTTTTATTGTACTAGGTATTGTTCAACTTAGGGAATACTGCATGTTTCATCAAAATCGGTTCAGTAGTTTTTGAGATAAGGAATTTTAGTTATTAATTACGTACAAAAATTTGAAGTCGGTCTTATCTTTTTTAGGGTTCCGTACCCAAAGGGTAAAAACGGGACCCTATTCATGAGACTTCGATGTCTGTCTGTCCGTCTGTCTGTCCGTCTGTCTGTCTCCAGGCTGTATCTCAAGAACCGCTATAGCTAGAGTTCTGAAATTTTCACAGATTATGTAGTTCCGATGCCGATATAACAACAAATACTAAAACAAAAATAAATTAATATTTAAGGGGGGCTCCCATACAATAAACGTGATTTTTTTGGCCCTTTTTTGCTCGTAATCAGTAATGATAAGAGGTAGGCACTTGAAACTTTCACGAAGGCCTTAAATGTAAATGTACGTTAATAATTAATAATAATATTTTAATAAAATAAAAAATTAAGTGGGGCTCCCATACAAAAAACACAATTTTTGGCCTATTTTTGCTCTATAACGGTACGGAACCCTTCGTGCGCGAGTCCGACTCGCACTTGGCCGATTATTTTTAAATACTATTATTAAGCTACCAGAGTCATTCATCACCGATATTTCTATTTTTGAATGGTCCTTTACTTACCAACAAGGAAAAAATATTCGTCATTCTATTACTGTAATTTCTAATTTGTATTGTGGCTCAATAAACTATAATTGTACTGAAGTCAAAAAAAAGTCGAGATCGCAGACTGCACACTTTTTTTTTTAAAAAGGCAGGTCGCTATAGCCCTGGCGTCACTGCGACCCATGAGGATCTATTGTGACTCCTTCGCACTAGAGAATCATCCCCAACCCAATACTGCTCATAAATTGAACGATATGGTTGGGGTTGGTGCCACGAATTTCCTCTGTGGATGAGTATTCGTGGCGACCAAGGTGCCTGTTCCTGCTCTGTAGTAGAGCAGGACAGTCGAGGAGAAGGTGAATAGGTGTTTCATCCTCCTCCTCACAGAATCTGCAAGTCGTTATGCTACAAATACCCATTCTGTTTAGGTGTTTGTTGAGCTTGCAGTGCCCAGTTAGGCTTCTGGTAAGGATTCTTAATTGGTTCCTACCCAGGGTGAGCACTAATTCTGATAGTTTCTTGTTGAAGCCAGGAATTAGTGCCTTGGAGTTTTCAAGGCCAGGGGTCTTAGCCCATTGCTTCCTGCATAGTCTGTGGCCCCATTCCTTGAGCACTTGCTTTGTGGTACTGGGAGTTATACCACAGACTGGTTCCCTTACACTAGGTAATAGTGGTTATAGCCGAGCTTTGTGAGGGCTCGCATTGTCACACCTTGACTGGCTGGTGATAACTGATAACACAGTCATGATGATCTACATACATGTTATAAATAAAACTTACTATAAAGCACAAATCAATAGGGGTGATAGTTTTTCCGTAAAGTGCACAAAATATTTAGGTTGTGGAATATACTAATAAATATGTAGTTAGTGAAGGTCGAATTCCGACCATTGGGCGACCTCTAGTTATCATAAAAATACAAATCAAATTATGAGAATTCAAACATAACTTTACAACATGGAATTAATATAAAAATCTTAAAATCTAGCCAATCAAACTTCAAAATAAATCATTTAAAATGCAAAACAATATAACACCTAATTAATATTAATGAATTTAAAAATCTATAACCCGAAATCATAATAAAACCTGTACTAGCGTCATCGTTGGTAGTTTAGCCACTTCAAGGACACAAACATACACACATCCAAAAAAATACCCTTTTCTCTCCGTAGTCGGTCAAAAAGGGTATACCCCATTTTTTCTTCATCCCAAAAAAATAGCGTATAAGGGTCAATACACGCCGCAACGTGACGCGTAGATGCATTTTTAGGGTTCCGTACCCAAAGAGTAAAAACCCTATTACTAAGACTTCGTTGTCTGTCCGTCTGTCTGTCTCCAGGCTGTGTGCTGTGTCTCAAGAACCGCTATAGCTAGAGTTCTGAAATTTTCACAGATTGTGTATATCTGTAGCCACTATAACAACAAATACTGAAAATAAAATAAAATAAATATTTAAAGGGGGTTCCCCTACGAATAATAAAAACTAAGGAAGAGTAACTCCGTCAAAAAACATGCTCCAAAATACTTGTCAAAAAAGTGTACCTTAGGTTCACTTTTCATACATTTGGTGACCTTGAGCGGTATAAAGGCTGACGTTACATGACAGTTCGAATGGAACCAAATTTAAAACTGTATTAGTATGGGAGTTACGTTTCCTTAGGTTTTATTATTCGTAGGGGCTCCCATACAACAAACGTGATATTTTTGCCCTTTTTTGCTGGATATAAATAATGACAACAGTCAGGCAGTTGAAATTTTCACAGGATCCTCAATTTTATGTGTACTTTAATGATAAAGAATAAAAATAAAATAAAATAAAAATTTAAGGTGGGCTCCCATACAAAAACACAACTTTTGGCCTATTTTTTCCTCTATAACGGTACGGAACCATTCGAGCGTGAGTCCGACTCGCACTTGGCCGATATTTTTTTATTTGTATGGATTTGACAGATCAATTGAAATCTGTCCATTCAGTAAAAATTTGGAAATGCTACGCGTCGCGTTGCGGAGTGATCTAACCCTAAAAAATCGGCCAAGTGCGAGTCGGGCTCGCTCACGAAGTGTTCCTTACCGTTACAGAAAGAAAACAGAAAGTATGTAAAAATTGTGTTTTTTTTGTACGGGAGCCACCCTTAAATAAATTTTTTTGTATTTAAATTTTATTATTAATAATTATATTACAAATATAATAATTATTAATAATCCTTTGCAAAATCCTTAATTATATTTATGTTTAATATACGGAACCCCCTTAAACATTAATTTTATTTTGTTTTTAGTATTTGTTGTTAAAGCGGCAACAGATATTATAATACATAATATGTGAAATTTTCAGAAGTTTAGCTATAGCGATTCTTGAGTTACAGACTGGAGACAGACAGACGGACAGACAGACGGACAGACATCGAAGTCTCAGTAATAGGGTCCCGTTTTCACCCTTTGGGTACGGAACCCTAAAAAGCAAAAGAAAAAACTGCGCGCGTCGCGAGATCCGTATAAAAGCGCGGACTTTTCTCTCCCCACATTAGTTTAGTGTTTGATAAGCCAGTGATAAGGTATTCTGTCTCTTTCTAAGGCGAAAACTTTTTTTTCTAACGCTTTATTAACTTCAAAAAGACACACGAAGAAAGTGTTACTTTTTGGTGAAAATGTAAGTTATTTTGATGTTTTGTAGAAATTAAATTAATCAATAGAAATTAACTTAGAGTTTAATGACAACTTGTCTTTAATTAAATGAAGATTTTGTCATATTAAGATCTGTCCATATTAGTATACAGGGTGTAACATAAATAAGTGATAATACTTTAGGGTGTGTACGTGTTCCTTATAGAGAGTTCATTGTGAAAGTAGCAGCGCTGAAAGACCAATTTTTTTTTCACTTTTGTATGGAAAAACTCGTGACGCGCGCATACAAAAACGAAGAAAAAATTTGTCTTTCAGCGCTGCTACTTTCACAGTGAACTCTCTACAAGGAACACGTACACATCCCAGATTATTATACTTATTTTTGTTGAGTATTATTTATTAGTTATTACGTTGTGCTAATATTATAAGTGCGAAAGTGTTGGCTTGTCTGTTACCTCTTACCGCCCAAACCGCTGAACCGATTTTGCTAAAATTTTGTATGCAGATAGTAGATACTTTAAGATATTTTATCTTAGTAGCCCTTAGTAGCTCTCAAAAAATAATTTATTTAAGAAATTGAGACCCAGGAAAGGACATAGGCTACTTTTTATCACGATAAATGTACGATTAGCATACGATAAGTTTTGGCGCAACAAAGATGCGGGAGTTATCTAGTTTAACTAATTAAACGCTAAATATAATTATGCTGTCAAACTCTTCCTCAAAGATAAGGGGCCATTAATTTTTTTTTAGAATAATAGTAATAATATTATATATAAAATTCTCGTGTCACAACGTGTCGCTACTGGGTATTTTATATATTGATAAGTGCATTTGTTGAATAAATAATAGTAAATTATTACAACCTGAGACTGACGGCGACCGTTAAGTTTGTGCGACGGGATAGCGATCGAGGTTGCCATGGTGACATACTTATTTAGTCACTTCAATAAAATAATAATATGGGTGAAATCGATTTATATGGCAAAGAAACGTTTGACGGGACAGCTAGTAATATCTAGACGCTTTACACCACATCAGTCTGGCCCCGTGGTAACCTTGACTTGTGTTACGGGTACCGGAAAACAGAAATAATATATTTAATACTTTTATATAATATGATACACATAATATATTATCCATGAGTCATGACCTTGCAAACTTTTTGTTCCGTCGGCGGGATTCGAACCCGCGACCCCGGCCCCGGCTTGAGCTACCAACGTGCTCACCAACTGAGTCACAGAGGTCGTCAAATGTCTTTGAGTGTGCATCAAAATCTGAAACTGACATTGATATGGATTCAATGTCAGAATTGAGTGTTGACTATGGAACATTTATAATGCGCGAAAATGTACAGGTGATTTTCTTTATGCAAGTCGCAAGCAAACAAACTTACAAACTATTCCGCTTTATAATATTAAGTATAGATAAGTATTAGAACACATTTCCTTACAGGTGAGCTATTATGACCTCTTATTTCCAGCCAGTTTACGCTCAAAATGTAGCGTTTTCGGGCGTAAACTGGCTGGAAATAAGAGGTCATAATAACCCACCTGAACCCACTTATAGTCGCATTCAACAATATTCCACCAGTTGACCCCATTTTATTTGGTTATAATCAGTTTCGGTTAGTTAAAACGTTGGTTCAGGATTAAGTTAAGTTTTAACTGGTTCGCTAAAGGGGATTTTAAAGGAGTTAAAACGGTAAAGAAGATATCATTTAAGAGTAACATTGTCCTACAAATAAAACAGTCCATATTTTAGGACAATCAATTCAAAGTATGAAATCCTTTCTATCTCAGTTACCTACCACTTTCGAGATTTTTCGCAGATAAAAATGTTGTTCGTCTTATATCAAAATGAAGCTACTCACAAAAAATAGCTTTCGATAGTAATAAAAAAGGGACTCAATTCTTCGATCGCGGATTCTTGGAAATCTATTGTTGTCGCGGTCACCGGTGTCCTTATGGGGCTTGATAGGTTAAAGTTTAAACTATTTAGTATTTTCATAGTAAATTTCAGCAAAATCTGTGCGTGAAGTAGCTCATATTAATATAGGCGTGCTTTTGACATAACTTTCAAATTATTTTTTCCAACTTGTCGAAATCATCGAACACAATTTGACTTTGTGCCCTATTTCAAGAAGTTCTAAGATTTTGCCAACTCTCACATGCTACGTCAAATATAAATTTCATTGTATAGTTAATGAGTTGTGAAATATCACAATTCACAAGAATTCAGAGTTGCATTTTATCTGGTTCAGTAGTGTAGGTCTACCTTGAGGCACAATAAAATTTAACATATCAGCATTTTAAATCTATTGTCAAATATATACTAATAAATAGATAATGTTTGTGTGTTTGCAATGAGCAATGAGCAACGCAAAAAATATTTGACCGATTTTAACATTTTTTAACTATTTATTTTTTTTTAAATTTCGAAAATCGGTTCACAAACGGCGGAGTAATCGTTGAACATACAAAAAAAAAAAAAAAAAAAAACCACAGCCGAACATAAATCCACAGCCGAACATATAAATAAAGTAAACTAACGACTAATATTGATTTATAATAAAATCCAGAACGAGCTTACAAAAAGTGGATTGTGATAAATCTATTTCAGATATTAAAATTCTATCCGAGCGACTGTATTACTAAGTGAGCGACTGGAAATACTTAGCAGGCAACTTCAATATTAACGATTCAATTTTTCTAAGTGTGGTTATACATTACGAACTACTAAAAAGTTCACTTTGAGCAAACTTTTGTGAGCTGCTTTATTAATGATTATTGGTTATTGATATTCTATTTGAGGTTTTATATTTTATATTTTGATACGTGTTTTAATGAAAACTACAGATTGTTAAATGCGCGCGAATTCAAATGGAGGCGGGGCGACGAATCGTTGCAGTCAGGTGAGTTGGGCTGCGGACCAATAGCATTGCGTGTTTACGATTGCCATGCGCTTGCATCACTGGCTCGCACGCAGCAATGTGCGTAATATATAAATAAGTAGTTAATTTACTACAAAATATTATTAAATATTTTTAGTGTTTAAATATTTTGTAGTAAATTTTTGTGCAGGAACCTAGGTAATTACTATTTTAAGCTGAAGAACAACTCAAACATGTTAAAATGTATTTTCGTATGAGAAACTTATTTTGGTATTACGTATGTATGAGAATTTCGATGACACCCGGCCTCTTAACAGAAGGCCTACTTAGCTAAGGTTACCGAAGCGGGGGACGGG
Source organism: Polyommatus icarus (assembly GCA_937595015.1). Classification (NCBI taxonomy): domain Eukaryota; kingdom Metazoa; phylum Arthropoda; class Insecta; order Lepidoptera; family Lycaenidae; genus Polyommatus; species Polyommatus icarus. The sequence continues at coordinate 1,225,409 of OW569342.1, read as the reverse complement.
AGAGCGCCCCCCGCCAAAACAAAAACAAACTCAATCCAGAAAGTCCAAAAGTAGGTTAAGTTAGGTTAGAACTTAGACCACAACACAGAGGGCCGATTCACACTGGATCGGCAGCGGCCGGCAGCGGCGCGAAGAGCACTTCTAGTGTGAAATAATTTTTAACTTTAATTACATACTTATAACTACTAGTATCGCTTGAAAACTTCTAAAAGGGCTCGAGGCGCCGCTGCCGACGGCTTTTAGAAGTTTTCAAGCGATACTAGTAGTTATGAGTATGTAAATGAAGTTTAAAATTAATAATTATTTCACATTAAAAGTGCTCTTCGCGCCGCTGCCGATCGCGCCTCTGCCGACCGCTGCCAGCCACTGCCAATCCGGTGTGAATCGGCCCAGAGGGAGCCGAGTGAGCGCAGCGAGCGTGCTGCGGTAGCAGCCGGCGACCGTCATAAAAGAAAAAAACACGCTATTAGGTTAAAGGCGTTAAAAAAGGCGACCAAAAGACTTAGATGTAACCTCAGAATTGCGAAAATTTCAAAGGTGAGTAGCGCCAAAACTGGAGGGTTTGTCAGTGTGGATCAGTGTGGGTTTACCCCTCCTCCCCCTCACTACCTATCAATTTTGGGGTAGGTTTTCGAACCCTTACGTTGTTCCTCTTATCTAAATTAAGCTACTCCCAAAAAATCGTGATAGTAATAAAAAATAATTGTTTTAGGGATCATTGAATAATAGTGTTTCATCAAGAATACCGGAAATAAAATAGGGTGTAAGTGCCAAAAACAAAATGTGGAGGAATTGTTGATCAAAACAGTAGCTCATCTTTGGAATAAATTTTGTTTATTTTTTTGACGGAAATACTCATACTACGATAAAATCTCTTTGTGTAGAAAAAACAAAGTATTTTACTTATTAATTACTACATCAAAATTACATTTTAATTGACAATATATTATAGAAAACCCTAAGTCCAATTCTAACTAAGTTAAATAAGGCTCTAAGTGCCATGCATTATGTTTTAAATAGAGATCTAAGTTCTAATGTTTGTTTCGGTAAATTGGCACTTTGGATATTTAAAGTTTTAGGCACACAAATACTAGTGGCGTGATATTACATAAGTAAATAACCAAAAACAACAAAGTTACCAATTTTTTTAGACAACATATTAAAATACCAAGTAAAAATAATGAAAGCAATAAAACCTTATTCATACATATACTATATAAAATAGCTTTAGGCGTTACAAAGCTATTTTATATACTATATAAAATAGCTTTGTAACGCCTTTCTCTTCACGAACCGGTAACAACAACAGGTGCTATGTCCACCATTTTCATAACATTAGCGGCACGCTGGCAGGGACTTAAACCCTTTTATATAACAATGCGCTATGCGTCCCGCTCCTCCGCCTTTATTAAAAGATGTAAAAACCAAGCAAAAAACTACGCTAGTCACTTGATGTTTATTTAAGGTTATTGGCGATGGCACATAGAACCCAATTCTGCAAAAAAATACGTTTCGAAAATTTTGGCACTTACACCCTATTTTATTTCCGGTATTCAGTAATAGTTACTTCATATTAATTTCTTTTGTTTTAATATGAGCTCATTGTACTCTGCTCATTAGTGTATTTATCAAAGTGGGTTTAGTATTCGAAACACTTCATTTAAGATAAAATGAAGCTCAGTATAAAAAATACACTTGCCAAATATTGAAAAAAATGCAGGGCGTAACGTTGACACTCAAACAGATATTAGGTCGCTCAAACATTATAAAGCTGCTCATTTTGTATTTTAAGTAACTCCAATAAATAATTTGTTAGTTGCTGTTTTGTTAATTTCTCGTCACTCACAGTCAGTCGCTCAAATAGTAATTCTATAACCCAAATTAAGTAATTTTGACACTTAAAACTGTAATTTACAGTCACTCGATTAAATACTACCCTAATAAAAATACAGCAATAATCTTCAGTATAATCAACATTCCTTTCGCCGTTTTAAATATTCTATTTTTGTTTATTATACTCATGATATCAGCTTCCAAAGTAAAACCAATTTATTAAAAATCAAGCATACATTCAGCATCTCCTTAGGATTTACAAATTACTTTTATTTGAAACACACGCCAATACATCGACAATATCATAAACAACATATTTCCCGTTTTAAATTTTTTAAGGCCAATTTTGTCGTTTGCTCGGGGGACGGCCTTAATGCGAAAGCTTAGGTACCTCTTCACGCTTTAGCGGCTGAAACGATTTTGCTGACATTTGGTATGGAAAAACTTTGAGGGAAAGGACATAGGATAATTTTTATCGTGGAAAAATGTACGGTTCCCGCGCGATAAATGAAAATCAACGCAACAGAGTTGCGGGTGGCGTCTATAGTGTTAAAAGCTAAATCAGCAATTTTGAATTCTATAGTCGCATTTTATACATCTAATATGTTAGTATTAATGGAACTTTCTTACAAATAAGCAGTGTATAATATTGTATTTTGCAAAGTGTTGAGACATAATATTATTGAGTGTTATATTATATATATATGTCGCAGCCAGCTGGTTAAAAAGCCGTTAAAACAAACAGCTAGCCCTTTGACTGAACAACGCCATTCAATCTCACGGCTAGCTTTTTAATTGAAAATTTCAGTCGCTCAAAACGTTCAACACTACAGCTGATTCAAGCCACCGCCGTTTGATTGAATTAGATCAGCGCTCACCACCGCGGCGCTAGGTGCGTTTTGTTTACAATATGGCTTGCCGCTGCTTTGTGATTGTATTAAGATATTTTTCGTAAATATAATATGTTACAAGTGTTATTCAAGTGACAGAAATTATGGGGGCACATACGAGTGAATCAAAATTTAAACAAATATTCGAATTTCAAGGAGAAATAACAGGATTATGAAATGCATGACGAAGGTATTAATTGCAATTGGAAGTTAGAATACAATTTATTCTGCTTATTATCATTGCGCTTGTGTAATAATAAAACTAAACTAATGGACAGCTTAGTTAATTTGCCATTTAACCAGTTAGCTAAGCGTCGTCTAGCTGTAGTGTTGAACGTTGCAGTCAACAAGTCGGCCAAACGACGTATAGCCCTGTGATTGAATGGCGTTGTTCAGTCAAAGGGCTAGCTGTTTGATTGATCGGCTATTTAAACCAGTTGGCTGCGACATATTCAAAAAGCAAGTGAACAAAGTTAAGATTTAATTATTTGAGTAAGTCATTTTCTTATATATACTTGACTAGATGACGCCCGCAACTCCGTTGCGCCAAAATTCGTTTATCGCGCGAGAACCGTACATTTTTCTGGGATAAAAAGTATCCTATGTCCTTTCCCGGGACTCAAAGTATATTCATACCAAATTTCAGCAAAATCGGCTCAGCGGTTTAGGTGTGAAGAGGTAACAGACAGACAGACACACTTTCGCATTTATAATATTAGTATGGATTATTATTTTCTGTAATGAAAATTATTGTCCATTCCCGAGACTTGGTATTTTCAAAGTTTGATGTAAATCGGTTAAGCGGTTTGAGAGTGAAAAGGTGACAGACAGACATAAATACAGACTTTCGGTGTTATTGTTCTTAATTTATAATTACTATAAATATTCATATTTTTGGGAATATTAATTTTTGAATTGTATGAGTTATGTGAGAAATTTAAAAATTAATTTTCAACTTTAAATCATTAAAAACCTTCAAATTATGTTTTAACTTTTAAACTAATTTAAAAAAATCTATTCTTTCCCGTTTCTAATGTTGCTATGCCAAGCTTGCGGCATGCGAAATTTCAGCCCGATAATGGTTTGAGCTGTGCGTTGATAGATCACTATGTCAGTCAGACAATCAGTTAGTCACGCTTGTGTTATAATTAGATTATAATATGTTAATTAAATAATTATTACTCTTTTACTTGAAAACATTACATTGTAAACAATAACATTATTATCTTCTTATAAATATTTGGACTTTGAAATATCATATTGTGTCTCTAGCTGTTACCTCCTCAAGCTTAGGTAAGGTGTGCGTCCACCTGATTGGAATCGGAGCGTACGGACCGGACGGATTTGTTGCATTAGTCGTGTTCGTTTCGTTTTTCAATGCACATTGCGCATGCGCAAAGTAAAAAATTAGTGTCAGTGTACCTTCTGTCTTTACGTAATTATACCCCTGTAAAACCGCCATACTGGTACAAATCACCAAGAATTTTGTGTCAGTATCTCCAGACCTAATATGACATACTACGTCACGAGATCTCTTGAGTTGGCAGTCAGCACCCTCGTTAGTTACAGAGTGTCAGTGGAACAGTCCACTGACACTCTGAAGACGCTCCATCCGCGCCGTACGCTGCGATTCCGACACGGTAGACGCGCAGCTTTAAACGGCAAAGCCGATTTAGACAAAGTTTTGTACGAAGATACTTTGAGAGACAGGGAAGGACGGTATATTTAGGAGAAAATAAATACCGTTGCCACGGGATAAACGAATTTTGGGCCAACAGAGTTGCATGTAACATCTAGTAATAGAAAAAAAATATCTGTAAAAATAAAGTCTACTTGAAAAGTTATCACTACAGTACATGCGCACCTTTTTTAACCGACTTCTTACACGAGTATTCGCGTGGCCTACCATGATAGGCCATTTAAAAACGTTAATTGTTTTTATATTTATAATTATTTTATTAAAGCAACGAATGAAATCAAAAACAAATTAAATTAACTTACTTTTAAAAACAGAAACTATGTAATAAATTAGTAAATTACTGAGAAATTATAGAATAATTTATAAAATTCTACGAAAATGTAACAAAAAATCGTTTAGATGTGATCAAACATATTGTGTATTTCTTCCGTAAAATTTAAATAAATTAAAGAATTTTATGTGTTTTAAATTATTCGAGATTCAATGCTAAGCAATGAGTTTCTAAAATATTAGAGTGGCAATGTCTTACAAACGATTCTCAGAAATGCGTAACTGCTTGATAGCCCAAAAGACAATGTCACTTCATAATGTTATTATGTCATTATGTATGGCAGATATGCCTGCAGGCATCTTCAAAGTGGTGACGCGTTACTGTCGCAGACTGCCAATCTAGTTACGTTAGTAACACACAATATCATTGATGCTAAGTGACAGATTAAAAAACCAGAAATCACAAATCTAGCACCGCTTTTTGGTGAACAAAAGCTATATCCACAGTAGGCGCTTTCGTCTTCAATTTTCGTCATCTTCTTTTTATTCAACTTTCGTTTGGCAAATTATTCAATAATTGAATGCGTCAAAACTCAAAATCCACCCGCGTTGAAAGAAAAGTGTCATATAGCGATAAGCGAGCGCTACGATTTCAACGCGCGTCACGGGCATGCCTCACGTTCGCTGTTGACTGCGCTATAATAGCTTGATGAACAAAAAAAAAGGCCCAGTGTGGACAAAGCTTATAGCTTGAATTTGCATAATGCGGACATAGCTATATTGGCTCTTATACAACATTGACATCGCCCCATGCGCCTGTGTGGTGCTATATCACGTTGGGTTCTTGATAAATCCTAAACTAAACAATAATAAAATGCTTAAAAATCGTATTTCCTATTTATAAACACAATTGTTTTTACATTGTGGTTATTGTTTCTATAAATGAACGCCCTTGAACTGGAGTCACCAGATTAGCTCTTTGTTACACACGTCTGACTCCTAGACTAGATTTTATAAATTATTATTATTATTGGCCCACTGTGTCCCACTCCTAGGCAAAGGCCTCCCCTCTTTTTCTTCCACAATTCGCGATCTTGTGCTGTTACTGGCCACTCTTTGTCGAATGCATCCAGTTCGTCGCGCCACCTTTTCTTGGGTCGGCCTCTATTACGCCGACCAGTCGGTAGCCACCAGCGTTGCCAGACGTCCCGATTTTGGCGTGACGTCCCGATTTTTTCATCAAAATTAAATGTCCCGCGCGGGACTGGCTCAGTCCCGCTTTTCGGGGAAAATCCGAACGTAGATAAGTACGTGCAGCGTGTTGAGAAAGAACGGTGCGTAATGAAGATAAGAGTGTGGGAGGTAGAGGGGTGGATTTTCTTTGTGTACTGTAGCTATCTATTGTCACGTAAACGTTATTTTAACGCAAAAAAAAAAATCAAAAACTTTTGATTTTATAATTTTTTTTACTTTGTCCCGCTTTTGACTGAAGAATCCCGCTATTTCACTCAAAAAGTTCCAAAGTCCCGACTTGGCACGAAAAAATCTGGCAACGCTGGTAGCCACTCCCAAACTAGACGTGCCCACCTGTCCGGGTGCATACGGGAGACGTGCCCTGCCAAGGCCAGGCCCAGGACAGAGCACGGCGTTCCATTTAAGGCTATAATATTATGACGTTGTCACGTTCAACTATCGTCAGTAAACCGACTTTACAGACAACCGAGTTCGAGTCGAGTTCGAGTCGAGTTCGAGTCGAGTTCGAGTCGAGTTCGAGTCGAGTTCGAGTCGAGTTCGAGTCGAGTTCGAGTCGAACTGTATGTAATTATTATTTTTAACAAAAAATTAAAACCGACTTCCAAGGTAAAAACAATAATAGCATCCTTATAATATGAACTAAAAAGTATTAAATAATAATTATTCCTATCCAATAGTGCCTTTTTCCGAATTCGGCTAAAACTCAACTATTTCTGTACTCAATCTTCATCATTTTGAAGTCGGTACCAGATGTATCTTCAGTTCTCTGACAGAATATTTGAAACTTTTGGAACTGGCACCGGAAGTCGGTATTAATATCTTGTTAAAAAATATTAATTCAAATAAGATAGGTCTCCTCCATCTACACACTCCATAGTCGGAACAAGCACATAAAATATAATAATTAATAAGTCTTACTTCGTCTCTTGTTACAGACATAGTAGCGCCATCTATTGTCAAGTAGCGGAGATGTTCAGTATAGTTTCTTTATTTGCCGCCACGGCGCTGCTGCAGTGTATAGCGAGCGGGCACATCATAAAGGACACGAAAAGGGATTTAGACAACCAACTAAGTCCACACGGTGAGTTAACTTATAAATAATTTAATTATTATTGTAATGTTTGTTACGCTTTACGAGGGAAAAATTTGGACTGAAATTGATGAAATTTGGCGACAATTTTATAGAGTAGACGATAGGGAAGGTGCTCTGTTTGTGACGTAAAAATGCATGGCCCTTGCGTGATATTTAAAAGAAAGCAAAAAATTAAAATACGTAATAATTTAATTAATTATAGTGTCATATTTTTGGTGGTTTAAAATGGGCAAATTTTTGTACAAAAAAATAAAATCTCAAGCACTCGGGGACTGTCGCGGTAAAGCTAAAGCATATAGTCTACACGCATACTTCAAGTCGCACGGACACAAACACCGTGCTGAAGTCTGCCGAACTGAACAGACGAGTGTGAGGTTTATTTTCGTTACGGAGTTTCTTGATTCGGTCGCCGCACTCGAAGCCCGCGATAAAAGCTATCTAGTAGCATAAAACTATGATCACCACGCTGTTTTGACACTTGACATTTGTTTTGACTGCTTATACCGTTTTAAATGTGTTTTGATCCAAATACAATGCTAATATACTGTAAATGCTATAAATTTAAATGTCACGTCTCCACTGCGCAATACTATGTCTAGTTTTTTCGTTACACTTACATAAAAAAAACGCGGAAAATATAGTATTTTCAAAGTTTTTCAGTGTATTATTCGCATCCATATTTTTCCATGGTGATTCTAAAGTAACAGGAAGTCATGAAATTCAAAAAGATAAATAATCTAAGCACACGTGCCTCGTAAAGTCACACATAAACAGCAAAATATCATACAAAAAATATTCTATTGTAATTTATTCTGTACTAGATGAAACCCGTGTAACGTGCCGGAACCGTACATTTTCGGGATAAAAATATCCTATGCCCTTTCCAGTGATCAGTTTGGTAGGACAACGCTTGTCCTACCAAACTTGAAAACACCCTTTTTGTCCTACCGCAATCGAATTAACAATTTATTATTAGACCATGATGGTGTACTTATTGATGATGATGATGATGATGATAATGAGGATGGTGACGGGTGACAAATGGCTCTGATATTTTCAGCGATCAGCTTATACTTGCAAATGGCCGTCTGGAATAAGTCAATCAGATTCAGACCAGATGGTCAAATTTATTCTGAATACATTAGCCAACTGAAAAACGTGTAGTGATTTTGTAGAGTTATTTTTATATTTTAGTACTGATTCAATTTTAATGAGTGTTAATGGTTTTTGAATTAAACACATAAACATAATATTGTATGAGAATACTCTCACTTATAATTAGTGGCGTTCTTTGTGAAGTCAAACGACTGTACGGCTTAACAACTCTATACAATGCATTGTCATTTAACAGCCGCTTTTACACGTGTTTCTATGAGCATAATTCCAGGACAATTCTAAAAGTATGAGTTTCTAGAGAATGTCGAAAAAAAAACATCGAGTTACGAGTTACACCAGTGCCCTCTATTCCTCTTTACAGTGGCGCCCCCTCCTCGTCGCAGCAAGCTGCACAAGTTTGTCCGTGTCCCCGAGCCAATAACGCTGTCCCGCTCCCCCCTGGGAGTCGTGGCGACGTGTCACGCCGCTGGCAACCCCGCACCGACTGTCATGTGGATGAAGAACGGGATACCTATTGCCGATGTAAGTTTGGAATCGGTTGTTGGAAAACATAATGACGGATTGATTTTTAACTGTGGCTGTAACATGTAGCTAAAAGCACATCACGGTTGTTATATTGATTTCTAATCTAAGTGGGACGAGGAGCTAGGCTAGGTGTCACAGACTGATCTACCAATAGACTGATCTTCCAGTACGAGATTTTAGAGCGTGGCTCATGACTCGAAGGTCGTGGGTTCGATTCCCGCGTTGGAAACATGTTATTCCAAGTTTGTTTAAGACAATTCAGGCTGATCACCTGATTGTCTGACAAGATGATCCATACGTCGGATGGGCATGTAAAAAATCATGCGCCTGATCTCTCGCCAGTCGTGTCGGTCTTCCGTCCCACTGGGTTATGAGAGTAAAAACAATAGAGATTGCTCTAATGTACTGCGCACAGACTTGGGCACTATAATTGGGCAATGAAACCAGCCACCGTCACTGCAACCGGTGTATTATTATTCCAGTATGAAGAAGAGACCAACGAGATCCGTTCTATCTCCCCGGACAGCGTCGCCATGGTGACGAGCCGGCTGGTGGTGGCTGCGGCGAGCGGGGACGTGCTGACCTGTGTCGCGGTCGCCGGCCTCAAGGACACCAGCCGCAGCGAGATGTACGACGAGAACGGTGAGTCTGTCTGTGTGTGTGTCAGTCGCCATGCTGCCGAGGACGCCAGATGTACTATCAAAGGAGTTGATTCCTAAGCAGATGGGGGACCTACGTAGTTTGGTCGCGTTATGTCAAACCCAGCCGACTGATAACAATTAACATTGAATTGACTTAAGCCGACCAAATGACTTTGGTCTGTCAACTGCCTAGAAATCAATTTCCTCGAAAGTACCATCGAGGAAATTGATTCCTAGGCAACCAACGCCATTTGGTCGGATCATGTCAATTCAATATTAATAATTATTGTGATTGGTCAGATGGGTTTGACATAACGCGACCAAATTACGTAGGTCCGCCATCTGCCTAGGAATCAACTTTTTTGATAGTATGATGAGGATGGTGAAAGATTTTGTATGTGAAGTAGGGTAGGACGTTCATTAAACGAGGAATATTATGGTAGGACATTCATATTATGTAGGACTTATATTATGTAAATTAGGGTGGGAAATACTGTCTGTCTGTATGTCCGTATGAAGTGTAGTGAGATGTATGTAGACAGAGTTGCGGCCAAAGTCCATCGAATTTTTAACTCGTCTTTATGCGCCTGGCAAATTAAAGTAGTTACGTGGTTGGTTTATTGCTATTTATTTACTTCAACTTATACCTTTGTTCAAGATTGAAGTGCCCCTCTTCAGATTAGGCCATAATGAATAAATTGAAGCCATTTTGAAGGAATATTTTCTTTTTCGAGACTCAACATTGTCCATACCCTCAAAAAATTCAGCAGCAACTTTCCTACTTTTTAACATTAACCTTGACATACAATTTCCAGGTGACTACGACACCCTCCCGGCGCCCATCATCACGGAATCCTACAGCGATGTATTCCAGCAGATGGGTACGTCGTTGACGCTGCCGTGTCGCGTCGCCAGCGCCGGCCGGTATGAGGTTGACTGGTGGGTGAACGACGAGCGGGTGTATGGAAATCCTAGGTTACGGGTAAGTGGAGAGATAGTACATAATTAAATATATATGGGCGCTTTCACAAAAATAGGGCAACTTTTGAAGGTATTTTGTCTGTTTTTGTAATTCCCTGTTAGTGTACATGATAGGTGATCAATTAATTGTGTCTTATCTAAAAGAGCCAGTTACTTTATGCATGATTTTAGGAAATTTTTAGAGTTTTTCTGATTCACGCATCTAGGGACTGACAACTTTAAAGCCTTCATGCGCGAGTCTGACTCGCACATAGCCGATTTTACATTATTTTAGGACTACTTGGTCGAAACTTCTTATAGGATGTATAAATAGTGGAACTGTATCACCAAAGTATATATTTTTCAACATTTGGGTCTGAAAAAAGCTGTTTGTTTGACTGCTCTTGATGAGTTTCAGCTTTTGATATAATATTTTCAATAATTGTTTTTCTTAAGTCTATTATATTTTTTCAGTTGAGAAGGCTTAAACAATATATATATTTCGTTAAAGTACTGATGTTTTCATACTAAACGTCAGTCCGAGCGCCTTTAGAAGCTAGGGCCTGATGGTCTAGGGACTGATATTTTTAAATAAAATTGAACATAAAATTCTGTTGCAAATAACATTATAAAGTCTAATATGATATTACGAACAATGCCGACGTATCATTTATAAATATTGATTAATTCATAGGAATTTAATATCAATAAACAACAAAGTTACTTATCTAGGGATTGAACAAGTGACTGGAATTACCACGTGGTGGCCCACAAACTTTCATTTTTGCACTGATTTATAAAATGACCGCCGCAGATCGAGTGTTGTCAGAGAATAACTTCATGTAATACTCTGAAATTCCCCAACAATATTCAACGCAGATTCTAATGATGTCGCGAAATTTTAAAATTTGTAAGTGGCTTGGGCCTGGCGAAAAAAGTTAAGGACACTAAACTCATTCGAGAAAAAATAATTAATGTTTATTTTAACTTTAAAATACTCACATAATTAGCTGCGAGTACTTAAACATTTTAAAAAATATTAATAAAAATAAGTCTAAACATAGTACTTTTTAAAATATGGATTCCTAAACACACGGAGAACGGACACGCCTAGGGCCTGACATTTGGGACATATAAAACAGATTTTAAATATATAATATTATGTTAATTTTAACATAATTTGGGGGATAAATTAAACACATTGTAAACTATCATTTAGCAATTGTGGTAGTAAATAATTAGTATTGATTTTAACTAAAATGTGCTGCGGAAACGAAGTTTCCATATTTTTGTGAAACCACCCATATAAATATTATTCTAAAAAGTAATAAATACAACTAAGGTTATTTGCACAAAGACGTCCTATCTTCCATATCACGAATAAGCGAGACGTAAATATTTGTCATTTGGTGGGTTAGATAGTAGATAGAAGCAGTCAATTTTAATTATACTGTTTGTTTCTTTAAACACTGTTTAGTATTGTATATTTTTATTTAAGTACTAATAATAAATTTATGTTTATAAGTTTTTCTGCGTTATTGCTAATTTTCACAGAGCGCTACAGTAAAAATAATAATAATTTCACAAAATACGAAAAATGACAGAGACAACTTGTTATTTAATTCAAAATTATTCATAAGTCAGACTGGCACAAATAATTTCAAATTATTTGGTTCTCAACAACAACGTTGCGGAAAAAGAAACTAACGCTGTCATTCTAAAAAAAAACGCCATTTTTGATACAATTTTGACAGTTCTTTACATGCAGCGCCCCCACCCACGTTCATTTACAGCCTTGTCGATATGTATGTTGGTATCGGTGAATTGGAAGGCTTCAATTGCATGGAACATTGCTGCAGGTGCTGCCATCTGGTGACCTCCGCATCAGCAACTTGGTGTTCGCTGACCTGGGCAACTACACGTGCACCGTCCGCGACGGCTTCGGCCAGACCAGCGAGAGCACCTTCCTCTATCCCGTGAAGCCCAGCAATTGAAGGTATTGTCCTACCAAAATTGAATTTTTGTCCTACCAACATCGAATTTTTGTCCTACCAAACTGAGAGTTAATCTAATATTTTAATGCGAAACCGCTTAACCGATTTTGTTGTTTGGCATGGAGATACTTTGAGTCCCGGGAAAGGACTTAGGATACTTTTTGTCCCGGAAACATGTACGGTTCCGGCGCGATAAACGAGTTTTGGGCGTCATCTAGTGTAGATCTATAAGATCCAAAGAGCAAGCAAGACTGGATATTTCGTAACTGAACACCAAATTTTTTGTGGGCTAACCCAAATACTTAACAGCGACTTTAAATCCCGTAAAGCTGAGTTATATAGAAGGTATTTGTCCCACCAAAAATAAAGTCAATATAATTTGTCCTACTAAATTATTAGTGAGACTATACATTTATCACGTTAATCCTATTCCATTGACATCAGATAGGTTTAAAGGTATTTGGCCATTTCAAGGTCATTTTGTCCCACTATAGAGATTTATCTCACCAAAATAAAAATAAAATAACATCTAACCCACCAAACTATAATCTTTTTTTATTCCACTCAACTGAGAACAATATTATTAATACTTATCCTACTAACTCCCAAATAAAGACGTACTCATAGATGTGTTATATTTTTATGATTTTAAATTGCAACGACAGAAATTTGAATATTATCTAACATTTTAATTTCTTTTCAGACACCAGCAAACGAAAAACGACAGAAAGCCCAAGCCCGCCGAAATGTTCCTACTCTTAGCTTAAGCGATTACTTAATTAATCTTAATTAAATTATTGTTAGGTGTTAGTAAGTATACGAAATGTGATTTATATTTATACAAAGTTTATTACTGGTTTACCTATATAACATATTGTGGTGCAGTTTTTAACAATGAAACTAGATACCTATGTATTTCGATAATAAAAGTAAGTATTTTTATCTTTTCTCGATAATATTTACTATTTATATTAAACTTATATAAGTATATAATTAATTTTACATAATTGTATAACTTCTGTATAACTTAAAATCATGTTTTAAAAAGTACAAAACTGTCAAAGAGTACAAATTACCTCAAACTTTGTTACTGATCTGAGTATTAAATAGCCATAATCATTAATTTATCTCTTAAAAAAAATGTGACCTCATAAATTATAATAATTATTTAATAATTTATTAACAAAAAAAATATCAAAACAAAATATTCAAAGCTTAAAACTTAGGGTACTAAACAGAGCCATCTATTTTTCATAATTTGTAACTTAAGTTTTTTTAACGAATAATAGATGGCGTTACATTATAGGCTAAGTTTTATGAATATTATAAAATTTAAATAACTATTGCTGTTATAATATGTTATTCAATATAATAAATGTTTAATATTACTGAATTTTGTGTTTTTTAAAATAACCTATTCTTATGTTCAAACGCGTCATGAAGAAGTGATATTGTTACTCCACGTAGCACACGTCTAGTCCTACAAAGCAAAATTATAAATGGCAAAGTGTGTCTGTCTGTCTGTATGTTACGCTGAAACGATTCTGTTAAAAGGTATGGAGATACTGTGAGATGCTGGTAATTGTAAAAAAAGGAAACTTTTTATCCCGAAAACAGGTATCCCGCGTGATAAAATAATTTTAGTACAACATAGTTGAGGGCGTCATGATCTATAGCTCCAATCTTAATTTACATGCGTCTGTCTAAACGCGCGGTAAGGCGGCTACACCGCGAGTTAGGTCGAAGCCAAACGAGCGTAATTTGTGAGTTGTGAGTCGCAGAATTTCTTTTCAGCAGAATTCTGCTACATTCAGTTTCATACAAAAGTCCTGTTTGATTCACACGAGCGTAATTTTGTGAGTCATGATTTGTATGAAACGATATTTACGCGGCAGAAATTCTGCGACTCACAACTCACAAATTACGCTCGTTTGGCTTCACCCTAAGCAATTATCATGTAAATGACGCGCCGCTATTTAAATAAATCGTTACATGCAATTATTTGTGATTTCGCGACGAAGCTGCCAAACCGCGCGTTTGGCCCGCCGCATAAAAATCTAGCCTAAGGGCTCTTCCACACGACGTAATTTTTGCGCGCTGACGACGCGCGTTTGTAATGCTCTCGTCTTCTGGGCGTTTTCATCGCGTTTATTCAGATATAAAGTTCAAAACGTGCCGACCTCCTTGCGTTTGCTGAGCGTTCAACGGGCGTGAAAAGATGTCGAGTGGAAGGGCCCTAATAGTTACTAGGAGAAGTGGTATAAACCCACACTCAGACGCGTTAAGGGGCCGGGTACCCTTGGAATTTCTCATACATACGTAATACCAAAATCATTTTCTCATACGTAAATATTTAACACGTTTGAGTTGTTTTTCAGTTTAAAATAGTAATTACCTAGGTTCCTGCACAAAAATTTACTTCAAAATATTTAAACAATATTTTTTTTTTTGTTTAAAATTTTTTTCTAGTAAATTTACTACTAAATATTTAAACACTAAAAATAGAGTAAAACAGTATAAAATATATAAATAAATAGTAAATTTACTACAAAATATTTAAACTAAAAAATATTTTTTAGTATTTAAATATTTTGTAGTAAATTTACTAAAAAAAGCAACACAGATCTAGATGAACGGTACCAGGTGAAGAAAGGCGCCGACGCCAAGGCCCGCCATCTGTCGACCAGAGGAGTGGAGTCGCCGAAAGATGTTGCTACTAAAAAATTTTATTACATCCATACTAATATTAATTACTAGCTGTCCCCGGTGAACTTCGTATCACTTAAAACCTTCCCTGGACTTGTACGAATATTTTAAGACTACAATCAGCCCAAGCCGTTCAGCCGTTTACGAGTTTTAGCGCGACTAACACATTTGAGAATCCATTTTTATATATAAGAAGACTAGCTGTCCCGGTGAACTTCGTGTCACTTTAAAACCTTCCTTGGACTTCTTCGAATATTTTAAGACTAAATCAGCCCAATCCGTTCAGCCGTTTACGAGTTTTAGCGCGACTAACACATTTGAGAATCCATTTTTATATATAAGAAGACTAGCTGTCCCGGTGAACTTCGTGTCACTTTAAAACCTTCCTTGGACTTCTTCGAATATTTTAAGACTTTAATCAGCCCAATCCGTTCAGTAGTTTTCGAGTTTTAGCGCGACTAACACATTTGAAAATCCATTTTTATATATATAGATATAAGTGTGTCTGTTACCTCTTTACGCCAAACCACTGAACCAATTTTACTAAAAGGCATGAAGATACTTTAAGTCCCGAGAAGGGACATAGGACACTTTTCATCCCGGAAAAATGTACGATTCCCGTGTAATCAACGGAGTTGCGGGCTCATTTAGTACTATTATAAGTTTAATTCAAAAACCTATGTGACTTGTGACACTTAAGGTGCCACCTCATCTTAATATATATATTTCTTGTGTGCGTGTGTATGTGACTGAACTCCTCCTAAACGACTGGACCAATTTTGATGAAATTTTTTGTGTGTGTTCAAGGGGATCTGGGAATGGTTTAGATTCACAATTTTGTCCGCTGGACAATGTTTTTTTAATTAATTTTTAATTTATTAGTAGTTGTTGATTTTGGAATGTTTTACATTGGATCCGACAGTCGGCTGCCATCGCAGTGTCAAATTTTAAATAATATTCGAATTCGGATTTTAATTTTAGTCTGTCCGACAGTTAGCCCTTCGACCAAATTTAAAAAAAAATACTTTATATACTTAATATGGCAAAGAAACGTTTGCCGGGACAGCTAGTTTCTTATAAAATCGGACCAGCAGCTTAGCCGCTATGAGACTACAAACATTTAATGAGTACTGAATTTATCTTCTAGTAGTAGCAATTTATTGATATTATTTCTATCTTAAATTGATTATTTAATTGTTTTAGTTGAGTAAGTACTAATTATGCCTGAATCAATGATATTCAACTAAATACAGATCTGTTACGTTCATACTATTTTCCGGCTTAAATTGCTTCCGAACAATTTTCAAATTCAATCATCAAATTTGACAGATAAGTGAAACAAAAGATACGAAATGACATTTACATAAAAGAGACAGACTATACAAAAGACGGGTCAATTGGCCCGTATTTAATGGCTTCACAACGCGCGCGGTAGTAACATATCTGCTTTGAGTTTTTTTATATAATATCATTGGCTTGAATAATATAACTAACCTTGGCTAATGTTGTGTCACCTATGAAAGTGCATGTATCGGGATTGTACTATCTACTTGCGTTGTTATTTAACTGTAATGTTTAATACATGTACTGCAGCAAGTGTCCTTTTAGAATAAATAAATAAACGTACAATTAATGCCAAGATCATAACCCCTCCTTTTATGCCGTAGGCGAGTAAAAAAGACTGCAAAATATTTTACATTATTTGCTTTACAAAAGAAACTTTACATAACAAAAAATTAAAACCGACTTCCAAGGTAAAAACAATATTAATATGAACTAAAAAGTATTAAATAATTTTTGCTATCTAATAGTGCCTTTTTCCGAATTCGGCTAAACCTTGACCATTTCTGTACTCAATCTTCATTATTTTGAAGTCGGTACCAGATAGCTGAATCTTCAGTCCTCTGACAGAATATTTGAAACTTTTGGAACTGGCACCGACTTCAAAATTATGAAGATTGAGTACAGAAATGGTCAAGGTTTAGCCGAATTCGGAAAAAGGCACTATTAGATAGCAAAAATTATTTAATACTTTTTAGTTCATATTAATATTGTTTTTACCTTGGAAGTCGGTTTTAATTTTTTGTTAAAAATAATAATAATTTCACTCTTTTTAGTTACACTAGTAGGTAAACCTTCGCGTATATTTTACGTATCTTATTACACAGTTCACACTCACAAAATAATATATTATCAGTGAAGTGAACATATTGTGCTAAGTAATTTAACAATTTTAATACTTCAAACCCCAAGCGGTCACCGGCGATTGCGATAACAATAGAAAGGCTATTGTGTCTCGTTTTTCCACGATCCAAGGATCTATCAGATAAAAAATTGTATAAACTTGCATAGGATGTAGCGTAGCTACTCATCTAATATATAAAATTCTCGTGTCACAGTTTTCGTTGCCATACTCCTCGGAAACGGCTTGACCGATTCTCATGAAATTATGTGAGCATATTGTGAGGATATTGGTCTGAGAATCGGCCAACATCTATTTTTCATACCAAAAATTATTTATATGGCAAAACAACGTTTGCCGGGACAGCTAGTAATATAATATAATATTATCATAATTATTGACAGCTGTTCTTGTAATCAAGAATTCAATTTCAAATCCATTCAAATCGATACTTAGTGCGCCATCTATCGATTAATAAGTATAACTAATTAAAAAGACACATATTGACTTTGTTTTGTTTAAATGCTCTTTTTAAAATAACTTTATTTTAATTCTATATTTTGTCTATTAAAATTTTATAAAGTAGTTAGTATAGTATTCGATCTGTATATAAAGTAGTAAAGTATATTCGATCTGGCGTCTTCCGTCACGCGCCACGCGCGGCGCCGCGATACCGTCGCCTCCGCGGCGCTGACCGGTGTATATTTAAACAAAGTGTTGTTATACAGTATAAAATTATTATTATTATTAGTATATCCACACCTATGCCTTGTACTATTATCTATTCTGTGCCATGAGAGATTGGTGACCTTAACACGACGTGGTAATGATGAAGACGATGATGATGATGATGATGACGATGATGATTATGATGATGAATATGAGTTGCATAGTAGCATATGCTTTCTGTTCTTAAAACAACGCCGAAACTCCCAAACGTGTATCTATAAGGAGTCAGGAGTTCTCTCAGCATCTTCGAAACCATGGTATACCTTGACCCAATATTTGACTTTTTGGTAGCATATTCTTAGTACACTTCACATAAAACCAAAATCACCATAAGTTTCCATATAAATTTCGAGGAGTTCCCTCGATTACTCCTGGATCCCATCATCAGGTCACCACTTTGTGAACATGGTACCAAATTGGAGTAAAACCAAATACAACAAAGCAAAAATTTTGAAAATCGGTTCACAAACGGCGGAGTAATCGTTGAACATACAAAAATAAAAAAAAATAAAATAAAAAAAAAAAAAAAAAAAAAATATCCACAGCCGAACATATAACCTCCTCGTTTTTTGGAAGTCGGTTAAAAAATATAACATGTGTTCGTCTCCACCGCACATTATTCGTAAAGCACGCTGGCATTTACTGTGGCTTCGCTCTGTGTTCCAGTATCGCATTATATCACCTTTATATATCACTCAGTACCTAGAAGACTAGACGTTCTGCGCGGCTTCGCCCGCCTAAATTAGATATTTCACAGAAAAAATTGTCCACAATAAAAATCGATCCTTCACGTGGTCAAGAACCGCTAAAGAAACTTCTGAAACTTTATAAGACGCCAGAAGGAGAAGAGGAAGTAAAGTAAAAAAGTATCCCTTTACCTTGCGGACTCTTTCAAGGCTGCCACTTTCACAGCGATCTCTACAGGGACTCAAGGGAGTAACGAAACTAAGAGAAAATTTTTTTTTGGTGTGTATGTGTCCCGTATGAGTTCGCTGTGAAAGTGGCACCTCTGAAAGAGCATCTTTTTTTCACCTTTGTATGGGAAAACTCGTGACTGGGGCTCAAAAAATACAAATCACATAAAAATGTTTGCTCTTTCAGTGCTGCTACTTTTACAGTAAACTGTATGTTATAACTTATAAGAAACACAATACACAACCTAAATTATTACCACTCAGTTTTGTTACAACCTGTATAAACAACACATACACCCCCTAAAGTATTATAACATTTACTTTATTACTTTACTCGCAAGTCGCATGTAACTTGTCTAAGTACCCACTACACTAATGAATGCTACTTTGTATGAACTTTGCTCATTGGCCTTAAGCCCAATATGGCGGTAATTATAACATTATTCATCACATTCATCAGATACCTATCATCTAACTAATGATGTTATTTGATGATCATTTTGTTCATCATTATTATTTGTGAGAGAAAATTTATTATAGATTTATTATATCTGTCTGTCTGTCCGTCCGTACGTCACAGCCACTTTTCTCCGAAACTACTTATACCTAGTTTCGGAGAAAAGTTGTCATTGGGCAACCCTGTAGGCCTGTACACCCAGTTACACCCTGTATTCTTACTTAGGTACTTCCACTTTTACGCCAAACAGGCGGCCTTTTTTTATTAAATAAGGGGGCAAACGAGCAAACGGGTTACATGATGGTAAGCAACTACCGTCGCCCATGGACACTCGCAACATTAGAAGAGCTGCAGGTGCGTTGCCGGCCTTTTAAGAATACGCTATTTTCTTGAAGGTTTGCAGGTCGTAAGGTCCGGAAATACTGCTGGTGATAGTTCGTTCCAGAGTTTTACAGTGCGCGGCAGAAAGTTACGCGAGAAACGCACCGTGGAAGCCACTCATCAAGGTGATGAGGATGGTATGTTTTTCGCGTGGGACGATGGCGAAAAGTTGCAGGTGGTATGATTCCGAACAATTCCTCAGAGCACTCCCCGTAATACAACCGATAGAGGATGCAGAGTGAAGTTTCATCTCGGCGTAATTCCAAGGGGTCCAAGCTGTTTGAAACACTATGGCAGTCAACAATTCGAGCGGCCCTTCGTTGGATACGATCTACTCTCCGTCTTAAGAATTTTGGATCAGTCCATTTCTCCTGACGAAAGTAATTTAACACTTATTATTGACCTCAAAAAATGCACAATGCTCCCAAAAAAGTTTAGACTCCAAAAATCATCTTGTGGATGGAACACCTCACAAATTCTGTAAGTATAGGGAACGTACAAGAACTATAGGTGGTAGGACATGTAAAGTAAATAATAAATATTATAGTTCGAGTATTAGATTGTTACACCAGCCTAGCTAGCATACCGTCGAAGACAAACGAAAGAAACTAAATTTTGACAGTTATACCGGAAAAACACTGGAGAAAAAGTTTCTTTCGTATCTCGATTTCTTCCGCTTTTGAAAATCTATATGTCAAGCATGACGACCATTTTTATCCGCTTTTGACATTTAGTTTCTTGATTCTTTTTGTTTTTTAATATGGCACTTTGGCTATAAAACCATGGCTAGTGTCGAGTAAATGGCGGCAAATTCAAAATATCGATGTATAGCAACCCTGTCTATAGCCGGAATTATAGTTTTGGTCTACAAACTAAGAATAATAAACTTCTTTAGGTTTTATTATTCGTATTTCGTAGATCAAAACTATAATTTCGACTATAGATTGGGTTGTTACAAGTCGCATTTTTGAATTTGCCGCCATTTACACGACATTGGCCATAGTTTTATAGCCGAAGTGCCATATTAAAAAAAAGAGTCAAGAAACTAACTGTCAAAAAATATAATAATTGCCGTTGCATAGCCGTTGCTATGGAAAAAGTTTCTTGTCTTTGTCCACTGAAACTCAAGTCGATGGGTGGCGCCATGCTCGGGAAAAAGATATGTAGACATGGGAAAGAAACTGCCATTACTTTCTTCCGAAGAATCGACTGGGGAAGGCCGTGCTAGCTATGCTGAAGTCGTCAACACGTTTTCTTTATTCGCAGATCAAAAATGTACCCGAGAATTGATTTATGCGTTCAATAATACATATAATGAAATTCACATTTTTTGTAATGTAATATCAATTTCATTCATTTTAATCGGCGATGCGACAAAAAACGTGTTGGCTAAGCCCCCAGTTCGTTGCGTACATTCCCTGAGAATGCTATTTTTTAACCGACTTCCAATAAGGAGGTTCTATGTTAATTCTATACTCGTATGTGTATATTTCAAGTATTTCAATTATTTCATACCAAAAAGGAGGTTGTAACTTGTATGTATTTCGAGTATGTTATTTTTGACTAAACATCTTTACATACGTAGAATTTGTTTTACTAAGCCTTATTATATAGGCTAAGGATGGTGTTAATTTGCATACCTGTTGCTTACAAATTAGTTTATCTTTGGAACCGTGCATTTTTCGCTACAAAAACTATGCATACCTATTCGGTGCTGCCGTTTAAGCCAAAACAGACATACTATAGAACAGGCGGTCAGACAGACACACTTTCGTATTTATTAGTATGTTGCTTGCAACTTCGTTCTCTTTGGAATCGTATATAATTTTATCAAAATAGCTTTAGCGGTTTAAGGCCGTCCCCCGAGCAAACGACTGTACATATTTTGCCGCGATGCCGAGATCGCACCAAAACCCTATATTTTTAACCGACTTCCAAAAAACGAGGAGGTTATATGTTCGGCTGTGGATATATTTTTTTTATTTTTCTTTATTTTTTTTTTGTATGTTCAACGATTACTCCGCCGTTTGTGAACCGATTTTCGAAATTTTTGTTTTGTTGTATTAGGTTTGACTCCAATTTGGTCCCATTTTCACAAAAGTGGTGACTTGATGATGGGATCCATGAGTAATCGAGGGAACTCCTCAAAATTTATATGGAAACATATGGTGATTTTGGTTTTATGTGAAGTGTAGTAAGAATACGCTACCAAAAAGTCAAATATTGGGTCAAGGTATACCATGGTTTCGATGATGCTGAGAGAACTCCTGATTCCTTATAGATACACGTTTGGGAGTTTCGGCGTTGTTTTAAGAACAGAAAGCATAAACTACTATGCAATTCATATTCATCATCACAATCATCATCATCATCGTCATCATCATCATTACCACGTCGTGTTAAGGCCACCAATGTCTCATGGCACAGAATAGATAATAGTACAAGGCATAGGTATGGATATACTAATAATAATAATTATGTACTGTATAACAACACCTCTTTGTTTTTAATACACGGCGGTCGGCGGTCGCCGCCCCGCGCCGCCGCGCGGCGCATGGCGGCAGAAGACAGAATATCGAATACTTTACTAACTACTTTATATACAGATCGAATACTTTACTACTTTATAAAATTTTAATAGACAAATAGAATTAAAATAAAGTTATTTTAAAAAGAGCATTTAAACAAAACAAAGTCATTAAGTGTTTTTTTAATTAGTTATACTTATTAATCGATAGATGGTGCACTAAGTACGTAACGATTTGAATTCTTGATTACAAGAACAGCTGTCAATAATTATGATAATATTAAATATTATGCTACGCTACATCCTATGCAAGTTTGTACAATTTTTTATCTGATAGATCCTTCGATCGTGGAAAAACGAGACACTACGACACACGAGACAATAGCCTTTCTATTGTTATCGCAATCGCCGGTGACCGCTTCGGGCTTGAAGTATTAAAATTGTTAAATTACTTAGCACAATATGTTCACTTCACTGATAATATTATATTATTTTGTGAGTGTGAGTTGTGACTCTTAACAAATTGTAATAAGATACGTAAAATATACGCGAAGATTTACCTACTAGTGTAACTAAAAAGAGTGAAATTATTATTTTTTTAACAAAAAATTAAAACCGACTTCCAAGGTAAAAACAATAATAACATTAATATGAACTAAAAAGTATTAAATAATTTTTACTATCTAATAGTGCCTTTTTCCGAATTCGGCTAAACCTCAACTATTTCTGTACTCAATCTTTATAATTTTGAAGTATATAATTATATAATTTTATATATAATTTTATCAAAATAGCTTTAGCGGTTTAAGGCCGTCCCCCGAGCAAACGACTGTACATATTTTGCCGCGATGCCGAGATCGCACCAAAACCCTATATTTTTTACTTAATCTTAGTTCAAAATTGTCCTAAAAAAACGGGGAATATGTATAATAACAATTTTTAATAAATTTAATAAAAGATACTTATCATGAGTATAATAATACAAAAATAGAAAATTTAAAACGGAAAAAGGAATGTCGATATACTGAAGATTATTGCTATATTTTTATTATAACTTTGTAGCATTCAAATTATGAGTTTATAAGGCGTTGAATACGGTAAATTACGGAATCTCCGTAGGGAAGGCCCTTAAGCGTAACGACCTAACAGACAGACACACAACATTAGTATTTATTATTCATTGACATTTGGAAATTCGTCCAATTAGTCCGCGATTTAGTGTAAGGAGGTTACAGACAGACGAGTTTATGTAAGTATATTATTAATTAAGCGTGGGTTGCAACAACTTATTTAAACTATAACTGTAACTTTAACTGTAACTTTAACTACAGTTTACTACAGTGCAAAATGTCAAAACTTTGGATATGGTTAAATATAGCGTCCGACGCCTTATTTAACCATAAATTCATGCTAATTATTTCTGAATTTTTTCATGAAAATTTACTATGTTTCACAGTGTTACATTTTTCCTGTCAATTTTTACGGATAATTAAATTTTTTATACTCTCAATCCCAATACCTGTAGCTTTAAAAATAAACGCAACAGACATATTCTGTTAATTTCTGTGGTCAAAGTTAACACTAAAGTTAATGCACAGAATATAATATATTGGTAGTTAAGGTTAAAGTTAAGGCTAAAGCTAAGTTAGCCTTAACTAAAACCATAACTTTAACCTTAACTTTAACTTTAACCACGCCTCTGGTGCACCCCACCCTAAGGTACTTAGACAATGCATTCTATAAAAATTTGGTTGGAAATTAAAGCTATCTGAAACTTATGACTTATGTTTCAGAAAAATCGGATCAGCCTTTTGGGCGAAGAGGTAACAGACAGACACACTTTCGCATTTATAATGTTAGTATGGATATTTCAAAAATATTAACTCAAAAACTCAAAATTTTTTATTCAGAATAATTTTTTGCAAATATTTTCTGAAAGTCTACATGATGCCTACCACAGCCATTAGTAAGTAAGTATCTCTTAGTTCACCGTCAAAACAATTATGTAATTATAAAAATCGGCCAAGTGCGAGTCGGACTCGCGCACGAAGGGTTCCGTACCGTTATAGAGCAAAATTAGGCCAAAAATTGTGTTTTTTGTATGGGAGCCCCCCTTAATTTTTTATTTCCTTTTAATTTTATTATTAAATATTAAAGTAAACATTTAATTAATGATTTTGTGAAAAAGTTAGGTACCTACCTGTTGCCATTATTGAAATAGAGCAAAAAAGGCCAAAAAATCACGTTTCTTGTATGGGAGCCCCCTTAAATATTAATTTTATTTTGTTTTTAGTATTTGTTGTTATAGGGGCAACAGATATACATAATCTGTGAAAATTTCAACTCTCTAGCTATTACCGTTCTCGAGTTACAGCCTGGTGACAGACAGACGGACAGACGGACAGACAACGAAGTCTTAGTAATAGGATCCCGTTTTACCCTTTGGGTACGGAACCCTAAAAAAATACTAATTTCAATTTAAATCGATAGCAATTTTGTTAAGTACTCAATAAGGATACTATTATGCTTGTTTAACTCATAAGTCATAACGCAAAAATAAAAATAAAAACTTACCGTAACACATTCTTTTTTGAATTGTTAATTTTAGTCGAAATAATCGATGCAATTTGGCTGAGCTAATAAGGATGCTACTTTAGTTAACGAGATGCGTCTACGCACAGACCTTGCGATCAATTCCAGATGTGACCTATCACGACCGTTACCAATACAGCTGAGGTGAACTATACACATTCCGCGCCAAAAGTCAACACCTGTTAAATCTGCCACTTTGGAGTAGTGGGAGAGCTCAAGTTGGAGTCGCGGGTTCGAATCCCGCCCATGGAACAAAAAGTTTTCAGTTTTCAATGTTCCTGAGCCCCTAGTCAAAACGCTTTCGCCAGTTAGAAGTCAAAAATAGCGCTTACGAGTTGCGCGATGCGTCACACCTATAATAATATGTCCTCACGCCGGGACTCTATCTCCATGCCAAATTTCCCCAAAATTAGTTCAGTGGTTTAGGCGTGAAGAGGTAACAGACAGACGGACAAACATACCTTCGCATTTACAATATTAGTAATTAGTATGGATTCATCTCATTTGATTGCATAATCTTTTCAAAATGGCTCCAACCTAGAGTTAACCTTAAAAATTAATGACGTATGAAATTATAGCTTTGATGTAACATTTTTTTTAACTGCTAATTAGATTAACTGTATAGTAGGAGTTACTTAATTTTACCCGACTACGGCGCAAACGGCGGGTGTCATTAATAGTTAAATATTTCAAATATAATAAATGCGAAAATGTGTCCATTTGTCTGTCTGTCTGTTACCTCTTCACGCTCAAACCGCTGAACCGATTTTGCTGAAAATTGGTATGGAGATACTTTTTATCTCGGAAAAATGTACGGTTCCCGCGCGATAAACGAATTTTGGCGCAACGAAGTTGCGGGCGTCATCTGGTTTCTAATATTATAAATGCGAAAGTGTATCTATTTGTCTGTCAGTCTGTCTGTCGGTATATTGTACTCGTATCTCTTCACGCTTAAACCGCTGGGCCGATTTTGCTGAAAAATGGTATGGAGATACTTTGAGTCCCGGGAATGGAAATACAAAACTTTTTATCATGAAATAATTTATAAAGTCATATTGTTATTTATAAAGTCAAATAATATTTTTTCTGAACTTCTTTTGATGACATTAAGAGTAAAATGCAGCCGAACAGATGATATAGTGTTGAAACATAGTGTACAATAGGCGCCTGGCCTCGTTGTTACAATTGTTTAATAACAATGCTAAATATTTTAACGCCATTCAGCTGTGGTGCAGTCGCGGAAATTGCGTCTAGCACATATTTGGCAGAAGTTATAGGGTGTAACCTAATAATTTATATGTGCTACCACCTATAGTTCCCGGCCCTTTAGCCAAGACGATTTCTATATCGCTTCTCTGTAGAATTGCCGATGAAATTGTATGGAATATAGAAATAAAGAATAAGTCAAAATGCAATTTGACATAATGATTCGCAAGCGCCGTAACACTTTGCGATATTGTGTTACGTCAAATACTTTTACATTTTTGACATCTAGCTTTGGTATAGCAACTATCGAATGCATTTTGACTAAGGAAACCTGGTTCTTTAGCCTATACCTTTTCTTTACCGCTTTAAATGTATGGAATTGACATAAGCTTTCGACTTTCGAGTTTCGTACTATGACGTTGACGTTCGACTCGTCTAATGTCAATTCTATACATTTTAATCGGCTATTTAAAAAAACGATAAAGGAATCGTCTTGGCTACAGGCTCTGCACGTTCTATTCTAAAAAGAAAGTGCCGCTATAACAAGGATAGATAAATACCTACCTACAGTATATTATGTTCATCTGGCACTTATTTGTTAATGTTCCTTTTTTATGTTATTTTTGTTTTTTAAAATATTATACTTAGTGTCTTTTTGTGAAATGTTTATTGTAATGTGGTGTAATGTGTTTGTACTGAATAAATGTTTACTTACTTACTTACTTAATCCAACCCACAGAATCAAAAGCCATTAACCTCTAAGCCTCTGGACCAAAGGCCAGAAAATGTGCTTGTTTTATACTTTAACAATATTTTTATACGGATCTCACGTTTGCTTTTAGCATAAAGTATTAAAATTTTAAAATTTAAATACTTTATGCTAATTTTTAAAATTATTTTTTTGGTAAAAATTTAAAAGGCCTTCCAAGGTAACGATATTCTTAAAAATAATTTCAATAGCATCCAAAAGGGTGAACCACTTTTGATGAAAATTTACGGTCTTACTACAAAAGATTTAAACACCTGTTGAACAGTTGATTAGAGAAAAAATCAATACAAAATGGTCTTTAAACAACTGTTCAATAAATGTTTAGTTTTTTTGTGGTAAGACCGTTAATGTTTAAAAGCTGATAATAATATGATCGAGAGTGCTCTTAACCATAATTCATCATCTCGCTCACTGCTGGAAAATTTTGCCTTTTCTTAGTTTTTAGGGTTCGGTACCCAAAGGGTAAAAACGGGACCCTATTACTAAGACTTCATTGTCTGTCCGACTGTCCGTCTGTATGTCTCCAGGCTGTAACTCGAGAACGGTTATAGCTATAGAATTGAAATTTTCACATATTATGTATACCTGTTGCCGCTAGAACAACAAATACTAAAAACAAAATAAAATTAATATTTATGGGGGGCTTCCATACAACAAACGTGATTTTTTTGGCCTTTTTTGCTATCATATATTATATCATATCATATATATATTATCAATCAAAGCAACAGGTAGTTTTATGTGTACTTTAATATTTAATAATAATATTAATATAAAATAAAAAAATTAAGAGGGATTCCCATACAAAAGACACAATTTTTGGCCTAATTTTGCTCTATAACGGTACGGTACCCTTCGTGCGTGAGTCCGACTCGCACTTGGCCGATTATCACAGCTTTTGTCGCGTGCACTTTAAAAAATTCAACGCTCTAACTATCACCGTTCTTTAGATACAGCCTGAGGACAGACAGACGGATGGACAGTCTTAGTAATAGGCTCCCGTTTTTACCCTTTGTATACGGAACCTTAAAATATCTACTGATAGGTTTAGAGCTTTAGCTCTCGTGCTAAGTCACGTTAGATAGTAGATAATACAAAGAGACGTCAGATGGTCGATAGTGCAACAAAATTCTTGCGCATAATTATACATAATAGTATTAATTAAGAGATAATAAGTCTATACATAATTCTTTTGACCTTTTATACAATTGCACATAGCAAGGATACGCAATGATTATTAAAATTTGTAAAGTAATAATATAATTTAATAATTATAATTATAATATGGCACTATCTAATTTTTAATAATTCTCGAATGGACTTGGCTAATGAAATTATCAAATGCAACTTGACTAAATACCGTGATTGTTTACAAAATATTAAAGTTTGAAGTTTCTACTTTTAACAGAGATGTACAAAATAGTTTTAAAAAAGCATTTAAATACAAAATGCAAATACTTTTCAGATTTTCTATTTCAAATGCAAAATACCAAATAGTTTTACGTTTTGTATTTAAATTGTTAAATGCAAAATAGGTATTTTCAAAATACTTTTTCAAAACAAAATACCTTTTGACCAAATTGAATGATATTTATATTTATTTTAGGTATTTATAATGAGAAATGGAATAGAGATACAATCCCGAGCCAAATAGCACTTTATGCGTGTAATTTTGGTCATATTTATCAGTATGCGTATCAATAAATTCTGTTGTTATTATTAATAATAATACTCACTTAAAATAATGTAAAAAAATCGGCCAAGTGCGAGTCGGACCCGCTCACGAAGGGTTCCGTACCGTTACAGTCAGAAAGTATGCAAAAAAATTGTGTTTTTTGTATAGGAGCCCCCAAAATTAAATATTTATTTTATTTAAATTTTATTATTAATAATTAAATTACAAATATAATTAAGGATTTTGTGATAATTTAAAACGTTTAGCTGTTGCCATTATTGATTACGAGCAAAAAAGGCAATAAAATCACGTTTGTTGTATGGGAGCCCCCCTTGAATATTAATTTTATTTTGATTTTAGTATAATTTTGTTACAGCGGCACCGGAAATACATAATCTGTGAAAATTTCAGAACTCTAGCTATAGCGGTTCTTGAGATACAGCCTGGAGACAGACAGACGGACAGAGAGACGGACTGTCCATCTGTCTGTCTGTCTGTCTGTCTGTCGAAAAGAAAAGGAAAGACTGTTTAGTCTTTTATTACTTAAAACTAATAATTTCTCTAAAAATTAAATACCCACAATAAGTTATAAGTACGTGTAACACACTTTTCTTTACAACCCTGAAATCCTACCAAACTCTTTTATCTTGGTTACGACGAGCGTTAATCTCTAAAACTTAACAAAAATCTTATAGTTTTATTTAACTTAGCAAAGCAAACTTTCTTTTTTAAAAGTTGTGTTTTTGGTTAATTTTCAACGTAAACAATCGGATAAAAGTCATTAAATAACAGGAACAAGAATTTTTTTTTCTTGACTGGTTTTATATGGTGAAATTTTAATTCTTAATTAAGTAACTAAAAAATTAAAAGCCCAAAATTTTAGTGGTAAACTTTGCAAGTTATAAGTAGTGTAAAAAAGAAAATGACACCTTAAAACCAAAAATCCATGCACTATTACAATTTTCGGAGGTTAAAGCCTCTGGCGACTCCAATATTTTCTTTTCTTTTCGTTAGTCTTGGTTAGTCTAGTTTTTTAGAAGAAAAATGAGTGTATTGTTAAAAAGCGTATTAAATTAAAAAAAATGATGTTTCGACTGTTTAGTCGGGTTTATAAATAACGTTTGTTGATGACGCGAACAGCTGAACGCTGAACGCACCCTCGGCGGCATTTAAGTATATGTCCACATTATGCGCTTTCGTCTTCAATTTTCGTCATCTTCTTTCATTCAACTTGAATGCGTCAACGAACGCAACATTGTCATTTTTGAAGTTTTGGATACGGTTAAGGGCATGCGTCGCGGGCATGCCTCACGTTCACTGTTGACTGCGCTATAACGCATGCCCTTAACGAACAGAAAAAGGCAGAGTGTGGACAAAGCTATTTCGTTAATTTCATTTTGTTTGACTGGTAATATTGACTAGACTTGTCAAAAAGTATTTTGCATTTTGAAACGAATATTAAAAATGCAAAATACATCTCGAAAGGTATTTCAAATAAAATACAAAATGATTTTTACTAAAAGGCATTTAAATGCAAAATAGAAAATAGGTATTTTGCATTTTGTATTATCATTTTAAATGGAAGTATTTCAAATAAATCGCATCTCTGACTTTTAATCTTGTTGGGAGGGTAC
Organism: Polyommatus icarus; assembly: GCA_937595015.1. NCBI lineage: Eukaryota > Metazoa > Arthropoda > Insecta > Lepidoptera > Lycaenidae > Polyommatus > Polyommatus icarus. The sequence goes on along the minus strand of OW569342.1, from coordinate 1,195,362 downwards.
TTAGACAACTTGCATTCGACAATGTCATCAATGTAGGTATCTAAAACTAGATAAAGCCCGCAACTCCGTTACGCCAAAATTAGTTTATCGCGTGGGAACCGTACATTTTTCGAAATAAAAAATATCCTATATCCTTTCCCGTTACTCAAAGTTTAGCAAAATCGGTTCAGCGGTTTGAGCGTGAAGAGTTAACAGACAGAACAGACACTCTTTCTCATTATTATTAGTATGGATGTAATCGTAAGCTCCATGGTCCTTAGTATTATGTCAAAGCTTATTTCTTTTAAGTTCGCGGTTGAAGCCATCCAATGCCGTCTGACGACCTCTGTGGCTCAGTGGTGAGCACGTTGGTAGCTCAAGCCGGGGGTCGCGGGTTCGGATCCCGCCGACGGAACAAAAAGTTTTTCAATGTTCCCGGGTCTGGATGTGTATTATATAATAAAAATCTTAAATATATGTATAGTATCAAAGTATTCCGTTGTCTGGTACCTGTAACACAAGTCCTTTAGGTACTTAGCACGGGGCCAGACTGACGTGGTGTGAAGCGTCCATAGATATTATATTATTATTATTATTATTGATGCAACTTGTCTAAGGACCTTTTTCCTCTAAGGACGACACTTCCTTCAACAAAGATGACATATTATACGTTATAGGAAGTATAGTATTAATCACGATAGTATCTCTATATAGTATGTATTAGCAATGCTAATTATTATCAAAAAGGTCATAACCCTTTGGTTCACTGGTTAGAGGAGTGGGGTTCGAATTTAAGAATGCTAAATAATTTTCATTAAATTTTGTAGCTCTGAATCCCGGAAAATGAGACAGTTTTATCCTTTTACAACTCTTTTAATGCTGCTACTTTCATAATAATAACATAATATACAGGGATATATAAGGGGCAATAATATATCTATATCTATACTAGTCTATACTATTCCATACTAGTTCTATACTTTCTATACTAATACTAATATTGTAAATGCGAAAGTATCTCTGTCTGTCAGTCTGTCTGTCTCGCTTTCACGCCAAAACTACTGAACCGATTGTAATGAAATTTTGTACACCAATAGTCTAAAGCCCGAGAAAGGACATAGGCTACTTTTTAACCTGAAAAAGAGGTTGTAAGGGGGAGAAAATGCGTAAATTTGGTCAAATTAAGTTAGTTCCAAAAATCATAATAGATGGCGCCGTGCGCCTCCTACATCGCGCTATCGCATCTTTCTATAAGAGGTGGTACCATGTTAAGTATCGTTTTCCGATTCTTTCCATTGTTGTACACGTCGATAATGAATAACTCACTACTCAGTACTTTATCTACGCAGTGATGAGTGACGAAACCTTAAACCTACCAATGCTAAATAGTTTATGGGCAAAGCTAAAGTTGTGTAATGGGGGGCTAAATAAGCTTTAGGTATAATTTTGAAAACATGCAATATTTTGATTTAAGGGGTACCAGGGTTTTAAAAAGCTTTTAAATTTTACACCAATTTTGTTGACACTGCGCGCTATAAACTGAAGTCCACGCGGACGAAGTCGCGGGCAACAGCTAGTAATACTATATAGGTAGATATTTATCCTAAAGTATATTATAAATTTGCAAAAGTCTGTTTGTCTGTCTGTCTGTAACCTCTTCACGCTAAACCGCTGAACTCATCTCGATAAAAGGTATGATTTATGAAGATACTTTCTGTTATGGTTAAGGACATATTATGATATGTTTGGTCATAAAAAAAGTGTGATTTTCGCGCAATAAATATACATTTAAATGTATAATAGATCGGAGAATCGGTTTGGGCATAAAAAGTCAACAGGCCAGACAATCCTTCGATCGCGGATTCTTGGAAATTTATTGTTATTCTATTGTTGTCGCGATCACCGGTAATCTTATGGAGCTTGATAGGTTTAATATAATATGTATTGTATACAGAATACAGATCGCAGGGTGTAACAAAGCTACGTGATAAAACTTTAAGGTGTGTATGTGTCCCCTGTATAGAGTTCACTGTGAAAGTAGCAGCGCTGAAAGATCAATTTTTTCACTTTTGTATGGGGAAACTCATGATGCCAGGGCCCTTGCTCATCCCTTAGCTTTGTTACACCTATAATAATAGGCAGACAAACAGGACATAATTTTGAATCTAAAATAATATTAGCAAATAATATATACCTACTCTTCGAATTACTATTATTACTATTGAACCTACGCGTGAGTTGCACTTGGGTTTTTTTTACCACCACTGAAGATTCCAAGAGCTGATGATGAAACCAAATGGATAATAGATGATCAGTAATGATGGTGATTAGTACGGGTGACCTGGTTAGCAGTCAGTATAGTGCTCTTACAACATTATTATACTGTACTCGGCAAACATGGCGGTAGCGTTCATTGACTCTTAGTCAAAAACTTGTCATTTTATATATAAACCGCGATTGACAATGAACTAGTGTCAGATGTTGTCAATCGTGGCTTTGTATAGATGACTTTATTTGAAAATGACAAGTTTTTGATGGGGAGTCAATGACCGCTACCGCCATGATTCGCCGAGTACATAGTTTTTTTTTTTTTGATGTCGCAGGGGAAACCCATCATGGGTGCCCCGGGTTGGGTACCCCGGGGGTATGTGAGACTCTTACTCACTAAAACCACCTGCGATTCGCCTTCAGCCGTATAACGGAGGGAAATCCCGGATCTAACAAACACAGGACTCCCTCCACGACTGGCCGGTCTATCTCGGACCGGACTTCCACCAAAGTAAGGGAACGCTTAGGTGAACCAAAGCGTTCCCCTCGGCGCCGGGACTGACAAAGCCGGGCAGGTTCCCATCCTGGCCCGGAGCCCCGTTAGACAGAAGTTAGGAGGTTCGCGTAGCGACGCCTCCGCACTCCCGTCCTACGCCGGCGGAGCGGTAGAGAGGTGGGGTCGTTCTCTCTGTCCCGCTCCGTGGCCTCTTTCTGCGACATGACAAATTAGCAGAAAGAGACCGCCGCCTGCCAGGCCTCGTCGCTCTCGAGCATGCAGCGCACCATACTCGGGAGTGAGAGGTCTCCACCTAGCACTGCCACGAGATCGCGGCGCTGCACGGCCCAACGATCGCACACCTCAAGGGTATGCTGGGCCGTGTCCTCCGCATAGTACATAGTATAGTAATACTTATTAGTCAGAGAGCTACTGGGCTTAAAATCAGTATAGGCAAATGGGAATATCTGTCTGTTTGTCTGACAAACGCCCAAACCGCTGAACTGATTTTACTGAAATTTGGTATGGAGATGCTTGTGTAAAGGATACATGGTATACTTTTTAACCGAAAAAATGTACGGTTCCCACGCTAATATTAGCACAACAGAGTTGCGGACGTCATTAGGTAGTAAGTAATTATTATAGATCAGGAGTCAGGATTACTGTATGTCTAAAATTTCGATAAGAATCTTACGGTTTGAAAGAATTTACTGAAATGAAATATTTTAGGCTATTTCATATTCTACTTTTATCGCGGGCTTGGAGTGCGGCGATCGAATCAAGAATTTCCGTAACGAAAATAAACCTAACACCCCACTCCGACCGGCATAGCGGTGCGGCGTTGCCGTGCATCGTCTAACGTCGTTTCAGTTCGGCAAACTTCGGCACGGTGTTTGTGTGCGATGCGTACTAGATGCGTAGACTAGATGCTATGCAATAGCTTTACCGCGTCAGTCCCCGAGTGCCACACGTAAATTTTCGGAATTAATTAAATCGTAGACTTTCCAAAGTAATTCCTTGGAATGTCCACGTTGCGTAGAGATAAACTACGATAACATGGCGCGCCCCTTCAAATTACTGTTTCAATGTGTGTAGTCACATCCTTATGAAAGAGTTTGTATGTAGTTGTAAGTATTCAACCAATCAACCAGTACTCGTCATATTGCACTTAATGGTGGCGCTATATATTTTCACAAAATATACTTACTTTCAAACGTTTTGAATTTTTGGAGGGGCGCGTCATGTTATCGTAGTTTATCTCTACCACCGATTCGTGAACTAAACCGACGTAAGAAAATGATGGGAAAAATAAAAACTTGATAGGTGTCAAGGGACACCCGAATGGAACGAAAATCAAAAAATCTGTAAGTATTATATAAAAATGCCATCTATTGACGCCCAGGAATACTAACAACGCGTCGCTGTTTATTAAAAAAAAACGCCATCTAGTTGACGCACAGGAATACTTTCTATCAATGCCCTCTGTCCCTATCATGCAGGTATTGTTTTTGCAATCTACGAGTGCGCGTCGCCCTTAGTTGTATGAGTGACCATATCTATACACGCGTACATGGCTCGCTCGCTACTGACTGCTCCGTCGGGTACGCACACTAACGAAAATGTCTATTCACATTTCCAACTACAAATAAAGGTGACGCGCACTCTTAGATTGCAAGAACTATACTAATAAAAAAGTGTCGAGGTCAAATCAAGGTCAAATGTCGTTCCGTCTAGCCAGTAGCCTTCAAGATTTACGCCGAACGCGAGATAAGTAACTTCGTTCCAATATTTAAAAAAAAACGCCATCTATTGACGCCCAGGAATATCAACAACGAGTCGCTGTTTATTCTCAAAAAACGCCATCTAGTTGACGCACAGGAATACTATCAACGCCCTCTGCCCCTACCATGCAGGTACTAATAAAAAAGTGTCGTTACAACTTTTTCGGTCTAGCCACCTTTCGCAACGTGCGAAAAGGAACTCCGTTCCAAAACCGGCAATTTTTTTTACTGTTACTTACCTGCTTCTTCCATCCACGTCTTCAGTTTCTCGTATTGAGTCCATCATGTGCCGAAGAAAGGCATTACCTGTCGAGTAATAAGTATTAAGTAATAACTAATAAACATTAAGTAACAACATAATACAGTTCGTGATTTGTTTCTAACTCAACAAAAAACATCTAAAGCCGGCTGTACACTCTCGCCGAGACACAGCGAGGCGGCCCGAGTGCGAGAGTGTAAATGGGTGCGCTCGCCTCGTCTCGCCTGTCTCGGACCCTCTCGGTCCGTTGTCGGTATTTTGCGCCCGAGACAAAGGGTCTCGCGAGGAAAACGAGCGCACTACTGTACACTCTCGCGTCTTTCAGTACTAGTCCCGACTCCCGCCGTTGGACAGTGTGGAACAGAAAAATAACAATAATAAACGTCATTATTAGTCATTATCTATGAGAAATAAAATTAAATATGTTATTAAATCTTTGGATTACAATGATATCTTTCGATGCATGGTGAATGGTGAATGGTCGTTTTCGTTCATCTTCTCTGAGTTCTTAACTGCGATTGAACTAAGCGAGAATGTACATGATCGCACTCGGGCAAGGGGCTCTCGCACGAGACTCTCGCCCGAGAGCTCTCGGCGAGAGTGTACAGCGGGCATAAAACGTCTCCTCATTCCAACGTCTTTGGCAAGCGGCTAGCTGCTGGGAGTACCCAGCACCTTGCCGCTTGACACTAGACCACGGAGGCGACTTGGTAGTAACCAAGTCGCCTCCGTGGTCTAGTGGTATAGAGCGCGGCTCTTGACTCGGAGGTAGTGGGTTCGATTCCCGCGTTGGAAACATGTTATTTCCAAGTTTGGTTAGGACAATGCAGGCTAATCACCTGACTGTCTGACAAGTAAGATGATCCATGCGTCGGATGGGCATGTAAAGAGTCGGTCCTGCGCCTGATCTCTCGCCGGTCGTGTCGGTCGTCCGCCCACTGGTAGCTCGGTCAACAAAGTATTTGTAGAGTGCGTGAGCGGGAACCTAAGCGATTTCTGCTGAAAGGATCAGTTTTGTGTGGTTTTGTCAACGAAAATATTATTAAATGTTGTGTTATATTATACAATATATTTTCATTTCATGCCTCGCTATACAATTTGACAAAATACCCAGTTCTATTATTTACTGCATTTGCTGATAATTTTTTTAAGATGGCATCCCTACTTCACTCACGCGCCAAAACAGCTTAGTAAGACTATAACTTCACGATGTAAAGACCATTTTAGTCATAATATCAATTGTTCATAATAGTTGTGATAGATGGCGACTGTTACTGTACTTATTGTACTATTACTGCATCGTTAGTGTACCATTACTGTACTTACGGGTTATGACCTGACTTATTTATGTGAGAAGATGTTCAGTCCATCAGGTGATTTGGAGTTCGTTTGTCAACACATTTAGTCAGAGAAAAAATATTTTCGCTACTTTTTGAGTAAGCGATACTTTATTTATCGCGCGGAAACCGTACATTTTTTTCAATAAAAACTATCCCATGTCCTATTTTTTTTTTATAAAATAAGAGGGCAAACGAGCAAACGGGTCACCTGATGGAAAGCAACTACCGTCGCCCATGGACACTCGCATGCACACCTGCAGCACATCAGAAGAGCTGCAGGTGCGTTGCCGGCCTTGTTAGAGGGAATACGCTCTCTTCTTGAAGGTTTGCAGGTCGTGTTGGTCCGGAAATACTGCTGGTGACAGTTCGCTCCAGAGTTTTACAGTGCGCGGCAGAAAGTTACGCGAAAAACGCACTGTGGAAGACTGCCACTCATCAAGGTGATGAGGATCTGGTATATTTTTCGCGTGGGACGATGGCGAAAAGTTGCAGGTGGTATGATTCCGAACAATTCCTCAGAGCACTCCCCGTGATACAACCGATAGAGGATGCTGAGTGAAACTATATCTCGGCGTAATTCCAAGGGGTCCAAGCTGTTTGAAACACTATGGCAGTCAACATTTCGAGCGGCCCTTCGTTGGAAACGATCCAGAGGGAGCAGTTGGTATTTAGGCGCTTTTCCGTCCCTCAAAGTATCTCCAAACCAAATTTCATCTAAATCGGTTCAGTCACTTAAGTGTGAAGAGGTAACAGTCAGACAAGAAATATTTTCACATTTATAATATTAGTAAAGAATTTAATTATAAAAATTTCAGATCCACAGGAAAAATGAACGGTTCTATCGCGATAAACGAACAGTTTGGCAGTTTGGAAGAAGTAAGAGACGGACAGACACAATTTTTAACCACCCACAAAAAGAGGGTTGTTATAAGTGTCGCGTCTGTTTGTCTGTCTGTGTGTGTGTCTGTCTGTAGCATCGTAGCAAAGGGGTAGATCGATTTTGATCTAGTTTTTTGTTTTTGTTTGAAAGCTGAGATTATAGAGCGTGTTCTTAGCTTAGATAGTTCATAATCAGCCCGTTCAGTGCAGAAACATTTGAGTTTGAACAACTTACAATTTTTGAATCGGGGGCTTGTATTATTATCGTTATGTTAGTACCAGATGACGCCCGCAACTCCGTTGCGCCAAAACTGGTTTATCGCGTGGGAACCGTACATTTTTTCGGAACAAAAAGTATCCTAAGTCCTTTCCCGGAACTCAAAGAATCTCCATGCCAAATTTCAGCAAAATTGGTTCAGCGGTTTGGGCGTGAAGAGGCAACAGACAGACAACATGTATTGTTGTGACAGTTGTGTTGCTGACGACAGCTGACAGTTGGCTGTCGTGACTGCCTCATGATGTTTACATTACAATTATAACTCTGTCGTTTGTGGCGTCAGCAATAACGGATTGGTGCTGCCATAGAAGGAAATAGACATGGCCTGTATGATAAATAACTGCACAGCAGCTAAAATCAACTTCTGAATTATTATTTTTTAACAAAAAATTAAAACCGACTTCCGAGGTAAAAACAAAAGTAATACTTATTCTTAATCAAATAATTCTTATTCCTTATTATAGTGGCGTCTTCAGACTTCGCCTAAACCTCAACTATTTCTGTACTCAATCTTCGTACTTTTGAAGTCGGTACCAGCCCGGAAAAGTTCTGAGATCCTTGACATAGCAATTGCGCTAAGGTAAGCTGGTACCGACTTCAAAAGCATGAAGATTGACTACAGAAATAGTTGAGGTTTAGGCGAAGTCTGAAGAACTATAATAAGGAATAAGAATTATTTGATTCTTTTTAGATTAAGAATAAGTATTACTTTTGTTTTTACCTTGGAAGTCGGTTTTAATTTTTTGTTAAAAAATAATAATTTTACCCTTTTTAGTTACATAATATGAGACGACAAGGCTATAATACTCGTATTATAGCTTGTTGTCTTAGAGTTGTACATATTACTAGCGGTCGCCTGCGGCTCTGCCCGCGTGGATGTCGGTTACGGCTGCAAAAAGCCTACCCAGGAAAGACTCGGTCAGCAAAATGATTCCCAGGTCAATTCACAGACTCCGACACTGACATCGACGACGCGGACGCAGTCATTATCAGTGTACAGTGCACACTGCACAGATTGTCTTCCTACCGCAAGCGCATCCCGCTTGCTGACGCCTACTATCGTAATATTTTAATTTCGACGTAATTTCAAAACCAAACGTCCAATTTTAATCACTCAAAAACCAAATTTTATCTACATAAACTGTACTTAGTGATGAAATAATTTATTTTGATAAGGATTAATGGTATGAGTAAAATAAACGCGTTTAAATGTTGTCCAAAAAAATTCAAGATTTTTAAATAAAAATATGGTTATTGTGCCTCACTCGACATAGATAAGTATAGTGTGTCGCGGACTTTTTTGTAGATATTAATAAGATCTACAATACTTAGAACATTTTATGGTTCTATCTTTTATAGTTTCGGCAGCGTACGCAAAATAAGTAACTTTTCTGGTTGATTTTTCCACCTGGCGTCCGAAAACCCCAAATATCTTACGAAACCCTATTTTTTCCAAAATATAATTTAGCCTATGTTCAGCACAAATAATGTAGGATTTGTTTGGAGTAGTTTAAATAAAGCCAAAATCCTCAAACTTGTATCTATAAGGATTCAATTTTGAACATACAAAAAAAAAAAAAATCCACAGACGAACATATAACCTCCTCGTTTTTTGGAAGTCGGTTAAAAATACGTATCGTCAAAGCTATTGCATAGCATTTTTTATCATCTTACGCAATTATATTTCGCATACGTCTAGTCGCACGCTCACAAACACCGTGCCGAAGTCTGCCGCATCGTTTCAGCACAGCGTGTTACTTGTTAGACGATGCGAGGCAACGCCGCACCGATCGGTTGGAGTGGGTGAGTTTGTCTGTTACCTCTTCACGTCCAAACTGCTGTACCGATTTTGCTGAAATTTAGTATAGAGATAGTTTGAGTCACTGGAAAGGACATCTAAGGATACTTCTTATCACGAAAAATGTACGGTTGTCGTGCGATAAACTTATTTTGACGCAATGGAGTTGCGGGCGTAATCTATAGTGATATAATAAAAATCTCAAATATAATAACGACCTCTGTGGCTCAGTGGGTGGGCTGTCGGTAGCTCAAGCCGGGGGTCGCGGGTTCAAATCCCGCCGATGGAACAAAAAGTTTTCAAAGTTCCTGGGCCATGGATGTGTATTAAATATGTGTATAATATAATAAAAATCTTAAATACCTATATGTATAGTATAAAAGTGTTAAATATATTTCCGTTGTCTGGTACCTGTAACACAAGTCCTTCAGGTACTTACCACGGGGCCACACTGACGTGGTGTGAAGCGTCCATAGAAATATTATTATGATATTTCCGCCTCTAAATCTCCGAACTCTACAGTAACCTCTAAGTAATATATTCTGTGACCTATGCGTGCGGATCTGTGCCTAGTACAAATATGTTGGCGTTATTTACTGGGCTAGATCGAGCTGCGCAGACGGGATACAAGATTCCGTACAGTGCAGACGAGATTCAAGATATCGTACAAGGCAGATGGGCAATAAGATGACGCAGCTTTTAGGTTTCTAGATTATACTAATTCTTATAATATAATATTATGTATTATGTTAAAGTTTGTCTGACTATTACCTCTGTACGCTTAGACCACTGATTTTGTTAAGTATAGTAAAGAGTTTATGTGTCAATCCAGTTTAGATTTAAAATGAAGATGATCATTAATTCAATAATTATTTTTGCGCAAAAAGATCACAAATACTGTCACAAACTTTTTAGTAGAGGAGGGGAGGGTGCTATTTTTGTAGTCACTCGAGCGTCACGGATACCTAGTAGTATTAGTAGTAGGTTTTGTACATTAGGTAAAGCTAAAAAAAATAATAAGAGTGTTTTTTTATTTTAGCAGTGGGTGCAGAAACTGCAGCCATTTTATTATACTAAGGGCCTGTTTCACCGCTTCCTGATAAGGCTATCCACCACTTAATTTGACAGATGGAGTATGGAAAATCTGTCAAATAATATATATTCCCTATCTTTATCTGACAGATCCGACGACATTTCAATGCTTATTCAAAAAAAAATTTTTTTTACCCACCACGTGAGAAATCTGATTTCTATACCACGATAACTAGACACATGTCGGAAGCCTATGCAAGCTTAATCTGACACGCTCGAGCTAATCCCGAAATCCCCTCTTCCCCTCCCCAACTATTTGATTCATTACTACGAGTATATTATTTTTTAAGTTTTATTACAATATGAATGTAAGTTTCACCCATCGTAGTATCTAAACTACTGATCAGATTTTGAAGACTAAAATAAGATGTCGTTTAGGCGCTATCACTGCTTTTAATATAATATAGTAAATTATAAACGTACGAAAGCAAATAAAATCAAATTACCCTCTCTAACGGCCGTACCGACTCAGGAACATATTTACTTTAATTTAATGGAGATTTGACTGATAATCTTTACTAAAAAAGACTTCATTTCAAAACCAACATTAATAACAACATTTAAATTATTTTTAAAACTCACTGAAAACGGCTGTAAGACATAGATGTTGATTTGCTGGTACAAAAGACATCAACGCGCTTTATTCTCTTCACATCCAAGTTGCTGCCAATTAGCTATGCCACATTATGCAATTTCATCTTCAATTTTGGTCATCTTCTTTTTATTCAACTTTCGTTTGGCATATTTAATAACTGAATACGTCAAAACTCAAAATCCTCCCGCGTTGAAAGAAAAGTGTCATAGCGAGCGCTACGATTTCAACGCGTGTTACGAGCATGCCTCACGTTCGCTGTTGACTGCGCTATAACGCATGCCCTTGATGAACAGAAAAAGGCGCAATGTGGACAAAGCTATTGAGTGACAGTTGTGATGAGTGAACTCAAAAAAAAAGACGGGTTGCACTCCGGGAGTGCCGGCAGAAGTGAAAACTTGATTATTAATTAACGTTGTTGTGCCTTATTTTTTTTACCCATTTTTTATGAAAATCGATTTTTTTAATTAATCAAACCCTTACAATGGATTAAAAAATATCAATAATCGAAAAACAACAATCGATTGTTCGATTAATCGATTTCGATGTTACAACACTACTCTCCAACCGTCTTACGGCTTTTCGATCAGCACGAGAATCTGACGCGAGTTTCACAGTTTTTACCCATCCCACATTATTATTTTTAACAAAAAATTAAAACCGACTTCCAAGGTAAAAACAATAATAACATTAATGTGAACTAAAAAGTGTTAAATAGTTTTTACTATCTAATAGTGCCTTTTTCCGAATTCGGCTAAACCTCAACTATTTCTGTACTCAATCTTCATTATTTTGAAGTCGGTACCAGATAGCTGAATCTTCAGTCCTCTGACAGTATATTTAAAATTTTTGGAACTGGCACCGACTTCAAAATTATGAAGATTGAGTACAGAAATAGTTGAGGTTTAGCCGAATTCGGAAAAAGGCACTATTAGATAGTAAAAACTATTTAACACTTTTTAGTTCACATTAATGTTATTATTGTTTTTACCTTGGAAGTCGGTTTTAATTTTTTGTTAAAAATAATAATAATTTCACTCTTTTTAGTTACACTAGTAGATAAATCTTCGCGTATATTTTACGTATCTTATTACAATTTGTTAAGAGTCACAACTCACACTCACAAAATAATATAATATTATCAGTGAAGTGAACATATTGTGCTAAGTAATTTAACAATTTTAATATTTCAAGCCCGAAGCGGTCACCGGCGATTGCGATAACAATAGAAAGGCTATTGTGTCTCGTTTTTCCACGATCGAAGGATCTATCAGATAAAAAATTGTACAAACTTGCATAGGATGTAGCGTAGCATAATATTTAATATTATCATAATTATTGACAGCTGTTCTTGTTATCAAGAATTCAAATCGATAGGTACTTAGTGCACCATCTATCGATTAATAAGTATAACTAATTAAAAAGACACTTAATGACTTTGTTTTGTTTAAATGCTCTTTTTAAAATAACTTTATTTTAATTCTATTTGTCTATTAAAATTTTATAAAGTAGTAAAGTATTCGATCTGTATATTATAAAGTAGTTAGTAAAGTATTCGATATTCTGTCTTCGCGCGGCGGCGCTGGGCGGCGACCGACGCCGACCGCCGTGTATTAAAAACAAACAGGTGTTGTTAATTGTTATACAGTACATCATTATTATTATTAGTATATCCATACCTCTGCCTTGTACTATTATCTATTCTGTGCCATGAGACATTCGTGGCCTTAACACGACGTGGTAATGATGATGATGACGATGATGATGATGATGATTATGATGATGAATATGAATTGCATAGTAGTTTATGCTTTCTGTTCTTAAAACAACGCCGAAACTCCCAAACGTGTATCTATAAGGAATCAGGAGTTCTCTCAGCATCATCGAAACCATGGTATACCTTGACCCAATATTTGACTTTTTGGTAGCGTATTCTTAGTACACTTCACATAAAACCAAAATCACCATATGTTTCCATATAAATTTCGAGGAGTTCCCTCGATTACTCATGGATCCCATCATCAGGTCACCACCTTTGTGAAAATGGGACCAAATTGGAGTGAAACCTAATACAACAAAACAAAAATTTCAAAAATCGGTTCACAAACGGCGGAGTAATCGTTGAACATACAAAAAAAAAATAAAAAAAAAAAAAAAAAAAATATATCCACAGCCGAACATATAACCTCCTCGTTTTTTGGAAGTCGGTTAAAAAGTGCTCAACGCCGCTAAAGAAGTTTTCACTTCAAAAATCATGAACGCCCGAAAATAACAAAAGGACGTAAGATTAACGTGGCATCATATCATCCAAATGGACTAACCGATTTTGATTTAGTTAACTGTTAGACGAACGAACCACACAACTGACGAGAGATCAGGCGCAGAGGCTCGTCCACATTTTGTATCATTTGCGCGATCAGATCTCCGATATCTCCGTCGCGTATCATCGAAGCGTGTCAAAATGATACGCATATCATGATACGCCCCGATCGCTAATAACCGCGTAATTGATACTTGTCATATCAAATACTCGCATGATCGGCAGAATGATCTAATAGGCGTCCACACTATGATACTCATACTTGATACGGCGCGATGATCGAGATCTGATCGGAGATCTGATTGCGCAAATTATACAAATGTGGACGCACCGTTACGTGTCATATCAAATAAGCGCATGTTCGGCAGAATGATCATAGGCGTCCATACTATGATGCGCATACTTGATACGGCGCGATGTAGATCCGCATACTTGATACGGCGCGATGATCGCGATGTAGATCTGATCGGAGATCTGATCGCGCAAATTATACAAATGTGGACACACAGTTACGTGTCATATCAAATAAGCGCATGTTCGGCAGAATGATCATAGGCGTCCATACTATGATACGCGTACTTGATACGGCGCGATGATCGCGATGTAGATCTGATCGGAGATCTGATCGCGCAAATGATACAAATGTGGACGCACCGCGAATGTCCATCCGACGCATGGATCATCTTGTCAGACAATCAGGTGATCAGTCTACATCGCCCTAACCAAACTTAGAAATAATCTTTCTACCGCGGGAATCGAGCCCACCACCTCCGAGTCAAGAGAGTCAAGAGCCACGCTCTAAACCACTGGACTACGGCGTCTTCAATTTATACAACCCACGCGTCCCACATAGTATTATTTATTATTATATTATATTCAAATTGTCGATTGTTATTAATAATTTATTGTTCAAATAAACCTATTATGTGTTGTGTTGGCACATTATTCATAGTTCAAGTGCTTATCATAATAAGAGGGATTAAGACAACTGTAGACTCCATAGAATGATAGATATTTTAAGAAGAAAATAAAACATGTTAAGGGCTTTTAAAACATTAATAGTTACGTTATTTTTGTCCGTCTGTCTGTTCGTTTACGGTCTGCATCCAAACGGTCAAAAATAATGAAACTTTTCTTACATTTTGCTTTCATCATCATCATCATATCAGCCTCTATTCGCCCACTGCTGGACATAGGCATATTGCTTTAGTAAATTGAAATATATCATACTCTGCTAGTAGAATAAGTTTAGAGTTAGACAAAAGGTGCCGGTTGGCAGCCGGCTACATGAACCGGCAGCAGGCGATGTGTCTACCGGTTTCTATATATTTCTATTATTAGGGTATTTCATAGAAATACATACAAACTAGTTGTGTCGCGACGACAAGTCGTGTTAGTGCCAATTAAAATTATTAAGAAAATTAATTTCATATTGTGTTCACTAGATGACACTAAGGTGCTCCTAGATCGCGCTATTGCTTGCCTGAATGTTATTCATATAGATTTAGTTACATGATGCATTCGATAGATGTCGCTAAGGTGCTCCTAGATCGCGCTATCGCTTGTACGAATGATTTTTATATAGGTGTAACGAAGCTTTGTTGAGGCTGGAGAGAGTTGTGATGACAATATATTGGGTGTTAAACGATCTGTTTCATTGATCAACCCAGTTGACCTCCGCGAACCCGGGTAGAATACAAGTCGTCTGCTGAGACTTCATGAAGCCGGCTTCCAACTTATAAGTACCTTAAAGCCCGTCACAGACTTAGCTATAATATATATTAATATACATATTTATAGCAAGGCATATTATTCTATACTAAATCCACATGTCACAGAAATATATGTGTGGTCACGCGAAAATTAGTATAGAAAATATATATTAACTAGCTGTCCCGGCAAACGTTTCTTTGCCATATTAAGTATATTATAAAGTATTTTTTTTTTAATTTGATCGCAGCGCTAACTGTCGGGACAGACTAAAATTAAAATTCGAATTCGAATATTATTTAAAATTTGACACTGCGATGGTAGCGCCGTCTGTCGGATTTTGACGTGGGAGAGCCATGCTTCGGCACGAATGGGCAGGCTCGACCGGAGAAATACCACGTCCTCACAGAAAACCGGCGTGAAACAGCGCTTGCGTTTCACGCCGGTTTTCTGTGAGGACGTTCGCCGAGTGAGTGAGTTTACCGGAGGCCCAATCCCTTACCCTTTTCCCTTCCCTACCCTTCCCTATTTCCTTCCCTACCCTCCCCTTAAAAGGCCGGCAACGCACCTGCAGCTCTTCTGATGCTGCGAGTGTCCATGGGCGACGGAAGTTGCTTTCCATCAGGTGACCCGTTTGCTCGTTTGCCCCCTTATTGCATAAAAAAAATCCAATGTAAAACATTCCAAAATCAACAACTACTAATAAATTAAAAATTAATTAAAAAACATTGTCAAGCGGACAAAATTGTGAATCTAAACCATTCCCAGATCCCCTTGAACACACACAAAAAATTTCATCAAAATCGGTCCAGTCGTTTGAGAGAAGTTCAGTGACATACACACTCTCAGAAGAATATTATAATTATTAAGATATGCCTAGCTATAAACATTTTAATATATATTATAGCTAGGTGTGTGACGGGCTTTTAAGGGTTGATTCAGACCGCAACGGGACGCGTAGATACATTTTGACGTGACAACGTCTTATAATTCGATATGGGCTGCGCGCACGAAAAAACATGACGCAAATATGTGGCGTTACCTCTCTCTGAGGCGTACCATTTACGTTGTCACGTTCAACTATCGTCAGTAAACCGACTTTACAGACAACCGAGTTCGAGTCGAGTTCGAGTCGAGTTTGAGTCGAGTTCGACTCGAGTTCGAGTCGAGTTCGAGTTCGACACAAAACACTACTCCCCAACTACTTTATAGGAAAAAAAAACTGGATGAGTTTTTTTTTCCTATAAAGTCGCGGTCAGTAATGTAAGATGAGTCCGTTTTGGTGCATTGCGTAACTTCTTGAGGTCACAGCAAATTGCATTTTGTAATAAAAATATTATTTTGTACCATAATTACCAATTATATGTAAGAACGATTTATTATTTGTATGTGTGTTATTAGTTTATGTACATTATTTGAAGACGTGAGTGAGATGAACACGATAACTAATATTTTTTTTTGCATGAATGGTCGAGGCTTAGTTGGGCCGTAAAAATTATTTTAAATTAAGAAAACTGTGCATTATATCTGCAGCCAGATATATTAGGCAGGTGATGAAGTAGATAAGTTACAAGGGGTGTTCAAATACTAAGGAAAAAATGTGTAAATGTCGGTTTGCTACAAAATGTTAGTTATCGTGTTCTTGCACTCACGTCTTCATTTATTATTAACTTTTATCGAAGGTTCATCTGATAAAAGTTCAAATACTAAATCATTAAATAACTATATTACTTAAGCAATAGCTTCTCAAACTTTAAGTCGTTAAAGCAAAGGTTGGGAAGTTGTGACTTAAATATTTGGAACTGATCGACCGCCGGCGCAGCGTAGGAGAGGTAGTATGAATGAATGAATGAATATAACTTAACTTCGCGTAGCTTTCTGCCGTGCACTGTAAAACTCTGGAACGAAATGTCACCAGCAGTATTTCCGGACCTATACGACCTGCAAACCTACAAGAAAAGAGCGTATTCCCTCTTAAAAGGCCGGCAACGCACCTGCAGCTCTTCTGATGTTGTATATATATATATATATATATATACATATTTTTTTACACAGTTACAGTAACAACAAACATACGACAAAGGAAACAAAAAGTTGCTGGAGAAAGGGCGTTGTGCTCAAAGTATAATATTATCTAATTACAATTAAAATTAAAGCTTACAGACTTAACATTCATACTTTTTTTTATGAAATAAGGGGGCAAACTAGCAAACGGATCACCTGATGGTAAGCAACTACCGTCGCCCATGGACACTCGCAACATCAGAAGAGCTGCAGGCGCGTTGCCGGCCTTTTAAGAGGTAATAGGGGAGGGTGGGGATGGGAATAGGGTAGGGGATTGGGCCTTCGGTTTACCGCCGAGTGAGTGAGTTTACTCGCTCGGCGAAACACAGCGCAAGCGCTGTTTCACGTCGGTTTTTTGTGAGAACGTGGTATTTCTCCGGTCGAGCCGGCCCATTCGTGCCGAAGCATGGCTATCCCACGTATACATTAAACATTACATAATATAAATACGAGTCTGCTGGTACTTATTCACTTCTTTATCGGCACTTCCAGGGTGCAAAATTGTTTTTCACTTTATTCAGCTGATTATTATCAATAGGGTATAGAACCCTAACAGACATAGGCTGTATTTCCCGATGTACCCATCTTCAAACACTTAGATAACTAGCCTAGTTCTCACGGGTTAGACCACGAATAGCCTTAGGTCTAAAGCTAGATAATCTAGGTATTAGATAATCTGAACTATCATTAAAGTCGAATCAAATCAATAATAGTCTTACATGACCGACCTCTGACGAAGACATCTTGGCTAAGAACCCTTTAAAATTTCTTAGTTCTTTTAGCTTTATCTCTTCCATCTATTATCTTTTCCATCTATTCCTTATTAAGCTGTGCGTCGACTGGATCGGAATCGGAGCGTACGTAGCGGACGGAGCGTCGTCATTTGCGAAATGCCGATGGGGTGCGTCCACTGCATTCGGATTCCACATCGGCAATTTAGTTATTGATGTATGTATGAAATGTATGCGTTAACGCTTTGGAGTTAAGGTTTGATTTGCTATGTTCAGTTTTGATACTTTGTTTCGATGCGCTTTGACTCTGCACTGAATATATAAATTGACTCATAGACGCGGCTGCGGATGACGTCATCGGCATAAATTCCGGTCTCAGGCGCAGAAATGCCGATCCAGTGCACGCAGTACCATACAAATCAATACAAAGCAACAAATCCGTACGCTCCGTACGCTCCGATTCCGATCCAGTGCACGCGCAGCTTTATTGTCAATGCCTTTAATGTCAATTTTTAACTTTGATTTAGAATTTTGACAGTAAACATAAATTACTATTTATGTTCATCTTGATTCTTGATGAAGGATTAAGTATAAATATTTTCATGATTATTATTTTTAACAAAAAAATTAAAACCGACTTCCAAAGTAAAAACAGTAATATTTTTAACATCTTTATATGAACGGTGCCAGTTCCAAAAGTTTCAAATATTCTGGCAGACTAAGATTCAGCTATCTGGTACCGACTTCAAAATGATGAAGATTGAGTACAGAAATAGTTGAGGTTTAGCCGAATTCGGAAAAAGGCACTATTAGATAGGAAACATTATTTAATACTTTTTAGTTCATAATAAAAGGATGTTATTATTGTTTTTACCTTGGAAGTCGGTTTTAATTTTTTGTAAAAAATAATAATAATTAAACTTGTGTTGGTTATAGTGCAGAATAGTCTTATCAACAGAATCATATTCTCATGATTACCATCTGTCATCAATGTCCTTTTCGATGAGGCCGTTAATATGAGCTCAAACATGAAACCTCCACTTTGGGTTCATACGAAGCTCGGGTCCTATAGAATCCAGGTGATGCTGCAGCAGCAGCACGTGATTATTTATTTTATTTTTATCTACTTCTTACTGGTTGCCGCAATTAAAATGAGCAAAAACACGAAACCTCTGCCCTAAGTTGGCGAGGAGTTGGGTATCCTATTGATTACCAGGTGATGCTGCAGCACAAACCATCAAACGACTACAAGTTGCTAACGGCCTTTCATGAACCAGATAAACTCTGATTGTCCAGCACTGAGCAGGCTGATGATGATGAACTATAGCTAAGAACACTCTCGATCATGTCAGCTTTCAAACAAAAAAGAACTAGATCAAAATCGGCCCACCCGTTTGGATGCTACGACGCCACGGACAGATACACACACAGACAGACAAACAAACAGACAGACAGACAGACAGACTGTATGTATTTTGTTTGTTTTTTCAGCGCTGCTACTTTCAAATTGAATGCTATATAAGAACACGTACACACCCTAAAGCATTGGAATCATATAATTAGAAACTCGGAATCGGCTCCAACGATTTTCATGAAATTTAGTATATACATATAGGGGGTTTCGGGGGCAATAAATCGATCTAGCTAGGAATTATTTTTAGAAAATGACATTTTATTCGTGTTTTATCGTATACCGACCAATGCTCGGTCAAATGGCTAGTTAGTATTAAAATACAATTATTACAAGGTCCATTGGATTTTGCTGGTAAGTACATCATTTTTTGTAGGTACCTCCAGTAATTTTAAAAGTTACATCTGGCAACAGCGTCCATTATAAGCGAATAACTGACTTGAAAATCTTACCTGCAGATGCAGCTGGATTTCGAAGGATCGTTGATACTGTACTTCTGCAATTCTGGAAAGAAAAACATAAAATCAGTAAAAATTAGACGATGCCCGAAATTCCGTAGCGTCAAAATCCGTTTATTGCGCGGGAACCGCACATTTTTCCGGAATAAAAAGTATCCTATGTCCTTTCCCAGGGCTCTTAAAGTATCCGCATACCAAAATTCAGCAAAACCTGTTCAACGGCGACGGTAGTTGCTTTCAGTCAGGTGAGCCGTTTGTTCATTTGCCTTATTAAAAAAAAAGTAATACCTGAGTGGTGGCGGCACGGCGCGGCGGCGCCCCGCGGTACAGCTGTGTACGGCTCAGCACGGCTCGGCTCGGCACAGGCCGACGCGGCTCCGCTCGGCTTCGCTCGGCACTGCTCTGCTCGGCTCCGCTAGCTCGGCCTGTAGGCTCGGCATCGCTCGGCTCTGCTAGGTTCAGCTCGGCATCAGGTCGACGGGCTCCGCACGGCACGGCTCGGCCGCCACTACACTGCACCACACTCGTGAACGCACTGCGCCGTACACGCCACATGGACTTCCGTCTTCTATCCTATGAATACAAAAAAAAATGATACTACAGCTATTGTTTTAAGTTTTAAGAATATAAATAATTGGCCAAGACGTGCGAGTCAGTAGGCCTACTACGAAAGTTTTGAGACTCAAACAATCAGACGAGAATGCCGCGTCCTGCTCTGACAAACGTCATTTCACGTTTGTTAGAGCAGGACGCGGCATTCTCGTCCGATTATTTGAGTCTCAAATTTCATGGTACAAGCCACTCAAGCACGTAGGTTTTCGTACCGTTAAAGAGAAATAATAATACTTTTAAAAAGACTAGTTTGAACGCTTTTAAGATTCTATTGTCGATAATATAATATTGATTAATGATTATATACCTAAAATCATGGCTTATAACATAATAAAATTGTAAAATACAATACCTAGTTCTTCTTCTTCTTCTTCTTTTGGCGTAAGCCTCCCCACTTAGGAGTTGCCAGCGTCAGAGTTGAGGCGAAAAGTATATTATTATGCTCAGTTATAACAACGCAAACTGATTGCCATGCACTGGGCACGGATAAGTGATGACTTCATGCGACCATGCAAATACAAGATATAATAATAAACCAGAAAAAAACCAGAACAAGCAAATATGAAGCAAAATATTGTTTCTTAGCCTTTAAATATACACGAAATACATAAACATATATACAATAAATAATTTAATATATAAAAGGAAGAGAATTCTAACTATAACTAGAGCCTAATGTGATTATGAGCAATGAACGAGCTTAAGGTGTCTATAAATGGAGAATATACTAACGATAAAATAGATTTAAGATTAGTGGGACGAGGAATATTAGGAGGAAGGTAATCGTACAATGAAAGGTTGTTTTCGCAAGCAAAAAATATATGGTCTGGAGAGCCTTCATCCAAGCCACATTCACACAATGAGCTATCCCTCACCCTTATTTTAGCTAGAAATACTGGATTACAGGAGTGCCCCAGACGTAGCCGACAGATAGTAGAGCAAACAGGCTTATTAGCTTTCAAATATTTATAAAACCACGGTCGACTAGGTACTGAATCTTGAACTTCAGCGTAAAAACGTCCTATTTCTACTCGACTCAATCCAAATAGTATTCCACTCCAAAGCCAAATGCGACTTGGCCAGAGGCAAAAGATCCTGACAAAAAATTTTGAAATTGCTTAAACCACCAGACTTTGCAGCTTCTTTGGCATATATATCCACACATTCATTTCCTATAATCCCGCTATGACCAGGGATCCAAGCAAGTACAACCTGAATGTTGCTACAATAGCATTTAAATAGTAGCTCCCTAATTTTAAAAATTAAAGGAAACTTAAATTTACTTCTAAAGGGGTTTGACAAAATTGCTTCCAGGGAACTTTTACAATCGGACATAATAATTGCCTTGTTAAGCTTGTGCGATTCTACAAATGAGACAGCATCAAAAATCGCTAGAGATTCAGCATTAAAAACCGAGGAAAGCGAAGGCAATTTATTGTTAAGGATGACATTAAATTTTGGAATCCACACGGCACTACCGACACAAGAAGTATCTGATAGTTTTGAAGCGTCCGTGTAAATCAAAGTCCAATCCTTAAATTTATCACTTATAATGGTATTAAATTGGTTGTTAGCAACGGGGGAACCCTTCACTATGGGTAAATTTAAAATAACATCTGGAGAAAATACAAGAGAGGAAAATGAAGCTTCAAACAGCGGATTAACTGAAAATTGAGCCACAGGACATGAAAGAGAAACTATCTTTTGATAACTTTTCATAACACAGGGTAAACTTTTATGCGTCCAATAACTACTAGTTAAAAGATGTGAGAGAGATGACAGCTTATTAATAAGAGGGTGGCAAGACCACTGGTAGACCTTAAATATGAACCTGTCAGACAAATACTGTCGACGTAGAGATAAAGGAGGTTCCACACACTCCACTTGGAGCGCATTAATAGGGGATGACTTCATTGCACCTAAGACTACCCGTAAACATTTTGCCTGCAGCTTATCATACATTTTTAAAGCAAATTTGCTACAAGGCTCCAATAAAAAGGACGCATAATCCAAATGGCTACGAATTAAAGCATTGTACATTAACCTTTGGACGTATGGGTGAGAACCCCACCAAACTCCTGATAATGATCGAAGGATATTTAAATTTCTTTCCGCCTTTTTTAAAATATTATTAATGTGGCTTATACCAGACAATTTCGAATCCAAATGAAGGCCTAAATATTTAACAGAATCCCTAACGGGAAAAACTTGGTTGCTGTAAACTAAAGAAATATCCGGGATATACTTAGCTCTTGAGAAAACCACTACAGAGCTTTTTTCTATGGATATTGAGAGACCATGATTCTCCAGCCAGTCGCTTAAGTAGGACACTGCAGAATTTAATCGATCACAACCTTGAATAATATCCTTACAGATAATATACAGAGCCAAATCATCAGCATACTGGAGTATATTACAGAAGCAGCTTACAGAGCTTTCAAGGTCACTGGTATAAATATTGTATAGAAGTGGGCTAAGGACAGAACCTTGAGGGAGACCTTTCCAAACATACCTCGGAGAGACGGATATATTCTTATATTGAACATTAACGATCCTAGACGATAGATAATTACAAATATAATTAACAATTCTTCTTGACACACCTAATCTGAGTAGTTTATGTCTAAGAACGGGGAGGAGAACATTATCATAAGCTGACTGTATATCTAGGAAAACACCTACCACTGACTCATTTTTAGAAAATGCCAAACGAACATCGGTCACAAAGGTTGCCAGACAGTCTGCAGTACTTAAGTTTTTTCGAAAGCCAAACTGATTATATGGAAGAATATTTTTACCTTCCACAAACCATTCTAATCTATTTTGAATGAGATGCTCCAAAATTTTAGAAAGAGTGCAAGACAAGGCAATGGGACGGTATGACGATGGAATACCGTCAGGTTTACCGGGTTTCAGAATTGGGATAATAACTTGAGTCTTCCACTCTTGTGGAGGAAGACCTGTCTGAAATATTACATTGAGAGCCTCTAGAAGAATTTTTTGCGTTGAAGTTCCACTTTTAACAATAAATGAGTACGGTATCCCATCAACACCGGGGGCAGAGTCCCTCAAGGCTTCCAAAACCAACTGAAATTCCTTCCATGAAAATGGAGCATCTAGGTCACTATTCCCAGTACCAGAATTTTCATATACCATTAATTCCTCCTGTAGAGGAGCTGAAGGAGGCGCCAACCTTTCTGCAAAGGAATCAATCCAACATGAAGGATCACTACTAGAATCCCGGATCTCACAAGAAAATGACCCGCGATATCTTTTTATTTTTTGCCATACCAGGGAAGAGTGAGATTGGGGGGATAAACTTTCACAAAAAAGTTGCCACCCAAGTCTTTTTTTCTTAGAGAAAAGCCTCTTAGCCTGAGCAGCAATTCTTTTATACGTAAGAAAGTTTGACAAAGTCATTGATAATGAGTAGGCTCGTTCTGCCTCCTTTCTATTTTTACAGATCTCTGTACACTCCGCATCCCACCAAGGTGGAGACGACATTCTAAATGGACCATGCTTTTTGACGGGGAAAGATTTTTCAGCGCTTCGTAATAAAGCCAACTTAATAGACGGGTAAATATCATATATGTTATCCGTTGTAACCTGAGGAATAGATCGAAACTCCTCATCCGTTGTAATAGAATACAGATCCCAATCAGCATTTGCCAGGTTAAATTTCTGCCTCGGGGGGATGTCAACGGAACAAGGTCTACTGGAACTTTGAAAATATATAACAATTGGAAAATGATCACTTCCATACGAATTAGGAAGAATAGACCAAGAGCACTGTAAAGAAAGAGCAGAAGAAACAAATGATAAATCGACAGCGCTATTAGGATTCTGTGATGGTGCAACCCTTCGAGTTGGGGAGCCGTCATTAAGAATGACATAATTACGGTCATCAATAAAATCTAACAAAGAACTAGACAGATTATCATTGAAATGGGAACCCCACACCATGCTGTGAATATTAAAATCTCCCAAAAACACAACAGGAGGTGGTAAAGGGGATATAATTGAAAAAAACTCAGTTAGTAAAGAAGCGTTAGGATTCGGAATATATACAGAAACATATGTGACATCCATAACTCGAACAGTAACAATATTTATCCCATCACTATGGGGAGGTAATGCAATGAG
The DNA here is from genome assembly GCA_937595015.1 of Polyommatus icarus. NCBI lineage: Eukaryota > Metazoa > Arthropoda > Insecta > Lepidoptera > Lycaenidae > Polyommatus > Polyommatus icarus. Next base: position 1,171,152 of record OW569342.1, on the reverse strand, counting down.
TGAATATTTACAAGTATTACGAACTAAAATAGCCGATCCAGCCTTTGCATCACTCCGATCGTCCCGGAAACATGAAAAACCTGGAATCCTAAAACGAACACCAGGTCTCAACCATGTTTCCTGAACGGCCATGACTATGGGATCAAAATTTTGAAGTAGAGTCCTAATCTCTTGGTTTTTGTTTTTCAAACTACGACAGTTCCACTGGACAATTTTGAGTGCCATTTTGAGGTATGAAAGATGAAAGCTTAGATAAATGATTTAGGATATTGTCCGGTAAGCCGTCACTAAACCTAGAAACAAAATTGATGATAAACGCAAACATAAACTCGATCATATTGTCATTAGGTGACAATTGTGTAGGGACAAAACCTTCAGTGGACACCTGGGATGCCTGTCCCTGACTAGGAAAGGCACTTCCATTTTGCGAGAAAAAATTTGGGCTTCTTATTAAATCCTGATGAGCGAGATGGTCATAGCCTGGAACCGCTGGAGGAGGAGTACGGCGAGGAGAAAGAACGGTTTTGCGATATGAGCGCTGAACCGTAGACGCTTGGGAACTCAGATCGGCATGATGCAAAGGTAGCGAGGAGGACGGAGACTGATAAGTTTTCGAGGCATCAGCGAAAGAACGACTTACCTTGGGGAGCCTTGTAGAAGCCTCCATATAAGAAATGCTTTCCTGAGACATTAACAATTTAATAGATTTTTGCCTAGAATATTCGGGGCAGGATATAGAGTTAGCCTGGTGGAGACCAGAACAAAAAAGACAAGATACAGACTGCACTGAACAAGTCTCACCTTCATGAGTTCCAGAGCACTTAAAACATCTTGGCTGGGATCTACACAACGCCTTTACATGCCCGAACCTACAACATTTGTTGCATTGAATAGTCGGTAAACTATAAATTTGAACCGGCAGCGAATTGTAAAAGCAAAAAACTCGATTAGGCAGCTTTTGCCCAGAAAAAGTTAACACAACTGATTGCGTAGGAATCCAAGTCGGAGAATTATTGACAACTGATTTCCGGCTCAGTCTCCGTGCCCTCACAACCTTACCAAAACCATTAGGGACTTCTATATTTTCTACTAATTCCTCCATGGCCCACTCGACGGGGACATCGCGGACTATTCCCATGCGGAAAACGTTGTATGCGGGAATCGTTGCAGAGTATCCATTTTCTTGTAAAATAGGGTTAATAACAAAAGAGTTCGCACTTTCAAAATCTTCAAACTCTATTGCAACCTTATTCCGACCTAATCTTTTAATGCCATCTGTCACAATTTTTTTGATATTATTCTTAAACAGAAATTGTCCGAAATTTATAGGTTTTAAAACCACCCCAGAAGCATTATTCGGTTCATTCCTTGAAACCTGGACAATAAACGGGCCAACATCGCCATCAGAATATTTTTTATCAGCCATAAAGTCCGGATGATTGTAAATAAGCTGAATCGATGGATTAACGGCTGTATTTCTTTTGGAGTTAATAATTGGAGGAATACTATCCGCATTTGGTCTTTTTCTAGCAATTATAGACCCGTCCGAACTAGTGTCGGGCATATCCAATAACAAAATATCCCCACCACCAGGATCCGGCGGATCAACATCCATATTGACTAATTATTATAAAAATACACTAAACTAAATACTATCCTACGTATATTTAAGCTAAAGGTTAAAAATAACTAACTAAAGAAAGGAAAGAAACAACCAAACCAGAAAAAAAACTACGTAACCTCAAAACCTTGTATCATACATTCGAGAACGCAGCTTGAAGTCAATACCTAGTTCAATCACAGTTGCTTCTTCGTGAATGATGTTGAAGTGACATACACAAAGTAGACACCATGGTAACCGTTATCGGTATCACAGATAATATAATAATTATGTGACAGTTGGTAGGTACCATAAAGTTAATATACCTATCGGAAGCCGCTAGATATATTAACTTTATGGTAGGTACCTATTTGAGATTCAATAAAAAAACTATAAGTACCGTAAACTACCAGTCATTGGACAGCTAAGGATTTTCTTTTTCAGAAAAAGCTGTACATTAAATACCTACCTCGCATAAAATAGAAATAGTTATTATATTTGTGTTCATGATATGCAAACATAAAAATGCGATGGTTTTTCAGTTTATATTGATTTTTTGGTAAAAACTTAATGGTAGGCAAAACACAGTCATGGCCCCATGGGACGGAATTACAGTAGTTCGGACACCCAAAACGAGTAGTTGGACAAGCAAAGTTTGATTGTTTGGTTAAAATTGGTATTGTAATTGTAGGAAACATTATAAATGATTGTGGTTTTCACATTAATATTTTTATTATTTATTGCAAAATAAGGTATTTTAATTAAATATTTAACAAAAAATGTTTTGAAAAAGTTCAAATTCTTACCAATATTACACAGTTACAATAATTGTAACATATCCATACTAATATTATTATTTCATAAGTATGTAAGTCTGTTCGTCTGTCTGTCAATTACTTCTTCACGCTCAAGCCACTGAACGGATTTTGCAAAAATTTGGTATGGAGACACTTTGAGTCCCGGGAAAGGAAAAATAGTACTTTTGGTCCCAGGAAAATGTACGGATTTCTGGGGCAAACGTGCAGGGAGACCCGACCCCAGATAAACTGGAAACATGGGGTGTACAAAGAAGAAGAGGTAACCGTAGTACCAAAGTAGTATAATAAGATACTTTAAAGTTTAAAAGAACAAAATAATTTTCAAAATCACACGAAAAGCTCGTCTTGATCTAAAAGATTATGAAAAGTACTTACTTATAATAGAGCCATTATGTGATGAATTGAGGATGCATGGTGTAATGGTAGTGATGATGATTATGATGAATATAAATTGCACGGTAGCACATGCTTGTTGTTCTTAAAACAACGCTGAAACTTCCAAACGTGTGTATAATATGGAGTTAGGAGTTCTCTCAGTACCTTCGGAACCATGGTATATTATCTTGATGCAAAATCTTACTTTTTGGTAGCAAATTCTTGGTATACTTCTAATAAAACCATAATCACCATATTGTTTTCATATAAATTTCGACGAGTTCCCTCGATTACTCATGGATCCCATCATCTGGTCACCACTTTTATAAAAATGGTACCAAATTCGAGTCAAACCCTATAAACACAAAAGAATTTTGAAAATCGTACCACAAACAACAAAAAAATACATACAGCCAAACGTATTACTTTTTGGAAGTCGGTCAAAAATGATTTAGGCTCCTTACACACTGCGACTTTTAGCAGCGATGCAGTCGCGATGTTGTCGCGATGCAACATCGATGCAGTCACAAATGGCATCCTTTACACACTTGCGCTACTTTAAGCATCGATACAGTCGCGATGCTGTCGCGATACAGTAGCGATGCTGTCGCGATGCAGAAGCAAAATCAATACAAAAATCTGTTCATCTGCTGGTGTCGCGCGTGTGTATCGATGCTAACGCGCAACTGTATTGATACTAACGCACGACAGCATCGATGCAAAGATGGCTGGTGTCGCGATGCTGTCGCGCGTTTCGAAACCGCGCGACAGCATCGCTGTTAAAAGTCGCAGTGTGTAAGGGGCCTTATAGCGCCGTTAAATCACAGAGACATACACAAATGAATGTTGCAACAAAACTTGAATACCTTATAAATTTTGTTTATCGCGCGGGAACCGAATATTTTTCCGGGGGTAAAAAGTTTTAAGTTTTTAAGTCCTGGATGTTCTTTTCCGGGACTAGGTAAAAGTATCTTCATACTTTTCAACAAAATCGGCTCAGAGATTTGGTGAAGAGGTGACAGACAGACAGACACACTTTCGGATTTATAATATTAGTATGGATGGGTGGATAACGCCTCCGTGGTCTAGTGGTCTAAAGCGTCGCTCTTGACTCGGAGGTCGTGGGTTCGATTCCCGCGTTGGAAACATGTTATTTCCAAGTTTGGTAAGGACGATGCAGGCTGATCACCTGATTGTCTGACAAGTAAGATGATCCATGCGTCGAATGGGTATGTAAATAGTCGGTCCTGCGCCTGATCTCTCGCCAGTTGTGTCTGTCGTCCGTCCCACTGGGTTATGAGTAAAGGAATAGAGATTAGAGAGTGCTCTTGTGTACTGCGCACGCACCTGGGCACTATAAAATTACTCCTGCTTACCTGGCCTGGTTTCAATGAAACCAGCCACCGTCACCGAAGTCGTTGTGGGGAGTAAAAAAATTAGTATTGATATTAGTTTTCTCACCACCGGGCGGAAAACGTCAACTTTCTTCCCGCTGTGCTTACCGATGTTGCCGTTTTCCGCCTCCGTCGATGAGAAAAATAGTATACGCACCATGGGCTGTAAATAAGAAAGCCTCAGATCACAATATGTTTGTTGACCTCGGCTTCGCCTCGGCCAACAGTTACGTTATGTGATTTGAGACATTTCTTATTTTCCTGCCATAGATGCGTAATATACCATTTTATGTGAATAATGACTGATGATGACGAATACAAAACAAACACATTCAATACCTACTATATGCGGCTATAACAATAGCGAAAATATGTTGTGTAATACACAAGCGTGAGACGACTCTTTATCGAGGAGTTCCGTAGATTTTAATTAATATTATAAAAAGTGTGTCTGTTTGTCTGTTACTATCTGTAGAGATACTTTGTTTAAGAAAAGATAGTTTTATACTGGTAAAGTACTGTTTTCACCACCGTGGTTTTCACGTGATAAATAAATTTCGTTGCATATTTACAAAAGGTACCTACACTACATTTAGGCACATTATTAAATACTTGTCTTAATTTTATCTTGCTTATTATGTTATGTAAGAGTATATCTTAAGCTTTATATTTTTTGTTGAGTCATATTTTTTCGGAGAACTTTCACATTTTAATCCGTTCTAAAAGATTTTAAAGATAGGATATGAAAATCATGTAAATAAAAATTATTACGATTTAAAACTGCATGCAAAATGTTTTTAAGCAAACTAAAATAATTTAATTCTTATCGTGTTTTGCAAACAATACATCTGCAGAGGCATTTTAATTATTACTTAAAGCTAATAATTTTATGAACATAAAAAAGATATGAAGTTTTTGTCATTTTTGATTTTCCATCAACACATCAATCCCCAAGCAGCACCCGGCTGTCGCATAACTATTGAAAATCTAGTGTGTCTGCGATTCCTGCGATCGAGGTAATCACCCTTCAAGCCCCATAAGAGCACCGGTGATCGCGACAACAATAGAATAACAATACATTTCCAAGAATCCGCGATCGAAGCATTAAATCAAAGTTTTACAGTCACTAATAATAATTAATAATTCGATCGCGGATTCTTGGAAATGCTATTGTATTCTATTGTTGTCGCGATCACCGGTGCTCTTTAAATGGGGCTTGAAGGATTAAAAATAATACATTATTGAAAATAGTACCTCTTGACTATAGAAAGGGTTTATCCATCATACCATGGAACCCCAATATTAGAGAATGCATCGAGAAATGCGCGAAGGTCAAATGTTGACCTTTATCATCGACCTTCACCGGATCACCGGGTAATTGTATCACTGTAGCATCCTCGTCATCTTCATCATCATCACCATTATCACCATTGTCATCATCGTCATCATCAATCATCATCATCATCATCGCCAATTTTCCCGAAAATCTTACAAACTAAAATAAAATACGTGAGGCACTCGGGGACTGCCGCGGTAAAGATATTGCAGTTAGCACTTGGCAGCAAGTCTACACGCATACGACTACATAGTTGCACACACACAAACACCGTGCCGACGTCTGCTGAACTGAAATGGCGTATTATGTTTATTTTCGTTACGGTAATTCTTGATTCGGTCGCCGTGCTCAAAGCCCGCGATAAAATCTATGCAATAGCTTAACAAGGTAAGTATGACCTTTCTCTGGAAGTGTCTAAGGATCAATAATAATTTATACTAGCGCAGAGTCGAAGTGCAGCGAAGCGCGTCGAAGCGTCAAATTCGCAGCAAGTCGAACGAATGCGCGCGTATTCGCCAGAGTGCCTACAGTGATGACGGGTCAATTCGCTTGTGGGCGCGTCGGTCGAGCGGATTCGCAAGAACACGCGCGCCTTTTTAAAAATTTTCAGAAGTAATATTATGTGCGTTTATGCTTTGGATTTAAGGTTGAATTTGTTATGTTCAGTTTTGATAATTCGCTCCGATGCGCTTCGACTCTGCTCTAATATAAATTGAGCCTAAATGTCGTCAAACAAACAGACGTACTTTCGCATTTATATAGTACCTAATAGTCTGGATGTGAATCTCTTTCGTGGTCTAATGGAGATCGTGGGTTTTCCCACGCTGAAAAAGTGTTTCTTTAAAGCGTCTCCCAGACGCGGCCTGCGGTGGCGGTCAGTCGGATGGCTTGGCCGCGTGGCCGCGTGTGTCTGTGTCGTTCCTAGAACTCTCAAGTCATCTATCTGACCGCCACCGCCACCGCAGGCCGCGTCTGTCTGGGAGATGCTTAATGGCTAGGACAATGCTGAATGCTGATTGACAAGATGATCCAAGCGTCGGATGTACATGTAAAAAGACTCCTATATCCTATAGGATTACGATGCTGAACTGCGCACACATTTGGGCACTATAAAGTTACTCTACATCAGTGTGTGAGCCATCATTAAAGATGTATCTCAAATTCACTAAGGTTGTTCCCAAGCACTTTCCATTAGCCTTGTGGCAGGAGCTGACTCACAGACACCCACATTATATATTTAGCAGATGGTAGTACAATTGATAATAATTACCACTGACAAAGGTTGCCGATGATCTATTATATGAAAAGGCGGTAAAGTCGCCTACTGGTTATTTTTAAGATGGCGGTTTATAGATCTACTAAGAACCTACTGTAAAATATATACTGTAACAAATAAACACAATACAAGTCTCGCCTACACGCACACATCGATGCTGATCAATGTTTACATCGTGATGGATGCCACTACATACGTCACCAAGCGAGTATAAAAGGAGCGGCGCAGCCAGCATCAAGTCAGTCGTTCGCTAGACGGCACGGAGTGCGATAGCCCCGCAGTCCTCTCTGTTGCCTCTGCTGACCTGAGCGGTAGCCCCGCAGCCCTCAGGACAAGCCAGCTAGGAGGTTACGGAATGCGATAGCCCCGCAGTCCATTCCACGAACCACTAATAGGCTTCATCTATACACATATATGCTTAATGTATGCCATTGTTTATTAAGACAATAAACGTAGTAATAACACATTTGTGTTGTTTCATTCCATAACAACACTATATTGGCGCCCAACGTAAAAACAATAATAAACAATGACTGAAGAGAAATCTGAAATGGTAATAATGACGACGGAACAATTTACGGCGCTAATGACCAAGCTTACTGATAAGACCGAGACAAAGAAAAGCTTCGCTCAGTGCTCATCACGTTTTCACGGCGAACGGTGCTATAATAAAGTCGAGGAATTTGTTACAAATATTTCCATTTATAAGAAAATTGAAAAGATTTCCGACGAAGACGCTCTCGAAGGACTTACATTACTGCTCACGGGACCTGCTGCTACTTGGTGGAGCGGAGTAAAAGGCGATATCAAAAAGTGGAACCAAGCCCTTGAAGCAATAAAAAGTTCATTTGCACCTAAGATGCAGCCACACGAGGTATATCTTGAGCTGTTCTCAAAGAAACAAACTAATGAGAAAATCGATTCGTTCCTTTGCGAGAAGCGTGCTTTATTGTCTCAGCTTCCATCAAAAAGGCACAAAGAGGAGGAACAACTAGATTTTATATACGGACTTCTGGCCATTAATTATAAAAAGGAAATTCCGAGGTCCGAAATAAAAACGTTTGCTGATCTACTGGAGCGCGGAAGACATTTAGAAAGCCTCTCAAAGGAGATTGAAGAAGCGTCAAAAGATGGAAGTGTCCGTAAGGGTTTTAAAAGATGCACATATTGTGGGAAAAAAGGACATCTGTTTGAAGTCTGCAGGAAGAAGATGGCGGATGTAAAGGTCCAGCCAAAACCGACCATAACTTGTTACGGATGTGGTGCCCCGGGTGTATTCCGCAGTAACTGCGAAAATTGTAAAAATAAGGAGACCCCTCCGGAAGCTGTGTCTTTTTACTCATTACAGTCGGCAGTAAAAAGCCAATCAAAAATCCCCACAATAGAAATAACTATTAAAGGACAAAAGGGATATGCATTTTTGGACACGGCTGCGCGGACCAGTATTGCCAGTGCCCAATTATATAAGAACTTGGTGCAGAGTGGTGTGTCATTTGCAAAAGAAAATGCACTCCTAAGTCTTGCAGATGGCACCACAAGACAAACAAATTTGCTCGTGTCGACTGTAGATGTTGTTGTTGGTGGTCGTTCACTGCCGATAAAATTGTCGGCAATCCCGGAAGCGAGTGACAACCGCACACTTTTAGGAATTGATTTTCTGGAAGCTGCCGGTATAATCTTAAATTTACCCCAACGTCACTGGAGTTTTATTGACGACCCAACTAAATCATTTAGTTTCCTCCAATTGTCGAGCTGCATACCTATTCCGTTAAAGGCCGCTAAGCGTCTGTCGCTGGAAACAGAAGATGGGGACATTGTTGAACGGAACAAACCCATTTCCGAATTCATTGAGTGGGCAAAGGAGTTCAACAAGAATCATATGTTATCTCCACTGTCAATTACGCCAACAAAAGACACGGAAACTTCTCCTCCAGATGTGAAGCGACCGAGGTGGAAAATTGTTAAGCTGGACACTCCACCCCGACCAATACGTCCACGTGAACCAGCAGAAGAAAATTTATTTGTTGACCCTCGTATAGAATATTTAAAAATAAACCCTACATCTTTGTATTCTGTTGATATTTATTTACGTCCCAATGAAGGTACTTCACTTAATCTTGATGAAAGAATAATTTTTAATAATCTGTTATCTGAATATTCTGATATTTTTGAAAAGAATAAAAAACCAACTCCTTTTACTCAACATAGAATAGAAACAGAAAATCATTATCCGATTAGCGTTAAACCTTATAGACTCTCTCCTGCCAGACAACAACAATTACGAGAGAAACTTGATGAAATGATAGCTAATGACATTATAGAAGAGTGCGATTCTCCTTGGTCTGCACCTGTAATATTAGTACCAAAAGGTGATAACGATGTTCGAGTATGTGTAGATTACAGACAACTGAATGATATAACAAAACCAGATAGATATCCACTACCACGTATTGATGACTTATTACATCAGGCAAAAGCCATGCCTTTTATGACTACAATTGATTTAAAATCAGGTTACTGGCAAATTGCTATAGATCCACAAGATTGCGATAAAACAAGCTTCATATCGCCATTTGGGACCTTTCGTTTTAAAAGGATGCCATTTGGTTTACGAAATGCACCCGCTACCTTTCAAAGATTGATGGACAAATTCATACAAGGATTAAAAGCGAAATGTGTATTAGTATATCTTGATGATCTAATAATCAGATCAGATAACTTGTATGAACACACAGAAGATATAAGAGAAATTTTTAATAAACTAAGAAAATACAACTTATGTGCGAATAGGAAGAAATGCAACTTCGTATGTTCTTCAGTAAAATACCTTGGGCATCTTATTGTACCGGAAGGAATCAAAGCAGATCCTGATAAAATATCCGCCATAGCGAATTTACAAATACCTAAAAACCTAAAACAATTAATATCGTTTCTACAAACAGCTTCATGGTACAGAAGATTTATTAAAAACTTTGCACAAATATCTCAACCTTTAACAAATTTAACGAAGAAAAAGACAAGCTGGAAATGGGGACAAGAACAAGAAGAAGCATTTACAAAATTAAAAGAGGCTTTAACAACTTCACCCGTTTTGAGACAAGCTAGCGCTGATCTACCCTATATAATAAAAACTGATGCTAGTCAGTACGCTATAGGGGCAGCTTTGGTGCAGGGGGAGGGAAAGGATGAACATCCTGTAGAATACGCAAGTAGACTATTAACTCCTGCTGAATGCAATTATACTGTAACAGAAAAGGAAGCACTAGCCATAGTATGGGCTATATCAAAGTTTCGTGGCTACATAGAAGGAACACAGTTTATAACGATAACTGATCATCAACCTCTAAAATGGTTAATGAATCTCAAAACACCCACTGGACGTTTGGCACGTTGGGCACTACAGTTACAACCTTATGAATTCAAAATTCAGTACAATCCTGGACGTACCAACGTAGTAGCAGATACATTATCAAGACCGCCATGTGAAAATCACAGTGAAGATTGCAATATATGTCAAGTTGGCATAGAATTACCAAAATTAAGTGAAAAACAATTAAGGGAAGAGCAAATGAGAGATAGTACATTGAAGGAAATAATAGAGAGCCTGGATAGTGGAATAGATTCTAAATCCTATGAAGAGTTTGTAAAAAAGGGTTATATACTACATAAAGGGGTATTGTATCTGTACGTACCAGATCAAGAAGATGATAGTGCAAAATTGGTTATTCCACGACATGAAATACCTAATATTCTTAAATCCTTCCATGATTCACCAACTGCCGGTCACATGGGAGTCGAACGAACTGTGCAACGCATTACCAATAAATTTTACTGGAAAGGATTACGTAAAGACGTAATAAAGTATGTAAAAACTTGTATTGAATGTCAAAAATACAAACCTTCAAACCTAAAACCAGCTGGGTTATATCAATCAACTCCAAACTCCCAAAGATTTGAAGTATTATCTGTAGACCTATTCGGTCCGTTACCCAAAGGACCATTAGGAGAGACATGGATCTTAATAATAGAAGATACTGCTTCAAGATGGATAGAAATTTTTCCATTAAAGGAAGCTACTGCAGAAAGTTGTGCTTTAATTTTACTTAATGAAATATTTCTTCGTTATGGCCTACCAAGAAAAATCATTTGCGATAATGGAGTACAATTCATATCAGCTATAATGCAAAAACTTACCTTTTGCTTGGAAATCCAACAAATATTTACGCCAGTTTATCATCCGGAACCTAATGTTGTAGAAAGGAAAAATAGAGACATGAAAACGCAAATCGCAATTATGGTTAAGGATAAACATCACAATTGGCCATTAACTTTACCTGCTATAAGATTTGCAATGAACACAGCTCGTTGCCAAACTACATGTTTTTCGCCCGCGTATCTAACATTTGGCAGAGAATTAAGAACTCCTTATGAATTATCTCATGACTTAAGTAAGATAGTAGAATCTGAAAACTTCGTAGCAGAGATAACACCAAAACTAAAACAGCTAGCCCAAGACTTGAAATTGGCTAAGGAAAATATTGAATGCAACAAAGATGCAAGTCGTCAAAGGTCAAACAATAAACGAAGAAAGGATCCCGGTTATAAAATTGGTGATTTAGTATTGGTACAATCACACCATATAAGTAGTACTGATAAGCAATTCTCAGCTAAGTTTGCTCCACGACGCGATGGTCCTTACATTATTCTGAAGAAACTTGGAAACACTACATATGAAATTGCACATCCAGACGCTCCAAATCAATCGATCGGAAAATACCATTCTTCTGCAATTACGAAATTTGAAACAAGAAGAAATAACTCTACTAAACCTGTATACCCAATACGTCGAAGAGGGAGGCCAAGAAAGAAACCCAATGCTGGTACTCTGTCGGGACGACTTTAGAGTACCAGAGGGGGAGAATGTAACAAATAAACACAATACAAGTCTCGCCTACACGCACACATCGATGCTGATCAATGTTTACATCGTGATGGATGCCACTACATACGTCACCAAGCGAGTATAAAAGGAGCGGCGCAGCCAGCATCAAGTCAGTCGTTCGCTAGACGGCACGGAGTGCGATAGCCCCGCAGTCCTCTCTGTTGCCTCTGCTGACCTGAGCGGTAGCCCCGCAGCCCTCAGGACAAGCCAGCTAGGAGGTTACGGAATGCGATAGCCCCGCAGTCCATTCCACGAACCACTAATAGGCTTCATCTATACACATATATGCTTAATGTATGCCATTGTTTATTAAGACAATAAACGTAGTAATAACACATTTGTGTTGTTTCATTCCATAACAACACTATAATACTAATTATTGTGCCACCATTTTCTTATTTTTAAGATGGCCGCATGGAAGATGTCGCCTTCAGGTCATTTGCAAGATGGCGGTATCAAAGTTGTGGCCGCGGTGTCAAAAATAGTTTAATAATTATATATATTATAACAATTATTATTTATAAGATGGCGGTATCACACCGTCACTTTACAAATAATAATTAGAAGGCGAATTTTTTTTAGCCTATTGTACAAAATACTAAGAATAAATGGTTGAATTATTTATAAGATGGCGGTATGAAAGGTATATATATAATAATACTCGGATACGATGCGAAAGTATGTCTGTGTGTTACATTTTTAACCGACTTCCCAAAAACGAGGAGGTTATATGTTCGGCTGTGGATATTTTTTTTTTTTTACACTAACTCGATTACATGAAATTTAGTATGGAGATTCTTTCAGCCTCAACCGAATAAGGATATAGTTTTTTCCCGCCAAAATGAACAGTACCCGCGTGATAAATGGACTTCTGCACAAGTTGCAGGTAACATCTGATTGTACCATATCAATGACAATTCATAAGCAGGTGACCTACGTCATTTGGTCGAGTTATGTCAAGCATGCAGCAGACGACGACTAGCAGTGACTTGACATAATCTGACTAAATTACTTGGCATGATGCCAACAAGCCCTGATAAGGGTTGGCGATATATAATTTGCCACCAGAGGTCAAATGTCGTGTCAGACAGACATATGACCGCTATATCGTGACATGTGGAAGCTATTTCGTGACATATATGACAGCTTTTTAACACCACAATATTGACACCATAGACGCTAAGGCTACATAGCGCCAAACATCCCTAATTAGGTGTATTAGACGGAACCTCTTGGCCTTGAGCCAATAAGGTTAAGGTAAGTGATCTGTTAATTATGAATTTCGACGCTTGAACCTTCACACTTACTACGTTGACGCACGAAAATCTTAAAAATTAAAAAAAATCATAAGGGCGCGCATTACTTTAAAATCGACGCTTTTCTTTCAAGTTTTCTACGCTTTACGATTTATAATTAAGTTACGGATTCGTGTTCAGAACACTTTCTGTAATTTAATTATCATTTTAGAATGTACGACGTAATGATTGCATTTATTCTTATTTCATGTTTATTGAGCGTGTTTTTAAATATTTTGGTTACTACAAACGCTAGTATTATGCAAAAGTGTAAGATCGTAACTTAATTAAAAACTTAATCATTCTCTTAAACTTAACTGTTTATGAGCCTAGCATAATGAAGTATAGCTGCAGTGTAAAATGCAAAAGAAAATAACCATTCACAGTACCTACCTCTCAATTGCACCTTATCAATTTTATTTTAACCCTGCTAAAAGCAAAAGAAAAGAAACAAAATATAATCCTTTTACAATCTATCGCTTTGTTTATTACCTTCAAATATCTACTTTTCTCCTATTTTATGTCTGTCATGCTTAGCCGTACTATATTATGTAAACGCCTCACCGCAGCTCGTGTGAAGTTCCACGTTAAAATCCGCTGTGGATTGACAGCAGAGGTCGGGGTTCGTTCCCAGGCGCTATTGTCAGTACATACCTGTGAGATGAGTCAGAGAGAACATGACAGATTGAGATGAGCTAGAGAGAATGACAGATGGAGATGAGGCAGAAAGAATCACAAATGGAAGAGAAATCATGTAGAGAAGAAAGAAAGGATAGAAGTAGAGCCTCTAGCCAACACGTTTCCTTTATCGCTTCTTTATAGAATCGTCAATCGAAATGTATAAAATTGACGTTAGAGGAGTCGAACGTCAACGTTAGATTAACAAACGCTTATATCAATCTCAAAATGTGTGGAACATTATGATCGGCCATTGGGCGTTTGTACACTGCAGTCTGTACGATAACGATACGACACGATACCACAGAATAGAGGGCCACCGCACATATTATACAATTTCAAGTTGGCCGACTATCGTACAAACTGACTATCGTACTAATTCTAATATTCTGTCACTTAATATTGAATACACCCAAAATATTCTCCTTTCTTTTCGCCTTCGTTTTATTAGTGCCACAATAAAAGCGTGCTTTTTACGCATTTTAATACGCACGTCACTAGGCTAGCAACACCGTTACCAACTAAATCTAAAAGTCTGCGGTTGGCAGCGTACACGATGAAGTTGTCCAATTAAATTGTGACACTACGCAATTTAGTTTGTGCGATAGTCGGACAACTTGAAATCGTATTGTATGTGCGGTGGCCCTTATCTTTTCTGTGGTATCGTGTCGTGTCGTTACCGTCGCAGTGTGAAAACGCCCATTCTATAAAGAAGCGACAAAGAAAAAGTCTTGACTAAAGAGCTAGCTGGGTACTAAGACAAGAAATATCTGCTAGTTGCGATAGTAAAGTTAGATGTATGAATCTTACTCTTTGCTTACAACCTCTCAACCCAAAAGATAAACCAAGAACCAAGAGAAACCATATTGCTAAGAACACTCGATCAAGTCAGCTTTCAAACGAAAAAACTAGATCAAAATTTAGATGCTACGATGCCACGGACATACACACATATGCACAGACAAACAAGTCAAACTTAAGACACCCCACTTTTTGTCGGGGATTGTAGATACTAGAGAGATTATAGCTGATCCGGCAAATGTTGTTTTGCCATGTACGGTGTGAAAATGTGCTTGAAGCTACTGTTACAATCATGGAATTTTGTTTATGTCACATCAACCTCAAAAACTACGTTAGCGTGATTTAGGATTATAAGCTATGCCTTGCAACATATTTTGGGAACGACGGCAAAATAAATAAAGTAACGAATACGAAGTCATTATGCTTACCCCATTGAGTAAGGTCAGTGATGACACGTTATGTCATAGTATATGTCACTATATGACATATATGTTACATACTGACGTAACAAACAAATTGAGTTAATAGATATTTAATTATGTTGGGAGGACGATGCATGTTAGATGGAGCTATCATAATATTGCTAATGCTTCTGCACAAATGGGCTGACTTGATAAAAACGGATGTAAGAAATCGCTTATCTCAAGAGCTAGAGGACAAATTTTAATGTTATTTGGCACAGATATATAGTATACCATGAAGAAGGATATAAGCTACTTGTTGTTGAAAAATGTATGGTTTCCGTTGCCTTATTAGTTGTTTACATATAGGATATAGTTCGCAGAAAAGAATGTTTATTATAAAAACAGATTTATGTATATCATTAACTAATATCAGGATTTTTATAACAAAAATATAATCTA
The DNA here is from genome assembly GCA_937595015.1 of Polyommatus icarus. Lineage (NCBI taxonomy): Eukaryota > Metazoa > Arthropoda > Insecta > Lepidoptera > Lycaenidae > Polyommatus > Polyommatus icarus. The sequence continues at coordinate 1,155,774 of OW569342.1, read as the reverse complement.
TAAGTTATGAAGATTGACAAATAAACATAAAATTATATTCTAAGGACTTTGATACCACTGAAATAGCTCCGATCATAGAAAAGACATCAACGAGCCACAAATGTAAAAATATTGGTAATAATTATAATTTACTACATGACGCCCGCAACTCCGTGCGCCAAAATACATTTAACGCGTGGGCACCGTACATTTTTCCGGGATAAAAAGTATCATAATGTGTCCTTTGCCGGGACTCAAAGTATCTCCATGCCAAATTTCAGCAAAATCGGTTCAGTGGTTTGAGCGTAAAGAGGCAATAGACAGACAGACACACTTTCGCATTTATAATATTAGTATGGGTGGATAGAATAAATTATCCCTTAAAATATCACTAATTATGCCACAAGTTAGTTATTCTTGGTTCCGTGTCGCATACCACCGTCCAGGTCTTATCCTAGACCTGGTTCAGTAACAAAAACCGTCCGCGGGACTAGACTCGAGGTGAAGGAGGACCTAGGTCATAGAATGTAGAAGAATAGACATGCCTGATCTTAAATTAAAACTAATCAGCCATGTGCATGTCGGATTCACGCACGAAGGGCTCCGTACCATGTAGAGCAAAAAAAAATCGGTTGTCTGTAAAGTCGGTTTACTGACGATAGTTGAACGTGACAACTATCTTTGTTGAGTTGAACTTCATAATATTTTATAAGTAAATTTAGTTCCGCGGTTTGATAACAGATGTCGCTGTTAGGCCTCTAGATCGCGCTATCGCTTACTCGACAACATTTGGTATATGTAATTCAATGGAATAAATTTTCGTCTTTTCGCTGACGCCTGACACTCACTGGATGTTTTATTTATTATTACGCCAGAGGGATTTGCGTGCTAGGGTAACCCTACAGAACGGACCGAACCAGTATTAGGCGTATGACTTCACTCAAGTAGGACTTAGGAGAGAGACGGATGTCGAACGCTGCCAAACGCAAAGGCCGATTGTGCTTCCTTGTCGCTCGTTCCGCGCTCTCGTTTGCACTTCAAGCCTTAAATGGAACGCCTCAGAGCTGTCAGCGAGGTAACGCCGCATAAACTGTCATGTTACTCGGACGCGCAGCCCATATCAAATAATTATAAGACGTTATCACGTCAAAAAGTGTTTTTTGTTAGCTTCCCTTAAATATTTAATTTATTTTGATTTTAGTAAATTTCTAAATTCACTAACATAATTTGTAAAGATTTCAGCTGTCCAGCTATAGCGGTTTTTGAGATATAGCCTGGAGACAGACGGACAGACAACAAAATCTTAGTATCCCATTTTCGTGTTCATAAATGGACCAGAAAATGATTTGAAATCAAATGTGGATTTTATGTATATCCAGACATATTAGAAAGGGTAGGTAAGGTTTTAATTATTATAGGAGAAGAAAATGACAAAAAATTTTAGTTATCCACTTCTACTTCTACGCGAGTACAACTCGCACTTGGCTGGTTATATAACAAAATACGACATTGGCCTATCACAATATATCTATGACTGTGAGTGACATACAAGTATGATGTAGGATTATATCACATTATGTTATTGTTAAACAAACATTATTATAGACGACTCATCATTTAAACCCATTCATACTTGACGACCTCTGTGGCTCAGTGGTGAGCGCGTCGGTAGCTCAAGCCGGGGGTTGCGGTTTCGAATCCCGCCGACGGAACAAACAATTTTTCAAAGTTCCTGGGTCATGGATGTGTATTAAATATGTGTATTATATAATAAAAATCTTAAATATATGTATAATCTAAAAGTATTAAATATATTTCCGTTGTCTGGTACCTGTAACACAAGTCCTTCAGGTACTTACCACAGGGCCAGACTGACGTGGTGTGAAGCGTCCATAGATATTATTATTATATTATACTTTAAGCCATAAATATGGAATAAATGATTGTGAACTTAGCTTTAATCTTTATAATATTTAAAGACAATATTGCTCTATTTAAACCTTATTATGTACCTTAAAGCCCGCCTTGCCTCAGCTTGCAAGAGTCTCAAAAAGTCCCATTGCTGGATCATGGATGTGTGTATTGTGTATGTTTGTTACTCTATTGTAAATCTCTTATTATAAACGAAAGTCATTAAAATAATCGAAACTCTTTTGGATATACATAATTATTACGAATTGACACCTCATAAAAATCGGATCAGCTGTCTGAGTGATAAGGGGACAGGCAGACTCACATTCGTATAATATTTTATGGATAATGAAAATTTCGTAAAGGGCTTGGAGATTCCAAAAAAATTTAGTATTTAGGTTCTTTTGGACTAGAAATAATTTCTAGTTGTACCTAGTTACAAGTATCTTAGTGGCTAGGTCTTATGATATAAGACCTATATAGAAATGACTATAATATAATTTACCACAGATAAATGACTTGTTTACAGCTATGTGATAATTACTAATATTAATTATAGGCTTGGCATTTACCACCTGTGTTATTATTATGTATCATATTACGTCTATCAACTTGATCTTGGAAAAGGATATATTATAGATCGAGATCCATACTAATATTATATATTATTCAAAAGTGTTCCGGTCTGTCTGTGACATCTTAACGCCCAAACCGCTGTACGAATTTTGCTGTTCGGTATGGAGATACTTGGATTCCCGGAAAAGGGAATAGATAGATAGATACATAACTCTTTATTGCTCACAAATTTCTACTATAACTAGTTCGACTAACTTAACAATATATTTACAGTAAAATGTGGGCAAGGGCGGCCTTATCGCTTTAAGTGATCTTTTCCAGGCATTCCTGCGGCTATGGAGATATTAAATATATTTATAAGCGTGGGAGTACCACGTAAGACGTGGGAGAGCCATGCTTCGGCACGAATGGGCCGGCTCGACCGGAGAAATACCACGTCCTCACAGAAAACCGGCGTGAACCTGTGTTTCGCCGAGTGAGTGAGTTTACCGGAGGCCCAATCCCCTACCCTTTTCCCTTCCCTACCCTTCCCTATTTCCTTCCCTACCCTCCCCTATTACCCCTTAAAAGGCCGGCAACGCACCTGCAGCTCTTCTGATGCTGCGAGTGTCCATGGGCGACGGAAGTTGCTTTCCATCAGGTGACCCGTTTGCTCGTTTGCATTAAAAAAAAAGCAGGGTAATACAAAAAGTCGACAAACAGTTAAAACAGCAGATGCTAGAGAAAAACTTAATAATCATAGGATACATTTCAATTCGGAAAAATGTACGGTTCTCGCGCAATAAACGAATTTTGGCATTTACACGTCTAGTCGCACGCACACGAACACCATGCCGACTGGTAATACCGCACCGCTATGCCGCGGTCGGTGGGTGTCGGGGGTGTTAGGTTTTATTTCGTTACGGAATTTCTTGATTCGGTCGCCGCGCCCAAAGCTCGCAATAAAAGCTATGAAATAGCTTTAATCTTTCACCGCTGCTACTTTCTCAGTGAACTTTATACAGGGGACCCGTAATATCTTTTGTTACGTCCTGTATAATACTGTCAAACCTATCAAGGCTACAAAGTTTTACTTTATTTTCACTACACTACAGTACACATAAGGGCCAATTCAGACAGCAACGCGGCGAGGCGAGGCAAGGCGCGGCGCGGTATAAATTTATTTATTTTATTTTATCAAATTCGGAAAACTTACGGCTACATCCATACTAATATTATAAATGCGAAAGTGTGTCTGTCTGTCTGTCTGTCTGTTACCTCTTCACGCTCCAACCGCAGAACCGATTTTGCTGAAATTTGGCATGGAGATACTTTGAGTCCCGGAAAAGGACATAGGATACTTTTTATCCCGGAAAAATGAACGGTTCCCGCGCGATAAACGAAGTTGCGGGCATCATCTATTACAATTATAAACAGAAGAACACATACATGAAGGCCAATTAAAAGTTTTCACGTATAGACAACAATGTAACAAGAAATTTTAAAGTCGCTAGTTAATTATACACAAAGAGTAACAAACATATGCCTAAATCACGGACAAAAGAATTTGGTTAGATTTATATGGATATGACAGATTTCAATTGCGTGAGACTTGCGAATCTGTCAAATCCATTTAAATTTAGAAATGCATCTACGCGTCGCTTTGCGGTCTGAATCAACCCTAAAGATTAAGATAAGATACCACCATATTGTTTCTGGTGGTGCCACCGAATTGACCTGAATACCACACACCATGTGGTGATAAATTTAATACTTAGTTGCTAAAAGAATTAGGGTTCCGTTGTGAAATGGAAAAACTTGTCTCTTGCGGAACCCGACCGCAGAGAATTAGGAATTGAATTGATAATGAATTTGGCAGTACATACTCACTTACTAATATTATAAATGCGAAAGTTTGTCTGTCTGTCTGTCTGTGACCTCTTCACAACCAAACCCCAGAACCGATTTTGCTTAGAGACATGGAGATACTTTGAGCCCCAGGAATGGACATAGGATACTTTTTAGACCGTAAAAATGTACGGTTCCCGCGCGATAAAGTAATCCATACTAATATTATAAATGCGAAAGTGTGTCTGTCTGTCTGTCTGTCTCTCTTCACGCTCGAACTGCTGAACCGATTTTGCTGAAATTTGGCATGGAGTTACTTTGAGTCCCGAGAAAGGACATAGGATAGTTTTTATCCCGGAAAATGTACGGTTCCTGCGCGATAAACGAATTTTGACGCAACGGAGTTGCGGGCGTCATCTAGTTATAAATAATATATTAAAGTAGGTCACAGGCGGTCGGCGCGAGCGCGTGCTCCCCGTATAACTTCGTCTGCACTGAAGCGCGAAAAATAGGTATCTCGTGATTCCTGAAGCTGGAATGTCGTTGCGTCACAGGACTCACAGGTGCGGTGCATTGTGCTGTGCCGTATCGTAAATAGCAGCTACCTACCGTTTTAAACTTATTTAAGTATTCTTTGATTTTTTATTATTTTATTTTATTATTATATGTATACTATTAGTTATGTCAAACCTTAATAATGCTGAATCTGTCGTGCGTCATGCGTAATGTATAGGAACCACGGAAGATCAGGAACCGCGGTGCAGTGTTCTGTGCCGTGGTAATACACCTGAGTGGAGATCCTTTTCGGCATTATGCAATGCACTACCTAATGCTGCCATTTTTTTTGTAGATTTATTTTGTATGCTTTTACTTATTGTTGTTCTCTCCGATGTTGTTGCAGTTTTTTTTTCTTTTGGTTTATTGCTTGGTTGTTGTTTAGTGTGTGCTGTGCATTGTTTTAATGTCTGAATAAAGCATTTTATTATTATTATTAGTTAGTAATAAGTCATTTAATAGTAATATTATAAATTTGAAAGTGTGTCAGTCTGTCTTTTACCTACCTTTGCTGGGTATGAAGATACTTTGAGTCCACGTGACTCAAAGTATCCTATGTCCGCGATAAAAAAGATCTTTTGTATGGACATGAAAAAAAAAATTAACGAATTTTGTCGCAGTGGAGTTGCGGGCATCATTAATTCATTTCACAATGGAAGAAAATCTCGAAGATTCGCAAAGTTGCTTCCGCGAAGTTAAAACTTATTAATTTGCTATAGCAATATACTCGTAGATTGCGCTACGAGTGCGCGTCGCCTTTATTTGTAGTTGGAAATGTGAATAGACATTGTCGTTAGTGTGCGTACCCGACGGAGCAGTCAGTAGCGAGCGAGCCATGTACGCGTGTATAGATATGGTCACTCACACACCTAAGGGCGACGCGCACTCTTAGATTGCAAGAACTATAATACGTAGAAAAAAAAATCTACGGAACCGTTGATTTTCAATTTTATTCGCGCCTGTCCAGTTCCTGTATTCTTTCACACATTTTACCTGTTTTAACTTTTTCTTGTTTTATTTTCTGGCGCCATTTTTAATCTCGGCGATCTTATAATTTAAGTACGGTCAGCAAAAACCAGCACAATAATAAACACAATAAAAAATTACGTGACACTCGGGGAATGCCGTGGTAAAGCTATTGCATATCATTTTTATCGGTTTACGTCTAGTTACACGCACACAAACATCGTGCCGCCGCAACTCCGCACCGCTGTGCCGATCGGAGTGGTGATGTTAGCTTTATTTTCGTTACTGAATTTCTTTATTCGTTCGCCACGCTCAAAGCCCGTGATAGGTAAAAGCTGCTATTATAGATTTAGGGCCTGTTTCACCACTTCCTGATAAGTGCCGAATAGACTATTCACCACTTAACTTGAAAGATCAAGTATGGAGAATCTGTCAAAAAAGTTGTGAATAGCCTATTCGGCACTTTATCAGAAAGTGGTGAAACAGGCCCAAAAATAATATTTTTAAATGTCACACATTATTATAATATAATTAACCACGCAATTACTATAATACTACTAGTACTCTATCACAGAAGTTGTTTTGCGGGTCAACATAAATTAATCGGGCTATGTCAAGTTCACGACCAAACATCGTAAGTCAAGCATCTGTCTATGAACTAATTCTCTGACAGTACAATGACAATAATTTTGTCGAGTTATAAAACTTTAATTAATTAAGATCATAATGATTGACATAGTCAACTAAAAGTGACTGAAACACCTTAATAATTATTAATAATTAAATTAATAAAATATAAATAATGAAATAATTAGGTATTGCCAATTTTCAATAATAACCTTTGCAAAACATAATTTGGCAAATTATTTTTGTAATTCTCAATATTTGTACATTGATATTTATGTAAAATTGTAGGTGCTAATAATATATTACGTATAATTATTATTTAAATACTGACTAGTGTTTGAGACCTGTAATTTTTTTTTATTTTGCATTTTTTTATTCAAAGTTTTGAAAATTCGTATATTTGACAGAAGAATTCATCACACAAAAAATATCGTCATTTCCCCTATTACTAAGACTTCGTTGTCTGTCAGTCTGTCTGTCTGTTTCCAGGCTGTAGTCTGTAACTCAAGAACCTATCCTATAGCTAGACTTTTAAAATTTTGTATTTTTGATGCCGCTTTAACAACAAATACCAAAAATAAAATAAATTAATATTTAAGAGGACTCCCACACAAAAAGCACCATTTTTCGCATATTTTTTTCTATAACGGTACGGACTCTTGGTGCGCGAGTCCGACTCGCACTTGGCCGATTTTATTTAATATTTATGTCTATGCATCATAAAAATTATACAATTAAGTTGTTTTGGCGACTGTACTCGTATCCACTCTGCTTTTTTTAGGCTTTGACAATTACATAAAAGACAGTGCGCTCATGATTAAAATACCTCTGGACACTATAATACGAGTATTGGATGTTCCTTTTACTTTTTTTATAAAATATGGGGTAAACGAGCAAATCGGTCACCTGATGGAAAGTAACTTCCGCCGTACGTAGGGTAGCCTCCGGTAAACTCACTCAATCGGCGAAACACAGCGTACGCGCTGATTCACGCCGGTTTTCTGTGAGCCAGTGGTATTTCTCCGGTCGAGCCAGCCCATTCATGCCGAAGCATGGCTCTCCCACGGAATATCCGGTCAAAATCAAAACTATCGCTTTATTGCATTGTAAAGTGTTACTATAATGGTGCGCCTCCGTGGTCCAGTGGGTTTATTTAGAGTGTGGCTCTTGACTCGGATGTCGTGGATTCGATTCCTGCATTGGAAAAGTGCTGTTTTCCAAGAACTATGCAGGTTGATCACCTGATTATCTGGCAAGTAGCATGATGGCATATGAAGAGTCCTGCGCCTGATCTCTCGCCAGTCGTGTTGGTCGGCCGTCCCAATAGGTTAAGAGTAAAATAACGAGTATTCTTGTGTACTGTGCACACACTCGGGCACTATAAAAATTACTCTTGCAGCCTGCTTTCAATGAAACCGGCCACCGTCACCGAAACCGGAGTGGGGGTATTTTTATCTGGTGGTGGATCCTAAATGGTGGTGAGAATGTCTTGACACCTCATTCCAATGAGGTCATGGGTCATATCAGTAGAAGTATGGCCTTACACCTAGCATTGGAATCCAAGACACATGCCAATCTGGGTTGAAATTAACCCTGGGTTAAAGGTTAAATTTTCCCTTTCCATGCAAAAGTAAAATAATGTAAAATAATAAAGAAATAATGTAATTAAGAAAGTGCCTGGAATCAGAAAAGGAAAATATCAAAAAATTCAAATCATTGAGAGTTGCTTACATGACGTAAATAAACCCAAATTGTCTAGAACTGGGCCGACTGATGATGATGAACTATTGCTAAGAACACTCTCGATCATGTCAGCTAACAAAAGAAACTAGATGAAAATCTGTCCACCCGTTTGGATGCTACGATGTCACGGACAGACGCACAGACAGACAAACACGTCAAACTTATAACACCCCCTTTTTGGTCGGTGGTTAAAAACACTGGAGCAAGAAAGCCCGACATTTCCAGAAATCAGAATGCACTCTTTTCGTCGGGTTGTAAAAACACTGGAGCAAGAAAGCCGGACATTGCCAGAAATCAGAATACACACTTTTCGTCGGGTTATAAAAACACTGCAGCAAGAAAGCCCAACATTGCCAGAAATCAGAATACACTCTTTTCGTCGGGTTATAAAAACACTGGAGCAAGAAAGCCCGACATTGCAAGAAATCAGAATATACTCTTTTCGTCGGGTTATAAAAACACTTGAGCAAGAAAGCCCGACATTGCCAGAATACACTTTTTGATTCGCAGTCGGGTAAAAGTCGTGCAGATAGCGATGAAACTTTGTCAACATGTAGTTCGCAATTGTGGTGAAGTGACGAAATAGCAATTTGCGGTGGAAAGGGAGAAATATTTCTTTTTTTGTTTAGGTCATACTATATTTTACCCGCTATTTAATTTATAACGTGAAAACCGTACGTTTAATCCGGGGAAAATTTGTTCTTATCTGGGACTCAGAGTGTCTAATCAAAGTGAAATGTACCATCGAGGAAATTGATTCCTAGGCAGGTGACAGACCAACGTCATTTGGTCGGATCATGTCATTTCAATGTTAATAATTGTGATCTGTCGGCTGGGTTTGACGTAACGTGACCAAACTACGTAGGTCGCCCATCTGCCTAGGTCAACTTCTCTGATAGTACAAAACGTCATAATATTTTGAAATCTGTATATGCATAGATAATAATTATTAAAATAAAATTAAGTTAATATTATTTATATATTAAGTTAATATGATTATTATCTATGCATATCTGTTTGCCCGTCTGTCTGTCTGTTAATGCTTCTTAAGCTGCCGCTGGACCGATTATGATGTGTAATGTGAATAGAGACTTTTATAAGTAAAGTACTTTGGTTTCTGCTCGATAAACAAAATTGTGGAGAACTATTAGTAATAATTATTATATATTCATTAAAAGATGACTTTTAAAACTGTAGTGACAAAAGTCTTACAAACGCAACTATTCTTTAAAAATATTCTTTAATCCTTCAAGTCCCTTATGAGCACCGGTCATCACGACAACAATAGAATACAATAGCATTTCCAAGAATCCGCAATCGAAGGCTTAATACTTGTTGTGTTAAAACTTGCAATTTCAAAAAAACAAAACCCCTAAAAGTTTTTAACAATTGACAACATTTCAAAATGTTTAAGCCTTATAATAAAAAATACCGTTTCTTTAGTTTCTTCTCCTGATATCAAAAAAATATTCCAAAAAATTTTATATTGCTTATTTACTGAGAAAATAAAGAAAAACTGAAAAATACGCTATGACGTCATACTTACGGCATATCAGACATTTTTTCTTTGCCTGTCTAAAATCGTTTTAAAAAGACATCATGAAGGATAAAAAAAACAGTCACTGTCAACAATGACATTTCTAACGTACGAAAAATGTACGAAAATACCACGATGACATTGACAGACGTCGTTATAAACGTCAAACTTACATTGACATATTTTTTCTTTTGTAAACTGCAATGGAATTAACCATTCAGGCGTAAGTGTGACGTCACTTGGCGCTTACGTCTCTTTAGAATACGAAGGATTAAAATCTATTTTTTAGGTATCTTAAAAACATAATTTTGACACAACACGTGTCGCCTTATTTTAAGTCTACTTTCTTATAAAATAATAAAAAAGCCATGTTAAAATTTTGAAATGTTGTCAATTAGTGACGTCTGAACATTTATTATAATACGAGCTTTTGCCAGCGGCTTGCTCGCGTTTAGAAGTATAATTATATACAATCTTTCAACCCCTTGGGGGTAGAATTGATCAAAATCCTTTCTTAGCGGATGCCTACGTCATAACATCTACCTGCACACCAAATTTCAGCCCGATCCGTCCAGTGGTTTGAGCTGTGCGTTGATAGATCACCATGTCAGTCAGTCAGTCACCTTTGAGTTTTATATATTTAGATTTTTAATGGATCTGCCAAAATTAAAAATCTTACAAACGCATTCAATGATCTACATGATCTAATTTAAATTCTCACCCGCAAATGATTTCAAAAGTTAACTTCAAATCAACTGCACTATTCCGCAATCGAAGCCAATACGAGCGTAAACATGACTTTATTTTTATTTATCGACCTGTCAAAAGTCGTGCGAACACATCAAAGATGATCTGATTCGAAAAGTCGACCTCCCATCAATAGGAGATCGAAAAACCCCGGAAACCTTTTGTCCTTGGATTGCCCAAGATAGAAAAAGGACTAAGTATATAAGGCTTACATTCACTTGATGTTCGCAGTTGTGTGTGTACTCAGTGTGTGCAGTGTTGTGTTGGATTTGAAAAGGTTTTTATTTTTTTTAATAATTAAAAACTGCTGGCTGAATAAAAAAAGCGGTGAAAGTTTTGAAAATGGAACGCACGATTAAATTTTTGAGATGAATTAGGTTCATAGACTTGGTGCGATTAAAAAAAAGTTGCGTGTTCATGGAAGATGCGAGCTTGGAATTTTCACGATTCAATTTTTTTTATTCAATTCTGAAAAATTGTAGATATAAGATAAAAAAATGTTACGTGCAGAAGCAAGACGCGCATTAAGAAATTAAAATTTTGGCGCGTGTTGAATATCGATTAAAAATAAGATAAAAGAAAACAAATAACAAAGTCTCACTGAGAGAAAAAGTTAGTGCATTTTAAAATTAATGGTCCTTTTTGCGCGCTCTGAAAAGTTAACAACTGACTTGCAAAAAGGAGGAGTTTCTATGTTCGGCTGTTAATATCCTTATTTTGATATGTTTGTGGATTTGAAAACGAAATACTTAATACATAACTGGCTTTTAAAAGTTAAGGTAATAATAAATATGGATTTACAAATGTGTTAGTCGCGCTAAAACTCGACAACGGCTGAACGGATTAGGCTGATTTTATTTTTAAAATATTCGTAAAAGTCCAGGGAAGGTTCACCGGGACAGCTAGTAACTTATATAATTATGTTTAACTTCAAGTATTTCATACTTACGTTTAAAAATATTCAAAATTCATTGTAATGTCCTAAATAAAAATTTTAATAAGTAACTCAATGATTCTTGATAAATCGCACAACATAATATCAGACTATTACAGTTATTTTGTATTCATTTTTTGCAACGTTTTTTGCAAAAGCCGAACTTGCAAATCCAATATTTCAAACTTTATGGGCTTTCCATTAGATGATGCGTTTGCTTATTTAAAATGCAGATTTGTATCAAAAATTAGAACAAAAGAAATTCGATGCTCCAATTTTTTATCTTTCTGACCGTGACCGAAAATTTTTGACCCGTAAAGTGTTTTTTGTTCAGTGTTAAACTAAAAGTGCTACAATTAATATTATAACAATAGTACTTTTATGTGGTTCAAAGTCAGGTTTTGTGCAATTTTGGCAATCAGCACCCATACAAATAAATTAAGTACTTATTTTAAATGTGAAAGCGTGTCTGCATGACTTTACCTCTTCACGCCCAAACCTCTGAACCAATTTTGCTGAAATTTGGCAAAGAGATACTTTGAGTACCGGGAAAGGACATAGGATACTTTTTATCCCGAAAAAATGTACGGTTCCCGCGCGATTTTGGCGCAACGGAGTTGCGAGCTTCATCTAGTGTTTGATATAAATAGTAGATTTCAAGGTGTTACACATAAAACAAAGTGATAATACTCTTGATTCAGTGGTCCCCAACCTTTTTTTCATGCACGCCACAAACATGTTTTAGTCTTGGTGTCGCGGGCCGCAACAAAAACTTTTCAGGGTTAAAAAATAACATTCTTCAAAATAAACTATTTAAAACTAGAAAAAAATTAACGACTATCACGTAGACTACGTTATTTTGCCGGTGGACGTGAATTTCAAAATGGTTTAGAAATTTAGAAATTTATTTAGAAAAAAGACACTTAAGGTCGTCCCCCGAGCAAACGACCTTGGCCATACATTTGCCGCGTTGCCGAGATCGCGCCAAAACCCTATTATTTTTACTTATCTTGGTTCAAAATTGTCCTAAAAAAAATTTAAAACGGCGAATATGTAGTTTATGATATTGTCGATCTATTGGCGTCAGTTTCAAATAAAAGTAATTTGTAAATCCTAAGGAGATGCTGAATGTATGCTTGAATTTTAACAAATTGGTATTACTTTGGAAGCTGATATCATGAGTATAAGAAACAAAAATATAAAATTTAAAACGACAAAAGGAATGTTGATATACTGAAGATTGTTGCTGTATTTTTATTATAACTTTGTAGCTTTCAGATTATGAGTTTATAAGGTTTTAAATACGGTCAATTACGGAATCTCCGGACGGAACGCCCTTAACATTACATACAATCGTTTGATGTTCTAGAACTCAAACTAGGCCTAGCCTGTCTTTTAAGTACTAGTTACTTCCGGTGTAACAAACTAATTATATGTAAAATATGTACTAATTGATGACAGGTTTAGCATCACGCGGGCCAAAAATAAAGTCCCAGCGGGCCACATGCGGCCCGCGGGCCGTGGGTTGGGGATAGCGGCTCTAGAGTCTGAATGTGTCTCTTATATTATAGAGTTAACTATGATAGCAGCAGCGCTGAGATTGCAACTTTTTTAATTTTATCTTTGGGCAAATTAAACATAGAAGTAACACTTTCAGAATATAGTTTTGTGTCTCATTCAATAAAAGATGCTTAGCTTAAGATCTATGCGGAAATCAATTTATGGAGATCTACGTCGTGATGATCCATAGTTGTGATCAAGGCAACAACTATGCCTATAATCTATAGATCATAGGGAAACTATGCAAATCGTCATACGCGTTTAACGCAACATAAATGGAGCCCTTTTTGTGCGATCTACTTTGATTAGTCTACTCAGGTTACGTTTTATGTAAAAACTTAATTCTTCAAGCCCCATAAAAGCACCGGTGATCGCGACAACAATAGAGCATTTCCAAGAATCCGCGATCGAAGGATTAATTAGATTAAATATATTTTATGACAGACAAGATGACACCCGCAACTCTGCTGTGCCAAAAGTCAATCGCGAAGGAACTATACATTTTTCCAAGACGAAAAGTTTTCTATGACCTTTCCTAGAACTCAAAGTATCTCTGTACCTTTCAGCAAAATCGGGTCAGCGGTTTGGGCATGAAGAGGTAACAGACAGACAGACAGACAGACACATTTCGCATTTAATATTAATATGGGCGTATCCTGATTCTACAATTTTAATGCAACATTAATGCAGTTTTGTTCCTGTATAGATCCAGTCTGTTATATCGACCTACCAAAACTTCAAAAGGCCGCGAAACAATATCCCGTGGTGATCGTGCATTTTTCCGCAATAAAAAGTATCCCATCCTTCCCGTAGTCTACTCTATATTTTTGGTAAATTTCATCCAAATTGGCCGAGTATTATGGAAGCGTATGCGATGCAAAACAAACTTTTCTCACCTCCGGGCGGAAAACGTCAACTTTTTTCCCGCTGCGCTTACCGATGTTGCCGTTTTCCGCGTCCGTCGATGAGAAAAATAGTATACACACCATGGGCAGTAAATAAGCAAGCCTCAGATCACATGTAATTGTTGGCCGAGGCGAAGCCATTTCTTATTTTCCTGCCCTAGGTGACTAATGTACTATTTTCTCTTTATAATTCGTATAGAAGAGAACAGTCCCTAACAATGTTATTAGGATTACCCTTCTTTGTTTTATCGTAGTCGGTTTAAAAAAGGTATGCATATCAGTGTACAAGAGCAGAACGATTTGTCTAAACAAAGAAAAAGTCGCACGGGCACAATGCTGGACATATTAAGATGTGACTTTGATGATAACAGTTGATGGTAAATAGCTTTATTTAGCAGAAGAGTAGTTAGGGAATATAGTGACTGAAAGAACAAAGGCCATCCGCCTAACATGCTTGGACTATAAAAATCTTATAAAACGTAACTTGATGAAACATCTGTAATTTCAATTGCCTATTTAAATGTAACATAGCACGGCATTCAATATATTTTTGAAAGCTGGGAGTTTCAAGTAATTGTGTATTAAGTTTTTTAATTTTGAGGTTATAAATATAGTTAATAATAAGCTGTACTATCATTTTGAGTTATGGTTTTAGTTTAAATTATGTGAAACACACGTTAGATTTTTAAAAAATAAAAGTAGGAGGCAAACGAGCAAACAGGTCACCTGATAGGAAGCAACTACCGTCGCTCATAGACACTCGCAAAATCGGTATACGCACTCTTCTCGAAATCCTCAAGAAGAGAGCGTATTTAAGCTGGTCGTATCCCTATGAATGACAGAATATGCGTTCAATTTAAAAAAAAAAACATTATCCTGCGTTAAAAACACAAATTCAATATTCATATTTTTAGAGACGATTATCTTTGTTTTCCCAGCTTCTAAAAATCAACTGTTTTTATTTAATTATAGCATTTTACCTAAACTACATTTTAGTAATAGTTCCACCTATAGGTAACAAGAACCTTGTTTTTTTAGTCCATTTTGGCCATTGTTCTTTCGGCTTTCAGTCGCGAAATAAGCCGAAACTTAAAATTTGTCGCATAAAATACTAGCTATTTGACCGAGCTTTGCTCGGTATTCGATAAAACACGAATTAAATGACATTTTCTAAAAATGATTCCTAGCTATATCGATTTATCGCCCCCGAAACCCCCTATATACTAAATTTCATGAAAATCGTTGGAGCCGATTCCGAGATTCCAATTATATATTATACAAGAATTGCACGTTTAAAGTTATAAGATATAAATTATTTTGAATATATTACGGAAATAAAGTTTGGTATAAAAGTTTGTAGATTTTAACGTTTGTTTTTTTTTTTAAGAAACTAGTCCAAATTTCATGTCATGATTAAGCTATTGCATAGCTTTTATCGCGGGCTTTGAGTGCGGCGACCGAATCAAGAAATTCCGTAACGGAAATAAATCTAACAATCGTCTAACGTCGTGTCAGTTCGCCAGACTTTGGCACCTTGTTCGTGTAGACTAGCTGCTAACTGCAAATGCTTAACCGCGGCAATCCCTAAGTGCCACACGTATTTTTTTATATAGACAGAAATAAACATTGAATTATTAAAGCATTTTAATAAAATTTTATAACTGATATCTAACTTCATAGGAATATTTTTTATTATAAAAATTGGGGCCGTCTATGGCCTGTTTGCCCATAACCTTTTTTTTATTTATTCTATAAATTTTTCGCACCAAGGATAATTGAAATAATATTATTAAGTAGGAATATTAGATACTTACTTTAGTGCCAAACTAACACTATGCCGAATTTCCGCAGCGGAAATTCCGTATGATTACGTCAGCAATGTCAAACGCATACAATATCATGACTGAATTTCGGCATAGTGTGTCATCGGTAATTTAAAATACATTGCCGGCGGTATCAAGCCGAACTTTCGCCGCGGAAATTCGGCTTAGTGTGCTTAGGTCTTAGACACTTAAACTTTCGGCTTTATCTTCGGCCGAATCGGCGTCGCGAAAATCGATTTTCCTCACTAAAATACTTACTAGAATTTACTGTAATAATCCCTACAAAGTGTACAGTTCCCATGTTGTCTGTCCTCGACCGAGGACTCCTACTCTTTATGAGTAATAGACAAAAGACGCATTACTCAGTTACTACTTACTTGCAAGTGCGAAGGCGAACGGAGGTCATAGGTTCGATATCTATTCGCTGATAATGATGACGATAATGATGATGGTGATGATGATGTCAGCTTTCAAGCAAAAATTATCAAAATAGGTCTATCCGGGATACACAACAAAATTTTGAGAGGGTTAAAAGAGGTGTTATTTTTAACCCCGATGAAAAAAGAGGGGTGTTATAATTTTAACATATCTGTGTATGTCCATAATATTAGCATCGTAGCTTCAAAACGAGATTCCCGCGTGATGGCTGAACAGAGTTGCTAGCGTCATAAAATTTGAAAATAAGTCAAATACGAGAATCGCTGTTGTGTGTAACCTTTCTCAAAGAACTACTGGTATCACAAAATATCACAATCTACATTATAATTGAAGACATGAGTGGAAGAAGTGGGTAAATAACGATTTGAAAACTGACGTTTTTTGCATAAATGGCAGCTTTATCGTACTGGAAAATCTCGGGTACTGCCGCGGTAAAGCTATTGAATAGAATTTTTTTTATCAACTTATGCACTAATTATGATTCGCATACGTCTAGTCGCACGCACACTAACACCGTGCAGCAGTCTGGCAACGCCGCACCGACGGGCACGGCGATGTACCGGTCGGAGTGAGGAGTGTTAGGTTTATTTTCGTTACGGAATTTCGTGATTCGGTTGCCGCGCTCAAAGCCCGCGATAAAAGCTATGCAATGGCTTAAAAATGTGGATTCTATGTAACTATAATAATATAGCATACAAATTAGATGGGAAAAATAAGTAATTAGTAGACATCGTATTATATGCACGATCAAAGTGCCGAAATATGCATGCAAATATGCACGAAAAAATGGCCGAAATATGCACAAAATATGCACAATCAAAAGTCACTTAATATCTCTCGATCGCGGATTCTTGGAAATCTATTGTTATCGCGGTCGATCGCTTGGGGCTTGACGGGTTAAAATGTATTACTTTTTTGAAGAGTTTTCCGGTGGTGCCGTTAATAAAAGCGCCAATTTTTACAATTTCATCAAATCCAGAATTTTTTATTTCTCATACTCATATCATGAGAATTTTCCGATTGCAATCTTAATTCGTAATACCCATGGAAGTTAACTACTTCATTCAAATTTTTTGCTAATATTGCCAACTTTAATGAAAAATTTGTTTCTAGAAAGATAATGTACCTATTGGATGTATTACATTCTTTAAATGGGGATGAAGCCACATATTTGAAGTGATTTGATCTATCGTACCCAATGATATTCAACTAAATTTATATAATATCATTGATCGTGCCTCTGTTTTGTGGTCTCGGTGTGCTAGTTTGGAGACTACAAGGGCATAAAACTACCGAAATATGCACTATCAACGAAAAATTGCCATTATTTTTAACAAAAAATTAAAACCGACTTCCAAGGTAAAAACAATAATAACATTCTTATAATATGAACTAAAAACTAAAAAGTATTAAATAATTTTCCTCTCTAAATGTGCCTTTTTCCGAATTCGGCTAAACCTCAACTATGTATTTCTGTACTCAACCTTCATCATTTTGAAGTCGGTACCAGATATAGCTGAATCTTTATATTTTCTTTGACAGAAAATTTGAAACTTATGGAACTGGCACCGACTTCAAAATTATGAAGGTTGAGTACAGAAATAGTTGAGGTTTAGCCGAATTCGGAAAAAGGCACATTTAGAGAGGAAAATTATTTAATACTTTTTAGTTTTTAGTTCATATTATAAGAATGTTATTATTGTTTTTACCTTGGAAGTCGGTTTTAATTTTTTGAAAAAACCTAATAATAATTTCACTCTTTTTAGTTACCTAGTAGATAAACTATAATTAGTGCCAATTTAAATTGTATAAAAAATAGTTTTATATTGTCTTAACTATATGTCATTGAGGCGCTCTGTCGGCGCTATCGCTTGTCCGAACTCCGATTGTTGTTCATATAGTTTTAGTTACACGATGTATTCAATAGATTTCGCTGAGGTGCTCCTGAGTCCCAGTATCGCTTGTACGTAGGAGTTTTATATAGTTGTATTGGCTGTGTGAAATCAGAAATGTGTCACCATTGGTGTTAGCAGTGAGCATTGAAATTTGAATTGTCAACATTTTGAGTGGTAATTATTGATCTCGATAAATTTCGAGGAGTTCCCTCGATTACTCCTGGATCCCATCATCATGTCACCACTTTTGTGAACATGGTACCAAATTGGAGTAAAACCTAATACAACAGAACAAAAATTTCGAAAATCGGTTCACAAACGGCGGAGTAATCGTTGAACATACAAAAAAAAATCCACAGCCGAACATATAACCTCCTCGTTTTTTGGAAGTCGGTTAAAAATATGCACTATCGCCTAAAAAGTGTCATTATATGCATTTGCATATGCAAGTATGCAAATGCATAATATAATCCGATGTCTAGTAATTAGTAATTGCTCGTATGTTGTAAAATGTAACTTACCCACTGCATCCCCTCATGTCTTCAATCTACATTTTAATTGCCTGTGACTTTCAAAGGTTGAGACAAAACCTTCCAAGATTACCTCCGCCATAGTCCGCGAGTTTATAAGTGGTCGTCGGTGGTAGTGAACTAGTGAGTAGTGAGTTAGTGACCATACCACCCTACGCGTCGAATTACTGCGTTTATTCTACGTAATCTTATTACAATTTGTTAAGACTGTTAAGAGTCATACCCCAAGGCCCAAATATCAGGTAGATAAATTTAAACAATACATTTAAAAAAATCTAAGTGAACACAACCCTATGCGTGCTAGGTAATTTAACAATTTAACGCTTCAACTCCCAAGCGGCCACATGTGGCCGCCAGAACAATGGATTTCCAAGAATTCGCGATCGAAGGATGAGCCAAACCACACCCATCGGCGCGGCGAGTATATTTTCAGTGTCATAATAATATTATGATATTTATCTTTACCTTCATTATTGTAATACATGGTACTATCGCATGAGAAACTTGGAAAGCCGGCCTCGCGGCCGCCTGCGCCTTTCTCAAGCGATACTATATTGTATTACATTAATGAAGATAAAGTTTAAAATCATATTATGACACTCAAAATGCTCGCAGCGCGGCATGCCCTGACATTAGAACTTGAATAGGTACGACGCAATGCCGCAATGTTTACGCACCGCCGCGCGCCGACGCCGCACCGATCGCCGTGTATAAACAGCCTATATTAATAATTGGTGTTGTTATGTACATAATTATTATTATTGTATCCATACCTATGCCTTGTAAGTTGTACTATTATCTATTTTGTGCCATGAGACATTGGTGACCTTAACACGACGTGATAATGATGATGATGACGATGATGATGATGATGAATTTTAATTGCGTGGTAGCATAATATGCTTTCTGTTCTTAAAACAACGCCGAAACTCCCAAACGTGTATCTATAAGGAGTCAGGAATTCTCTCAGCATCTTCGAAACCATGGTATACCTTGACCTAATATTTGACTTTTTGGTAGCATATTCTTAGTTCACTTCACATAAAACAAAAATTACCATATGTTTCCATATAAATTTCGAGGAGTTCCCTCGATTACTCCTGGATCCCATCATCATGTCACCACTTTTGTGAACATGGTACCAAATTGGAGTAAAACCTAATACAACAGAACAAAAATTTCGAAAATCGGTTCACAAACGGCGGAGTAATCGTTGAACATACAAAAAAAAATCCACAGCCGAACATATAACCTCCTCGTTTTTTGGAAGTCGGTTAAAAATATGCACTATCGCCTAAAAAGTGTCATTATATGCATTTGCATATGCAAGTATGCAAATGCATAATATAATCCGATGTCTAGTAATTAGTAATTGCTCGTATGTTGTAAAATGTAAGTTACCCACTGCATCCCCTCATGTCTTCAATCTACATTTTAATTGCCTGTGACTTTCAAAGGTTGAGACAAAAACAATTGACACATAGTTTAGATATCACTCAATTAATGTAGTTTACAAAGAGTTAACACGGTTTTAACGGAACTTTGAAGGTGTTGTTTACGTGTTGAAATAATTACACTTTATTAATTTGGATTACCATCTTTTAACAAGACTGCGAATTCGTTTATCGACGCATTTTTCCGAGACTATAAGTATCTCTATGTCAAGTTTTTTCAAAATCAGGTTAGCGGTTTAAAATAAAAGATGCAACAGATACTTTGATAATAATTATTTAGTTACTAAGATTAGTGCGTTCAAACAAACAAATTCTTCAGCTTTATAATATTAAGGGCCTGTTTCATCACTTTCTGATAAAGTACCGAATAGGCTATTCACAGCTATTTTGACATATTCTCCATACTTCATATTCTTTCAAGCGCGGCTACGTAAATGTTTAGTATGACGATTTAAGTTCCGCAAGTGACCGCTAGAGGCGCTGTAAAATTTTTCATACTAAAAATGTACTTAGTCGGTATCGAGTATCGATAAAAACTATAGCTTTAAACTCATGGTAGAGCTACTCAAAATAGCTCGTCAAAATAACACATTTTTGTCGAGATTTTGACATTATGACAAGAGTAGTTTTTAACTACACACGATATCTCGTACGCATGCTAGACGCACAGAACTTCAGCGGTATAACCGTAAAGAGTTAACAGACATACACACTTAACATTTATTTTAGTATGTTTAAATGAAATTAGTATAGGAATCAAACTCGACCGCTTACGGTTTAACCTTATAACCTGTGGTGGTATATGTCAGAATCGTGTCTGGGCAGGGCTGCTGACAGGAGCATACGGCATACCACACGTGATGATGATGATTGTGATGATGATGATGATGAAAAAATCTGCCAAGTGCGAGTCGAATCGTACACGAAGGGTTCCGTACTATAAAGCAAAGATAGGCGAAGAATTATGTTGGAAACCATTATGTTATTTGAATTTTTTAAATGAGGGTAGGACAGCTTATGCTGAAAGGTAGAGCATGCCAAAATTATTTCGATGATAATGATGATGATGATTAATGAAAAACTCGGCCAAATGCGAGTCGAATCGTACATGAAGGATTCCGTACCGTAAAGCAAAGATAGGCGAAAGTTTAGGTTTTGGTTTGGGAGCCCCTTAAATATTTATGTTATTTGAATTTCTTGATTCTTTATAAATTATTAAGAAAAAAATATTAATTTTGTGAATATTTCATTTGCCTACGTGTTGTTATTATTTATAAAGAGCAAAAAAAGTCAAGAAACATTTCTTAGCGATTTAAGTTATCATCCTTAGCGATAAAAAATTACATCAAAATTAAATGTTAGTGACGAAAGCTGGTAGTATCAAAATATATCCTATATATATTTTGTACATTTAAAACTTATTTTATCTTTTTAATTTCAGGTCGTGAAAATGCATTTCTCAAGAAGCTCATCAAAAAAGGTACAGTCATTAAGTCTAGTTAAACTTTACTTTTGTTTTAAATCACGAGACATTGTAAAGAAAGTAGAGTTACTTACTTTATTTTAACCTCTGACAAAAAGAGGGTTGTTATTGTTATGTTATTAAACCACTGTTAATTTAAACACCAAGAGGTAAAAAAGACAGACGGACAACACTTTCGTATATTGCAATTCATGTCTAGTACGAGTAATTCGTACTAATTTGACATATTTTGTCAGTTTGACAGTTTTGACAATTCATTTGCTGAATTGATTGAGAGGAATTGCTAAATGTGACCATTTTAGCCCCGCAACACATTTCGACGCAATTTTACTCGCTCGTAAGACCACTTACTTTGTAGTAACATTCGAGTATAAGGAATTTACTCTCAGAATCAAATAATTAATAAAGTTTATTATATTAAGGTGCGCTGTTTAATGCCGCCTCCGAGCGCACGATTGTGTAGTGCTGTACCCATTTAGATGGAGTTGTCGATGAAAATAAAAAAAAATAGTTTAGAATTTATAGTGTTGCGCGTATATCGATGGAATAATGCCGATGATGATGATGGCAAAAATGTTTGCATTTCAAGCATAAAAGTGAAGCAAATATCGAATGAAAAAAAGTGTACCTAGTAAGTAAATGTATAGAATTAAATGTCACTAATTTATAGTGTTGTGACCCTTTCGATAGAATATTGTCGATAAAAAGATTACATATCTAGCAATAAAAGATTTACTTGATAGATCTATAATTTTGTTTAATGTTCTTGCATCTTAAGCAATTCACCGGTAAATTACGAGCAAAATCTAATAAAAGAGATGTATTGAATAGTTTATTATGCGTTGCGGTACTTAAATATTATCATGACATTAATTAATATTATGAATACTTAAATTTATTAATTAAATTATGTTTTATGCGAAAATCTAAGATCCAATGCACACGCTTCACAAATAAAATACTTTTACACCTACCTGTTCACAATAGTTAAAGTCTCTTGGTTAAAATTTAACTGAGTTGACCGACAGTAAAATTATCGTTAAACATTTAACGATCGACGTTAAGCGTTAAATGGCTAAACTTAATTATAAAAGTTACATGTTACTTAATTTAATGATCCATTCGTTGATCGAATTTAATGTTTTGAGACTTCGTGGGCACACTTAACATAAATGTACCAATACATTTTCATTCTGTTATCGACTCTAGTACATAGAAAATATAGTCTACTTTTACAAAAAACTTAATTGTTTCCATGCACAGTGCAGTTTTGTGGAAAAATCTACTTCATCATGCTTTAATAAGAGTATACATTTAGAAAAGGCGACATATAACTTTATCATTGTAATAATATATTTTATGGTAACAAAATTAATTATTCATAAAAAATATCGACAACTTTCAACAACGAGCACATCACTACATATTGCAATAGCGATGATTAGCATTTTAGAAATACCGCGAATTTTAGACCATCACTAGCATGTTCGACCTTGTAAGGACGTGTAGTATTCGTTCAGTAGGTTATGCAGGAATTGACAGATTCTGATTTTCCAATTTAATATTACAAATAGCACCTCATTAAAATCGGATAAGTAATTTTGGCACTACGATAAAGGCTGTGTTCCGAAATGGTACTGCGACCACTGCACAGTCAGTGCTATCTCTGTAGAAAAATCGTTCCGTAATGGAGTTGCAGTACAGTGCCGCAGTACCCTAGTGAAATATATGACGTCATCAATCGTCGCCATATTGTACTGTGAGTACTGGCGTTTCCGAGATATGGCACACGCAGTACTTTGATCACGTGATCAGTCAACTGTCAAAAGTCAACTGTCAAGTGTCAAAACCACTCGAGTGTCTAACGTTTTAAAACAATACCTACAGTTTAATCCCAAAGTTATAAATTTCTGTAAATAATTTGGATTAATAATAATAAAACACTGGAAGAATTTCAAAAATTAACCTTATTAGACTGTGTTGAAAATGATCAATACGAGCTGTCAAAAATGCGGCTGATAGTATACTGGATTGCGTTCCGTTTTAAATAGTAACCAGTATACTAACAATAAAGGAACGGCTTCGCAGTATACTAAAATGACGTCACACTGTGCAGTGTTCGCAGTAGAATAGGAACATAGCCAAAATCCATTCTATGTGAGAGTGTATCTGTCTGTTCCTTCACCGTTTCACGCCAAAACGGCTGGACCAATTTTGCTCAAATTCGGTATGGAGGTAGTTTGAGTCCCAGGAAAGGACATAGGATACTTTTTATTTGGAAAAATGTACGGCTCCCGCGCGATAGACGAATTGCGGTCGTCGTCTAGTTCTTAAATATGTTTGCAAGACTTAGGGCCTGTTTCACCAATTCCTGATAAGTGCCGGATAGGGTATCCACCACTTAACCGATTCGTGGCCACTCCCGCGCCCAGCGCGTGATTTAAAAAGATTTAGTGAGGCCGATGACGCGCCAGGCGCGGCATACAAGGATTGTTAAAAAACACGATAAAACTAAATTAATTACAATTCCTTAGTCGAAATGTGCATAAAACACAACCAGTGGCCAATGCCGCACGTGGGGCGTCATCGTTTAGCAGGGCCGATGACGCTTATGGCGCGTCATCGAACAAAGTCAAACTGCTTGGCCTGTGGTAAGAATTCGTGAAAATGAAGTTGGCAACGAATCGGTTAACTTGACAGGTAAAGTTTGGAAAATCTGTCAAATAAGTTGTGGATTGTCTATCCGGCACTTTATCACAAAGTGGGGAAACAGGCCCTCACTTTACATTTCGGGCCTGTTTCACCATTTCCTGATAAGGCTATTCACCACTTAATTTGACAGATAGAGTATGGAGAATCTGTCAAATGAGTAATAACCTTATCAGGAAGTGGTGAAATAGTTATAGTTACAAGTTAGAACTTAGTATCGGTGAGGTACAAGTAACAACTATTAACTCTGACATAAAACGTCTGTTTTAATATATTAACTATTAACTACTTAGACAGAGCCTATGCTGTTAAAATGCTAAAACCACTAATATTATAATGAATGTCTGTCTTTAACCTCTTCACGCTTTAAACCATTAAAATATTTTATTTTTGTTCAGTGAAAAAGGATATCTAAGGTTAGTGTTTATCCCAAAAATGTAGAGTATGACTTATTTGTTTTTAGTATGAACAGATGACCGTACATTTTTCCGGGATGAAAAGTATTCTTTGTCTTTTCATGGTACCCAAAGTATTTTCATACCCATCAAACTTGGTTCAGCGGTTTGGGCGTGACAGAAAGACAGACACATCATACTAATAGCTCCCCTCTTTTTTGATTAAATTTATTAAAACGGAGTATTATATGAGGAACTAAAACCACCAATTACTAAATAAAATGTCACACAAGATCAAAATAAAATTTTGGTTTATTAAAACAGATAACTACCACAGATTACACAATGGCAATAAAAGCTGACAAATTATGTTTGGTACTTTATTAAATCGAGCAAAAAAGAGTCAAAAAATCGCGTTTGTTATATGGAAGTCCTTTAATATTTCTTTGCTAGCTATCGTGGTTCTTGAGATATTATAGCCTGGTAACAGATGGACGGTCAGGAAAGTCTTAAAGAGGATCTTAAATTTTTTAAATTAAATGGGGTGATATTATTTCCTTTACTACGCCGCGCCGGCGGTCCACTCTCCCTCCGTATTACGAATATTCGGCCAGTATCAAATCACGCGTACTTTTAAGCGTCAAAATATACAACAATATATAGTTGTCTCAAAAACAAGTAACTTGAGTTTTTAATAATGGCAAATAAAAAGAAACAAGACATGGCGCCAAGTGTTATTCAAGTTACATAATATTATGAGAATTAATGTGAAGCTGCCTTAGTTTAAAATTATGTGTATGAATATCAGAATTCAACTTAAAGTACATTTTGGCGAATAAAAACAATGCCATGAAAACTTTAGCTTTGATCGTACTTCAGGGGATTTCCGTAAAATTTGGGACGAAAGTGATTACAATAATTATTGAAAACGTGAGTGGGAGAATCGAACAAGTAACATTTCGTAACATACGGGCAATAACTCATTTTTTCCCTAATTATTTTAATAAAACTTGTAACTTATCTACTCCATAGCCTAGCTAATATATCTGGCTACGCATATGATCCATAGTTTTTCTATTTCAAATAATTTTTCCGACCCTAAAGCCTCCATTTAAGCGAAATAACGGGAAGTTTTTTCATGTTACTTACCTTATTCATCCACTCACGTCTTGAATTATTGTAGAACTTAAATAAGTACTATCAAACCTTTCATCGCGATCCGTTCAGTAGTTTTTTCTTGGAAAGGAACAACTTCACAAAACTTTACGTTTTTGTTCTTTTGGAATCATTTCGTTAAAGGCTTTTAAAAGGAAATAAAAACAAAACGTCATATTTAAAATTTGAAAACGGAACAATAACATGGAGGGTTATTTAATAACAACCAGATGACTTGTATTCTTAAAGACAAGAATTGTAATTAAAGACTTAACCCAAACCGAAAGTTTTACTTTTTGAACTAAGCAGCTTAAGTTATTTTTAACTTTTTCCCCAATTATCAGCGCACACTATACACTTTAATATTGAGAAAGATAATTGTGCGTAGTTTTTAAATACAATAATTATTAACATTAACAGCTAAAACATTTTTAAAGGTAGCCGGGACTGCGATCTTAGAACAAAAAATCGGCGCATAATATTATTTAACATGGATCGAATTAACTTTCTTCTTCATTGTATTTGTGAGATTTTACTCGAACATTTTATATTCCAATGTCAATCTAAACACTAAACTCATACCATAAAAAAAAATAGAAGTCAAAAGTAAGGCTAAAAATTTTGTTGTTTTTACTTAGTCGGTTATACTTTTTAAAAATTAATTTGCTACAATTTTTTCCCCAATATGCCCTTTATCCATACTTAGTACTTATTTATACTTACATAATAAATTAGATGACGCCCGCAACTTCGTTGCGCCAAAACTCGTTTATCGCGCGGGAACCGTACATTTTTCCGGGATAAAAACCATCCTATGTCCTTTCCCGGGACTCAAAGTATCTCCATGCCAAATTTCAGCAAAATCGGTTCAGCGGTTTGAGCGTGAAGAGGTAACAGACAGACAGACACACTTTCGCATTTACAATATTATTAGTAAGTAAGTATGGATATATGGATGTGTAAGTGTGTCTGTCTGTCTGTCTGTTACCTTGATTTTGCTTAAATTTGATATGGAGATACTTCGAGTCCCGGGAAAGGACATAGGATACTTTTATCCCGGAAAAATGTACGGTTCCCGCGCGATAAACGACTTTTAGCGCAACAGAGTTCTAGTGATCTATAATGCCCTGTACGTGCTTGATATGACCTATACTCTAAGATTTTGATGCCCTTCTAGTATCGCCCTTGGCTAAAATGAAGTTATTACATTAACAACGTGTTATATTGACAGATTATACATAATAATACTTGTCATGTCAAGATAGATGACACTCTGACGCAAAATTGTCAATAAGAATGTTAATTAATGAATGGAATGTCAAAATAGTAGGTTGCACTCTAGAAGTGCCGGCAAATATGTAAAACAGGCAGGCAGGTATTTTTACTGCCCGGTTGAAAGAGAGGGAGATGTTACATTTTTTTTTAATGAAAAAAGGGGGCAAAGGAGCAAACGGGTCACCTGATAGAAAGCAACTTCCGTCGTCCATGGACACTCGCAGCATCAGAAGAGCTGCATGTGCGTTGCCGGAAGGGAATAGGGTAGGGGATTGGACCTCCGGTAAACTCCCTGACTCGGCGAAACACAGCGCAAGCGCTGTTTCACGCCGGTTTTCTGTGAGAACGTGGTATTGCTCCGGTCGAGCCGGCCCATTCGTGCCGAAGCATGGCTCTCTCACGTCAAACTACACGTTACATTCTCTCCTACGTTACGTTGGTGATCTTTGTAGTTCTGTATTATTATTTAAAAATAAGATTTAGGTCAACATTTTGTGATGCGAAGAAAACAGTTCAAAGCGTGCGAAGCAACAAGAAAATTATATTAATTAATATTTTTAATTAAAATAAGCATTTAAAAAATATGATAATACTAGCTGGACCGGCAAACGTTGCTTTGCCATAATATTATGTATTTGCCATATTATTTTATTGAAGTGACTAAATAATATGTATGTTACCATGGCATCGTCGATCGCTATCCCGTCGCACAAACAATGGCCGCCGTCAATTAATTATAGACAAATAATTTGCAATAAAATAAATATGCGACTGTAATTATTAAAGATCTAAGCTATCCTATCTCTCAAGTTGGAAAAAAGCACACATTTAAAAAAGAAAAACATTAAAATCGGTTAAGTAGTTTAGGAATCCATCGCGGACAAACATCGTGACAGGAGATTTATATATAATAGATGAATTCTGTCAAATCTTCGTCTACTTATATCTGTACTAATTTTAACATTCCTCTATATCAACAATTCTTAAAAATCTAGAAATCTTCCTTGATAATATTTTTTCAATTGTCAGCAAATTCATATTATAATGCCAAAGGACGTTAAGAAAGTAGAGTTTTTGACTTGTCTATAGTGTGCGAGGGAGTTCCGTTTCAAGTTACTTTCAACTCAAAGACAAAAATATCAACAGTCAATAAACAGCCGTCTTTATTTCAAGAAACATTTTAAATTACTTTAAGTATTATTTTCCATTAAATAAACATAAGGATGAAAGCTTTATGGGATAAAACGCGCACGTGAGATTTCTTGTAATGCAGATTGTATGAACTATAAGGCACTCGCGAATTGCCATTTAGATGTTATTGCACTTGAAAGCTACCTGTTGCTGCGGATATTTTGATTGGGTTCCGTACCTAAAGTAAAAACGTGACCCTATTATTAAGACTTCGCTGTTTGTCCGTCCGTCTATCCGTCTGTCTGTCACCAGGCTGTATCTCAAGAACCGTAGTAGATATTTGAAAACTTCTCAGATTAATAATTATGTATTTCTGTTGCCGCCATAACAAATACTAAAAACGTAGCATTGAATTATGTTGAACTATTAAATGACGGCCGCAACTCCGTTGCGCCAAAGTTCGTTTGTCACGCGGGAACAGTACATAGTTCGCGGACAAAAATTATTCTATGTCCTTTCCCAGGACTCAAAGTATCTTCATACCAAATTTCAGCAAAAACGGTTCATTGGTTTAGGCGTGAAGAGATCAACAGTTAGACGCTTAAGCATTTATGTTCTTATACGGGTCGAATTAATAGCCTCCTTTTTTAAGTCACTTAAAAAGCAAAGCCACAAAAGTTACACTTCCGGAAAATGCCTCAACCCGACTCGAACCCGTAACCTCCGTGATCTGTCCACTGAGGTATTACGTAACCGATTGTCTAGACATCCGGCACCACAGACAAGAAGATTACTCTAGAAAGCGGAGTAAACGTTCTGTGATTTACCTGAGGCATGCTTAGAAATATGGTCAGGGGTCTACAAATGTATATAAATAACCTCCTCCTTTTTGGAATTCGGCTAAAAATGGATTTTCAATTGTGTTAGTAACGCTATAACTCGATAACGACTGGACCGATTTGGCTAATTTTAGTCTTAAAAGAATCATGGAAGTCCAGGGAAGGTTTATGACATGAAGTTCACCGGGACATCTAGTCAACTAATAAATTCTGTATTAAAAATGTAAGAGTTTTAGGGAGCATCTAATAATTACGTGAGGCATTTAGGGAGGAGAGGGGGTAGCGGAATCTAAGGAAGTCCATACTAATATTAAAAATGCGAAAGTGTGTCTGTCTGTCTGTCTGTTATCTCTTCACGCCCAAACCACTGAACCGATTTTGCTGAAACTTTGTATGAATATACATTTGAGCCCCGGGAAAGGACTTAGGATACTTTTTATCCCGGAACAATGTACGGTTCCCGCGCGATAAACGAATTTTGGCGGGCGTCATCTATTTTCATATAATTTTTCTGTAATATAAGATTGTTTTTTATGTAAATCCGTATTGAAATCACTAATGCGTAAGTAATTCAGTATGTCTGTCTGTCTTAATCGTTGGTATGGAGGTTATTAAAGTCCCAAAATAGGACATAGGATATAATTTTTACCCATGAGAATTTGTACCGTTTTATTATAAATGAATTTTATGCCTAACATCTAGGAGCCAGTTAGTATACATTTTTAAATAATTTAAATTGAGTGTAGGTACAGGAGAAAATTTTATTTTCTCCTGTACACTACTGATAATATTTCACGCCAGTTTTGTACAAAACCGTGGTATGTTGCAAATTACTAGAATATTTGTTGTAACGGTAACTGGTAAATGATAAATCTAATGTGATTTATAGAGGAAATACCGGCGTGATTTACTATGTGTAATAATAAATTACTTATTGATGATCGAGTAGATCTTCTACAATGTTTCCTTGTATTAATCATCTTGCGACTCTTTCGAGTTTCGTCATAATGTAACCTCTTTTGTGCGGGTAGTTACAAAATTGTACGCGACTTAAGTAAAATCCATAATAATAGCGAAAGTCTGTCTGTCTGTCTGTTACCTCTTCACGCCTAAACCGCTGAACCGATTTTGCTGAATGGAGATACTTTGAGTCCCGGGAAAGGACATAGGATATTTTTAAATGAAAAATAACAACTGCACTGTTACTATGGTAATGAGTTACTTCAAATCATAAAGTTAATATACCTAGCGGAAAAGAGAAACAAAGGCCTGAGCAAGCGAGATGCCACTATCAGTAACACCGCCTGGTAAAAAGAGACGTGTGATACATGACAGCAGCACTCTTTTTTTGACGTCCAGTCGGCACGTGCCGCACGTTGTCAATATAATCTCATAGAATTCATGTTCAATCATGCTTGTGTAAGTGTATACGTACACATATTTTTCACACAGATGAAAACCAATTTTGGTTACGTTTGACAGCTCGAGATTGTTGCTCTATTCCGATAGGTATATTAGCTTTATGCTTCAAATAGGTAGCGGGAAGAAAATTTTAAACTGTCTCTAATTATTGTGAGCAGTCGGAAATATGCATCTTTCTTCCCGCATACAAGGGAGGAAAATCAAACTTTCGGTCCTGGTATGATGAAAAAACTATTCTTTCATTTGAATGTATATCTAAATTTAAGTTGGTTCAGCCGTTTACAAGTAATGAGGTAACAAACAGATGGCAAACTTTCGCACTTTGAATATTAGTAAGGATCCTTCACAATTTTTTATCTTTTTGACCCCCTTCTCACTAGTTACATTCGGTTTGAGCCCGCCCTCCTTAGGGACGTAATTAATTGATACTCCTACAAGGAAAGATTTTTGTATTATTTTTTAAAGATACTATGTTAATATTTCTCACCATAGAGCCTTAAGGCCGTCCCCCGAGCAAACGACCTTGGCCATACATTAGCCGCGTTGCCGAGATCGCGCCAAACCCCTATTATTTTTACTTATCTTAGTTCAAAATTGTCCTAAAAAAATTTTTAAACGACAAATATGTAGTTTATGATATTGTCGATCTATTGACGTGAGTTTCAAATAAAAGTAATTTGTAAATGCTAAGGAGATGCTGAATGTATACTCGAATTTTAACAAATTGGTATTACTTTGGAAGCCGATATCATGTGTATAATAAACAAAAATAGAAAATTTAAAACGGCGAAAGGAACGTTGATATACTGAAGATTATTGCTGTATTTTTATTATAACTTTGTAGCTTTCAGATTATGAGTTTATAAGGTTTTAAATACGGTCAATTACGGAATCTCCGGACGGAACGCCCTTAAAGGTACTATGTTAATATTTCTCACCATAGAGCCTAAACTTCCGATCAGGCTTTAATGAGGTGTTAATAAAGTAATAATGTGACACAGAAAGAGACATACATAATAATTTTATAGTGAGTGTGTGTTTATTAGGCACTAGACCGTATATTGTAACGTCCGCAACTCCATTGCGCCAAAACTCATTTATCGCACGGGAACCGTACATTTTTCCGGGATAAACAGTATCCTATGTCCTTTCCCGGGACTCAAAGTATTTCCATACCAAATTTCAGCAAAATCGGTTCTGCGGTTTTTTTTTTTTATGCAATAAGGGGACAAACGAGCAAACGGGTCACCTGATGGAAAGCAACTTCCGTCGCCCATGGACACTCGCAGCATCAGAAGAGCTGCAGGTGCGTTGCCGGCCTTTTAAGGGGTAATAGGGGAGGGTAGGGAAGGAAATAGGGAAGGGTAGGGAAGGGAAAAGGGGTAGGAGATTGGGCCTCCGGTAAACTCACTCACTCGGCGAAACACAGCGCAAGCGCTGTTTCACGCCGGTTTTCTGTGAGGACGTGGTATTTCTCCGGTCGAGCCGGCCCATTCGTGCCGAAGCATGGCTCTCCCACGTCAAGGTTTGTGTGTGAAGAGGTAACAGATAGACAGAGAGACACTCTTTCGCATTTATAATATTAGTGTGGATTAGTATATTATATTTGTAGCATCTAGGATAGTAAGGTACTAAATCTATATTATCATTAGATTTGCATGGTAATCAACAATATTTCAAGGGTACACCTTGACATCCATATTAGCTGGCTTAGGGTCAGATAACATTGTAACGTGGTCCAACAGATCAGAAACAGGCACCTTGGTTGTTTCGAATACTCATCCACAGAGGAAATTCGTGGCACCAACCCCAACCACATCGTTCAATTTATGAGCGGCATTGGGTTGGGGACGGTACTCTAATGCGAAGGAGTCACAATAAAGCTAACATTGTAACATGAATTCCAAAAAGTGAATTTATGTAACAGTTTTCACTTTAAAAAATCAACCAAAAACTTTTTTAAAACATAGAAAAAAAACTCGACTAAATTAAATTGTCATTGTCTTTGAGTGGTTATAACATTTAATTTAGTAGCATTATATTTAGCTTTATATTATTAATTCATCAAGCCCCAAGCGGCCACATCCGGCCGCGATAACAATGGAAAAGTTATTGTGTCTCGTTTTGCCACAATCGACGGGTTATGATTTAAGATCATACAACTATAATCCGACTAAGTAAAAACAAAATTATCAATGTCTCCTAATCATTTCATTGACACTTTAGTTAAAATCAGATCAGTAGTTTAGCCGCTAGTAGGACACCTACATACATTAATATGTATGTAGGTGTCCTACTAGCGGCTACGAATTTTGGTTCACCGAGCGGTGTCATCTAATGATGACACCGCTCGGTGAACCAAAATTCGTTTACGGCGCGCGAACCGTACATTTTTCTGGTATAAAAGTATCCTAGCTATGTCCTTTCCCGGGACTTAAAATATCTCTATACCAAACAGCAATATCGGTTTAGCGGTTTGGGCGTGTCACTTACAGACCCACTTTCGTACATCTTCTTATATCTAATATATAAAATTCTCGTGTCACAATGTTAGTCCACGAACTCCTCCGAAACGGCTTTACTGATTTTTACCAAATTTTATATGCATATTCAGTAGGTCTGAGAATCGGCTACTAGGTACTTAATATATTGATAAGTGCATTTGTTGAATAAATAATAGTAAATTATTACAACTCGAGAAAAACGACGACCATGATAGCGATGGACGTTGCCATGGTGACATACTTATTTAGTCACTTCAATAAAATAATACGGGCGATATACTTTATAATATGGCAAAGAAACGTTTGCCGGGACAGCTAGTCTTATATATATAAATGGATTTTCAAATGTGTTAGTCGCGCTAAAACTCGAAAACGGCTGATCGGATTGGGCTCATTTTAGTCTTAAAATATTCGTAGAAGTCCAGGGAAGGTTTTAAAGTGACACGAAGTTCACCGTGACAGCTAGTCTTATATATAAAAATGGATTTTAAAATGTGTTAGTCGCGCTAAAAGTCGAAAACCGCTGATCGGATTGGGCTCATTTTAGTCTTAAAATATTCGTAGAGGTCCAGGGAAGGTTTTAAAGTGACACGAAGTTCACCGGGACAGCTAGTGTATAATATTAGTACGAATACTGGTCAAAATCATAACCCTTCCTTTTCACTCGGGTAAGAATACGGAGCAGCGAAACCATTAAACACATTTTGATGTGGTTTCCATTCACTTGTTTGGCGTAAAGGTCGATATTGCACACAGAATATAAAAACTTACGATCAACACTATAATTACATGCCATCTTATAATGTGGCGCAGAGAATGATGAGTTTAGGTTCACTTTAATTACAAGGGTTATATTTTTCGACTTTATCCATACTTATCCGTACTAATCTATACTAATATAATATATTAGTATAGATTAGTACGGATAAGTATGGATAAATATATATAATTGGGAATTGGAATTGGGAATGTGTTTGTTTGTTTGTTTGAACACGCTAATCTCAGGAACTACAGGTTTGATTTGAAAAATTCTTTCAGTGTTATATTGCCCATTTATCGAGAAAGGCTATAGGATATATTTTATCACGCTAAAGCTAATAGGAGCGAACAAACAGAGGAAAATGTGGAAAAAACGGGAGAAATTATTTGAAAGGGCTTATCTCACGAACTAATCGATCAATTTTTCAAAAAAAAAAGACCACGTAAAGAATCATAGGCTATTTTTGTGGACTAATTTGTCTGTAAAATATCTAATTTACGCGGGCGAAGCCGTGCGGAACGTATCGTACTA
This sequence comes from Polyommatus icarus, assembly GCA_937595015.1. Lineage (NCBI taxonomy): Eukaryota > Metazoa > Arthropoda > Insecta > Lepidoptera > Lycaenidae > Polyommatus > Polyommatus icarus. Next base: position 1,121,563 of record OW569342.1, on the reverse strand, counting down.
GAATTATATAAGTGCGACAGTGTCTCTGCTGTCTGTCCGTCTGTCCGTCTGTTACCTCTCCTCTTCAAACCCAAAACCGCTAAATCGATTTTGCTGTAATTTGGTAGGAAAGGGCAGTATCCTGTATCCCGGAACAATGTACGGTTTTCGAGTGGAATACGAATTTTGACAGAACGGTATTGCGGGCGTCATTTAGTAATCCAAACTAATATTATAAATGTAAAGTGTGTCTGTCTGTATGTCTGTCTGTTCCTTAACCCCTTCAGGCTCAAACCACTGAAATGATTTTGCCGAAATTTAGTATGGGGATACATTGAGTCCCCGGATAGGACAAAGAATACTTTTTATCATGGAAAAATGTACGGTTCCAGCGCGATAAAAAACAATGATGCAACGGAGGTGCGAGCTTCATCTAGTACCTATTATTATAAATTATAAAATGCCTCAGTGAACTTTGTATCTTTTCCATTTAAGGCCGTCCCCCGAGCAAACGACCTTGGCCATACATTTGCCCTATTATTTTTACTTATCTTAGTTCAAAATTGTCCTGAAAAAAATTTTAAACGGCGAATATGTAGTTTATGATATTGTCGATCTATTGGCGTGAGTTTCAAATAAAAGTAATTTGTAAATCCTAAGGAGATGCTGAATGTATGCTTGAATTTTAACAAATTGGTATTACTTTGGAAGCTGATATCATGAGTATAAGAAACAAAAATAGAAAATTTAAAACGACAAAAGGAATGTTGATATACTGAAGATTATTCCTGTATTTTTATTATAACTTTGTAGCTTTCAGATTATGAGTTTATAAGGTTTTAAATACGGTCAATTACGGAATCTCCGGACGGAACGCCCTTAAATAAAATCAGGGTGCACGGTAGTGCGCCCGCCGAGACGAGCCAAGTGAAGCGCAAGGGCACTACCTACCTTTTCTCGAAGTGTTTCGCCGTTTTTGTTAACCTTCATAGAATTGGTTTCCGTTGTAGCAGATAGTTCATATTTTCAGGATATGATGTTATCAATAAACTTATTAAGCATACAAAGTCTCAATTAAATAGCTCTTATTCTTTAGATTTTATTGATATCTAAAAATCCTTTCTCTTCTTCCACGCTTAAAATTATCCTATTTCTTTTCCCGGGACTCAAAGTATATCCACACCAAATTCCAGCAAAATCGGTTCATTCATTTGGGCGTAAAAAGGTAACAGATACACTTTCGCATTTATAACATTAGTATGGATCATAATTTTAAGTTTTTGCGTGTACACAGTATAATTACAGTTGTATAACTAATGATGATGTTGCGACCTTTCGTGACGGTCTCTAATAAGCTCACTGACGGTCATTCAGTCATTAGACGATATACTTTCAATAAACTTTATGTAACTCTTGCGAAATGATAACATGAAGATGCATGATTATTCTCAAAGAAAATTGGGATGAAAACAACAAAACAGCAAGAGCATGAAATATGCCTACTTTTATAACATAGCATGGAGATGCAATATTTTTTAGAGAAAATTGGGTAAAAACGATTGTGCGTGAATCGGGATATGATGACAGCAGTACTCAGTAGCAAGCATGCAGTTTGCAGTATGCTGTTAAAGAGTTCATCGCTTCAAAAAACTTAAATTGCCAACGTCGCCTCGAAAAATTGGACTCCAAGTTGATATAGCTTGACATAACAGCTTATTAGCGCTTTAATATGCTAGAATTACTTTGAAGATTTACTTAGTTTTCCTTACCAAACGAATAAATCTTTAAAAAAACTATGATGTCTACCTCTATACTCTATGCCACATTTTGACATTTGGCGGTTCCCGCCAAAACAGAAATCGTGCGCGTCCCCGCCCACATGAAGTAATGCAAATAAATTAAGAACCTAACAGTACACCGTGATTAGATGTTATAAAAATGTTGCAATAATTTGAATCTGTGGTATTTATTTTTAATAGTACTGTCAGAGAAATATATGCTGAAAAACTTTTAATCTATTAACTACTACATGACGCCCGCAACTCCATTGGGCCGTCGTTTATCGTACGGGAACCGTACATTTTTGCTAGATAAAAAGTATCATAATATTATGACCTTTCCCAGGACTAATTAAAATGTCTCCGTATCAAATTTCAGCAAAAACGATTCAACGGCTTGTACTTTACTAATGTATACTAATATTATAATTGGGACAGGACAAGACATCTATACTAATATTATAATTGGGAAGAGTTTGTTTGTTTGAACGCGCTAATCTCAGGAACTACTGGTCCAATTTGGAAATTCTTTCAGTGTTAGATAGCCAATTTATCGAGAAAGGCTAAAGGCTATAATATTTTATCACGCTAAAACTAATTGGAGTGAAGAAATAGAGGAAAATGTGGAAATTTTTTTTTATTTTTTTTTTTTAAATTAATTTTTTTTTTTTTATTGATTTATTTCGTTACATGTAAAGTTTACAGTTCCGATAAGATATTGTCTTTAACCCGCAACCGAGTTGTGTAGACAATATACAAGTTCTCTTATTTTAAAAGATAAGTAAGCTACATTTGAAAGGCCTTATCTCACGAACTACTAGAGCAATTTTTCTTTTTTTTGACACAGATAAGAAGTAGACTACGAGAAGGGTCATAAGGCTATTTTGTATGGACTAATTTGTTTGTGAAATATCTTATTTACGCAGGCGAAGCCGCGCGGAACGTCTAGTTAAATTATAAAAACTCTGCCCTGCTGGTCTTAATAAATACACGTTCTGCATTCTGAGATTCATTCATCACCGAACCGTACTTTAATGCTGTATTAAGAACTATCCCATGTCCTTTCCTGGGACTCTATTACCATGTCATATTTCATCACAATCGGCTTAGTACTTTTCGCATGTATAACAAAATTAGTGTGGATTTAGCAATACCTAAAACGTGTAACAATAGTTTTCGCTAACATTTAGAACAATAAACTTTTTAATGGTACTCCATTTAAATTTAGACAAAAACGATTAATTTTTAAAACAATTAAATTCGGTCACGGCCGCCATGATTAAATTTGGAACATTTGAAATGAGAATTCTTTATTCAAATTCAAATTTGGAATGTTTTTTTTTAACAGGCTATTAAAATAAGAGGCTTGAATTCATGTTCATTCTCTTTTCATTCATTCATTCTTCACGCCTAAACCGCTATACCGATTTTGCTGAAAATATTTTTTGAGTCCCGGGAAAAGATTTGCCCTTAAACAGCTGAACCAATTTTGTTGAAATTTATTGTGCAGATATTTCCGGGGCCGGGAAAGTAATAGGATAGATTTTATTGCGGCAAAATGTATAGTTGCAGCGCGATAAACTAATTTATCTAGCTCCAATGATATATTATATAAAAAACTCAAAGGAGATATGTCACTATCGCGTGCGTTGTGAAGTTTCAAATACTACCCAATTGGGTCGTCTTTTATTTAGTCTGTCTCTTTTATGTAAATGGCATTTCGTATCTTTTGTTTCACTTATCTGTCAAAGTCCAATTTTGAATTTGAAAATTGTTCGGAAGAGATTTAAGCCGGAAAATAATATGAACGTCAAACGGTTTGACTCAAACACGTAAATTTTGGTTTGACTCAAACCATTTTGATCGTTTACAAAGCTAGTTTGAACGGTTCGTCAAACATTTACGTCTTTGAAGCTCGTTTGATGAAATTTTATATTTTTGTTGTGTTTGACGCGCCGTTTGATCGTGTTCCGATGCGTTTGAACAAACTTTGTCAAAAATGTATGTATGTTCTTATGTTTGTGTTCACATAATATCTCCGGAACTACAAGTCCGATTTAAATATTATTTTTTATTGTACTAGGTATTGTTTAACTTGGGAGACTTCTGCAAGTTTCATCAAAATACTTTTAGTAGTTTTTGAGATAGGGAATTTTAATTCTCAATTCCATACAATTTTTAAGTCGGTTTTATCTTTTAAAAAATACTATTATTCGTCACAAGACGTGTACTTGACAGCGCGTATTGAACCAAACAGCGCAGTGTCGTTTGACAAACCGTTCAAACCGACATCAAACGGTTGCATCAAACACGTAAGGTTTGAATCAGACCGTTTGATCGTTTCGGGTGCCCTTAACAGATCTGTATAAGTAGAATATCATTGTCTAGCTCTGAATAAAAAAGCTATAGTTTTATTAAAACAAACTCACAGATTCTGACACACCGTGAGAACAGATGGTTGAATCTAGATATTATTATTATGACAACAGATTCACAGAGTACAATCACTGAGATATAGAGTACATAGAAGACGTACATACTAATATAATAAATGCGCCTGTATGTTACGTTTTCACGCCCAAACCACTGAACCGATTTTGCTCAGATTAGGTATAATATATATAAGATAGTTTATCCCGGAAAAATGTGAGGTTCCCGCGCAATAATTTTTGGCGCAACGAAGTAGATGGCGTTTAGAGAATTAGATTACCAACATGTTTTCTCTATAGAATCTTCTAATTCCTTTCTATATCTCAGCGGTTCTCAAACTTTTTTGGTGGCAGAACCATATTATTATGTTATGACTCCATATTAAGGTGAAAAGAAAAGTTACTCTTTCAACGCTGCCACTTTCACAGCGAACTCTATATCAGGAACACGAACACAAGTACACACCCTAAAGTTTTATAAATAGTTTTGTTACACCCTGTATTAATAAGGCCTTCGTGAAGTTCTAGGCTCCGGAACACACTTTGAGAACCGCTGCTCTACTTTATGAATCTTCTATTCCTATATATAATGTAGATCAGCTCTGTCTGTGTGTCCGCGGGTTGCAACATCTATTGTGTGATGAAGATCAGTTCGCGAACGAAACAATAGTCATCATTAGGTACCAAACTTACAAAACACTCTAAGAACTGGTAAAATCGTTATACAACGAAATGAGATTGAAAAACTATAACACGACTATGTAAATAATAATTATTAATCTCATGAATGGAAAAAGTGTGTAACTAACTTTTTACAACTTTTAAGAACAATTACTTACTTTACCCTATTTCTTCCCCTATAACTCGAACAAACCTTGTAACTTACCTACGTCACCATCTAGCTAATGTATATATATCATAGAATCCACATTTTTATAATGCCAAATTACTTTCCTGGGTCCTAAGGCCTCCATATTTTAAGAATGCACCTGACCCTAACTTGACTACATACTTAAACCTAGATCTCAAAATATGTGAAGTCGAGAAAACTGATGTTTTACATTTAAAGTAACTTCAGTTCATGAAGATTAACCCATCACGCCCCGTACGAGCAACGGTGATCGCTGTTGTGTTTCTGATATCTATAATTACAATAAAATACAATGACATTTCCGAGAATCTCCGATCGAATTGAATTAAATGCTAAAGACGAAAATACGATTACTGCAAAAATGCTCGTTAGGTTTTTTCTTTTTTACATAAAACTTTATTTTAGACACATTTTTGCTTTGGTCTTCGAAGTTGGCCCTGTCTTTTCTTTAATATTTTTAATATCTAAAAAGACATTGATAAAACCTTTACTCAGAAAGGTACTTCTTTCATAATTATTATAATAGTTCGTCTTTTATATTCATACTAAAACTAACTTGACGTGTCTGTCTGTCTGTCTGTTACCTCTTCACGCCCAAACCGCTGAACCGATTTTGCTGAAATTTGGTATGGAGATACTTTGAGTCCCGGGAAAGGACATAGAATACTTTTGATCCCGGAAAAATGTACGGTTTCTACGCGATAAACGAATTCTGGTGCAACAAAGTTGCGGGCATCATCTAGTTAACTATACTGCCGTGCAATCACTAAAGCGCAATAAGGCGCATTTTTAATAATAATAATTATTATTATTATATTCTTTATTGTGCACACAAAGAAGAAAAAAAAAATAAAAAACAAATATAACAATTATAAACTTATAGTGTACCACAATGGCGGCCTTATTACTAATAACTAATAAGTAATTTCTTCCAGGCAACCACAGGCAAAGGACAGTATGTTATTGATATTTTGATGAGTGTGCTATATTACTTAGATAAGGATTTAATATTTATTATAATACATACACAAATACATACATACATTATAATATTAAATTAAAAAGGTGTTAAAAATAAATAAATATGTAAATAAATAAATGAAAAATAAAAAAAATAAAATAAAATAAAAAAGACATAATTCAGAAGTTGGAACTTGAAACTACAATTTTATCATTATTTTCGAATTTTAACTATTACATGATAGTCAATTTTTGGAATGAGTATTACCACTAATAGTTAGGAAATGTTCTTTTACCAGCATTTTGAAGTTTGAACCGATACAGTGTAGTTGCCATTCTTATATGGGTAGGTAATGAATTCCACAGCCTTATTCCCGTAGCAGCAAAAGAAGAGTAATAGTACTTTGTATGTTGTACAGGCACGTATAAAAGGTGATTTGAGGCAGAACGTAACTCTTTGTCTGCTTGCCGAAACGAAAAGTTATCCTTCAAGTAAGATGGCAGATACGGATCATGTATGATGGACACGAGATACGAGCATCGCGACGACGACGAATTGGTAGCCACTTGAGTTTCCTTCGGTATTCGGATACATGATCGAACTTTCTAAGGCCGAAGATAAATCGTATGGCAAGATTTTGTAGCCGCTCCAATTTGTTGAGCTGATCCTCAGTCAGGTTGACGGAACAAGTATCAGCATAATCGAGAGTGGATAAGAACAGAGACTCTGCTATCTTTTTGTGATTTTTCGTTTTTGATATATTCTAAATCTACATTTTTTTCTCTTTATTTCTGGCTTACTCACATTATCCTACGTTAAATGGAAGTATTTTATTTTTAAACATAAAGTTTTTTGAAAATGCAGTAACTATCCCATTTTACCGCCAAAAAGACATTATTGCAAAATAAACCGCAGTAAAATCACTTGCTGCAAGGATTTTTTGTGATTCCAAATTAAAACGCAGTAAATACAAATAAAATACTGTTTTTTTAATAGTTCCGTATACACACACAGTCACGTGAAAACCAAATTAAAACGCAGTATATGTTAACTCCATACAAACAGTTTTTACTGCAATTAATCAGCACTAGTGATTACTAATTAAAATGCAGTAAATTCAGGTATAATACTGCATTTTGAAAAGTTAATTGCTATATTCATATAATCTATACTACTTAATAAAATGCAGTATTTGTACAGTATTCTTTGAAAGAGATTGTATGTATGCAATTCGTACATCTATCTTATAAAAAAAAATATAAGTACTTGCAAGTTGCAGGCTATTGTAAATCGTATTTTCATATTCAATTATAATGATTCAATTATAACTATATCAACAATGGTTAAAATGACGCCATATTAATTAACGATAAGTGTAATCGCTTAATTTTGGCCGGTTTTAATTTTTATTAATGACAATTGATAAGTTACAAAAATTATTTATTGCTTGACATGTTATAGAAAATATGTAGTTGTATTGAGCAGGAGTTCTTGGATAGATTTTAAAGTAAAAAGAGGCGCTTAGATATTATAGCATAAGCTATATGCCCTGATGAGACTGATTATTTCGTAAACGTCTTGTTACTTATTAATATACCACTAATTTCTCAGTTCCACCATTTTATAGATTTTTGTGTTCCTTTCAGTGCCAATTATGGACGGATTAATTGTATAATTTAAGTGCTTAGTATTCCTAATTCACTTAAAAATGGTATTTTTTAAAATATAGTACTAGGTATTTTCAAGTTAAAGCATTATATTAAAATAACGATGTTAACGTACTCAGATAAGATAATAATTGTTAGTTTTTTTATGCAAAAATGCAGATTTTTTAATAAATTTTTAGCTTAGGAACGAAGTTCAAATGAAAAACGCATCCTATTTGATTATTAAAAATAAAATTTTCATAATCAAATTATTATGTAATGAACTTTTTTTACAGCGTTTTAATATGTAATTCTCTCTTTTTTTCTTTGCAGTAAAGGGGCCCCAAAAATATTAATGCCTGTAAAAAATTATTCATGGGGTTTTCAGGGCATTCATTACGTCTTGGATTAAGTTTACGTTATTCCTTTGAGATAAAGTCGACAAAACAAATACATTTTAATATATTTTTTTACATTTTTAAACTCTAAATGCGTTTTTCTCCGAACCATGATTTTGCACTTCAGTAAGTGCAAAATCAGTCACTTTAGTGATTGCACGGCAGTATAGTTAGGAACACTCGATTATGTCAGCTTTTAACCAAAAAAAGACTAGACCAAAATCGCCGTTTGTATGCTACGATGCCACGGACATACATACACACAGACAGCCAGTTACGTCAAACTATAGCAAAACTTTTTTTATCACGTCGCCATAATATGAACCGACCCTAAACCAACCCATTCGTGCCGATCTCCCACGAAACATTGAGAAAGGTGTACAGGAACTTATGGGAAAATTACTATAAACGCTAAATTGTTTGGCAAAAAAATTGTTGATGTATGTTACATAGTATAGCTATCACACACTGTCAAAACATAATGTATTATGTGAACATTCTTTTGTTTTGTGCTGCCAACCGTACGTCAGCAAATGGGAAATTGTAGGGTTAGCAAAAAAAGTTTTCCATTGCGACTATAGCTTGCTTTCAGGTGTTTCGTTAGCTCGTTTATGGGGCACTTAGTTGAGTAGCATTCGATAATTATCGATAATTATTTATATAATTTTAGCAACAATGTTTAAAAAATGTATTTAATGTTTGACGACCTCTGTGGCTCGGTGGTGAGCGCGTTGGTAGCTCAAGCCGGGGGTCGCGGGTTCGAATCCCGCCGACGGAACAAAAAGTTTTCAATGTTCCCGGGTCTGGATGTGTATTAAATATGTGTATGATATAATGAAAATCTTAAATATACATATAGTAAAAAAGTATTAAATATATTTTCGTTGTCTGGTATCTGTAACACAAGTCTTTTAGGTACTTTCTTTTAGGGCCAGACTGAATTGGTGTGAAGCGTCCATAGATAGATATTATAATCCCATGAATTTTTATAACTCCATTGTTGAAACCATCGATTACAAGTTGTCTAAACACCCATTTGACAAAAAAGTCAAAACGGAACTTGATATACTTAATATATTTTGTCAACGTTGCAAGGTTTTTTGGCGGGCGTGTGAAAGAGTGCTGTTGTGTTTTTATATTATTTTCCTAAAATTGTGTTAGCTGGGTTTTTAATGTGTAATATTTGTAGAATATTAACCATTAGATATTCGTGTCCATGCACAAGTGTAGGAAAGTGATGTAATATCCAGAAACGTGCTATTTTGTGTTCCCTCCAAAACTCCATCGAAAGTTTCAGTAAAGCGTCTACCACTTTACTGAATCGACCGACTTGACTCCTTGACTGTATTGACTTTTACTTCGACTTTGACTAGACTTTAGACCTGACGATACATGAAAACGACGATGAAAATTATAATAGGAGGAATATGGTTTTCCCGCCATATTCCTTACCTTTTTACCTTGTCTGTGGCACAACATACACATCCTTTGTGTCAAGTTGCCAAAAAAGAAGAAAAAGAAAGAAAAAGAACGTTGCAAACAAATGAAAGCCAATCAAAAATATTTTTTCTTTTTTTGCGGACCCTTCACTAGCATTGTCAGCCTAACAATGCATCGATAGTGCAAGGCCGCGCCTCTCATCTATACACACAAATACACACATACAAACATATTGACCGAATTCCGCGGTAAAATGTGATTTTATTGCCAATTTTATACCTCATTTTTAGGGTTCCGTAGTCACCAAGGAACCCTTATAGTTTCGGTCTGTCCGTCCGTCTATCTGGCCGTCTGTCTGTCCAAAAACTCTTTCTCCTTCTTTCGCCATCAACAACTGCAACTTTTGCCCTATACATGTAAACTCTGTTTAACGTCACTAAAGGGACCGTGCATTTTATGACGTTATATAGAATGGCCGTTAAATGGAGAGAAGGAAAATCAATACTTTTTCGTCAATATACAGTGATTTTCTTTTACTAACCATATTAACAGTTTGAAAGTTTATGTTCAACTGAGAATATGATAACGGATAGATAATAATCCATGACTCCTTATATTAGTTAGGGTCTAAAACAGCCTACATGTACAATCATACTTAATTTGTAAACAAAAGAACGAATTTCTTAGAAAGTTCTGTATGCATGATGCCGAAAGTCGAGTTTATTAAGGCCGTCCCCCGAGCAAACGACCTTGGCCATACATTTGCCGCGTTGCCGAGATCGCGCCAAAACCCTATTATTTTTACTTATCTTAGTTCAAAATTGTCCTAAAAAAAAATTAAAACGGCGAATATGTAGTTTATGATATTGTCGATCTATTGGCGTGAGTTTCAAATAAAAGTAATTTGTAAATCCTAAGGAGATGCTGAATATATGCTTGAATTTTAACAAATTGGTATTACTTTGGAAGCTGATATCATGAGTATACGAAACAAAAATAGAAAATTTAAAACGACGAAAGGAATGTTGATATACTGAAGATTATTGCTGTATTTTTATTATAACTTTGTAGCTTTCAGATTATGAGTTTATAAGGTTTTAAATACGGTCAATTACGGAATCTCCGGACGGAACGCCCTTAAGGGCTAGGATAACAATGCGACAAAAAACGTACAGAGCTGCGCAGTTTTTACTAATTTTAGTAATTTAAAAGATACTTTTTATTGTTCAATCGTTGTGATGCTGTCGTTATTGGGAGTGGGTGTGATGCTATGTAGAGTGTATGATTGTATGGTAGACAAGCTAAACTAACCAAAGTCCAATGATTTCGACGCTTTAGAGAGTTTGTCGTTAAATAGAGTGTCGTTACATGGAGTTTACACATTTTCAACTTTTTTTATTTCTGCCACTCAACTTTTTAAACACCATCTTCTATCTCTTTCCAGATGTCCCTCCTCCTCCTCCTGGCGATGTGTGTGGCGGTATCGGCCCAGAACGGCTACCTGCCGCCCAAAGACAACGGGTACCACTATGACAGACCACAAACGCCTTTCATCACAGAGAACACGATCAGGGTAAGTTGAAAGTATTGGTAGTGCAGATAATATACAGAATGTAACAAAACTAAACGCCTCCGTGGTCTAGTGGTATAGAGCGCGGCTCTTGACTCGGAGGTCGTGGGTTCGATTCCCGCGTTGGAAACATGTTATTTCCAAGTTTGTTTAGGACAATGAAGGCTGATCACCTGATTGTCTGACAAGTAAGATGATCCATGCGTCGGATGGGCATGTAAAGAGTCGGTCATGCGCCTGATCTCTCGCCAGTCGTGTCGGTCGTCCGTCCCGCTGGGATATGAGAGTAAAGGAATAGAGAGTGCTCTTGTGTATTGCGCACACACTTGGGCACTATAAAATTACTCCTGCGTAGCTGGCCTGGTTTCAATGAAACCGGTGTGGGATATTAATTAACAAAACTAAAAAGGACAATACTTTAGGGTTTGTACGTGTATATAGAGTTCACTGTGAAAGTAGTAGCGCTGATGGAGTTTTTTTTACATTTGTGTGGGCAAACGCCCCAGCGTCACGAGTTTCCCCATACAAAAGCAAAAAAAAAAATTGGCCTTTCAGCGCTGCTACTTTCACAGTGAACTCTCTGTAAGGAACACATACACACCCTAAAGTATTATCACTTAGTTTTGTTACACCCTGTATAGAGTTCACTGTGAAAGTAACAGCGCTGAAGGAGCATTTTTTTGTAATTTGCATGGGTGCGGCAGCAACGTAGTTTTTTGCTGGTTTCCTTTTCTATGAAGTTTAAACGTTGATTTATGGAACAATTGTCCAAAGAGTCCAAGCGTCAAGAATTTTCCCTTACAAAAATAAAAAAGTTACTCTCTCAGCGCTGCTACTTTCACAGTGAACTCTACACAGGGATCTCATACACATAAAAAAAAGTATTATGTTCTTAGTTTCTCCTAAAGTATTATATAATATATTACTTACTTCCCCTAAAATATTATAATATTACTTATTATATTACTTACTTCTCCTAAAGTATTATATTACTTAGTTTTGTAACGCTCTGTATATAACTAAATACTTCATTTAAATGTGGGAGTTAAATATTACCATTGAACCAAGTTTAATGTAATCCATCAAATTCCTTAACCGAGATTACTCATCGAAGACCTTTCCATTGTTAATTTAAACATCTCGGCTTACTGTTACTTTGTTTACGAAGAAATTACCGTGTGAACCGTACATTCTGATGATGTCCTTTCCCGGGACCCCGCAGACCGCATCCCAACTGAATGTAACTTCGTTCTCGTACAGGTTACCGCGGTAACGCTACATTTTGCCAAATTAAGTAAGTAGGTAATTACTGATCAGAATTTATGGTAATTACGGATGTGTTTTGAAGGTTACATAGATATCAATTTAGCAATTTAAGCATGTACGTGACAGAGAGACAAAATTTCGCATTAAAAATAGTAGTTTCTAAAAAACTTTAAAAAATCCACATCTGAATATAATATAACCTCCTCCTTTTTGGAAGTCGGTTAAAAATAAAGTACGTACAGGTATCTCTTAATGTAAGAACAGAATAAATTATTATTAGTATTTATAAATGTAAAAGTAACCTTAACTTTAGAGCTATTACGCCTAAACTACTAAACCAATCTTAATAAAACATACGAGGTAAACTACGGATAATCGACTTGCAAAAATTACGGTCCCAACACTCACAACATTCGTACTAATTTGCATCTTACATTAATACTTCAATTCAAACTTCTATTGTTTTGTACCATCGAGGAAATTGATTCCTAGGCAGTTGACAGACTAACGTCATTTGGTCGGCTTATATCAATTCAATTTTATATTTTGTGATCTGTCGGTTAGGTTTGACGTAACGCGATCTGCCTAGGAATCAACGTCTCTGATAGTACTTTTCGTCTAAGTTCTAAAATTTTAACCTGTTGATTTCAGACAACCCAGCAACCACCGATTCGTCAGACCACCCAGCGAGAGTACCTGCCTCCGCAACCGACCAGGCAACCCGCACAGGAGGTGAGTGGAAGATCTCAGTCAAAACCGGCGGAAAAAACGTCTAAAATACTATACCATGGAGGTATCTACAAAGTTGACGATAGACTAGTCTTAGCCCCAATTTCACCAACATCTTTTAGCGTTAACAGCTTGTTTAAAACGTATTCTCTTTCATACAAACGAAAGAGGTAACATGATACTAACAGTCGTTGGTGAAATTGGGACTTAAAATTTTACACTAATGCCCAGTTTGCGAAATTGACAGGAGTTTAATTTAACTAATATTATGTCCTGTCCCGGGACGCAAAGTATCCCCATACCAACAGCAACGCCTCCGTGGTCCAGTGGTTCAGAGCTCGGCTCTTGATTCGGAGGTCGTGGGTTCGATTCCCGCGTTGGAAACATGCTATTGCCAAGTTTGGTTAGGACAATGCAGGCTGATCACCTGATTGTCTGACAAGTAAGATGATCCATACGTCGGATGGGCATGTAAATAATCGGTCCTGCACCTGATCTCTCGCCAGTCGTGTCGGTCTGCCGTCCCACTGGGTTATGAGAGTAAAGGAATAGAGAGTGCTCTTGTGTACTGCGCACACTCTTGGGCACTATAAAATTACTCCTGCGGCCTTGGTTTTAATGAAATCGGCCACCGTCACCGAAACCGGCGTGGGAGTTATTATTATACCAACAGCAAAATCGGTTCAGCGGTTTGGGCATGAAGAGGAAACAGATAGACAAACAAACTTTCGTATGTAATAATTGCTAATAGCAGTAAAAATCAAATAGCAATATAAAACATAATTTATTAATGTTTAAGAATCATCTATGAAGTGGCTTGGTTCCTTTGGCGTTAGTGCTTCGTATACACTCACTTTGGGTACTACATCTAAAAATAAAAAAATAATATTAATAAAAAAATACGTGTGACACTCGAGGACTGCCGCTATTGCTTAGCATTTTTTTAACAACGCAATTATAATTCGCTACGTCTAGTCGCACGCACAGACGTGCCGAAGTCTGGCAACGCCGCAGTTAGGTGTTAGGTTTATTTTCGTAACGGAGTTTGTTGATTAGGTCGCCGCGATTAAAGCTATGCAATAGCTTATAAAAGCTATAACTGTGTTTGTTTCTTTATTCCGCTAGGTACATTAACTTTATGATAGAATTATACGATTCTAGTCGTTCGTCCCACTGGACACACACACAAAAATATTAAATCTTACCCTCATCTGAAATATTATTTCCATCGTCTACTTCATTTTTGTTGTTGAAACACGTTCCTGGAAGGATACAAATTTGAAAATTAAATACATACCTCCAATTGTACTTTTTCATGGGAGGTATGGATAATGGATATTATTATGAAATCACTTTTCTTAAATTAAAATTAGTTTATTGCGCGGGAACCGTACATTTTCCTGGTAAAGTATCCTATGTCCTTACATCTTTCAAAGTATCTCTCCAAACCAAATTTTATCGAAGTTTAAGCTGACAAACTGATTTATAATATTAGTAAGGACTAAAACATAGTGATTAAAGTAAATATCTTAACCAAATCAATCTCTCCCTGTCTTACGAATTTTCGGTCAGGTCACGTGCCTAGACGCCAGATTACAATTTTTTTGCCTTCTAAAAAAAGTTTGCTGCTAAAGAAGTACTTAGTTCAAATTGAAAACGTACCGTCTTTCTGTTTATATCCTCCCAAACATATGCCACCTGAAAAGAAGACACATAACAAAGTAAAAACTTAAATCTATGTCCCATGTCGTTTTGCCATGAAATCATCATCATCATTCACTTTTCTATTATGACAGACAGAGTTATTTGATATTTTTTTTATTGAATAAGAGGGCCAAACGAGCAAACGGGTCACCTGATGGTAAGCAACTACCGTCGCCCATGGACACTCGCAACATCAGAAGAGCTGCAGGTGCGTTGCCGGCCTTTTAAGAGGGAATACGCTCTTTTCTTGAAGGTTTGCAGGTCGTATAGGTCCGGAAATACTACTGGTGACAGTTCGTTCCAGAGTTTCCGCTTTCAACTCTATTTCACCAAAATCCATTCATTTTTCCGGGACAAAAGTACCCTTTGTCCTTTCCCGGGACTCAAAGTATCTCCATACCAAACAGCAAAATCGGTACAGCGGTTTGAGCGTGAAGAGGTGACAGACAGACTTTTGCATTTATAATATTAGTATGGATGCGCACCGGTGTTCTTATCATCTTCCACTGACAGGTCTAAAACTACTTTTCCATTTGGTGATGCTGAAAAGAAATATAAAAATCAGCCAAGTTGTGAGTTTTTGTGTATGGGAGCCACCATTAGACTATTAAAAAGAGACTATTAAAAACACTATTAAAAAGAGAGTCCGAACACCCAAATTATTAAGTTTTAGGGTTAGGTATTACTGAGACTTCGATGTCTGTCCGTCTGTCTGTGCTGTAACTCAAGAACGGTAATAGTTAGAGAGTTGGTACAGATTATGCATATCTGTTGCCGCTGTAACAACAAATACTAAAAACAAAATAAAATTAATAGTCAAGGGAGGCTCCCATATTATAACAAACGTGATTTTTTTTAGCCTCTTTTGCTCTACATCAATAATGGTAATAGTTAGGCACTTGAAATTTTCACAAAATCCTTATTATGTTTGTACTTTAATAATTAATAATAAAATTAAAATAAAGTAAACATGGGGGATCCCATACAAAAACACAATTTTTTGTCTACTTTCACTACTCTACACCGGTACGGATAACGGAACCCTTCGTGCGCAAGTCCGACTCGCACTTGGCCATTTAATTTTTATTTGTATGTATACGAATATTTGAAAAACAGTAATTTACAGTGCATACCTGTACTCGTAGAAACTTTATCGTCTTCCACTGATAGAGCCAAAACTACATCATGTCCTGTAGGCGAAGCTAAAATAAAACAGTAAACAAAAATATAATTTTATGGTATAAATGTTATATTAGACGACCCAGTGAACTTCGTATTAACTACCATCCTAATTTATTTTAACATAGCACCATCTATTGAATATTAATTCAATCCAGTCAACAAATAACGCCATCTGTTAGAATCCTTTGGCGCGAACAGATAATTGTTACAATCAAAATAATATAATAAACAAACAAATTGCATTAAAATAAATAATAATAATATGGCTATTTAGGGTCCGTTGCACCAGAAGCGTGGTTAAAGTTAAAGTTATGGTTATAGTTAAGGCTAACTTACCTTTAAACTTAACTTTGACCACGGAATTTGACAGCTGATGTCTGTTGCGTTTATTTTTTATTAAAGCTACAGGTAATGGGATTGATGGTATAAAAAATTGAATTATCCGTAAAAATCGACAGGAAAAATATTTCTATACTAATATTATAAATGCGAAAGTGTGTCTGTCTGTCTGTCTGTTACCTCGTCACGCTCAAACCGCTGAACCGATTTTACTGAAATTTGGCATGGTGATACTTTGAGTCCCGGGAAAAGACATAGATAGGATACTTTTTGTCCCGGAAAATGTACGGTTCTAGTGCGATAAACGAATTTTGGCGCAACGAAGTTGCGGTCGTCATCTAGTAAGGCCATAACTTTGACCATTAAATTTACTGTAACTATAACCACGCCTCTGGTACAACCCACTCTTAATTGTTATTCACCTGTAGTCGTAGTAACTTTGTCGTCTTCCACCGATAGAGACAAAATTATATGTCCCTTTGGCAAAGCTGAAAATTGAAATTAATATACTCGACTAGATGTCCCGGTGAACTTCGTGTGCATTAAAAACCTTCCCTGGACTTCCGCGGTCATTTTAACACTAAAATTGGCCAAATCGGTCCAGCCGTTATCGAGTTATAGCGTTACTTACAAAATTTATTATTCATTTTTATTTATATCTAAGATCTTAGCCAAGTGCGACTCGTGCACGAAGGGCCACAAGGCTGCGTTTCCACTGAAGCGGAGCGGAGCCGAGCTATTCCACCAACGTGCTATTCCAGCGGAATGACAGCGAAGCGGAGCGAAGATTTCGAGCATGGTGATTGGTCAATTCGGCTCCGCTGAACTCCGCTCCGCTTCAGTGGAAACACAGCCTATGGTGCAATAATAGGCAAAAATGTGTTTTTTGACAGACAGCAAAGCTTTTGGGCACGGAAGCCTAAAATATAATATGTATTTTTATGACATTTATCTAAGGGCTCTATTCCACCGCGGCGCACGGAGAGACTACTCACGTGCGTCAAGCTTCGCTTTGTAAGAAAATATATGTGACTGTGTCCACTGCAACCCACGGACACGCTACGCACGAATTGACGTAGTCAAAGTAATAAATCAGTGCACGTCCGCGTGCGCATGGCCGTGCACAGCGTGCGCCGCGGTGGAATGGAGCCTTAAAAAGTACAAACCTGTAGTTGTTTTGCTTTTTTCATCTTCTACTGATAGATCTAAAATTACAAGATCCTTTGGCGAAACTGAAATTAAACAATCCATACTAATATTATAAATGCGAAAGGGTTGGGTCCGTCTGTCTGCTACCTCTTCACGCCCAAAGCGCTGAACCGATTTTGCTGAAATTTTGTATGGAGGTACTTCGAGTCCCAGGAAAGGACAGAAGGTACTTTTTATCCCGGAAATATGTACGGTTCCCCCGCGATGATCTAATATTGGCGCAACGGTGAGTAGAGATCTAGAGAAAAACCTTATGTACTTTACTTACTTGTACTCGGCTTTCCTTTTTCATCTTCTACTGATAGATCTAAAACTACATTTTCCTTTTTTAAATCTGTAATAAAAAATAAAAAATATATTTTTCAAAGACAGTCAAAATTGGGTATAAAATTACATTTTAAAATTGTATTCAGTACCTTCATTTTTGTTTGCCTTTTTATCTTCAACTGATAAGTCTAAAACTACACCCTCTGAACCTGAAATTAAAACGTTTCTGACTAGCATTTATTCAGAAAATTGAGCAAAATATAATGTCTAGTTAGTGTAGTTAGTTTTTCACACATTTTAAAAATATGTAGTTGTCTATGAAGACGCTAATGTGATTGTACCATCGAGGAAATAGATTCCTAGGCAGTTGACGGACCGACGTCATGTGGTCGGCTTATGTCAATTCAATGTTAGCTGCGAATTGCGATCGGTCGGACGGGTTTGACGTAACGCGACCAAATCAACTTCTCTGATAGTACTTATTATTATTATTATTCCAAAAACTAAATGTTTACCCTTATTTTTCTTCTTCTTTTTCCCTTTTTGTTCTTCTTCCACTGATAGGTCTAAAATTACATCTTTTGGTGATTCTGAAAAGAAAAATATGTTTTTTATAGTATTTCTGACTACAAAGAGAAACATGCATGTAAGGTTTGTACACTATATTGTGTACCAGCTAACCTAATAGTAGGGGAGGGGAAGAGGGGATTTCGGGAGTAGCTCAGATTAAGCTTGTATCTAAGGCTTCCGATATGTGTCTAGTTATCATGGCATAGAAATCAGATTTCTCACGTGGTGGTTTAAAATATTATTTTTTTTTTTGAAAATTGCAAATCGAGCAAATCGGGAATTAATAATATCATAGTCTATACAGTATAATATTATTTTAACTCCGTTGCGCCAAAACTCGTTTATCCCGCGGGAACTGTACCTTCCGGGATAAAAAGTATCATAATATGTCCTTTCCCGGGACTCAAAGTATCCCCATACCGAATTTCAGCAAAATCGGTTCAGGGGATTGAGCGTGAAGAGGTAACAAACAGACAGACACACTTTCACGTTTATAATATTAGTACGGATAGTTTATAGTGTTACATAGTTGTACATATTTTATACTTTATAATATAATTATGATTATATTTACTACTTACCCTCACTATTCTTCTTTTTTTCCTGCCTTTGCTTACGCTCTTCTTCCACTGAGAGTTCTAAAACTACGTCTCCCTTTGCTGAAGCTGAAAGGATATTGTCACATTCACAGGTTTTCCTAATTTTTTAACATTATGTCTAGTTAGTATCATGAAAACAGAACATTAACACTAGTTATATCAATTCAGTTAAATACATTTAATTCTAAAAATAAA
Source organism: Polyommatus icarus (assembly GCA_937595015.1). Classification (NCBI taxonomy): domain Eukaryota; kingdom Metazoa; phylum Arthropoda; class Insecta; order Lepidoptera; family Lycaenidae; genus Polyommatus; species Polyommatus icarus. Next base: position 1,102,431 of record OW569342.1, on the reverse strand, counting down.
GTACTTGCCTTTACTTCTCTTCTTCTTTTCCTTCCTTTGTTTACTGTCATCTTCAACTGCTAGGTCTAAAACTACTTCTTTTGATGAGTCTGAAAAGTACATTTTAAGATTATTAAAACAAAATCTAAATAGTTTTGTCCATATTTCAGTAAGAGCAAACTAAACTATTAATTACTACAAGATGAAAAACATGCATGTATAAAAAAATCATTTATTTTAGATATCTATCTGAAACTATTATGTACCCTTATTTGGCGTTGCATCTACTTCTTCCACTGACATGTCTAAAACCATATCCTTTGATGAATCTGAAATGTAAGCACATTAACAACGAAAATAAATGATATCACACTATTGTCATTCATAATATTTTACATAACTGGACATAATATGACCAGGTATAAACACAAAGAAATGACATTAGCCTTGTTTGTGACAACCTTGATATATCATGTCCAGGCTACTACACGTTTTGAAATAATTAAATTATTAGAAACCACTTATAACATTTTTCATTTTTTGATTCTACTGCTTTTTTTGTAATTCAATGTTTGTCCTTACTTTTCTTCTTTTTTTCTTTCCTTTCCTTGCGTTCTTCTTCAACTGAAAGGTCTAAAACTACTTCTTTTGGCGATCCATTATTTCCTTCTTCATCTTCTACTGATACGTCTAAGACTACTCCCTTTGAAGCTGAAATGAAATCCTTTTAAAAAAAGTTATGCTCATATTTTGACAGACTAAATCATTTTATTCACTTGGTAAAAATATAATGTTCAGTAAGTATGTACGTTTTTTGAAATACTCATTGTCTTTTTTAAAAACTTTGAGCATGTTTTTCTTACATTATTATTTTTATTCTAAAAATGCTTACCATTGCTATCCTTCTTTTTCTTTTCCTTCCTACCCTTACGTTCTTCTTCGACTGATAGATCCAAAACTACGTCATTTGGCGATGCACTACCAGCATTTTTATCTTCCACTGATATATCTAAAACAACTTCCTCTGAAGCTGAAATTAAATCGCTTTTGAGAAAAAACTGTTAAAAAACAATTTGAACATGTAATTTTTAAATGATTATCATTGATTCTAAAAACTGCTTAGGTACCTTTACTTTTCTTCTTTTTTTCCGTTCTACCTTTACGTTCTTCTTCAACTGACAGTTCTAAAACTACTCCCTTTCCTGAAGCTAAAATGAAGTATTTTATAAAAATGTTCATAATTATTACATTCATTGCAAGACATTCGTCCAGTTGATGAAAATCTAGACCATATTATTATATTATTCAGTAGTTGAAACAAAGAATTTTAAACACTTCATACTAAAAAAATTCATAATATTATCATTGTAATAATTTTTATCATTGTGATACTTACCCTTACCTATCTTCTTCTTTTTTTCCATCCTACCTTTACGTTCTTCTTCGACTGACAGGTCTAAAACTACGTCATTTGGTGATGCATTACCAGCATTTTTATCTTCCACTGATATATCTAAAACAACTTCCTCTGAAGCTGAAATTAAATTCCTTCTCAGAAAAATCTGTTACAAAACAATTTGAACATGTAATTTTTTTTAATGATTATCATTGATGCTTAAAAAAATGCTTACCTTTACTTTTCTTATTTTTTTCCGTCCTACCTTTACGTTCTTCTTCTACTGATAGTTCTAAAACTACTCCCTTTGCTGAAGCAAAAAAGCTAAAATGAAGTATTTTATAAAAATGTTCATAATTATTACATTAATTGCAAGACATTGGTCCAGTTAATGAAAACCTAGACAATAATAAACACACCGGCAAAATTAGAGGAACATAACAATTTTTTTTTTTAATTATTCGCTGTTTTGTATATATTTATTTATTTATTAAATAATTGACGATTAAAAAATTAAAACTTATATAAATTTAGGGCATAAAAATTGTAAAATAGAAAAAATCTGAAAAATAAAAAATTAAGAAAAATCTTTGAAATTTCAGTAGTAAGTTTTTAAGTTAAATTCTTCATTTTTACTTAAGAAATGCCATGTTTAAAGCGTGTAATGCATTCTATGGATCTCAAGAGGGTCTGGATACGCCATTCCATGCTTGCATTTTGATTGTCGATCATTTCCTGTGGAATATTCTTCTACCCCTCCAGTAGCGCCAACTCGAGCTTCTGAACACATTTTGGAGCTGGAGTTTTAACTCGTACCGTTCACCCATTGATGTGTCACACGTCCTCAATTGGATCCACATCCGTAGACCGTGCTGACCTCTCCACCTGGGCTACGCCAGCATCATTTAGGTAATAATACCCGATTTTTTTACTCTATGGACGCGCATAAAATTGAAGTTACTCCCTAAAACTGTGTAAAAGGCACAACATGCAGTTCTAGGATGTTTGTGCTATAGCCCTGTACTGTCAAAGTCCCATCATTAACAATCATCAGCTCCGTGCGGGCTCCAAATCATATGCCACCCCAAACCATTACGAAGCCTGCATGATAGGCTACTGTGTCCGTTAAGTTTGATGGTCTTTAGCGTTCCTTACGATTTATCCACATTCTTTATCGCCTGTCAACAAAATTTACACAGAGTTTGCTCCCGTCACTGTACAGCACACGATTTCACTCACTTGTTAAATTTTGATGTTCACGCGCAAATCTTAGCCTGGCTCTTTGCGGTCCTGTCTCAAGTTTTGGTGCCCTTGCTGACACTTTTGAGTTTAATTTAACTTCTTTGATTCTTCTTCTTACTGTACAATCAGTTACACGTCCATCTCGGACCTGTTCCGACAGGTTTCGTCACTGCAAAGCAGTTTGAGGTCGATTTCTTAAGGCTTGTACCCTTACAAAATGGCATCCTGAACCATTGCCACCCGAAATCTGCCTTGTTCTCGTCTCCAAACGTAAGATCCAGTCTCTCTGTAGCGTTGAAAGTTACGATGGACCACGAAAGCCGACACACCTAAGGCCTGACTGACCGAACGGTAGGTGTGACCTTTCTCTATCGTGGTTACAGCTCTAGCAGTCGTAGATGCTGGAAAACCACTAATTTTGTATCTAAGCAATGTGTTCTTCCAAAAACCAAACAATCAAATGAGCTGGCATACCTTGCACGGTGCACCCCGCTAAAAACGCCATTCTTATCAGAAACACTTACAACGTCAATCATCGAAAAACACTTAGTACGGCATAATTGCAATAAAAATCTGTTAGCTTCCCAGTTGTGTTCAATATTTTATTTCTTAAATGAGCTTAGAAACTATAAAAAAGGATTTCACAAAGCCCGACCCACTTGAATTCAAGTTGTGGCCCTCTTTACCTATGTTCCGCTAATTTTGCCGGTGTGTGTATATCCAGTTGTTGAAACAAAGAACTTTAAACACTTTATACTAAAAATGTTCATGATATTATAATATATTATCATTGTAATAACTTTTATCATTCTAAAAACTAGGTACTTACCTGTCTTCTTCTTTTTTTCGGTTCTACCTTTACGTTCTTCTTCGACTGATAGATCCAAAACTACGTCATTTGGTGATGCGCTACCAGCATTTTTATCATCCACTGATAGATCTAAAACAACTTCTTCTGAAGCTGAAATTAAATTCCTTCTCAGAAAAAAACTGTCAAAACCTATTTGAACATTGTTGTTTATCTTAAATGATTATTATTGATTTTAAAAAAATGCTTACCTTTATTTTTCTTCTTTTTTTCCGTCCTACCTTTACGTTCTTCTTCTACTGATAGTTCTAAAACTACTCCCTTTCCTGAAGTAAAAAAAGCTAAAATGATGTATTTTATAAAAATGTTAATTATTACATTAATTGCAAGACATTGGTCCAGTTCATGAAAACCTAGACAATAATATAACCAGTTGTTGAAACAAAGAATTCAAAACACTTTTAAATACTAAAAATGTTCATAATATTATAATATATTATTATCATTATAATAACTTTTATCATTCTAAAAACTAGGTACTTACCCTTACCTGTCTTCTTCTTTTTTTCGGTTCTACTTTTACGTTCTTCTTCGACTGATAGGTCCAAAACTACGTCATTTGGTGATGCACTACCAGCATTTATATCTTCCACTGATATATCTAAAACAACTTCCTCTGAAGCTGAAAATAAATTCCTTCTCAGAAAAAACTGTCAAAACCTATTTGAACATTGTTGTTTATCTTAAATGATTATTATTACTGATTCTAAAAAGTGCTTACCTTTACTTTTCTTCTTTTTTTCCGTCCTACCTTTACGTTCCTCTTCGACTGATAGATCCAAAACTACGTCGTTTGGTGATGCACTACCAGCATTTTTATCATCCACTGATATATCTAAAACAACTTCCTCCGAAGCTGAAATTAAATTCCTTCTGAGAAAAAACTGTCAAAACCTATTTGAACATGACGTGTTAATCTTAAATGATTATTATTGATTCTAAAAAAAATGCTTACCTTTACTTTTCTTCTTTTTTTCCGTCCTACCTTTACGCTCTTCCTCTACTGAAAGGTCTAAAACTACTCCTTTTCTTGGAACTAAAATGAGGTTCTTCATTCAATAAAATGTTCATGATAATTAATATAATTATTATTTTTTAATTATTAATAAATTTAATTAGTTGAGACAAATTATGTCCAGTTATAAATATATTACAACTAAGCGTCGATACACAGCTTTGATTAAACAACTTTGTTTTTAGGGTTCCGTACCCAAAGGGTAAAAACGGGACCCTATTCATGAGACTTCGATGTCTGTCGGTCCGTCTGTCTGTCCGTCTGTCTGTCTCCAGGCTGTAACTCAAGAACCGCTATAGCTAGAGTTCTGAAATTTTCACAGATTGTGTATATCTGTTGCCGCTATAACAACAAATACTAAAAATAAAATAAAGTTAATATTTAAGGGGGGCTCCCATACAAGAAACCTCATTTTTTTTGGCCTTTTTTGCTCGTAATCAATAATGGTAACAGTTAGGCACTTGAAATTTTCAAAAAATCCTTAATTATATTTGTACTTTAATAATTATTAATAAAATTAAAATAAAGTTAATATTTAAGGGGGGCTCCCATACAAAAAACACAATTTTTTGTCTACTTTCACTCTATACCGGTACGGAACCCTTCGTGCGCGAGTCCGACTCGCACTGGGACGATTTTTTTTTGTATTAGTTTTTTAATTTAAATTAGATACATACCTTTATTTTCCTTCTTTTTCCTTTCCCTGTTTCCTTTATGTTCTTCCTCCACTGATAGATCTAAAACTACTTCTTTGTCTAAAAATAAATAATATTAATATAATTACAGGAATTATTACAAATTACAAAATAATAAAATTAAAAATGATCATTCCTATTTTAAAGCCCAATCTATATCTATCTATAACCCACCATCTTTTTCCGTCGCTGCGTCTTCTACAGATAAGTCTAAAACAACTCCTTTATCTAAAAAAATATTCAATAGTAAATTATCAGAAGAAAAAAATAGAGACATTTGTTTCTTTCATTTTTTTTTATTCATTTTTATATTTTGTTAATCTTGAATCTAGATTATTTATCGTACCTTCCCTTTCCGTTGCTCTTTTGTCTTCTACTGATACTTCTAGAAGTACACCTTTATCTGAAACCAATAGAAAGAAATTATCAGAATAAAAACTAAGCACAATATTCAAGTATTTTCTGATCATTTTCATTCTAAAATCCAATGCCTTTAACGCACCGTCTTTCTCCGTTTCTTGTTTATCTTCGACTGAAAGATCTAAACGGACTCCTGGAACTGAAAAGACAAACCACTAATTTATCAAAATAAATGATTTTGTCACAAAATGCGGTAGATTTAAATATCTATACTAATATTATAAAGCGGAAGAGTTTGTTTGTTAATTTGTTTGAACGCGCTAATATCAGGAACTACTGGTCCGATTTAAAATATTATTTCTGTGAGATAGCCCATTTATCGAAGAAGGCTATAGGCTATATTTTGTCACCCTAAGACTAATAGTAGCGAAGAAATAGAGGAAAATGTAGAAAAAGCAGGGAGAAATTATTTTAAAGGGCTTATTTAATCGCGCTAATCTCAGGAACTACTGGTCCGATTTGAAAAAATCTTTCAGTGTTAGATAGCCCATTTTTATCACGCTAAGACTAATAGGAGCGAAGAAATAGAGGAAAATGTGGAAAGAACGGGGGAAATTATTTGAAAAGACTTATCTCACGAACTACTGAAGCAATTTTTCTGTTATTTGGCACAGATAAGAAGTAGACCACGTGAAGAATCGTAGGCTTAATTTGTGGACTAATTTGTCTGTGAAATATCTAATTTTAGCCAACTCCTTTAGCTTACCGTCAGTTGTTTCTTTTTCGTCATCCACTGCGAGATCTAAACGGACTCCTGTATCTGAAAAGAAAAACCATTTTTTTGAAAATAAAGTAATACTGTAGATTAAAAATATCTTAGACAATTTTTTAGCTAACTTCTTTAGCTCACCGTCATCTTCCTTTGCTTTTTCGTCTTCAACTGCAAGATCTAAACGGACTCCTGTATCTGAAAAGAAAAACAATTTTTTGAAAATAAAGTAATACTGTAGATTAAAAATATCTTAGACAATTACTTAGCTAACTTCTTTAGCTCACCGTCATCTTCCTTTGCTTTTTCGTCTTCAACTGCAAGATCTAAACGGACTCCAGTATCTGAAAAAGAGAAACCATTTTTTGAAAATAAATGATATACTGTAATACTGTAGATTAAAAATATCTTAGACAATTTTTAGCTAATTTCTTTAGCTCACCGTCATCTTCCTTTGCTTTTTCGTCTTCAACTGCAAGATCTAAACGGACTCCAGTATCTGAAAAAGAGAAACCATTTTTTGAAAATAAAATGATATACTGTAATACTGTAGATTAAAAATATCTTAGACAATTTTTAGCTAATTTCTTTAGCTCACCGTCATCTTCCTTTGCTTTTTCGTCTTCAACTGCAAGATCTAAACGGACTCCAGTATCTGAAAAAGAGAAACCATTTTTTGAAAATAAATGATATACTGTAATACTGTAGATTAAAAATATCTTAGACATTTTTTAGCTAATTTCTTTAGCTCACCGTCATCTTCCTTTGCTTTTTCGTCTTCAATTGCAAGATCTAAACGGACTCCTGTATCTGAAAAGGAAAACAATTTTTTGAAAATAAAGTAATACTGTAGATTAAAAATATCTTAGACAATTTTTGGCTTATTTCTTTAGCTCACCGTCATCTTCCTTTGCTTTTTCGTCTTCAACTGCAAGATCTAAACGGACTCCAGTATCTGAAAAAGAGAAACCATTTTTTGAAAATAAATGATATACTGTAATACTGTAGATTAAAAATATCTTAGACATTTTTTAGCTAATTTCTTTAGCTCACCGTCATCTTCCTTTGCTTTTTCGTCTTCAATTGCAAGATCTAAACGGACTCCTGTATCTGAAAAGGAAAACAATTTTTTGAAAATAAAGTAATACTGTAGATTAAAAATATCTTAGACAATTTTTGGCTAATTTCTTTAGCTCACCGTCATCTTCCTTTGCTTTTTCGTCTTCAGCTGCAAGATCTAAACGGACTCCTGTATCTGAATAAGAGAAACCAATTTTTGAAAATAAATGATTTACTGTAATACTATATATTAAAAATATCTTAAGACAATTTTTAGCTAATTTCTTTAGCTCACCGTCATCTTCCTTTGCTTTTTCGTCTTCAACTGCAAGATCTAAACGGACTCCTGTATCTGAAAAAAAAAACAATTTTTTGAAAATAAAATTATTAAAGTACAAAATACTGTATATTAAAAATATCTTAGACAATTTTTTAACCAGTCTCTTTAGCTCACCATCAGTTGTATCTTTTTCGTCTTCCACTGAGAGACCTAAACGGACTCCAGTATCTGAAAAAGAGAAACCAATAAATGAAAAAAAAATATTTTGACACTTTAGATTGAAAATATATTAGATGCATTTTTAGACAATTTATTAAGTTCACAAGCATTGAGATGTATGGAGTTGCTATTGCCAACAAAAAACATGTCACACTTGAAGAATGAGCGGGGTGAGAGGCGGGGCGGTGATGGCTATAGATCAGTACCGCAGAAGTGACAAAGTTTTGTGCCTACACTCGAATGAACGCAGACTCTATTTGAAAGTGGATAAAATAAAACAAAGATTTTTACTAAACATTATTAAAAGCTTTTATTTAACTTTCTCTGTATAATATTATTATTATTTACATTATTATGTAAGTTCGGGTGGAATATTTGAACTCAATTTCGAAGTAAGTATGTATGTATGTATATGTATGTACATATAATATTTCAATCGATTGAGCTGAAATTTTGTATACACGTTTGGTTTGAATGACAATGCACGATACAGTATGTGACATCAGTAATAAATATAAAATGGCCGACCATCCAAGATAGCGGAATAGATATATTTTCTTTGCCGTCCTATAATAACAGTATGGATGATAAATGAAAGAACTTTTTGAGAATAACTCGAAAACGAATGTAATGTCATTCTACATCCAATACGGCGGCTCACCTAAGATAGGGGAATACAAACAAAGTTTCGTTTATTTCTGCATGACTAAAGAATTGGATTTCAGTTAAAAATAGTTAAGTGAAATCTAACTTTTTAGTCATGCAGAAATAAACGAAATAATAATATAACAAGTCGCTAAAATATATAGACACCGTTTTTTCACTAATCAACATCAAGTACGATTTCTCAAGGACATAGAAGTTAATTAGATTTCTATCTATATCTATACTTATTATAAAACAAAGTCGCTTTTTTCCCTCATGTCCCTTTGTTCCCTTTAATCTTTAAAACTACGCAACGGATTTTGATGATTCTTTCAGTGTTAGATAGCCCATTTATCGAGGAAGGTTATAGGTTATATTTTATCACTCTAAGACTAATAGGAGCGAAGAAATAGAGGAAAATGTGGAAAAAACGGGGGAAATTATTTGAAAGGGCTAACTTGAATGCGCTAATCTCAGGAACTACTGGTCCGATTTGAAAAATTCTTTCAGTGTTAGATAGCCCATTTATTGAGGAAGGCTATAGGCATATTTTTTGTGGCTATATATTTTATACCCGTGCGACGCCGGGGCGGGTCGCTAGTTTTATATAAAATAACGGGGCAAACGAGCAAACGGGTCACCTGATGTAAAGCAACAACCGTCGCCCATGGGCACTCGTAACGTCAGAAGAGCTGCGGAAGCGTGGGAATATGCCTTGTTCTTAAAATGCTTCTGGTGATAGTTCGTTCCATAGTTTTGGTGATGACACTTATCAAGGTGATGGGATGATCCTCAGAGCACTCCCCGTGATACAATTTATAGAGGATGCAGAGCGAAGCTACATCTCGGCACAATTCCAAGAGGTCCAGCCTGTTTAAAACACTATGGCAGTCAACAATTTGAGCGGCCCTTCGTTCAAATTCAATACTCGTACAATAATACACAATAGCACTTATTAGGCAGCGTACATCGTTGGATACGATACAGAGGGAGTAGTTGGTATTTTGGCGCACCGTATGAGGCCGAACCTGCGCCTTGTAGAGTTGTAGGCGTTGGTCCGGACTGAAATCCCTACTATCGCGCTCTATTAAGAACACCAAAATACTTCGAGGCTAACTTGGCCTTACTTTTAAACTAGTATATTAATAAGTGCATTTGTTGAATAAATAATAGCAAATTATTACAACCTGAGACTGACGGCGACCATTAATTTTGCGCGACGGGATAGCGGTCGACGTTGCCATGGTGACATACTTATTTATAGTCACTTCTATAAAATAATATGGGCGAAATACTTTATATTATGGCAAAGCAACGTTTGTCGGGACAGCTTAAGTTATAATAAGTATGGATCCAAAGTCCACTACATACTTACCTTATTTAAATTACTTAAATATTTATAAACACAATTATAATGTACGCATGTATAATGTACACGTAAAAACGTATTTATATTACCAAAATACAAACTCGTCTCCGTAAATACTTCATTCATCGTCGTCTCATCATAGATATCTGTATTCTGCCTACATTCCCCTCTGAATCTACTACTCTATGACAATGCGAAATGGCGCGCGTCTTCGCCTAGTAATTGAATGTTCGTATTTTAATTGAAAATAATTAAATAAGAAAACTAACCGATGAAATGCTATGCCGTCGCATTTGGAAGTATTTTTGGAATTATATTTGCAATATCTTAGGACACACCAAGGCATTTTTGCGACTTTTATTTTGTTTGTTTATAATTGTCATACGTCAAGTGCGCAGAAGAGCTCGCGGCCGACTAAGTGCACTGCGGCTATATAGCGTCTCTTGAATGTGACCAAGCATTGCGTTGCGGTGTCAACTCCTTACATCTCAATGTTCACAAGCATCTTTCTTTTCTTTTTCGTCTTCGAATGAAAGATAAAGATATGAGTAAAATATGAAGATAAGCGTAAAAAATTTGTTGATATGTTTCAGAACATTTTTATTTTAAAGTCTATTTTATTTACTCACCGTCATCTTTCTTTGCTTTTTCATCTTCCACCGATAGTTCTAGGACTACCCCTTTATCTGAAAACAAAATATTATCAGAAAAATATCTGCAAGCTTAGCATGGCCACCAAAGAAAGGTTTATTCATACAGTCCAGTAGACAACGTGATTAACAAAATATGTCAGTTTGTCTGCAAAAACCGTCAGCGTTTCTATTCTTTCGCATTTCTGCTAAGCCTGCTGTTCCTTATAATATTATGTCCAGTGTTTATGTTATTTATTTTAAAAGTGAATTGTTATAACGCACCGTCACTTTGCGTTGCTTTTTTATCTTCTACTGATAGATCTAAAACAACTCCTGTATCTAAAATAAAAGAAAGAAGAAATAATCAATCATAAAAAAATTAGACATTATCAATGCAAAAACTGTTAATTTATTTTTAATTACAATAAATTAACAAAAAAAAAAGGACATTTTTATAACCCACCATCATTTTTCACTGCTTTTTCATCTTCCACTGATAGATCTAAACGTACTCCTGTATCTGAAATTAAAATTTAAAATATTACAATTCATCACAATAATCAGAATGGTAATTAATGTTATGTTTAGTTTTATTATTATGATTTTTTACAACTCACCGTCTTTCTTTACTGCGTTTTCTTCTTCGACTGATAGTCCTAAAACTACTCCTTTATCTGAAATTAAAATTATTTATTAAATCATCAGAATAATCAGAATAATAATATTATGTTTAGTTTTAATATTATGATTTTTTTACAAATCACCGTCTTTCTTTGCTGCGTTTTGTTCTTCGACTGATAGTTCTAAAACTACTTCTTTATCTGAAATTAAAATTATTTATTAAATCATCAGAATAATAATATTGTGTTTAGTTTTAATACTATGATTTTTTACAAATCACCGTTTTTCTTTGCTGCTTTTTCTTTTTCGACTGATAGTTCTAAAACTACTCCTTTATCTGAAAAATAAATAATTATTATCATAAGCAATACATTACAATGATTAAATTATATATCTAAAAAAAGAAAAAATACAACACAACGCATCGCTGGAATGTTATAACCTGCGAGCTCCATAATGACGTCATCAAACCGTGAGTCTAGTTAATTTGACCGTGTTATATATTAGTGATCTGCAGGACAGGCTCAGCCTCTCCAGCTCTATGTGTAAATATTGTTTTCATACACAACTGTATTGTACTTGTAAGTAATATAACAACATGATGTAATGGTGCTCCCACACCGCCGTTAGAAAGTGTTTAGTAACGTTAGTCAACATTTGTTAGCAAACATTTAATCACAAATGTTAAAAATTTTTAAAAATGTTTTCATGTTATAAAATGTTTAGTAAACGTACTCGTAAGTTAACTAATTATAACAAAACAAATTACTTATAACAAAATAAAACATGTGTTACCTTTTGTTTGTAAACATTTTATAGGTGATGGCGGAGTATGCGGTGAGCCAATACCAGATTCAAATGTTATAAAATGTTAGTAACATTAGTAAAAATTTTTATGTGTAGGAGCACTTATAACATGTAACAGTTCCTAACAAAATGTAACAGTTATTGACAACATTTGTTACTAAATGTTTTTATGTTAGTTATGTTTACAAACATTTTCTAACTGCGGTGTGGGAGCACCATAACAGATGCTAAAAGTTTTTAAAAAAAGATTATTATTATTATATTCAAACTAGATGACTCCCGCAACTCCGTTGCGCCAAAAGTCGTTTATCGCGTGGTAACCGTACATTTTTCCGGGATAAAAACTGTCCTTTGTCAAGGAGTCAGGACTCTAAATATTTTCATGATTTTGAGCAAAATCGGTTTAGTGGTTTGAGCACGAAGAGGTAACAGACAGACAGTTTCCCATTTATAATATCAGTATATGGATAATTATCAATTATTATTGTTTTTAAAGCCAATGTTGATTGGGTAACCGTCTTTTTCCGTTGCTTTTTCGTCTTCCACTGATAGGTCTAGAACTACTCCACCGTCTGGTGAAATGAAATCGTCGTAAATATTTAACAAAACATACATTTTATCGCTTGGTATAGCAATTTCTTTGATAATTAAATCGCACTAAACGCGTATCGGTGTAATATTGGAACGAAGTTCCTTATCACGCGTTCGGCGTAAAGGCCAGGCTAGACAGAACGATATTTGACCTCGACACTTTTTATTAGTACCTATATGGTAGGAGCAGAGGGCGTTGATAGCGTCAATAGATGGCGAATTTTTAATAATTTTTTTGAGTGTATAATATGTTGGTTTTTTTAACATAGAAATAAATTATATTCGGGTGTCCCTTGACACCTCTCAATTAGTTTTTAAATAATTAAAATTATAAGTCATTCTATTCAGATTTCAGACATTACCCGAAATATAATTTCCTAATTCCTATACATACATTCACTTGGATGTGATTTTTCCTCTTCCACTGATAGTACCAAAACAACACCATTTGGTGAATCTGATAAGAAACCAGATTGTGAGAAGTGAACAAAATATTTTTACAATTTTCAAAAAAGATTTTATTAATTTAAAACTATCTTATTGTATTTAAAACTTATTAATGGGGACTTAATGCGACTGCCCGGGATACACGAGCATGCTAGTTCTGTTTACACGAGGAGGCTCAATTATTTTAAGCTCGTATTACGCGGTGACCACACGTTCAAAATTATCTGCACGCGAAAAAAATCACTATTCGACTGAAAAACAGTTACTTCAATTATTATTTTTAACAAAAAATTAAAACCGACTTCCAAGGTAAAAACAATAATAACATTAATATGAACTAAAAAGTATTAAATAATTTTTACTATCTAATAGTGCCTTTTTCCGAATTCGGCTAAACCTCAACTATTTCTGTACTCAATCTTCATAATTTTGAAGTCGGTGCCAGTTCCAAAAATTTTAAATATTCTGTCAGAGGACTGAAGATTCAGCTATCTGGTACCGACTTCAAAATAATGAAGATTGACTATTGAGTACAGAAATAGTTGAGGTTTAGCCGAATTCGGAAAAAGGCACTATTAGATAGTAAAAATTATTTAATACTTTTTAGTTCATATTAATGTTATTATTGTTTTTACCTTGAAAGTCGGTTTTAATTTTTTGTTAAAAATAATAATTTAAATTGGCAAGTTACGATCGCACATTTTCGGCTAATCTCAAAGCAATTCGAGGTCTTTCAGTGAGTAAAAGTCCGTCGCTCCTCTGCTAAGAGAAGTTACATTTTTGCTTATGTGGGGATACCTGCAGACCCCACCCGTGATTTTACGTATATACTTTTTACACATTGGTTATGTGTTTATATGTAAGTTTTTTTGAATTGGCCATATATAAATGGAAAAAATTGTTGCCGACTTACAGAAAATCAAATCGGTCAAATCATATTAGACAATTGAATGACTCTGAAAGTTTTTGGAAACATTTTGGAAAAGTTAGAGGTAGCTAGACCTAGTGCACCAAAAATGAAGCGAAGATGCTATTATTGTCCCAGAACTAATTATTATTGTCTGTAAGCCTTGTTATAAAACTATTTGTTAGCCTTATTCAGTAAACGCACTGAATAAGGCTAACAAATTTACGTTAGCCTTACTCAGTGCTAACGTAAATTTGTTAGCCTTATTATTATATCAGACTTCGCCTAAACCTCAACTATTTCTGTACTCAATCTTCATGCTTTTGAAGTCGGTACCAGCTTACCTTAGCGTAATTGCTATGTCAAGGATCTCAACTTTTCCGGGCTGGTACCGACTTCAAAAGTACGAAGATTAAGTACAGAAATAGTTGAGGTTTAGGCGAAGTCTGAAGACGCCACTATAATAAGGAATAAGAATTATTTGATTCTTTTTAGATTAAGAATAAGTATTACTTTTGTTTTTACCTTGGAAGTCGGTTTTAATTTTTTGTTAAAAAATAATAATTACCACAAAATATGTGGAGGAGTGTATGAATTTGTATTGATTTTTTACGAAACTACATCTTGCAGAACTTTATCGCCACGTTTAACACGGGCACCATACACTTTTCTGAGAAAAAAAGTAAATGCTATCCTATGAAATTTCACTTTAGCGTATCTATGAACGAAATTTCATCAAAATCTATTCAGTGGCTTAAACGTCAATAAACGACAGATACACAGACAGACCTTAATAATATTGCGTTTTGCGCAATGTATTTACAGGGTGCAATTGAACCTTTCTGCCAAATTTTTTCCAGGGCTTAGGTATCATTAGGAAAGTCCATTTAACAAAAAAAATTGGATGTTATATTTTTTTTAATGACATATTTTATGTCAATCAAAATCGTTGCAGAACTGTCACTCGCGGCGCGGGGTATGACAGGGGGTGACGCGGGATGAGGCGCGCGCGCGGGGGATCGTCACGCGCGGCCGACGCATCGTGTGCATTAATAATTGTAGTGTTCTTTAGGATAACTTTCGGAAGGTATTTCTCAACATTTTAGTAATGAGTGGCTATAAAATATTTTCGTGTATTTTTATTTTTAACAAGGAGCAATATATCAAAGTTTGGCAGGAAGGTTTAATTGCACCCTGTATCTAGTCGTTACGCTAGACACGAACTAAACCAGCCTGTATGAAAGTAACGGAATCTTTGACTACGATTTTTACCTATCTCCAGTAGTCTAATTAATTCGAAACTTTGCATACGTATTAAGGCCGTCCCCCGACCAAACGACTTTGGCCATACATTTGCCGCGTTGCCGAGGTCGCGCCAAAACCCTATTATTTTTACTTATCTTAGTTCAAAATTGTCCTAAAAAAAATTTAAAACGACAAATATGTAGTTTATGATATTGTCAATCTATTGGCGTGAGTTTCAAATAAAAGTAATTTGTAAATGCTGAATGTATGCTCGAATTTTAACAAATTGGTATTACTTTGGAAGCCGATATCATGAGTATAATAAACAAAAATAGAAAATTTAAAACGACAAAAAGAACGTTGATATACTGTAGATTATTGCTGTATTTTTATTATAACTTTGTAGCTTTCAGATTATGAGTTTATAAGGTTTTAAATACGGTCAATTACGGAATCTCCGGACGGAACGCCCTTAAGAGCCAATGACAATGCAATAATTTGTTAAAAATTGTTGAAAAATAGCGTTTTTTTAACTATTATTTATTTACACAACAGAAGCGGTGAGAACGAGCTAGTTTTGTTATAAAATTATAAGTTATAACAAATTATCTTCAATAGAATACTAACTGCTGTGCCCTTTCCGATTGAACTTTTATATAATTCGCCTACCTCAGGCAAAACAACATAATTATCTAGCTTAGCTTCTATTGTAAGATTACTAACCACATTGCTAATGTCACTATAATCGTATTTTAACTACCAGTAAGGAAATATATGAAAAAAAAAACAATCAAAGAATAGCCCGGATTTTTTTCGAGCTGATAATATCAGTAAACTCTCGATCCGATCGTGTAAGCTTTCAAACAAAAAACTGCATCAAAATCAATTTACCCGTTTGGACGCTTTTTTTATGAAATAAGGGGGCAAACGAGCAAACGGGTCATCTGATGGAAAGCAACTACCGTCGCCCATGGACACTCGCAGCATCAGAAGAGCTGCAAGTGCGTTGCCTGCCTTTTAAGAGGGAATAGGGCAATAGGGGAGGGTAGGGAAGGAAATAAAGTAGGGGATTGGGCCTCCGGTAAACTCACTCACACGGCGAAACACAGCGCAAGCGCTGTTTCACGCCGGTTTTCTGAGAGAACGTGGTATTTCTCCGGTCGAGCCGGCCCATTCGTGCCAAAGCATGGCTCTCCTACATCAAATGCTGTGATGCCACGGGCAAACACACAAACAGGCAGACAGACAGACGACAAACCAGGCCTGTCTCACTTCCATACAAACGGCGCGAAATCGCCGAGATATTTACCTAAGTAGGTAAATATCTCGGCGATTTCGCGCCGTTACTATTCTGGAAAACAACCAAATTTCAACCTTTTGCATAGCGTTTAGCGTTCATAGTACAATAACTGTCTGCCGTCTCGCTTCAATCTGCCAGGGCTGTCAAGCGAGCGGCGCGGCGGCGCGACGGCCGGGTACTTTTGTTTCGCGGATGTGTGCGCTGCGTATGCGACAAATCGAGCGAGAGCCAGCCTATTGAGACTAGTCCGGTGACCGGACGCTTGTGTTTATCATACCTAAACTCGGGAGTGAGACTTCTGTACCGTAAGGTACTATTATGTATTCTGTGGTCAAACATATAATAATTACTGTTTTACCTTTGGGGGCTAAAAATTAAATTTCTTACCCGATTTTTTTTCGTTATCCGCATCAGCTGTAAAAAATATATCCGATAAATGCCAGGCTAACTGTACATTTTTGTAGAATAAAATTAACTTTAGTTTTTCCTATAGTTTTCAAGTTTTAACCGACTTCCAAAAAGGAGGAGGTTATACGTTCGTCTGTTTATAATGGTATTCGTTCAGTCGTCTATACATTAGACTTCAACGCGCTTATTTTGTGCTTGAAAAGTTCACTTACTATTTTATTGCTTTTAAGTTTTAAGATTTGAAAGAAACTTACCACTATTGGAAAATCCTAAAAGAAAATGTAATTTTGATAAGACTTAATGTATGTATTTTAAGCTAAGTACATGTTTACTTTATTTTTAAAATTAAACGACGAGGGTAGATTCAAAATTTTCATACAAATTTTCGACAATAGTTACTAATATTATGAATGTCAAAGTCAAAATTCTTTTGTAATTTTAATTGACACTTATTGTCATCATGTCATATTTTAGCTAATGTGAATTTTATCACATTCACAAATAATATTTTGTAACATACCTTCATTGCTGTCTGTAAATAACATTACGAAAAACATTAAAATAACTAAAGTTATTATTGTTTGTCAGTCAACTCTTTATTTCTTTTACAATAGACCTGTAAAAACAATTTATAAGTTACTTTTCATCATACTAATATATTGTTTTTCCCGTTTTAATTAATTATTATTAGTAACTTACCCGGTAGATAGGTACCAACTGAAATAACAAAAATATAATAATTGTAAATAGCTAAATTTAGTCTCTAAGTGGTATAAGCGTGAAGAGGTTACTGACAGGCATACTTGCACATGCATAATATTAGTATGCATTCAACAGCGTTGTTAATAACTAGACGTTCCGCGCGGCTTCACCCGCGTAAATTAGATATTTCAGAGACAAATTAGTCCACAAAAAATAGTCTATGATCCTTCACGTGGTCTATTTCTTATGTGTGCCAAATAACAGAAAAATTGCTCCAGTAGTTCGTGAGATAAGCCCTTTCAAATAATTTCCCCCGTTTTTTCCACATTTTCCTCTATTTCTTCGCTCCTATTAGTTGTAGCGTTATAAAATATAGCCTATAACTTTCCTCGATAAATAGGCTATCTAACACTGAAAGATTTTTTTAAATCGCCCCAGTAGTTCCTGATATTAGCGCGTTCAAACAAACAAACTAACAAACTCTTCCGCTTTATAATATTATTAAATAATATATTATAGTATAGATCAGCTAAACTCTAGTCAAAAACCTCAGAAACTCAGCATAAAACCGCCATGTTGAAAATTTTGATTCTTAATTTTCCCAAACTCGAAATCCTTCTTATATAAAATAAGGTGGCAAACGAGCAAACGGGTTACCTGATGGAAAGCAACTACCGTCGCTATGGACACTCGCAATATTAGAAGAGCTGCAGGTGCGTTGCCGGCCTTTAAAGAGGGAATATTACGCTCTCTTCTTGAAGGTTTGCAGGTCCGGAAATACTGCTGGTGACAGTTCGTCCCTGAGTTTTACAGTGCGCGGCATAAAGTAACGTGAATAACGCACGGTGGAAGCCTGCCACTCATCAAGGTGATGTGGGTGGTATATTTATGGCAATGTAAGTCAACTTACACCGATGACCTCCAACTAGGTGGGACGACGATCTCCGTTTAATCGCGGGTCCATGTTGGATGCGAGTAGCAGGAGATCGGTCATCTTGGCGTTCATTGAGAGAGGCCTATGTCCAGCAGTGGACGAATATAGGCTGATGTGATTGATTGAAGGCTGATATGATTGATTAATTGATTGAAGGCTGATATGATTGATTGATTGATTGAAGTCAACTTACTGTCAATGTTCTTCTCAGTGGTACATGTAGGGTGTGCCTTGGTGGCTGCAGTTTTCCCCAGCCCCGTGTCGCCAGTATCTCGAGTACCTACAACATTAGTTTAGCTTAAACTACTGAACGGAATAGACTGTTTGAAGTCTATCATATCCCATAGGCGTATTTACCAAGGGGGTGGCTTGCAGTGGCTGTTAAATTAAAAGCGTCTGTATGTACGTACTATTTGTACGTTCGTTTTATTTTTCTATTTATCGGGACAAAAATAAATACTGTGCTGCGGCAAATTATTTTAATAACTAGCTGATCCGACAGACATTATTCTGTCTTAGGGTATATACAGACGGACCGCATTTCAACTGCATTCCAACCGCAAATTGCAGTTCAAGTGCAGTTTGAATGCAGTTGACACGACTGCAATAGAACTGCAAACCAAACAGTTCACACGACTGCACGCCAACTGCAACTGAACTGCAATCCGACTGCGCGTTTGGTTTGCAGTTCTATTGCATTCTCATACAATTGTATTCAAACTGCACTTGAACTGCAATTTGCGGTTGGATTGCAGTTGAAATGCGGTCCGTCTGTATATACTCTTAACGATGATAGCAGTTAATCATAAAAGTTTTACATTTTCCGGGATAAAAGTATCCCTTGTCCTTTCGCGAGACTCAAAGTATCTCCATACCTAAATTCATCAAAGTCGATTGATTGAATAGTTTACGCGCAAATCATAAGAGTATATTGTGCGGGAACCGTACATTTTCCGGGACACAAAGTATCCCTTGTCCTTTCCCGAGACAAAGTATCTTCAAACCAAAATTCATCAAAATCGATTGAATAGTTTACGCGCAAATCATAAAAGTATATTGTGCGGGAACCGTACATTTTCCGGGACACAAAGTCTCCCTTGTCCTTTCCCGAGACAAATTAGTATCTCCATACCAAAATTCATCAAAATCGATTGAATAGTTTACGGGCAAATCATAAAAGTTTATTGTGCGGGAACCGTACATTTTCCGGTACAACATGTATCCTATGTTCGTCTTCGGGACTGAAAGTATCTCTATGCCAAATTTAGCAAAATCGGTCCAGCCGTTTACGCGTGATGTCGTGACCACGCGAATATGGATTCATTTTTTTTCATTTATATAGATTCTTGTTGAAAATATTGTTGCTTCTAGGTGGCTTCTCTATCTCACGAAGTCTGGCAACGCTGCACCGACCGGCACAGCGGTGCGGCGTTGCCGCAGTGGTCGGAGTGGGGTGTGTTAGGTTTTTTCGTTACGGAATTTCTTGATTCGGTCACTGCGCTCAAAGCCCACGATAAAAGCTATGCAATAGCTTAACAAGAACAAAGCAGAAGTTCGGGTACAATCCTCAAGCCCTAGTAGACAAGCCGCAAGCGATTATCGTAAGATGCCTGGCCCCCTCATTGCGTATCTCCAAACCAACTAACAACAGACTAGTTATAGCCACGATTAAACTACCATGGTCTTAACCAGACCAGGTGGGCTATTATGGCCTCTTATTTCCAGCCAGTTTACGCCCAAAATGTACCGTTTTCGGGCGTAAACTGACTGGAAATAAGAGGTCATAATAACCCACCAGTGGCTTAGGCCCTTTCGAAAAAAAAAAGATTATCGTAAACGCTAACTCTGAAAAACTGTAAAATTTCATAAAATTTGCACGCCGCCCAAAGGCAAAATAAGAGAGCTTGATCACATAACTTTAACATCATATTGTACCTTATTTGAGCAAATAAACGATTTCTATTCTATTTCTAACGCGCCGCGACAAAAACATGTATGTGATTTGATGCTAGCGAATACTAATTTATTTTTTATTTATAATGTCTCATACATTTTGTGGCGTTAGCGTACTTATGATTATCGCTTGCCGCTTGTCTAGGCCCTAAGGTATCCACAGTCGAACATAAAACCTCCTTTTTTTGGAGTGGGTAAAATTGTATGGATTATACTTACCTGTTGGTAGATTCAGTCTCAGCTTTTCTATAAATAATAAAATCTCACAAGTTCAGAATGTTTTATTCCTTAAAATACAGATTTATTTTATTTATTTTTATGATTTGGAGCATATTTGTTTTATTTGTTTAGGAAATGTTACTAATTTTGTATGAATTACTGAAAATTGTACTATGACCTCTTGTCTCTTTCTTTCACGCAGGAAAATGATGCTATCTCCTTTCCACAACTACGCGTCAGAACGAGAGAGCATAATTATAATTCTAAGTACGTGAAAGAGACAAGACATAATAATATGTAACATAATATCTATGGACGCTTCACACCACGTCAGTCTGGCCCCGTGCTAAGTACCATCGAGGAAATTGATTCCTATACATTTGAGAGACCAACGTCATTTGGTCGATCATGTCAATTCAATGTTAATTGTGATCTGTCGGCTGGGTTTGACATAATGCGGCCAAACTACGTAGGTCCCCCATCTGCATAGGAATCAACTTCTCTGATAGTACCTGAAGGACTTGTGTTACAGGTACCAGACAACGGAAATATATTTAATACTTTGATACTATATATTATACATATATTTAAGATTTTTATTATATCATACACATATTTAATACACCCGGCGACATTGAAAACTATTTTGTTTCGTCGGCGGGATTCGAACCCGCGACCCCCGGCTTGAGCTACCAACGCGATCAGCCACAGTGGTCGTCAAGTGTAACTTAAATAAGTTGTAAGTTTGAATATCACTACTTACGCATTATATTAAAACAGCCTTTGTCCACTGAAAAATATTTAGAAAACACAAACAAAAGTAATGTTTTTCTTAACCGAGAGAGAAAAGAGATAGAAAGATGTGGTAGATGTGGTTTTGAAAATTGGTTAATATACCTAATCTTGTTTTGGTGGTCCAAACTATCAATTTTATTGTGCAATATCATTGAACAATATTATTAGGCGGGTGCGTTCAATATTAACCCTAGGCGGTCAATAATATTGCACTATACGTGATATTGCACAATAATATTGATCGTCTTATGTTAATACCTCGATAGTGGGAATCGCAGACACAATAGATTTTCAATTGCTATGCGGCAGGCGGGTGCCGCTTGGGGTGGGTTAAAATTAGTTTGTAAGAGTAAGAAAGAGACAAGGAGTATTTTATTTTTATTTTAAGAAGGCAGGTCGCTATAGCCCTGGCGTCACTGCGACCCATGAGGATCTATTGTGACTCCTTCGCATTAGAGTATCAGCCCCAACCCAATACTGCTCATAAATTGAACGATATGGTTGGGGTTGGTGCCACAAATTTCCTCTGTGGATGAGTATTCGTGGCGACCAAGGTGCCTGTTCCTACTCTGTAGTAGAGCAGGACAGGTGAACAGGTGTTTCATCCTGGCAAGGAGTGTTAGAAAGAGAAGGCAATACTTACGAGCCACATCATAGTTTACATAATCCTGGTTTTCATCGTATTCTGAAAGCATTTACGAGATACAACGGCCTCACAAAAAACCGACGTGAAATATCGACTTCAACCAAGTTAAAGAAGTGTTGATGCAAAATGGTTTTCTGTATACATACCCTCAATGCCTGAAAAGTTTAAGAAATTTAGTATTTCTAGTTGAAATAACACTAAAATTATAAAAAAAGTTTGTTAGTGTATGTTTGTTACTTCTTCACGTCTAGGGTCAATTCAGACCGCAACGAGTCGAGGCGAGGCGCGACGCGTCTCGCGGCCTTTAATTTGTATGGATTTGACAGATGTCAATTGCGTGAGACGTCTTGAGAATCTGTCAATTCCATACTAATTTTGAAATGCATCTACGCATCACGTTGCGGTCTGAATTAACCCTAAACGGCTGGAACTAGTTTAATATTAAATAGGTATGCAGTTAGCTGCGGTAAAATATCACAATTTCTTCTCCTAATACACCGCGGGGCAAACAGTTATAAGAATAATCAAATGAGTTTGTGCAAAATTGTAACACTTAACTGATTCTAATGAGATTTGTATGTTTTATAAACTTAACTTTTCTGTTGAATATAAATAATACTTACTAGATAACATTTGCGCCCTCTCTTCGTCAACTGAAATAATTATTTACTATATTTTCTACCTACACAACTAGTATATAAAACGGAAAAAATACTAGTGATCAAAAACAAAAAACTCGTAAGCGCGATTCAAAATGTTACAACGCCATCTATCTTCAGAATAAGAAACTATTAACTAAACGATTTTGAGGTTATAATAATAATTTATCCTCGATTTTTTGTAAAGGACGAATGCTAATAAAACTTACCTTCTGGATGATAATATTTATGTTTTATGTATAATCTTGCGAGAGGTAGGCTATCCGGTTCTCTATATTCTGTAATAAAAATTTTAATACTCACCCTTTTTTAGATTATTTCTTTAAAAAACACTTTTCAATATGTTAATAACAAATAATGTATACACGTATTTCCTTATTTTTGCCGTTTAACTTTTTGTAACCCGCAAATGAATAGAATAACGTAAAAAAACTTCTATACCTATAAAATATGGATGTTTACTCCCTTTCTATTTTTTTGAATAAAATGTTAAAATGGGCTAAACCTAATGCCACCAATTTAAATGGCATGTCAATGATATTATACAAAAAACTCAAAGCAGATTATGTTACTAATTACCGCGCGCGTTGTAAAGACTCAAATACCACCCAATTGGGTCGTCTTTTATTTAGTCTGTCTCTTTTATGTAAATGGCATTTCGTATCTTTTGTTTCACTTATCTGTCAAAGTCCAATTTTGAATTTGAAAATTGTTCGGAAGAGATTTAAGCCGGAAAATAGTATGAACGTAACAGATCTGTATAAGTAGAATATCATTGTGGCATTTATAAACCGCCCCAAAATCGTTTCTTTTTTACTCATAGATTTTTTAAGCGGAGTATAAAAGTTATTTGAAAACCTTTCGACCGTCGGAGGTTCCTTATGCTGTGTGTAGAACCCGTGTGACATAACAGAAGAGTCTGAAACAAAATAAAAAGGCCTCAAAGAATATATTACGTAGAAAATAATGGTTGCCATAATGAATTATCTTTTAATGAAGACCAGGAAGATATTTGATATAATGTTAGTCTTGTAAGTTGTAAGTTTCTTGACAATGCCCCAAAGCTCCGGTAATCGCTCAACTGCCATGAAGTGCCGCGTCTGCTCATTTATACATCTAATTAATTATTGTTATTAAAGTGAAAATTATGAGGAAGGATAGTATTGTTTTTTCACGAAAAAGCTGCTGATCGGTTTTTAATCAGTCGGTATATTCAGGTAGTCAGTAAGGTTCCTATTTATATTGGAATTACATATGGTAGCTATTATATCTCTGGAAATGCACGGTTACCATGGGATACAGATAGAGCTGCGGACAAAAGCTAGTATAAAAGTATATTACCAAAAATAATCCACTTTTTATTCTGAAACCTTTCGACGTCTGCAAAGACATTTTCCGTATTGCGAAAGTATAACGTTATTTTTTATCGCTGATAAAGTTTATGAAGTATTTTATTTCACAGAATTTTATGTGGATTATAAAATTGTAATACTTTATACTTTAGGTACACAACATGGTAGATACTTGTTTTAGTTTTTAGTTATATTAACGTGAAGCAAACGAAATAATGATAAAGGTTTGAAAATAACCCTTGATTGGAAAGTGTCAGAAACCAGAATGCAAAATATTGAACAATGGAATTTGCTCACAACCAATAATAAAAGCTTGAACACCCGTGATCATGTCAGCTTTCCAGAAATACTACATCAAAATCGGTCCACACTCCACAAGTTTAGATGCCGAGACACGACAGACACAAACACAAACAGACAGACACGACAAACTTAACTCGCCTCTCTTTTCTCGGAATTTAAAAAAAAACATAAATCAAGTCAAGGAAATCCATTTTATTAATGTCGATTACATAATCTTAAGTACAGCGCCATCTGTCGTTAGTATAACTGGTCATTGGTTAAACTTAGGACCTAATCCTCCATCATAACAGCGCCATCTAGTAACATCTAATGTCAACGCCTACTCACTAAAACCACCTGCGGTTCGCCTTCAGCCGTATAGAGGAGGGATATCCCGGATCTAACAAACACAGGACTCCCTCCACGACTGGCCGTATCTAATGTCAACGCCATAATAACACCATGTCACACTCTAATGTCAACTAGCTTGACGTCGCGATTTATTGTCTAATAACACCATCTAGTACTCTCTAGCGTTAACTCTGCTTGACATCGCGATTTATCGATTAATAACGCCATCTGGTACCATCTAATGTCAACTACGCTTTTCCTCACTAATCGCGATTTATCGATAAATAGCGCCATCTAGTACCCTTTAATGTCTACTAGCTTGACGTCGCGATTTATCGACTAACAACGCTATCTAGTATCCTCTAATGTCAACTAGCTTGACGTCGCGATTTATCGACTAATAACGCCATCTAGTACCCTGTAACGTCAACTCTGCTTGACGTCGCGATTTATCAATCATTAACGCCATCTATTATCCTCTAACGTCAACTCTGCTTTCAGCACCACGACCACCACGAGCACGAGCATCACCACGAGCCTGGCATGCCATTCGACTTCGCGTACGCTGTCAACGAAGACGGGAACGACTACAGCCATAACGCCAAGAGCGACGGTGACGTCACGCGAGGAGAGTACAGAATAGCCTTGCCCGACGGCCGTACCCAGATCGTGAAGTATACCGCTGATTGGAAGAACGGATTCAACGCTGAGGTGAGTTCTACTGAATTCTCCTTCCTGAATAGTTGCTCTTCTAGGGTTTTGAAGAGAAACTTACCTATTAGGTTTAAAAAGCAAGCTCTCTAGGAATAGATGAATTAAGAAGGTAGAACCAGCCCTGGATTTATCAATAGGTCGTATGGTCGTAACTCGTAACAGCGTCCTAGGGGGCGACAGATTTCGTACTGTATACAATCCAAGATTGAAGATATATCAACGTTTCTGTACTTAATTCTGTATTAATAGTCTACTATCTATTTATTATTGTCGTTTTAGTCTATTTGTTATTGTCTGTGTAGACTCTACACAGACGGACCGCATTTCAACTGCAATCCAACCGCAAATTGCAGTTCAAGTGCAGTTTGAATGCAGTTGACACGACTGCAATACGACTGCAATAGAACTACAAACCAAACAGTTCACACGACTGCACGCCAACTGCAACTGAACTGCAATCCGACTGCGCGTTTGGTTTGCAGTTCTATTGCAGTCGTGTCAACTGCATTCAAACTGCACTTGAACTGCAATTTGCTGTTGGATTGCAGTTGAAATGCGGTCCGTCTGTGTAGATCCTTAATGACTTAGGTCCGCCATCATCCTGCCTAGTTATCAACTTCACTGATAAATGATAATACATATTACATAGTACATATTAGTGATCGAAGAGTACATTATAATATAATCTTGGTCGGTCGCAAGATCTTCCTTTGAGGCTCACATTCCCACAATGTCTATTTACTGATAATAACTTATACATTATCCTCATTCCAGGTGACCTACGAAGGCGAAGCCAAATACCCCGACCAGGCCTCCATCGGCGCAGGCCGTGGATCCGCCACTGCAGGCCAGGCCTACCTTCCCCCCACCCAAGGAGGCTACCAGTACTAAGCGTACGCCATCTAGCGGATAAGAGATAGTACCATTTGTTGTCAATAGATGTCGCTTTTTGTACGTTGTAAAAAAAATACTTTTAGATCTATTTATTTAATTAATTAGTATCATTGAGATTGGTATCGCTTTTTTATTGTGTACATTATTAATTGTAAGAATTTTGTGTTTTAGTTACCAGATTGTCGTTCATGTTCATTAGTTTAAGATTTTTTTGTACCTTTATATATGCAAATAAATCCATCTAAGATAAGATAATGTTATTTACAACTTAATTCAGGATTAAGTTATAAAATAAAGCAAATTAGTATTGATTACTTCAAGAATAGCTTAAAAAATATTTGATCAACTGATGGAAATAATATGTACTTTATAACATTATTTAAATCTTAACTAGGTATAACAACCAATGTTCTGAAAAAAATAATGATACTCAAATTCACTGCCTAAGTTTTTATTGTAAAGTTATGCATAGAAATTAATATATTCTTTTGTAATAAAAAGACTTTTTTATTTCATATCCAATGGAATCTTCAAAAATAGTAGAATAAGTTACATACTTTACTAAGAAAAAATAGATGGCACTCGAGGCTGCCGCGGTAAAGCTAATGCAGCAGCAGCTAGTCTACATGCATACGTCTAGTCGCATGCACACAAACACCGTGCCGAAGTCTGCCGAACTGAAACGACGTTAGACTATGCGTGTTAGATTTATTTTCGTTACGAAATTTCTTGATTTGGTCGCCGCGCTTATAGCCCGCGATAACAGCTATGCAATAGCTTAACAATATTTAATTAATACCTCTGCAATAGCTTAATATAGTCCGTGCAATCCACGAAGATGCGTCCCACTATTCCTCCTGATCGTCTATACTCTATAGTCTATACTCTATACTTGTAGTATATGAGTGCAAGCTTTCGCCAATGTTTGAGTGTTACCGGTACACACTAATTAAGAGAAAGTGTCACGGTCAAAGGGAAAGATGCTCACCCAAAAATTTGTCTTCGTGGATAGCACGGACTGTAAACTTGAAGGCACTAGGCGTGTACAGACTTCACATGCCTTATCAACTCTTTCTTCATACCAAACCTCTTTTCGCAGAACATGCAACATTCATTTTTTTCTAAATGGTTCCTTTTCATGTGTTCCAATCTACGCCCAGAATTTATAAAAGTTTTCTCACATAATTCACATTTATATGCTCTGTTGTTTGAGTGTAACTTTAAATGGTTGATTAAAGACTGTTTTCTAGCGAACAGGTCTCCACATATTTCACAAACAGCAACTTTATTATGCGTTTGATTGTGTTCCACTAGGTTACTTCTAGTGTAAAATCCTTTATAACAGACTTGGCATACAAAAGGGCGGCTTTTAACATGGTACTTATTGATGTGGCCCTCCAAAGTTCCTTTGCAAAGACTTTTATATGTACAATGTTCACAGTTATAATATTTTCTTCGTTGTCGCTTGTAATTCTTACGAGCAATACAAGTTGTGTCTTTTCTAGTAATATCTATATCACCTTGTTTTCCTTCCATTTCTGACAAATCTCTAACATTTCTTTTATTCTTATTAACCTTTATTATCTTATTTTTACTAAAAGAAAGTTTTAAGTTGAGTGTCACTTGTTTTTCTAGGCATGTTTTATTAGTTAAAGTATTATTGCATCGTTCCGTCATTTTACTAATAATATTTTTAATAATATTGTTCTTATACATTGTAACATACATCTTGATGAATAAATCTGAGCAGAGTCTGCATGTGTGTGTGCATATTATATCCTGAAAATATAAAAAATAAAATGTATTACAGTAAACAATAAAAATATATATTTATTGTCAGTGCGGTGTTATAATGCTAAAGCGGATGCACACTGTTTTATGCTGTTCCAATGTTGAAGTCGGTTCTTGATGGTTTAGTTACTAAACCATAAAGAACCAACTAAACTTTAGTATACCAATTTTATAAACTGGTTTATGTTTTTTCTCTATATCTTCTAGAACTAGCTTTAAAAAGTTTACATTGCAGACAATAATAATGATAATATTTTACTAGATGAAGTCCACAACTCCGTTGGGCCAAAACTCGTTTATCGCGCGGGAACCGTAAATCGAGACAAAAAGTATTATATGTCCTTTCTCGGGGCTCAAAGTATCTCCATACCAAATTTCAGCAAAATCGGTTCAGGGGTTTGGGCATGAAGAGGTAACAGAGACAGACAGATAGACAACTTTTATCGGATTCGCTAGTTGGGTAGGTACCTACCTGCTGCGGCCACGTACCATCTCTTCGGCCGTAGCAAGTCCCACATACCCCGGTGGTCCTTCCCCAATGCTGCCGGGGATGCGTAATTGCATTTCCCGACCAAAAACAAAAAAAAAAGGTAGGTACCTACCTACTTATTAAGATAGAGCTTGGAAAAAATAAATACTTAATATTATTTAAATCTCGTACTGAAACATTTTAAATCTTGAAGAGCAATAGCATTAAAAACAGATCAATATACTTACAAAGGCGGGAAACAAGTATTTTATCATTTCACAAAATTTGAGTGATTTCATTGTGGTTGGCTCTCGTATTTCAATCACCTCTGTAATTTCCATCATATCAGTAGATATTTTAAAGCAGAAAAAGCATGTTTTATCGTAAAGTACGTCGAGAAGTATAGATTCCATGGTCATGCTTTACAATGAAGAATCAATGGGTAGAACACTGAGTAAAATTGGTCGTATTATTTCCATGATTGTCTTATTTCCTATCCATAAAGTTATTTCTGTAAATACCTAATTATCATAATTATTAATAAATGCAAAACAGCTATTGCTTACAAACAAAATATAATTTTCAATTTGCGCTCAGTGTGACCACTTTTTTATCACACGATCTACCAGAAATATTTGTGAATTCTACCAAAATCTACCAAACCCTGTTTTAAATTCTACTTAAAATCTACTAAGTTACAAATAAAATTTTCTAAGTGGTTGAGATGTAATAAAAAACATTTTTTTTACAAAATTTTGCAGCTTTTATTTATTTCCATCATAATCATAATCTTATTTTAACATTTTTCATAATTTGTGACATGGGGGCTTCCGGCTTAAAACGTGTACCTACAATTCAACTACAATTCCCATCATTAATTTAAATACCTTTTTTTTTTTTGATGTCCCAGGGGAAACCCATCGTGGGTTGGGTACCCCGGGGGTATGTGAGACTCCTACTCACTAAAACCACCTGCGGTTCGCCTTCAGCCGTATAAGGAGGGATATCCCGGACCTAACCGACGATCCACGCATCACCAGCCACCACCGCCGACGCGCCACCAGCGACGCATCCACGCCGCAAGAACTGGACGCAGAGCCTAAGCAGTACGTTGACCGTACTGGGCCTGAGCCAGAGCCTCACCCCACCTTCGAAGCAGCCAATCCTGCCCCAGCTTCCGCACCCGCGAGAGCTCCTCCCACGTCAATTAATTTAAATACCTTCTCTAGCGTGTAAGATTGCCGTAAGCCGAATATTTTTATTACAAAATCTTCGGTTTTGCTTTTGATTAATAGCTGAAAAAAAATCCCTTCACATTTTGCGTTCGATACAGGAAGGCAAAGCATAAAATATGCTTAGCAAAATTGCTTATGTTTTCAGGTTCACGAATTAATATACTTGAAACAATAAAAACAGCGACTAAGGAATGACCAATAAAGGAGATCGCACACGTCACACTTTTTGTGTGATCGAGTCTGCGGCTTACATACAATCTGATGGCGCGCGCCATGCAGATTGTATGTAAGCCGCAAACTCGATCACACAAAAAGTGTGACGTGTGCGATCTCCCTAAAGTATTGAATGACTGATCAATTTCCTCTGTATCATTGTATGTGGAAAAGAGACTGGTATATCCCTGTATTAGTTACGGGAAATCCCCTGAAAGACTTCCCACATTTCTGTGTTGCCAGTTTTGTGTTTTGTATGGACCAAGAGGTTATTTTTTGCCTTGATACTTGCATTTTGGATTATCATGTAAGACTGGTCCATAATCCCGATTTTCTACTAAAAACTACTTTTGCACTACTGAATCGCAGTTCAATTTGCCCCAAATCTATCAAAAAAGTAGAAATCTACTAAAAGTGGTCACACTAATTGCGCTTCTTCTTCTTCTTCTTAAGGGCCCCTGAGACGATCAAACGGTTTGACTCAAACACGTAAATTTTGGTTTGACTCAAACCATTTTGATCGTTTACAAAGCTTGTTTGAACGGTTTGTCAAACATTTACGTGTTTGCAGCTCGTTTGATGAAATTTCATATTTTTGTTGCGTTTGAACAAACTTTGTACCATTCTTTGGAGTAGGTACATTATTTTTAACCGACTAAAAAAGAGGAAGTTATCAATTCGACGCGTATGTATGTACTATTTCCAGAACTGCCCAGTTTTCGTATATTATGTTAGTCTATATCAGCATCTGAACAAATGTGCAAAATTCCAAAAGTGTATGTAATATGTTTTTATGTTTGTGTTCACATATCTCCGGAACTACCAGTCCGATTTAAATATTTTTTTGTTGTACTATATAGGTATTGTTTAATTTGGGAGACTTCTGCAATTTTCATCAAAATAGGTTGCGTTGCTGCCCCCCCCCCCCCCCCCCCCTGGAAGCTAAAATAAACGTCAATTTTCCTGGAAAATCGGAATTCAAAACGTGTTATCTACTCTGCGTAAAATGAAGTGTTGGAAACAAAAATATTTCTTTTAAGGCCAGGCCAGTTCGAAAAGACTGATTTTTAAGGTTCCAGTCTGAAGAAATTATGTGGAATTCTGTACTACACCAATTTGTGGTTGTGTTTGATTCAAACCTTACGCGTTTGATGCAACCGTTTGATGTCGGTTTGAACGGTTTGTCAAACGAAACTGCGCAGTTTGGTTCAATACACGCTGTGGAGTACACGTTTTGTGACGAATAAATATAATTTTTTAAAAGAAAAAACCGACTTAAAAATTGAACGAAATTGAGAATTAAATTCCCTATCTCAAAAACCACTAAACCTATTTTGATGAAACTTGCATAAGTCTCCCAAGTTAAACAATACCTATAAAGTACAACAAAAAATATTTAAATCGGACTTGTAGGTAGTTCCGGAGATATGTGAACACAAACATAAAAACATATATTACATACACTTTTGAAATTTTGCTCATTTGTTCAGATGCTGATATAGACTAAGTTATACGAAATACTTATACGAACTGGGCAGTTCTCGAAATATTACTGTATACATGTACGCGTCGAATTTACAACCTCCTCTTTTTTAGTCGGTTAAAAATAATGTACCAACTCTTTGGAGTTGAAGTTGAGAGAATGGTACAAAGTTTGTTCAAACGCATCGGAACACGATCAAACGGCGCGTCAAACACAACAAAAATATGAAATTACATCAAACGAGCTTCAAACACGTAAATGTTTGACAAACCGTTCAAACTAGCTTTGTAAACGATCAAAATGGTTTGAGTCAAACCAAAATTTACGTGTTTGAGTCAAACCGTTTGATCGTCTCGGGGGCCCTTTAGTTCTTTCTGTGTGTTTTTTTTTTCATGTAGATGAAAATGCCATAGGCTATTAGCATCACATCATCATTCCACAAGAAATAAATAATAAATAATCAAGATATTTTTTTTAAATAGGGGGTCAAACGAGCAAATGGATCACCTGTTGGAAAGCAACTTCCATGGACACTCGAAACTTTCTGCCGCGCACTGTAAAACTCTGGAACGAACTGTCACCAGCAGCTACCTATACAACCTGCAAACCTTCAAGAAAAGAGCGTATTCCCTCTTAGAAGGCCGGCAACGCACCTGCAGCTCTTCTGATGTTGCGAGTGTCCATGAGCGACGGTAGTTGCTTACCATCAGGTGACCCGTTTGCTCCCTTATTTAATAATAAAAAAAACGGTTGTCTGTAAAGTCGGTTTACTGACGATAGTTGAACGTGACATCGTGCCTCTTTGTCGCTCGTTCCGCGCTCTCGCTTGCACTTTAAGCTTTAAATGGAACGCCTCAGAGCGAGGTAACGCTGCATGACTCATGAGTCATGTTTTTTCGTGCGTGCAGCCGGCTCCATCGTCAAAACTCATTTCCCCGACTGTACATTTCTGCTTAGCACAATTTTCCCCGACTGTACATTTCTACTAAACAACTCATTCACTTTTATTCATATTACTTCAACTCATCGAATTATAAGACGTTCCCACGTCAAAAAGACGGTTGGAGAGTAGTGTTTTGTGTCGACCTCGAACTCTACTCGAACTCGGTTGTCTGTAAAGTCGGTTTACTGACGAGTGACGATAGTTGAACGTGACAACGTCATAGCCTTAAATGGAACGCCTCAGAGCGAGGTAACGCCGCATATTGCGTCATATTTTTACGTGCGCGCAGCCCATATCGAATTATAAGACGTTGTCACGTCAAAAAAAAATACATCAGAAGAGCTGCAGGTGCGTTGTCGGCCTTTTATGAGGGAATAGTGTTTTGGAGGAAAGGTGGTGTGGCTTTCTATGCACGCCACAGTGTAATAGTAAATAGGGTAGGGAAGGGTAGGGGATTGGGCCTCCGGTAAACTCACTCACTCTGCGAAACAGCGCAAGCGCTGTTCCGCTTGTTTCACGCCGATTTTCTGTGAGCCCGTGGTATTTCTCCGGTCGAGCCAGCCCATTCGTGCCGAAGCATGGTTCTCCCACGTGTAAAAAAAATTGGATATATTTTCTTCCTTCCTCTTTACCTATAATATGATTTAATAATATCTCAAATCCAGAATCAACAAAAATAGCAATTCTAGTACTAAGGCGAATTTTTAATAATAAATGCTCAACAGATAGTAACATCTAAGGGAACGTGCGCAACGCTGGTACTGCTAATTGGTGTCACCAAAACCGAATCCTTACCACTATTTGCAAGTTCAACTGGCAAATAATGGTCTTTATAAGGTGGGAAAAAGAGTTATTATAGGTGGCAACTATGGCTATGACTCCAGCATTTTCCATATTATACCTAAACCTATACTACCCTGCCTACCTACCTAGCTATACCTATACCTTAAAGTTTAAACAATGTAACAGTATTTTCAAAATAATAACACAAGTATTAATGTAAATAATGATTTATTTATTAAATGAAAAATACACTTTGCAATAATTGCCACGCAATTCATTAGGTTTATAATCAGAATCAGCTTAACCGATCGTCAATATTATTGACTTGACATAACTGACCAAATATTAATAATAATTATGATTGGCATATTATGAATAAATTTTTCTAATGGTACATTTACAGGCTAACTAAAATCAGAATCAGAACTTAACCGACCGTCAATATTATTGACTTGACATAACTTGACCAAATATTTTTATATAAGATTGACATATGAATCAATTTTTGTAATGCTGCATTTACAGGATAACTTAAAAAATAATACAGCAATAGGTAGGTACTAATCATAGGTCTACTAGAATCTATTGGCTTTGGATGGATATTTTAAAAAAATATCCGTAATCATTAAATATTTTTTTTTACATTTGCTTGTATCACACACAGAATCAGCCGCTATGAGAAAAAAAAGTATCAAACTTAGCGTCAATTTCTTTTTTCCATTTTTTGCCATTAGACTCTGGTAGACCTATAATTGAGACATTACTGCTATCATGAACGTAGAGAAAAAGGCAGACGGAGTCTTATTATACACAGAACTTACAGAGTGGCCACGCACACATTCTTTCGCCTGTCAAATGATATGGACTAGCGTAACAATGTGTGCGTGCGGACCGTGTATATGCAGTCAGCTGGCCGACTCTGAAGGACACAGTTTTGTGTACGGTGGGACTCCGTCCGCCTTTTTTTATACGTCCATGACTGCTATCTTCTTCTTAATCCATACTATGGGCTATACTTATATGCAATCTGAGAGTATGAGCAAATTTATATACTGCTTTGCAGGTAGGACACAAAAATTTGCCACCATGCGTCTCGTTCATATGCTTCTTCATACTATTCTCCGAATAATATGTTTCATTGCATAAAGGACATCGATGTGGTTTCGTACCGATGTGTTTTCTGACATGTATCACTAAACTCTTTCGGCATTTGTATGTTTTACTACAGAACATACATATCTCTTTTGAATATAGACTGTGTAATTTCTTGTGACTTTTGAGGTTGTATTGTGCATAATAACTTCTTTCACACATATCACAGTTATATGGTTTCATTCGAATATGTATTTTATTTACATGTAAAGATAATTCATTTTTATTTAAATACGATTTCTCACAGAAACTGCATGTATGCTTATTCTTATTATATACTCTATATCTTGCTATATGACGTTGCATATGAGTAACAAAATTGTCTTGATCTTTAAAATACTTGTTACATAAATGACATTCTTTTTGTACATGACATATTTGGTGTTGTTTAAATTTATTTATACTAGTAAACGATCTTCCACACACTTCACATGAAATAAAATTAATCTTCTTCAAAACATGTACCATTTTGGTGTGCTCGAAAAGTTGAAATTTTGATTTAAATTTCTTAAAGCATTTTCCACATTCAGAAACCTTATTGTTGTGCTTCAATACATGTTTTTTCAGGAAATAATCAGATATGAAAAACTTATTACAGATTGGGCATGTAAAATAGCATTTGAAAATTTCTTGTGTAACTGTTTTAGGTTTAAATATTAAAAAGTCTCTTATGTTATTTAGTTTGTTATAACCGTTCATTCGGTGTTGCCTGCTGTAAATATTTACTACTTTCTTTGCTAGATTTTCTTCTTCGCTCTCAGAGGATGACTCCTCTGTAATAGCCTCTCTAAATTCATCTTCTAGCACCTCTATATCCTCTCTAAATTCTTCTTCTAGATCTTTAACACAATCTACTATTGGTAGTACAACGTCACTAGATATTTCAATCATCATTGTTTTTCGTACAGGTTGAACACTATCTAAGCTTTCAAACACATGCGTAACACATTTATCGAGTCTATTTCTAACATGCTCTAATTTGCTTGTGAAAATATAGAAACCAAGCACATGGTTAAGGCAAGTCTCGCATACTTTTTTTCCAAAATTCAAAAATGGAATCTGCAACAAAAACATAATGATTAAAATAAAATATAAAAAGCCGGAAAACTATTGTATAAAAGCAGAAATGGTACAGGAAATGGCACATGAGCACTATTTCTAATATATATTTGAATAGTTTTTAATAGTAGAATACTATCTCTACCAAGAAAACTTCTAAAATATAACATTCTTCTAATAAATAATAATCATTCCTTATTATTATAGTTATTAGTTATTGTAGTTTACATACACATTACAACCCAGAGAAAAAGTTAAAAACTTGTTCCCTATATTTACATGACATGTGCTGCCACCTATAGTTCCTGCAAGTTCCCTATTTTATGGAAGTCTTTCTTAGGGGGGTATTACATTATCATTTATAAGATCCAATCAAAAATGATTAACGATTTTGACGACCTCTGTGGCTCAGTGGTAAGCGCGTTGGACGCTCAAGCCGGGGGTCGCGGGTTCGAATCCCGCCGACGGAACAAAAAGTTTTTCAATGTTCCCGGGTCTGGATGTGTATTAAATATGTGTATGATAATATAATAAAAATCTTAAATATATGTATAGTATAAAAGTATTAAATATATTTCCGTTGTCTGGTACCTGTAACACAAGTCCTTTAGGTACTTAGCACAGGGCCAGACTGACGTGGTGTGAAGCGTCCATAGATATTATTATATTATTTTTATTATTAATATAAATGATAATGTAATACCCCCCCTTACGTATTTTTATTACAATTTAATTTTTTTTACTTGCAAATTTCACATTTGTCTACATTTTTAAACAGCCAACAGTAGCTACAACTTATTTTAGAACTGTCTTTCACACATGTACAAGGCTTTCTAAATATCCAACAAATCTTGCACTGTGCATCTTCTTTATCAATTTCTTTTCTTACTATTGGAAGTATGATAGTTTTATTATCAAAAAATTCATTGGGTTTCAACTTTTTTATAGGTTTCTTCATATCTTTTGTGTTAGAATTCTTGTAGGCTTGTTCTTTTGTTAGTATTTGCTACAAATGTATAAAATGTATAAGACGTCAGTCTACATACAAGATATTATTTAAATTTAGCACACCACGAAAAATAAACGTTTTTAAGATATTATTAAAAAAAAAAATAAGTACCATCGAGGAAATTGATTCCTAGGCAGCTGACGACCTATGTCATTTGTGACAATTCAATGTTAGCTGTGATCTGATGGGTTTGACTTAGCGTGACCAAATTACTTGGGTCCGTCATCTGCCTAGGAATCAACTTCTCTGATAGTACATTTGATTGCAATATTTCAAAATATATAAATTAAAAAATACTTACTCTCTGAAACACACTAGCTAAGAGATGTTTTATCATAAACTCTCCATTTAACTCGGGATAACCTCCATGGAGGACAACATTCTCACTCAAATCTGTCATTTTCATCCCCTCTTCGAGGCATAATACACATAACATCTCAGTTTTCCCGTCTAATACGCTACGTAGCATCATCTTAAACTTATGCTTCTCAATATGCTGATAATGTTTTCCAAGATTTGTACTATAATCACCACATTCGGCACAATCGAAGGCATCTGTCGGCATTTTTTCATGGTATCCTGTTTTATGCGTCTTTCTTATGTGTTGTTTTAAATGGAAACGTTTCACAAAAGACTTTCCGCACGCTTTACAGTTATACCACATGTTCTTCGGATGTGATTCCTCGTGTACCACCAAAGCTTGGGGACTCGGTTGGATTTGCCAACACTTCTGACATTCCAGCGCATTTGTTTCTACATTATGCACTAATACTGAGTTAGTATTAACAATGTTTATAACGGGTTTAGCATAATCAATAACGTTTTCGTTTTCAATGTATATCATGTCTGTGTTGGGATTGAGTTTTCGTTTCCCTCGTTTTTTTATCGGTTCAATCGGATCCAACTTATCGTACTTCTCTTGTATGTCCTCAAAACAGTTGAGTATTGCTCGCTCGGCTCTCTCACATTGTTGAGTGAATAAGTATGCCTTCATTGCACTCTCTAGACATTCATCGCATATTTTGGTTGGAAAATAAGCATTGGCTTCCACCTGAAATTATGTGTGAATTCATGAAATAATTGTCATTATTATTGAAAACAAACCCATATTTTTTACAATAATTATACATAGATATAATTGGAAGCATTAGCAAATAATTACTATACTGTTTCTGAGAAAACTATATTTAAAACTGGACTGTAATCTGGATAAATAAAAATAAATTTTGTTAGTCTTGCTAAAACTCGAGAAAGGCTGAACTGATTTAGCTGATTTTAGCCTTGGAATATTTGTGGAAGTCCAGGGAAGTTTTATATTAATAGAAAAGTGAAACAAAGTTCACGTCATCTAGTATTAATTTCTAGTATTAACCTTTCAATCCCCATAAGCTCAACGGTGAGCAAGACACAATATAATAACAATAGATTTCCAAGAATCCGTGATCAAAAAATTAAATAATAAATCTCACCTTGTAAGGATAGAAACTAGCCATCATATCACGTATTTTTACCTCATGTAGGCCACTCTCAGTAGCTATTTCAAATATTTCATCCAATTCACACATATTCGAACAAATTTTTAAACAATATCTGCAAACTCTTAACCTCAAAGTGCCATCTATTAAAAACTCTACCGCCTTCTTAGTAGAGAGTATTTCAGCTTCATTTACTTCAAATATATCCATTTTTGTTTATTAAATGATAATATATAACCTTTAAATACTGTGATTAATTTCTGAAATCTTGGCTCAATATTGGTAAATAGACAAGTCACAGTAAAGGTTATATTCGCTTGGAATATTTACTTTCCTAAGAAAATTGATTATTTTATTTTATTTTATTTATAAATTACATAAATAAATAGCTAGATTTTGTAGCAAATCTAAGAAATATTAAATATCCGAAAGGCTAAAACCAAAGCCATTTTTTTTTAATTCGTCCCGGTCGGGCAGTGTTGCAAAAGTGATAATTCAAAAATCGGGCAAATTTCCAGGTAATGGGCATTGTCCAAAAAAAATTACATGTACTTTTTATATTTTTTTTCGTTAAAATAGGGTATTTTAAGAATATAAATTCAATAATTTTGAAATTCATTGGCTAGTTTTTTCTCAATAAATTTTTAAAGTTTCGCTCTGACGTCATCATCGGCGGCCAATTGACCTCTGCAGAATGTTTTTTTTCCTTTGAATCTTATTTATAATGGCTGGTTCGTCAAATACAAGTTCTCATTATGTGAAAGCTGATACGAAAAGCTTACCAAAAGTTCGAAACGTAATGTTGGTCGAATTTATTGCTAATTTA
Source organism: Polyommatus icarus (assembly GCA_937595015.1). Taxonomy (NCBI): domain Eukaryota; kingdom Metazoa; phylum Arthropoda; class Insecta; order Lepidoptera; family Lycaenidae; genus Polyommatus; species Polyommatus icarus. Next base: position 1,063,638 of record OW569342.1, on the reverse strand, counting down.
ACGCCATTGAAGGTCAAACTAAGGTTAAACATATTTGTTCAAAAATATAAGTAACTAATGGGTATTTTTATCGTTTATATACAGAAAAACGATCACTGACCTTATTCCTCGAAATGTTTTTGTAATGAGCAAAATTAAAAAAAAATGGACAATCCCCATTATCGGGAGTAAACGGGAGATTTTTTTTCTAAATAAAACAACAATATTTCATTCTATTAATTAAAGCATAAACGTATGATGCTAAAGATCAACAAAGAGTGCGAGAGAGAAGAAAATCGTTTATGGAATTATAACAAGATGAAAAGAGAGAGGCAGTCTAATGAAAACTTTAACCACTTTCATTTGACAGGTCGTCACCAAGTCGTCACCCGTTTTTATGCCCTTTCGGTATTTGCAATTTATTGTTTAAATCCTTTATTATTTTCGACAAATACTATTTCATATAACAATGGTAACTTGTTCTGTGAGTGATTGCAGTGTAAATCATAGGAGTAATCCTGAAAAATATACATTTCACAGGTAATTAATCTTCATGTCCTAATTGCTACGATGTGTTTATAATTTATTTTAGCTATATTCTGTCTATATTTCTCTATTTAAAATAAAATATTGTTAATCCTCCCCTTTACTTTCATATTTTGCATAACTAAAGGTAATATTGTTCTTAAATTACACAATTTTTAAAGAAAAAATTTTCATTAAAATTGTTTACATATACGCTAGGGCTTGAATCAAATTTATCGATATGCCTATCGGTATTTAACAAGAACATGAAACTAATCTAAAAATGTAATGGGGGTGTAAGGGTATTATGATATGTATTTAATTTAAGAATAAATAATATACTATGTTTGTCGTTTACTTTCAACTTTATATTTGCATTTCTATTAATGTAAGAGCTGATTTGTCAGATAGTTTTTACCTGAATAACAAGTAAGTAACTTTTAAATGTGTATATTATTTACCGTTATAAGAACCTCATGTTATAACATATCCGACGATTGAAAAAAAGACGGGTTGCACTCCGGGAGTGCCGGCAGAAGTGAAAAGTTGATTATTAACGTTGTGCATTTTTTAACCCATTTTTTATGAAAATCGATTATTAAAAAATCGTTTTTTTTATTTAATCGAAACCCTTACAATCAATTCAAATTCGAGTTCGACACAAAACACTACTCTCCAACCATCTTACGGTTTTTCCAAGGTTTTTCGATCAGCACGAGAATCTGACGCGAATTTCACAGTTTTTACCCATCCCACAAAAGTGCTCAACGCCGCTAAAGAAGTTTTCATTTCAAAAATCACCCCAACCGAAAATGTGTATCTACTTTTCAATCGTCCCCTTTTTACTGCCAAATAAAATATATGATACCTAATTTGAATTACAAAATCTGTCAAAGTTGCATATTATTTATTTCTCATAGAAACGCAGGTAAAATAACTCGATCGGACAATACTATCGATAGTAAAATATACATCACTAGCACACGCACACATTGACAGATCAAAAATCGTCACGCATTTTCGGGTTGTCAGGTGGTCTATACGACAGTATATATTATAAGTCTATGCAGCAATCTATACTTTTACTCTATCTACGCCTGTCTCTCTGTCTCTAGTGTCTAGCCGCTAGCGTTATCGGCATCTATAATAAGGGCGAAGCCAATGATATAATAAATAATAACTCAAAGCAGATATGTTACTACCGCGCGAATTGTGAAGCTTCAAATACAGGTCAATTGTCCGCTCCTTTATTTAGTCTGCATCGAACCATCGAACGCACTTCACGAACGTACCGCGTCTTGTCAAGTACCAAAATAAATTGAAAAAGCCGTCGTGTGTATTTAGAAATTGTACGAACTATGGCTCCAAAGTAAACAAAACACATGGAATCTCTTACCACTTATAAGAATGCAATAAATACCTCGATTGATTACATTTTCAATTATTTTTTCGAACAATCTGAAAAAATCGAATTTCCGCCATGGTTCAGGCAAAGAAAGTGACAGCGATATGGTTTTGACGCAAGAACGATAAGGATGGATGATTTCATTGTTGTAACTATGGTAACCTTTAGATATGACAGAGGTAAGTACGTATTTGAATTTGAAAATTGTTTGGAAGCAATTTAAGCTGGAAGATAGTATGAACGTATTTAGTAGAATATCATTGGGCGAAGCCAAACGAGCGTAATAGACCTGGGGCCAGTAACAGATTTTCATGACCAATACCCTCCCAACCGAAACTTCGTAAAATAAATAAGGGACTTATACTATGAATACTAGTGACCGTCAGCTGCGACTCCGTTGGTGGGGTGGGCAGTGGCAGCCTCCCAAAGATGAAGAAAAAATTTTTTTTTCAGTCATTTCCTCTCATTTGAAAATTTATCAGAGTATTGTTAAAATACTCTAGTAAACAATATAAAAAATCAGCCAGCTGTAAGTCAGTGGAAAAGTCGTCAGCTGATAAGTTTTAGTTGGTATAGATGCTGCTGCCTTACACCTTTCAAGGTACCAGCTGACAAACTTTCCACTGAGATACAACAAGCTGACATTAATTTTCATTCATAGTAGCATATAAACAATCACCAGGTAAATTTTTAGCTGAGAGGAAATCATTGAAAATATACAATTTTTCTTCATGTTCAAGGAGCCAGCTGACGTATAATCCACCGTGTTATGGTCAGCTGACTATGTTTTTCTTTCAAAATACTATATAAACTATACTCTGATAAATTTTCAAATGAAACCGTAATCCGTATCCGTTCGGCCTGCTCTGCCTGCTCTGCCCCAGGGCAGGTCGAGATGCCTAAAACACTAATATAAAATAATGGTGTATTTCTCTTTAGGTCTTTACTAGTCGGCTAGTCGCTACTCGCTACTTACTACTTCATTAGTAGCAATGTCTATGGCTATTGCCTATATTGGCTAGTACCAAGGGCGTCGCCAAGGGGGGGCAGGAGGGGCAGCGAGATCAAATTAACCTTAAGTTCCGCAACCTGAACTGGCTGTTAGGAAGAAAATCAGCACTTTCCCTAGAGAACAAACTCTTAATTTATAACACCACATTAAAGCATATCTGGACATATGGAATTCCATTATGGGGAGTTGCCTGTAAAAGCAATATCATGTGCCTCCAAAGAGTGCAAAATAATATTTTGAGGAACATAGCCAAAGCTCCATGGTTTACTAAAAACAGCGAAGTACATGAGTACCTAAATGTACCTACTGTGGCCACCGAGATTGAACGCTATAAAAATCAGCACGCTATACGTCTTACCAATCATGTAAATCCCCTCGCCCAGGAACTGCTCGACACCCGCAACGTGGTTAAAAGACTGAAAAGAAACCACTTATTTAACTGATAAGAGTATGAAGCACTGGCTTCAGATCCGCTTAAACGCCATTCAATCATTCAAAACATCTAATCATAGTCTGGCGACTTATTGTAGATCGAATACAAGGGGAAAAAAAGTAGGTAAAGTCAGCTTGACTTGAATCTGAGATTCAGAGTACCAAAACCTACAAAATATAATAAAAACTAAAACAATCTAAAGTCTTAAATTTTCATACTTTTCAAACGTCAAATTGAAAGTTTCTATTTACTCTTTAGCGAAAGGTATAGTTCTTGAAATCTACGAGTGCGCGTAGCCTTTATTTGTAGTTAGAAATGCAAAGCAGACATTTTCGTTAGTGTGCGTACCTGACGGAGCAGTCAGTAGCGAGCAAGCTATGTACGCGTGCATAGATATGGTCACTCACACAACTAAGGGCGCCGCGCACTCGTAGATTGCAAGAACTATACCTATAATAATCTAAAATTGAAAGTAAAGAAACTAGAAAGGACATGGAAAATCACCTAACAATAAAAACAGTAGAAATGACATAGGTACCATGATTTGTTTACCAGAACCACTGTCGCCAAACTCACACAAACAAACAGAGAATAGACCGTTGCACTCAGCACTACTAACAAACAAATGTTTTGATTGGACGCGTAAATCTAAACCCAAATTTTTTATTAAAACTGAAAACAAAAATACACCTTCAATTTATTATACTAGAGTTTGCTATGCAATAAACATAACAGACACTTAAAACATTTAGTATTCGAGCATCAGTTTATTGTGTATAAATATACAATAAACTGATATGGCTCTTTCACAACTTTTTAGTAAAATTACTAAAAAGTTGTGGAAAATGAACATCTTTGCCCGTACTGAAAAAAGTAAAAAAAAGTCATTAGCAATGACAATTGACAATATGTCATCTTGACTTTGACTGGGAGAGTTTTGGCGGGCATGTGAAAGAGTGCTGTTGTGTTTTGTATTATTTTCCTAAAATTGTGTTAGCTGGGTTTTTAATGTGTAATATTGGTAGAATATGTTCATGCACAAGTGTAGGAAAGTGATGTAATATCCAGAAACGTGCTATTTTGTGTTCCCTCCAAAACTCCATCGAAAGTTTCAGTAAAGCGTCTACCACTTTACTGAATCGACCGACCGACTTGACTCCTTGACTGTATTGACTTTTACTTAGACTTTGACTAGACTTTAGACCTGACGATACATGAAAACGATGATGAAAAACATAACAATAGTACTACAAAAGACATGGCTGTATGGGCTTTGTCCCCTTTGCCTGTCCTGAATGGGACGAATCCAGCGATCACTTATCCCAACAGACGCCTAATGTTTTGATTTCTCATAACAAATAATTGTGTCAATGCGCTGAGGTAAGCGACGCGGGGGGTGAGGGAAGAAATGCATTACGATTGGCCAATTCAAATTCACGGCATGTCATAAATCATAACTAGTGATGGGAAGTACGAAAAGCGCTGGCCAAAAGAAAAAAAAACAGTACATAATATTTATTTTATTTTTAAGTGTAGAATGAAGAAAAGACTTTTATAAATTAATATTTAATCATTTTTAAAATGAATTAACTTCGTATAAATTCTCCGAACTGCAGGTTTCTGAACCGAAGATTTTGTAAGAAATACCAATCTTGTAGTTATGTATTTATACATCACACTATTTGCTAAATCCACCACATGATTGGTTTCTTCACAATGAAATTGATGGAAACTTATTTCTGAAAAAAGTTGTTCACCAATAAAGCTGCTTGAAGTTTTATTGACTAAAAACTCTGCTTTACGTGGTTCACTTTTCTTTACGCCTCCAAGATACAATTTCATGATAACTTCACAGCGACGGCAAATTTTAACAACACTTTGTGACGGGTAGATTAAGCCACCCATGTCTCTGTAAGCTATAAAACTGTTAGCATTTTCGTTTAAAGTAATCAATGCCCCTATGCAGGTTTTACATCTCAAATGCTTTATTAAAGAGCTAGCAACAAAACCTGCTATGTACTCAATAGTATTTTCAGCAAACTGAGATAAGCAAATTGATTCTATGGCACTGTCTAAATCTTGATGACTATCGGTGCCGAACTGAATTTCGCTCTTATCTTCTGCCGTTGTAGTCAAATTTATTCTTTGCAGTGCAGATGAGCAGTTTAGAATTGATATATTCTCTAAAGGTATGCAGTTACCCGTAGATACTTCAACCAGTTCTGTGTGTATCAATATTTTTTTAACACGACGTGGTAATGATGATGATGACGATGATCATGATGATGAATTTGAATTGCGTAGTAGCATATGCTTTCTGTACTTAAAACAACGCCGAAACTCCCAAACGTGTATCTATAAGGAGTCAGGAGTTCTCTCAGCATCTTCGAAACCATGGTATACATTGACCCAATATTTGAATTTTTGGTAGCATATTCTTAGTACACTTCACATAAAACCAAAATCACCATATGTTTCCATATAAATTTCGAGGAGTTCCCTCGATTACTCCTGGATCCCATCAGGTCACCACTTTTGTGAACATGATACCAAATTGGAGTGAAACCTAATACAACAAAACAAAAATTTCGAAAATCGGTTCACAAACGGCGGAGTAATCGTTGAACACACAAAAAAAAATATCCACAGCCGAACATATAACCTCCTCGTTTTTTGGAAGTCGGTTAAAAATTTAAAAACACATACACACGTTTACAAAAACAATTCATAAAATATTACTCTTTTTCAACAATATGAAAAAAAAAAACAATTTGTTTAACTGATAAAAAGTCAATCATCGCATCAGTAGTGACGCTTGACTCGGCTTGACAGTAATGAAAGAAAGGATAAGGATTACTAGTTTGTGTATGATAGAAAGGGAAATACTTATAAACAAACGTTTTCCTTGACGTGTTCGGACCAGCGTAAGTTGAGCTCTGAAGAAATTGATTCCTGACAATATAAATCTTAAAATTGGCTTACATATGAAAAGTTATGCCGTCTTTGCTAAAATTAGACGATTGGCTACATTTTCCACACCATTTTACTGTACAGGGAGCCATATTTCGCCTTTATCGTATTTTATTTAGTAGTAGACGCATGAGATGTACATAGGTCACGGAAGTGGTCGATAATGAGACAGATTTCGCTGTCATTGTCTCAAGTAAGACCTATTAGTCTTACTGCCGATCCACACTCGCGCGCGAAGGCACGCCGCGGACCGCGGCGCGGATCGCGGCGCGGATCGCGGTGCAAATCGCGGCGCGGATCGCACATTACTACCAAATCCTCTCAAAGTTCGCGACATGTCCGCAGTGTAGGCGTTCTTTATTTGAAAAATTTCCCGCGCGTCTACTTTTTTCATAATATGGCACTCGGCTGTTTAAGAATGGCCAGTGTCAAGTAAAATATGGCGGGAAAAAAAATCGTGAAAAGTTTACAAAAAGTTGTTTTTCCAGATGATCGTCAAGTCAAAAGTCTAGTAAAAGTCTAAAAATAGTATTTTAAAAAGATAAAACCGACTTCAACGTAAATAATTACGTAGCATTAAAATTCCCTATCTCAAAAACTACTGAACCGATTTTGATGAAACTTGCAGCATTCCCTAAATTGAACAATACCTAGTACAACAAAAAAAGAATCACTTAAATCGGACTTGTAGTTCCAGAGATATGCGCGCACAAACATAAAAACATACATACGTACATAAGAATAATAATAAGAATACTTTTATTTCCAGCATCACACGAAACATCATAATAATAAACAGTATTGAGTGGTACAGTTATTGTGATCTAGTTACATTAATATCATAATATTATAATGCTGTGTGATGCCAAATACATACATACATACACTTTCGAAATTTGGCACATTTGTTCAGAAGCTGCTATAGATTAACATATAAAAAAACTGGACAGTTCTGGATATATTACATACATACGCGTCGAATTATTGATAACCTCCTTTTTTTAAAGTCGGTTAAAAAGTAGTCAGTAAAGTCAACGAGTCAAGTCAGTTGTTTTAGTAAAGTGGTAGACCCTTTACTAAAACTTTCGACGGAGTTTTGGAGGGAACACAAAATGGCACGTTTCTTGAAGTTGTATCACTTGCCCACACTTGTGCACGACATCAAATTTTTAATGTTTTTTTATGAAATAAGGGGGCAAACGAGCAAACGGGTCACCTGATGGAAAGCAACTTCCGTCGCCCATGGACACTCGCAGCATCAGAAGAGCTGCAGGTGCGTTGCCAAGGCTGGCAACGCACCTGTAGCTCTTCTGATTAAGGGGTGATAGGGGAAGGTAGGGAAGGGAATAGGGGAGGGTACGGAAGGGAAAAGGGTAGGGGATTGGGTCTCCGGTAAACTCACTCACTCGGCGAAACACAGCGCAAGCGCTGTTTCACGCCGGTTTTCTGTGAGGACGTGGTATTTTTCCGGTCGAGCCGGCCCATTCATGCCAAAGCATGGCTCTCCCACGTCAACGCCGGTTTTCTGTGAGGACGTACGTAAATCGTAATACGTAATGGTTAATATTCTACCAACATTACACATTAAAAACCGAAATAACACAATTTTAGGAAAATAATACAAAAACACAACGGCACTCTTTCGTATTCCCAGCAAAATTCCGCGCGTCTACTCTTTCTTGACAGACTGTATTATCTGTTCACTAAACAATGCTGGCATGTCTTGTATGGCAAAAGCCCTTATTAAAATAAAGATTAAAAAAAACCCTTTGTCGCGGGACAAAAAACCGACAACATTCGGGGAACGGGCCGCGAAGTGCGAGACATAATATGCGAATCGGATCCACACTCATGCTTCGCAGAAATTTCGCGGCGCCGCGGCGTCGCGCATGGTCCGCGTGCGAGTGTGGATGCGGCCGGGGAACCAGCCGCGAAGTGCGAAAAATATGCGAACCGGATCCACACTCACGTTTCGCGGAAATTTCGCGGCGTCGCGCGCGGTTCGCACGCGAGTGTGGATGGGGCTTTACATGTTGCCAGACAGTATTTGCCTTGCATTAGGCGTCTATTGGGATAAGTGGTCGCTGGACGAATCAAACCAAAAAAAAATATATTACTTTGACTGGTTGACACTTGATGACTTGACAGTTGACAGCTAGCTTGTTTTGCCAACGGGACACAGCCTTGTCATTGGCAAAATAATGTAAATTATTTATTGTTTACATTGGTAATTAGCAAATATTTTGGCGATATGTGATGTGAGATTTAGTTTACCACCAGCAACATGTCTTGGTTGAATCTAAATCAGAGTTTGAACAGTCTTAAGGGACAGATTACGAATTTTGCTACGGAGGTCTTAAATGATGGATCAGGAAGTGCCATTGAGGAGGAACCCTCGCAATCATCGCCTGATGTGAAAATTCTAGAAGATAAATGTCATACACAAGAGCTCGAGGTATGTATAGTCCTCACATTAAAGTTATATCAAGTTACTTTGACAGGTCATTTGGAGGTTATGTTTTTCTTATTATTGTTTTTTTTTCGTCGACATTTCCGTAATTTATAGTTTATCTTTGTACAAAAACCTCAATTCATCTCGAATTTGCTTTTGTAATTTTAAAAATCTCGTGAATAGTACAACAAAATTAGTTGTTCTAGTAAAAATTATGTCTTTTTCAAATTTTTGGGAAAACCCTATACTTACCTAGGTTGCATAGCAGCTGCTCATGTATATGTACTACTCGACGTTGTCTACATTCCTCTATGGTTACTCATTTATATAGTTTTTATTATAATATGGGGATATACATTTTTTGCTTTCAAAACTATCCTATGTCCTTCCCCTTTTGCGAATTTCGTCTATATTCATTCTTTTAATGATCAGATAGATTTAAGCAATCAGCTGAGGAGCATAAAGTATGTCTGTCATAATATGAAAGTGCTGGTTTGTCTGCTCTTAATACCTCAATCGTGGGAATCCACACAATCGATATTCAATTATTGTTATGTGGCACCTGGGTGCCGCTCGGGATTTGATGGTTTAATCCTTCAGGCCCCGCGCGAGCACCGGTGATCGCGAGAACAAAATAATACAATGGGAATTCCTAGAACCACCGATTGAAGGATTAATGGTTTAACCACTGAATAAAATTTGATGAAATTTGTTATACTTATATGGGTATATTTTGAGTTCCAAGGAAAAATATAGAATACTCAAAAATATATATACCATGCAGTAATGTCATAGAAATAAAAATGCAAGTAATAATATTATTAATATTTAGTTTTACATATTTGTTTCTAGCTCATCTTATCAGCACATTTTTATTTTTAGAAACACAATATTTAATTGCTCATTAAAGTAGTAAACTAAGCTGACATAGGTCATTACATATTCCTATTCTAAAATACTAATTCAACAATAATGCAGCTTTGTTACTTGTTTGATCCAGTGTATACCGTCAAGCAGCAAAATAGTAGTCAACAAATATCAATACTAACATTATAAATGAAAAAGGGTATCTGTCTGTCTGTCTGTTACCTCCTAACCAATAAACCAATTTTAGTGTTTCATATGAGATACTTTAAGATTAAGGTACATGGGATACTTTTTAGTTTTTATATCCTGAAAAGATGTACGCTTGTACTTGCAATGTACGAATTTTGGCACAACGGAGTTGGGGGCGTCATTTAGAACTATAATACGTATATCATCAGGGCGAGCAATGCAAGCCCTAGTATATCCCACAACCTAAACATTTTGTCATACACTTTACGGAAAAACTATCATGCCTATTGATTTGTGCTTTAATCATTCGATCGGGGATTCTAAGAAATGCTATTGTATTCTATTGTTGTCGCAATCACCGGTGCTCGTATGTGGCTTGATGGGTTAACATAGTATTTTTAGGGTTCCGTACCTCAAATGGAAAAAACGGAACCCTTATAGGATCACTTTGTTGTCCGTCTGTCCGTCTGTCAAGACCCTTTTTCTCAGGAACGCGTGGAGGTATGAAGCTAAAATTTATATCAATTACTCAAGTCTACTGTCCCTTGAAGCTGTGAAAAAATCAAACTTCTAAGCCAACGCAATCAAAAGATACAGCCGTTTATGCCGCAAATTTTCGACACTTGCAAGGGAATCAAAACCTACAGGGTGCTTCCCGTGAACTCAGAATCTTGAAATTTGGTACGAAGCAACGTCTTATAGCATAGATAAAGGAAAAATTACGAAAACCATAAATTTTTAGTTACATCACATAATATATTTTTTTTTTATAATTTTAAACTTACTACCCATTTCCTCATAAACGCGTAGAGGTATTAAATTGAAATTCATACCAAATACTCAGGTCTATAATACCTTTAAGCTGTAACAAAATCAAACTTCTATGTCAACGCAATCAAAAGAAACAGCAATTTAAGCTGCATATTTTGAAACTCGCAAGTACTCGCAAGGGAATCAAAACCTAAAGGGTACTTCCAGTCGACCTAGAATCTTGAAATTTGGCATGAAGCAACGTTTTATAGCACACATAAAGGAAAAATTCCGAAAACCTTAAATTTTTAGTTACATTACAAAATATATATTTTTTAATAAATATAAACTTATTACTTTTTTCCTCATGAACGCGTAGAGCTATCAAGTTGAAATTCATATCAAACGAACTTTGTAAACCTTGCAGGTTTGTACGGAACCCTCGGTGCGCGAGTCCGACTCGCACTTGGCCGGTTTTTTTATATGAGGAGCGTCCGTGGCCTAATGGGTAGACCTTTGGTTTGCACTCTGAGGGTGCAGGTTCGATCCCGGGTGGAGGCATGTACCAATGAGACATTTTCTGATCTCAAGTACATAATACGGACGCTCATACGGTGAAGGGAAAAATCGTGAGGAAACCCGCACATAGTTGGCCCCAGACGTATTGACTAGTTCTTTCCTCTGGACTAGGCCGAATATGTTGCGAGAATGCCGTATATGCTTGGGCAACCATATGGACATTTAAAAATCTTGTCCCAGGCACTACAGTATTTGAGGAGTGGTTACTTCGCTCTGAAAATACTGTATAAATCATCCACAACGGATAAAAAGGTCTAGTTTTTTTTTTTTATATGGAGATGTGTTATCATTAGTCAGTCAAGGTGTGATGACGCGAGCCCTCACAAAGCTCTGCTTTTAGCTAATTTTAAGAGGGAGACCTATGACAGAAAAAAATCGGTTTTCACCCGCGCACTTCATACCCCCCGCACTCGCCTAACGCATTCAAAATGTCACCGCGGCTATATTTGTGTAAATACTCTCGTAACCACTTTTTGTACGAACGCAGTATACCCAAATATATCAGATAAAATTTTGAGAAGTTCGAGTCTTATTTTCCATCTGTACTTTGAGAATCTAATTAATACTTTTTGGCTTATACACTAGTAATATTTTATGATATGTTTATTTATCGAAATCGAATAGGCACTACTGGATCGATTCAGTAGGCCTACTACGAAACTGTTTTGAGACTCAAACATTCGGACGAGAACGCCGCGTCCTGCTCTAACAACGTCATTTCACGTATGTTAGAGTAGGACGCAGCATTCTCGTCCGATTATTTGAGTCTCAAAACAGTTTCATGGTACAAGGCCTGGTTAGAATTCCTAAGCTGTAGTTGTTACAAAAATAATATTATAAATTTATTTAATATAATATACTAGCCACGCCTTCGTCTACGTCCGAATTTGGTTAGTTTTGTATGTTTTTGCGTAAAACATATTAACATTTGTCAGACTAAAATTAACAAAATTCGTATGTCACAATGTTTGGGCGTACATTCGTTATGCTTGAGAAGATTTTTTTATCTAATATATTGATACTAGAAATAATTAATAGCTTTTTGATATAATATATTGATACTAGAAATAATTTATATCGCAAACTGACATTTGCCGGGTCATCTAGTCAAATATGTATATAAAATTCTCGGGTCGCAGTGTTTGTTCGCGAACTGATCCAAAACATTTCAACCGTTTTTATTTATGGATTTTTTTCAATTTCTAGGACAAGGTTACTCTTAAATAATAATACATATACAGATCGAATACTTTACTACTTTATAAAATTTTAATAGACAAATAGAATTAAAATAAAGTTATTTTAAAAAGAGCATTTAAACAAAACAAAGTCATTAAGTGTCTTTTTAATTATTTATACTTATTAATCGATAGATGGTGCACTAAGTACCTATCGATTTGATTTCTTGATAACAAGAACAGCTGTCAATAATTATGATAATATTAAATATTATGCTACGCTACATCCTATGCAAGTGTGTACAATTTTTTATCTGAAAAACCGACTTCCAAGGTAAAAACAATAATAACATTAATATGAACTAAAAAGTATTAAATAATTTTTACTATCTAATAGTGCCTTTTTCCGAATTCGGCTAAACCTCAACTATTTCTGTACTCAATCTTCATAATGTTGAAGTCGGTGCCAGTTCCAAAAGTTTTAAATATTCTGTCAGAGGACTGAAGATTCAGTTATTTGGTACCGACTTCAAAATAATGAAGATTGAGTACAGAAATAGTTGAGGTTTAGCTGAATTCGGAAAAAGGCACATTAAGGGCCTGTTTCACCGCTTCCTGATAAGGCTATCCACCACTTAATTTGACAGATGGAGTATGGAAAATCTGTCAAATAACCCTATCGGGCACCTTATCAGGAAGCGGTGAAACAGGCCATTAGAGAGGAAAATTATTTAATACTTTTTAGTTTTTAGTTCATATTATAAGAATGTTATTATTGTTTTTACCTTGGAAGTCGGTTTTAATTTTTTGTTAATATTATATATGAATGGGTGTAAATATCGAAACTAGAAGATATCCGCGGTAACGGTAGCTTAAATATTCTTTTTTTGCGCAATGTTTCGTAATCTGGAGATTACAGGTCGTATAGGTCCGGAAATACTGCTGGTGACAGTTCGTTCCAGGGTTTTTTTAAAGTTACGCGAAAAACACGGCACGGTGGAAGACTGCCACTTAGAAAACTTCGATAGCGCGATGCAGGATTGAAAGTAAGTAGATGAGAAAACCATTCGCTGATTTATATCACGACTGGATAAAAACTATACTAATCCTTCGATCATGGATTCTTGGAAATCTATTGTTATTCTGTTGTGTCTCGCTCACCGGTGAGCTCATGGGGCTTGATGGGTTAATATTAGATTGCAATACCAGAATCTGTACTCAGCGAAACATGTCGGTAGCGGTCATTGACTCCCTGTCAAAAACTTGTCATCTGTACTTCTGTACTATAATATTATAAATGCGAAAGTATCTCTGTCTGTCTGTCTGTCCCGCTTTCACGTCAAAACTACTGAACCGATTGTAATTAAATTTTGTACACAGATAGTCTAAAGCCTGAGAAAGGACATAGGCTACTTTTTAACTGGAAAAAGGGGTTGTAAGGGGGTGAAAATGCGTAAATTTGTTCAAATTAAGTTAGGTCCAAAAATTCATAACAGATGGCGCTAAGAGTCGACTACATCTCGCTATCGCTTGCTCATAAGTCTTTCTATAAGAGATGGCACCATATTGTGTTACGTTTTTCGATTCTTTCGATTGTTATACACGTTATTAAATAACTCACTACAGCTCAGTACTTTATCTATGCAGTGACGTAACCCGATTTCGCTGATTTTACAGACGTGATTTAACAGTTAAAATACAGTATTTCTATAAGTTTTAATGCACAACATGTAAGATCATTTCAATTATAATCTAATGTTGGAGCTAGATTTTGAATTTTTTAAAGTATTTTTAAATAATCCAACTCAAACCCGCGACAGTTTTGTGATTTTTGCTGTACAAGGTTTAGAATATCCCCTTTTTATGGATTGTATTGACGTCTTAACGGTATGAAAAAAATACAATGTACTGTTGAGAAAGTCGTATATAAAATGTTGGAATTACTTTTACCACTTTAATATGAAATAGTTGAGTAAAAAAATATGTAACTCGGCAAAATTGTAGAGAAAATGGGCAAAGAATTGCTGTTAATTTCGGCAATTTGGAGCTGTAATTCATAAAAAGAAAACGACAAAAATAATCTATAGATAAAATTCTATCCAATTAGAGAAAAAAGAAAAAAGAAAAAGAACAAATTGTGCCAAAAAACACGATTCAAAACAACCTAAATCTCACATTATATTACTCGCCGCAAGTTCGAGTCGGCTTTCCGCGCTGAAATATATTTTAAATCTAGTAATTAAAATATATTTTTTTAAGTCTAATAAGGGGCTAAACCTAATAATATTTCTGTAGCGAACCTTTGCAATTTCGGCAAAATCGACAAAATTTCGTATACGGACTCTACCAATGCAAATGATAAAATATAGTTTATGGGTAAAGCTAAAGTTGTGTAATGGGGGGCTAAATAAGCTTTTTTGGTATAAATAAAGTTAGGTATTTAAAAAAAATAATATTATGTGCACACTGCACAGCTGTTTTTAGGTATTTTGATTTAAGGGGTTCCAGGGTTTAAAAAGCTTTTAAATTTGACACCAATTTTGTTGACACCGCGCGCTATAAACTGAAGTCCACGCGGACGAAGTCGCGGGCAACAGCTAGTTTTCTATATAAACCGAGATTGGCAGTGAAGTGTCAGATGTTGTCAATTGCGGCTTTGTATAGAAAATAACAAGTTTTTGACAGGGAGTCAATGACCGCTACCGCCATGTTTCGCCGAGTAGAGTATAGTCACCAATATCCAAAATCGACATAATATTATTTCGGCGGTTCATTGACCTGTGATAAGCCTGAAGCGGGCGAGGGTTCAGCTATTAATAAAACGGGGGTGTTACGAAATTGATGCTTTTCTGTTTGTTTTGTGCGGGAAAATGTGAAAAGGACATCATAGTAGGGTGACCATCATTGTGTAGAAGTTAGATACCATGATAGTTCAGAGGTTTTTTTTTAAATATACATACATTTTTACGGAACGAAAAGTTTCCTATGTCTTTGCCCCTTTCCCGAAACAAGTATCTCCACACAAGCATAAGCGGTTCAGTGGTTTGGGCGTGAAGTGATAACAGACAAACAGGTAGCCACACTTTTGCAATTATAATAATACTTGACGACACCCGCAACTTCGTTGACTCAAAATGCGTTTATCGCGCGGGAACCGTACCTTTTTCCGTGATAAAAAGTGTTCTATGTCCTTTCCCGGGACTCAAAGTATCACCATACCAGCAAAATCGGTCCAGCGGTTTTTTTTTAATAAAATAAGGGGGCAATTGGCAAACGAGCAAACGGGTCACCTGATGGTAAGCAACTACCGTCGCCCATGGACACTCGCAACATCAGGAGAGCTGCAGGTGCGTTGCCGGCCTTTAAGAGGGAATACGCTCTCTTGAAGGTTCGCAGGTCGTATAGGTCCGGAAAAACTGCTGGTGACAGTTCGTTCCAGAGTTTTACAGTGCGCGGCGGAAAGTCAAGTAAAGGTTTGAGCGTGAAGAGGTGACAGATAGACAGACAGACACACTTTCGCATTTTATTAGTATGGATGTTCTTTGTCTTACGTTTTGACAGAAAATGGAGCAACCGGACGTTGTTCGCACAAAATCGTGTCGGCAGAATAATTTTTTGCCTCAAAGTTTCTGTTATCATCTTTATGCAGTCGACATAAAGGTTATTTGAGAGGTAGTATAAGAATGAATGATATTTTTTTTAGCGCGAGAGCAACAGCCTCACGTGAATAAATAAATAAATACATAATACATGTCCGTTCTATACAACGTGTAACAAAACTAAGCGAATTTAGGGTGTGTATGTGTCCCCTGTATTGAGTTCACTGTGAAAGTGGCAGCGCTGAAAGAGAAAAAATTGTGATTTGCACGGGCAAACGTACTGCCGTCTGCGTCATGAATTTTTCTCACCTCCGGGCGGAAAATGTGAACTTTCTTCCCGCTGCCGCTTGCCGATGTTGCCGTTTTCCGCCTCCGTCGGTGAGAAAAATAGTATACGCACCATGGGCAGTAAATAAGAAATGCCTCAGATCACAATATGTAAAATAAACTTGTGATCTGAGGCTTTCTTATTAATGCCCATGGTGCGTCTACTATTTTTCTCATAGACGGAGGCGAAAAACGGCTACATCGGTAAGCGCAGCGGGATGAAAGTTGACACTTTCCGCCCGGAGGTGAGCAAAAATACTTCTTTCAGCGCTACTACTTTCACAGCGAACTCTATATTATGTATAGACCCATACACACCCTAAAATATTATGACTCAGTTTTCAGTCACACCCTGTATAAATAAATACATAATGCATGCCCGTCCTATATACTATGTAAAGTTGGTGAATTTTTAGATGTTTGACGGTTAGACAAAGATGTATTATAATTTTTGATTCTATTTATGTACATAGATAGACGTTCAGAAATTCATTTATGATGTGTGCGTTGAGGGTAGGCTCGTCTAGGGTTGCCTAATCTATACTTCTATACTAATATTATAAATGCGAAATTATCTCTGTCTGTCTTGCTTTAACGCCAAAACTACACCAAATTTTGTACACAGATAGTCTAAATCCTGAGAAAGGACATGTGCTACTTTTTAACTGGAAATAACCTCCTTATTTTTGGAAGTCGCTTAAAAAGGGTTGTAAGGGGGGTGTAAGGGGGCACGCGGACAGAGTCGCGGGCAACAGCTAGTAGGGTATAAGTATTTTAGAATTAATCCTTCGATCGCGGATTCTTGGAAATCTATTGTTATTCTATTGTTGTCGCGGTCACCGGTGCCCTTATGGGGCTTGATGGGTTAAGATGATCTCTAAAGAATTTAAACAGTAGGTACTTATGTATTTTAGAATAAAATTGGCCAAGTGCGAGTCGGACTCGCGCACGAAGGGTTCCGTACCGTTATAGAGCAAATTTAGCCCAAAAATTGTGTTTTTTGTATGGGTGCCCCCCTTAATTTTTTATTTTATTTTAATATTACTATTAAATATTAAAGTTCACATAAAACTAAGGATCTTGAGTAAAATTCTAGTACCTACCCGTTGCCATTATTGATATAGAGCCAAAAAGGCAAAAAAAAAATCTCGTTTTTTGTATGGGAGCCCCCCTTAAATATTAATTTTATTTTGTTTTTAGTATTTGTTGTTATAGCGGCAACAGAAATACATAATCTGTGAAGATTTCAACTCTCTAGCTATTACCGTTCTTGAGTTACAGCCTGGAGACAGACGGACAGACAGACGGACAGACGGACAGACATCGAAGTCTCAGTAATAGGGTTCCGTTTTTACCCTTTGGGTACGGAACCCTAAAAAGTAAAATTAGTTTTCTATTTATTCTTTTAAATACGTTCTTTAGAGCTTCTCGCATAACTTAATAGAAAAAATCGGCCAAGTGCGAGTCGGACTCGCGTACGAAGGGTTCCGTACCGTTATAGAGCACAAATAGGCCAAAAATTGCGTTTTCTGTATGGGAGCCCCCCTTAAATTAATATTTTATTTAAATATTATTTTTAATTATTAAAGTACACATATAATTAAGGCTTTTGTGAAAATTTCAAGTGCCTACTTGTTGTCATCGTTGATACCGAGCAAAAGATGTTTGAAAAATTACGTTTGTTGTATGGGAGCCCCCCTTAAATATTTAATTTATTTTGTTTTTAGTATTTGCTGTTATACCGGCAACAGAAATACATAATCTGTGAAAATTTTAACTCTCTAGCTATTACCGTTCTTGAGTTACAGCCTGGAGACAGACGGACAGACATCAAAGTCTCAGTAATAGGGTCCCGTTTTTACCCTTTGGGTACGGAACCCTAAAAAATATCTGAGCTTCTAAGTTTATAACTGTTTAAAACAGCATAGATGGTTGGTACGTCAGATCCATTTTTGATAGTGCAACTGTACAATTATACACATTTGTTTCACTCGCAAAAGTCCTCTGTTTGACACTGACAGAATGTAACAAATAGGTTTGCCTTCAATAAAAGCTGAAGAAGAAGACGCTACGGCTACATAGCTTTATGTGACAGAAAAAAACTTTTTTACTCTATCTACAAGGTGTAACAAAACTGATGGATAATACTTTAGGGTGTGTATGTGTTCTTTGTATAGAGTTCACTGTGAAAGTTGCAGCGCTGAAAGACCAAAAATTTTTTTCACTTTTGTATGGGGAAACTCATGACGCCGCGCTGGTGCGCTTGCCCATATAAAAGTTAGTAAAAAAATTGGTCTTTCAGTGCTGCTACTTTCACAGTGAACTCTTTACAAGGAGCACGTACACACCCTAAAGTATTGTCACTTAGTTTTGTTACACCCTGTATATAACAATTTTAAAATTAATATTTTGTTAGTCTCGCCAAAATTCGAGAACGGCTGAACCGATATGGCTAATTTTAGTGTTGAAATATTCGTGGAATTCCGGGAAAGAGATACGAAGTTCACCAACCACTAGTCAGTCCTAAAAGTCAGTCTTCCTCTACCATGATTGTCACCCTAGTCGGGGTGAGTGGGGTAGATACAATATCTTGTGTACATAGGCCTATCAGATAAGCCAGGATCGAATAACGCACTCACCAATAGCATTCGGCCGTTTCGGCTTAAAATGTCCAGAGTCCAGACCGTAATGTTAGGCCGAAGCCGATATAGATCAATTACCTGGAACTTTTCGCCATCGTTCGATGCGAAAAATATTCCATCCTCATCACCTTGATGAGTGGAAGTCTTCCACGGTGAATTTTTCGCGTAATTTTTTGGCGCGCACTGTAAAATTCTGGAATGAACTGTCACCAGCAGTATTTCCGGACCTATACGACCTGCAAACCATCAAGAAGAGAGCGTATTCCCTCTTAAAAGACCGGCAATGCACCTGCAACACTTCTAATGTTGCGAGTGTCCATGGGCGACGGTAGTTGCTTTCTATTAGGTGACCCGTTTGCTCGTTTGCCCCCCTTATTTAATAAAATAAGGAACTTCATTCCATAATAAAATTTTTAAATTTTTATTTTTTTTATAAAATGTAGAGGTCCGATAGCAGTAAAAAATACAATAAAAGTACTTTGGTGATATATTCAAATAGAACTTTGTTCTTTGCATAGGTCGATTTGAAAGAAATACATCGAAATAACTTTAGGTTACAGTCGAAAAAGTTTGTTTCTATTTATAGAGATTCGGAAGCGAGGGTTAAGGGGTTATAGTCGGGGCATTTTAATAGGCCACATTTGACAGTTCATCAAAATTGCACCACGTAACATTGTAGCGACGTGCATAAAAAATAAATATTTTCGTTTTGTTATAACTGCACAATTGATTAACTTTTTTCAATTACGATTACATATTTATTGTAAACATGACCGATACGAATTATTTAACGATTTGCTTTTACTGATAAACAATTCTAAACGTAATAAACAAATTCTGATCTTAATAATTGCACGTCGTTACAATGTTACGTCAGCTGACCTTTTTTCTTTTTAAACTCTAGGGATGTTACTCTAAAAATCGAAAGCTAATAAATAGTATCGATGCATTTATTACTTGTAACGAAATATCCCCATAAATCAATAACCACGTTGTGAAAAGTAACACATATTTATGGGAAATGAATAATGATAATACTAAATTTAACAATTTTTATAATTCAAGCGAATAAATAAAATGTTTTTTGTAAATTATGTACTTGTCTTATTTTGGTCCTTGAATTTGCAAAGAAAAAGTAATAAAGGGACAGGAATTTGTTTTTGGTTTTACAAATAACGTATAAAATTCAAATATTTTATTTCAAGTCCGTATCGATTTATTCGTTTTGGTCGATGTTTTTACGCAGTTCACCTCACTATGGAGATTAATCTGACAGATGTCAAATGTGGCCTATTAAAATGCCCCGACTGTAAGGATAGTTGAACGTGACAACTTCATACGTTGTCACGTTCAACTATCGTCAGTAAACCGACTTTACAGACAACCGATTTTTTTTTAAATTAAACCTTATTATTTAGCCCCCCATTACACAACTTTAGCTTTACCCATAAACTATTTAGCATTGGTAGGTTTAAGGTTTCGTCACTCATCACTGCGTAGATAAAGTACTGAGTAGTGAGTTATTCATTATTGACGTGTACAACAATCGAAAGAATCTAAAAACGTAACTCAACATGGTACCACCTCTTAAAGAAAGATGCATGAGCAAGCGATAACGCGATGTAGGAGACGCACGGCGTTCCGTGGTCTTTCAGCGCTGCACTTTCACAGTGAACTCTTTTAAATAAGGAACACGTACACACCCTAAAGTATTGTCACTTAGTTTTGTTACACCCTGTTTATATAAAGAAATTACGATAAAGAAAACGTGTTGGCTAAGCCTTGTACCTAATTTGGTACTATGCCTCGTGGTGTGGATAGGCAACCTTCGAATTTAAAAATCCATTGTTTACAAAGTCGGGGAAAAATGGCGCTGTAGTCATATTTGAAATATGGGTCGATGATCGGAATTGCTAATGTTGATGGTGATCGATAGATAAGTACTCGTGATTTTGGAATATCCTTGGGCAACCGTACATTTTGCCATACGAATTGAATTGAATTGGATTGCCTTCACGAATATAAGACGAGTACTCTGGTGTTTCGTCCCAAGGGTTTTGGGCCCACTGGGACCAATGACCAGCGGGCCGATTCTGTATCGTACATTTGTGAGTTAGTAACTGAGTTAGTAACGAAACCGAGGAGTGAGTAACGGAAGGTGCCACTTTTTGTATTCACTTGCATACAAAAGTGAGACTTTCGGTTGCTCACTCCTCCGTTTCGTTACTAACTCAGTGATTAACTCACAAATGTGCGATACAGAATCGGCCCGCAGATATGAATTTTTAACATTTTTTCATCTAGCGATTGGTCCCAAGTAATTATTTTTTATGGGTTTATGTCCGTAGGGCTAGCAAAAAAGTTGTAGATTTGAATAAAAAGCCTAATAATTACTTTGTATGAAAACATTTACCTATTGACATCGGTCAAGGCTCAAGACAAATTAAAACTTCAAACAAGTAGTAAAAATAATTGGAAATAAATCAATACTTGGTCAATAATACAATAAGTACTATATAAACCAATAACATATGATTCTTAGTACCTACTTCTTTTGTTTGAAAACTTTGAAATAAAAGTAAAGTAGGTATCATTCTTACATCAATTAAAATCACAGGTTTTATTATGAAAAGGTGTACCTTGTAATTGTGAGCTTATTGTTAATAATACAATAATTTAGTAAGTTTAAAAATATTAGAATTGCCAGTTGCTCACTAATTATTTTTACTTGTGTAATAATATAAAATTATTGAAGTATAAGTTATACTTTTCCTATATTATTTTTTCTAATTTTCAAAAATGTTACAATTTTTTCATAAAAATAATCATAATATTAAGTTACATTAAGTAATTTATGTGGTTATAAATTTTTATGTTTTTTATTTTTATATAATAATACCTAATTATAAATCAAGTATTAAATGCCTTAAATGCCATAATTTATAAGTATAACAGACCGGGCAAACTTGTTAAATTAATGCCATTTCTCTCGCACACATTAAACTTATTGTGCAAATTATTGCACTTTTTATGTAAGGCGGGCAAACAAGTAGGGGCGGATCGACTAATTAAGACTTTGAACAATGATATCATTATACATTTATATGAATACTTTAACAGTAATTAACGTTAGTTTAAACAATAAGTATGTACTTTTAATATTATTATGACATTTAAGATAATATAATATATAGAGCAGTATTTTTTAAAAACCTAGTAGAAGCAGTATGTTTAGTTAATTGTATTATACGGCTTAAGGTGAAAGTGTTCTATGTTTTAAATGTACAAACAATATTATGGTTATGTATACAGTATAACTGATTATTTTTGTGCCAACCCTACTTCAAAATTTCTTGCCAGAAAACAATGGATCATAAAAGTGGTGGGTGGGAAATCGCTAGATGAAAAAATGATAAAAATTCATATCTGGTCATTGGTCCCAGTGGGCCCAAAAACTTTGGGACGAAACACCAGAGTACTCGTCTTGAGGTTTTGCTTATATAGTTCTACAATCTACATAAAGCTCTTAAGAGGAGTTATTTAACTTCGAGCCTGTTTCACCACTTCCTGAAGTGGTAAGTGCTGAAGGCCATCCACCACTTAACTTGACAGATGAAATATGGAGAATCTGTCAAAAAAGTTGTGAATAGCCTATTCGGCACTTTATCAGAAAGTGATGAAACAGGCCCTTAGGGCGAAGCCATACGAGCGTAATTTGTGAGTTGTGAGTCGCAGAATTTCGGTTCGGCAGAATTCTGATGCATTCAGTTTCATACAAAAGTCCTGTTTGATTCACACGGACGTAATTTTGTGAGTCGTGATTTGTATGAAAAGATATTAACGCGACCGAAATTCTGCGACTCACGAAGTCACGACTCTATAGAGTGAAACCAAATGAGCGTAATTTTGTAAGTCGTGAGTCCCAGAATTTCGGTCGCGTAAATTATTTTTCATACCAATCATGACTCATCTATACATATAATAAAATCGTAGGAAAGTCGATTCTGTACATTGAATATTTTTGAAAAATAATACTTGGGACGTGATCTACAATCGATATGGAAGCCAGAAATATAGTTTTTAGAATTTTTGTCTGTTTGTCTGTATGTATGTCCGGGATAAACTCAGAAAGTACTGGATGGATTAACTTCAAATTTTGCATGAATATTACTTAGAGGTCAGGTCAACACATATACTATAAATTTTAACGATATCACCTAGGGTGGGGGAGAGGGGCACATTTTTCCATATTTTTAGTTTTTTGCTCATATCGCTCAAACGGTTAGTTGTAGCAAAAAAATGTCCGGTACAAAAGGAAAGCTCTTAAAATTTTCTACAAATTTGTCCTTTACACTATGTATCTATCTCCACTCCTTGCCTTGCTA
Source organism: Polyommatus icarus (assembly GCA_937595015.1). Taxonomy (NCBI): domain Eukaryota; kingdom Metazoa; phylum Arthropoda; class Insecta; order Lepidoptera; family Lycaenidae; genus Polyommatus; species Polyommatus icarus. The sequence continues at coordinate 1,040,346 of OW569342.1, read as the reverse complement.
TCAGCTTTTATGTATCGCTATACAGATTTCGAGTGTCGTTTTATTACTATGCGGTGAGCTTTGGCACCGGTCGTTTCTTGGGGGTTTTCTCAACCCCCCCTCCCACTCTTCCTTCTCATGACACGTCTTATTTCTGCTCTTTAAGAACAAAGTAAGTCATCTATTTATCTATATCTATACATCTATCTTCTATACATATAATAAAATCGTAAGAAAGTCAATTCTGTACATTGAATATTTTTGAAAAATAATAAAATAAAAAATAAAATAAAAATGTTTATTTCAGACTGGAAGTCCATAAGTTGTTAGTAAATTACATTAAATTATTTTATTACAAACTATGTTAGTACTCTTAAATCAGAAAGATCAGTTAAAATATCTACGTGGCCTACCAGCAGCACTGGGCACGTAGACATGAATGTGCACCCAATGACGCATAATAGGACACTCTACTTTTTCACTGATCAGCCTAAGAATGGTGTTGGTGCTTGCGCGAAGTCTGCTCATCAAAGATGCTACTCGCTTTCTTATGACGGCTTGAAAGCCATCAACGTGATTTTGAGCAAACATCTGTGACGCGCTGCAGAATCGCGGAAGCCCCAACATCACTCTTAGTGCATTATTATATTGGACTCGGAGTGCGTTGTAAGCCCGCTGCGTGTAGTCAACCCACAGATTGCAATAATGCAGATTGCAAAATTGCAATAAATGCAATAAATGATAATACTTGGGACGTGATCTACTATGCTAACGCGGACGAAGTCGCGGGCACCAGCTAGTAATTCATAAAATTACGCTCGTGTGAATGAGGTAGGAATTTTCTATGAAACTAAATGCAGCAGAATTTATGCCAACCGAAATTCTGCGACTCACGACTCACCAAATTACGCTCGCTTGGCTTCACCCTAAATCACACTAATGCTAAGTACTCGCATACGGTTTCGCTCGATAATTTTACTCCAAAATCCAAATCGAAGGAAATGACATCTTTACTTAATAATATAAATGCGAAAGTATCTCTGTCTGTCTGTCTGTCTGTCTGTCTCGCTTTCACGCCAAAACTACTGAACCGATTGTAATGAAATTTTGTACACAGATAGTCTAAAGTCTGAGAAAGGACATAGGCTACTTTTTAACTGGACAAAGGGGTGGTAAGGGGGTGAAAATGCGTAAATTTGTTCAAATTAAGTTAGTTCCAAAAATTCGTAATAGATGGCGCTGTGCGTCACCTCCATCGCGCTATTGCTTACACAAACGTCTTTCTATAAGAGGTGGTATCATCTTATATTAGGTTTTCGATTTTTTCGATTGTTGAGTTCGAGTTCGAGTTCGAAATCGAGTTCGAGTTCGACACAAAACACTACTCTCCAACCGTCTTTCTTTATAAAAGCTTTTGACACCAATTTTGTTGACATCGTGCGCTATAAACTGAAGTCCACGCGGACGAAGTCGCGGGCAACAGCTAGTATTTGATATAAGTAATATTTAAGGGCGTTCTGTCCGGAGATTCCGTAATTGACCGTATTCAAAATCTTATAAACTCATAATCTGAAAGCTACAAAGTTATAATAAAAATACAGCAATAATCTTCAGTATATCAACATTCCTTTCGCCGTTTTAAATTTTCTATTTTTGTTTATTATACTCATGATATCAGCTTCCAAAGTAATACCAATTTGTTAAAATTCGAGCATACATTCAGCATCTCCTTAGGATTTACAAATTACTTTTATTTGAAACTCACGCCAATAGATCGACAATATCATAAACTACATATTATTCGCCGTTTTAAATTTTTTTAGGACACTTTTGAACTAAGATAAGTAAAAATAATAGGGTTTTGGCGCGATCTCGGCAACGCGGCAAATGTATGGCCAAGGTCGTTTGCTCGGGGGACGGCCTTAATTCCATCGAGCCGGCTCGAAGCGAGCCTGCTGTCAGTTTTGGCGGTCCACACGGTGGTTATTGCTCGATTTGGAGTAAAACTATCGAGCAAAACCGCATGTCAGTACTTAGCATTAGATAGGTGACACAGACAGACAGACCCACTTTCGCATATATAATATTAGTATGTATCCAGATACTAGCTGATAGTATCCAGGATTTGGATTGATAAACAAATGAGGAAATATGTCCAACTGCCAACATAGGTGTCGATGTGGTAATGTGGCGTGTTGGTATATTGCCGTCGGCCGACATAGGCACAATAGACATAACTACCAGTAGTTCGACTGCAAAGAAACGGACAGGTTTCAATATCTGTCGAATTCGTCGGGTTTCACTAGGATTATGAACGGAATGTGCCTCGCGCTGGCTGATATAATTTATTTTTAAACATTTAAAATAAAGATTTCAAAATTGGATTCTGACAATTTTAATCGCATGTGCCAAAACACAAACAACAATACGACCAAAGAGGAACACGTCCAGCGAATATGTCAAAGTTTTAAATTCGTAGGTAACAAGTCAACAACCCTAGCGACGATTTTCGTCATAATACGTCAAATTTAAAAATTTCAACATCAGTTCTAAGTCGGCATACTCTATAATTCTGTCTACACTGACATAGGTGTTAATATTGTAATGTGGCGTACGTCTAATGTGGCGTATACGGTATACCGAGCGAGCGACAATGGGTCAGAGTTGAACGTATTCGCATAGTGATGTGCTGTGACGTCATAGTGTCAGGGTTGTCACAAATATTGGTGTGAAAAAAATAAATAAAATTGATTGAGAAATAATTGTCTATCTGTTTAGAAACATTTTGTATTTTTTTGATAGAGATTAGTGATACACCTTTATAAAGGTACTGTTGGAAGTCAGATAATAATAATTTGGTTTGGCGAGGTTTAATTGTAGTAGTTGTTTAGTTTTAAGTTTTAATAAATTAAATAAATAAATACAAAACACAAAAAATACTGTATAGTGTCGATTTAGGTGATGGTGAGCTTAAAGTGCCCAAGTGTGTGCACAAGAGCAATCTGTCTTCCTTTAGTCTAATAACCGAATGGGACGGATGACCGGAGTCCGGACACGATTGGCGAGAGGCATGGCAAAGAATTCTTTACATGCCCTGCAGGCTGCAATGGGGCCAATGCCCATCCGACGCATGGTTATCGTCAGAATTATCACAAATGATCACAGATTATTTATGAAATTTAGAAAAGAAATGATAACTATCGTGTGCCAGCCCTAATGCGATGCGTGTGACGTCACATCCGGCGCAGGTCAGGCGTCAGCACCTTCCCCGCGGCCCGCGGAATTACTTATCCCTCCCCCCTCCCTTACCTGTACGAGGTAGACCCTAGTTACCTACAGGTAAGAAGGACTTGAGGAAAAAGGTTAGGTAGACCCTAGCGCACAGGTGGGGAGGAAAATCTAACTTGAAGAAAAACAAGGCAATAAAAATTGAAATCTGATAAGTGACAGCAAAATATATTAAGGGCCTATTTCACCGCTTCCTGGTAAGTGCCGAATATCCTATCCACCACTTAACTTGACAGATCAAGTATAGAGAATCTGTCAAAAAAGATGTGAATAGCAATATTTAAATAAATAATGTTTACTTACTTACTTACTTACAATAGAAAGTGGTGAAACCAGTGTCGGGGCAAGACCTAAATTTTATGTGGGGAAGATATATCTTGCGAGGCCCCCTGATAAATGACGCAAGAATACGGATTTTTCGACAGAAATAATTTTTTGATACTGAAACTTTTATTTATAAAACTTTTTTTATGAATAATTGAGTAGCAAAACTTGTAAATCCTTTAAAAAAAACCTCGTGGTCCAAGGGGCGCGAGGTCCCTTAGACCGCGAGGCCGTGGGCGGTTACCCACACCGCCCACGCCTTGCGCCGCCTCTGGGTGAAACAGGCCCTAAGTAAATTATAATAAAGTAAAACACGCAATTAATTTTCTGTTTAAATTTAAACTGTTTAATTAAACTTCAGTTACTGTCACCTCACTTCAGTTACTGTCATACAGCCCTGCAAATAGGCCGTAAAGGCCGCTGCCTATGGGCGGCAGATTTCATAAAGTGACCTACACTCAATATTCATAAAAATATAAATCTGGCACTGTCATTTTATTATAAACAAATCGTCTAAATATAGTTTTAATACCATAAACTGCACCCTGCCCTTCCAATCTTTTGGAGTGATCTTGAAATGCGTAACAATTCTTAAAATGTGGTATTGTTTTTCAGATTGCGGCGCTGAAGAGGCTGACACAGGAGCTTGAAGCATCTTTGCAATCTGAGGTAAGTCTTCGGTCGTCCATAATAATAATACTACTCCCCCACACCGGTTTCGGTGACGGTGCCCAAGTGTGTGCGCAGTACACGAGCACTCTCTATTCCTTTACTCTCATAACCCAGTGGGACGGCATGGCAGACCGACACGACCGGCGAGAGATCAGGCGCAGGACCGACTTTTTACATGCCCATCCGACGCATGGATCATCTTACTTGTCAGACAATCAGGTGATCAGCCTGCAATGTCCTAACCAAACTTGGAAATAACATGTTTCCAACGCGGGAATCGAACCCGCGACCTCCGAGTCAAGAGCGACGCTCTGGACCACGACCACGGAGGCGTTAAGCCATCCATACTAATAGTATAAATGCGACAGTCTGTCTGTCTGTTACCTCTTCAGGCCCAAACCGCTGAACAGATTTTGCTGGATATGGAGATACCTTTGAGTCAAAAAATCAAAAAAGCACCTCACATAATTTGTGGACGCCCCCTTAGAGCTTGTCTAACTTGATATGACGCGCCCCTCCCTTGTATTCACAGTATAAAAATGTTTCATTTATATCAACTTTGAAGTGGTGGGGCGCCTCATTTCAAATTAGACAAGCTCTACGCATTTATAATATTAGATTTTATTCCGTTACCACATTTAATTTGGTGGCATTATATAAGCTTTGTTTACAATCAGATCAAAATGAATCGAAATAGATTAAGTTATTGATCTGTATGTATAGCTGATAAGTTGGCATATAAAAGCCCGTGATAAGATATGAATAGCTTTGTTCTGTGCTCGACTTTGCTGCATACAGGTATGTTGCTTTTTTAATAATAGGGGACGTTCATAAGTTACGTAAGACAAGGGGAGGTGGCAACTCTAATTGCGGCTAGAAATGTTGGTTTGTGATCGGTTGAGCTGTGTGTTGGAAAGAATGATTGTTTTGTTAATGGGACGATCATACGTTACGTAAGGAAAGTGGGCATTAAGTACTGCACAAATCGCACATGGTGTACAGTCTACACTCTACCATAACAATAATTTAGAATAGAATAGAAACACTGATTATTGGTCAATCTGATAGATTACCTCTATCTGTCACTTTGTCTATTCTTCGAATAGGCCTCCGGTTACATGGCTCTACTACATTTGGGTTGATAATAATTAATATGTAATAATATTATAATCATCTTATATACATTTCGGGTCATAAATGGTTATAAACTTATAACCACAATAGACATAACTGTAACTACCATTAAAGAAATAACAATAAATGCGCTTGCAACTGTGTTTCACAAAAAATCGTTTATCGCGCTGGTACCGTACATTTTTCCGGGGTAAAAAGTATCCTACATAATTTCCCGGTCTATAAGTACTAAGTACCTCAGAGGTACTGAGTCTATACTCTATAGTCTATAGTCTATACTTCAACATTGGTTCAGTGGTTTCAACGTGAAGATTTAACAGACTGATAGACAGATCTAAGACAAACAGACAGACACACTTCCGCATTTATAATATTAGTATGGATATGACACAAAAAATTAAAATCGATAATAAAGAAGAGTGGCTATTTTTGGCCCAGCAATAACAAAAATTTAAGCCGTACCTATTCCAACGAAGGTATTAGTAGGGTTTTTAATGCTTAATTAATATTTAATTAATGTCAAAAGGTAACGGAAATGTAAAAATGCATCCTGCATGTATTATGGCGGGCTAGAGGTCAATATGTAATTTATTTGTTAAGTATACTTATTACGATTACAAAAAAAGTAGAAAAAGCTACATAAAATTTTCAGTTTGTAAGTTTTTGTGAACTCAAATAATAAAAATAAAAAAAAAAAAGCATTATACATATATAATATGCCAGAAATTGTAAACTGTAAAGATTAATGTTTATTTAATGTATTGTTATTTCATTACTTGTTGTTTCTTGGTGTGGCCTATCATTTCAAATTAAGTACTTACAATTTACATATTATTTTTAATGTAATATGCTAAAATCGTACGCAGACGCGGCCCTTCGACAGCTTTTGTAAAAATAAAAATGGCATTATTTTAATCTCGAATTTTGGAAAATAAGAATACAATGAACCGTGATTAAATCTGTTATAAAAATTTAAATACAAAATATCAATGAAAAAAACTTAAACAAAACCTTCATCCAACATTATCCCACGAAAAATCCGTATAATATGAAATTAATGCAAACACAATAACAATAAATATTCAAATTAAAAAAAAATGTTTCCAGCGCACAAAAACGTATTTTTTCTTCGGGAATAATGCGCGCTTATTGATCGCCGGCGACTGAACTTTGACAGGGCGATATAATCTGCATTTTCATGAAGGCTGCGCGAGTGTGCATGAAGGCTGTGTATGTGTGCGTGAAGGCGCGATGCGCAGGCGCCTCCTCGCCTGTCAAATCATCAGTCGCCGCGCGGCCGCGCTTGCTTACGGACGTGCGTATCGTTCCGGTGAATTAATCCCGATATTAAGGTGAGTATTTGCTTGCCCTTTTTTTGTATTTCATGTTTGTATTGTGATTAACGTGACGTTGCGTGTTCTGTGACATCACAGCGCAGCCTTCGTATGTATAATTACATATTATGTGTACGATAATTATAATACAATATATAATTGTAAATATATTACAAGGTCTTTGAAACCCGACTTAGCGTGTAATTCTATTCTTATTAAAATTCTACATATTTTTTACCGACATTTATTTCTCGAGAAATCTGAATTGCTACAGCTGACAAAAAAAATATTATATACATTTAATCGTTGGTTTTTCAACATTTTCTTTATTTCGTGTAAATAAAGTAAGGGATATATTTTAAAATTTCTTGAGTTAAATCATCTATTTACAAAAAAATGTTGATTTCGGACTTGGCAAATGTCGAAAAGGACGTTTTTTGCAGTCGACTATAAAAGTTATGAATTATGATATGAAATATCACATTGCTTCGCTAACAAATTTTTGTTGAGGATAATTTACCTGGAATCCGTACTAAATGTAAAAGAAAAATTGTATAAAAGGGATACAGAGATATTTTTTTGGATTTTTGAAAGAATATTCTTCCTTTTCAAAACTCTCCTAATATTTAATCCCAAAGCTTTTTATTATTTTATCATTAACTTGCCGTTCAAATGATGTTTGAAAATAAACGCAGTGTCATTCTTATAAAGATGTAATGCATGGCCATAAAATTATTATATATTAAAAAAGAAATATTCTAAACTAGATGGCGCCCAAACATCGTTGTGCTGAAATTCGTTTATCGCGCGGGAGCCATAATTTTTTCCGGGATAAAAAGTATTCTAATATGTCCTTTCCTGGGACTCAAAGTATTTCTATAGCAAATTTCAGTTAAATCGGCATAGCGGTTTGGTTGGGAATAGGTTACGGACAGACAGACAGTGTTTTCGCATTTATAATATTAGTATAAATTTTTTAAAATAAATTATAATACTTAATAATAAATAATTTCTATTAATTAATTATTTTTGTAAGCCACCAAAATAAATTGTGTAGGTAAATAACGAAGGTTGTTAAAATATGAAATTAAGAAGTAATTTTCAACTCAGTTTTAGTATAAATTGTAACATAAAAACCGTAAAAAGTTGCGTCAAAATCATCCTTTTATTGCCGTCTCAAGGATTAGCCAATGTCAGAGTGAACAAGACTTTTTTTTGAAATTCGAACTACAATTTTCGTAGCAGCCATTTTGTTTTTTCACGGTCCGTAGATTCTTATTATTCTCGTACGTAATAAACATTTTTAATACTTTTTTAATTATTTAATTTCATTAAAATTCACCTTGTGACCTGGGGAAATTTTATTGGTCATTGTACTTTGGGGGTACAGTTACGGGTACCCAACCTTTACATAACTGTATTAAAGTACGTCATAACCATTATAGACATAATATAGGACATAGAAAAAATATTATATTTAATACTAATTCATCCTTAAGGTGCAGTGGTTGTTGCAACTACGCAAAATGGGTTTTTTAAATAACGTTTTTCGTTAAGGAAATGTCATTATTTAAGTATAAAAAAGTACCGTTTTAAAATTGAGAAACTTTCCTATACGCAAAGGTATATCAGTACACAATTTGAAAAATTTGGCTCGATAGAAAAAAATCTCAAAGATGACTCTTATAATGCTGTTTTTCATAATTAAATCATTTTATGGCTAAATTAAACACTTTCTAGAAAAAACAAAAAATGTAGCACATTTGTCATAACCTAACCTAAACGATTTGATATATTTGATTTGTGTAATACTAAAAACAAAAGGTTTTTTCGCCTATTTTCTATTATCAAGGCACGCGGCGAGCGCGTAACCGCCACTATAGGAGGCGCGCTGATATGAATGTTATTTTAATGTACTTTACGTCGATATTCGTACTGACAGACATCGACCTGCTAATTCTCGGGACTACTGGGCCTTAAGCACGTAAATATTAGAAGACGTTTTCACTATGATTATTGGCGGAGTGTTAAAAACACTTTTCAAATAATTATCCATACTAATATTTTACTATCTAATAGATAATTATGCAGATACTTTGTGTCCCGGCAAAGGACATAGGATATTTTTTATCCCAGAGTAATATACGACTCCCGCGCGATAAACGAATTTTAGCGCAACAGAGATGCGAATGTCATCTATTTTTAGGGTTCCGTAGCCAAAATGGCAAAAAACGGAACCCTTATTTAATTAATCTAAGAAGTTTTAAGGTAAAAAAAATTAACCCGCGACATAGAAAAAATGTAAGATTTTTATAAATTTAATAAAATCATTAAAATTTACACTTTTTAAATCATTTTAGTCAAAATACGCGAATTATTTTCGACATTGCTGATTATAATAATGTAGTTTATTCCCTTGCTAGTATTTCAAAATTGACCAAAATTCCGTTACAGAGTAATTTTATGAAGTATATGAAAATTTAAATAATTATGATTAATTATTTTTTCGTAAAGATAACGATGGAGGTTATAAAATTATTCACAATTTATTTGCATACATAAGTATGGTGTCAGTTCCTAAATTTCGTCAAAATAATTTCTGGGTTTTTTTTAAACAAAAATGATTCTAAGTTAGAATTTTTTTTTTATGCTTTTTTCATGTTTTTTTAAAGCAGTATTAACCCAGTAAAATGATTAAAAAGATAATTAGCTGTATTTTTACCAGGCAAAGGTTGTAATGGTTAATATTTAACAATGCGACGCCTTGACATAGTTAACCACTAACCGTGGTTCAAACGAGGGGTTAGTTACTTCTTACGATAATTACTAGTTAAATCGAAGATGGCGACGACGGTCAAAATAGTCCTCAATCCATACTAATATTATGAAAGCGAACGTGTCTGCCTGTCTGTTTGTTACCTCTTCACGCCTAAACCCCTGAACCGATTTTGATAAAATTTGGTATAGGAATCCTTTGAATCCCAGGAAAGGACATGGTAGGTACAAAAATGTACGGTTCCTGCGTAATCAACCAACGAGCAACGTAGTTGCGGGCGTCATCTAGTGGATTAATGATAACAATTATTGATCATGGATTTCCCATTCGAAAAAATTCTGGTGGTATGCGCGGTTTTAGCTGAAAGTATGATTCTTTGGTTTAAACGATAAAATCCCGGATGTGAAATCGATGTGGATTTTTCTGCACATAAAATCCTGTGCATGCGATAATTACTACTATTGTTTGTGAAAAAATATGGCGGACATCTTTAATTGTCTATGGCTTTATTATACGTTAATGTTCTGATCTCGTAACTAAGACATAAAAATAAAATAAACTATAAAATTAGACGTAATGACTAATGCCAGACTTTTTAAAAGCAATTTCGTTGCGAAAGAAATTTATCTGGAAATCGCAAACGAATATTTGAAAACCTTAAAATGCCAATCTTAAACATCTGTATTTTCTACACATATCTAGCAATGCTTAATACGACAGAACGTATGTTTATAATGGTATACTTACTGTATCATTAATAATATACTATATTTACTGCATTTATAACATTTTTTGATAGCGACTTGTATGTTGTATAACGAACAGCTATTTCTTTAGTTATTCATTATTTTTTACAATGTCGTACCAAGTTTTATAACATAATTGTAGTCTGTATGTAACTTCAAGTACAAAGCAGCCTTCATGCATATTCAGCATTTAATTAATGATTATCACTTAACCTCCATTGTCGGCGCCATTTTGTTTTTCTTTAAATTTAGAATTATTTTTGGCATTGCTACTGATAAGTCCTGAGTTACTTAAAAACGAGCACGTGTAATGTAAATATTTTTAGTGGGAGTCCGAATTGTGAGTTAGAAACCCAAAAGTTAGAACCAATGCAATGTGAATAAAATTAAAAAGAAAACTTGTCAAGTACGTCTAATGACATAATATCATGCGCATGCACTTTGTGTCTGACACTTTGCCTTGCAAACGACATAGGAAAAAAATATCGAAGGATATTAAAAAAGGAACACGTTTTAGAAATGCGCGCGTAGATAAGCGATCGCCATAGTAAAAAAAAAAGATAAGCGATAACGGTCACCCATGTTTGTTTCCCGCCATCGCGCTCTGTTATCTATGGTAGGTGTAAAGCATTACGCTCTATTTGCCCTCTCTAATTGCCGTAGATAAGTTCGGGGCGGCCATATTGGATTTTACTGTCTTTTGTTTATGCGTTCCATTTTCGAAAATTTTCACGCCGCGCTGTTACGTTGATTTCTTTACGCAAGCACGTTTTTTTAAGAATGAAAGAACAAGACAAGGAATACAAAATGTTATATATTATATTATATTATTTTTTTAAGTTTTTTTTATTAATTTTTTACATTGTTTGAGTGGTCTTTGGCAATATTTTTTTTAAATTACCTGTTTGTAGCAACGGCCGTGGCCCAACAGTGGCAAAGACAGGTCACAGGTCGTTTGCGTGACAGTATAATGTGTCTGTCGTAACAAAAACATCAGTGTTCCAATTTTAAAGTTAAAGAATGAGGATTTAGGGATTTTTCGTTGATCTATAGATGTTTGGCTATAAAAATTTTGCTGTTAGAATATGTTGCTGATGTTCAGTTGCCGTGCGACAGAGTTAAAGTAATTTGTGAATTTTTTATGCTACTCGATGACGCCCGCAACTCCGTTGCGTGCTTTGTATATCGCGCGGGAGCCGTACATTTTTCCGGGATAAAAAGTATCCTATGTCCATTTCCGTGACCCGAAGTATCTCCTTATATTATACCTTTCAGCAATTCAATTGTTTGGGCGTGAAGAGGTAACAGACCCACTTTCGTATTTAAAATATTAGTATGGATATAATACCATCTTGTTTAAAGTATAAGAATTCCTGCAAAATTGTTACGTGTTTAGATATAATATATATATATATATATATATTATTAATCAATTAAATTGTCGTTATCTGTCTTGTATCATATTATATCCGATTTCTCGTAATCGATATCAAGTTTTCAGAAGTACTATATCTTATATATCTTACGTGTAGTTATAGATAATATTACTACTACTTGTGATTAAACGTTGTTTAAAAGTAACCGTTCAATAACAACAGTTAAGAATGTATCTCAGTTGTGCCAAAAGTCGTTTATCGCACGGGAATCGTGAATGTCCGGGATAAAAAGTTGCCTATGTCCTTTACCGGGACTCAAAGTATCTCCATACCGAATTTCAGCAAAATCGGTTAAGTGGTTTTGGGCATGAAGAGGTAACAGACAGACAGACACACTTTCGCATTAAAATATTAGTATGGATGCGGAAGTTTGTCTATCCGTCTGTCTGTCACCTCTTCACACCCAAACCGCTGGACAGATTTTGCTGAAATTTGGCATGGAGATACTTTGAGTCCCGGTAAAGGACATTGTATACTTTTCATCCCGGAAAAATGTACGGCTCCCTGCGCGATGACGAATTTTGGCGCCACAAAATTGCAGGCGTCACCTAGAGTTTATAAATATTCTAGTTAATATTACACTTATGGCCCAAAGTATCTTTGTACTTTGTAGGTAAAGGATTTGCTGATTCGCTTAGAGTGTAATATGTCAGTAGTCAGTACTCAGTTCTCACTGATTTTGCGGTTTCTAAGTCATCATCATCATCATCATGACAACATGGCAACATGTTACATGGTCAATAACGTATCTATTGAAGTCAGTCTTCTTTGAGATCGTGGCCACCATAGAAAAGATTTGTTTCTTCGGAAAAAACAAATTGATATATTGACATTACAAATCTGTCATTTTATAAAAAAAAGACGGGTTTCACTCCGGGAGTGCCGGCAGAAGTGAAAACTTGATTATTAACGTTGTGCATTTTTTAACCCATTTTTTATGAAAATCGATTATTAAAAAATCGATTTTTTTAATTAATCGAAACCCTTACAATCGATTAAATTTTTAACCCATTTTTAACCCTTACAATTAATTCTAGTTCGAGCTCGACACAAAACACTACTCTCTAACCGTCTTACGGTTTTTCCAAGGTTTTTCGATCAGCACGAGAATCTGACGCGAGTTTCACAGTTTTTACCCATCCCACAAAAGTGCTCAACGCCGCTAAAGAAGTTTTCACTTCAAAAAAATTGCGTGTTTACTGTGGTCTTGCTACGCCTGTTGTAGCCCGATTTTTTATTTACTTAATGTAAATATATTTTTATTACTTGTCTACTTTTAACGTATTTCACATATTTTCATGCTAATTTAATTAAAATCAGTGGCCATATATTTAACCTTACTCGTATTATATGCTAATACAACATATTATACTTGTTAAATACTGTTGAAAGAACAGTAGCAAGTAGCGACTCATTTGAAATACTCTGGACTTTGGAGTTTTAGTGTGCCGACAAAAAAAAAGTAATAATTTCCTGCTACAGCAATTAAATCAGAATTTATATAAAAAAATTGTGAAATTACCTTTTTCATAGTCATTTTAATTTTTAAGTCACATATTTTTTAGTTGGCTACGTGATACGTCTGGTCCCAAACTTGTAGGAAACTTGATGTTCTCCTTTATTTTTGACACAAAAATTGTTCAAGCGATTCTCAGTGTATGTAGGTTTTGCTCACATAAAAATATACATTTGTGATAAAAAATAGTTATTGTTAAAAATAAAAAATATTTTTACGATCGCACCACGATTTCCACGCGAGCGCCTTGTCACGGACGACGAGTGCTGTTTAACCTCAATATTAAATAAAAAATATTCGCGCCTATAATACATAATATTAAAAAGTTTCTTTTTTCAAGAATTCCATAAAAATCCGCCAAAAATAAGTTGTATTCTTTTATGACTTCGGCGCGTTCCTCTTTTTTTTTTGCGATAACCTTTTGCCAATCAGTCATAATGGAGACGTCACAATTTTTTTAAAATTTTATCTAAAGAAGTGTCAGAATATATTACGCAAAGGTTGGAGAAGAGGGCGCTACTAGCACGTACAGTAAACAAACCGACCAAAATCCGACGTCGATGTTGCACACGTCAAATCAGAAATCAGAATATTGACAGAAACGTTTTCAAACGTCGAACATAACTTTTTGTTTACTGTCTGTACTGGTGCTGCCTCTAGCGTGAAAATTTAACGAATATTTTTAGTATAACTTTACAGATTTGTATAACTATACAGTATATTTTATGTATGTATATTTAAAATCACCTTCAATACTCTTCACGGTAGCTGACTATATAACCTCATTTAATGTTAAGTATTGAATGACAAGAGTTGCATTTACCTTTTTCAAAAATGGCGGATTTTTTTATTGTGTGCCAGTTTGGATCGTTTGAAATTGGAACCTTGTGAAAAGGTACAATGTTAGTGTAAACTGAAAAAAATACGTTTTGCACTCAGAAAATGTCGGCAGGCGAACATTTTCGCCGTAAAAAGAGACGGGGATACAACTTCCTCTCTTACGCGCGCCGGCGGTGTACTCACGTCTTACGAATTTTCGATCTCGTCACGTCTTTTATTGCTAGTTTTTCGTCATCCCAAAAAAACCTCAATGCCGCTAAAACTTTACATAAATTTTAATTTTTTGGAAAACAATTGACAAATTAAAGCCAGATATACCGGCAAGATGCACTATTCCCAGTGACAATGGCGTGAGGCGTCGGCGCGGTTTGTGTGTTCAGTTGTATTTGCCGAGACTTGGGCAGGTTAAAGAGGGCACTGGTAGGGCTGCCACACGAGAGTTTCCGGATATTTTTTAACACGCTTTTATAAGCTTGGGCTGTATGTATGTAACGTAATCTTTGAGCACGATTTTTATCTGCCTCCAGTTGTCCAATTAATTCGAAGCATACGTATTAAGAACCAATGACAATGCAATAATTTGTAAAAAAAAAAATAAAAACCAAAATTTTGAAAATCGTGTTTTTTAGTTTTTTTGACGTAATAACGTCTTATAATTCGATATGGGGTGCGCGCCCGAAAAACATGACAGTTCATGCGGCGTTACCTCGCTGACAGCTCTCAGTAAGGCTCACCTGGGCCGCGCTCTTTGTTTCGATTATATTACGTATTTCGATGACTTAGAGAATACTTTTGTATGAAGAAGTTTGGTTAGTTATGACCTTTAATACATTGACCACACTCTGAATGAAAAATAAATAAACAATCTGTGAGCTATTAGTATTATTTCGGCTATTCAAAATTGTGCTCTATTTCCTACGTGTCAAGGTTTGACTTGTGCTTTGTTCGAAGATTTTACTGGATTTCACGAATTTATGTAGCGTTTTGTATTGCGAATAGTTTATTTTACTCATTATAAATATTTTTAAATTTTTCGGAGCTGAGGGGTTAAGGCTATGACGTTGTCAAGTTCAACTATCGTCAGTAAACCGAATTTACAGACAACCGAATTTTTTAAACTATTATCTTAAAATCATCGTTAAATGTGTCTGAGTGATATCAGTTTTACTGTTTTAGCGGAAATGACGATGATGATGAAGTCATTGACTGTTGCCTCATACAATCACTAAATCAAATAAACTGATAAGCTATATTAGTCAGTGCTAAAATAGCTTAAGATAACATAATATACTTCAGCCATACAAAGCGTAGTTTGAGTGTGGCTGTCGACTCGGAGGTCGTGGGTTCGATTGCCGCTTTGGAAAATGTTATTTCCGAGTGTTTAAAAGAGGAAAATTTTTACGTATATGTCTGTCTGTGTGTTGGGGTGATTAAGATCTAGTTTTTCTGTTCGGGAGCTGACATGATCGAGAGTTTTCTTATTAATAGAAAGTGTTGAAAAATTTAGGTAAATCTACCTACTTCATTAAGAGCGGGCTGTCAGAAATATCAAAGCACGCTAGTCCCGCCTGGCGCCTGCACACCATTCATAAATTCCAGAATCGTGCCCCCGGGCATTGTATTTTGCGCTGCAGCTAAAAGTGAACAATATCGCGTAACAACGGTTCCCGCTTTATGGCACGAAAGTAAAGGTCGCAAGTCCCAAAAAAGTTTTTGATGATTACTTAAAATTTAATACAATACTAATATTTCCTTTAGCCATTACTTTATAAAGTGTGTGATTGTAGTAACTGCAAGTTATTTAATGGTAGTAAGTCAATAAGTGTAACAGATATTTGTTGAAAAGCCCAGAAATATTCATAATTTCGAAAAATATAACTATCGAGTCAAAATAAGTGAATCGTGTTTTCCGTTAGGCAAATACCAGATGAATATACAATGATTAAATAAATCTCAATTTCATTTAAGTCAATCGTCTTCCGAGATTCGTAATACTTATTAGAAAACACAGCAAAATTTGACAGCCCGCTCTTAAATGTTGTAAGCAACTTCCAGTGATTTGTCACTGACACTCATTTGAGTTTTGAATCGGGGGTTGTTTTTCAATTTCTTGATTGCTCACACACTCGGGCTCTACAAAAATTACCAATATCACCAGCAGTTTTATAGAAACTTGCAGTAAAATATACATACATACTTACGAGTTATAACTCACCTTACAATATTTTTTACTATGTACTGTAAAAAATGTAACTTTATATAGTTTCAAGTTATCATATAAGGGGGCGTCCATAAATTACGTGAGATGTATTTGATATTTTCTGACCCTCCTTCCCCCCTGGTGAGATTTCGTGAGATTTTATTCAACCCAAATCTCACGTGAGATTTGTAACTGTATGTCCTAAGTGACTGTATGTGTTCTGAGAATAAATTCTTTAAACTTAAACCTAATATGCGTCAGATGTAAAAACTTGTATGTGTCAGCCCTACTGCGGAATTTGTTTGAGGACTTTAGCGTCGGATACAACGCACCTGGGGTCGCCGGGTATATCATACTAGATGTTCCGCGTAATTTAGGAATGTCATGAAAACCGTACATTTTTCCGCAAAAAATAGCCTATGTCCCTTCACGTGGTCTATTCTTCATGTTTGCCAAATAACATGAAAATTGCTCCAGTAGTTCTTAAGATTATAAGCAATTTCAAATAATTTCCTAAGTTTTTCCACATTTTCCTCTGTTTCTTCGCTCCTATTAGTATTAGCGTGATAAAATATAGCCTGTAGCCTTTCTCGATTAATGGGCTATCTGACACTGAAAGAATTTTTCAAATCGGACCAGTAGTTCCTGAGATTAGCGCGTTCAAACAAACAAACTCTTCCCAATTATAATATTAAAAAGTATAGAAATTATAATATTAGTATAACCTTTCGTTTTGACGCCATCTCATCATCATCTTTACCTTCTTTACCGACCTCTGAGGCTCAGTGGTTAAGTATAGTGTAGTGGGTAGAGTAGCGCTGCAGGGAGTTTGAATCCCAATATGGAACGAAAAAGTCTTTAACGTTCCTGAGTTTTGGTCCCTGTTTAATAAATAAACATATATACTAATAATATAAATGCGAACGTGTCTATGTCTGTAACATAATATATACTTAATCTGCTGATCCGATTTTAATGAAACTTGCTATTGAAATTCTATGAGCCCCGTGAAACGATAAGGATATAAACCCGGAAATACTTATTTACCGTTTGAGAAATAAACTAATTTTGGGACGTCGCAACGCGACGGAGTCATACAGATATCTATCTCTCTATACTGTACTCGCCGAAACATGGCGGTAGCGGTCATTGACTCCCTGCGAAAAACTTGTCATTTTCTATACAAAGCCGCGATAGACAACATCTGACACTTTATTGTCAATCGCGGTTTATATAGAAAGTGACAAGTTTTTGCCAGGGAGTCAATGACCGCTACCGCCATGTTCCGCCGAGTACAGTGATAGATGTATACTTATATATAAGTGAATATCACATAATTTATCGCAAAACAACGTTTGCCGGTTCAACTAGTTATGTCATAATTTGTATGTTATATTGAGATAATATAATAGATGATTTTATCAAAAAACCGGCTAAAATCATTGTGGTTTAGCCGGCCACCATAGCCGATTTACCGAAAGTGAGTTTCGGTAATTCCCCGGTTGCCGTGGTTATGTGGTTGCCATGGTTACGCAACGATCTAAACCGCGATACGGCACGTCTTGCCCGCATCTATGCCTTTATCTGCATGTGCACTTTCATACGAGGAGCGGATGTCGCTGCGACGATTGAAACGTAGTTGAGAAAGATATGAATTCTAGATGACGCCCGCAACTCCATTGCGCTCGAATTCGGTTATCGCGCGAGAACCGTACATTTTTTCCGGGATAAAAAGTATTAAATCGGTTCAGCGGTTTGGGCGTGAAGAGGTAACAGACAGACACACTTTCGCGCTTATAATATTTGTATATAAATAAGATTTAATTAGAGCCACTTGCAGCAAGTTAAAAAGGCTAAAGTTAAAAAGCATAATATTAAGGATTGCCAGTTATATGATGATTGATATTAGTGCCTCTTAAAAAGCTGGCAACCCACTAGTAACATTTATAATAATAGTGCGGTTGTCTATGTGATATAGTACTAGTCTTTTCCTATCAGCTGGTGGCCATTGCGTCTGAGTTTCATGAAAAATCAAAATATCTAGTTCACCTCTATGGACCATGAGACCATGATAATATTATTAGAAGCGCGCGATCTTCTCAAAAGGTGTGAAGGCGCCAGACATAAAGTATCGCGACATACAGGTCAGCCCGAACGGGTGTCGCGCGTGACAGGCGTTCGAAATTTCAAAAAAAGAATGCGGGTTCCAAACATCTGTCAAATGTCAAAGCTTTCTTTTTTTACTTGAAACTACAACGGCCAGGAACAAGTTCATTTTGTGATTATTACTGAATACTTACTTATAATGTAAGGGTGTATATAGTGTAGTTTTGCCAAGTAGTTACAAAGATAGCTAGCATTGTGGTAAAACAGGCTAAACGTCTAATTTTACATACTTAACTGCCCTAGCTTTAAATAACCTTCTTAAATATTTGACTCTTTAATAAGCCAAAAGTTGAACGAATTCGGGACGTCACTAATATAATTATTATTTATTATCTGTAATCCATTTATGTCACATTTTATTGTCTATGTCATTCACTAATGACAGATTTTATATTCATACAATAGCGTCAAAATGTGAGTCAGTTTTAAGGCCTACTACTTATTTCTTTAGATAACGATTAAATTTTTACCGACTTAAAAAAAGGAGATTATCAATTCGACCCGTATGTACGTAATATTTCCAGAACTTTCCAGTTTTAGTATATAAAATAAATAAATAAAACTTTATTCCAATTTAAGAAACATTACGCAACCATATTATTAAAACAACATTAAATTACAATCCAATAGAAAACTGATGAAATAATTGATGTCTAGATCTATTTCGAATCCGGCTCGAAGGACCACAACCGCCCCACAACCGCCATTTTCAATGCCAGTATTGCCCACCTACGCCATGTTTGAAAGTGTTTTTGACTTAAGTTCAAATTGGCGCTTTGATTGTCTAACTTCAAAACATAAAAGCAGTTGTATAGATAAACTAGCGTTAGTGTTTCAATCCAAACACTTTGTTACTTTGTCAATTTGTCTGTTCGCACTGTCTCTTCACTACTCTACAGTCTACAGTTCTACACTACTGTCTGTGCCTCTGTGTGTGTCTAGTAACGCCTCCGTGGTTTAGAGCGTGACTCTTGACTCGGAGGTCGTGGGTTCCATTCCCGCGTTGGAAACACGATATTTCCAAGTTTGCTTAGGACAATGTAGGCTGATCACCTGATTGTCTGACAAGTAAGATGATACATGCGTCGGATGGGCATGTAAAAGTCGGTCCTGCGCCTGATCTCTCGCCAGTCGTGTCGGTCTTCCGTCCCACTGGGTTATGACTTATGAGAGTAAAGGAATAGACAGTGCTCTTGTGTACTGCGCACACACTTGAGCACTATAAAATTACTCGTGCGTAACTAGATTGGTCTCAATGAAACCACGACCACCGTTACCGAAACCGGTGTAGGAGTTATTTTATTATTCCCTCAAGCCCCAAGCGGTGGCATCACGCATGCGACCGCGATAACAATAGATTTCCAAGAATCCGCGATCGAGGGATTAAATTACTGTTGTCTGTTCTCCACTCGGTAGGTGTGATGATGGCGTTGTTGTATAGTAAGTACTCTTCAGAGTCAAAGTAGCAGAGATTTTCCTATTAACATTCAGTAGCTCTTATCTCCAACTTCGCCTGACAATACACATTTCTGTTACTTTTACTGTTTTGTCTCCTCGCTTTATTGTCATTTAAATTTCGAACTCGTTACAATGACGCAACGCGCGTGCGCTATCTATGGTTAGAAATTCGAAAGCTTTTGACGTTTATATTTTTTTATTTTTGCGTGTTAAAGGCACGGAGATTGTGTATACATAACGTGACCATTTATTTTTTTCGTCAGAGCGGGACAAGTACAGAACCCGCTCTGACAAAAACAGAGTTTGTTTGTTTGTATGTGGTATGAACGCGTTAATCTCAGGAACTACTGGTCTGATTTGAAAAATTCTGTCAGTTCTAGATAGCCCATTTATCGAGGAAGGCAGAATAATTAAGTTTGTTGCATGTATGCGTTACTTCCAGGCATTGCACAGGCATTTCAAATATAAAAATACTTTTCAATTATTGTCGTTTGGTCTGTTTGCGAAAGCGGGACAATTTCGGCCTCGCGGGGGACAGCGGGACAGACTGCCTGAAAGCGGGACTGTCCCGCCCAAAGCGGGATGTATGGTCACGTTATGTATACAGCCAAAGATTGTTTTGTGTTTAAAATAAAATTATCAATAAGTTATTAGTTTCTTTATTATTCTTATGGCCTGTTTCACAACTTCCTGATAAGTGCCGAATAGGCTACCCACCACTTAGTTTGACAGTTACAGTATGGAGAATCTGTCAAAAAGGTTCTGAACAGATCCTTACGGCCTGTTTCACCGCTTCCTGATAAGGTGCTCGATAGGGTTATTTGACAGATTTTCCATACTCCATCTGTCAAATTAAGTGGTGGATAGCCTTATCAGGAAGCGGTGAAACAGGCCCTTAGGATATTATCTTATTTGTTGCGAATAGTACCTAATGTGACATTACTTATTTCTTATTATTTTGTTACAGGTAAATATAATTATTATGCAGTGAGTTCATGAGACTCAAAACCAAAAGCCAGCTGTAGCCGACTACTACAGAATCACTAACTAGAAGGTAACTTATTAACACGTAGGACTAAAAATAGTTTCTGGAAGGATTTCACGAGGACGTGCGAAATGTGCTCCGCGCTTATAACAACCTCTTTTTTGTAAAGTTGGTAAAAAATACCTTTGTAAGGGTGCTCATAGTTTTATCTAAGCACACTAATATGAGGCTAAAAAGTTTGAACGAGCTTATGCAAGGAACTACTATCACGCTGCGAATAACAGGAACGAAGAATATTTAGTGAAAAATGTGGAAAAAACGCACAAAAAACGGGGAAAATTATAGCATTTACCCTTTGATACACAGAACTAGTATATAATATATAATACTAAATAATGCTCGCAACTCTATTGTGCCGATTGTGCCATAATTCGTTTATCGCGCGGAGACCGTACATATTTCCGGGATAAAAGTATCCTTAGATGCCTTTCCCGGGACCCAAAGACCAAAGAGTATCGCCGTACTGAACTTCAGCAAAATCGGTTCTGCGGTTTGGGCATGAAGGGGTAACAGACAGACAAACTTTCGCATTTATAATATTACATAGTACTTATGGATATTAGGTTTTTATGTTTGTCATTAATTATTTAACCACTGAGCCATAGATAGGGTACCTGTTAGTAATAAAGCAAACTCTAATCTATAAGGTTATTTCCTCCATATTATGCGCACGCGCATATCGTACAACAAACTCGCCCTCTCTCGCTCATACTCATATCACTATATAGCTGTCCCTCTCGCGCGGGTATACCAACATATACCTGTCCCGCTCGCACCTGTGACGGCCATGTCGACGGTTGCTAGGCAACGCGATGTTTACAGAGTCCCAGTAATGTTAGTATGGCAGAGAATGGCTATAGTACCTACGTTGGAGATATGAAGGAAGTGATATTCTGATTTTATGACTAGATGACGGCCGCAATTCCGTTGCGACTTGCGCCAAAATTCGTTTGTCGCGCAAGAACCGTACAACATTTTTCCGGGATGAAAAGTATCCTATGTCCTTTTCGGTTTTCCCGGGATTTGAAGTATTTTTTTACCGGGCTATTAGCCCAGCCAGGCTCATCCAGTGAAAGACCACGAAATCACAGAAAACCGGCGTGAAATAGTGCTTGCACTGTGTTTCGCCGAGTGAGTGAGGTTTCCGGACGCCCGAAAGAGGAAATGGTCTGTGACACCTCTGGTGTCTTAGATCGTTTCGTCTTATATATTAAACTAGCGACCCGCCCCGGCGTCGCACGGGTATAAAATATATAGCCACTGAAAAAATGATTAAAATCGATAGCCTATGATCCTTCACGTGGTCTATTTCTTATCTGTGCCAAATAACATAAGAATTGCTTCAGTAGTTCGCGAGATAAGCCCTTTCAAATAATTTTCCCCGTTTTTTCCACGTTCTCCTATTAGTCTTAGCGTGATAAAATATAGCCTATAGCCTTCCTCAATAATTGGACTATCTAACACTTAAAAAATTATTCAAATTGGACCAGTAGTTCCTGAGATTAGCGCGTTCAAGTTAGCCCTTTCAAATAATTTTCCCCGTTTTTTCCACATTTTCCTCTATTTCTTCGCTCCTATTAGTCTTAGCGTGATTAAATATAGCCTATAACCTTCCTCGATAAATGGGCTATCTAACACTGAAAGAATCATCAAAATCCGTTGCGTAGTTTTAAAGATTAAAGGGAACAAAGGGACATGAGGGAAAAAAGCGACTTTGTTTTATAATACTAGTAAGTACAGGAGATTTATGTATGTGTACTCGTATTTAGTATATTATATACATTATGTTATCTATTATATCTGCCAACACGCAATTGGACCAGCGTGGCGGATTATGGTCCACCTCTGTAGTCTGTAATAGGGGTCTTTCAGCTTTTATAAAATGACGAAAATCTGGCTGTCGCTAGCTCTTTATAGAATTCACCACAGTCCACACTTGACTGGTTATGTCAGTCAAAACCCATAGCTTATGTTACCACCGCAACAAAAACCGCGACGTGAAAGCAACGCACTTGCAATGCATCTAGTGGTGCGGATTTTTTGAACGAGCAGACGGGTTGCCTAATGGAAAGTGATATACAGTACTGTTTAAACATCAGAATATGTTGCCAGTGACGTTCGTTAGTCCAGCCGCCAGCGTAAACCGTGCATTTTGCCAGGATAAAACTATATTTTGTTCTCAGTGCACAGTAAAAAAACTTGAGGTGTCAAGGGACACCCGAATGGAATGGAGTTTGTCTTATGTTCAAAAAATCTGTACATAATACATATACTAAAAAAAATTATCTAAAAAAACGCCATCTATTGACGCCCAGGAATACTAACAACGCGTCCCTGTTTATTCTCAAAAAAACGCTTTCTAGTTGACGCACAGGAATTCTATCAACGCGCAATGCCCTCTACCCCTAACATGCAGGTACTAATAAAAAAGTGTAGTTACAATTTTTTCGGCCTAGCCCCCTTTCGCAACGCGCGAAAAGGAACTCCGTTCCAATACGAAAAATAGTATTCACAGATTTAAGGACAAAATGACAGTTTGTCAGTTGTTTGTTGGTTTATTCTTTCGTAGAAAAAAACTATTTCTGTGGCCTAAGCCTATACAAATAGGTTGTGCAGTTACAGCGTGACATACAGACATACATTATGGATTATTGTTTTAGCAACTACTAACTTCTTAATATAATGAAGGTCAAAGGTTAACCTACAAAGTTAAAATTAACAGTACAATAGTAATTAATTATTATAATTAGTATAAAAGTTACGGCTGGCCGATCCAAGAGGTTATGATCATACTTATTCTGTTTTCCTTGTAAATAATTATACATACTAAT
Source organism: Polyommatus icarus (assembly GCA_937595015.1). NCBI lineage: Eukaryota > Metazoa > Arthropoda > Insecta > Lepidoptera > Lycaenidae > Polyommatus > Polyommatus icarus. Next base: position 1,016,601 of record OW569342.1, on the reverse strand, counting down.
TATGAATGCAAGAGTGTATGTTACCTTTTCACGCCCAAACCGCTGAGCCGATTTGGTAGTATAATAATAGCTCCCACACCGGTTTCGGTGACGGTGGCCGGTTTCATTGAAACCAGGCCAGCTACGCAGGAGTGATTTTATAGTGCCCAAGTGTGTGCGCAGTACACAAGAGCACTCTCTATTCCTTTACTCTCATAACCCAGTGGGACGGCAGACCGACACGACTGGCGAGAGATCAGGCGCAGGACCGACTTTTTACATGCCCATCCGACGCATGGATCATCTTACTTATCAGACAATCAGGTGATCAGCCTGCATTGTCCTAACCAAACTTGGAAATAACATGTTTCCAACGCGGGAATCGAACCCACGACCTCCGAGTCAAGAGCCGCGCTCTTTACAACTAGACCACGGAGGCGTTTTGTAGTATGGAGATACTTTGAGTGGGAAAGGACATACGATACTTGTTATCTCGGAATAATGTACGGTTCCCGCGCGATAGAAGAGTTTGGCGCAACGGAGTTGCGTCCGTCATCTAGCTCCCAAAAGTCGTTTGACTTTTGGTTTGCGTTTTTAGGGTTCCGTACCCAAAAGATAAAAATGGGACCCTATTACTGAGACTTCGATGTCTGTACGTCTGTCTGTCTTAAGGCTGTATCTCAAAAACGGCTATAGCTAGACTTCTGAAATTTTCACAGATTGTGTATTTCTGTTGCCGCTATAACAACAAATATTAAAAACAAAATAAAATTAATAATTAAGGGGGGGCTCCCATACAACAAACGTGATATTTTTGGCCTTTTTTGCTCGATTACAATAATGGTAACTATTAGACACTTGAAATTGTCACAAAATCCTTGATTGTATGTGTTTTTTAATAATTAATAATAATATTAAAATAAAATGAAAAATTGAGGGGGCTCCCATACAAAAAACACAATTTTTGGTCTATTTTTGCTCTATAACGGTACGGAACCCTTCGTGCGCGAGTCCGACTCGCACTTGGCCGATTATTTCAAAATATAAGCTACTCTTTCAGCGTTGCAACTTTTACAGCGAACTCAATATAGGGGACCCGTACACACCCTAAAGTATTATCACTTAGTTTTGTACACACCCTAAAGTATTATCACTTAGTTTTGTACACACCCTAAAGTATTATCACTTAGTTTTGTACACACCTTAAAGTAATATCACTTAGTTTTGTACACACCCTAAAGTATTATCACTTAGTTTTGTACACACCTTAAAGTAATATCACTTAGTTTTGTACACACCCTAAAATATTATCACTTAGTTTTGTACACACCCTAAAGTAATATCACTTAGTTTTGTACACACCCTAAAGTATTATCACTTAGTTTTGTACACACCCTAAAGTAATATCACTTAGTTTTGTACACACCCTAAAATATTATCACTTAGTTTTGTACACACCTTAAAGTTTTATCACTTAGTTTTGTTACACCCGGGCACCGCGTGGACTTCAGTTTATAGCGCGCGGTGTCAACAAAATTGGTGTCAAATGTAAAAGCTTTTTATTAAAACCCTGGTAGAGCCTGTCTAACTTGAAATGACGCGCCCCTCCCTCGTATTCACAGTACAAAAATGTTTCATTTATATCAACTTTGAAGTGGTGGGGCGCGTCATTTCAAATTGGACAAGCTCTACCCCGCTGTGCAGTGCGCACATTATAATTCATTTTTTTTTAATTAAATCTAAAGCTTATTTAGCCCCCCATTACACAACTTTAGCTTTACACATAAACTATTTAGCATTGTTAAGTTTAAGGTTTCGTCACTCATCAGTCATCACTGCGTAGATAAGTACTGAGTAGTGAGTTATTCACTACCGACCTGCATAACAATCGCAAGAATCGTAAAATGCTACTTAACATGGTACACCTCTTATAGAAAGATGCATGAGCAAGCGATAACGCGATGTAGGAGACGCGCGGCGCCATCTATTATGAATTTTTAGAACTAACTTAATTTGAACAAATTTACGCATTTTCACCCCCTTACAATCCCTTTGTCCAGTTAAAAAGTAGCCTATGTCCTTTCTCAGACTTTAGACTATCTGTGTACAAAATTTCATTACAATTGGTTCAGTAGTTTTGGCGTGAAAGCGAGACAGACAGACAGAGATACTTTCGTATTTATAATATTAGTATAGATATCTGAAATCTAAAATTTTGCGATAGATCGAAACGATGTATCGCAAATGACCTCAACTAGACGATCATCGCGTGACAAATTGTCATGGGGACGCCATGTCGGTCATGGGGACAGGGTCAAACGAGCTTAGCATCACCTGATGGCATGTGACTATCATAAGTGGTTGTGACTTGACTGTGTCGCTAGTGAACAAGCTAATAATTATTATTATAAGTGTGTCTGTCTGTCCCTATGCCTGTGTGTGTCACCGCTTGATGGTCGAACCACTTAATTTCATAAGGGTTTCAAAGTTTGAACCCAGGGTTTCTAGTCTCGAATATGAATTCCAAATTATACCCTCACTGTCAAAATAGACAAAAACTCACACTCACCATTACATACTTTCATCTACCTATGTTCAAATTTCGAACACGTCACTCATAATATGACATTGGACAGTTTTGATTTATAACAATTATGATATAACAATTATGAATGTAAGCCAAAGCAGTAAGGTTTATATTGCAATAATTGAAAATTGTGGAAAACCATTATGTTTAGAAGTTTTACAATGAGAAAATGTATGGGAACGACCTCAAGGTGGCAAGTCCAAGGGAATTTATACCTTATGTAATGAGGAATAAATTACAGTACAATTTAAACAATATAAGAAACCATCCGAATTCGGTTCCATATTTAAATTTTATTGTTTTTGAAGTGAAAACTTCTTTAGCGGCGTTGAGCACTTTTGTGGGATGCAATGGGTAAAAACTGTGAAACTCGCGTCAGATTCTCGTGCTGATCGAAAAACCTTGGAAAAACCGTAAGACGGTTGGAGAGTAGTGTTTTGTGTCGAACTCGAACTCGAACTCTAACTCGAATTGATTGTAAGGATTTCGATTCGAGATCGGGAAAAATGGGTTAAAAATTTAATCGATTGTAAGGGTTTCGAATTTCGATTAATTAAAAAAAGCGATTTTTTTAATAATCGATTTTCATAAAAAATGAGTTAAAAAGATGCACAACGTTAATATAATCAATTTTACACTTCTGCCGGCACTCCCGGAGTGCAACCCGTCTTTTTTTTTTAGTTATGTGCAAGCGGCAATGTGGTTTTGATTTGCGGTAGTTTTTCGGTGAAGGTGAAAAATATAAAAAATATTTCGTTTCTTCCGGAAACTATACCTTTTTCCGCTGAAAATTATTTTTAAACATTTAAATAAACAAAAAAATTGCTGGAGTTTAAATGCAAAATTAAAATTTCGAATTTGGATCCTTCAAGCCGAACATACATGTTTTCAAAAATTAAAATAAATTACAAATTGGTCTCAAAGATTTTTGTTGCATTTTTACTATACAATATTATACTATTACTACGTTATACATAATAAAGTAGTGTATGTGTATATTTCAACAATAGTGTTTATACACTAGTGACTAGTCTCAACATACAACAATGCCTTGTTTTCAAAACTGCCAACATTCAAGCTTACCAGTTACAAAATGTACCTTTGTGAAACGCGTTCTCAATTAGAATTTTGAAAATTTAACTTTTTTTTTACGTTTGTGTTATGTCTCAAACTGCTTAAAATCATAAAAAGTTAAAAAAAAAATATTAATCAGCACTTATTCTAATTTCTAGGAACAAAATTTTAAAAAATTCGAAAGTTTATGTCACTTCAAAGTTGCTATGTAATTTAATAAAGTTCTTAATTCAAAATTATGACCGTTAATTATTCAAATTAGTGAAAAAACCGTTAGAGAATATATAGAGTAGCAGTGTGTAAAACAATAAAAAAATCCGGACAGCTTTTTGTTTAATATAGCTTGTAAAATAACCTAAAATTGCAAATTGGACATTTTTTTTTCAGTTTTCGAAATTTTTTTTAACATAATGTTAAAATTTTGACCCTAAAGACAATTTCTGGTAATTTTTTTGGTGATGAATATTAGGGTGTAGTGATTTTATACATGGTGTTTCATAAGACGTCGTAAATCATAATGTGGTGTTTGCTTCTGTGTTGTGTGTACTATATTTTTACGTGGAATCCTGCAGAACCGATAGAGGTAAAATGTTTATTTTTGTCATGTCCGTATTTTACAATAAAAAACTAACTATACAAACACTCTTTAGCATTTTTAATAGTATAGACATTAGACATGGTAAAAAATAAAATCGTATCCCTAGTTTTAGCGTTAAAATCTAACAAACAGACAAACAATTAATCTTTTATCTTCGTAGTCAGTTAATAATGCAAGTTGGCGTAGCTACATTATACAAGATGGCATAATGTCGTCGCATGCACGTAAAGTGGCCGCAAATTGTTCGTTTGTCTAAGCATATCTCGGGAACTGGGTTAAGGCGACACTTTGAGAACCTTACGACACGGTTGTGACGTCATAAGGTCGGTGGTTTTTAAAGTTTGGGTCTTTAAGCCGAGTCACTTCAAAAAAAGTTTTATTTTTGCCATTTAATATACAGACCTAGGTGATGTAACTTAAGTGTATGGGTCCCCTATAAAGAGTTCACTGTGAAAGTAGCAGCGTTTAAAGAGCAACATTTTTTGTGATTTGTATGTACAAATTCATAACGTGCGCTTTCCCATATAAATCTGTGTCTGTCTGTCTTTCTGTCTGTTACCTCTTCACGCCCAAACCGCTGGACCGATTTTGCTGAAATTTGGTATGGAGATACTTTGAGTCTCGGGAAAGCACATAGGATACTTATTATCCCGGAAAAATGTACGGTTCCCGCGCGATAAACTAATTTTAGCGCAACGGATTTGCGGGCGTCATATAGTCATAAATAAAATTTGCTCTTTCAGCGCTCCTATTTTTACAGGAACCAATACACAACCCAAAGTAACATCTCTTAGTTATGTTACACCACCCTGTAGATGTGTGTATATTTGACTGTTTTTTCAAAAATTGTTTTCTTTCATAACTGAAATAGTTACTTACTTCGATCTCTGGCGACTCCTCTACATAAAACTAACATAAGCCCCCGGGAGACTGCGACCCACAGGTTGAAAAACACTGTCCTTAGTCCTATGTAACAAACATTTTTCGACGCGGCCGCGAATCGAACCCACGACCTCCGAGTCAAAACCACTGGACCATAGGCCGTTTATAGTGCGAATGACCCCCGTTTAACGACCATAGTAATGCCATATGCGTTATTACGGCCTATGTTATTGTAGCCTATGTTATGTAGCCTATGCTATATAGCCTATGTACAGGGAAGTAGGAAGGATCGGAGTTTATACCCCATTGTGGAGGCACGGAGTCAGGCTTATTGTTTTATTGGAGTAATTCTAATATGCAACTACCTGACCCGGCAGAACTTGTTTTGCCTGCTTTGCTAGGTATGTGACGAAATTGGTTTATCGCGCGGGGACCGTGCATTTTTTCAGGATAAAAGCTTCCCTAAAGTATGTTCTTTCCCGAATCTCGAATAAATGTATACCAAAATTTATTAAATTTGCCTTGTTGAATGCCTAACCGTGATTGGTCACTTACTCCCAACTCCAAGTCCCAACGCGAGCGGGCTTATAGCGTCACGCCGCGCCGTGTTGCAATATGGCGTACGTCCTAATCTGTGGTCATGTTTGGCCAAGATAAGATAGCGGTAATCCCCCAACTGTTTGGTCACCGTGGGATGACCACACGTGAAGTGGTGGGTGGGATAAGTCCTGGGTAGTGTCCGGAAATGTTCGGCAGTTTGATCACTCTAATGATTATGGAATAAGGTTTTAGGTAGAATAAGTCCTGGATAGTGTCCGGAAATGTTCGGTAGCTTGGTCACTCTTAATGATTGTGGAATAAGGTTTTAGGTGGGATAAGTCCTGGATAGTGTCCGGAAATGTTCGGTAGTTTGGTCACTCTAATGAGTGTGGTAGAAAATGTTACATAGTTTGTTGGCTGTGTGACCACATGTGAAGTATTATGTGGGATGAGTCCCAAAAATGACACTGTGATGTCATAATGTGGAATGATGTAATAATAGAGTGTTCAGTAGGATACGTCTCGAAGTTGTCCGAATATGTTTAGGAATTTAGGTCACTGCATACGTTATTTTGTATACCCGTTAAGTGTCTAAACTCTAAAAACACTAGGCTGAATTACGCCGACGTAAATTCCGCCGTGTTTACGCCGCGTTTCAAACGCATACAAAATATGAGCGGAACGCGACAGACGACACACTGCCGAAATTCCGTCGCGAGCCGAATTTCCGTCGAGCCGAGTCGAGCGTAAAGTTCGGCAGCGATTCGGCGGTAATGTTTTGTATAGTAACACACTATACGCGACGGAATTATCAAAACCGAACATAGCAAATCCAACCTTAGCTCCAAAGCGTTAACGCACACATTACATCTGAGAATTTTAAATACTTACGCGCGCGTTCCGCAACGGAAATTACGCCGCGAAATTTCGACTCTTCGCGTAATTTATAGTGTGTCGCATCAGACGTAAGCGGCTGAACGTAATTTCGGCCACGTAAATTACACCGGCGTAATTCAGCCTAGTGTGTTTAGACTCTTACACACCGTTACTTTTCCTTCCATTTTTGCGGAGCGACCTTAAAAATTTGCGCGGCCTTTATATCGCAATCAGACGTTATTGGTCACATTGAGGTTTTGGTAATGTGGGGGTACCCACAAGGCACATCCTAGCGCCACAAGTCATAACCCTGCATCGCGCTATCGAAGTTTCTGGGAACTGCAAGACAATATAAGACACTATACAACGTCTGAGCCCCTAGCCAAGACTTTTTCTTTGTCGCCTCAATGGAATCGCCGATCAAAATGTATGGAATTGACATAACACGAGTCGAACGCCAACTTCATATTATCGAACGCTTATTGGAACGGAGTTCCTTTTCGCGCGTTGCGAAAGGGGGATAGGCCGAAAAAATTGTAACGACACTTTTTTATTAGTACCTGCATGTTAGGGGCAGAGGGCGTTGCGCGTTGATAGTATTCCTGTACGTCAACTAGATGGCGTTTTTTGAGAATAAACAGCGACGCGTTGTTAGTATTCCTGGGCGTCAATAGATGGCGTTTTTTTTTAATTATTTTTTTTGAGTATATTATGTATAATATGTAAGTACTTACAGATTTTTTGAAAATAAAAAATAACTCCGTTCCATTCGGGTGTCCCTTGACACCACTAATGTTTTTTCGATAATATATGAAGTTGGCGCGATTCTATAAAGAAGGGATTTAGAAAACGTCTTGGCTGGGGGCTTTGTTACGTCTAGCGATCTTAAAATTTCACGGGGCCTGCACAGCCGTTACTATGGAGTATGGGTGTTATCATTTATTTATAGTGTTAGTCGGAATTGCTACTATTAGTTATGCCTCAGTGACTCCAAGGAAACCAAACCTGTTTCAGCTAAGTTATGTCACATTTTAGATTAGGGGGCGTCCATTAGTTACGTAAGGTAGGGGGAAGGGCGTGCGGGCATGGGCGTACTCAGAGGTAGGGGCAGCCCTAGAAGATAAAATAACCGTCAATTTTCCTGGCAAGTGGGAACAAAATATGTTTTCAGTCAAATTAATAAAAGTCAATTTTCATGATTTTTTGTTTCAATATGCCCGACCGCCCATCTTCTCGGAACAGGTATGCTGCCCCCCTAGCTAAAATCCATGGGGGATAGATAAATATTGCTTAGGTAGGGTAAAAATATTTTTAGTAGTGTGAAAAATTATTATAAATTTGAGTATGTGTCTATCTGTTACCGATACGCTTAAACCACCGAACTGGTATGGATGAGATTTTGTGTAGCCATGTAATAATATTGGTTGAGTTCCTGACAAGGGCATATGCTACGATAGGTTTATCACTGAAAGATGTACGGTGTCCGTCGATAGATGAATGTGGTCATAACTCGTAACAAAGTTGCAAGCAACATCTTGGATATTATATTTAACATCTAGGAAGGTTATATTTAATAGGTCTCGATCGTGGGAATCGCAGACTTAATAGATTTTCAATTGTTATGCGTCAGCCGGGTGCCGCTTGGGGATTGATGGGTTATTAGTATAGATTAATATGCCTTACTATAAAATATATATATTAATATATATTATAGCTAAGTCTGTGACGGGCTTAAGTGTCGCTAGCTTCGTGTCGCTAGCTGCGTAGGGTATTTCATAGAAAATACAAATCATTAGTGTCGCTGCGACACGTCGTATGCGGTTGATTGATGTCGCCCGCTGCCAACCGGCACCTTTAGGCGACGTTCCACTGAAGCGGAGCGGAGCTTAGCGGTGCCCGAATTGACTAATCGTGCAATTCCAGCGGAATGACTGCGAAGCGGAGCGAAGATTTCGCATGGTGATTGGTCTAAGCTCCGTTCCGCATCAGTGGAAAGGCTGTATTAGAATGTAACTAGCCATAGTTTTCAGTCTTCTGCCGCATTATGTGGAGTTAGGCTGTTACGGTTGATTATGTAGCCTATGTGCTCGCGTGCGGTTAAACACTAAACGGTGGAATGGTCGTTAGGCGACCTTGCGAGTTGCGCTCTCGCGAAACGTAGCCTATGTACAGACAGCAAATTACTTGAAACGCACCTGCGACTTCTCTGGTGGTGTGGGAGTCGTTTGCTAAGTTAAATACGTGACTTTTTCCACTCTATTGGCATGTATGCACTACATTTGTGGTCGCACTGTACAATTTTCCGGGATAAAAGTGTCCTATGTCCTCTCCCGAGAGTTAAAGGCCGGCACCGCACCTGTAGCTCTTCTGATGTTGCGAGTGTCCATGGGCTAGTTGCTTTCCATCAAGTGACCCGTTTGCTCGTTTGCTCCTCATTTTATAAAAAAAACTAAGTTTCTGCATAGCAATGAAACAAGCATACGGCTCACCTGTTGGAAAGCAACTTATACCGTCGCCTATGGACAATCAGAACATATTTAGAGTAGATGCCGGCCTTTTAAGAGGGAATACGCTCTCTTCTTGAGGGTTTGCAGGTCGTATAGGTCCGGAAATACTGCTGGTGACAGTTCGTTGTAGAGTTTTCGAAAAACGCACGAAGACTGGATCAAAGCTTAGATATTAATATTTGAATAAAATTAGCAGAATGTGGTTATTTATTAAGGCCGTCCCCCGAGCAAACGACCTTGGCCATACATTTGCCGCGTTGCCGAGATCGCGCCATAACCCTATTATTTTTACTTAACTTAGTTCAAAATTGTCCTAAAAAAAATTTAAAACGGCGAATATGTTGTTAATGATATTGTCGATCTATTGGCGTGAGTTTCAAATAAAAGAAATTTGTAAATCCTAAGGAGATGCTGAATGTATGCTTGAATTTTAGCAAATTGGTATTACTTTGGAAGCTGATATCATGAGTATAAGAAACAAAAATAGAAAATTTAAAACGACAAAAGGAATGTTGATATACTGAAGATTATTGCTGTATTTTTATTATAACTTTGTAGCTTTCAGATTATGAGTTTATAAGGTTTTAAATACGGTCATTTACGGAATCTCCGGACGGAACGCCCTTAACGCGCTTTTATTAGCTTGGGCTGTACTCGCATCATGTATGTATGTAACTGAATCTTTCAGCACGATTTTTACCTATCTCCAGCATGCTTAGCATGGCCATCATATAACAGTTTATTTCTTACGGTAAAGCAGAAAAATTGAAGTATTAACGATGGAAATAATATGTCAGTTTGTCCGCAAAAACTGTCAGCGTTTCTTTTCTTTCGCATTTCTACTGTGGCCATGCTAAGCCTGCTGTAGTCTTATAATTACTTCGAAACTTTGCATACGTATTAAGACTTAAGAGCCAATGACAATGCAATAATTTGTTAATAGGGAATTAAAAAAAAAAATGAATTCGAATAATAGTGTGTTTTTTTTAGTTTCTTTTTTTAACTATTATTTATTTGCTGCCAGTACGCTAGTGTCTAGCACTCTAGCACATAACAATTGCAGTGAGAAAACACTGCCGGCCTTGACTTCGTTGCATCTTTCATACACATCATATAACTTCATACAGAATTGCCGACTTGTATACTACATTATACATTTGTGGTTTCTACTTGATTATACTATGTTGCGTGTGTTATTTACAAGCTTATGTAATATTATTGAAGATTTTTTTTCTTTATTTTTAATGCTATTTTTCTACATTATAAGATTTAGATTTTGCTAGCGAAGTTAAGCTAAAATTCTTTGAAGGCAAGGGAGTCTACATTTCTACCTACACACATAAAAAAAGAAGGATATTCGGTTGTATATTTTTTATGATGTAAACTATTATATTATTATATTAACCAGAACCTAACTTTATCAAAATTGGTTCAACGTCAAAGTTTGAAGAGGCGACAGGAAGACATACTTTATCAGTTTAATTATTACTATGGATTAATCACACCAAACCTTATGCAATGTCTAAAAAGTTAAAAATATATTCAAAATTGGTAAATTAGAATAGCCACTTTAAACGTGAAGACAATGACATAGTTTAGGTAATTCCTCGAAGCGTCCATGTGACACACATACAAACATACATACGTATATGTATACAGTAGTATACATAGGTGCGTCAGCGCAGCGTGACGTGTAGTTTTGCGTTACAAGTACGAAAAGTAACACCTTTATTATTAGATAACGGGTACAGTTGGCTACATAAATGTTTTAACTTTACCTGTAATGTGACCTATGTCATATATGGAATAAACGTACATGTATATTCTACGCTATGTACCACATACCGCATATGTATGTACTTCGCGTGCCATATCGCGTTCCCAAATGACGAGCAATGCTCGTCTTTTGAAAGCCTGTTCTTTAGTCTGCTATCGGAATCGGACGTCAATCGGAATTTTAAAAATTCCTAAATGCCTAAAAGTGTCGTATTGTAGAAATTCAAATAGAAACGTTGGCCTTGATTGTGGACACGTTTCTTATCATCGGTACGTCCCAGTAGCTAGGAAAAAGTGGCACGCTCGTTTTCATACAAATGGAGCGGCATGCGGTATCTATCTTGATCTATGTCTGTGCCATGTACCAATATTTAAAAAAAGTTAAAATTTTTGAGTTTGTTGCGCTGTAGGGCTAATGAGTAATCTCTTCTTATTATGATGAACCGTTTTCAAATATTATTTTACCAACAAAAACGTAAACGTTAAAGTGATTTTAAAAAATTAAATGTATCTACATCTAAAGGGAATTTCTCTAATTTTACCCCAGAGTTCAAAAGGGGATCAAAATTTGAAGTTTATACTAGAAATACTCCGCAGGTGGAGCCTGCCAAAAAAGCTGTCATTTGTAAAAAATATTTTAAAAAGTTTCAATGAAATATCACATAATATAACAAAATATCTTGCATAATTATTAACTCCCTATTCCACATCGTGTGAAAATTGTCCTCCATTTTGTATAGCCGACTATACATCCAGGTATGCGGGAGTGAGTCAGCGGTGCGATATCAGTCCCCGTGTTACACCGAACGCGGTCGCCCGTGTCCGCGCTTAGTTATTGAGAGGGGCCGTTCATGTGTTACGTCAGTACAAAGGGGGGGTGCGTGTTAAAGGATATTAACAAGTAATTCCAATACATTCCAAGCAATCGTTTTAGAAAACAAATCCAAGTGTTGATATAACCTCCCATTTTTTAGGGTTCCGTGGCCAAAATGGCAAAAAACGGAACCCTTATAGATTCGTCATGTCTGTTTGTCTGTCTGTCTATCTGTCCGTCCGTATGTCACAGCCACTTTTCTCCGAAACTATAACTAGCTATACTATTGAAACTTGGTAAGTAGATGAATTTTTTTTTCATCTGGCCTATGCGTGTGGGGCATCTATGGATAGGTCTTCAAAAATCATATTGAGGTTTCTAATTTCATTTTTTTCTAACCTGAATAGTTTGCGAGAGAGACTCTTCCAAAGTGGCAAAATGTGTCCCCCCCCCTCTAACTTCTAAAGTAGGGGCATGATAATTCTAAAAAAAATATGTGATGTACATTACTATAAAAACTACCAACGAAAATTGGTTTGAACGAGATCTAGCCAGTAGTTTTTTTTATAGGTCATAAATGATAAACCTTAATTTAACTTTCATTATATCAAAAATGAAATACTTATTAAAATAAATCAAAAACCTTATACTTAGTTTCATAGAAATAATGGGCATTGTCCAAAAAAAATCACATGAACTTTTTATATTTTTTTTCGTTAAAATAGGGTATTTTAAGAATATAAATTAAATAATTTAGAAATTCATTGGCTAGTTTTTTCTCAATAAATTTTTAAAGTTTCGCTCTGACGTCATCGTCGGCGGCCAATAGACCTCTGCTGCAGTATGTTTTTTTGTCCTTTCAATCTTATTTATAATGGCTGGTTTGTCAAAAGCAAGTTATCATTATGTGAAAGCTGATACGAGAAGCTTACCAAAAGTTCGAAACGTAATGTTGGTCGAATTTATTGCTAATTTAACGCCAGTGAAGGTCAAACTAAGGTTAAACATATTTGTTTAAAAATATAAGTAACTAATGGGTATTTTTTTCGTTTATGTACAAAAAAACGATCACTGACCTTATTTCTCGAAATGTTTTTGTAATGAGCAAAATTAAAAAAAAAAACGACAATCCCCATTCTTATTGCTGCTGCGGAACCCTTCATGGGCGAGTCCAACTCGCACTTGGCTGGTTGGCTTGGTTTTTTATAATATAGTGCTACCAATTTGACATAACATTTATTTCTTTTTTGAAGTGAAATCTTCTTTAGCGGCGTTGAGCACTTTTGTGGGATGGGTAAAAACTGTGAAACTCGCGTCAGATTCTCGTGCTGATCGAAAAACCGTAGGACGGTTGGAGAGTAGTATTGTAACATCGAAATCGATTAATCGAATATTCGATTGTTTTTTTTCGATTGTCGATATTTTTTAATCGATTGTAAGGGTTTTGATTAATTAAAAAAATCGATTTTCATAAAAAAATGGGTTAAAAATTTAATCCATTGTAAGGGTTTCGATTAATTAAAAAAAACGATTTTCATAAAAAATGGGTTAAAAAAATTGTAAGGGTTTCGATTAATTAAAAAAACGATTTTCATAAAAAATGGGTTAAATTTAATTGATTGTAAGGGTTTCGATTAATTTAAAAAATCGTTTTTTTAATAATCGATTCTCATAAAAAATGGATTAAAATAATAATGTACAACGTTAATAATCATGTTTTCACTTCTACCGGCACTCCCAGAGTGCAACCCGTATTTTTTTTTTAATAATAATATACGTATACCAATTTCTTTAAGTTGAAATTTTATAATAGAGCTACGTCCATTATTACAGTAAAAAATGTCTTGAATAAAAAATCTTAAATAAATTTATATGTATAATATAATTTATGTATGATAATAATAATATGTATATTATAAGTAAGTATAGTATAATATTATGCAATATGTTATATTATATTTTATAAGTATAATTTATTTATTTATATTTGTTTTTTTTAGCAAGTTACTTAATTCCTCTTTCAACTCGACTGGCACCTATACAACTTTGTTCTTGTATCGCCCAAAGGTTGACTGGTAGATAATGCCATAAGGCATTAAGTCCACCTTTGTACCTATACGTGCATAAAGTTTTTTAAATAAAAATAAATAAAATGAATTATTTCTTCTTTACAGAGACTCGCCCGAAAGAATGGAGTCAAGGAAGATGAGACGAGCTGGTACTGGGACCCTCCTCCACAACCCTCCAAGCCCAACACCGAGGTCGAAGCCTACAAAACTCAAATACAAGAATTACAAGCTAAGCTATCCGCCATAAAAGACCAAAAACCTACAGGTGATGAAGATGAAATAGCCAGGCTAAGAGAAGAGAACCAAAATCTAGCGAGCAGTCTTGAAGACCTTGACAGCCAACACCAAATGGCGATGGAGAAGCTGCTAGCGCTTAAAAAAGAGCTGCAAAAGAATTTCGAAGTCCTAAAACAAGAGCACGAGGAGTTGAAAAGCGCAAATAGTGAGTATGCCAGTGACATTAAAGAGTTGGAGAGTAAATTGGCTGAGAAGGATGAAGAAATAGACAATATTAAAGCGTCTCAACATGATTACGCTACCTTGCATCATAAATACCAGAATTTGGAAAGAGTGCACAGTGTGCTGAAGGAAAACGCTGAAAAGTTCCAAGAAGAAAATCAAGAGTTGAACGAAGAAGTGTTTAAATTACAGGAGCAGGTTGCGAACTTAGAGCATGAACTAGAAATAGCTGGTAAACCACCTGATTTAACTGATATGGTGCCAAAAGACAAGTATGAAAGTGTCCTTAAGCAACTAAACGATTTTAAAAAGCGGAGGGATTCCAATCAGATGCATTTAGATGAAGTGAACATAGATGATAACGCTAAAGGCGTAATCGAAACATTGAAACGTGATATTAGTGTGTTAAAGCAACGTCTGGCTCACCAAGAAGGCGGGGACCACGATAATGATACCAAATCCATAAGTGCCGATAAGATAGTACAACTTTATAACAAATATGTTAATTTCGAACTGCCTGTTGACACACCCCAATCAGATAAGGATATGATAGTGAAACTGGAATCAATATTTAAAGCTGTCAAGTTTTATAAACAAGAAATAGATGATTTACAAGCAAAGTTATTTGAAAAGATATCTAGTATTAACAATTTGCAAGCTCAAATTGATGAGTTAACATCTGAAAATGAATACCTTACTTCAGACGTGCACCATTTAGAAAGTGACTTGGAAGAAATGAAGAAAAACAATGACTTTCTTATATCTGAGATTGCTGCTTTGAAAAGCGCGTCTAAGTTAGAGCCAATTATAGAAACTCATGAAGATAACCTGGCAAAGTTGGAAACAGAACTTGCAGACTGCAATAAGATCAATAAAACGTTTGAGTCTGAAATTAGGAGGATAGAAAAAGAACTTTCTGTTGTCAAAAACGAGAAAAATATTTTACAAGATAGTCTAAATGATATGAGAAACAAATATAAAAGTATGCTTGATCAACTTGAGATGTGCAAAACTGAGTCGAAAGCTTTACAAGACTTAGAGAACGATGAAAAATTACTAAAAAACACTCAAGTTCAAAAATCTACAGGTGAATTCGATGAGCTTAGAAGGCGTTTATCAATAGCTAATTCAGAAAAGGAGCGGCTGGCAATTGATAACAACATCATAGAAAATGATAAAGTTATTTTGATAGGAGAAATAAATGAACTCAAAAACGCTTTGGTAGCGTCTTCCAACTCTCACAAGGAACTCGAGTCTATGAAAATAATACTAGATCATAAGTTGCAGGAGTTAGAGGTAAAATTAGATGAAGTCCTAAAAGATAAAGAAGATGTAGAAAAGGAAAATGTAAAATTAAATGAAGATTTGCACGTGCTTCAAAACAAATTGGCAACTATGAATATTGAGGAAAGTGAAAACAAAAAGCTTTCGGTACAGTTAGAAGCTGCTCATAAAAATAATGCTACTCTGCAAGAAAAATGTGACTCCTTATCTGAAGCATTACAAAACTTAAGGCACGAAAAAGAAGCTTTGCACAACGAATATAACGCGATAAAACAACAATCCCTCTCAGCCTCAAATAGTTCCTCAAAACTGGAAGAAATTACCAATGAACTCATGCTTAAATCTGAACAACTAAAGAAGCTGGAAATGGATATCAACATACTGCAGGAAAATAATAACTGCATGATACAGGAAAAACTGAAGCAAGATAAAGAAATCACGGATAAAAACGACATTATTTTGAATTTAGAGAAAGAATTGCATAATGTTGCAGACTTGTCGAAAAAGTTACAAGACTTAGAACATACCATTAAAGATAAAGATGCTCAGATTGAAACCGTGTTTGTTGAAATATCAAATACATCGAAAGAACTAGAAGCAGCAAATATTACACGAGATCATTTACAAGAAAAAATAGCAGTACTTGAAAAGCATCAAGAAAACATGACTCAACAAGTACAGGAACATGTGAAGGAATTAAATGTGAAGAATAATGAAATAGCAGTATTAAATAATAATATTTTACGAATAGATGACTTGGAAAAGTTATGTACTGAATATAAAACCAACATTGAGAGCAAAGAAAAAGAGATAGAAAGTCTTAGTCAACATATTTCAGAATTAAACAATAGAATACAAGTATTAGAACAGACATCAACTTCAAATGATGATCTCACAAAAATGAACGAAGAAAAAATTGCCCTTGAGTTATCATTAAATAGTCTAAGTCAAGAATTGCAAACAAAAGAAAATACTATAGCAGATTTCACAGGCAAGTTAGTTGTACTAGAAAATACTTGCAAAGAGTACAAAATAGCAATTGATACTGCAAACACGGAAAAGACGGAACTTATTAATCTTGTTAATTTAAAACATAACGAAAGTATCCAATATCATAACGAAATACAAAGGTTAAATCATGTGTTATTTGAACAGACAAACGAATACAAAAAGTTGGTAGAAGAGAAAGAGCATCTTAGTACAAGCACTGTGGATAAATGTCCAAATTGTGAAGCTTTGCAAAGAAGTTTAATTGAAAAAGATGAGATTATATCTGCACTGAATCAAAATGCGTCTGGATATGAACAATTGGAGTCTGAATTAAACAACAATAAAGAAACAGTTAAGAACTTGACACGAAGATGTGAGGATTTAGACAAAAATTTAACAATACAGTTGGACGTTGTGAAAAAACTGTCAGCCGAAAACTTGCAGGTATGTTGATAAATCTATTGTTCTCTTCGCCATTTTTAACATGAATATGAGCAACATTAAAGAAATCAAAGGTGACTGACTGACTGACTAACATAGTGGTCTATCAACGCACAGATCGGGCTGAAATTTGGCATGCAGGTAGATGTTATGACGTAGGCATCCGCTAAGAAAGGATTTTGATAAATTTCATCCCTAAGGGGATGAAAGATTGTATATAATAAATTAATAATACTTCTTAACGCGAGCGAAGCCGCAGGAAAAATCTGGTTCAAAATAACTTTAATGGAAATACATTTTATAATGTAGATCTGCACGCAACCAAAGAAAATAAAAACTTTGTATTAACTTTAATATGGTATCTTTGATTTACAGTTATCAGAGAAAGAGCAGAACTCAACACGGGAACTGGAGCGTCTCAGGCATCATCTGGTGGAGACGGAGGACAATTACACGCAAGAGCTGATGACGTCAGAGCAGAAGTTAAACGAGTGCCAGTCCAGACTGCAGCAGGTGGAAGAGAGAGCTAAGCAGACAAGCACGGTTTATACCAGTAACAGGTAAGAGTAACGGTCATACCACAAAATATTAAACATCTGTTGAACAGTTGTTTTGAGACCATTTTGTACTGAATTTTTCTCTAATCAACTGTTCAACGGGTGTTTAAGGGTGTGTTTCCACTGAAGCGGAGCGGAGCTTAGCGGTGCCCGAATTGACCAATCGTGCTATTCCAGCGGAATCACAGCGAAGCGGAGCGAAGATTTCGAGCATGGTGATTGGTCAATCCGGCACCGCTAAGCTCCTCTCCGCCCCGCTCCGCGTCAGTGGAAACGCGGCCTAAATCTTCTGAAGTAAGACTGTAAGTGTCTAAACACACCATGCCGAAGTTCCGCGGCGGAAGTACGGCATGATTACGCCAGCGATATCAAACGCATACAATACGCGACGTAATTTCGGCATGGTGTGTCACCGGTAATTTAAAATACCTTGCAGACGGAATGATGCCGAACTTCCGCCGCGGAACTTCGGCATGGTGTGTTAAAGACACTAATACTGTCCCTACCGAATTTTGACTTGGAAGTCAGGGAACAAAAGAAATTTTATTGATAATAATATGTAAGTTGTTTCGCCACCTTAATGGCGTTTTTTCGCTTGCGATCGCGTGCCGCAAGGATCGGAAAGCTACCTTTAGTCGCAAAATATGCAAAACATTATGACATTTCCTTTATAAATTCTGAAACTATATAACTACCATGATAACAAATCCATACTTCTATACTTACTATCATATTATAAAATTAATGTGAAAGAGTATTTCTCTGTCTGTCAGTCTGTTACCTCTTCACGCCCAAACCGCTCAATCGATTACACTGGTATGAAGATACTTGAGTCCCGGGAAAGGACATAGGATACTTTTTATCCCGGAAAAATATACGGTTCCGTGCGATAAACGAATTTTGGCGCAGCGGAGTCGAAACGGAGAAATCATGTAGAATTATCACAATCTTGTAATATTTTACAGTATTCGAGCCAACCAAGAAGTCGAAACACTTCGCAATCAGATTAAACTGTTAGAGAAACAACGTGATGAAGTACAAACCAGACTCAGCGATGCCGAAGACACGAGGAGTAGGAGCGAAGCGGCACTGACGAATTTGCAAATCGTGTTGGAACAATTCCAGCTAGGTAAATAAACTTTAATTTGTATTACGATTTACGAATAACAAAATATTATGTATTTATGGATGTTAGGGCGCATTAGGCGGCCAGGTCGTACGGCCAGGTCGCTGCGAACACTCCGCGCACTTTGCGGCCAAGTCTGCGACCACACTCGTATGAGTAGTGATTTGATGAGTAAACTTTGAATATTATTTTGTTTTCTGTATGCAAAAAACGTGTGGCCGCGGCGACCAGTGCGCGCACACTGAGTAGTTTCATACAAATTCCCGTATCTCGTTGGCCGCTGGCCGCTAATCGCGTAATGCGCGCACCTGCATATATCATAGAAGAATTAGTTGGCCGCGCGACCTGGCCGCCTAATGCGCGGGAGGTCTAAAAGTCGATGACCTTTTAAGCTATTGCATAGCTTTTTGGAACGAAGTTCCTTATCGCGCGTTGCGAAAGTGAGCTAGAGGGAAAAAAGTTGTAACGACGCTTTTATTAGTACCTGCATAGTAGGGGCAGAGGGTATTGATAGTATTTCTGGGCGTCAACTAGATGGCTTTTTTATAAGTAACTTCCTTCCATCCGGCTGTCCTTTGACACCTCTCAAGTTTTTGCGGGCTTTGAGCGTGGCGACCGAATCAAGAAAGTCCGTAACGAAAAAAAAAACCTAACACACCTAACTGCGGCAACGCCACACCGCTGTGTTAGTCGGTGCGGCGTTACCAGACTTCGGAACACTGTTTGTGTGCGTGGGACTAGACGTATGCGAATTATAATTGCATAAGTTGATAAAAATGCTATGGAATAGCTTTACCGCGGCAGCTCCCGAGTGCCACACGTATTTTTTCACTCATCGCTGTTTGAGTAACAAAATTGAGTATTGTAGTTTTTGACAAAATCAATAAATGCGTTACAGATAAAGAACGAGACATACACGCAGCAACGGAGAAAATAAGAAGACAACTAGAAGAAGAGAAACAACACAGTCTTGATTTGCAGCAAGAAATAGCAAGACTACATATCAAACTAGAAGAATCTATAGCCGGACTTCAAGCGGCGACTAGGCTTGGTGATCAAGTCGAAACGAAGACTGCTCAAATAAACGATTTAAAAGAACAAGGTAATACTTTGAATATTGTAGACGTAGAATAAATCAGATGATAGTGCATAGTAAATAATGATTAGTGAAGTGACATTGTATAAGGCCGTGTTTCCACCTGCAAGCAAACTCGCGGAAGTCTTGCGTGAGTTTCTTGCAATATTGTTTACATTTCATACTAATTCCTGCAATTTATTGCTGCAATAAATGTCGTGCGTGAAGCTCGTGGATAAATGCCATACGAAACTAGAGCGTATATCTGCGGTAACCCGCAGCGAGATCTGTCGCGAGTCTTCGCAGACATTATTAGACATGCTGTCGCAACTACTCGCAGGAAGCGCTTGACAAATTGTCGCGACAGCACTTGCTACGGGGTTTACACTTGCAAGCTGCTGTCAGACACTTCTCACGACAGTTGTCTTGCAGGTGGAAACACGGCCTAAGCATGGTGGAAAAGTAAATTTTGATATTATGTATTTCCTTCGCAATTTCACATGAAATCACGGTCATGTTTAAATTGTTATTCATGAGTTATTTGCTATTGTATACAATTTTGCTCCTAACAATTGATGTCACAATAAAAATAATGATATTATAGAATTATGTAACTTGTCAACCAAGGCTCTAGCAAACGGAGGTTAAATTATTCTTTTTACCACGCTTAACTTGAATAGATTTATTAGTTTATCACTAGCGTTAGTCGTGAAAGTTATTATAAGAACTATAAAAACATCGTACATAATACTTTCCTTATTTATAAATATTGTTAGACATACCGTTTCAAGACTATTGGTATACCTTTCGCCACTAACTATTACCTACATAAATGAAATATATTGTATTTAGTTCAAAAACATATTGATTTTCCATCTCAGTCAGTGAAATGACAGTTAAACAACGCTATCTGTACTAAAAAAAAACAAAGAAATGAAATGAATGAATGAAATGTCGTTTTTCTGACTGAGGTACATTGTATCATAGATGTTATGTATGCATTTTAATTCGATAGATGTAGTTTGTAGTTCTAGAGACTCGGCACTCGGCTAAATATCAGCTGGTAATTCTGGGTTTGTGTCACCCAGACTACCATCTGGTATACAGTTGGGTTCCGTACCGCCACGAATGATAGACACACGTAAGTGGTTTTGTGTAGATGATGTATGTTTATCTAGATGATTTTGTTGCTACGTGAGTGATCTATGTTGATGATATTGTCGTGTGCTTTTGACGTGTGTCTCGATTTGTCCGTTTAGTTTCAGTGTTTTATGCTTACGTCCTTATTTTTAATGCCACATAAGTATTGAATTTGTTTTAAAATCGATATTTGCTCACAAACATTTTATTGCTATTGCAGTGACTAAATTGATTACACATGATATTTTTATCATTGTGGTATGGCATAACGTGAATAAAGCTCAAACCAGTAACCACCTATTAGATAAACATTTTGATCAGTACATAACGTTAGAATCAGCTTCATTTACCATGGTCTCGTTCCAATACTTTATAATGTTAAGTTCAGTGACTACTAAGATATTATTATGATATTCTACATATATTATAAATCGTTACTTTATCACGAATCTAGCTAGTCTCAATCTACATTATAACTTAGATTGCTCTCGAATTATCGAATATTAGCTTAACAGCATCTACAGCTTGCACCTACTTCGGTTTAATCTCATTTGGTAACTGTGAGGCTTTGCCGTGGCACCGGCTGTGGGGCTCTCCGCCTCACACAGTGTGCCGCGTACTCAGATTACCATTTGGGGTTTGACTGAGATTGGTAACACATCGTGACGTCTGTTCTAATCACATTTTTTTTTGCTTTATCAAGTCGTTGTATGGATCAATTGACATCGCTATCGATTTTTTTCGAATGGCATAGTTACTATATGTTTTCTTTAAAGTTAATCCATGTAATGGCTTTTAGCGGGTTCTAGACGTTCTATTTTCTTACCTATGTTGTTTTCCCAATTGGCATCGTTTGATTTAATTACTGTATTAATTATATCTTTTTCTGTTAGTATAAAAGTTTGGTTCACATTTGATTTAGCTCCTTGATCTATTGGAACGTCTAAAACCCCAACTGTATTGTCTGTGCGTTCAAAATGTTTGCAATGTTTTTATTTTACAGTTTTTCATTGCAATTCTTTTGATTTTGCATCTATTATGTTATGCACAATGCAAGTTTTGCACATTTTGTCTGTGAAGATTTGTTTGAAGCATGATTTAGATGAAGAACTGCCCCATCGTCTCTGAGTATTACTTCAGGTACTGGTGTAATAGAAAGGATAACGAGTGCACTTTTACTTGAGACTGCGATTTCTACATCGATGATATCATTACTTGCGAATTTTTCGCACAAGTCTTTACTATTATACTTTGTAAACTTAACACACAAAGGATGTTAAGGAAATGGCTATCGGATATGGTCCCCTACTTACACCATCAAGTACTATCGAAGGAATTGGTTCATAGGCAGACAACGAACTTACGTTATTTAGTCGGATTGTGTCAATTATATCTTACTCATGATCTGACGACTGGGTTTGACATAACGCATCCAAACAACATCCACCATCCTATGAATCAATTTATCTGATTACTATTTCCGATGGTACCATTACTATGATGTTTTTCATCATCATCATCATCATCATCAGTCATCAAGTTCTAGTGCCTCGAACTCCATCCCCAGTCTCTGAATAATACTTTGAGGTTGTGTTGGCGTATCGTCGAGCTGCTACGGTAGAGCATGGTGAGATTTATCTTTTTCATTTTTAGTTTCTTTTAATCTTTATTTTCAGGATTGTCATCTTTTTGTTTTGAATTAGTATCCATTTTAAAGTGCCTGTCTATTTCTAGTTATTGACATACATTTTATAATTTCCGTTGTCTGATATCCGTAACACAAGTGCTTTAGGTACTTAGGGCCAGACTGACTGCATTCATCATAGATAATATTTTATACGACTAGATGTTCGTGAACTTTGTATCACTTTCCTCTTAATATAAAGTATAAACCTTCCAACCATAACCAAATCGGTTTTGCCGTTGTCCAGTTTTAGTGATACATCAAAATGTACAATTAATTTTTATTGATACACCATAGACATACTATTTCAAGGTATACTAAATCCTCCATTTTGACCACTTCCAGTGCGCACCCTCCAGATATCAGTGGCGGCGGCAGAGGAGAGATACCACAACGCCATCTCTAACCAGCAGGACAGAGTCGACAAGAATCTGGTGAAGAATTTGGTGGTCAACTACGTGGTGGGACAGAATTCTGGGAATAGGTGAGTTGGAGGAATAATGGTTTTGGGGATTCGGGGATTTTTTTTATTAAGTAAGGGGGCAAACGAGCAAACGGGTCACCTGATGGAAGGCAACTACCGTCGCCCATGGACACTCGCAACATCAGAAGAGCTGCAGGTGCGTTGCCGGCCTTTTAAGAGGAAATACGCTCTCTTGAAGGTTGACAGTTCGTATAAGTCCGGAAATACTGCGGGTTTCGTCCCAGAGTTTCACAGTGCGCGGCAGAAAGTTGCGCGAAAAACGCACTGTGGAAGACTGCCACTCATCAAGGTGATGAGGATGGTATATTTTTCGCGTGGATCGATGGCGAAAACTTGCATGTTATTAGTAAAAATTGTACATAATATGTGATATATGCTAAGTTATGCTCATTTTTTTTCGTTTTGTTGCCCATTTGCAATGATATATTATATAAAAAACTCAAAGCAGATTTTATGTTACTACCGTGCGCGTTGTGAAGCTTCAAATACGACCCAATTGGGTCGTCTTTTATTTAGTCTGTCTCTTTTATGTAAATGTCATTTCGTATCTTTTGTTTCACTTATCTGTCAAAGTCAATGTTGTTCGGAAGAGATTTAAGGCGGAAAATAGTATGAACGTAACAGATCTGTACTTAAAGTAGAATATCATTGCCCATTTGCTTAATTTTTTGACAATATTTTCTATTCCGTCCCCAGGACCCAAGTCCTCCGAGTCCTGTCCACCGTGCTTGACTTCAACCAGTCGGAGTGCGAGCGGCTCGGCCTCACCGCGGCCGCGCCGGCGGGCAGCCTCGCGGCGGAATTCGTCAAGTTCCTGCAGGACGAGTCTAAACCGAGGGCTGTTGTGGTGAGTAACAAAATCCAGTTGTTGGTTTTCATTAAAAGCTAAAAAAATTGTAATTTCAAGTATAGAAATTTAGTCGGATTTGTTACATGATAACAGTGATGGATGTTAATTATATAGTAGAAACCAAATAGGGGGTGCTGAGAAGACGGTATTTATCCAAACTTATCTTGCTTTTGCATAAAAGATCAAAAAATTCTTACAAACTTGAAATTACTCGTAAAAATTACTAGTAGGTCCCTACCTATCAGACAGAGAGCGGCCACGCGTTCAAGTGTTCCGCGTTCGTATTCGACGTTCGAGCGGTCAGTCACACAGGAGGAATTCTGACGCGGTCAGAACGCCCCCTGTGTGAGTATATCTATGTAACGCCATTCAACACAAAGAACGCAAAAGTGACCGCTTGACCGCTCTCTGTCTGATTAAACTGATAGAGATCCCTCAATAACGAGTGTTTTACAAGCGTTTAATTTTTGTTTTTAACAGGTGAGGCCGTCAGATGTAACACGTAAGCAGTCTATGACATCGCAGCCGCCAGACGTGTCTCGAAGGACCAGCACTAGCAGTGAGTATACTTGCGGCACGTTGAGAGTGAGCCGGCCCCTAGACGATCAATTGTATCAAACACGCTTCAGTGGTATTGAACAGTTTATTTGACAATTAGATTGAAGGCGCGCGATGTTCAATATCAACCCTAGACGGTCAATAATATTGCACAATTGTGCTATAAAATTGATCGTCTAGGCAAGTAGGGGCCCACTATTGTGAAGGCTTTGAAGTGCATAACGCCATCTATCGGAAACTACATAATACTATTTTCTTCTTGATGCATGTTGAGAGTAATATTATGAAGGCTTGGCTTTGGAGACCGACAACGCACCTCCAACTCTTCTATGTTGCGAGTGTCCATGGGCGACTGTAGTTGCTTTCCATCATGTGACCCGTTTGCTCGTTTGCCCCATTATTTTATAAAAACGCCATCTATCGGAAACTACATAATACTAGATGTCGCCTGTAACTCCGTCACGCAGAAATTCGTATATCGCGTCGGAACCGTACATTTTCCGCAGCAAAAACTTTCCCATGTCCTTTCCCGGGACACCAAATATCTGCATGCAAAATTTTATCAAAATCGATTCAGCGGCTTAAACGTGAAGAGGTAACAGACAGATAGACTACTAATAGATATAATATATAAATGCGAAAGTCTGTCTGTCTCTATATTATGTCAATCTTATCATATTATTTTTATTATACAAGATGTTAGTATAAACACCGTTGTCCTTGAAACCATCAAATGAGCCCGTCAAAATGAACAACTTTTTCTATGAGAACAATGCTGGGAACTCAACAAAATCCGTCTTTATACCCATACATATTGCCGATTCGGGCATCCGTATGGGTATGAAGACGGCATTTTTTTTTGAAGTGAAAACTTTTTTAGCGGCGTTTAGCACTTTTGTGGGATGGGTAAAAACTGTGAAACTCGAGTCAGATTCTCGGGCTGATCGAAAAACCGTAAGACGGTTGGAGAGTAGTGTTGTAACATCGAAATCGATTAATCGAACAATCGATTGTTTTTTTTCGATTGTCGATATTTTTTAATCGATTGTGTGGATATGGGTTTCGATTAATTAAAAAAAAGAAACGATTTTTTTAAAATCGATTTTCATAAAAAATGGGTTAAAAATTTAATCGATTGTAAGGGTTTTTTGATTAATTAAAAGTAAAGTAAAGTAAAAAAAAGTAAAAATTAAAATTAAAGATTAATTTAAAAAAAAACGATTTTTAAAAAATCGATTTTCATAAAAAATGGGTAAAAAAATAATGCACAACGTTAATAATAAAGTTTTCACTTCTGCCGGCACTCCCGGAGTGCAACTCGTCTTTTTTTAGTTCCCAGCATTATTCTCATAGAAAAAGTTATTCATTTTGACGGGCTCATTTAATGGTTTCAAGGATAACGGTATTTACACTAACACACTGTACACATTACCATTAGAAAAACTTTAATCATCATCATTTCAGGCCAGCACCCAACGTTCGAGATGGGTCACAGTCGCAACCCGTCCACTGGTTCCCACAACCTGCTGCTCCAGAACGTAGATACAGCTTCCCAGAGATCAGCAGACTCCGAGACCAGGGTCATAGGTGTCACCCTGGAGACAGGTGTCACTCAGACGAGGAACAACGAAGGAGCGATATTGAAGAATGTGCTGAAAGATTTGGGATAGTTGGGTTGGAAATTTAAGACGTTTGTGTAAGAACCAGTTAAGTAAAAAAAAATATATATCCACAGTCGAACATATAACCTCCTCGTTTTTTGGAAGTCGGTTAAAAATAGCCGTCTTTTTGCATAAATGAACACTTAGGATCAATTTATGTTAGCGCAGAGTCAAAGCGCATCGAAGCAAAGTATCAAAACTGAACACAGCAAATCCAACCTTAACTCCAAAGCGTTAACGTACACATTACATCAGAGAATTTTAAAAGGCGCGCGCGCATCGTGCGCATCTGCGCGACTTCGCGCGCATGCGCCCGACCAACGCTGGTTGATCTCTCTCGTCATCATCTGGTTCTGGAGTTAAGGTTGAATTTTCTGTGTACATTTTTTGGGAATTCGCTTCGCTGCGCTTTGACTCTGCTCTATTATAAATTGACCCTTAAGGGTCGCAAATATGATTTGAAATAAAAAATATATATATTTTAGGTGTAACCAGACACGTAAAATTTAAGGTTTATTCAATTTATAAAGGAAATGAGTAATTGTCCATAAGGACAATTACTCTACCTACCAAATAACTAACATTTTATAATATGAATAGTCATATTATTATAAAATGTTAGTTTTTTGGTTCTTCCACTCACGTCTTTAAATGACTGTATATTTTAGTTGATGTAACAGTATACAATATGTATTCCTATAACTTTATATATAGTGCTATTCGCTAGTCTGTATCTTACGATGATGACAGTTTCATTGGCGTAACTATAGGGTGGCACTTGGCAGGGTTGGCAAAATTCCACGTCCCCCGACCCAAAAGGGCCCAAGAGGCCGTGAGGTCAGAAATTTTTGTATACATTGTTTTATTATTAACGTGACGATTTTTACTAATAGGGCCCCATCAACTTGCCACGGGCCCCGGATGTTGTAGTTACGCCACTGGATAGTTTATGGTGGATGCGAGTATGTCAAACTGCATGAAAACCGGCCCAGCTATAACTTAGGTAGGAGTTACTATTCCACAGTAGAACCTCAAACTTTTCATAATTATTGTTTGCGCTTTGAAAGCAAACGCCTTTAAAAATTTCATCACATCAGTAGGCTTAGCATGGTCACCAATTCACCATAGAAACTGTTCCTTTCTACGGAAGAATAGACAAAGTGACAGTAAGAGTAGAAATCCGCCATTTTGTCTATAAAATATGTCTATTCTTTCCCATTTCTACTGGTGGCCATGCTAGGGCTACAGGAAAATTGATTCATAAGCAGGTAATAGGATATAATTTAGTCGGTTATATAAATTGTTTCTCGTGATGGCATAACTCTACCAAATTTCGTTGTTCATGTGTTTACGACTCAAAATCTATGATAGTCTATAAATAATGTTATTAAGTTTCTGTATAGTATCAATAGATGGCGCTATATTATTTTATCTAACTTTGTAGTGAGACGTGGGTCTTGCACCACAATTCGAAAACACTTGCGTTCATACTTCAGAAACTGTGTTTATTTACGTGTTCCACATGAGTTAACATAATAAAACTAAATAAAACGGGAGACGTAAGTGAACCCGCCATTTGCCCGCGCTTCCCGAACCACTTGAAACTCTGCAACGCCATCTAGCGAAAAACTAATGGTACAGCGGTGGCGACGGACTTGCCTGCCCGAGGCAGTAGTTTGCGGCAGTGGAAATATAGGTGGCGCTACTACGTCAAAATATTTTTCTATTTTGCTCGTAGTAAAGCTACAGATTTTTCATTTTAGTATTTATTTAGTTACTTTGTTATGAATGCTTAAACTCTACTTATCTTTGAGAGCTCATCAAATGACCAAACTGTATTTGGTAAAATATAGTAGCACTTTTTATACGTTTAAGTAGTGTTTAAGAATTCGTTGATGATTTGTACTATTGTGATTCCTTTCTTTTTAATAATTAATTGTGATCAGAATGTAAACATCAGTTATAATACTACCAATTTAAATGTCACGTATAAAATGACATATTTATTTACTTAGTGGAATTTTTGTTTACATTCAGATCAAAATGATTTGAAATGAAATTATTGTTTATATTTTGCAATCGATAGCATTTATTGTACATTTTAGTTGTATAAAGTTACATTCGTATAATTTTTAGTAGAACTATAGTGAAAACCGCTAAAAAATATTCTATTTTAGTATTGCAATAAATATTTTAACCCCTTTATAATATATTAACGCAACGTATAACTATTGAAAATCTTCTGTCTCTACCTGTCATGTGACTTACAATATGACAGACAAGCAGATTTTCTATATTTATCCGCTGTGTAAATATTTCTGTAAATTGTATACTGACATAGATAAGACTGAGCTTCAAAAAACATATAAACCTAGAAAGAGTCGAAGTGATTGTTACGTTATTGCTATCTTCAACTAATTAATTGTAATTTCTACAGAAAAAAGTGGCCGTAGCCCGTATAATCGTTTCAGCTCTTTCTGGAGAACTTTTTTTCTCAGTTGATTTCTTGTCTATGGTTTTAAATCATGTAGTTCTCTATGGTAATTTGTCATGTCCCTCTAAATAAGTCATGTATATGGTGCTCATAAAGTATTTATAATGTATTTTATAATAATAAAATTAGTATTGTAATATTACAGGTCAAATAAAATTAGCCTAGAAAATGTAATCTATCTACTTAAATGAAATTCTTAAATAGAAAAAAGTAATTCTTTAAAGAAAACCGTGAGCTAATGGTCTAAGCATAAGTTACATGTGAATCTAAAAAAGTTTATTTTAAAATTGATTACTTACTTAAGTAAATAGTAATTGGATTATTTGAATATACAAACTATTGATTCGTGATATTATTTGTTACTGAAGAGTTGTACCATGTAAAATATGCCTAGACCATTAAGTACTACATTGTCAGCAATATTAAAAAAAATTAACTAGAGCTCTAGACACTTACCACGCTAAGGCCTTTAATATCAAGCCTTCTCTTTCATATGTACCGAGAGCGAAGAGGACACAAATAGGATTAAAAATAATTAATTTAAACTACGTTATTGTAAGTCAGCCTTAGCTTTGACCAATAATCATGGCAAGTTTTCGAATTCAGCTCGAAAAGTGACTAATCCCGCTGATGATTACGATGATGATGATCATGGGACCATCTTGAAAGTCTACCCTTTCAAATAAAAAAGGAATTACCTAAATCGGTCCAGCCATGTTTATATAATTGATGAACATACAAACAACATTATGAAATTTGAACCTCAATTTATAAAGTAAATGTAGATGTTATGGTTCGCAGGATAGAAAGAAATTTGTCCATTAACATGTAGCTGCTTGTCATTCAGCATTAGTATTCAGTCAACAAAAAGCGTGGAAGCGAGATAGATATATTACCACGTGCGAGTGAGAGAAAATCACGCATTTCTATCTGTTCTGTGACCGGCCTATACAAGTAGCAACTATTTCACTTATATTTTTACATTTTCATATTTGAAAATATCAATTAGATTTTGTAAAAATATCATAATAATATTATTTCCATTATTATTTCTTAGAAACATCATAAGATGCTTGCAATAATGTAAAACTTTGTGAATATTGTTAATAATGTAATTATTCATTTTTAATAAATAATTTAATTTATTCATTCTTGTTATTCTAAGATCCTTATTACATTGTGAAGTACATAGTATGGTATTTTTGGCGTAAACACGTATTTAAGATACTTTCCTAACACAGTCTTAAATGGCTATGTTGGCGAGTGAGTGTGATCTAAATTTAGAACTCGCTAGCACGGGCGTCATTTCCCACGGGCCAAAACAACCTTAAGGTCTATACAGCGGCTAGATAATTCCATCTTTTCGACTATCCAATTTAGATTTTAGATCAAATAAATTTAAATAACCAAAAATAGAGCTACATAGGAACGTGTCTGCTGCCACCTTAATCCTTATAATCTATACTAATATTATAAATGCGAAAGTATCTCTGTCTGTCTGTCTGTCTCACTTTCACGCCAAAACTACTGAACCGATTGATTGAGTGCGTCTTTCTATAAGAGGTGGTATCATCTTATGTTAGGTTTTCGATTGTTATTATGTACTCTTTTAGGTAATTAAAAAACTCAGTACTTTATCTATGCAGTGACGTAACCTTAGAGCCTTAAACCTATCAATGATAAATATTAAATAGTTTATGGCAAATGTTGTGTAATTGGAGAGGCTAAATATTCTTTAAAATTTGGCATAAATAAAGTCTAATTAAAAAAAAATGAAATATGTGCACACCGCACAATTGTTTTTGGGTGTTTTGATTTAAGGGGTACCAGGGTTTTTTAGGGTTCCGTAGTCAACAAGGAACCCTTATAGTTTCGGTATGTCCGTCCGTCTGTCTGTCTGTCTGTCTGTCTGTCTGTCTGTCCGCGGTTGTACTCAGAGACTATAAGACCTACAAAGCTGTAATTTGGTATGAATACACATATTAATGATGGCAACAAAATGGTACGTGAAATCGTATTTTTTTTTATTTATGGTACCTCAAATTATTATTTATTTTTTTATTTACACATCAAGCGGGGATGAATATTTTTTTCGCGCCCACCCCTTCGTGTGAGGTGTCGTTGAATAGATTTTTTAAAAATATTGTGAGTATTAATAGATCATTTTCCGATTTAGGTACTCGTATCCGTTTGTGAAATATTAAGTTTTAAAGTGGAAAAAATTGTTAGAGTCCCTTCTACCAGCTAAACGGTTGGTTCTGGAAATGTGAAAAAAATCACGGGATTAGGAAATATGTTGAATTTAATAGGAATACTATCACGCCTAAGAAGACTTCATAAGTTATTGAGTAATAGTCGATCAACTAAAATAAAATGTATTCGGTGAAGTATAAAGGAACTTTTCGTTCAAATTCCTTTTAAAGTAACTGAGATGATGTTGTTAGTAGTGTAAAACACGCTATAAATGTACGTTCATTGACCATAAAAAATTGTTAAAAACTAGCGGTACTACGGAACCCTATATTGCGCGTGGCCCGACACGCACTTGGCCGGTTTATTTTATAAAAGCTTTTGACACCAATTTTGTTGACACCGCGCGCTATAAACTGAAGTCCACGCGGACGAAGTCGCGGGCAACAGCTAGTATAATATATAAAGAAGACTAGAGATGACGCCGTTGCGATAAAATTCGTATATATTGCGGGAACCGTACATTTTTCCAAGATAAAAAGTATCCTTTATCCTTTCTCGGGACTTATAGAATTTCGCTACCGAATTTCAGCACAATCGGTTCGTGGTTTAAGCGCGAAGAGGTAACAAACAGACAGACACACTTTCGAAAGTATAATAATAACTAGATAACGCCCCCAACTCCGTTGCGCCAAAACTCGTATATCGCGCGGGAACCGTACATTTTTCTGGGACAAAAAGTATCCTATGTCCTTTCCCGGGATTCAAAGTATCTCCATGCCAAATTTCAGCAAAATCGCTTCAGCGGTTTAAACGTGAAGAGGTAACAGACACACATTCGCATTTATAATATTATTAAGTATGGATATTGAACTTACTTACAGCTTATATTATGTCTTGCCATTTAGTAAAAACTTCACCTAAATTAATAATGGCCTTATATTCGCAGAAATAATAACTTGATAACATGTTTAACCCAATTTCTAATAATAAAATAGCCTACTTGGTAGGTAAATAAAAATCCTACTTACTATTTATAAATGCATTCCGTAAGGTATTACATTATTTCTCAATCGTACAAAATATAGCGTATTGCCTTAATTAAAAAGTAAAATTACTCCACCCCTTTTCACCCCACGGGGGTGGAATCTCCCCCTAACGTTGGTCAGTATAACTAAAACCTTCTCGCCAACCGTGTCGCCTTAGAAACTAAGTCCAAAACAAAAATAAAACCTGGCAAAAATCCGTGTGAAA
This sequence comes from Polyommatus icarus, assembly GCA_937595015.1. Classification (NCBI taxonomy): domain Eukaryota; kingdom Metazoa; phylum Arthropoda; class Insecta; order Lepidoptera; family Lycaenidae; genus Polyommatus; species Polyommatus icarus. The sequence continues at coordinate 984,652 of OW569342.1, read as the reverse complement.
ACATCTAAAAAATAAAAAAGTTAAATTCGAAAATGGAATCGTGATCGCGAGTGACGATTCGAATTTGAAATGTTCGATTGGTGATCAAAAATGACAGCTGTGACGTATTTTCGCGCCAAAAAAACAATAATGGTGGCATTATTTCCGCACGTTTATTTCATGTTCAAAATAAAGTTGAAATGACGCGAGAATTTTGGATATTTTGCAAAAATGTGAAGTGTTTGTGTTGTGACGTTGTCTGTGTTTTGTGATTTGGATATTTTAATCGTGGTACGACAATTTTTAATTATTTAGAACACATTTTTACATATTACCCACATTTTCAAGTATACAAACAAAATTTATTGTTTATATTCTCAACATATCCAAACGAAATCAAATCGTATGCATACTCAAGGATAACTTAATACTAGAAACAGTGTTATTCTAGGTCTTGCGTTAGGTTCGTAGCGGTGGCCTAGATCTTCCCGTATTCCTAAGTCCTAGACAGGCAGTTTACATAATGTTAGGAATTTGCATTTTAATGCGAATGGGGTATTGTAACCACTGTAACTATGTTTTATGTCCTAGACTAGAATTTAAACCTAGATGAAATTTAGTACTAAAATATGGTATTTCAGGCTTACTCATAGTTAAGCCTAGAGCAGCTGTAGCAAAATTTACTTTTGCTAACCTAACCTAATTTTGACAAAAACAATCTAAATTTCGAATTCAAATCGAACTTTTAAAACGACACTAAACCTAATTATTTTTTTAACAAAATTATTATTATCTATTGTTACACTAATTTCTACGAGATTAGCCTAGTTTATGGGGATTTTGACAATATGTAGTTTATCTATTTACTAAGTATAACTCTTTTGATTGGATAGAAAACACATCAACATCTAAAAAATGGGCATTTGGGCATAAGATGAATCAGGGTCATGATTCCTTACAACTGCTGATACAACTTGGAGACAGACAGACAGACGGACAGACATCGATGATCGAAGTCTTAGTAATAGCTGGGTCCCGCTTTTACCCTTTGGGTACGAAACCCTCAAAAGTGGGGTATTGGTAGCCTAACCATAATCATGATCATGACCATGGTATTCCATGATCCATCCCAAAATTGGATACTCGTAGTGGCTTCAACTTCGTTGTCGCATCTAGCCAAGACATTTTCTGATTTCTCTATCGCCTATTTATAGATTCGCTTAAAATTGACGCGTTCGATAATAAGAAGTAGACGTTCGACTTTATAAAGAATACGTCTTGGCTATAGGGTGACGACTGACGCCGCGTTAAAGTTAAAAAAAAAAACAAGCGATGGAACAGCAAAAAATGAAAAGGGCGTAGCGACAAAATGGTTTTTGTCGCGTAATTTAAAAACCATAAATACATTTCATATAAGCTATGGGCAAATTAAAGTGTATGCTTGAACCAATCTATGTACAAAATTATGGAAGCTTAAATCACTCTCCTCTGTTGGCAAAATAGGAATTCCTTTTTTTACAGAGGTCTTTTTGATTGATTATTCTGCGTTATAAAAGTTGACCAATCTTGTTATGCTATGGGTAATTCAAAGACAAAGACATGATGAATACTGACAATGAACTTCAATTTCATAAGCTTTCGTCATTGCTAAGAAAAAATGATATCGCTACAGCCAAATTATCAAGGCGTCGCGTCGCTCGCCTTAAGATTCTTTAAAGAAGCGATAAAGAATACGTCTTGGCTAAAGGGCCTGATTAAGTTCCAAATGAAGCTTTCGCAATTATTTAAGTTATGGTGTAGCTCATCTATGTAGAAACAACGCTCACGCTAGTATTAGTCATAATATGAGTATGAGGTCATATGACCGCGGTTTTTTGACCTATTACTCATGAGTTCAAAAGAAAGGGGGTAGTTAGGAATCGGAAAGGACCAAAATAAAGAACTGTTTCGAATATGACCAAAGTTTTTTTAACTGAAAACGTCTCTAGCGGCGATGTACCTACATTAGGATATATATTTTTTCAAATCGCGTCAAGGCACGTGATTTGATCGAAAATTCGTAAGACGGGGTGTAGACCGCCGGCGCAGCGTAGGAAAAGAAGTAACAAAAGTCTCGCTTTAAAATTGTATACGCGCGTCCAAATTGTATGATACAAACGGCTGAGTAATCGTTGAACCCAACAAAAAAATACATGCAGACTAATATTATTAGAAGTTAGAACCTCCTTGTTTTTGGAAGTCGGTTAAATACTCAAAGAAAACCAGTTGCGAAATAAGTTACGTTTTACGAGATGAAGCAACTAGCTAGGCTAGGTTTCTATGCTTATGTTCGAAATGTTGATTTTCTTTAACCACTGGTATTCGATGATATTATAGTCACAGGCTTAATCTCTCTCCATTGTCAAATCGCACTTGATACTACTCTATCAAAGCAGTTACGGAACCAGTAGCGGCGTTAGGGAGGAGGAGGGGTGTGACGCTGGGCGATCGCCCAGGGCGCCGGATAAAAAGGGGATTTGAAGGCAAACAAAAGGGGCGCCACTTTTTTCAGCACTATCAGCACCCTATACGCCGAAGAAATCTTGCACAGGGCGCTGATTGTGCTAAAACCGGCCCTGTACGGATCCCATCAACAAAAGAATACCTAAACAATTTCAACTTCCAATTCGACCAATTGTTAAAACATTAACCCAATTTAGTCTAGTCGAGTAATTTCCTGCCATTCGCTATATTTTGTCTGAGTAAAAAATGCTTTGTGGAATTCTTGGAATTCTTTCCCGGGTTCGAAGTATTTCCATACCGAACTTCAGCAAAATCAGTTCAGCGGTTTGGGCGTGAAGAGGTAACAGACAGACAGACAGCTGACACACTTTCGCATTTATAATAGCATGGAGGATAATATAGATGGATGCTACAATAATCCTACAAGCCCCATAAGAGCACCGGTGATCGCGACAACAATAGAATCGATCGCGATCGAAGGATTAAAGCTCTTTTTAACCGACTTCCAAAAAGAAGGAGGTTAATATATTCGTCTGGTTTACTTTAAAGTTTAATACTCTCCACGACACCGTTTAGTTTTTTAGCCTATGTCCAGCAGACCATCAAGAGGTTTCCATCGATGTCTCATTTGTCTAAATATGACAACTAATTAGTTTAGAAGTTACAAGGGAACAGATAAAAACCCATAACCACATAATATTATACACTATACAGGTTGCAAAAAAACTTAGTGAATACTTTATAGGGTGTTTATGTTTTCCTTGTAGAGAGTTCACTTGAAAGAAGCAGGGCTGAAAAACCAATTATATTTTTTTCTTTACTTTTTTAAGGGCAAGCGCACCTGCGCGCGCAGCGTCACGACATTCCCCATACAAAAGTCCATACTAATATTATAAATGCGAAAGTTTGTCTGTCTGTCTGTCTGTCTGTTACCTCTTCACGCCCAAACCGCTGGACCGATTTTGCTGAAATTTGGCATGGAGATACTTTGAGTCCCGGGAAAGGACATAGGATACTTTTTGTCCCGGAAAAATGTACGGTTCCCGCGCGATAAACGAGTTTTGGCGCAACGAAGTTGCGGGCGTCATCTAGTAAAAAATAATTGCACTCCGGGAGTGCCGGCAGAAGTGAAAACTTGATTAATAACGTAGTGCATTATTTTTTTTTAACCTATTTTTTATAAAAATCGATTTTTAAAAAATCAATTTTTTTAATTAATCGAAATTCGAAACCCTTAATCGATTAAAAATATCGACAATCGAAAAAAAAAACAATCGATTGTTCGAACAATACACTACTATCCAACTGTCTTACGGTTTTTCGATCAGCACGAGAATCTGACGCGAGTTTCACAGTTTTTACCCATCCCACAAAAGTGCTCAACGCCGCTAAAGAAGTTTTCACTTCAAAAAAATTGTTCTTTCAGCGCTGCTACTTTCACAGTGAACTCTATACATATAATATACACATCCTAAAGTATTATCACTTGGTTTTGCCCTGTATACCTACATGTCAAAATCATTAGATATGTCATAACTCATAACCCTCCTTTTCTTTCCCGTAGTTGGGAAAACTGAAAGACCCAACCCTTCTAAACCGCGTTACTCCGCTAAAACCCCCAATCATCCGCTATCAGACTAATAACGATATAGTGATTAATTACACTTACCACACCTCCATCATCATCATCACGCCTTCACCGTTGTTATAATATTTTAAATTTTTCATACTAATCCGTTCAACAGTTATGTCATAGATCTGGTAGATTAGAGCTTGGGACAAGATAGGGGTTTGAATTTTGATTCCCGCATTGGAACAATTAAAAATGATATTTTCAACGCTGCGATATTATGTACCATCAAGGAAATTGATTCCTAGGCAGTTGACAGACCAACGTCATTTGGTTGGATCATGTCAATTCAATGTTAATCCTTACTAATATCTCTGAATTACCACTTCACGCTCAAACCGCTGAACCGATTTTGCTGAAATTTGGTATGGGGATACTTTAAGACCCGAGAAAGGACATAGGATACTTTTTATCCCGGAAAAATGTACGGTTCCGCCGCGATAAACGAATTTTGGCGCAACGAAGTTGCGGGCGTCATCTATAGTGGGTACTTAATAATTGTGATCTGTGGGCTGGGTTTAACTACGTAGGAATCCATCCATCCATCTGTCTAGGAATAAACTTCCCTGGTAGTACTTTGATAAGATGACTGAATTTTGTTAAAACCGATTCAGCCGTTTAAGTGGTTAAAGCTTTAAGAGGTTACAGAATACAGACAGACAAACTTAGTATGGATTGAGATCACTTGTTCTTTCAAGTTTGGTTAGCACAATGTAGGCTTGTCCTGATTGTCTGGTAAGATATCCATATACCATACGTTGGATTGGCATTTGGCATGTGAAAAGCCCCGCTTGATCTCTCGCCAGTCGGGTCGGACATCCCATTGGGTTATATTAACTTGTAAGAGTAAACGAAAGAGTCCAAAAGCACTATAAAAAAAAGACGGGTTGCACTCCGGGAGTGCCGGCAGAAGTGAAAACTTGATTATTAACGTTGTGCATTTTTTTAACCCATTTTTTATGAAAATCGGTTATTGAAAAATATATTTTTTTAATTAATCGAAACCCTTACAATCGATTAAATTTTTAACCCATTTTTTATGATTAATTAAAAATAGATTTTTTTAATTAATCAAAACCCTTACAATCGATTAAAAAAATATCGACAATAAAAAAAAACCGACACTCAAAAAAAAAACAATCGATTGTTCGATTAATCAATTTCGATGTTACAACACTACTCTCCAACCGTCTTACGGTTTTTCCAAGGTTTTTCGATCAGCACGAGAATCTGACGCGAGTTTCACAGTTTTTACCCATCCCACAAAAGTGCTCAACGCCGCTAAAGAAGTTTTCACTTCAAAATGCCAATTAATCGAGTTGTGTGTGTCATTACTCATTACGTTCAGTTGACCGTTCTTTATTAATAGTTTTTTAATAGCTAGAACCACTTTTGGGCCTCCTGGGCCTCCCTTTAGCACTCCTGTTATTCTAACGAAATCGTAGGCCAACCGTCTGTACTCTATAATATATTCTTGCTCATCGCGCCATGTTTTTCGAGCTGGAGTAGTGGCCCATTCCTTGGCGAACTTTGCCCATTTTTAGGATTAAAATAACCCGAAAAAATTGAGGGTAGGCTCTAAAGGTGAATTACGATATTATTACAGGAAGCGATTAAAATTAGCGTGAGGCGGCGGTGTTTGGAGGAGTGACCCAAAAAACTGACCCTGGCGCTCCGAGGTCACACGATGACCTTGGGGTCAGTATTAATAAACATTTGATTTGGAGTGGGGTATGTTCTTAGACGCGTTTATGGGGGCCAGACAGGCTCGGCCCAAAATTGTCCAAGCCCAAGAGGGCTTTAGCGTCAATTCAGACCGCAACGCGATGCGATGCATTTCTAACTTCTACTGAACTTGACGTTCCGCGCGGCTTCGCCCGCGTAAATTAGGAATTTAAAAACCGTACATTTTTCCGCAAAAAATAGCCTATGTCTTTTCACGTGGTCCTCTATATCTGTGCCAAATAACATCAAAATTGCTGTAGTTCGGGAGATAAGTCCTTTCGTTTGAAATTATTTGATTTTCCCCGTTTTTTCACATTTTCCTCTGTTTATTCGCTTCTATTAGTCTTAGCGTGATAATATATGTATTAAAGCCTGTCTTCCTCGATAAATGAGCTATCTAACGCTGAAAAAATTTTTCAAATTGGGCTAGTAGGTACTTCCTGAGATTAACGCGTTCAAACAAACTCTTCCGCTTTATAATATCGACGACCTCTGTGGCTCAATTGGTGGCGCGTTGGCAGCGCAAGCCGGGGGTCGCGGGTTCGAATCCCGCCGACGCGCAAAAATTTTTCAATGTTCCTGGGTCTTGGATGTGTATTAAATATATGTATGATATAATAAAAATCTTAAATATATATGTATAATATAAAAGTTTTAAATATATTTCCGTTGTTTGGTGCCTGTGACTCAAGTCCTTTAGGAATCAGGTACTTAGCACGGGGCCAGTCTGACGTGGTGTGAAGCGTCCATAGATATTATTATAATATTATTATTATAATATTATAAGTATAGATTGCGTGAGGCGTCTTGCAAATCTGTCAAATTCATACAAATTTTGAAATGCATCTGCGCGTCGCGTTGAAGCCTTTGAATCACTACGTTACCCCAATAAATTAGCCATGCCTAAATGCAACAGCACAACATTCCTTAGAAGTCCCTACATTATGGCTATTAAGATATATAATAATTTGCCAAAAGATTTTGAAAAACATAACTTAGTTACTTTCAAAAGAAAACTTAATGAATGGCTTCTGGATAAATGTTTTTATGAAGTAAAGGACTATCTTAATATAAAAGTGGGTGCTTATTTCTGACTTGTTGCGTATTTTTGACTTTTTGTTAGGTATTTTTTGTGCACTGAGTGACACTGACATATTAATGATCATAATATTAGTGACATTTGTATCCTCCTTCTTTTAGCTAGTTTTAAGAAATGACATTTGCATACTATTAATTTAGTTGAGTGTTATGATCCTGCATTATAAAATTCTGGAAGACCTTAATTGTACATTTCACTCTAGCAAATAAATATTATTATTATTATTATTATTATTAATGCGCCGTTTCTTGGTAGAGCTCCTGAATTGACCCTTTGGCGCATTAAGGGGGCCACACAGGCCCACCCCCAATTGTCCACGGTCTTGGGCTTAGGGTCAGATAATATTATGCTCTGAGCTTAGACGTATTAAGATGGCCATCAGGCCCACCTTAAATTGTCCAATGCATTGTCTCGGGCTTTAGACTATTTCAATCCTAGGTATAGATTGGCTCTCCCTAAAGTTTCAGTGGATTGGAGTCAATGTCTTGGGCTAAGACGTCTTATCACTTAGGGTTAGACATCTTTTGAGCTTAGGTGTATTACTGGGGCGGATAGGTATGGCGTGGGCACGGCTTACCACAAAATTGTCCAATCCATTGTCTTTGGCTTTAGAATCAGCCCATCGCGCCTCGTTAAAACCTCTCTATATCAGTATTTTCTATGGTCCAACCCTCATACAAAATGGACTCAGTTTTTAGGGTTCCGTACCCAAAGAGTAAAAACGGGACCCTATTACTAAGTGTCTAAACACACTAGGGCCTAGGCTGAATTACGCCGGCGTTATTTACGTGGCCGAAATTACGTTCAGCCGCTTACGTCTGATGCGACACACTATAAATTACGCGAAGAGCCGAAATTTCGCGGCGTAATTTCCGTTGCGGAACGCGCGTATAAGTATTTAAAATTCTCAGATGTAATGTGTGCGTTAACGCTTTGGAGATAAGGTTGAATTTCCTATGTTCGGTTTTGATAATTCCGTCGCGTATAGTTGTACAAAACATTACCTACCGCCGAATCCCTGCCGAACTTCGCTCGACTCGGCTCGACGGAAATTCGGCTCACGAGTCACGACGGAATTTCGGCATAGTGTGTCGTCTGTCGCGTTCCGCCCATATTTTGTATGGATTTGAAACGCGGCGGAATTTACGTCGGCGTAATTCAGCCTAGTGTGTTTAGACCCTAAGACTTCGTTGTCTGTCCACCTGTCTGTCTCCAGACAGTATCTCGAGAACCGCTATAGATAGATTTCTGAAATTTTCACATATTGTGTATATCTGTTGCCGCTATAACAACAAATACTGAAAACAAAATAAAATTAATATTTAAGGGGGGCTCCCATACAACAAACGTAATTTTTTCGGCATTCTCGCTCTATATCAATAATGGCAAGAGGTAGGCACTTGAATTTTTCACATATTCTTTTGTTATATGTTTAATAATATTTAATAATAATATTTAATTTCAACCCATAGTTTGGTTAAAGTTCTTGACTTATGGTGGAAATGGTAAAAGAGTTGTTGTTACGTCTAGCGTGCGACGGACGTTTACCAAATCTTTGGCCGTGAAAAAAATTGCGTGTACATTAGTGTTACTACTAACTACTATTTTGTTACTTATAAGTCGGTCAAACGGTGTGCTGATTATTTAGGGACCATCCTTAAAGTACGTCACTCGATTTTCATGATATTTAGACCCCCATCCTCATCACATTCGTGACTAATTTCAGCAAAATCGGTCCAGTGGTTCGCACGTGATTCGTGAAGAGTTAACAGGCAAACATGCACTTTCACATATTTTATGTACTAGATGACGATTGCAACTTCATTGCGCCAAAATTCGTTTATCGCGCGGGAAACGTACTATTTTCTGGGACAATAAAAGCCCATTCCCGGGACACAGAGTATATCCATACTAAATTTCAACAAAATCGGTTCAGCGATTCACTCGTAAAGAGGTAACAGACAGACAGACAGAGTACAGACAGACACACATTCATATTTATAATTTTATTAATAATTGCCAGACTTCGGCACGGTGTTTGTGTGCGTGCGACGAGACGAATTATAATAATTGCATAAGGCACTTCCCGACTCCCGAGTCAAAATCAAAATCTTTCTTGTTGGTAGCATGGTGAGCTGACCTACATGGTAATGTCCTGAAGGGCCGATCTGATAGGGCGTCCGCAATAGGGCTAGCTGTCAATCAATGTCACGACACCCTTACGTGGGATTTGAGCAACGTCGAACGAAAAATTATTTTAGTGTTAGACAGCCCATTTACTGAGAAAAGCTATAGGCTATATATATTTCATCACGCTAAGACTGTAAAAGGAGCGAAGAAATAGAGAAAAATGTGGAAAAAACGGGAGAAATTATTTGAAAGTGCTTATCACACGAACTACTGGGGTAATTTTTCTGTTATTTGGCACAGATAAGAAGAAGACCGCGTGAAGGATCATAAGCAATTTTTTGTGGACTAATTTGTCTGTGAAATAAGGTGAAATATCTAATTTACGCGGGCGAAGCCGCGCGGAACGTCTAGTCGCTAAAAATATTTTCTAGATCTAGGTCTCATCTAGATCTTCCAAATTTAGGCACTTTCGTCTGAAAGTGCCTAAATGTGTGCGCAATACACAGGGTACACTTTCTATTCCATCACTGTCACCTACGGCCCCTACGGGATGGCTAGCGGCTGGCTGATACGACCGGTGAAATAATAATAATAATAATAACTCCCACACTGCGCCGGTTTAGGTAACGGTGGCCGATTTCATTGAAACCAAATCCAGTTACGCAGGAGTAATTTTATAGTGCCCAAGTGTGTGCGCAGTACACAAGATCACTCTCTATTCCTTCACTCTCATAACCCAGTGGGAGTGGGGCGGAAGACCGACACGACTGGCGAGAGATCAGGCGCAGGACCGACTTTTTACATGGCTATCCGACGCATGGATCATCTTACTAGTCAGACAATCAGGTGATCAGCCTGCATTGTCCTAACCAAACTTGAAAATATCATGTTTCCAACGCGGGAATCGAACCCACGACCTCCGAGTCAAGAGCCGAGCTCTGAACCACGCGACGGCAAGAAAGAATAGCGAAGTATTGACTGCTTTGCATGCCCGGTCTACATAATATTATGGTTCAACTTTCTTACAACCAACTACGAAACAAAGTTCGCGGGGTTAGCTAGTTAAAATATATAAAAGGCTTTGTCCTGAATGACATGAAAGTGTAAAACACAGATCATACAGGATTGAAAGGAGAATTGTTCTCCGTAAGGGTTAATTCAGACCGCAACGCGAAGCGTAGATGCAATTCTTTTGTATGGATTTGACAGGTTTGCAAGACGTCTCACGCAATTAAAATTTGTCAAATCAGTACAAAATATTTAAGAATGTCAAATGCATTTACGCGTCGCGTTGCGGTCTGAATTGACCCTATGACGAATAAGAGATTTTTCGAAATTCCTCCCCAAGGGGTTGAAAAGGGGAGTTAAAGTTAGTATGGGACAATATTCCTTAGTCTGATCTGCTCGAAAATTTGCATAAATATTACTTGATGTATTTTAAGGAAGATGCATTTCATAGTTTATTAAAATATGACCTCTGTAAAGGGATAAAAATGTAATGAAAAGTTATAACGGGCGTGATTTCAGAAACTGTCACTAGATGGCTCTGAACGTCGTCTACATCGCGCTATCGCTTGTCAATGTGTAATCTTTCAAGATGAAACTTCGTTCTCGAAGCTATCATCGAGGTGATTTTTTTAATACTTACAGACCTTATGAATCTCTTTTTGGAATGGTGTCCTCGATACTGAATCGAGCGTCACTATTAACTAAAGCTGTAAAAGTAACGAAATAAAGCGTACCTATCCGTATGTATTCATTACTTTAACTGTTCGTACGAGTACTCGTTACTACTGTATCGTTACTAGTTACTCGATAGTTTTTAATTTTGAGACCTCATACATAACAACCAAGTTTTGTTGATTATTGGGTTGGGCAAAGGTTTTAACCTTTGCGTACGGATTTGTGTTTTTAAACGGGACCCTATTACTGAGACGTCGATGTTTGTCCATCTGTCTGTATGTCTCCAGGCTGTAGACCTGACCAGAAAGAACCGCTATAGCTAGACCTCTGATTTTTTTACAGATTGTGTGTTTCTGGTGCCACTATAACAACAACTACTAAAAACATTAAAACCGACTGCCAGAGTAAAAACGATAATAATTTATAATGAACACTCTTTGTATTAAATAATTCTCACTCTTAGTGCCTTATGAATAATTCTCATAAACCTCAACTATTTAACCGATTTCCAAAAAACGAGGAGGTTATATGTTCGGCTGTGGATATATTTTTTTTTGTATGTTCAACGATTACTCCGCCGTTTGTGAACCGATTTTCGAAATTTTTATTTTGTTGTATTAGGTTTCACTCCAATTTGGTCCCATTTTCACAAAAGTGGTGACCTGATGATGGGATCCATGAGTAATCGAGGGAACTCCTCGAAATTTATATGGAAACATATGGTGATTTTGGTTTTATGTGAAGTGTACTAAGAATACGCTACCAAAAAGTCAAACATTGGGTCAAGGTATACCATGGTTTCGATGATGCTGAGAGAACTCCTGATTCCTTATAGATACACGTTTGGGAGTTTCGGCGTTGTTTTAAGAACAGAAAGCATAAACTACTATGCAATTCATATTCATCATCATAATCATCATCATCATCATCGTCATCATCATCATTACCACGTCGTGTTAAGGCCACCAATGTCTCATGGCACAGAATAGATAATAGTACAATGCATAGGTATGAATATACTAATAATAATAATTATGTACTGTATAACAATTAACAACACCTGTTTGTTTTTAATACACGGCGGTCGGCGTCGCCGTCCCGCGCCGCCGCGCGGCGCGTGGCGGCAGAAGACAGAATATCGAATACTTTACTAACTACTTTATATACAGATCGAATACTTTACTACTTTATAAAATTTTAATAGACAAATAGAATTAAAATAAAGTTATTTTAAAAAGGGCATTTAAACAAAACAAAGTCATTAAGTGTCTTTTTAATTACTTATACTTATTAATCGATAGATGGTGCACTAAGTACCTATCGATTTGAATTCTTGATTACAAGAACAGCTGTCAATAATTATGATAATATTAAATATTATGCTACGCTACATCCTATGCAAGTTTGTATAATTTTTTATCTGATAGATCCTTCGATCGTGGAAAAACGAGACACAATAGCCTTTCTATTGCTATCGCAATCGCCGGTGACCGCTTCGGGCTTGAAGTATTAAAATTGTTAAATAACTTAGCACAATATGTTCACTTCACTGATAATATTATATTATTTTGTGAGTGTGAGTTGTGACTCTTAACAAATTGTAATAAGATACGTAAAATATACGCGAAGATTTACCTACTAGTGTAACTAAAAAGAGTGAAATTATTGTTATTTTTAACAAAAAATTTAAACCGACTTCCAAGGTAAAAACAATAATAACATTAATATGAACTAATTATTATTATTTTTAACAAAAAATTAAAACCGACTTCCAAGGTAAAAACAATAATAACATTAATATGAACTAAAAAGTATTAAATATTTTTTACTATCTAATAGTGCCTTTTTCCGAATTCGGCTAAACCTCAACTATTTCTGTACTCAATCTTCATAATTTTGAAGTCGGTGCCAGTTCCAAAAATTTTAAATATTCTGTCAGAGGACTGAAGATTCAGCTATCTGGTACCGACTTCAAAATAATGAAGATTGAGTAGGTATTTGGGTCTTGGGGTATGAGTTATGACTCTTAACAAATTGTAATAAGATACGTAGAATAAACGCAGTAATTCGACGCGTAGGGTGGGGTGGTATGGTCACTAACTCACTACCACCGACGACCACTTATAAACTCGCGAACTATGGCGGAGGTCATCTTGGAGGGTTAATTAATATTTTAATAACAATACGAGATCAATATTATAATTACCACTAAAATGTTGACAATTCAAATTTCAATGTTCATTGCTCACTGCTCACGCCAAGTCCACACAATTCACACAGTCAAAATCTGTCACAACTATATAAAACTCCTCAGCGCCATCTATTGAATAAACCGTGTAACTAAAACTATATAATATTAACAACATTCGGAATTCGGACAAGCGATAGCGCCGACACAGGAGCGCCTCAGAGAAGACAATATGAAACTATTTTTATACAATTTAAATTGGCACTAATTATAGTTTATCTACTAGGTAACTAAAAAGAGTGAAATTATTATTTTTAACAAAAAATTAAAACCGACTTCCATCATGATGATGATGATGATGATGACGATGATGATGATGATGATGAATGCGTTGTAGCGTATGATTTCTGTTCTTAAAACAACGCCGAAACTCCCAAACGTGTATCTATAAGGAGTCAGGAGTTCTCTCAGCATCTTCGAAACCATTATAAACCTTGACCCAATATTTGACTTTTTGGTAGCATATTTTTAGTACACTTCACATAAAACCAAAATCACCATATGTTTCCATATAAATTTCGAGGAGTTCCCTCGACCCCTCGATTACTCCTGGATCCCATCATCAGGTCACCATTTTTGTGAACATGGTACCAAATTGGAGTGAAACCTAATAAGACAAAACAAAAATTTCGAAAATCGGTTCACAAACGGCGGAGTAATCGTTGAACATAAAATCCACAGCCGAACATATAACCTCCTCGTTTTTTGGAAGTCGGTTAAAAACGAAATTTTAAATCTGTTCTATCTCTGTTAGCTACCACTTTCGTAGAGGAAAATGTTGTTCGTCTTATCAAAATGAAGCCAATTACGAAAAATTTGAAAATAAAAAATAATGTTAATCGAACCCGGACTATAAAATCTTTTTTGAGTTCTTTCTAAAAAGTTAAATTAAACCTAGAATAATATATATATATAGCGCATTTGTGTATATATATATATATATTCGTTACTCGTTACTCTTACTTATATATATATATATATATATATAGCAAAGTTACGAAAAATGCGAGTAACGAAGCGCATTTGTGAGTAACGTTTCGTTACTCAGCACTAGGTGGCGTACCCGTTACTCAGTACCGAAAGCTGTAGCAAACCGTATGTAGGTATACGGTTTGCTACAGCTCTACTATTAACCTAGTAAAACGTATAAACTTTGAACTTTAAATCTATATTATTAAAAATGCGAAAGTTTTCAGTCTGGGCCTCTGGGGTTGTATCTTGTAAGGGTGGGTCGAATTGTAAATGATTTCGTAAGGGAATCACCGCGCGCAATAATATAAACTGAAGTCCACACGGACAGAGCAAGTTACGTGACAAACATACCTAGTACCTACATATTCTAAAAACATAGCTCTCTTTCTTGCGAAGTCGGATAGAAATCCAAGTAAACTCTAAGTATATGGGGATTAAGTAAAGCAATTGTTTATTTTTAGTTGTGTATAAAAAGATGCAAGCAAAGATTATACTTTCACTATCTTTTTATAGCGCCTATAATGACTATATTAAATGAAGTTAGTTTATTACGTTATTGATATAAAATCATAGTTCCATTAGAATCCATATTAAAAGACAACAAAATAACGATACAAAGAAATAAAAAAAAATAACAAAAGATTACAAAATAAAAATATTCTTAACGAAAGAAACACAAAATTGTATTTAAGAAGGCATGCATGTAAGTTATACTGGTAATTTATTTTTTGTAAGTTACATAGTTTAATGGGTCTAACCGCCGCGCCGTGCTCAGATACATAATATATTAATAATATGATGATAACTTCCTAACCTTCAATTTAATGAAGAGTTTGACAGATAATGTATGAGGCTTATGTCAAAATTTTGAATTACATTGAACTAATTAATGTTCCACTCTGAGTGCGACAGTTAGATAATAGCCCAGAATAAATTATTTTATTTATTTGTTTATTTATTCATTTTTGACAGCGGCACCGCTGTCCCTAGTCTTCCATTATCATTGAAAAAAAACATATTAACCCCACTTTTTGTCCCCAGATGTAACATGGCGCTGAAGTTGAAATACAGCGACGAACACGGCATCCTCCAGATCGACATGACCCCATCACCCATAGACCCCACCGAGTCCACCCCCACAAACCCCCAATTCGATACAATCAACAACCGCTTCGGCCAGTACGATCTTTTCGGCGCAAAATATGACAGTCCGGACCTACCTTTACAGTACGACAGCGGGGATATACCTTTACATGGAACTGTACTCGGAAAATATGGGAATAACATCGGAAAATATGGAGATAATCTCGGAAAATTTGGGGATGACCTCGGCAAATATGGGGGCGATCTCGGGAAATATGGGGACGATCTCGGAAAGTTCGACGCGCTAAAATACGACAGTACGCACGATAGAAGTGGGGACGGCGGCTCGCTATTTCGCAGTCGCTATAATAGTTTAGAAGAGGAGCTAGCTAACACGCCGTATGCGTTCGCGACGGAACGGACCTTCGATCCGATACTAGACATAACGATCGACAGTGATCTATTCGGACCTAAGACAGATAACTTCTCGATAACACAGTTGATCCACGCGCAGGATCGATACTACGATCTATCGTCTAAAGATCTATCTAGATCTAATCCAGGTGTGGGAAAGGTGAAAAGTGCGCCGTGTTCTGCGAAGGGTGCTAAAGATGCCTTCAGAGTGCTGTCACAAGAAAACCTAAGGAGTGAGTCGCCGAAGAAGAATTTACCGTGAGTACTTTTTTGGTTTTTTTTAATTCTAATTTTTAAATTCTAATTCTAATAACTATCGTCATCGGACATTCCAATTTTTGACACAATTATTTGTAGCCAGGAAATAAATTAGGAGATTATACTTACGGATATGACGTGGGAGAGCCATGCTTCGGCACGAATGGGCCGGCTCGACCGGAGAAATACCACGTCCTCACAGAAAACCGGCGTGAAACAGCGCTTGCGCTGTGTTTCGCCGAGTGAGTGAGTTTACCGGAGACCCAATCCCCTACCCTTTTCCCTTCCCTACCCTTCCCTATTTCCATCCCTACCCTCCCCTATTACCCCTTAAAAGGCTGGCAACGCACCTGCAGCTCTTCTGATGCTGCGAGTGTCCATGGGCGACGGAAGTTGCTTTCCATCAGGTGACCCGTTTGCTCGTTTGCCCTTTTTATTGCATAAAAACAACACTACAATTTTATGAAAATTAGACTCTAATAGGTATAGTGTCTCTGTTTGTTAATCCGTAAATCATAAATATCATAATACTTCAACTCTAACTTATTTCGATAAAAGTGTAGAGAATAGAGATACTTTAAGTCTCGAGAAAGGCATTAAAAAGTTCGTATTCCGAAAAAGTTACAGGTTTCACATCGCATATTATAAATTTTTGGCATGGCGTCTTACTATCTACTAGCTGTCCTATGTGACGATGGTCGATGACGACAAATAGCCTGTAATTACAATAATAGTATAGTCCCTATTTGGTGCAAAAATAATCAAAATAGGTCCACTAGTTTTTGCCTGCTGCGAAAACAAAAACAAAACTTCAAATATCCTTATAATATAACATATTGGAACATAATACCATAACGTTTTTGAATAGATAATTAAAATATGATGTTACATAAACAAAATTTAATCTTCTTCAAAAGATATAAACGATTATGCTTAATATACACATACCTTTCTATTTACTTATATGATAATATCTACTTATTTAATTCAAATATGGTTAAAATTAAGATTTCTTAGAGATTCAGTGAAAGCAATCTTAAGATTTTTATCAGTTCTAGACAAAAACATGTCCGATGTACAATTTTTTACCAAATAACACATTTTAAGATGTTTTTAATATTTCCATACTAATATTATGAATGCGAAATTATGTCTGTATGTCACCTCTTCACGCCCAAACCGCTGAACCGATTTTGCTGAAATTTGGTATGGAGATACTTTGAGTCCCGGAAAAGGGCATAGGATACTTCTTCTAAAATGTACGGTTCCCGCTCACTCCGTTGCGCAAAATTCGTTTATCGCGCGGGAAGTGGGAACCATTCATTTTTCGTGATCAAAAGTACCAACCTTTGTCCTTTTCCTGGACTCAAAGTATTGCTTATAGTATCACCATAGCAAATTTCTTAAAAATCGGTTCTACAGTTTGGGCGTGAAGAGGCAACCGACAAACAGATAGGTCACACACTTTTACATTTATATTATTATTTATTAGTTTGATTTTTTCTATAATAAGTATTGACAGTATTTTCTTATTAAGTTAGCAGTGAACTGTGCCTGCAAATCCATCGTTTAATTCATCACTATTCCGCACTTAAATGATATAGCTATTTGACCGAGCTTTGCTCAGTATTCGATAAAACACGAATAAAATGACATTTTCTAAAGAGTAAAGATGATTCCTAGCTAGATCGATTTATCGCCCCCGAAACCCCCTATATACTAAATTTCATAAAAATCGTTGGAGCCGATTCCGAGATTCCAATTATATAATTATATACAAGAATTGCTCATTTAAAGATTTAAGATTTAAAGATATATAAGACTTTTAACAAGCTTGGGCTGTATGTATGTAGGTACTTAACGGAATCTCTGACCACGATTTTTACCTATCTCCAGTACTAGTCTAATTAATTCGAAACTTTGCATACTATGTAATTAAGAGTTAATGACAATGAATTAATTTGTTAAAATTTTTGAAAACAAAAAGTCGTGTTTTTTTTTTAGTTTTTTTAACACTACAATATATTATTAAAGTTCAAAAGTGAACGTTTAATTATTTGTGTAATCAACTGGTTACGGTTGGCAGCCGGTTAAGAAATGCTACCAATAGGTGCATTATTGCTCGTTTAGTAGGTATGTAAATATTAGCCTTGTGATATAATTGTTATTGCTACTTTATTATTATACTCGTGTGTTACGAAAAAAACGTTAAAATTACAAAAAAAAACATTTTTTTACGATTGCAAAAATTAACAAGTTTTTTGGGTTCCGTGCCCAAAAGGTAAAAACGTTAAACGGGACCCTATTACTAAGATTTCGTTGTCTGTCCGTCTGTCCATCTGTATGTCACCAGGCTCAAGAACGGTAATCTAGCTAGAGAGTTGAAATTTTCACAAATTGCCAGTGCTACATCAACAAATACTACAAACAAAATAATATTAATATTTAAGGGGGGCTCCCATACAAAAATGGAATTTTCGGCCTATTTTTGCTCTATATCGGTACGGAACGGACGGATGGTCGGTACGGACTCAAGCAGCTAAGAAAGAAAGCGGATAAAAATTAAAATACATTTCTTGCATAGGAGTTATAGACTACAGGCCCACGTCAAAAATTGATGGGTCAAATGAACCACCTGGGAACGTATATAGGACGATATTAGAGCATAAAATAATAAGATTTAGCACTATGCCGTCACTTGTAAGCTGTCCAACTGAGTGCTGGTGAGAATTCAAAGTGCATGTAGGGTGAGTACATTTTGGTCATATGATCCTGTACGGCATTTTTACCATCGATAGACACATTAAAATAATAAGAAAGCCCGCAGTGCCGTACAAAAATAATGCGCCAACAAGTCGGTATTTTGATTTTATTTTCAGCCAATTTCATTCCCGTGTGTGGAATTTTATTTATTCAAGGTCAAAGGTCAAAAAAATTAGAATTTCGAGATTTTCAGCAAAACGGTAAGTTTTATCATAAAAGTAGCTCAGACAAAACTTGCAGATCATAAAATTATCTATTAAAATGTATCAATACTTCTTTTCTTACGAGCCACCATTTCTGAGATATAACGTTTAAAAGGTTATAAAAGTTGTTATCGCCATAATATGCATGGGTACGCCACGTATACAGTGTGTTTGGTCAGCAACTAGCGATATTTTAAGCACTTATGTGTATGTACTTGTTATGCAAAAAACACTAACTACAAAGGTCTAGCCCCCTTCGCCTCTGTGTGGCAGGCACTTTATTATTGACTCTACCCGGTTAGCAAAAAAACATTCTTAATTTGCGAGGTTTTGTCCTATTGTCATCCAAATAGCCTTAAATGAAAGGAAATTAGATAGTCTACCATTAAATAAAACACAAGTCATAAAGTGCTAAAAAAATCGAGAAAACACGTGCAAATTTTACAACTATTGTATTTTTTTACAGAAACAGCCCTCATAACCCATTTTTATTAATTGTTATGTCCAAAGAATTTAAGTTAAGCTTCAATACAACCGTATGTCAAATACTTTAAAAGCTATTGTTCTTTGAACATCGGTCGTGCGCAAACACGAAATGATTTTTTTTGGGCTTTTTGAGCATTTTGAGCCGTGAATTTTCAAGTGTAATTAGACAGTAAAATAGTTATTAAAATGTGCAGTGTTTTTTTTCATGAATTCCTTATAAAGTTGCGCACAATCGTTTTTAGTGCTTACGCATAGGCCATGTTCAACTAATAATAACTTAAGAGGAATTTGACATACAGACATAAATTAAACGTAGTATTACAGCTTAACTGAAATTCTTTGGATACAGTAAACAAAAAAATATGTTATGGGGGCTGTTTCTGTAAAAAAATACAATTATTGCAAAATTTGCACATGTTTTCTCTATTTTTTTAGAAACTTTATGACTTTTTTAAGGTTTTTGAATTAAAATAGTATTTTTTGTGTTTTTTAATGGTAGACTATCTAATTACCATTTGCATGGCAATAGGACAAAACCTCGCAAATTAAGAATGTTTTTTGCTAACCGGGTAGAGTCAATAATAAAGTGCCTGCCACACAGAGGCGAAGGGGGCTAGACCTTTGTAGTTAGTGTTTTTTTTTATAACAAGTACATACACATAAGTGCTTAAAATATCGCTAGTTGCTGACCAAACACACTGTATACGTGGCGTACCCATGCATATTATGACCATAACAACTTTTATAACATTTTAAACGTTATATCTCAGAAACGGTGGCTCGTAAGAAAAAGTATTGATACATTTTTATAGATCATTTCATGATCTGCAAGTTTTGTCTGAGCTACTTTTTTGATAAAAATTACCGTTTTGCTGAAAATCGGAAAAAACTATTTTTTTTTACCTTAGACCTTGAATAAAAAATTTTCCACACACGGGAATGATGGGGAACGTTTAGACATTGTTTATAATTATGTTTGTAACAATTTCACCGATTTTCAGCTTGCTGGGACTTTTTGTAACTTAGAATGTCTAAATCGACCGGAGTATTAGATGATGAATTGAGTTTATTAAATTAAAAGCCTTGTAAAGTGGTTACATTCAGATAATCAGGTGGACGGACGGACAATATAAATGATAATAGAGTCTCATAGTTAATACTTATTTAAAATACATCAAGCTTGTCGTAGGCCATTTAGCAAAAAACAATACACTTCTTTACAAAGTCGGATAAGTATCCATCTATGTCTTTTGTTACATTACATAATAAAAACAGTTTCGGTTCGGCAACAGCCTTCGAGTAAATAGCTGTTATTATAGATGTTTTTTTGGATAAACATAATCACTTGAATTATAAAACTATGCGTAAGAACTGAAGGTGCCATGGACCATGGTATAAAATATAGCAAAGTGAGAGACTAAAGAGCGACAAATTTCTCTACAGTAGGTATGTAATTAAAATATTTATGCGTTTGTCATAATATGTTTTAAAGATATAGAGAAACAATAACCTATTAACCCCCATAAGGACACCGGCCACCGCGACAACAATAGAACGAACTGTCACCAGCAGTATTTCCGGACCTATACGACCTGCGAACCTTCAAGAAAAGAGCGTATTCCCTCTTAAAAGGCCGGCAACGCACCTGCAGCTCTTCTGATGTTGCGAGTGTCCATGGGCGACGGTAGTTGCTTACCATCAGGTGACCCGTTTGCTCGCTTGCCCTTTATCTTATATAATTATTATTGTTTTTAACAAAAAATCAAAACCGACTTCCAAGGTAAAAACAATAATAACATTAATATGAACTAAAAAGTATTAAATAATTTTTACTATCTAATAGTGCCTTTTTCCGAATTCGGCTAAACCTCAACTATTTCTGTACTCAATCTTCATTATTTTGAAGTCGGTACCAGATAGCTGAATCTTCAGTCCTCTGACAGAATATTTGAAACTTTTGGAACAGGCACCGACTTCAAAATTATGAAGATTGAGTACAGAAATAGTTGAGGTTTAGCCGAATTCGGAAAAAGGCACTATTAGATAGTAAAAATTATTTAATACTTTTTAGTTCATATTAATGATAGTATTGTTTTTACCTTGGAAGTCGGTTTTAATTTTTTGTTAAAAATAATAATAATTTCACTCTTTTTAGTTACACTATTAGGTAAACCTTCGCGTATATTTTACGTTTCTTATTACAATTTGTTAAGAGTCACAAATCACAATTCACACTCACAAAATAATATATTATCAGTGAAGTGAACATGTGCTGAGTAAGTTAACAATTTTAATGCTTCAAGCCCCAAGCGTATAATTATATTACTTTATAGAGTAAGTAAGAATTTGATTCGAATCTACGTGAGGTCTGTAGACCTACTCTACATAGCAAATAATATAATCTTACAATAATATACTATTTAATTTAGTCTTGATGAATATTTTTTATGATTAATTCCTGAGATTAGCGCGTTCAAACAAACAAACAAACTAACTAACAAACTCTTCCGCTTTATAATATTTGTATAGAAAAAAATGTAGAATAGGGAGAAATAGAGGGTGTTTTCCCTCTATCCTTAAGAAATTAAGATTTTTTTGTCATTAGATGTTTTGTTAGTTTTAAACAACAGAAGTTTATAATTTGTGAATTTTTTTACCGTCTAGCAATCTCGGTTCTTTAAAAGTCTGGTGTCTAAAAAAGTCACCGTGTTCTAATGCCCTAGATTTGACATGATTTGACTAAGATGTGGATTGTAGAGTATAATTATATTACTTTATAGAGTAAGTAAGAATTTGATTCGAATCTACGTGAGGTCTGTAGACCTACTCTACATAGCAAATATAATCTTACAATAATATACTATTTAATTTAGTCTTGATGAATATTTTTTATGATTAATTAAAATAAAACTGCAAAATGTAAATTCTCACGAAAATTTTACCGAATTAATTGATTAGAATTTATTAAAGACTGGACTACAAAAGTACTTTGGTTGGATTATACTTAGCAATATTTCACGTCATGCATTATCGTTTACGTTACAAAACAGTTTAGTTACAAAACAAACAATTATCCACATGTATATTTTCCAAGTAAAAGTATACACTAATTGTATATTTGCATATTATGTTACATAAATCATTATATACGTTGAGTTTTGATTAAGAATTAAATTGGATTTAAAAGTAATCATTACCATTTCTGTCAAGAAAGCAGTAAAAAATCGGCCAAGTGCGGGTCGGACTCGCTCACGATGGCTTCCGTACAGTTATAGATCGAAAGTTCTCAAAAAATGATTTTTGTATGGGAGCCAGAGGGAATCAAATATATTTTTATGAATGGTTGAAGTTCTTATATAATTTTGTAAATATTTCAATTGCCTACCTGTAATTGCCAATTATTATTATTGACTATGAGCCAAAAATGTTAAATGCCAAATAAATCACCTTTGTTGTATGGGAGACCCCCATAAATATTAATTTTATTTTGTTTTTATTATACACAATCAATTATACACATAAAAACAGATATTATACACAATCTGTGACAGAAGTCTAGCTATCCTCTCCTCTGCTTCCTCTATCGGTTTCGGTTGTATCACTGGGAGTGCTCTGAGGAATTGTTCGGAATCATACCACCTGCAACTTTTCGCCGTCGTCCCGCGAAAAATATACCAGATCCTCATCACCTTGACACAATAGACATAACTTTCTGTCTACTCTGACCTTGATGAGTGGCAGTCTTCCACCGTGCGTTTCTCGCGTAACTTTCTGCCGCGCACTGTAAAACTCTGGAACGAACTGTCACCAGCAGTATTTCAGGACCTTAACGACCTGCAAACCTTTAAGAAGAGAGCGTATTCTCTCTTAAAAGGCCGGCAACGCACCTGCAGCTCTTCTAATGTTGCGAGTTTCCATGGGCGACGGAAGTTGCTTTCCATCAGGCGACCAGTTTGCTCGTTTGCCCCCTTATTTCATAAAAAAATATAAAAAAAATCGTGGTTAT
This sequence comes from Polyommatus icarus, assembly GCA_937595015.1. Classification (NCBI taxonomy): domain Eukaryota; kingdom Metazoa; phylum Arthropoda; class Insecta; order Lepidoptera; family Lycaenidae; genus Polyommatus; species Polyommatus icarus. Next base: position 961,471 of record OW569342.1, on the reverse strand, counting down.
TGAGATACAGCCTGGAGACAAACGGACGGACAGACATCGAAGTTTTGGTTCGTTTTTACCCATTGGGCATGGAACCCTGAAAAGGCTACATTGCTGTCAATAAGCGTAACCTTTGTTTATACGATGTTAGAATTATTGTACCATCGAGGAAATTGATTCCTAGGCAGTTGACAGACCAACGTCATTTGGTCGGGTCATGTCAATTCGATGACCGATGTTAATTGTGTTGTCGGATGGGTTTGTACTATCTTTTCTACTGCTCTCTTCACACTCACGCCCGTCTTTCATATGCCAGGTGAAAAAGGACGATCGCCAAGTTAGCGGGCAGTTATAGGTAGGTATTCTGTTTTTTAAAGGGTTTTTTATATGAAAGTGGTAAAAAGTAATTTCAACATTGTATAGACGACTTTCTCAACAGTACATTGTATTTTTTTCATACCGTTAAGACGTCAATACAATCCATAAACAGGTGATATTCTAAACCTTTTACAGCAAAAATCACAAAACTGTCGCGGGTTTGAGTTGGATTATTTAAAGATACTTTAAAAAAATCTAGCTGCAACATTAGATTATAATTGAAATGATCTTACATGTTGTGCATTAAAACTTATAGAAATACTGTATTTTAACTGTTAAATCACGTCTGTTAAATGAGCGAAATCGGCAAAATTTCGTATACGGACTCTTAGAGCAACCAAATTACATAGGTGCCGCCATCTACCTAGAAATCGACTTCTCTGATAGTAGTTAACTCTTTAACTACTATCAGAGAAGTCTAACCTATTCCAGGGGTGAGGGGTAACTCATTCCACCATTTTGTTATAAAATTGACAAGGAAGTCAACAATTACATAGAACAGTTGTACCGTGTACGTCCGTCTGTAGCTCGGTAACTGGCGAAGCGGAACCAAGGTCTAGGGCTCACAACTTGATACCAATCTAGATGTATTAATGTAGATTCAACTTAATCACAAATGAAATATACTAGAAATTTGTTAAAAACCTTACTTTAATTTGGTGCTTTTATTCCTAGACAGATGGGGGACTTACGTAGCGTACCTAGCACAATAGACATAACTACCAGTAGTTCGACTGAAAAGAAACGGACAGGTTTCAATATCTGTCAAATTCGTCGAGTTTCACTAGAATTATGAACGGAATGTGCCTCGGGCTGGCTAAAAAATAAAGATTTCAAAATTAGATTCTGACAATTTTAATCGCATGTGCCAAAACACAAACAACAATACGAACAAAGAGGAACACGTCCAGCGAATATTTCAAAGTTTTAAATTAGTCAACAACCCTAGCGACGATTTTCGTCATAATACGTCAAATTTAAAAATTTCAACATCAGTTCTAAGTCGGCATACTCTATAATTCTGTCTACTCTGTACGTAGTTTGGTCGCGTTACATCAAACCCAGCCAACAGATCACAAATTGACATGATTCCACCAAATGACGTTGGTCTGTCAACTGGCTATAAATCAATTTCCTCGATGGTACATACTACTGAACAAAATGTCATAGCGTTTATTAATAGCAGTCCACAACAATTAACAGACAAGATGTACGGTACCCGCACTGAAATTCAGCCCAACGAGTAACCTAACACCCATACTTTAATTATTGCGAATATGTGTCTGTCTATTGCTCGTGTCTGTATTTTGCTGAAATTTGGTATGGACATTCTTTAAGTCCCGGGAAAGGACATAGGATATTTTGTCTCGGTTTCCGCGCCGAACTTCAGCCAAACTGGCAGCATCTAGTATTCAACATCTAACGCCATCAATTATGCACAAAAAGTCGGCGCAGTACAAAACAACGGCTGACCTCGGACAAGGCCGTAGGTCATGTGACATACTATAACGCCGTGATTAACACCGTAACAGTAAACGAGCCGCGAATCACCTGATGGTGAGCACCATTGTCGTTACAATCAGGTGTTATTCAGCTCTACACTAAAGGAGTTACCGTATTGCTATTGCGTGACATAATCGAGCAGATAGCTATCATTGATAACGAGCAAAGGGATCACCTAATAATGACCACATGATAGACATTCGCTGCAACATTAGCGATATAATTAACACCGTGAAACAGAAAACGAGCAGAGATATCTGCTGATGGTAAGCACCATTGTCGTCATAATCAGGTGTTATTCAACTCTATACTTCGGAAGTTAGCGTGACATACTATAGCGCCGTGATTAACACCGTGACAGGAAACGATCCTAAGAATCACCTGTTGGTGAGCGATACGCTCGTTGACCCTCCCAACACCAGAGAAATTACCGCAATATTGTATAAGAGAGCGTCCATAATATTTACGCAAGGGTCCAGTCCAGTCCAGCCAAATCTCACCCAATATTACCCATTTGTTTTTTCATATTACAATTTAAATATTTTCAATCCTTAGATTCTCATCATATTATGAGTATTATGACATATGAGATACTGTATTTGTCTCTTAGCGCTTAAACAGCTCAACGGACTTAGCCAAAAGGGCCAAAAACTTTTGACAATCGTAGTCAATTAAGTAGCCCGCAAACGATCAAATTGTTTGTCAAATTTTACGTGTTTGTCAAACAGTTCGATAGTGCACAGCTTTGTTTGAAGCGTTTGTCAAACAAACTACATGTTTGACGTGTTTGAAGAAAATTTGGATTTGCGTAGCGTTTGACAAAATGTGTTTGAACGTGTTCCGCTATATTAATTGTCAAACAAGATGTCATGATCTCAAACCGATTCTAGCTTATTGTTTGACAAACTTGTTTGATTTACATTTGTTCGTCTGCGCTGCTGTTTGATGAAAACGTAAATTACATCAAACATGTTTGTCAAGCAAATTTGATCGTTTGCTTTACTTAAGTGATAAGCCAGCCCTTCTATGTTATGCCGAGGCATGGATGTTTATTCCAAAATTATTTTAAAAATCCACTTGCTTTTCTCTTCGACCTTAAACTCCAAAACTTGTAAAGTTCTCGGTCATTATAAAATGTGTGTCTCTATATAGACAGTCTGGATCATAAAGCCACACCCACACTGCCGCCCTGAAAGGAGTTACCCGTTATTCAATTTAGATGTTTGATGACATAATGGTTTTAAAACCGATGAGTGATTTTGCCGAATGCTTACTAAATGTCCAAAATATTTAATCTTGTTTTGTTTTTATTTGTTATTAGATGACGCCCGCAACTCCCTTGCGTGAACATTCGTATCGCGCGGGAACCGTACATATTTCCGAAATAAAAGTATCCTATGTCCTTTCTCAGGACTCAAAGTATCTCTATGCCGAATTTCAGTAAATGCGGTTCAGCGGATTGGGTGTGAAGAGATAACAGACAGACAGATAAACATACACACTTTCGCATAAATTATAATATTAATTGTATGGATATGGATTTTTACACTTCCAATTTTTGACTAAGGACTCTGTTAATTATTAATCGTATCTGTGGGCTAATTTATTAATTACTTTTTTATTAAATTTGTCCAAATCTATATCACTTCTAAATCAAATTTGATTCAAAATTAAAAACACTTTATAACTACAATATCATCATAAGTACATATTATGAAGAAACTAACAAAAAATAAAAGGAGTCTTAATGTTGAAAAACTTGAAGGAAATTGTGAAAATGATATTCAAAACGCATTAAAACTTAATTAAAATATCAAAATAAGTTTTAATGAAATCACCATGCTCATACACCGAGAAGGACGCAGATAAAGAAATCAAAATACGATATTATGTACAACATTTACATATAGCCAAGTTATATCCTAATAAAAAATTTATTAAAATGGAAAAAACACCTGATGGTAAAATTAAATATAGAAATAAAATATACTTACATATAAAACTCTAATTGTGTCAGAAATCATAAAATTACTCGGTTTACCCGTTCCTGGGGTACTACAACGCTATGGCGGATAGACAAGACACAGGCATATTACACTTTTGTATCTATTGTGTTTTCGTCAAATAAAAGTTTTCAATACTTCCAAAATTAATAAATGAAGAATATTTAAAAGTTAATTAACAGAGGTCTAAAGATATCTCCTTGTGGTACGCCTACACATTGAAATTAATAACATATTAGATTTTACCATTTGCAAATATAAAGATAATATCAAAGTTCAAGCTATCATTTAGTTGTTATTAATACAATTTGAAAACAAAATACATAATGCAACGGTCCAAAGTTATATAAAATAAGAGATAGTGGCCCAGTATGAATCCTTGCAGAACACTTCTTTTATGCGTAAGTCGACTTAAAGAAAGAATTCCTTATTACTAAAAAGATGAAAGAGTCGATCTTTTTATTAAATAATACATCTTTTTCTGTGAGTATACGGACGTTATTATAGATATACTTATACAATATTTTGTGACTTTGTCCCGATCTATCAAGCGACTTTTCTAATGCATTGGAGAAGGACAAAATTGTATAACAATAATGTGTATATGCAAAGTGTAGATCTTATTATTACTTACGATGGTAATTAGAACATCCAAATTTTTATTACAATCCCATAAAATAATATATCCGTAATTCCGTACTAATATTATAAATGTGAAAGTATCTCTGTTACCTCTTCAGTATTCACGTTAATATCAATTTAGATGAAATTTTTATGGGGATACTTTGAGTCCCGGGAAAGGACACCGAATACTCTTCACCCGGAAAAATGTACGGTTTCCGCGATAAACAAATTTAAGGGGGGCAACAGAGTTGCGGGCGTCACCTAGTAGATTAATATAGCAAGAAACAAATGATATCTTGAAAAATAATTGATAGCGTGCTAGTTGCCTATTAGAAGGCTAAATAGCCTATCATCACTGCAGTTACGACTCTAATGTGACGTATTAGAGTCCATTTTAAGGTAGCAATAGCTGCTGTCATCATCAAACTAAATCCAATCTTATTTTGTACCTTAAACGTTTAAGTTAAAGTTAATTTTACAACAACAATAACACCTGTCATCGTAAAAACAGGTGCAGCACCAATTACAGCTTTAACTTAATGGATTAAAGTGCATTTTTTATTGGCGGATGTATTTAAGAGTGACACTTGATTCATTTGGTAGTGAGTGCTTTGATGGTGCTGGTGGAATGGGGATTGTCCATTTTTTTTAAATTTTGCTCATTACAAAAACATTTCGAGGAATAAGGTCAGTGATCGTTTTTCTGTATATAAACGAAAAAAATACCCATTAGTTGCTTATATTTTTGAACAAATATGTTTAACCTTAGTTTGACCTTCAATGGCGTTAAATTAGCAATAAATTCGACCAACGTTACGTTTCGAACTTTTGGTAAGCTTCTCGTATCAGCTTTCACATAATGAGAACTTGCATTTGACGAACCATCCATTATAAATAAGATTGAAAGGAAAAAAAACATACTGCAGAGGTCAATTGGCCGCCGATGATGACGTCACAGCGAAACTTTAAAAATTTATTGAGAAAAAACTAGCCAATGAATTTCAAAATTATTTAATTTATATTCTTAAAATACCCTATTTTAACGAAAAAAAATATAAAAAGTACATGTGATTTTTTTTGGACAATGCCCATTGAGGGATAAATGGAACTGAAAAAGGATATTTCCTTCTCAAACATTTAAGGGAGAATTCTATGAAAGTGAAAGAGAAAGATATATTTTTGCTACTTCGCCATTTTCTAAGGTTAAAACTAGGAACGAAACAGTGAGTAGAAATTCTTCAAGTAACCGTTTACAATAGAAATAGTTTTTGAGGCTTCTAAAGCTATTGCATACCTTTTATCACGGGCTTATACGTTAAATACACTAGGCTGAAAATACGCAGCCGAAGTTACGCCTGCAATGTATTTTAAAATGCCGATGACACCCCATGCCGAAATTACGTCGCGTTATATTGTATGCGTAGCGCATTGCTGACTTAATCATGCCGAACTTCGGCCGCGTATTTTCGGCTTAGTGTGTTTAGACACTAGAGCCCGGTGACCGAATCAAGAAATTCAGTAACGAAAGAAACCCCACTCGGTGCGACGTTGCCAGGTTTCGGTACGGTGATTGCGTGCGTGCGACTAGACATATGCGAATTATAATTGCATAGAAATGATAAGCAATAGCTTTACCGCGGCAGTCCTCGAGTGCCACACCTATTTTTTTTGATACGGAACCCTTCGTGTGCTATCCGACTCGCGTTTGGCCGGTTATATGTTGGACAAGCGCACGCTAGATACATCCGACACATATCGCGTACTTTTTGCCGTTATACATAATGTAGTATGTATGTTTGCACGAAATATTGCTTTTGACCTGCCAATACTATTCTTATTTTGACGTGGGAGAGCCATGCTTCGGCACGAATGGGCCGGCTCGACAGGGAGAAGTACCACGTCCTCACAGAAAACCGGCGTGAAACAGCGCTTGCGCTGTGTTTCGCCGAGTGAGTGAGTTTACCGGAGGCCCAATCCCCTACCCTTTTCCCTTCCCTACCCTTTCCTATTTCATTCCCTACCCTCCCCTATTACCCCTTAAAAGGCCGGCAACGCACCTGCAGCTCTTCTGATGCTGCGAGTGTCCATGGGCGACGGAAGTTGCTTTCCATCAGGTGACCCGTTTGCTCGTTTGCCCCCTTATTGCATAAAATATTAATTTATTATGTTAATTTATTATACAACATAATTTATGTTTAGGCGACTAATGCTTAGCACAAACCTACGCGACCACGCGACTGCGAAGCGGCAGCGTCAATACAAAACACACATTTGACAAGTTGTCAAATGTGTGTTAAAGTTGCTTGCTGCTTCGCCCGCGTTTAAACAGTATACCGCAGTAACTGTACTATCAGAGAAGTTGATTCCTAGACAGATGGCGGACCTAAGTAATTTGGTCGCGTTATGTCAAACCCATCCGACCGAACACAGCTAAGTGCTAGAGATAAACTACGATAACATGGCGCGCCCCTCCAAATGACTGTTTCAATGTGTGTAGTCACATCCTTATGAAAGAGTTTGTATAATATAGTAAGTATTCAACCAATCACAGTACACGTAATATTTTACTTAATGTCACATATTACCAAGATTTGTTAGTCAACTTATCATAACTAGCCGACCGCGCCAGACAATGCACTTCAAACGTTTTGAATTTTGGAGGGGCGCGCCATGTTATCGTAGTTGATCTCTAACATTGAATAGCCATAAGCCGAACAAACGACGTAGGTCTGTCAACTGCCTAGGAATCAATTTCCTCGGGTATACATTTTCACGCGATAATATTAATTAGTATCCTATGTCTTTCTCCGTGGTCTACTCCACATCTATACCGAATTTTATCAAAATCTGCCTGGTACTTCCGGATCCTATTCGATTCAAACAGATTTTTTTTCCGTTTTATTAATCGTAAAAATTTATGCTAATTTGCACATTTTGTGGAAAATGTATTTTTAATCAAATCAGCTGTCTGTCTGTTTGTCTGTCTCTGTGTGCACATCTGTCTCCCTGTACATTTCTGTCTGTCTGTCTGTCCGATTATTATCTGTTTGTCTGTCTCTATTTAAGAATTTTCCCAATACCTGTACACGCCTAAGCCGCTAAATTTAGGGATACCGTTCTAAGAAAGGATTTCAATAAGGATTGGTTTATTACACCAAAATTTAAGAAGAACGTATTCCCTCTTAAAAGGCCGGCAACGCACCTGCAGCTCTTCTGATCTTGCAAGAGTCCATGGGCGACGGTAATTGCTTTTCATCAGGTGACCCGTTTGCTCGTTTGCCTCATTATTTCATCAAATGTACGGGTACCGCGCCAATAATTGCATTACATTAGTGCACAACCAACGCGAGTAGGAAACCACTGACAACCAAAATTAGTGAAATGCGCAGCCAACTTAACGCTTTCTGAGCGCACGATATGGTTGTGGCATTTGCATAACCTTAGGCGTAGGAATTACACGGCCTCTAAGTAAAGCGGCGTATAATTCTGACTATTCGAACTCTATTCGAACTAATATCAACACAGTCTGTGTCTATACACACTAGGTGGAAAACACGCGGCCGAAGTTCGGCATGATTACGCTTGCAATGATAACGCGACGTGATTTTGGCATGGCGTATCATCAGTAATTTAAAATACATTGCTGGCGCAATCATACCGAACTTCAGCCGCGTTTTTTCGGCCTAGTGTGTTAAGACACAAGTGGACTAGACGTTCTACTGGAAATGCCGCGTGATATCGGGAATTTCACGGAAACCGTACATTTTCCCGCAAAAAAGTAGCTTCTGTCCGTCTGTCCTGTCTTAAAACAGGGATTGGGTTCTTCAGGGAGGGGGTTCTCCTTAGACGTAGCAATAGGTAGGTCTGAGAAAAACGGTGTGTAATTATTTTTAACAAAAAATTAAAACCGACTTCCAAGGTAAAAACAATAATAACATTTATATGAACTAAAAAGTAATAAATAATTTTTACTATCTAATAGTGCCTTTTTCCGAATTCGGCTAAATCTCAACTAAGTAGTTGAGATTTAGCCGAATCCGAAGTACAGAAGTCTGTACTCAATCTTCATTATTTTGAAGTCGGTACCAGATAGCTGAATCTTCAGTCCTCTGACAGAATATTTAAAATTTTTGGAACTGGCACCGACTTCAAAATTATGAAGATTGAGTACAGACTTCTGTACTTTGGATTCGGCTAAATCTCAACTACTTAGTTGAGATTTAGCCGAATTCGGAAAAAGGCACTATTAGATAGTAAAAATTATTTATTACTTTTTAGTTCATATAAATGTTATTATTGTTTTTACCTTGGAAGTCGGTTTTAATTTTTTGTTAAAAATAATAATAATTTCACTCTTTTTAGTTACACTAGTAGGTAAATCTTCGCGTATATTTTACGTATCTTATTACAATTTGTTAAGAGTCACAACTCACACTCACAAAATAATATAATATTATCAGTGAAGTGAACATATTGTGTTAAGTAATTTAACAATTTTAATACTTCAAGCCCGAAGCGGTCACCGGCGATTGCGATAACAATAGAAAGGCTATTGTGTCTCGTTTTTCCACGATCGAAGGATCTATCAGATAAAAAATTGTACAAACTTGCATAGGGTGTAGCGTAGGATAATATTTAATATTATCATAATTATTGACAGCTGTTCTTGTTATCAAGAATTCAAATCGATAGGTACTAGTTAGTGCACCATCTATCGATTAATAAGTGTAACTAATTAAAAAGACACTTAATGACTTTATTTTGTTTAAATGCTCTTTTTAAAATAACTTTATTTTAATTCTATTTGTCTATTAAAATTTTATAAAGTAGTAAAGTATTCGATCTGTATATAAAGTAGTTAGTAAAGTATTCGATATTCTGTCTTCTGCGGCGACGCCGACCGCCGTGTATTAAAAAAAAACAGGTGTTGTTATACAGTACATAATTATTATTATTAGTATATCCATACCTATGCCTTGTACTATTATCTATTCTGTGCCATGAGACATTGGTGGCCTTAACACGACGTGGTAATGACGATAATGACGATGATGATGATGATGATTATGATGATGAATATGAATTGCATAGTAGTTTATGCTTTCTGTTCTTAAAACAACGCCGAAACTCCCAAACGTGTATCTATAAGGAGTCAGGAGTTCTCTCAGCATCTTCGAAACCATGGTATACCTTGACCCAATATTTGACTTTTTGGTAGCGTATTCTTAGTACACTTCACATTAAACCAAAATCACCATATGTTTCCATATAAATTTCGAGGAGTTCCCTCGATTACTCATGGATCCCATCATCAGGTCACCACTTTTGTGAACATGGTACCAAATTGGAGTAAAACCTAATACAATAAAACAAAAATTTCGAAAATCGGTTCACAAACGGCGGAGTAATCGTTGAACATACAAAAATAAAAAAATAAAAAATATCCACAGCCGAACATATAACCTCCTCGTTTTTTGGAAGTCGGTTAAAAACGGCGCAATATTTTAAACTCTGTATAACTGTTATTCTTATTCATTCTCCTTAGAGAGGTATACTGCATGGCTGCATGGCCCCAGGTAGGGGCAGCTGCCCCCCCTGGAAGATGAAATAAACGTCTATTTTCCTGGCAAATGGGAATTAGAAACGTGTTACCTACTCTGCAACTAAAATGAAGTGTTGGAAACAAAATATCTTTTCAGTAAGATAGTCAGATTAATAAAAGTCAATTTTCATGATTTATTGTTTCAAAATACCAGACCGACCATCTTCTTGAAGGTGTGAGCTGCCCCGCCCTCGCTGAAATCCTGGGTACGCCCATGGTATACTGTATAGCGACAACACGATGTCAGAGTAACAGCTTAGAGTAACAGCTCATAAAATGCTATAACGTATAAGCTAACAATAGAAAAGTTTGTTAGGACCATCGCGGGCTTATGAGAGAACTGGTGTGTAAGAACAGTAAACAAAATATTGCAATCGATTTGAATAAATTGCATTTCATCTGTCACGAACTGTCAGATTTGACAGTTCGTTTTCCGAAAATTTTTCCATTTCCAATTACTATCATTAAACTGATCAAATTATATAAAGAAACTAGCTATCCCGGCAAACGTTTCTTTGCCCGTATTATTTTATTGAAGTGACTAAATAAGTATGTCACCATGGCAACGTCCATCGCTATCATGGTCGTCGTTTTTCTCGAGTTATAATAATTTACTATTATTTATTCAACAAATGCACTTATCAATATAATAAGTACCGAGTAGCTGATTCTCAGACCTACTGAATATGCATATAAAATTAAGTAAAAATCAGTAAAGCCGTTTCGGAGGAGTTCGTGGACTAACATTGTGACACGAGAATTTTTTATATAAGATTACCATGAAAGCTTTATATAATTTTTATTTATTTAGAATTTTTAATAAATAAGCTATAAGTCGCAAATACACATAGTTTTATGTTTGAAACAAAATACTAAATCGTTGGTCTGCAAAGTAGAAGAAGAACTTTTGAATAGTTTTAGGGTAAGGCGCCCATTTTGGGCGCTTGACAGATGAGCTACTAAATCCTTCCCTATAGACGTACGTGTAAAAGCATGGTCTCTGACAAAACCGGCACTCCGCACTATGTTTTGAACTCATTTCATGGTGATGTTATAATGGACATAGTATATCTCTGTGACTTATAGCTACGCTCCGCGCGGTTCTGTCCGCGTACAAAACTGTATCCCACGGTAACATTTTCCCAAGACAAAAAGTAAAAGTCTCCTATATGAGAGTCTATGCCAAACATCCTTTTAAGTATAATTTACACAGAGCCAGTACTAGCTGCCAATAGGACTGGCACCCAGTATTGGCTTGGCATATGACGCGTGTGGACAGTTTGGCCTGGCTTGAAAAACTGTTCACACGCGGCATATACCAAGCCAATACTGGCTGTCAGTCTTATTGGCAGCCAGTACTGGCTCTGTGTAAATTATACTTAAAATTGGCTCTGCAGTTTCAAAGCATTTTTAATGCAAACAAACTTGTTCTATTTTAAACAAGTAAAGAAACTTGTTATATTTGTAATTAGTAAAGATAGATATTTATTTTTAACGGGATATTCTCGTATATTTGTAATTAAATAACTATATGGGTAGGAACCAAAGAAACTGCACATTTTGAGCATTATTAGAAGACGAACTATAAACTCAAAACTCCCATACATTTTAAAGCGCCACATTTCGCAATCTTCATTCGCACAAAGCCATTAATAATACATTATCTACATGTAGGATGGGCTTTGATTCTCATCACTCGTAGGAGCCTGATTCTCAGTGGGAGTCGGGGGCGTAGTACTTTTACTTCATGGTGTCAAGGTTTAGGAGATTACTCATTGTCTTTGTTGTGTTTTGTTTACATACACACATGTACGAGTTGAAGGAAAGTTTTTGTAGTTCTCTAACTCTTCACGTCCAAACCGCTGAACCGAGTTTGATGAAATTTGGTATGGAGATACATGAGTCCCGGGAAAGGACGTAGGATAATTTTTATCGTGGAAAAATGTATGGTTCCAGCACTATAAATTAATTTTGACGTAGCGGAGTTGCGGGCGTCATCGAGTCAAATATAAACATGGATTATGATTTTGTCTAGTTTTTCTCGTGTAACACTCAATAACGCACGGGCACCGCACAATAAAATTGTCAAAAGAATAGTATCCAAGAATCTTGAGCCTAAACTAATACTATACAAAAAATCTTCAAAATCTGTTTATTAGTTGCTTTAAAAAATAAAAAATATTCTCAGAATTTTTAAACTAAATGTAGGAAGGATATAATTGTACTATAGTTATAGCCGGGATAAAAGTTAAACCCACAATATAAATTGTAACCAGTGAGCTATAAGTGTCGATTTAATTAAAAACGTGTTAGCACCGAGCCGTATTTCGTAACTTTGGTTCCGTACTGATAGATTCAGCACGACCTCCAAATATGGCAGTTTTTTTCATGTGCGTTTTTTTTGTTTTGGAATTTGGCACGGACGCACCTGTGGAATTGTTTTACTAACATAAATGCGAATGTCTGTCTGTTACTACTTTACGATTGAAGCGATTAAATACTTTGAGTACCGGTAAAGAAGTAAAGAGTAGTTTTCATCCCGGAGAAATGTAGGGTTTATGCGTAATGCGGGATACACAAATAATAGTTAAATAAGTTAAACGGAAATTCGCTACATACATGTCAATGGCTACAACTATACATCTTGTTATTAATTTTTAAACGACTTCAAAAGATTTTTTTTAAATTTGAAGTCTGTTCAAAAAGGTTTAAAAGTGTCATTAATTGAAAGTTTTTCAATATCTAGTTAATCTTTACTTTTAATCTGTCTTGTGTTGTGGCTTTCTCTTCACAGTAAACTCTTTATAAGGGACACATACACACCCTAACGTTTTAATAGTTTTAATATTTAATATCACCTAGGGCCTGTTTCACCGCTTCCTGATAAGGTGCCCGATAGGGTTATTTGACAGATTTTCCATACTCCATCTGTCAAATTAAGTGGTAGATAGCCTTATCAGGAAGCGGTGAAACAGGCCCTTAGTTTTGTTCCATCTCGTACCATCGAGGGAATTCATTCCTAGGCAGTTGACAGACCAACGTCATTTGATCGGATCATGTCAATTCAATATTAATTGTGATCTGTCTGGCAGCCCAGCCAGACTCTGGCTGGCTGGGTTTGACGTAACACGATCAAACTACGTAGGTCCCCCATCTGCCTAGGAATCGACTTCTCTGATAGTATATTATTATTGTGTTGTTATAGTCGTTATATTCTTGCTCATACTTGCTAACCAGTCATACTAACAAGTCACACTCCACTGACTTGCACAGTCATTATCGCATTACACTCATTACGAACAATTAGGGGATTCCTTGGGCTATAACGAAGTTGTGGTTCCGTAGGCCGTAATAAACCTACGCCTTTCTAACACGCTTTTATTAGCTTGGGCTGTATGTATATTGTATGTAAAGCCGGCTGTACACTCTCGCCGAGACACAGCGAGGCGGCCCGAGTGCGAGAGTGTAAATGGGTGCGCTCGCCTCGTCTCGCCTGTCTCGGACCCTCTCGGTCCGTTGTCGGTATTTTGCGCCCGAGACAAAGGGTCTCGCAAGGAAAACGAGCGCACTACTGTACACTCTCGCGTCTTTCAGTACTAGTCCCGCCGTTGGACAGTGTAGAACAGAAAAATAACAATAATAAACGTCATTATTAGTCATTATCTATGAGAAATAAAATTAAATATGTTATTAAATCTTTGGATTACAATGATATCTTTCGATGCATGGTGAATGGTGAATGGTCGTTTTCGTCCATCTTGTCTGAGTTCTTATCTGCGATTGAACTAAGCGAGAATGTACATGATCGCACTCGGGCAAGGGGCTCTCGCACGAGACTCTCGCCCGAGAGCTCTCGGCGAGAGTGTACAGCGGGCATAACGGAATCTTTAAGCACAATTTTTACCTATCTCCAGTAGTTTGCATACGTATTAAGAGCCAGTTACAATGCAACATTTCTAAAAAATGTGGAAAAAAACATTTAAAAAAGCGTTTTTTTTAGATTTTTTACTATGTATTATTAAGAGTAACTGGATAACGCCCGCAAAGTGCAAACCCTTCGCGCCTAAATTCGTTCGCGTCAACCGTACATTTCTCCGGTATAAAAAGTATCCCATGTATTTGTATTTGTTTTATGTGAATTATTATTTGATATTATCTGACATAGAATGTACTTTTGACATGATTTAATTTATAATTTATTGGTATTAAGTATTATGATTTATGATGGAGATAGGATTAGATACATGAGATAGGTAAGAGAATAGGTGGGACATGATTACTATTTGGATATTAGATAATAATGTATTTGTTTTATGTGAATTGTTATTAGATATGACATGATCTAATTTATAATTTATTGGTATTCAGTATTATGACTTTTTATTTTATTTAATTTGACTTATTAATATTGTAAGATTGAAATTAGTGTGCATTTAATAATTAATAATTATTATGACTTAAAATTATTAAGTATATTTAAGAATGGCATGTTATAACTTACTTATTGATATTTGACTGAAATAATGTTATTAATTCAAATGAGCTATAGAATTAAGATAGCTGTGATATGTTTTAGGAATTTTTAAACTGTATCCTAAATTAACATTTGTACGTCGAGAAAATTGACAAAATATGTGAAACACTGCTAGAATAGTGACACCTTATTGTACCATATTTATGCAAATAAAGAATATTATTATTATGTAAACAGTTTGGGTCTCGGCTATTAGCCGGATAAAAGATTCAGGTACGGGCTGATGCCAAGTAACCTGATTCATAAGCAGAGTTATGATTGTGATGTGGTGAGAGATGAGGATGGGTTAAGAAATCGACGAACTATAGAGCATGTATCAATTACAATGGATTTTTGTATTTGTATGTATGAATTTTTATGTAAATCTATTGTTTTCAGGGCAGAATGTAGAGTTTTAGGGACGACGCCGGTTGAGGATATGATAACAGGTACTATTTTAACAGTATTCTGACGCCACATTTGCTTAATCTCGTCTGCGAGGGGAATGTATTTCTGTATTTTTCACAATGCTTTTGTTTTAGGTTATTGGTGTTGGGGACGGCGATATCTATAAGGTATGTAGTCTTTTCAGATTTTATAGTGAGAGTTATATCCGGTCTATTACTGAGGATGGTTCGGTCTGTGACAATGTCGCGATCCCAGTAAAGTTTAACAGAGCTGTTTTCAAGAACATTACTAGGTTTGTACTTATAATACGGTGTGTGTTTGTCTATAAGGTTGTGCTTCATTGCTAGTAGTTGGTGTATTTGTTTGGCTACGTTGTCATGACGGTGTGTATATTCTTTACCAGCTAAAGCACTACATCCTCCAGTAATATGGTCTATGGTTTCGGTTGTTTGGTGACATAATCTGCACTTATCGGTTTCTATATTTTCTTTTAGTATATATTTGGAGTAATTTCGTGTTTTGATTATTTGATCCTGTATTGCAATGAGAAACCCTTCCGTTTCACCGTATATATTACCTTTTGTTAGCCAGGTGAAGGATGCTTCTTGGTCTATGTGGTCCTGTTCTGTCTGATGTGGGAATTTGCCATGGAGCGCTTTGCCTTTCCATTTTATTATTTTATCACTATCTTTTACTATTTTATGTGTTGGATCGAATTGGTTATCATTTAGTTTTAAAGGTGTACCTGAGTGGGGAATATTTATTAATGCATTGTGTAATGGACTCGTATTGGCTTTAGTTAAAAAATAGGTTCTTAAGTTATGTATTTGATTATAGTGCAGATTTTTTATGTCTATGACTCCGCGGCCACCTAATTTTCTTTTTAGCGTAAATCGTTCGGTTGCTGAATGGACATGATGTATATTGTGCTTATAACTAGCGGTTCGGGTTGCGATATTAAGAGCTTCGAGTTCTGTGTCTGTCCATTTTATTATTCCAAAAGAGTATGTCAATATTGGTACGGCGTAAGTATTAATAGCTTTGATTTTGTTTCGGCCTGATAGTTGGGTAGATAGTATTTTATTTATTCTTAATTTATATTTAGATTTTAGCATATTCTTAATTTCCTTATGATTAATTGCTGTACTCTGTATATATCCTAGGTATTTATATGTTTCTTTCTCTTGCATGCTGTCTATAGTGCCTCCTTGTAGTTCCAGATTATGGGGTTCCGTTTGAGTGTGCTTGCCTTTGAGGATACAGTTAATTTTACATTTATCGGTCCCGAATGTCATTTTTATGTCTGTACTGAATTTTTCCGTTAGTCTTAGAAGCTGTTCTAGTTGTTGCCTATCTGTAGCATAGATTTTTATGTCGTCCATATATAGCAAGTGTGTTATTTTAATTTTGTTTGTCTTGTCTATTACATAACCGTGGCATTTATTTAGGATTTTGGTGAGAGGATTAAGAGCTAAACAAAACCATAAAGGACTGAGAGAGTCTCCTTGAAAGATACCGCGTTTGATTTGGATGGGGGGTGTACTGAAGGTAGTATCAATAGTTCTTAAATGAAGCTTTGTGGACCAAGTTGACATTAAATTTTGCAGGAACTGAATTAATTTACAATCGACTTTATATATTTTTAAAACATGTATTAGCCAGGAATGGGGGACACTATCAAAAGCCTTTTGATAGTCAATGTATGAGTAGTATAAGTTTTTATGGTTTTGTTTAGCGTGATTATGTACTTCAGCATCTATGATTAACTGTTCTTTACAACCCTTAGACCCTTTTGCGCATCCTTTTTGTTCTTCTGGTATAATTGTGTTTTGTGTAATATGCGTGTTAAGTTTTTGTGTTATTATGGATGTAAGCAATTTATATATGGTTGGGAGGCAAGTTATGGGGCGGTATTTCGTTGGGTCAGTTGTGTTATTATTATCTTTAGGTTTTAGGTATGTGATTCCCTGTGTTAGATATGAAGGTATTGTCCGGGGATCGTCTATAAATGTGTTGAAAATTTCTGCAATGTATCGGTGCGTTGCTGTGAAGTATTTTATCCAGTAATTTTGTATTTTATCCGGTCCCGGGGCTTTCCAATTCAGGGTTTTCTTTATTGCAACTGTGACATCATCTTTGCTGATTTTAATCTCAGGCATTGGGATCAGATTTTGACATTCCTGTATTTCAGAATCGAGCCAAGAAGATTGCATGTTATGATGGACAGGTTTGGACCAAAGATTTTCCCAGTAGCATTTTATTTCATCTATATTAGGCGGTTGTATAATTTTAAAATTTTCATTAGTGAGATTTTGATAAAATATTTTTTGATTGCTATGAAATAGTATGTTATCTTTTCTTCGCGAGTTGCTGATTTTAAGCCGCCGCAATCGTTTTGATTGGGCTTGAAGTTTTTGTTTGAAGTTATCTAGGAGGTCTAGTAGTTGTGCGTTGGACAGATTTTTCGGGTTTACTTTTTGCTGCTTTCTTGGGGAGAGATTGCCTGCGAGATATTGAGTCAATTGTCCTATTTCCTTGCGTAAATTCTTAATTCTGTTTTCAATTCTTTGTTGCCATTTTGGGTTGCTGTGATCTATTGTTTTATTTGTGTTTGTATTATCAGGTGGGGTTTTTATTCTGTTATGTAAACTTGCAGCTGTCATAGCTGCACTGTATATGGCTATGTGGATTTCATCTAGGCCAGGGAACTCTTTTCCTTCTAAATATTTTGCAATTAAGTTATTGAGTACATTAACAGTTTTAATTATGTTGCGCGTTATATGAAGTTTTGGGATGATAGGTCTAAGAGTTGGGTCTGTATCAGAATACTTTATTAACATTTCTGTAAAGATGTTTTCAATTTTTTGAGTTTCAGTGGAATCGGTATCAATATTTGTATTAAGTGACTCTATCGTAATGGTTTGTTCGAAGGTATCCGGGATATTTGGCGAGTTGATTGATGAATTTGTGGTTGCGATGGGAGAATGACATGGAATTATATCATTGGTGGAAGGATAACTATCTGTATACAGCGTGGTAGATGGTGTAGTTTGTAAATCTGAATTTTGTGTTAGGTTATTTTGAATGTCTAAATCGGTATTATTAATAATTTGGGCAACAGCTGCTTTTATTTTATTTCTTTCAGGAAGTGATATTCTATTATTGCGATGAATGACTCGGATCTGGTCTGCTAGCCTTTGTTCGGATATATGACTTAATTCTGGGAAAACTTCTATAAATTTTTTATGCAGTGATGGTCTAAAAGCGGTGAGGTTTGATTCACATGATGTAATGATATAGTAGCAACGGAGAAGTTCTTTGTTGATATGATCAGTCCACTTCATCCGTTGTCTACTTTATTATTATTATTATTATTATAAAGAAACAAAAGTCTCGGCTGTGGGCCGGAGAAATGATTCAGGTACGGGCATAAGCCAAGTATCCTGATTCATGTTAGAGATGACGTGTTATGATTGGATGAAGGGAAAGATGAAGATGGGTTTAGGAAACGGCGAACTAGTGAGCATGTGTCTATGATAATGGATTTTTGAATTTGGATATAAGTGTTTTTATGAAGATCTAGAGATTTCAGTGAAGCGGCGAGAGCCTTCGGAATAACTCCGGTAGAAGAAATGATAATGGGGATAATTTTGACGACCTTTTGGTGCCACATTTGTTTAATTTCGTCTGCAAGTGGGATGTATTTTTGTATTTTCTCATTGTGTTTTTGTTGTAAGTTGTTGGTGTTGGGGACGGCGATATCTATGAGGTAAGTTGTTTTTTCTGCTTTTATTGTTAGGGTTATGTCTGGTCTATTGCTTAGGATGGTTCGATCAGTAACTATATCACGATCCCAGTAAAGTTTAGCAGTACTATTTTCGAGGACATTGCGAGGTTTATATTTATAGTATGGGGTGTGTGTGTCTATGAGTTTGTATTTAATGGCTAATAGTTGATGAATGTGTTTGGCTGCGTTGTCATGACGGTGTGTGTATTCTTTATTAGCTAGTGTACTGCATCCTCCGGTAATATGATCTATTGTTTCGGCGCTTATGTGGCATAGTCTACATTTATCGGTATCTATTGACTCTTTAAGGATGTACTTTGAATAATTTCGTGTTTTTATAATTTGGTCTTGGATTGCTATTAGAAAACCTTCTGTCTCTGAATATAAGTTTCCTTTGCAAAGCCAGCTACATGAGGCTGATTGGTCGACATGTTCTTGTTCCAGGTGGTGAGGATATTTACCGTGTAGTGCTTTGCTTTTCCATTTTTGTATCTTATCGGAGTCTTTCAGTATCTTTAGTGTTGGGTTGAATTGGCTGTTGCTTAGCTGTAGTGGTGTACCTTTATGGCAATGTACCTGTACTATTGCATCATGTAATTGGCTGGTTTGAGCTTTGTTAAGGAAATAAGATCGCATGTTGTTTATTTGGTTATAATGTAAATTTTTTATATCTAAAACACCTCGGCCTCCTAATTTTCTTTTAAGTGTGAATCTTTCAACTGCTGAGTGAATATGATGGATGTTATGTTTGTAGCTTAAAGTTCGGGTTGTGGTGTTTAAAGCATCAAGTTCCGTATCTGACCATTTAATTATTCCAAATGAATATGTTAAAATAGGTATAGCGTAGGTATTTATGGCTTTAACTTTATTTCGAGCAGATAGTTGTGTAGCTAGTATTTTGTTTAGTCTCTGTTTATATTTAGATTTAAGAGTATTTTTGATATCTTTGTGATTTATTGCTATGCTTTGTGAAAACCCTAAATATTTATACTACATATATATTTATATAAATATATATGCTACTGGATGGGACGGTATACCTACCCGCTTCCTGAAAATGATCTCTAAAAAAATTTCCCCTATTATTACCCACATTGTAAATCTTTGTTTTGAACACGGCGTGTTTCCTGATTGTTTTAAGAGAGCTATTGTTCATCCGATCCACAAAAGTAGAAGCAGAGACTGCATAGATAACTACCGACCGATTTCAGTTATCTCTGCTTTGTCAAAAATTATGGAAAAGCTATTGAACACACGCTTAATGAATTACTTATTGCGAGAAAAAATTATATCTCAGGCTCAATTTGGCTTTCAACCAAAAAAGTCGACGGAAGACGCTGTCATACGCCTTGTCAACCACCTAGCTACAAATATGGACAATGGTAAAAAATGCATTGGAATATTTCTGGACTTGGCAAAGGCATTTGACACGGTTTATACCCCTATTCTTCTCCAAAAGCTTGAGAATATAGGCATAAGAGGAAACACCCTTAAAATATTTAAAAGTTTTCTGACAGATAGGTCCCAACAAGTAAAAATTGACGATCCCCTCAGTACTTACCATTCCCTTACTTACGGAGTCCCTCAGGGTAGCGTCTTGGGCCCGAGTCTCTTCCTGGTATATATAAATGATCTATGTAATTACAAACCATCGTGCGGAAATATATATTCTTATGCAGATGACACCGCGCTAATATTCACAGGAGACACTTGGGCCGAAACAAGACGAAACGCAGAGGAAGGGCTCATGCACGTCATATCTTGGCTTCATAAAAATCTGTTGACGATAAACTTAAAGAAGACAAAATATTTAGCTTACTCTATTTCAAAGAAAACTCAACCCGGACCTACCTTTAACATCAAGGCTCACACCTGTGGAACAAAATCTGCGTCATCTCCCTGCGATTGTCTAACACTGGAAAGGGTCAATGAGATTAAATACCTTGGTGTCATGCTGGATAACGCTTTGTCATGGAACGCCCACATAACTCTTCTTTCAGCACGTACACGTAAACTAACTTGGATATTTAAAACCCTGCGTGAAGTCCTTAAACCTAAACTTCTGCAAAGTGTTTATTATGCATTAGTCCAATCTGTATTAAGTTATTGTATCACTGCATGGGGAGGCGCTTGTAAATCTAAACTTGTCCTAGTTGAACGAGCACAAAGATCAGTCCTCAAAGTAATGCTAAAAAAGCCATTTCGATATCCAACCGACACCCTCTACCTTGATTCGCAAGTACTATCGGTCAGAAGGCTTTATATTTTACATGCCACACTATACAAACACTCCGAACTCAATTTTGATCCGACCATCCTGCAAAAACGTAGATCAGATAAAGTCTGTAGCGTACTAAAACATAACTCCGTATTCTTCACTCGACACTTATCATTCATTGCACCATACATATATAACAAAATAAATAGAATACTGAACATATACAACAAAACACGGAAAAAATGCAAATCCATTCTGCAAAATTGGCTGTTAAACCTAAACTATAACGAATCAGAGTCTCTTATATTAACTACAAGATGATTACTGCAAATGTAAAGTATAGTATACATAATATAAAACATTTAAATAAACATGCACATACACACACACACATACACACACACACACACACACACACACACACACACACACACACACACACACATAACATACACTCACACACAGCTCTTATATTTAAAAAAAAAAAGATCTCGTAATATTTAAGTTCTCCTCTAATCTGCGGGTGGAACCTGGAGTCCTGAAACACAGGGTATCCTAGCTTAGGCTCCAGTTCACACGCTTAAATGTCTTTGTAATTACCTGTACCATTATTTGTAAGTTGTGTGAAAAATAAACCTTTTTATTATTATTATTTATTATTATAAGTCTCTTTTGCTTGCATGCTATCTATTATTCCATTTTGTTGTTCTAAATTTAACGGTTCTGTTTGTGTATGCTTTCCTTTTATAATGCAGTTAATTTTACATTTATCTATACCAAATGTCATTTTAATATCTACACTAAATTTTTCTGTCAATCTTATTAAGTGTTCTAGTTGCTGTCTGTCGCTAGCGTAGAGTTTAATATCATCCATGTAGAGCAAATGTGTTATTTTAATATTGTTTGTTTTGTTTATTGTATATCCGTAGCCTGACTTATTGAGGATTTTAGTAATTGGATTCAGAGCCAAACAAAACCATAAAGGACTCAGTGAATCTCCTTGAAATATACCGCGTTTAATTTTAATTGAAGATGAATTTAAGTTGCCATGTACAGTTCTTAAATTAAGCCTAGTAGACCATGTTGTCATTATATGTTGTAGGAAATGAATTAATTTACTATTGACCTTATATATTTTTAAAACATGTAGAAGCCACGAATGGGGAACACTGTCAAAAGCCTTTTGATAATCAATATATGAATAGTGTAGGTTTTATTATTATTATTATTATTACGTAAAGGACGTACTGTATCGTACTGTATACCCGGGACTCAAAGCATCTCCATGCCAAATTTCATCAAAACGGTTCAGTGGTTTGGGCGTGAAGAGGTAACAGACAGAGTACAGACACACTAAATTCGCATTTATAATATTATTAGTATGGATTAGTTCATTAGTATTAGTATCTAGATTATCGCACATGATGGAAGTCCGGCCCCTTGTGAGGTAGACCGGCCGGTCGTGGAGGGAGTGCTGTGTTAGACAGATCCAGGATATCCCTTCGTATACGGCTGAAGGCGAACCGCAGGTGGTTTTAGTGGGTTAGAGTCCCACATACCCCCGGGGTGCTTCAGCTTAACTGAGGCACATCCCCAACCCGGGGGACCCATAAAGGGTTTCCCCTGTGCATAAAAATTTTTTACACTCATTACGAAAAATTAGGGTTCCGTAGGCTATAACGTTAGGGTTCCGTAGGCGAAGGATTTTCAACCTACATGTACCTAGTAATTTGTTTGCGCCTGCGCATGACTCAGTGTGATTAAAAGTGAGTGTTTGTGTAATCATTATCTATAATATAAAAATGAATCGCAAAATGTGTTGGTAAGCGCATAACTCAACAACGCCTGGACCAATTTGGCCAAATCTTTTTTTTAAATGTTCGTTGAAGTTCAAGGATGGTTTTTACGGCGAGAAAAATTAGAATTATTGCTGGAAAACCCCTAAAAATAGCCCTTTTCTTTTTCCCATATAAATGATTTGTAACTAAAACGTAGTCAATTTGAGCTTTATTGCTATGGTATAAAGGTCATATTAAATTACAAGCACTCACTGTCGTCTAAGCAATGTAGGTGTGTTCCTAACGTCAAAGATCATATCTATCAAAACAATGTGCGTGTGTGCGTTGGAGCACAGAATACATAGTTGGAGGATTTTCAGGAGTTGACTGGCTGCATTAACTTTCCTCAAAGTTTTTGTCAGTTAACTCGATCAAAAGATGAACTTATTCAGAAGGTGTTTCCAGATGTTTCTCAAAATTACAGAAACCATGATTGGTTGAGCGAACGAGCTATACTGGCTGCAAAAAACATAGATGTAAATGAATTAAATTTCAAAATTCAAGAACAAATTACAGGCCAATTGAGGATATATAAAACAGTTGATTCGGCTACTAATCAAGATGATGTAGTCAACTATCCACCGGAATTTTTAAACTCGCTGGATTTGCCAGGATTGCCACCTCACAATCTTCAATTAAAGGTTGGATCGGTGGTTATAATGTTGCGAAATATCAACCAACCGCGTCTTTGCAACGGTATACAGTTAGCGATAAAAAAATTACTAAACAATGTGATAGAAGCAACTATACTCAAAGGAAAGTATAAAGGAGAAGATGTTCTCATACCGCGCATCCCAATGATTCCGACTGATGTGCCATTTGAGTTTAAACGACTACAGTTTCCAGTGCGGCTTGCTTTTGCTATGACTATAAACAAGTCCCAGGGGCAATCATTAAGTGTTTGTGGTATTAATCTAGAAAACCCATGTTTCTCACATGGTCAATTGTATGTTGCCTGTTCCCGTGTTGGAAAACCATCAGATTTGTTTATCTATGCGCCAGGTAATCAAACAAAAAACATCGTATACCACAAAGCACTACAATGATAATAATAATTATTATGATTCACATGATTAACAATAAAGCGATTACTTACTTTTAAATCCTTATATATGTTTTATTTAATTATTTTTTATTCACAACGCCCTATCACCAGGGTGACGGTTCTGTTCAGGAGAATTTTTTAAAATACGTAGGCACAAAAACTGCCACATTACAAATCTTTTTGACAGGACGAAGTCTGTCGGGTCAGCTAGTTAATATTAAAAATGCTAAAGCGTGTCTGCCTGTTACCTTTTAACGCTCAAACTGAAGTTTAGATGAAAGGTATGGAGATACTTTGAGTCCCGGGAAAGGACATAGAATAATTTATACAAGGTCTAACAAAACTAAGTGAAACTTTAGGGTGTGTCCGTGTCCCTTGTAGACAGTTCACTGTGAAAATAGCAGCGCTGAAAGACCAAAAAAATTTTTCACTATTGTATGGGGAAACTCGTGTCGCTGGGGCGCTTGCCCATACAAAAGTGAAAAAATGTTTGGTCTTTCAGCGCTGCTACTTTCACACTTTTGGTTTCCGCCTCCATTTACGTATTTTGTCGTCAAGAAATTATAGGCATTGTTTAGTCAAACTCCTAACTAATATAAAATATTATAAGATATGCGAAAAGCCTTTTTGTATGTCTGTCTGTTACCTCTTCACGCTATTAATACGACCGATTTAAGGTGAAGCCAAACGAGCGTAATTTGTGAGAGAAATTCGGTCGCGATGTCTTTTCATACAAATCATGAGTCACAAAATTACCTTGTGTGAATCAAACAGGACTTTTGTATGAAACTGCATGCAGTTTCATACAAAAGTCCTGTTTGATTCATACAGCAGAATTCTGCCGAACCGAACTTCGGCAACTCACAACTCACAAAGTGCGTTCGTTTGGCTTCGCCCTAAGATGTGCATGGAAATAATGTTTTGAGAATTATTGAGACACAGGATGGTTAAAGATAATAATAATAATATAATAATAAAAATTAATAATAATATATATGGACGCTTCACAGCACGTCAGTCTGGCCCCGTGCTAAGTACCTAAAGGACTTGTGTTACAGGTACCAGACAACGGAAATATATTTAATACTTTTATATTATACTTTATTTATTTATTTACGTTTATTGGGGACTCCAACCAGTCTTACAATATATTTTTAAAGAAAGGTATACATTTAAAAGAACATTTTATACATATATTTAAGATTTTTATTATATCATACACATATTTAATACACATCCAGACCCGGGAACATTGAAAACTTTTTGTTCCGTCGGCGGGATTCGAACCCGCGACCCCCGGCTTGAGCGTCCAACACGCTTACCACTGAGCCACAGAGGTCGTCGAATAATTTATAAGATATACGAAATGCGAATAACCTTTATGTATGTCTGTCTGTTACCTCATCACGCTAATTCAACCGATTTAGATAAAATTTTGTATGGAGATAATATTTATTATTTTTAGAGTTGACACGGGAAAGGATACAGGATAGTTGAAGGATAATAACTATTCGCAACTTTGTTGCAATTCATTTCTTACGCGGGAACCGTACATTTTCCAGGATGGAAACCCTTTACAAATGCGACACATGAAACGATTTTTAAGTTTCTCTGTTTGACAACACGTTTCTTTGGTATTTCGATTATATTAGGCTGCATCTAACTTTTACAGTACTTTTCACGGAAGTTTCATGTTAACGAGAAAACTAATTACCCTATTGCATAATGCGCATACATCACGTGGTCTTCACCTTCGCACAGACAAGAAAAAACATAAACAAATACATACATAGATACTTTCACCTGTAACGCACCGCTAGGCCGCTATACTCGGGGGAGAGATGGCCTAAGTTATAGGCGGCAGCGACTTTTGATACACCTAATAAAGTATTTATACGGCGAATAATAAGATTTGGTTATCTGACATGTTGAAAACGTCAACAAACAGACAGCGAACCTTCAGTAGTTATAGGCTTTGTAAACTAGATAGTCTACGAGGCTCCACTATCGTTAACAAGGAATATATATATTATGTTCCCGCAAAGTCTATGTCCTTGCCTGTGGTCAACTATATATGTGCCAAATTTCGTAAAAATCGGTCAAGTCATTCGTGATATCAGTATGATCAAACAAGCAAACATTTCAGCATTATAATACAAAAAGTATATGTATAGTAGGTCAAATATAATAATTAATAACCTTCTATAACCTTACTTTTGGCTTCGCTATTTGTTTAAAATCGATAAACTTTTTTTTATCAATAGTATTCGGATACCACTCTGAAATTGCAACCTCTTTCGCCTACACCTTGCACCACTAAGTGCAAACTGCACACAGTGGTTACTGACTTTCGTAATGACAGACAGACATACACAATGCAGGTCGAGGACCCCGTCCCCGGTCCCACACCCCGTCACAAGTCACATACTAATATATACATATTTCACACCTGTCTTCTACTTATTACTAGAAGCATCATAGATAACGCCCGTACATTTTCAAACAATATCTTTCTTATTTCTTTTGCCGTTTATCAAAGTATCTTCATACCAAATTTCGACAAAATCTGTTCAGTGGTTTAGGCGTGAAGGGGTTACAACTGACAGTAAGGATATAGGCTTTAGGACAATGCATACCGAACATCTGGTTGTCTGACAAGATAATCCATGCGTCAGATGGGCATGTAAAATACCTGTCCCTGATCCCTCGCCAGGTACTTCAAAATTACTCCTGGTTGTATTGTGCAAAAACGTTTTCTTTGTATAAATGCCAAAGTGTCTGTTAGTTACATCGTCATACTTAAATCGCTGAACCGTTTTTAGGGTTCCGTAGTCAACAAGGAACCCTTATAGTTTCGGTCTGTCCGTCCGTCTGTCTGTCTGTCCGCGGTTTTACTCAGAGACTATAAGACCTACAAAGCTGTAATTTGGCATGAATACACATATTAATGATGGCAACAAAATGGTACGTGAAATCGTAAAAAAATATTTTTTTATGGTACCTCCCCTACACATCAAGCGGGGATGAATATTTTTTTTCGCACCCACCCCATTGTGTGGGGTGTCGTTGAATAGGTTTTTTAAAAGTATTGCGAGTATTCATAGATCATTTTCCGATTTAGGGATCCGTTGGTGAAATATTAAGTTTTAAAGTGGAAAAAATCGTTAGAGTCCAGTGTCCCCCCCTTCTACCAGCTAAACGGTTGGTTCTGGAAATGTGAAAAAATTCACGGGAGTAGGAAATATGCTGAATTTAAAAGGAAAACTATCACGGCTAAGAACACTTCATAAGTTATTATGAAACTTGGTATCGAAATACATCGAGAGTCCTCGGTAACAAAGGATACTTATTATCCCGAAAAAAGAGTACTGTTTTCGCGCAATTCACAATTGGCGCAACATCTAAATCTAGAATTACAATAATGCGCCTAGGTCCGCAATAACACTATTAGGACACCCATAAGCACCATGCAAAATGGTTACGCAACCGACACAATGGGTTTCAAAACAACCAGAAACCGTAACCATCTCACATCGGGTTACTCAACCTCCGTTACTAATGGAAACCCAATTAGATTAACTCTAATTATGATCGCTTATTATCGAAATCTGCTAAGTTTTTAACCGACTACAGCGAAGGAAGTTATGTATTTGGTATATGCACATTGCACAAGCCACAAAGCGTAAAGAGTAGGTAACATACAGACTGTCTTAATTGCGCATCCATACTCAGGGCCCCCACTACCATATGTGCAATGTGGGCGCCATCCTCTAGGGGCGCCAAATCACCATCTTTAGGGGCGCCAAAACCAAGGGCCCAAAAATTTGCCTAAAGGGGCGCCAAAATCCTTTTTTTGCACACAGACGCCAGTAGCCCTTACGGGGGCCCTGTCCATACTAATATTATAAAGGCGAATGTGTATCTGTCTGTACTTCTATACCTCTTCACGCCCAAACCCCTGAACCGATTTCGCTGAATGGTATGGAGATACTTTGAATCCCGGGTAAAGGACATAGGATGCTTTTTATCCCGGAAAAATGTACGGTTCCCGCGCGATAAACGAATTTTGGCGCAACGGAGTTGCAGGCAACATCAAGTTTAATGTACATAATATATTATGTACGGATATCGTGTCATAATATTATTGTCTTTTCTAATTCTATTCTTGCAGATCCTAGACGTTTTATTGTCAAAAATTGCGCGTAGCTTCACCCACGTAAATCCCGTGGTAATCGTACATTTTTCGTGATAAAAGGTATATACCTATGACTTAGCTATGTCCACATTATGCAATTTCATCTTCAGTTTTCGTCATCTTCTTTTTATTCGACTTTCGTTTGGCATATTCAATAATTTAATGCGTCAAAATCTACCAACGCGCGTCACGGGCATGCTTCACGTTCGCTGTTGACTGCGCTATAAGGCATGCCCTTGATGAACAAAAAAAGGCCCAGTGTGGACAAAGCTTGAACCTTTTACAATCTGTCATAGACGTGATAGTAGTGTCAGCTAGCATATAAAATAATTTTTGAAGGTACTCTATAACTCTGATTGAGTTTTAAGTATATATTTTGTAATAATCTGTGACTTGTGAGTTGTGACATGTCAAGGCCCTTCTACACGATTTTACAGTCGACGATGGGCAAATATGCTCCTCAACTCGGTCGAACTCTAAATAACGATTACTTAAGTTTAATCCTTCGATCGCGGATTCTTGGAAATGCTATTGTATTCTATTGTTGTCGCGATCACCGGTGCTCATATGGGGCTTGAAGGATTAATGAAGACTTTGATAAAAAAACGTGTGTATAATATGTCAAATATGTCAAAATCTTCATTAACCCATCAAGCCCCATAAGGACACCTCACACCGGTGACCGCGATAATAATAGAATAACAATAGATTTCCAAGAATCCGCGATCGAAGGATTAAAGTATAGTAAAGTGATGTTTACCAAGTGAAGTGAAGTTTACTAAGTAAAGTGATCATTAAATCTAAGTGCGACCGTCACTTGTCTTATATTTTCAAACAAAGAGACGTTTTTTCGTAACAATCATCAAAGCGTTACACGCAAAAAAGGGAAAAAACGATAGTGTTTAAACAGAGTTATTCGTTTATGCAGCAAACTATTTTCAAGGTGACGGGGGCTTATTCTGTAACGTCGTACGGTGTCGATACGAATCGATATCATTTCGATGTTGGATGTTACCAGCGATCCTATGCTTACATTGCACATTTTCAGGATAAAAATTGTTAAACATTATGTATATCTATTCGAAAATCAAAATTGCAGTGCGAGTAATTAAAAAAAAATCTATTATAAAGTTTTTGTGTTGTCTGAGGCATGGTCTTACAGACGTACTTATTTTGGCAAACAACTAATTAGGAATGCGCAGCAACCGTACATTTGATGGAAACTATCATAATACTAGACGTTCCGCGCGGCTTCGCCCGCGTAAATTAGATGCGATATATTAGACATACGTAGTCTGCTTCTTATCTGTACTAAATAACATAAAAATTGCTCCAGTAATTCGTGAGATAAGCCCTTTTAAATAATTTCCCCCGTTTTTTTTACATTTTCCTCTATTTCTTCGCTCCTTAGCGTGACAAAATATAGCTTATAGCCTTCCTCGATAAATAGGCTATCTAACACTGAAAGAATTTTTCAAATCGGACCAGTAGTTATTGAGATTAGCGTGTTCAAACAAACAAACAAACTCTTCCGCTTTATAATATAAGTTAGTATAGATTTCCCCAGTGGGGCTAAAATGGTCGCTTTGAAGAGTCATGATATGAAATAACATATTAATATGATTCATTTTTCTAAAATTAAGAAATTAAAAAAAACCCCCGCCAAACAACTTTAAAAAGTAATGAAATAATATTTACTGCCTTTAAGTTCAAATAATTCGTAACTTGTGTAAAGTAATATTTTAGTCCATAATTGTTGTCACGGTGTGTCGGGGGACACACCGTGACAACAATTGACGTGATTTCAAACAAAAAAAACTACATCAAAATCGGTCCACCTGTTTGGATGCTACGATGCCACGGACATGAACCATATAAACCCTGATTGTCCAGCACTGAGCAGGCTGATGATCATGAACTATAGCTAAGAACACTCTCGATCATGTCAGCTTTCAAACAAAAAAAACTAGATCAAAATCGGTCCACCCGTTTGGATGCTACGATGCCACGGACAGATACACACACAGACAAACAGACAGACAGACACGTCAAACTTATAACACCCCTCTTTTTTGTCGGGGGTTAAAAATCGCAAAATGCAACTCTGCTTGCAATTAATTTCTGTATTTTTGTACTGATTTGACATTTGTCAGTTTGACAGTTTTGACAATTCATTTGCTGAATTGATTGAGAGGAATTGCTAAATGTGACCATTTTGGCCCCGCAGGTCTTTGAGATATTTTATCTCCATACCGAATAACAAATAAGCCGCTTCAGTGGTTAAGGTGTGATGTGGTAACAAACAGACACAGTAACGCATTTATAATATTAGTATGGATATTTTAAATAACCCAAACAACCGACTTTGTGGGATTTTCCAACATAAGTGATATTTTAATGATTAATTAAAATCAATGAGCCGTTTAACGATGACGTGCATAAGAAACATAACGAGATGAATTCCATTTCAGGCGAGTCCATCAGAAACAGAATATTTAGGTACATCCATACTAATATTATATAATATAAATGCGAAATTGTGTCTGTCTGTCTGTAACCTCTTCACGTCCAAGCTGGTGAACCTTCGAATACTTCGAGTCCCGGGAAAGACATAAGATACTTTTGTGAAGATAAGCTTACGTGAACATCATAACTCTAGCTACAATAAAGAACTCCGATATAACAAGATGTATCATCTTGCAACTTTTAAGGCCGTCCCCCGAGCAAACGACCTTGGCCATACATTTGCCGCGTTGCCGAGATCGCGCCAAAACCCTATTATTTTTACTTATCTTAGTTAAAAATTGTCCTAAAAAAAATTTAAAACGGCGAATATGTAGTTTATGATATTGTCGATCTATTGGCGTGAGTTTCAAATAAAAGTAATTTGTAAATCCTAAGGAGATGCTGAATGTATGCTTGAATTTTAACAAATTGGTATTACTTTGGAAGCTGATATCATGAGTATAAGAAACAAAAATAGAAAATTTAAAACGACAAAAGGAATGTTGATATACTGAAGATTATTGCTGTATTTTTATTATAACTTTGTAGCTTTCAGATTATGAGTTTATAAGGTTCTAAATACGGTCAATTACGGAATTTCCGGACGGAACGCCCTTAAGAACAAACTACAAAATCTTGAAACATTTCAAATCCAGTTCTTCAACTCGATCGCAACTCACCTCGAGTTACCATCGAGTTCGGAATAAGGCGCTCGGTCCTTGAGAATATAATTTGTGGAACAACTAGACGCTGAAGAAAGTAATTAAGGTCGCCATCATCATCAGCTTGCCCAAGGTTGCTAACGAGCAGAGTTATCATCTGATGGTAATAAATTCAAAAGGGTGTATTATACTGTATAGCTATCTGTCTGAATGATAACTTTTCACGCTTAAGCCGTTGCACTGATAATGTCAAATAAGTTTATTTCCTGCGACTTAAAAAGGATACTTTGAGTGCTGGGAAATTCAAATTCAAATTCAAATTCAAATTCATTTATTTTTGCATATGTGTGTTACAATAATATAGGTCTTATATTTGATATTAGGTTCAACACATAGGCCTCTGTGGGCATGCAAAATTAACAATAGAAAATTATTACAGTCTAAACAGGTTATAAGAGAATTATACAGTCAACAATAATTAATATAATGTAGTAAAATTAATTTATTAATATTATTCTAAATTATTATGTATAAAATGTCATTATTAAATTAAAATATGTCAGTGTAAATAGGTAGTAATTTCTCCATAAAAATATTTAAAACATGTCATAGTACGTTATTCATTTAGAATAATATTATTATTACAATAGTAAATTGATTTCTATTTTCTATGTTTATAACAAGTCAATAATAATAAATTAGATACATATTATGTTTAAAATTTACATTCACTAAAGAGATCTTCGATAGTATAGAAGCATTTATCAACCAAATACTTTTTTAATTCATTTTTAAATCTTTGAATGCTGTCTATTTCTTTAAGACTCTGCGGTAGTTTATTGTATATTTTAGTTGTCATACCAAAAACATTTTTTCTAATTAGGGTGCTTTTTGATCCAATGCAACATAATTTGTCAGCTAGTCTTTTTGTGGTAAAACGCTCAAACAAATGTAGGTTTGATCGCACAAATAATGCTACTTCGTATATGTACAAACACGGAAAGGTAAGAAGTTTATATTTTTTAAAATACGGCTGACAACTCTCAGTTGTCCGTATATTGGCTATAATTCTGATACATTTCTTTTGCGCCTTAAATATATCTTCACGCATAGTAGAGTTACCCCAGAATATGATACCATAACGAAGAGTAGAAACTACGAAACCATTGTAGGCCATTAACAATCCTTTTTCATTAACCACTTTAGAGGTAGTATATAAAGCATAGGAAAATTGATTTATTTTTGTACAGACATGTTCCGAATGTTTTACCCATTTAAGATCTTTTTCGATGTATATACCTAGAAATTTTGTAACTCCAATATCTTCAATTTTATCCCCATTATATTTGATATTTAATGTGTTTAATAGTGGCTTTCTTTGCTGGAATTTCATTATTTGTGTTTTCTTTAGATTTATGAGTAAGTTATTAGATTTCAACCAATTTATAATGTCAATTAAACTTTCATTTATGTCATTTTCGTAACTACTAAGATCATAACAGGTAAACACGACAGTACTGTCGTCTACGAATAGAGTCATTGGGTACTTTATGCAGCGAGGGAAATCGTTTATGTATATCAGAAATAAAAGAGGCCCCAGAACACTGCCCTGGGGAACGCCATATTCTAATTTTCGAGATTTTGAAGAGTATGTAAGCTCTGTTTTTGTTTTCGCACATATTCTTGTAATTTGAGTTATTTGGGTCCTATTTGTAAGAAATGATTTTATCAAATTAAGGATACTTCCTCTTACCCCATATATATTTAATTTTTCTATTAGTATATCATGTCTAACGCAGTCAAAGGCTTTAGAGATGTCCATAAATAGAGCTGTCACCGGTATAGATTTGTCAATATTTAAGACTATTTTGTTTAAAAAATTGTAAATAGCTAAATTAATGGATAAATCCTTTCTAAATCCCTTTTGTTCTTCAGAAAATAGATTAAATGTTTCAAAATATGAATACAAAGTTTTATATATAATTTTTTCTATAATTTTTGAGAATACAGAAATAATAGCAATAGGACGGTAACACGTTACATCCTCTTTTTCACCTTTTTTAAATAGAGGTTTGATTATGGCAGTTTTAAGCTCAGTAGGAAATGTGCCATCTTCTATACAAAGGTTGATAATATAACTAACCGGTGATGCTATTATTTCAGCCACACTCTTTACTACCGGGGTAGATATTTCGTCAATACCAACACTTGTTGTATTTTTTAATGAATTTATTGTTGATTTAATGTCAAGAGGTGATACATAATTGAAAAATAAAGAATTAAAGTGATTACATGTCAGGGTACGTCTATAGTTTAGAATGTCATTATTATTTAAATTTTTCACATGGTCAATAAAATAATTATTAAATGTCTGTGCT
This sequence comes from Polyommatus icarus, assembly GCA_937595015.1. NCBI lineage: Eukaryota > Metazoa > Arthropoda > Insecta > Lepidoptera > Lycaenidae > Polyommatus > Polyommatus icarus. Next base: position 927,833 of record OW569342.1, on the reverse strand, counting down.
ATATTTTTAGGGTCTGATATAATTAGTCCATTACTAGTTCTAATTTGTTTTATTTGTTCTTTAGGAAGATTATTTTTATGCCTATTAATGATGTTCCAAGTTGCTTTTGACTTATTTTTCGACGAGTTGATGTAATACAGGTTTTGTGCTTTTTGTGTCAAATTAATTATCCTTTTAAGTCTTTTTGTGTAAGTTTGAAAAACGTTTTTGTTATAAGCACTTGGATCCTTTCTGTATAGCCATAATAACTTGCGTTTTCTTTTACAGCAAAGTTTAATCCCCTTAGTGATCCACTTGTGTTTTTTGTTAGTTGAAATTCTGAGTCGAATAACAGGAAAACAAAGATCATAGAATAGCTTAAACTCATTAAAAAAGATACTGAAAGCTTGATTACCCGTCTTGCTTGTATAAACATCTGTGAATTTTAAGCTATCTAGGTAATATTTGAATTTTGTTAAGTTTTCCTGTGAAAAATCACGTTTATGTTTGTACCAGTATTTTAAAGTACATGCTGATTTTACTGAGAAAGAGATTATCTGAGCATTGTGGTCTGAGAGCCCAAGGTCTAAGTTGAGGCTCTTCCTTCTATGCAGATTGTGTAAGATGTTGTCAATACACGAGTTACTAGTTAATCTGGTTGGTGAATCAAATTCAAATTTCAAATTGTAACACTCTGCTGTTTGGAGAAATCGCCGTGAATATTTATAATGTTTACATATGTTTATATTAAAATCACCACAGATGATTATTTTTTTATGGCTTTTGGCACAAATTAAATTTAGGATTTTGTCAAACTGTTCAAAGAATAATTCATATTGGGCGGGGTTGGTTTTTGGGCACCTATATATACATAAAATTATTGTTTGATGGTCTAAAAGTTCGATAGCGCAGCATTCAATGATATTGCTAATAGACAATTTATTAATGTTCTTTAGTAACTTGTATGTAAAGTTATTTTTCAGTAATATACAACTTCCACCATTTCGATTATCTCTCGAGTAACTAGAAACTAATTTATATGGAGCACAGTCGAGCAATTCGGTATCAGTATTTAACATATTGTGCTCAGTTATACATAGGACGTCTACGCTTAAATTATAATTATTTAATAAGTCTTGTAAATGAACATTTAATAGATTTGCTTTACTTAAAAGGCCGTTTATATTTAGATGAAAGACAGTAAGATTATTTATCAAGAAAAAATGAATCTGAGCCTGGATATTTTAAATTATTTGTTTCATCATTACAATTATTATTATCTGTATCACAATGATCAAATTCATAATCAAGAGTTTGTGTAAATTTTTCCGACATTGAAGCTTTAGGTTGTGTACTATGTACTCTACATTTGCGATCTGATATCTCGGTATAATACATTGCCATTTTTTGTTGATATTCTAGATGGAGAATTTCTTTTAAAAGGAAGCGACTTACAAGTAATGGAAAACGTGTTCTGACGTGAAGTCGTTCAAAATCCATGTCGACAAATGTAGAGTTCGTATGGCGTTTGCATATATAATTAAGTTCATAGTTTACTTTCTTAACATTTAGGTATTTTTGAAATGGAATCTTACAAATAAGTACATTAGTTTTTTTCAATAAGTTCACCCAGGTTTCTAAATGGTATTGAAGCTCAAATGGATTTTTTTCATTCGCACCAGCAATCAGTATGATATAGTCTTGAGTTGTCAGTTTTGATAATTCTTCATTCTCCGATAGAAGCAAGTCATGTAGTTTCGCTCCGGGTTTGCAAAAAGTAGTTACTAAGAAATTCTCGCCTGTAAGTTTTTGAAGATATTGCCGAACACCTTTGCCTAGTTGATCACAGATAATGACGATTCTTCTTTTGCTTACATGGGACTTTGGTATCTCAAAATAAGAGTCCATTTTAGTATTATTATTATTACTATTGAGCAGGTGGGAACTTCTGTTTATAATATCTTGTAATTTTTTGATTTCTTGTTTTGCATTTAATAATTCATTTTCTAATAATTCTATTTTCTCTTTAAAATTTTCGGTCATTTGTGTTATATTATGTTCACTGGGTAGCATGCTCATTACACTTCCTCTATTCACAGTTGTTTTTATTTTCCTAATGATAGGCGATGTCATACTATGAAGGGATTTTTCAGTAATGCCAATTTTTTTAAATATGTTTAATGTTTTTTCTTGCTGTGATATAATTCGTTTTAATTCCACGTTTTCTAAAGATAATTTTGATATTTCTTCATGAGCTGAGTCCAGTTGTATTTTTTGACTTTGAATTTGATCTTTGAGTTCCTTTGTGATTTCATCATTATATATGGATGTGTCTGGTAAACTTTGAGATGATAGGTCAAAACAGCTCTCCATACTTGTTTTTTCATCAACGATTAGTGACAGATCTACATATGATTTTGATTTCTTTTTGCGTAGAGTAACGTATTCAGAATCCATGTCTTTTTTCTGTATTTTTCTTATTGATTCTAAAAAATGTAAAGACTATCGAGTTGTAGGAGCGACACCTATTAACGAGTAGATACTGCTAAATAATTACAGCAAAAGCGACATCTGTGTCCATCTATGGAAATAATTTGTTTCAAAGTGACATCTATTGTCTTTTGGTAAATTAATTGTAGGAGTGACACCTGTTGACGAGTAGATACTGCTAATTAATTACAGCAAAAGCGACATCTGTGTCCATCTATAAAAATAATTTATTTTAAAAGTGACATCTATTGTCTTTTTGGTAAATTAATTGTAGGAGCGACACCTATTGGCCAGTAGATACTGCTAATTATTACAGCAAAAGCGTCATGTGTCCATTAATTTGTTTTAAAAGTGACATCTATTGTCTTTTTGGTAAATTAAATTGTAGTAGCGACATCTATTGTTAAATAATACGCAACTTTCGCATCGGCCGTTGCTATATTCTTCAATTCAAATTTCCTTTGTTCTTTTGGTATTATTATGTTATTTTCTGATTCACCATATAAATGATTTTTACTATTCACAATTTATTTATTGGCTATCACACAATTGCACATGATGATTTTAAAAGGATATATACAGTTTTTGACTCACTTTAAACGCTTTGTCAGGCTGGCAGTTTTTACACCATTATCTTCTAATTTCACTAGTGTTTATCTTGGATAACACTGTCACTAATAGTTTAATTGTCACTTATCACTAATCAGTTTAGTTCTCAGTTGTAGAGTCACTTTTTCCACTTAAAAAGATTATTTAATACGGAGACGATGTGAACCGTGTAACGCCCTCTAGCGGGATGAAAGGACACGTAATACTTTTTATGCAGGAAAAATGTACGGTTCCCGCGTGATAACTAATTTTTGGTGCAATGGAGTTTGCAGGCGTTATGGTTTTCATTTTTTTTAAATCGCCTACAGCTCTTCTAAAAACCTATCATCAAAATTTGCTTTTTATTTTTTTGGTCATCGGCTAATGTATGTATGTAGAGTATGTCAACTACTCGTATATATACTTTTTTCGTCCACCCTAAGGGCTAGGGACGATTTGTTACAGGTCGTTAACACCAACGTTGACAAATTAAGGCTGTTTAGAAAATGTAAAGTAGGCGAAATAGATAGAATATTATAATAATTTAGAAAGAGAACGTTTAGAACTCTATTTAAATTATGTTTATATCGATGATATTGATAAAGAAGTGTGACTTCGTCTAAAAAGATCACACATAAACCGTACATTTTTAATAGGAATTAAGAATTTTTATATTACTATACTTTTCTCGGCGTAACATGGCGGTAGCGGTCATTGACTCCCTGTCAAAAACTTGTCATTTTCTATACAAAGCAGCGATTGACAACATCTGACATTTCATTGTCAATCACGGTTACCCGACGTAAAAACAAAAATGTATGAACCTATTTCCATCTCCTTCATAACGATCTTCTCTCTCATTCCAGACCGGCGCCAACATCCAAGCGGAAAAAGGAGACATCGTTCGCGATAATAGCGGAGCCCCCGCCCGCTTCCCGCCCGACCAGCCCCCGGTCACTGCCAGTGGAGAGGACCGGCAGAGTGTCACCTTTTAAAGGTAAGCCCTAGAAACCCTTGAACTTACAAGATCTTAGGCCTAAGAGACCTAAGGTCCAAGACCTAGGAGTCCTTAAAAGCTTAAGGCATTAGGGCCTTTGAATGACTATAATTTTTTTCTAACCTGAATAGTTTGCGAGAGATACTCTTCCAAAGTGGCAAAATGTGTTCCCACTCTAACTTCTAAAGTAGGGGCATGATAATTCTAAAAAAAATATATGATGTACATTACTATAAAAACTACCAACGAAAATTGGTTTGAACGAGATCTAGCCAGTAGTTTTTTTTTATACGTCATAAATGATAAACCTTAATTTAACTTTCATTATATCAAAAATGAAATATTAAAATTAATTAAAAACCTTATAATTTCATAGAAATAATTCTTATTGCTGCTGCGGAACCCTTCATGGGCGAGTCCAACTCGCACTTGGCCGGTTTTTTACTTTTTATTTTTATTAACAATCTGGGGGCACGGCAGTGCCCCAGCCAAGCTTTTTAGCAAAGGCACGGCCGTACCATACTTTTCTCGAAGCGGTTCGCGGCTATTTCACACCCCCTTTATCTTCGATGTTAATAAAGCTAGTGATTTCAAATTTCGGCCACTAGGAGCAAGTATTAATACTTAGCTTAGCTTAATTTCCAAATTACATGAAATTTCAATAAATAGTTTAGGTGTTACGGATGGTCAAAGTTACTATATTTTGTCACTCACTGACAATATATAATAGATCATCAAAATTCTAAGGTACTTCTAGCAGACTTAGAACCTTGAAGTTTGGTACTCGGATAGGTCTTTATTCACAATGAAAGGAAAAATTATTAAACCGGCCAAGTGCGAGTCGGACTGGCGTACATAGGGTTCCGTACCGTAAATTTGTATGGGAGCCCCCCTTAAATAATAAGTTTATTTAATTTTTATTATTAATTATTAAATTTAACATGCAAATGAGCGTTTTCTGAAATTTTCAAAAACCTCAGTGTTACCATTATGGATATAGAGCAAAAAATGGGAAAAAATCGTGTTTGTTGTATGAGGCCCACCGTTAATAATCTATTTTATTTTGATTGGACTATTAGCTTTGATAACGACACCAGGAATACATAATTTGTGAAAATCGCAACTATCTAGCTATTGCGGTTCTCGAGATCCAGCCTGGGGAGTGCTTACATAGTGGATGTACGACGGGCAGACAGCGAAGACTTATTAATAATAGAGCCCCGTTTTCATCCTTTGGGCAGGGAAACCTAAAAACTGAAATTGATAAATAAAATTATAGGTAATATAATAATTTATTAAATAAAATAAAAGATTTTTATAATAATAATAATATCTATGGACGCATCACACCACGTCAATCTGGCCCCGTGCTAAGTACCCGAAGGACTTGTGATACAGGTACCAGACAACGGAAATATATTTTATACTTTTATACTATACATATTACATATATTTAAGATTTTTATTATATCATACACATATTTAATATACATCCTTGACCCAGGAACATTGAAAAACTTTTTGTTCCGTCGGCGGGATTCGAACCCGCGACCCCCGGCTTGAGTTGCCACACACTCTAACCATTGAGCCACGGAGGTCGTTTTATGTTTGTAACTTTGCAAGAACACTATGAGTTTCGACTGCATATTTGTGTGACGTACAAAAGGCTTTAAGTTAGTTATGAACTTAATGAAATGGCATTAATTAAATAAAAAATAATATTAACAACGTTAATAATGAAACAATAATTGAATTCTATTTAAATATAAATGTAATGCAATTATTTTTATAATCACGAGTTTTAAGTTATCACATGAAATAAGGTGTGCTCCTTTCCTGCGAGGAACGTCGAGACGCTTACAACAGTGCTGCTATGTATTCAACGGTAAAGATAAAAATGACCACATTCAAGTATTAGCTTAAGAGTCTAAATACGAGTACATTTATTATATAAAACTCAAAGGTGACTGACTGACATGTTGATCTATCAATGCACAGCCCAAACCACTGGACGGATCGGGCTGAAATTTGGCATGCAGCTAGATGTTATGACGTAGGCATCCGCTAAGAAAGGATTTTGATAAATTTCAACCCCAAGGGGTTAAAATGGGGGATGAAAGTTTGTATATTAAAATACTTCTTAACGCGAGCGAAGCCGTGGGCAAAAGCTAGTCATTTATATAATATGAATATAATAATCGACTCAGAACTTAGAAGTATTTACGTTACGATGTCCACCTATAGAACTAACGAAGAATCAAAGAAAAAATATAAAGGAGATAGGGAATGGGTGCTAAGCTAAGTACAGAAAAGTTATAACGTGTCCTGAAAAGAAAAGAGAAAAACCTTCAAAAAAGAAATGAAATCCCACCAAAACAAAAATATGCAAAAGAAGCCAAGCAAAATATTGCATAGCTATTCAATAAGTACTTCTGTCGTAAAAAGTTTTCAGATCACATTCAAGCCAAGCCTTCAACTTATTTTGTAATTTAAATCAAAATTCAGTAAATGTATCAATAGATTTCTTTATTTTATAATTATTATAGTGGCTTGGCAATAAGCACAATAGAAACAAATATAAAACTGCATATTCATATTACTTACACAGACTGCAAGCGTAAAGTGTTTAATACGAGTATATAACGACGTATGTGGCCGATGGTACCCAATAAATCCAATTAGTAGCTGATTATTTCTCTAGTGCTTATTGCCAAGCCACTATAATAATTATAAAATAAATAAATCTATTGATACATTTACTGAATTTTGATTTAAATTACAAAATAAGTTAAAGGCTTGGCTTGAATGTGATCTGAAAACTTTTTACGACAGAAGTACATATTGAACAGCTATGCAATATTTTGCTTGGCTCCTTTTACATATTTTTATGTTCTGGTGGGATTTATCTTTCTCAAAATAATTCCCATACTTTATCTTAGTTCATAGTTTAATACCAAATCATTTGTAAAACTTTTACTCTATTAAGTCTTTGCTTCAATATTATTTAAAACGTTTTTTTCCTTCCATAGGTCGAGGCTTCCGAGAAGAGACCTCACGACATACTACACCGAAGACCAGCGCCACCAACTCTAGAAACAACTCCCCACCACGGAGAACCAGGTCTCTGACCAGGATAGACAAGATGGCGCAGGCAGCCACCATGCTCCCACCGCCACCAGCACACAAACCCAGGGACTTCCTCAAAGAAAATATGGAGGAAGTCAGAGAACTCAGTGAACTGAACAGAGAGAAGCACGAAGCAGCGGCTGAGAAGAGAAAACAGGAGGAGGAGATAGCGCTGCTCAAAGAAATGGGTATTCTGGATAAGAAAGGGGAGATTAGAAGTGTGAGTCACTCCAGAACAAATTCTAGAAGTAATTCGCCTAGTAGATTCATTTTAAGGTCTAGATCTAATTCGCCGTCTGCTGTTCTATTAGATAACCTAACCAGTAATGCTGAACCTATGAACCTAGATGACGGAATTGGTAAAAGGGTTACACATAACTCACGAGTCAGATCTGTTTCAAAATCACTACCACAATCTAGCAATGGATCGCCGCAGCATTCTAAAATACCTAAACGACAAGGATCTGTCTCCCCAGCGAGGAATGGTACAAAAACTGCCACAGATTCTAAATTGAAACCGAAACAGCGTGTCATGTCTAGCAGTACGAGTAACTTGAATGAAACCATAAGAATAGGAAGTCAGGTCCACGATAAAAGAGCTTCTCAAAGTACACAGCAGCTCAGTCTATCCCCCTCTAACATCAAAGGTAAACCTCCGATTTCACCAGGCAGAAGTGGCCCGCCGCCTACAAATAAATCTATAAATGCTAAAAGACTGTCTCCTATAGTCGGTACTCCAAACAAAAGTCCTGTACAAGACTCCAAGCCAAATTCTGCAAAGACACCAACAAAGCCTGTAACTACAGCAGCTAAGAAGCCTGTGAAGACCGTTGGTAATACACCGGCCACGTCAAAGTTAAACTCTAGAACAACGAGCAGAGTTGCTAGTAGAGACCCGAGTCCAGAAAAGCGAAAGACTCTTCCAAGAACGACCAAACCTGGCAATGCAATTCAAAAGAGTGTAAGTAGAACTCCTAGTACAAAGGCTGCACAAAAACCTCCGGTAGTAAGTAAGGTTGAACCTAAAAAGCCAATCAGTCGAACCAACAGTGTCAAAAGTCTAACTAGAGCGCCCAGTACCAAGAGCCTCAATGAAAAACCTCCATTAAGTAAAAAGGGAAGCAAAAAAGATCTCAAGGAAAAAACAAAAGAACCAATGGTTAATGGAAATGCCAAAGAGGATATCGCGAAAAAGGATGTAAAAGGAAGTTCCGAAGACTTAAAAAATAAAAATAAAAAAGAAAGTCCTAAAGAGAAACCTGAAATGAAACGACAAGATTCAGTAACCCAAACTCCAGACTATGAAACTCAGTATGACAAAATGAGGAACGAAAAGGGAGATTTAGTGATCATGACGAAGAAAAGTGTAGTCTCCATGACAACAGCTGCAATAACATCGCAACCTTTAGAAGTAGTTACGACTGTTACTAACCAACTTCCAGCAGCCCTAGAAAAAGCAAGGGAAAAAGGAATTTTCGAAAGACTAAGTTCGAAAGACTCTATCACAGGACCAACCGAAGAGGGCCAAGAAAAAACAGCAGAGACTAAGCCTGCTGTTACTACTACAAAAGCTGAAGTGGAGGATAAAATGGAAAAGATCGACAAAGATGACAAGAAACCGCCTAAGCCGAAGACTTTAGACAAGACTCTATTCTGTGAAGATAATGTTAAATTGAAGTTACTACAACCCCCGTACAATAATCCCCAAGTTGAAAAAGTAAGGCAAAAGATAGACAGCATATTAAAAGAACCAGAAATATCAACAGAGAACATTCTATCAGCAGCAAAGGAAAAAGAGAAAGCGAAGGAAAAAGAACTAAAAGCAGCCGCTGAAAAGGTCAAATCAGATTTGAAAGAAGTAAAAAAAGAAGCAGACAAAAAGATAGCTGATGCTAAAGAAGCTGCAGCTAAAGAAAGCGAAAAGATCGCTAGCGATGCCAAAACGGAAGCCGCCAAGATTCTAGAAGCAATCATCCCCATTGAAACACCACATCCAAAAGCAGAAGAGAAAAAGGAAACCGTAGAAGCAACAGTGACAGTTGTGAATGAAAAGGCAAAAGAAATAGAGAAGATGACAGAAACGCTGGTGCAGGGAGGTCCAGAAGTAGAAGTCCAGAGCTCCAACGTGTCGACACCTGGAGATGTGCAGAAGATAGAGAACGGATCAGAAAAGTCGCAGAGTAATGGCGGGTAAGTGGATAAATCTCATTTTTTCTTAATTTTATCTACAAGGTGTAACAAGGAGAGTGTTAATACTTTAGGGTATTTTTGTGTTCCTTTTATAGAGTTCACTATAAAAGGATCAGCGCTGAAAGTTCAATTGTTTTTGTGGTTGGTATGGTCACAAGCATGTCACAAGCGCCCCAGCGTCATGAATTTTTCCAAACAAAAGTAAAAAAAATACTTTCAGCGCTGCTACTTTCACATCGAAGTCTATGTAGGGGACCTATTCGCACCCTTCAATTTTAACTCAGTTTTGTTACAGCCTGTATAGTGTATACTCTCTTTTTATTTTATTATGTTACTCTATTATCTTTTCAACTTATGAAAAAGTGTTGTTTTTGACTTCCACGAGATAAAATAAAGCTCCATAGGCTACATTTGCCGCATTGTAGCCTGTTTTATTTCGTGATAAAGTACTTTCAGAGCAAATACAAGTAAATTGATTGTACTTTAATCAAAGTACACTACCAGCAACTTCATTACACAGAAACTACTATATCTGCGGAAACCGTACATTTTTCAGTATTAATTTAATACCTCGACCGTGGGAATCGCAGACACAATGGATTTTCAATTGTCATGCGGCAGCCGGGTGCCGCTTGGGGATAGATGGGTTAAAACTTAAAACTGTCCTTTGTCCTTTCCCGAGAATCAAAGTATCTTCATACCAATTTTTGTCGAAATTGGTTCAGTGGTTTGAGCGCGAAGTCTCGTATGTCCTATGAGCATTTTGGTGACCACATCTATTTCTAAAATAATCAAATTCGCAAAACGTAAACCACAAAATAAATATACTAATATTGTACACGATATAATAGCAATCGAAAGTGACTTTCCCCCCTTGGGACTTATAATATATTGTAGTGAAAACATCGCTTTGGGTATAGCTTTCTTTGGTTGTTAGTGGTTATGTGTTGCGGTAGAGACAAATATAAGTATTATTATTTAATACTTTAGCTATCTAGCAACGCTAATATCTACTTATACCGAATCTATACTATCTATATCTATACTTATTATAAAATGAAGTCACTTTTTCCCTCATGTCCCTTTGTTCCCTTTAATCTTTAAAACTACGCAACGAATTTTGATGATTCTTTGAGTTTTAGATAGCCCATTTATCGAGGAAAGTTATAGGCTATATTTTATCACGCTAAGATTGTAAAAATGTGGAAAAAACGGGGAAAATTATTTGAAAGGGCTAACTTGATCGCGCTATTCTCAGGAACAACTGGTCCGATTTGAAAAATTCTTTCAGTGTTAGCCCATTTATTGAGGAAGGCTATAGGCTATATTTTATCACGCTAAGATTAATAGGAGAATGTGGAAAATTATTTGAAAGGGTTTAATCTCGCGAACTACTGGAGCAATTTTTATGTCATTTGGTACAGATAAGAAGTAGACCACACGAAGGATCGTGATAGGCTATCAATTTTAATTATTTTATAGGCTATATATTTTATTCCCGTGCGACGCCGGGGCGGGTCGCTAGTATTTATAATATTATAAAGCGGAAGAGTTTGTTTGTTTGAACACGCTTATGTCAGGAACTACTGGTCCGATTTGAAAAATTCTATCAGTGTTATATAGCCCATTTATCGAGGAAGGCTATGGGCTATATTTTATCACGCTAAGACTAATAGGAGCAAAGAAATAGAGGATAATGTGGGAAAAAAGGGGGAAATTGTTTGAAATTGCTTATTATCTTAAGAACTACTGGAGTAATTTTTATGTTATTTGCCTCATGTGGATGCACATTGTACATGTGGAAAAATGTACGGTTTCTGTGAAATTCCTAAATCACGCGGGTGAAGCCGCGCGTAACATCTAGTCTAATATATATAAATCTCCTGTCACGATGTTTGTCCGCGATGGAAACCGATTTTAATGTTTTTTTTTTTTTTAATGTGTGTTTTTTCCAACTTGAGAGATAGGATAGCTTAGATCTTTAATTATAGTCGCAATTTTATTTTATTGCAAATTATTTGTCTATAAAGGGCGACCATTGTTTATGCGACGTGGGTCACGGGATAGCGATGGACGTTGCCATGGTGACATACTTATTTAGTCACTAATTCAATAAAATAATACGGGCGATATACTTTATATAATATGGCAAAGAAACGTTTGCTGGGACAGCTAGTATGATATAAAACTCTCAACCGTTGCGTCAAAACTCGTTTATCGCGCGGGAACCGTACATTTTTTCGGAATAAAAAGTATCCTATGTCCTTTCCCAGGAATAAAAAGTATACTTTAAGTTCTATCTCCACACCGAATTTCAACAAAATCGGTTCGGCAGTTTGGACGTGAAGATACACATGAAATTTCATATTGAAATACTTTTATTCCCGAAAAAAGAACATAAGACAGATTCAAACTTTCAAGAAGAATATTAATAATCTGTAATCCAGGAAAATGTACGGTTTTCACTTAACTAAAAACTTTGTGCGCAGCTGCAGGCATCATCAGTTTTGTATTTTTGTGTGAAGGTCACCTGTCTCATCTCAAACTATGCCCTTTGCAAAAGTAAAAGTACTACGCCCACAGTACCTCCTACGAGCGACCATCATGAGAACAATCATACTATGTAACATAGATAATATTAGCGTAATTATCTGGTGTCTAATGATGATTAAAATATGATTCATAAGTTCGCCTACACGCTAAAAGCCATGCTTTCAACCACAAACACGTAGATACGTTGTTAAGAGAATGGCTTTTAACTCTAAGGTCGTTGTTCGGTTCCCGCATTAGGAAAATGTTGTTTTAAGTTTGGTTAGGATATATAATATATAATATAATATAATATAATATAATATAATATAATATAATATAATATAATATAATATAATATAATATAATATAATATAATATAATATAATATAATATAATATAATATAATATAATATAATATAATATAATATAATATAATATAATATAATATAATATAATATAATATAATATAATATAATATAATATAATATAATATAATATAATATAATATAATATAATATAATATAATATAATATAATATAATATCTATGGAAGCTTTACACCACGTCAGTCTGGTCCCGTGCTAAGTACCTAAAGGACTTGTGTTACAGGTACCAGACAACGGAAATATATTTAATATTTTTATACTATACATATATATATAAGATTTTTATTATATAATACACATATTTAATGCACATCCAGACCCGGGAACGTTGAAAAACTTTTTCGTTCCGTCGGCGGGATTTGAACCCGCGACCCCCGGCTTGAGCTGCCAACGCGCTCACCACTGAGCCACAGAGGTCGTCTAATTCAGGCTGATCACCAGATTGTCTGACAAGTAACATGATCCATGCGTCGGATGGGCATGTAAAGAGTCGGTCCTGCGCCTGATCTCTCGCTAGTCGTGTCGGTTGTCTGTCACCCTCAGTTAATAAAGGAAGAGTTTCTTCGTGTGTACTGCGCACCCACTTGGGTACGGTACTATATTGTAAGTACCTAGAAATATCTTTATTACTAGATGGTGATTATTAATAGCTCGGCAACCGTACATTTTTCCGGGATAGAAAGTATCCTATGTCCTTTCCCGGGACTCAAAGTATCTCCATGCCAAATTTCAGCAAAATCGGTTCAGCGGTTTGGGCGTGAAGATGTTATAGACAGACAAACTGACATTCACATTTAGAATATTAGTATGGATTGAATTATTTAATATTATATCAAAACAAAATAAGTTTAAAGTCTACCTAACAAGCCCCATAAGATCACCGGTGATCGCGACAACAATAGACAATAGATTTCCAAGAATCCGCGATCGAAGGATTAACCCCCTCAACTACTTCTTTTTTGTCTTTATCTAGCACGTAGGAAAAGTTAAACGACAGACAAAGACATGGCCGAACTTTGAATACAGAGCTTGTGCTAACCTATACAATGTACCATCGAGGAAATTGATTCCTATGCAGTTGAGAGACCAACGTCATTTGGTCGATCATGTCAATTCAATGTTAAGGGCGTTCCGTCCGGAGATTCCATAATTGACCGTATTTAAAACCTTATAAACTCATAATCTGAAAGCTACAAAGTTGTAATAAAATACAGCAATAATCTTCAGTATATCAACATTCCTTTTGTCGTTTTAAATTTTCTATTTTTGTTTCTTATATTCATCATATCAGCTTCCAAAGTAATACCAATTTGTTAAAATTCAAGCATACATTCAGCATCTCCTTAGGATTTACAAATTACTTTTATTTGAAACTCACGCCAATAGATCGACAATATCATAAACTACATATTCGCCGTTTTAAATTTTTTTAGGACAATTTTGAACTAAGATAAGTAAAAATAATATCGTTTTGGCGCCATCTCGGCAACGCGGCAAATGTATGGCCAAGGTCGTTTGCTCGGGGGACGACCTTAATTGTGATCTGTCGGCTGGGTTTGACGTAACGCGACCAAACTACGTAGGTCGCCCATCTGCATAGGAATCAACTTCTCTGATAGTACATCTCTATCTTTCTCTCTCTTTTTTAACCCCATTTTAGCTCACCTCCTAATGTTAGTAACCCACTCTAGTAATAAGGCCGACGAGTCTAGACGCAGCGGAAATTAAGCATTCCCGGAAGTGGCTATAGGATATTGGGCTACCGACCTACTTAGTGGTAATATAATTAAAGATATACTATATATTTACATATTACATACTCGCGTTGAAACTTCAATTCAAACTTTATATTTAAAACTTGAAGACTGACATTCATAGACCATACTTAGTGCAGTCGCCAGAGGTTTTAACCTCCGAAACTTGTAATAGTGAATTTTTATACTATAACTTGCAAAGTTTACCAAAAAATTGTTTGTGATTTAAATTTTTTAGTTACTTAATTAAAAATTAATATTTCTCCATATAAAACCGGTCAAGACAAAAAAATTTCTTGTTCCTGTTATTTAATGACTCTTATCCGATTGTTTACGTTAACAATTACCCAAATACACAATTTTTAAAAAATAAAGTTTGCTTTGCTAAGCTAATTACAACTATAAGGTTTTTGCAAAGTTTTTAGAGATTAACGCTCGTCGTAAGCAAGATAAAAGGGTTTGGGTGGATTTAAGGGTTGTAACGAAAAGTGTCTTAAACTTACTTGTTGTGCGTATTTAATTTTTAGATAAATTATAACTTTTAAGTACTTAAAAACGTTTAAATATCTCTAAAAATGTGTAAAATAGACCGAAAATATTTTTCTATATTTGTAGAAAATTTATTTAAGTGAGAGCTAAAACATTAAATGCATCGACAAATGAAAGACTTTTTCTAGTCTTTGAAATATATTTAAACTTCCTACTTAAAGCCAGAAAAAAAATTGGGTGCTACAAATCTAACGTACATACTTAAGACGCATGCTGCGACCTATGTTTGGAAAATGCTTACCTGAATACAAAAAATATCAGTTATTAACCTAATTTATACTTTTTTCCTTTTTAAAGTATGCTTTAGCAAATATAATTAATGAAAAAAAATAAATAAGAAATCAATTTTATTCTGTAAAAACCTAACCAAAAGAAATAAAATACAGATTTTCTTCGAAATATCCGTGAAAAGTTTGTGCTACATTTTCAGAAAATTTAATAAAGGCAAATTAAAAAGTTATACACATTAAGAAATAGAAGGCTTTCTTATGCCTAAAAAATAATTTTTAACTTCCTATTTAAAACCAAAGAAAAATAGGAACGCCATTTACCTGGCGAGGCACACAACAAGCACATTTGGAGGTATGCTCATCTACATACAAAAATATTAATTTTTCAATCTAAATTATATATTTTTTTAACTTATTTTCTTTCTTTGGAACATATGCAACGATACAAATAAAAAAAAATTATATATTTTATTATTTTGCTATATATATTTAAAAGAAAGAAATATGCAAATTTTCTTCAAAATTCATCCCGAAAAATGTACGGTTTCTGCGCGATAAACGAATTTTAGTGCAATGGAGTTGCGGGCGACATCTAGTAGCATAACATATTCGCGTTAAAACTTCTCGCGAGAAAACTCCATACTTAAACCTCGAAAACTGACCGCCAAACCCTTACTAAAGTTATTCGGATTATTTCACATTGCTACGCGAATCAACGATGCGATGTATATTTAAAAAGCCATACAAAAGTGAACTTTATTTGCTACACAAAAAGGTATGCGTTGAATTGACAGACTTACTGCCCGCGCAGTATTAGGGTTGATTCAGACCGCAACCCGACGCGTAGTATTCTGAATTTGTACTGAATTGACAGATTGGCATGTCACCTCGCGCAGTTGAAATCTGTCAAATCCAGACCCTAAGGGTCAATTCAGACCGCAACGCGACAAGGCGAGGCGAGGCACGGCGCGGCATAAATTTGTATGGATTTGACAGATTTCAATTACGTGAGACGTCTTGCGAATCTGTAAATCCATATAAATTTCGAAACGTATCTACGCGTCGCGTTGCTGTCTCAATCAACCCTTAGGGCTGGTTTACACGTATTAAGTAGATAAGTAGTAACTAAATTTTAACTTAATTTTAAGTGCCTGCCGGAAATGTGTCAAGTGACAAGCCCCGCCTGCCAACCTTACAGAAAATAGTCAGAATTCTAATTTCCTTGTTTAGTACTTAACTAAATTTTAACTTGCTACTAAATTTTGTGTTTACATGCAATAAGTAACTTAAAATTAAGTTAAAATTTAGTTAACTACTTATCTACTTAATACGTGTGAACCAGCCATTAGACTGTTCGTTTTAAATTTCTCATTAAAATAGTTTAGAACCTTGTGATGTTATAGTCCGTATACGAAATTTTGCCGATGAATAAATAAATATTATTTGGGTTTTTCCCCTTATTAGACTTAAATAATCGCTCGGAAAGCAGACTCGAGCCTTGCGGCGAGTAATACGAGTATAATGTGAGATTTAGGTTGTTTTGAATCGTGTTTTTTGGCACAATTTGTTTGTTTTTTTCTTTTTTCTCGAATTGGATAGAATTTTATCTATAGATTATTTTTGTCGTTTTCTTTTTATGAATTACAGCTCCAAGTTGCCGAAATTAACAGCAATTCTTTGCCCATTTTCTCTAAAATTTTGCCGAGTTACATATTTTTTTACTCAACTATTTCATATTAAAGTGGTAAAAAGTAATTCCAACATTTTATAGACGACTTTCTTAACAGTACATTGTATTTTTTTCATACCGTTAAGACTTCAATACAATCCATAACTAGCTCCAACATTAGATTATAATTGAAATGATCTTACATGTTGTGCATTAAAACTTATAGTAATACTGTAATTTTAACTGTTAAATCACGTCTGTAAAATCAGCGAAATCGGCAAATTTCGTATACTCTTAAACAAATTTGAAATTCACGCCCACCGGAAAAATAACGTAAAGTCTACGTGATAGTCGTTACATTTTTTTCACTTTGAAATCGTTAATTTTGAAGAATGTTATTTTTTAACCCTAAATTTTTGTTGCGACGCCAAGACCATAACGCGTTTGTGGCCCGCATGAGAAAAAGGTTGGGGACGACTGATCTAAGCTATCATACAAAAAAACCAAATGAAAATCAGTCCACCCGTTTGAATAATATGATACCACAGACAGACACACATACAGACAGACAGACGAATAGACAGACACGTCAAACTTACAACAATAACCTATTTCGCGTCGGAGGTTAAAAGTGTAAGGCCGTGTTTCCACTTTCCACCTGCAAAGAAGTGTCTGACAGTCTGTTTGACAGCAGCTTTCAAGTGTAAACCCCGTAGCAAGTGCTGTCGCGACAATTTGTCAAGCGCTTCCTGCGAGTAGTTGCGACAGCATGTCTAAACATGTCTGAGAGGACTCGCGACAGATCTCGCTACGGGTCACTGCAGATATACGGTCTAGTTTCGTATAGCATTTATCCGCGAGCTTCTCGCACGACATTTATTTCAGCAATCAATTGCAGGAATTAGTTTGAAATGTAAACAATATTGCAAGAAACTCACGCAAGACTTCCGCGAGTTTGCTTGCAGGTGGACTCACGGCCTAAGGATATTTTCGTAGCGCGCTACGGCGTAGCACCTTCGTAGCAGAGCTACGTAAAGTCTTAATTCTTTGAATTTTTTTGTTGTAATTTTAGGATTCCGTACCCAAATGGTAAAAACAGGGCCGTATTACTAAGACTCCACTATCTGTCCGTCTGTCTGTCACCAGACTGATAAGAACCTCGAAAGCTAGACAGTAATTTTTTTTTTTATGTAGCGTATTTTATTTGTATATTGTTATTAATCGTTATCAATAGAAAACATAACTACCCTCTTTAAAGTCGGTAAAGCATGCATTGGATTAGCAAATCGTTTAGTAGAAATATATGGAATAGTTATTAAAGGCGCTGATCGACATGCGAAATAAATCGCAGCGATTTTAAAATACTTTTAATTTTGATACAAATAGATTAGAATAGCTTTATTTACCGAAAAATACCAGAATGTTATTAGGTATTGTATTCACAATTTCTATTAACAGTGTTCAAAAGGGTATTAAAATCTTAGCCTATAGTATTCGCTAGATATTGCCTCAATACAAAAGAAATTCAAGCAATAATGTTATGTTTATTTAATTTATCCAGAATGACACAAAGCATAAAAAAGTTTATGCATATTTGGTGTTCTTAAGGCTTACATATAATTATAGATAATAATAAGTTTTATGTCGCCTCTTTATATTGGCACAATATGATGGACCGATACAATTACGATTAGAGGGGCACAATATTCGTCTATGATTGCGTATCATCGTTCAGGTATACTATATACTATATAGACTGCTTTGCAAGTGTCCGTCATAATCCTATCATAGTCCTATCGAGCATAATAATTATGACTGTCCATGATCAATCGCTAATTATGGCCAATCTTCTACAGTGGGTGCCTTTATTATACTTAATACACCTTCGCAATGATAGTGACTACCATGTATAGATATAGCTTTTACAGTTAAAAAATCGCGACGGCTTCACTCGCCCATCGATCAACGCATTAATGCTGTGTTTGGAGGAATCGATTTTAGTATCGCTGGCCACTCCGAGGACAGAGTATCGTGAATATATTATGTGTTTTGTTAATACACGGCTTCGGTGACGGTGGCTGGTAGTGGTTTCGTTGAAACCAGTAGAAGTGTTTTATAGTGCTCAAGTGTGTGCGTATTAAAATAAAGCTCTTCCTTTGTAGCCCAGTGGGACGGATAACAGATACGACTGACAAGAGATCTGCAGACGCAGGACCGACTTTTTAACCCCCGACTCTCTGTGTCTCTCTCTCTATTGTGTGTGTGTGTGTGTGTGTTTGTGTCCGTATCATCGTAGCATCTAAGCACATGGACCGATTTTGATCTAGTTTTTTGGCCATCATCCATTCATCATCAGCCTATTCAATGCTAGAAAAAAATGTTCTTCAAAATATAGTTGCTATATAATTGTGTTTATATATATTTATTTAATCTGAAGAAAGTATAATAATGTTGTTGTTTATAGCTATTTTTTCTTTAGAAATATTTTTTTTTTCGAGGACAAAATGCCGCGGCCATTAAAAACATGAATAAAATAAAAAAAACTGATTTATTGCTATTGATAAGAGTTATAATAATAGTTGGTTTACCGACTTTGTGAAAGTGGTGTTATGTGTTCAAAATGTTCGTGTCGAAAGTAAGTTTAATTTTATACTTTACCTTAAAATAAACTATTAAGTTTAACAATTTATATTTGTATTGAATATGCTTCAAAACTACTTGACCGGTTTTGATAAAATTTTGGAAAGACATAGAGACAGATTTAGGGATTGGACATAAGGCTTCTTTTGGTTTAAGCAAATTGTACAGCTGTTATGATGGGTGTGACTTTTTTATGAACGATTTTGTGGCAATTCATACTGATATAACTTCTTCACGCCTAAACCTCTAAACCGATTTTGATAATTTCAGCTAAGTTAACTTCATTTTTCCAGCATAAAACTATCCCTACGTCCTATCCATGAAGGACGTAGGGATAGTTTTATGCTGGAAAAATGTACGGTAACGTGACATATAGATTTCGATGCAATGAAGCTACGGGCTTACTACTCCATTAATATCCCATACTACTATTTCACCACAGTCTAAATACAAATTTTATAACCAGTAGTAAAAACCGCCATGTTATAAAATAGTGCCATGTTATAAAAGCCAATAATGACGCATACGACGTCGTGGTATACCGCACTGCAATTATGAATTCCTCAATGTATAAAAACCTAAAGGCGACTTAAGCAAAATTGACGATTTTATGATTCACTAGCTGTTGTCCGCGACTTCGTCCGCGTTAACATAGTATAATAACAAAGATGGATAGTTTTCCCCTTTTTGTGGTTCCTTATACAAAGGGTAAAAACAGGACCCTATTTAAGCAAACGTCAAACGCAAACGTCAATAAACTTTCATGTTTCTAACTTAAGTAATGACGGAATTTCATTCAAACTTGCAACCATAATTTCACCCCCTTGGGGTAGAATTTCCAAAAACGCTTAAATACGAATCTATTCATTTTTAATCAGTAGCACAAAAATAAAGTTTCATGTTTCTAACTCAAGAGATGACGGATTTTCATTCAAACTTTCAACCCCAATTTCAACCCGTTGGGGGTAGAATTTCCAAAAACGCTTTAATACGTATTCAATCATTTTTATTCAGTAGCCCAAAAATAAAGTTTCATGTTTCTAACTAAAGAAATGACGGACTTTCATACAAACGTTCAACCCCTATTTCACCCCCTTCGGGGTAAAATTTTCAAAATTCCTTCCTTAGTGGGTATCTACTTAATAAAACAACCCTACTCACCAAATTTCGTGGCTGTAACTTTAACAGGTTTTGCTCAGCGATGATAAATCAGTGAGTCAGTCAGTCAGTCAGGACATGTAATTTTATAAGTATAGATTTTTGTACTTGAAAATAAGCACCGAATCATTTCATTTTTTAAACCTAGATACTACATTTTATAAAACGAAGCGAAAACACGATACTTACCTTAAAATTTCCACTATAGAAAAAAATCACAAAGATGCATCTAATTTTCACGAATTTTTCTTATATTGCGAAAACCGTGCATTAATCCTTCGATCGCGGATTCTTGTAAATGCTAAATTGTATTCTTTTGCTATCGCGATCACCGGTGCTCGTACGGGGCTTGAAGGATTAAACTGAGTTAATATTTTAAACTTGCGCCAGGACACGTACCGTAATTAAAAAATCATAAGACAGAGTGACAGAGACTATGCCTGAATGAAAAATGCAGAAAAATGCATATTCATTCTAATAATGTGCCTATATTATAAAAACTCTTCAACCTATTATAGTCTGTCAAGAAAGTGAAGAAATTAAAAAGTGGCACCATCATAGTGTCAACTCTTTCAAATCAATCTAAGAAAAAGGGATGACACTACGATGTTGCCACTGTTTAATTTCTTCACTTTCTTGACACACTATAACTGAATTAAATGAAATTTGTTTTGAAGTCCCGGGTCTAAAGTTTTCAGGTGGGTTTTTCCGGAAAAATGTTAAGAGAAAAACTAATTTAGGTACAACAGAGTTGCAGGCGACTACCTGCTAAACGCAAAGCTTTTACTCGTAAGTGTATCAGTGCATTAACTAATACTTGTTTATTTCAAATCAAAATCGAGTTTCGTCGTTTAACCTTTAAAGAAAGGTTTATACAATCACACTTAAGGGTTAATTCAACCCTCAAGAAATTAGTTCACGTCAGTTCGACCTCGGTCGCGCGCGGCACGCGTCGTCTTGACACAAAAAAACGCGGGAACTTTGACAGTGACAGTTTGTTTTTTTATTGCGCCGACGTGACGGCTGTTGCATAAACATTGGAAATACTTAATTAATAATCTTTTTATACATTAAATTAGAAGTAATTGAGAGTATTGAATAAACATAAAATACTTTTAACCTCTTTTGTACAAAATTGGGACTAAAACAGTGCACATGTTTACATTTAAATGACATGATACATAACAGGACAGTGTACATTTTGCCAAACGAACTACTGCCAAAACGATATGGGAATAATGGGTAAATGACTTAAGAAATTTCCTAATTCATTATAAAAAAGTACATACAGATTCATTACTCTACTTTTGAAGATACGTCTTTGGTTAATTTGTGCAAGAATAAAAAAATAGAATTTTGAAAATTCGAAATTAGAAGTGAACACTGTTTAGTTTTTTTTCCTAAATATTATGCAAATACGTTTTCTCATTGGCCTACTAACCCTATTTCATACAAGAAATTATTTTACACACAATGTTTCAACTTACGCTTACTAAGCTATGCTTGTAATATGCTAATTATTTTCAGGGTCAAGTTTCTTTATCACATGTTACTGGCTGTGTTACTGATACCAAATTACAGCCTAGAAAATTAATATCTTCATACAAAAAACAAAACTACATTATATTTAATCATTTTGTGTGTAAGAAATACTTTTATTTGATCGAAAATTACGTGGGATTTGGGAACCGTATATTTTGCCAATATAACTATGAAAGGAAGCGTATAATATCTATTCTTTGTCAATCGTCATAGTTCTAGTCTACGCATCATAACAATATTAATTCTTCCTAATCATTCGTATTTCATGAAGCTCTATTTATCTTTTTTTTTAATCAGTCCAGTAGTTTCGAATCCTAGTATTGACATCGTTGCAAGTGACAACATATTCCACGCGTAACGCGTGGTAGCCCGTATGACATGAAAAATATCTATAATGTATGACGTCACATGCCAGTACGGGTACGGAGTACCTACCTCTCTTTTTCTTATTATTAGTCTGACACCTTTTTTTTAATAGTTTTTAGATTGTTTATTTAAGTAGACGTCGTTGAATAGAACAGAAGTAATCTTAGTCAACGTGCCTATAATGTTTTTGATTATACAGTCCCGAATCGCGCCAATCAACCCCCCCCCCCCCTACACGCATTGAGTCACTGATTATCTCGACATCACAGACCTTGACCACACGAAACACAGGTCACGACTTACGATACAAGTAGGGTCGTTTCTACTCCACCATTACTCTTTACTAATACTTATTATAAATGAGAAATTGTATTTAACTCCTTCACGATTAAACCATTTGACCGATTAAAATGTTAAGTGGGATCGCGACAAAATTTACGTTTCGAATACGAATACCCCTGCAACTGCGCGGAGTTGCAGGCAACATGTTTTAGTTTGTCTATCAATTATTTCTCTGGTAGTACAATATCTATCAATAACATACGTCTATTGTCATCGCCTTGCGAATCGCGCTCCTTCAATACCGCCCCATCCGATCACCTTATCCAGGGACATAGCTACCGCCATATCTGCCGTATCATACGGGGCCCCCATCGTCCGTCAACAAAGATAACAAAAACTTCCCATCTCTCATATTATGGGGCCCCCAAATAAATATTTGCCCAGGCAAGCTACGCTTCTGAGTTCTGACCTTATCTACGAATGGAACTTAATATAATTATTTATTATATATATTAATTATTATAAACCAATACTAATGTTATTGTAATTTTAGATTTACTGGAGATTCGCCATTGCTGAGGTTTGTTTTATTTTAAATTGACAACACTATGTTTGTAACATTTACCTTCTTAGAACTATAAAAAAATATCTACCCTCTGTTTGTGCAGATGTTTATTTACAATATTTTGTCCTAATCTGTCAAGCAATTATTTTACTAAAGTATTATACAATTCAGTCCGTAACGCGACGCGTAGATGCATTTCTGAATGGGCATTGTCCAAAAAAAATCACATGTACTTTTTATATTTTTTTTCGTTAAGCTAGGGTATTTTAAGAATATAAATTAAATAATTTTGAAATCCATTGGCTAGTTTTTTCTCAATAAATTTTTAAAGTTTCGCTCTGACGTCATCATCGGCGGCCAATGGGGATTGTCCATTTTTTTTTAATTTTGCTCATTACAAAAACATTTCGAGGAATAAGGTCAGTGACCGTTTTTCTGTATATAAACGAAAAAAATACCCATTAGTTACTTATATTTTTGAACAAATATGTTTAACCTTAGTTTGACCTTCAATGGCGTTAAATTAGCAATAAATTCGATCAACATTACGTTTCGAACTTTTGGTAAGTTTCTCGTATCAGCTTTCACATAATGATAACTTGCATTAGACGAACCAGCCATTATAAATAAGATTGAAAGGAAAAAAAACATACTACAGAGGTCAATTGGGCGCCGATGATGACGTCAGAGCGAAACTTTAAAAATTTATTGAGAAAAAACTAGCCAATGGATTTCAAAATTATTTAATTTATATTCTTAAAATACCCTATTTTAACGAAAAAAAATATAAAAAGTACATGTGATTTTTTTTGGACAATGCCCATTGACCTCTGCAGTATGTTTTTTTCGTTTCAATCTTATTTTTAATGCCTGGTTTGTCAAATATAAGTTATCATTATGTGAAAGCTGATACGAGAAGCTTACCAAAAGTTCGAAACGTAATGTTGGTCGAATTTATTGCTAATTTAACGCCATTGAAGGTCAAACTAAGGTTAAACATATTTGTTCAAAAATATAAGTAACTAATGGGTATTTTTTTCGTTTATATACAGAAAAACGATCACTGACCTTATTCCTCGAAATGTTTTTGTAATGAGCAAATTTAAAAAAAAATGGACAATCCCCATTGGTATGGATTTGACAGATTTGCAATCCAGGTTGCGTATCTCTCAATTCAGTGCTAGAAATGCAGCTACGTGTCACGATGCGGTCTGAATTAACCCGACGGACAATACATATTGTATATTTGATATAATAATAATATAATATCTGGACACTTCACACCACGTCAGTCTGGCCCCGTGCTAAGTACCTGAAGTACTTATGTTACAGGTACCAGACAACGGAAATAATTATATTTAATACTTTTATACTATACATAAAATTATTTAAGATTTTTATTATATCATACACATATTTAATACACATTTAGACCCGGGAACATTGAAAACTTTTAGTTCCGTCGACGGGATTCGAACCCGCGACCCCCGGCTTGAGCTACCAACGCGCTCACCACTGAGCCACAGAGGTTAAGCCCGTCACAGACTTAGCTATATTGTTAGAAAAGTCACGTAATAGACAAGAACTAAACATTGCATTACTATGGAAAGTCTTTATTCACGTTTGGATCTTTTTTAAATAGTTTGGACGCAATAGAAATTAAACCTTCAGATCAGGCATTGTCTTCAAAGGCAATTTACTTTTAAAGAGATGTGTATTAGAGACCTATCATTACTAGTGTTATACCTATCAACAAATTCCACCAACTGATAATCATTATGAATCCAAGAACTTAGATCATCATTCTTTCTCCAGGTTCCCTCAAAGCACAAGCACCACTCCAAAACCACCGCCCCGCAACCGCTCAGCCAAGAGTCCGACGCCACAGAAGAATGAGGAGAAGAAACCTAACCTCTGTTCCCGGCTGGTGGGGAAGTGCAAGAAGTCCTGCACCTGCTGCGGCGGCGCTGATGATGATGACGTGGTGGAGAAGAAGAAGAGCTTCTGGAGCAGAATGAAGATGCAGAAGAAGATGGCTGATGATGATGTGGAGAGGGCTGCTGGGAAGGTAAGAGAGATTGCTTTTAACCCCCGACAAAAAAGAGGTTCTAAGTTTGACGTGTCTGTCTGTGTGTCTGTCCGTGGCATCGTTGCATCCAAACGAACCGGTCCGATTTTGATCTACTTTTTTTAAAGCTGACATTATCGTGTTTTTAGCTTTTTTTCTATTCTAATAAATTTGAGTTAAATCTACTTAATATTTTTGAACCGGGGGTTGTTTTTAGAAAGATTGATTTATTATGATTCCAATGAAGGTACGCTCACATTAAAGGTACAATGGGGATTGTCCATTTTTTTTTAATTTTGCTCATTACAAAAACATTTCGAGGAATAAGGTCAGTGACCGCTTTTCTGTATATAAACGAAAAAAATACCCATTTGTTACTTATATTTTTGAACAAATATGTTTAACCTTAGTTTGACCTTCAATGGCGTTAAATTAGCAATAAATTCGACCAACATTACGTTTCGAACTTTTGGTAAGCTTCTCGTATCAGCTTTCACATAATGATAACTTATATTTGACGAACCAGCCATTATAAATAAGATTGAAAGGAAAAAAAAACATACTGCAGAGGTCAATTGGCCGCCGATGATGACGTCAGAGCGAAACTTTAAAAATTTATTGAGAAAAAACTAGCCAATGAATCTCAAAATTATTTAATTTATGTTCTTAAAATACCCTATTCTAACGAAAAAAAATATAAAAAGTACATGTGATTTTTTTTGGACAATGCCCATTCCGTGCATTGCGATCGATCGCGGTCGCGCACGACCTACGACTGTCGTCGGTCGCTCGCGACCATAGTCAGCGTATGAAAATGTATGGCACCGCTTCCGAGGCCCGCGACAGACGCGCGCGGCCTACGACTGTCGTAAGCCGCGCGCGACCGTGCCATATAACTTTGACACGGTCGCGCGGGGCCTACGACTGTCGTCGGTTGAAATATAGAGCCTATTGTAGTAACTAACGTAGAATTTTGAAGCGTTTTCTAAAGCCACTCTGTTTTGCGTCGTATTAAGTTTCAGTGTAAACGACCCTTAAGGGGCCGGGTACCCTTGGAATTTCTCATACAAACGTAATACCAAAATCATTTTCTCATACGAAAATATTTAAAATGTTTGAATTATTTTTCAGTTTAAGATAGTAATTACCTAGGTTCCTACACAAAAATTTACTTCAAAATATTTAAACAAAAAAAAAATTTTTTTTTGTTTAAATTTTTTTTTAGTAAATTTACTACTAAATATTGAAACACTAAAAAATATATAAATAAATAGTAAATTTACTACAAAATATTTAATTTCTAAAAAATATTTTTTAGTATTTAAATATTTAGTAGTAAATTTAAAATTTATTTATATATTTTTTAGTGTTTTACTCTATTTTTTAGTGTTTCAATATTGAGTAGTAAATTTACTAAAAAAAATTTTAAACAAAGAAATTTTTTTTGTGTTTAAATATTTTGAAGTAAATTTTTGTGCAGGAACCTAGGTAATTACTATTCTATACTGAAAAATAACTCAAACATGTTAAATATTTTCGTATGAGAAAATGATTTTGGTATTACGTTTGTATGAAAAATTCCAAGGGTACCCGGCCTCTTAATAAAAGCCTTATTATAATTATTTATAAGCCACCCTTCTGTAAGTAAAGAATTTATGTTTGTAAGCTAATAATAGTAGATTCTTTGACTAGTTAACTCCTTACAGTAGCTTAACATAATAACTTTAATAATAATTTACACAATATGACCTTTGTCGAGCTGTTACAAGTTAAATTAAAACATGCAATACAAGTAAATTTTAGTTGATATCACGAGAATGGGTTAACTTTCTAACTACTTATACAAAGTAAATTAACTATATAAAGTCTCTTTGTCTTTGTCTAATACCGAAAAAGGACATAGTATACTTTTAATCCCGAAAAAATGCAGACGTCAGCTAGTAGGTACCTACTTAAATATTTTTTCATTAATAGGCCAAGTAAATGTTGCCCGACAATTTAAGTAATGATCCGATCGATTCCAAACTCTAACAAACAGCAATAGCCAATAGTATAAATAATAATAATAATAATAAATTAATTATGTATTATCAAATAGATGTCAAACTATTAAATCTTGGAGTTTTGATCAAAATCACAAAAAATAACCGTTGGTTTGTCGTGTTATCAAATTACTATTACATTTTTCTCTATAGACGACATCGAAAATTACAAGAACAACTTTTGTATCTTGCGAGTTGCGATAGCAACAGGTGATTGATATTGCTGTTAATAAACAGATACTGCGGAAAAACAACTCATTTGCGTAAAATGTAACGTCACTTTCAGGGCTCAACGCTCGAGTACGAAACAGAAACGCGTCGCAAGAGGAAACTCCGCGACATCATCTGCTGTCGGCGACAACGCGTCGCCGACATTCCCGAGCCGCATCCCGTCGCGTCGGTCGACGCGTCCGCGCCAGTCGCGTCCGATATGTCGGATGCTGTGGAGCAGACCGGGTGTTGCGGGAAGAGGAGTCAGGCAGAGAGGAGAGACAGCATATTGAGTGATCAGCCTAATGTGTGAGTATATTAATCCTTACATCCCGGAAAAACGAGGCACAATAGCCTTTCAATTGTTATCGCGGCCCACTTGGGCCTTACGGGAGTTGAAGCGTTAATTACTCTTATAGTAGATTTAAAGTATCTGCGGACACATTTTGAATGTCTCAACGTTGTATCGTCGCATCTTAAAATGTATGGTTGTTTTTGCGACCACAACGCGATGTAGCGTGGCCCTAGAAAAGCACAGCGTTGTTTTGTCGCAATAGCATATCACCCTATGTGCAATAAATGAGTTGAGCAGATGCTGTCATGTTGAGATAAATAACGGTGACACTTTTTCTCCGTTAAACCGATGATAAATCGCATCTGAAGACGTCGGTGTATTAACGCTGCGACGTCGCAACGCAATTTTACAACGTAGCTTCGCTCTTAAGTCTTAACATATTATATTTACAACGGCAGTCAGCATAATATCGTATAATTCTACCAAACTTCACACCTCTTTTCAATAACCTCTTCTTTCAGTTGCTGTAACAACCGCCTGGGACGGTGGATCCGCGGCGCCTGCAGGCGACAGTCGGAGGAGTCCAGTAGAAGAACCAGTTTATTCAGCAAGAACAAGAGTCTTTCCCCTACATTGCCACCTGAGGTGAGTAATATTGAGCCATCTCCCTTGCACGTAGGCTTTTAAAAGCTTGTGCGAAAGTAATAGAGATATTGAAGGGAGAAGCAAGCTGCAAGAGCAAGAGTCTACCGCCAGAGGCGAGCTCGTCCTTATGTACGGTTTAAAGTGTGCAAAAGAGCGAACTTGAGCTATAATAGTAGAGAGTAGAACAAGTATGTTCAACAAGAACAGTCTTTCCCCTACACTGCCGCCAGAGGTGAGCTCGTCCTTATGTACGGTTTAAAGTGTGCAAAAGAGCGAACTTGAGCTATAATAGTAGAGAGTAGAACAAGTATGTTCAACAAGAACAGTCTTTCCCCTACACTGCCGCCAGAGGTGAGCTCGTCCTTATGTACGGTTTAAAGTGTGCAAAAGAGCGAACTTGAGCTATAATAGTAGAGAGTAGAACAAGTATGTTCAACAAGAACAGTCTTTCCCCTACACTGCCGCCAGAGGTGAGCTCGTCCTTATGTACGGTTTAAAGTGTGCAAAAGAGCGAACTTGAGCTATAATAGTAGAGAGTAGAACAAGTATGTTCAACAAGAACAGTCTTTCCCCTACACTGCCGCCAGAGGTGAGCTCGTCCTTATGTACGGTTTAAAGTGTGCAAAAGAGCGAACTTGAGCTATAATAGTAGAGAGTAGAACAAGTATGTTCAACAAGAACAGTCTTTCCCCTACACTGCCGCCAGAGGTGAGCTCGTCCTTATGTACGGTTTAAAGTGTGCAAAAGAGCGAACTTGAGCTATAATAGTAGAGAGTAGAACAAGTATGTTCAACAAGAACAGTCTTTCCCCTACACTGCCGCCAGAGGTGAGCTCGTCCTTATGTACGGTTTAAAGTGTGCAAAAGAGCGAACTTGAGCTATAATAGTAGAGAGTAGAACAAGTATGTTCAACAAGAACAGTCTTTCCCCTACACTGCCGCCAGAGGTGAGCTCGTCCTTATGTACGGTTTAAAGTGTGCAAAAGAGCGAACTTGAGCTATAATAGTAGAGAGTAGAACAAGTATGTTCAACAAGAACAGTCTTTCCCCTACACTGCCGCCAGAGGTGAGTAGGTAATGTTTGAGTAGACAGAATTATAGAATATGCCGACTTAGAACTGATGTTGAAATTTTTAAATTTGACGTATTATGACGAAAATCGTCGCTAGGGTTGTTGACTTGTTACCTACGAATTTAAAACTGTGACATATTCGCTGGACGTGTTCCTCTTTGGTCATATTGTTGTTTGTGTTTTGACACATGTGATTAATATTGTCAGAATCCAATTTTGAAATCTATATTTTAAAATATTTAAAAATAAATAATTATAACAGCCACCGCAAGGCACATTCCGTCCATAATCCGACTGAAAGCCATAAAGTTAATATACCTAGCGGAATAGAGAAACAAAGGCCTGAGCAAGCGAGATGCCACTATCAGTAACACCGCGTAGTAAAAAGAGACGTGTGATACATGACAGCAGCACTCTTTTTTTGACGTCCAGTCGGCACGTGCCGCACGTTGTCAATATAATCTCATAGAATTCATGTTCAATCATGCTTGTGTAAGTGTATACGTACACATATTTTTCACACAGATGAAAACCAATTTTGGTTACGTTTGACAGCTCGAGATTGTTGCTCTATTCCGATAGGTATATTAACTTTATGCTGAAACCCGACGAATTTGACAGATATTGAAACCTATTCGTCTCTTTGAAGTCGAAGTACTGGTAGTTATGTCTATTGTGGTAATGTGGTGATATCTCCCTTGCACAAACGCGGTTTACGTATGTGTGATGAGTGATAGCGCTACACTCTTATGTACGGTTTGAAGCGCGTGTGAGAGTGATAGAGCTGCAGAAGAGAGAACTAGTTTATTCAGCAAGAACAAGAGTGTTTCCCCTACACTGCCACCAGAGTTATATCATAACAATGGGGATTGTCCATTTTTTTTTTAATTTTGCTCATTTCAAAAACATTTCGAGGAATAAGGTCAGTGATCGTTTTTCTGTATATAAACGAAAAAAATACCCATTAGTTACTTACATTTTTGAACAAATATGTTTAACCTTAGTTTGACCTTCAATGGCGTTAAATTAGCAATAAATTCGACCAATATTACGTTTCGAAATTTTGGTTAGCTTTTCGTATCAGTTTTCACATAATGAGAACTTGCATTTGACGAACCAGCCATTATAATAAGATTGAAAGGAAATTTAAACATACTGCAGAGGTCAATTGGCCGCCGATGATGACGTCAGAGCGAAACTTTAAAAATTTATTGAGAAAAAACTAGCCAATGAATTTCAAAATTATATAATTTATATTCTTAAAATACCCTATTTTAACGAAAAAAAAAAAAGTAAATGTGATTTTTTTTGGACAATGCCCATTGAATATGTAACTGGAAGTGGGTAAGTAACAATTTGAAATGAAAATGTTTGTTTTTTCCATAATCAATTCAGGACCGGGAAAACGATTTGAAATAAACAAATCATATTATGTGTGGCACTCGGGGACTGCCGTGGTAAAGCTATTGCATAGCATTTTTAATTGACTTATGCAATTACATATAATTCGCATACGTGTAGTACGCTCACAAACACCGTGCCGAAGTCTGGGAACGCCACGGAGTGGGGGGTTAGGTTTTTTTGTTACGGAATTTCTTGATAATTGATTCGGTCGCCGGCGCATTCGAAGCCCGCGATAAAAGCTATGCAATAACTTTAAAAAACTATAGAGTTTATGTAATGCTGGATATATTAGCCAGATGATGAAGAAGGTAATAAATAATTATGATAAGTATAGTTATAAGGTCTGTTCATATTATTTCCCTTATGTTACAAATAATGTTACTTACGGCTTAGCCAATTCATTCACTTACATCTACAATAATAAATTCATGTATAGATAACATCTATGTGATGCATCTTCTTTCAATCTAAAAGGTTTAACTTTTATCTCAATTATGAACTTACATAATAAAATTAAGACTATGCCTTTCTACTGTGCCATTAAGATATTAATTACTGTCCGAATAACATTTTGTGATGAAGAAAACCATTATAATATCACATTCTTAATGCGAAGAAGCCAATCTTCGAATAAGTATTAGGTAAGTAAGTACCTAGGTAGTGAGTTGTAGACATTTTTTTGATGTGTAAAAATTTTATAGGTACTCGCGTAAGGATAAACCTGAAACCTGATCGAAAATTTATAATACTGAAGGAGTATAGATCGTCTACATGGCGTAGAAGGAATCTGCTATTTGATTGAATGACTAGCGCGTCCGCACCCGTAATAATGTCACACGTGTGACTTTAGGGGAGGGGCCAGGCCCCCTCATTGCTTATCTCCAAACCAACTAGCAACAGACTAGTTATAGCCACGATTAAACTACCACTGTCTTAACCAGACCAGTAGCTAAACCCTTTCGAAAAAAAAAGGGACCCTATTCATGAGACTTCGATGTCTGTCTGTCCGTCTGTCTGTCTGTCTCAAATTTTCACAGATTGTGTATTGTTGAGGTAAAACCTCTTTAGTGTAAGATGGTGTTGGCCGTTCAGATTTTAGAAGATGTTTATTTTTGATGTTTTGATATCTGACACCTTGTTATATGAATTTGGATGGTCTTATGTTGTGAAAACCGATTATACGATATTTTATCCTGTACATTGCTTTTTATTAATTTCATAAAGTACTTCATTCCACCGGAGCTGTAAAAGGTTAGTAAACGGCTCCCTGTAAAAGGTTATGTGCCCAGAACGCAAGAAGTATTAAACATATTTATTATGGAATTAAGTAAAATGCAAACTCAAAGTTGGATGGTACCAACTGGGTGCAGTGGCGATACAGAATGACTGCACTACTGAGAGGTATGGATGGGCTTATCGATATTGTAAATCGTAATGTTAGTAAGCCAGAGAAGCCGACAATCAACAGTGGCGATGCTACTGCTGCTGCGGCAATGGCGGAATACAAGGAAAATTTAGGAGAATACTTAAAACTAGAAAGTACGGCTCTTTTATTGATTACGAACAATATTTCCGATGAAGCCTTAGATAAGGTGATCAGGTTTTCAAGTCCAAGTGATGTCTGGGATGAACTGCATCGGCTATATGACGGCGTGAATGATGACCGTCTGTATCACGCCTGTACGAGCCTATTTCAGTTGAAGATGGACATTTCAGATGACATTGCAACTCATATATCCAAAGCTAAGAATTTGTGGCATAATCTAAATCAAGAGCTAGTTAAAGCTGATGATGGGAAGGAGCTGCCAGAAATACTACTTATCTGCAAGATTTTGGATACATTGCCGGAAGAATATTTTTCCTTCAAGTCGAGTTGGTTAATGATGTCAAAGAAGGACAGAACTATAGACAATCTGACCAGTCAGCTTTGTGCCCATGAAAGGGCCTTGACGACAACTTCCAAGGAAATTACTGGATGCGTGTCAAGATCCGCTGGTGAAGCACTGGTTGTTGACGGTAAGAGAAGGTCTACTAAGAAAAGAAACAAAGCGTTTAAGTGTCATGGATGTGGTGAAGCTGGGCACTTCAAGAAGGACTGCCCTAAGAAGGAACGTGAAAAAACAGAAATGACAAGCATGATGGCTGTGCTGGTAAACGTCACAGATTGTAACACGGATCGTGATGAGTGGTACGTTGACAATGGGGCCACACACCATGTTACAATGAGAAGTGACTGGTTTCAGGATTTTGAGCGTTTCCAAGAACCACACATGGTAACCACTGCTGATGGGAAAGTGGTAGATGCGCTAGGAAAGGGTTCTATTCTTATGAAGACAAAGAAAAGAACATTCTTAATGAATGATGTGTGGCTAGTTCCGAAAGTCACAAGGAATCTTTTTTCGGTGCTCTCAGCACATGATATAAACACGGAAAGTTTGTTTACGTCACAAGGCACAACTTGCTCATTCAGGATTAAAGGAGAATTGTGCGTGACTGGAAGTAGACAAAAACATGGCGGTTTGTATAAACTGAACTGTAAACCGATTCAACCCAAGAAAAGCGTGATGTTGAATGCAGTTGACACGTTACAGCAGAAGAAACGCCACGTGACGCGAATCATAGAACGAGAACTTGATGTGAAGTCAAAGGTTAGTCTATGCGAAGGATGCTTTTTTGGAAAGACACACAGGAAGAAGGTTGGTGTCCGAGAAAAGGCTGTCAGTACACGAGAACGCAGTGGAAGCGTGGTAATGGACAGGGAAAGCTGATAGTTACAGCTATGTCGATGTTGGGCTGGTCTCTGGTTCAAGTGAAGGTGTAATTGGGAAGTACCTTGAGCAAATTAAGCGAGGTTCAAAAATACAACCAAGATAATCTCTAATTATTTCCTGGGAATAGAGATAGAAACCAGAGAAGGTGGTGGTATAAGAATTCACCAGACAGCCTATAATAGTAGATAACAAGGCAGCTACGTCTTGCTGAGAACCTGAGTTTTCACAGAAGGACAAAGCACATATTACATATTCGGCACTTCTTTGTACGAGAGCTAGTGGCGAATGGAACTGTAACTGTGAAGAGGATCAGCACTGAGCTGCAGCTGGCAGATATTTTTACGAAGCCCCTTGCTAGGGCTCGGTTTAAACATCTGGTGAACTGTCTTGGCCAGCACATCTAGAGAAGGTGTTGAGGTAAAACCTCTTTAGTGTAAGATGGTGTTGGCCGTTCAGATTTTAGAAGATGTTTATTTTTGATGTTTTGATATCTGACACCTTGTTATATGAATTTGGATGGTCTTATGTTGTGAAAACCGATTATACGATATTTTATCCTGTACATTGCTTTTTATTAATTTCATAAAGTACTTCATTCCACCGGAGCTGTAAAAGGTTAGTAAACGGCTCCCTGTAAAATGTATTACCGGTGCCGCTATAACAACAAATACTAAAATAAAATTAATATTTAAGGGAAGCTCCCATACGTGATATTTTTGGCCTTTTTTGCTCGTAATCAATAATGATAAGAGGTAGGTACTTGAAACTTTCACGAAGGCCTTAAATATAATTGTACTTTAATAATTAATAATAATATGTAAACAAAATAAAAAATTAAGGGGGCTCCCATACAAAAAACACCATTTTTGGCCTATTTTTGGTACTCTATAATAGTACGGAACACGTGCGCGAGTCAGACTCGCACTTGGCCGATTATTTTACAGCCAAAGACTTGACGAGTTGGCCTTTAGTTCTAAAGTTACCGTCATTGGCTTGAAGAGTTGGCTCTTCAGTTTTTGCTTCTGCCGGTACTCCCGGAGTGTATTTAAGCTATTGCATATCTTTTACCGCGGGCTTTGCGCGGCAACCAAATCAAGGAATTCCGTCACGAAAAAAACCTAACCCCAAACATAGTTAGTTGCCCCTTAGTTGATAAAAAATGCAATGCAATATTAGCTTTACCGCGGCACTCTCCGAGTGCCACACGTATTTTGTTTACATTAAAATCAAAACGAATTAAAACGCATTATAACCCTCAAATGGCCTTAGCGGTCAAGTCACGCGAACCTTTTACGGGACGAAAGTTAAGATTTATTTCAACAGTTTTAATACGTAATTAGATGTAATAAAAATGCAAGAATGACCAGACCAGGCAGAACTATTATTTTTTCGTTTTGCTCCCGATAAGTTCTTGCTACGTCCCTATAGTAATCGATTCCAACAATACTTCCTACTTCCTACATGCCAGTAACATAAAAAACGCCTATTAAACAAAAAAAAAACGCGAAAGATCACGTGGAGCCATTCATATTATCTACTTTATATTATAATAAATGCGGAATTGTGTCTGTCTGTCTGTCTGTCACCTCTTCGCGCCCAAACAGCTGATCCAATTTCGTTGAAATTTGGTATGAAAATAGGTACTTTGTCTCGGGAAAGGACATAGGATATTTTTTATCCCGAAAAAATGTACGGTTCCCGCGCGACATATCAATTTTGGCGCAACGGAGTTACGGACGTCATATTATAATGTATTTATAATATATATAATTAATCCTTCGATCGGGGATTGGGCATAATATGCTATCCTTACATGTACATTAATTTGGTCGCGTTAAGTCAAAGTCATCCGACCAATGAGTCTTATCAGGTGGACGAAACTTTCCGAACAAAAAAAAATTGGGTTCCAAATTTAAACGTAGCAACTGGACCCAATAACATAATCTGTGCTTGATCTTTGCAAGATCGACTGTGATTGGCTGATAAAAAAGACCATAAAGAATTTAAACTACATGAGAAAAAAGACGAAGAAGGAGTTTAAAACTCAAAGTTCGATTTTCATTTTGTGAAAATTATTTGTAGCAACTCATACAAAAATTTTAAATTATGTGGATTAATTATTGAAAACCGAAAGGTAAGCCATTGTAAAATGTAAATGTAACCGTAAATTGATAAATTGAAGCAAAACTTAACGGTATCATACCATGTTCTAATACAAAGTATGTCGTAGTATTATATGCATAATTGTACAAAAATTTACAACTTAAACTTTATTAATATAAAAAAGATAGATTATTATTTCATAGAAATTATTATAATGTATATCAGTATGCAGTTAATTTGGAAAATGATGAAATGTGTATCATGTGTATATTGTTACTATACATAAGGTTATTAATTACTATACTTACTATTATTTATGTAATATGGAAATATTGTAGTAAATGAAAAATGTTTCATTAATTTCAGATTTTAGGTCCCTATACAGCTAGTTTGCAACATTTTAGTCTGCAAGCAATAGCTGTTAACTCGATCGCGGATTCTAGGAAATCTTTTGTTCTCGCGGTCGCATGCGACCGCTTGGGAACGAAAGCAGCAAAGAGATTCAAAGCAAGGAGATTTTAGGAGAAGGAAGGTATGGAATTATGAGTGGTACGGCTACCAAGGAAAAATCCTCTGATCAAGTGAGGTGGTATGCAGCTGGCCTGAACCCGCGCGATAGATTTCAGCTGTCGTATACAGGGTGTAACAAAACAAAGTGTGTATGTATAAAGGCGCGGTCCACTGGATCGGAATCGGAGCGCAGGTACGCAGTGGACGGATTTGTTGCTTTGTATGTATGGTACTGACTACTATGAACTGCACTAGAAGTACTGGAACGTCATTCTGCGCCTGACAAGTATATGACGACACGTGGTACTACCGTCCGCACCTTACGTCCAGATTCCAACCTGGTGGACGCGCAGCTTTAATCCCCTCCCTATATACAGTTTACTGTATAAAGCGCTTATTCCACTTATCCTAGCTAGGTTTCTAGATCCTAAATCGTTTCCGATTTAGTCAAGACGTGGTACAACATTTAGAAGCTAGGATCCTACCTAGGAACCTAGCTAGCCGCTAGGATAAGTGGAATAATGGCTTAAGCCAATCAAGTAGTTAGTAGAGTAGCATAGACAGCTATTCTATCATATTTATAAATAAAATACATAAAACTGTACTGTAATAATATTATAATATTTAATAATAGAAATCAACAAAAACTTGTGGACTAAATCTGTTTTATTGTTTAATTTACCTTATTAGCCTATTTATTTAGCCATGTACAATAATTTTTATTGAAATAAAACATTTATTTGAGCTCATTTCTTTTTTTTTTTTAATTTTTGGTATGTTTAGAGTGAAAGGTTTTGCACTTAACATTTTTTCGTTTAGTTTCAAATTAAAAAAATAACGAATGTTTATTTTTTTTCTTCTAAGTCCGACCTCTTGTTACGTAGTATACAGTTTACATCCTCTTTGGTCTTATAAGAGTTAACTACACAGCTTACACAGCTAACCATAAACGTATGATGCTAAAGACCAACAAAGAGTGCGAGAGAGAAGAAAATCCGTTATGGAATTATAACAAGATGAAAAGAGAGAGGCAGTCTCATGAAAACTTTAACCACTTTCATTTGACAGGTCGTCAACAAGTCGTCACACGTTTTTATGCCCTTTCGGTATTTGCAATTTATTGTTTAAATCCTTTATTATTTTCATCAAATACTATTACATATAAAAATGGTTACTTGTTCTGTGAGTGATTGCAGTGTAAATCATAAGAAAAATCCTGAAAAATATACATTTCACAGGTAATTAATCTTCATGTCCTAATTGTTACGATGTGTTTATTTTCGCTATATTCTGTCTTTAGTTCTCTATTTCAAATAAAATATTGTGAATCCGCCCTTTTACTTTAATATTTTGCGTAA
Source organism: Polyommatus icarus (assembly GCA_937595015.1). Lineage (NCBI taxonomy): Eukaryota > Metazoa > Arthropoda > Insecta > Lepidoptera > Lycaenidae > Polyommatus > Polyommatus icarus. The sequence goes on along the minus strand of OW569342.1, from coordinate 890,314 downwards.
CTTAAGGCATTATTGTTCTTATATTACACAAATTTTGAAGAAAAAATTTTCATTAAAATTTTTTACATATACGCTAGTGTTTGAATCAAATTTATCGATATGCTTATCGATATTTCACAATAACATAAACTAAAATAAAAATCATTTACCTTTATATTTATCACCTTAAAAGGACATATTATCTTATTTTAACGATTATTTTTAAATATTATTAATCTTTTGACATACCTAGTACAAAATCAAGGTTTCACAGATCAGTCACTTGAATCTAATACTCATTGAATGCAGCTTTCATTAATATAAAATAAATTGCACCCATGCAAAGCTGTTTGCTTGTTCATAATCATTTGTTTTACAGATTCCCTCAAGATCCCCTAATTAGAGGAAAATGGCTAAAATTGATTGGGCGTGTTGGTTGGAGTCCCACGAAAAATTCAACAATATGTAGCAAACATTTCATTGAAAATTTTAAAAGAAAAAGTAGAATAAATACAATTTTGGCTAAAGGAGCTATCCCAACATTATTCGTACCAGTAAGTTTGACATACTGTTGCACTTGTTACTGAAGCAATTATTTTTGTCTTTTGCATAAAATTCTTGAGTCTCATTGTTGGAAAAGTTCATCAAAACAGCTTGACATTTTTTTATGAAATTTTGCATAATAATAAACAAGAATAGGTTCTAAGCTATTTATCAATAACTTTTCTCACATCACCTATAGCGATAGGTTTTAATAGTGTACGTGTAGTGTTTTAAGAATAAAATATAATATAGTACTATGTGTGTTGTTTACTTTCAACGTTTACTTTCAATGTAAGGGCTGATTTACCAGATAGATTTTACCTGAGTAATAAATAAGTAACTTTATAATGTGTTATGTCATATTATGTGTAAGTATATTATTTACCCCTATAAGAACCTCATGTCATAACATATCCGACGATTGAAAAATCATTCCAAACGAAAATGTGTATCACTATTAAATTGTCACCTTTTTGCCAATGATTAAAATTTATGATACCTAATTTGAAATACAAAATCTGTCAAAGTTGCATATTATTTGTTTCATATAGAAACTCAGGTAAAATAACTCGAACGGACTATACTATCGATAGCAAAATACTATACTATCGATAGTAAAATATACATCACTAGCACACGCACACATTGACAGATCAAAAATCGTCACGCATTTTCGGGTTGTCAGGTGATCTATACGTCAGTATATTCTATATCTATGCAGCTAACATTGAATTGGCATAAGCCGAACAAACGACGTAGGTCTGTCAACTGCCTGGGAATCAATTTATGATTTGAATTTTGACGTCGTTGTTAAAGACGCACAACGATGAGCACAGACGAACGTACAGACAGACAAATTGGTTCTATAAGGATGTTTATTTTAGAAAAAACTGTAGTTTTTTTTTAGAAACTAAAGTAAAAGCTATGTATTTTAACGTGCGTGGGTGATATATGCAAACATAAATAAAAAGAAATGACGTCGCGTCGTAGCAATTTACAAAATTAAACTCAAGGATACGCAGGAAGTTACAAGAAAATGCCGTGGCATAACAATGACATTGCATACATTAGAATAAATGAGCTTTCACAACAATAACTGGAAAATCGATAAAAATCAACTCATGTGTTAATTCAGTTACACTTATAATTTTATGGCGAAAACTTGTATTCGCCGCTACAAAAAGAAGGAGGAGGAATTAAAAAATAAACTTTCCATTTTCAAATCGCGCGCCCGAGATAGAAGTTTTTACAAATTAATTATTATAAATTACAAGAGAAATTAAAAGTGCTTATTTAAAATTATAATTATTTGTAACTGCGTAATAAATTAATTTATTTAATAACGTACGAAAACATTAATTACTTAGTTTTAAAATTAGACGCGAGTGCAATTTTTGTTTTTAATTTGATTAGAATAACTGCGTAAGAAACTAAACAGTCTTTTAACAAGTTAATTAATTTTAAACTGTAGTTTTAAACTAATATTTGAATCGTTATAATTTCAAATAGTTTAAGATTACATAAACTTAAATTCTAACAGAAATCTTCAAAAATGGCGCGAAATAAAAATCATGTTTTACCTTTTATTTTGTAATAAATCGTACTTAATCTTTAAAAATTAAAAAAAAATGAGAGTTTTTTTCAAATCATCAATATTTCGGGTAGTCGGCTAAAAATTGTGATTTATTGTCATTGTGATTAAAAACATAATATTATCCTAATCTTTTTGAGAAGTCGGCTAAACAATGAAAGCTACAATACCATCAAGACAGAGCAGTGTCGCTTCGGGAGCAATCACTCCAGAGATCAGACTGACAGATCCTGGGTTACGGAGTGAAACGCTGCTCGAAGATCAGGAGGTTGGTTAAAGAAGGAGATACCTAGTGACTTGTGAAGTTTAGTATGAAACCGTATAAAGGCAGATTTGCATTGAGTCAGTCACTAACATCAGTCCACTAACGTGTAAGTGCTTACCTGGCACTGCCATAGTTAAAAGCAGAGAGACTGCAGTCGTCAGTGTGACTTGAAATCAATTTACACTATAACAGTGCACTGACACGGCACTGTGGACTAACGTCAGTTACTCAATGTAAATCTTCTTATGATGAATTTATTTGCTGGTGGTGGGCCAATGTGGTAGGGTAACGTAGCTCTTACCTCCTATGTTTATCCCACTCACACCCACAGGCCCTTCTTTCCAGGATACTCCCAAACTCTACTCCAGCTCTTACCTCCATCTGTCCTTCTCGCATTCCCAGCTATTTCTACAAGAGTGAAAGAGATGCCCTTCTTTCAGGATACCCGTAAGAAGCTCGATCCCAGCTCTTACCCCCATCTGTCCCACTCACACCCAGCAATCGCTACAAAATAACAGAGAATGCCTTACTTTTCAGGATACCCTAAAATTTTATTCTCCCCAGTACTTACCTCCTCTTGTCTCATTCACATTTCACACCCACAGCTTTTACAACAAGAGTAACAGATATATGCCCTTCTTTTCAGGATACCCGCAAAAAGCTCGACCCCAGCTTGATAGAACACACCAGCGTTATGCGCGGAGCCATCCCCGTGCTGCCAGCCGTTCTGGCTTACTTTTGTCTTGCTCGCGCTTTCAGCTATTTCAACAAGAGTAACAGAGATGCCCATCTTTTCAGGATACCCGCAAGAAGCTCGACCCCAGCTTGATAGAACACACCAGCGTTATGCGCGGCGCCATACCCGTGCTGCCAGCCGTTCTGGCTTACTCCTGTCTTTCTCGCACTTCCAGCTATTTCAACAAGAGTAACAGAGATGCCCATCTTTTCAGGATACCCGCAAGAAGCTCGACCCCAGCTTGATAGAACACACCAGCGTTATGCGCGGCGCCATACCCGTGCTGCCAGCCGTTCTGGCTTACTCCTGTCTCTCTCGCACTTCCAGCTATTTCAACAAGAGTAACAGAGATGCCCATCTTTTCAGGATACTCGCAAGAAGCTCGACCCCAGCTTGATAGAACACACCAGCGTGATGCGAGGAGCTATCCCCGTGCTACCAGCTGTACTGGCTTACTTCTGTCTGTTCTGCAACGTCATTGTGCCCGGGCTAGGTGAGTTAAACTAATATATAAATGTGAAAGAGTCTGTCTGTCTTATCGTGAAAAAAGTTCGGTGTAATTTCGGCACAACAAAATTACTGGCAAAGTTCGTTCGTGGGAAAGTGTACGGACAGACACTTCCCCTGTTTCTTTTTAGGCTTAAACGGTAGAACCGATTAGGTGTTTGGTGTGAAGATACTTTGAGTCCCGGGAAGAACATGGGATAGTTTTTATCCTGGAAAAATGTGCGGTTCCCCCGCGATAAATGCATTTTGGCGCAACGGGAGCGTCATTTAGTACCTACTATATTATAATTAGTGTGAGTGACAAGTGTGTCTGTTTATGCCTAAACGGTAGAACCGATTAGGTAAAATTTGGCATGGAAGTTTTTCGAGTTCTGAGAAATAGCTTAGTTTCAATCTTTAAAAATTGTATGGTTTCCGCGCTATAAACAAGTGCGACAAATGTTACTAGGAAAGTGTGCAATGTGACATACAAAGCCTAAAGGGGCTTAAACGGTAGAGCCTATTTAGATGGAATTTGGTAATTATGTAGATATTATGTATCTACTTAGGTAGAGCTTGTCTAATTTGAAATGACGCGCCCCACCACTTCAAAGTTCATATAAATGGAACATTTTTGTACTGTGAATATGAGGTAGGGGCGCGTCATTTCTAATTGGTTTATGTCTACCTTCTTTGAGAATTGAGAGAGGGACATTTTGTTGCAAAAAAATGTACGCTTCCCGCACTATAAACTTAATTCGGCGTAACAAAGTTACAACAACATCTTCTTTGAAAGTTAATAGAAACCGATTTTGATAAAATTTGTAACGAATATTATAATTTGAGTGCTGGTAAAGGACAAAGCATAGTTTTCGCGATAAAGTCTCGTTTAAATTAACTTACAATAACTACAAAATCATAGCTTATATTCCACCCAGAAGAAAATACTCTAGGCTATACCACTAATGATGATTGTTTTATCTCCAGGTACAATCTTCAGCGGCCTCTTCTGTCTGTGCTTCGGCATACCGCGCTTCGGCGTCCACGATGGAGCTAAACATAGAATAGGTGAGTTTAACTTTTCTCTACCTCTTTACCTCTCTAACATATTTTTAACTCTTGTTTTCCTACTTCTGGATTAGGAGGAAATGTTTGCATTAACCCATCAAGCCCCGTAAGGACACCGGTGACCGCGAAAACAATAGAATACAATAGCATTTCCAAGAATCCCGAATCGAAGGATTAAATATGCACTGAAACTAATAAATAGACCGTTTCCAAAAGATTTTATAGACCAACAGAAAGGACATATGATGCTCCATTATATTATAATTATTATGCTATATTTGTGTTATAATTATTATGTGTGCTATAATTATTATGCTGCATCAATTAATATAGCCTTTAGGCTCCGCTCACAAATATACGTATATTATTTTATGTGATCGAATAACACGTATTATAATATGTGATCGAAGCCTGTAGGACTGTAATATCACAATATAGTCTCTCAAGTGCCACATTACAAGATGGCGGTTTTAGTTGTAGCCTGTAGGAGAGATGTATCCTGCGTATTCCCACGCGCCACATTACAACATGGTAGCTCTCAATTGTTTCTCGACCGCCACATTACAACTTGTCGTCCTGCAGGCTCGTTCATCATCAACACGGTGGTGGGCGCGGGTCAGCTGTTCACGGTGCTGTTCTGCCTGGTCGGCTGGGGCTGGAGCATCTGGTGGGGCGTCATCATGGTGCGGATATCGCGTGAGTACCGCCATTTTGAAAAAATATATTTCACATATTTCCTTATATTTCTATGAGTATTTATAAGCATTTACTCATATTTTTAGGAGTTTAAGTAAAGGCCTGAAAAATAGAATAGGTGATATTGCCCAAGTGTGTGCCCAGTGCACGAGCATTTAATTTTTTATGAATGACTGACACAACTGACAACAGACGCAGCCTTATTTTGGATTTATTGTCATCCAAAACGAGACAAGCATGGCCTTTATTTATAAGAAAGCAAAAACGTAAAACAGTTTAAAGTTCGTGGATTCCCAGTGATAAGACTTAACTAGATCGGTTTTTTTCTCCACCAACTGTGTATTTCTGCGAAACCAATAATTGTAAATGTACAATGTATTATACCTCGCCTATATCTCTTCAATCTAATTCCAGGCAAATACAGGAAACTCAAGGCGGAGGCCGAAGCGGAAGAGGCAGAGGCGCCGCCCGTCACCGCCAACAACCACACGCGGGCGTAGCATCGTGGGCGCAGTTGAGGTTGACCACGTCTCATTAAAACTTACAGAAGTCCCTGATCACGTGCTATTAATACTTGCAGGAGTCACTTATATCCAAAATAACCTGCGCCTGGTACGTCTCGTTATGGTCGCATAGTTGATTTGGCGCGACGTATATTATGTCACTGTAAAATTTATAAAACCTACGCAGTAGAGGTCGGTCATGAGTTGCAGAGGTCTTTGATCACGTCTTATTAACACTTGCAGAGTTCGTTGGCGCGACGTATATGCCACGCAGTATTTTTTTATAAACCTGCGCATTTAAAGTTGACCACGAGTTTGATCACGTCTCGTTAACACTTGCAGGAGTTGGCGTGACGTATGTCACTGTAAAATATGCAATATTTTATCGTAATATCTCTAAATCAATTGTAAATAATAATTCACAATTTTGTCTTATTATTTAATAATAAAAATTTCAACAAAAATACTCAATCACAAAGCAATGTAACAAAGTTCTACGGTGACATTAGACATACAATATGACCACGTCTGAGTAGCAACGGTTGAGATGAAGTTCATTACTATGAAAATTATTGGGCACTAAACTCAACACTGTATGCAAAAATTGTCTTCTAAAAGGTTGATTACGACTTCACGTTTGACCACGTTAAAGGTTCATGGTCAAAATTAAACACGGACGAATTTGATCATGTCGAATTTCCATGTTGCTAATTATGCAATATAATGTATATACTCGTACTAATTTATGAAATAAGAATACCTATTGTATTTAACTCTATTTGTAAGTGCAATTTTGACCACGGTTGTCAACGTCATAAGTTTGACCACAAAAATCTTGCTATATTATCGGCGATAATATTTAGCCTTAATGATGCCCTACTAATCTTTTATAACTCGCTTCATAACTTTTATACTGTTATTGACTAAGCAACGAGAATAATTTTGTTGAAATTTCACAAAATGATACTTTTTCAATTGAAAATAGCTATTGCTATGTTTATAAAACACTGTAAATACTTTTCAAAAGTAAAATACATATCTATTCGAAACTTTGTAATACTAAGTATTTTAGAGTATTGTAAAGTCAGTAATAAAGTTTTATCGAAAACGAAGTTCGTTCAGAGTTCAAAATATCTTCGAGTTTCTATGAGAATGGTTCGTTAGTGTCTTAATAAGGATCACTCACACACGATTTGAGCTCTGCTTAAGATAAAAATACTGTGAAAAAACCGTTGTTAGAATATAACAAAATAAAATATGAAATAATTATATTTTAACTATCTGAAAAAAATATTCTTATCAGAAGTTGTCGGCCACTAAAGATTTTTTTTAAATAAATTCTAGTTTATCAACTCGTATGCAATTCAAGTAAGAGCACTGAGAAAAAATATAAATTTGTATTTCCAAACAGCAATTTTCTTCCTACAATTATCTGCAGGTCAGAATAAGAATTTTTTACTTCCAAATGAAGTTTTCCGACCGTTTTAAGGTCTTTTTAGATGTAAGTATTAAATATAATTAAAATTAATTGTAGTATGGCGAGACCATGACTTAAAATTAGACCCCAAACTATTGAATTTAAAAATTAAATTAAGTTTTATCTATTGTAATATAAAATATTAAAAATTAGTAGTTTTTATGACCACATATTTGGTCATATCGCATACGTGGTCATAATATTGATCATGGAAAAGTTAATATTCAAAATGTTATTATTCAAAAAATATATTATATTGTTATAAATAAAAAAAATATTTATCTGGCATTTTGCCTTGTTAACAAAATGTTATTTAATTTATGAACTTACATGGTATAATTTAAAATTGAAATAAAATAAACATCGAAACATAAAATATAATATTCGGCATATTTATAATTTTATGCATAGAATTTTGTGCCTATTATGACCAATTTATTACTTTTTAGATTTTACTGACAAATAACGAATTACAATTAAGTCAATATTTATAATACATATTTTAACCAATAGATTTAATTACTTTTATAACGATACTTAATAGAAATAGACATAGAAATTATAGATGAAATAATATCTACACATTGCTGATTTTTCCAAAACATTTTTCCGGTCTTATAAATTTAACCAACTTTATTGTTATAAAAGAAAATGCAGATAGTATTGTTCTTTCATATAAAATGTTGACAAAATGGTATTATTTAAAAGTTCTTCCATATTTTCTTCCTTTAGGTTAATATAACATTATTATAATAAAAAAATGTTATTATTATTCTTCCAGTACAATCATTATTTAAGTTAATATAATTATAAAATATATACTTACAAAATATGCTTATACAAATAAATCTTTTATTATAATTAAGTTTGTTTTATTCCGTTTAGGCTAGTTTTATCTTTAAGCGTTTCAGCAGCGCCGTTGGAGCGCCGCGCGTTCGAAGATGTATGAGGGTAGTAGTTGCGTTTCAGAGTCGCGCGCTTGAGCAGCGCCGTTCGTCCGTACGTTTTCTTCGTCTTGGAACGCGCGCGCTCCGACGGCGCTGCCGAAACGCGTGACTGTAAAACCAGCCTTAAAGAATTTGAGGGATCGTGGTCACAGTTGACCACGACGGCTTAAAAGTTTGATCATATCTTATTAAATTAAAGAATTCCAAGCTGGTTTTTTGTGATGTGATTTTTTTTGTTAAGAGGACACTCATGCTAAAGTTGTATGTAAAATAAAACAGATGACAATTTACATTTTTTATTATTTTATAGTTACAGTAGGTTACAATAAATATCATGATAGTGCGAGAACAGTCAGGCTAGTACGAGTGAGTTTGGGAGTTCCTTTAGTAAGATATACACATAACTACTTGACAGAATATTATTATAATGAATTATATTGCAGCGCCGTTCAATCATGCGCACTAATTACATGTGTAGAATGTAGATACGTAGTTCAACTATTGCGTTTTTCAACGTTGCAGATAGTACGTGTGGTTTTGTCTAATATTAACAATATAATATTATATTAATTATATTGTTAATATTAGACAAAACCACACGTACTATTATACAAATGTAAGTTTTTAATGGAAGAATAATAAGAGAACAATCCCTATCCTTCTTATGAAACCATTAAAAACTTATAGCATTCAGATTACAATTACATATTACTATTATATAACCCGCCATTACAAAAATGTGATCAGAATTTTTCTAAAGCCTGTAAATAAAGCACCACATAGCACTTTTACACTTCTATAGCACTTCTATTGTTAGAGAGGTCTAACTATAACGAACAAGAGAGAAAAGTGATCTATGTGACACATAATTATTAAAAAAAATTATATACAATTATACCAACTTATAATAAAATATTGCAAGTACTATAAAAATAATTTAACGCATAAAATCTAACTATAGTATAGCCCAAAATAGCAAACGAATCAGTTTCTAATGTTTAAATAATAGTAACTCGTCTCGTGAGGGATCATCCATAAAGCACGTCACACGATTTTCATGATTTTTAGAAATTTAAAATATGGCGTCACAAAACTAGACCTCTCCCCCTCCTTAACACACCATGTCACACTTCGACGACCCCCCCCCATTAGATGCATAAAGTTAATACACCTAGCGGAATAGAGCAACAATCTCGAGCTGTCAACGAAACCGAAATTAATTTACATCTGTGTGTAAAAATATGTGTACGTATACACTTACACAAACATCTTTCTTAGGTTGGGTTGCACCAACTAACTTTAACTATAACTAACTTTTACTCCAATGTAAAATGTCAAATCTTTCGTTAAAGTTAAAAATGGACGCTATCAAGACGCCATATTTAACCATAACCATAGAGCTCGACAATGTTTTAAATGCAGGTGGCGAAAAAAGGAACTAACGCTGTCATCATACAAAAACGCCATTTTTGACAGTTCTCCTTTACCAGCAGCGCCCCCTCCACGTTCATTTATAACCTTGTTGGACCAGCTGTCATCTGTCAATTTTTACGGTCAAAGTTAAGGCTAAAGTTAAGGTTAAAGTTAAAGGACGCCATATTTAACTATAACCATAACTTTAACCTTTGACCGTAAAAATTGACAGATGACAGCTGGTCAGACCAGGTAACCCAACCTAAGAGATTAAATTGTCAACGTGCCGATAAGTGCCGACTGGACGTCAAAAAAGAGTTCTGCTGTCATGACTCATGTATCACACGTCTCTCTTTACCACGCAGTGTTACTGATAGTGACATCTCGCTTGCTCAGGCCTTTGTTTCTCTATTCCGCTAGGTATATTAACTTTATGGTTAGGTGTGACATAATTTATGGATGGCCCCTGATTTGGATCAAGGGCCTGTATTCACTTTGATTAGTGCGAGTGCAGGTGATTAGTGATTAGGAGAAAATAAAGGACTAGCACTAATCAGTCGCTAACCACACTTATGGTTTTCACTGGTAACGCATGCAGGGTGCGGGAGATTTCTGAAACGCATGCCCGCACGACCAATCAAAATGCGCCATTAGTTGTCAATTGTCATAGACTCCCCTGCTGTACACCGTACGACTTAACGACTAATGAAAATGCGCCCTTATCTCCTGATTACTAATCACCTGCACTTATCAGTAATCAAAGTGAATTCAGGCCATAACAGGTCATAATAATAGTCTAGGTCTATAAATATCTAGTCGTATACTAGGAACTCCCGGCGACAGAGGAAAAGCGACTTTAAGACTACTAACCATAGGGTGCAAATTGAGTTTCGGAAGATACAACTACCCACACTGAGATCTTAGTCCGAGACTTAAGGTCTGCTCACACCGACGTCAAAAAAACGCTGCGATACGATGGCACAAAAATTATTGTACTCTAAAAAATATTAACTATTTAACCGACTTCATTTTATAGATATTTAAAAAAATAAATGAGAATTATATTAAATCATTTTAATATACTGGACGCAGCGGTTGACAGAAAAATTCGTAAGAATGGTATTATGTACCATTGATTGCTATGGCATAGAGCAGTAAATTTTTTTTGAAAAAAGTGAGTTAAACATGCAAGTACTTTATTTCATTTACCTATTTACATCAACCTATTTTATCCTGAGGCTACTGCGTCTAGTACATTAAAAATAACAATAATGTTATATTATGAGCAACTGAAAATCGCAGCGACAAAACGCGTATGTGAGGTGACCTTTATCAGTATAATTTCATTAAATATAAGTTCCTAATACTATATACATGATTTCAAGCTTCCTAGTTGACCCAATAGCGTATGGCCTGTTCACACAGCGATGCGACGCGACGTTGATTTTTTAAACGGCAATTCTAAATTGAAATAATACACAATAAAATACATGTTTTATTATTATTAAATAGCTATTATTAGATAGATAAGAGTAGCTCAAAATTCTAACTCGATGAAATAAGTATCTTCTTGTGTAGTAAATAAAGCTCAATTTTAAATCGCATTTAAAAACGCCGCGTCGCGTCTAAGTATGCAGGTCATACTTAGACGTAAAGTGCGGTCGCTTAACATTTCGGTAATTATATTCCAATCTTTGTAAAATAATGATTAATGATATTTTAATGATAAATATTATGATCTAAAATCTAAATCATTTAAAAACAATTAATATGCTGGCAAACTGTTAGCGACCGCACTTTATTTCTAAGCGCCTACATTACAACTACATACTTAATGTCTTTCGGAATACACATGTCACTGGCTTTTCTCAGGTCTAGCGATTAGTAAAAGGTGATTGTAAATCAAAATGTCGTGCTCTCTCTCATTATTCGTATACATGAAAGAGAAGGCATCATATTTTTTACCTTTTTTCCATAATATTATGTAAGTATATTATCTTTATCATTGTTGTTGAATGAGCGAAAGACACTAAGCAAGTGGTTGTAGTATATAAAAAATACATTTTCTCACATCCGAAACCGAAATCATCCGGATTCGTATCCGAAATTACGTAAAGCTCATCCTCGTATTTACATCGACTAACTTAGGCCCGCGATATTATATGCTCTTAAATTTAATTTATAAAAAAAACTATATTTTATGAAATTGATATTACAAATAAGAAGACACATATGCATAATATTTTTGTTTATAATGACTCAAAGTACAGTACGACTATGTTTCTAATAGCCATGGACAAATAATGTTTTTTCCGTAAAATAATTCATGATTATACATAAAACGACGATTGTTATCGAATGGTGTTAGAAACATAGTTTTATTGTACCGATCTCTATATTTTATTAAATAAAATACATAACTTGAAAAGCGTCATCCGAAACTGTTTATGAATATGTATAAAAAAATGATTATTGGTTATAAATTATTAAATTACATATTATATAAACACAAAGCCACAAATAATTATTCCTAATACCAATTTATTTAGCAATAATACCACCTTACTAATAAAAACAGTTACCCAGTCAATGCTTTGTCTTTATCAAGATTCTTTTCTAGAACAAGGACAAAACATTATCGTGTACATTATTGTACATCTATTATTACTAGTCAGGGGGTAGGTTTAGAACGTTATTACTTTTTTATTTTTATTTCTTTATAATTATTGCACCAAAAACGATTTCATCTATCGGTTTACTGCAAAATGAAAAATTTTATGCGCCCGATTTACTTTTTACTCGGTATCGTATAAAAAAATGGTACGTGTACTAATCATTTAGTATATTTCGGATCCGGATATAAATCCGAATACGAAATGTGTTACTAAATATGGTTTTTAGTGTTAGATAAACGCTACCGAGTATAAAATAAATCATTAACTATCAGGCAGTCCATTTAAATATTCTAACTATGTACTTATACATAAGTTTAAGTAACATTAAAGAATATTTAAGATATTATGATATAAATTATGTTATATAGTTAAAACTATATTAATACACCAGTATTATAATTAAACTAAAGTTTCCGTCGATTCATAAAACGAAATTCATGAAAATATGTTTTGTTTAAAAAACAATCACAATATTGTATATGTACCTTTGAATTTAACTTCTAATATTTTAAACTCCAAAGTCATAAGGCAAGACTTAAGTAATCATAAATAAAGTAAAACTAAACTATTTACACCTAAAACAATGTATTTTGATCGTCAAATAAAAATTGTACAAAAATAAATTATTCTATGCCGTTGTACTATAACTATAGGAGTGAATATCTAAAAAGAAAGCTCGTTACTTTTTAGGGTTCCGTACCCAAAGGGTAAAAACGGGACCCTATTACTAAGACTTTGTTGTTTCTTATGTATACTGGCAGTAGAAACGCAAAAGAAGCTTAAATAAGCTTAAATTGTGTCTATGCACTGTGCATACAAGTTTTGTCGCAAAATCGATTTTTTACCACTGATATTAAATATTTTCGGATATACAGTGTGTTAGTGTAAACGCTGTTATCCTTGAAACCACCAAATGAGCCCGTCAAAATGAACAACTTTTTCTATGAGAACAATGCTGGGAACTCAAAAAAAAAAATGCCGTCTTCATACCCATACGGATACCCGGATCGGCAATTGTGTGGGTATGAAGACGGATTTTATTAGTTCCCAGCATTGTTCTCATAGAAAAAGTTGTTTATTTTGACGGGCTCATTAGATGGTTTCAAGGATAACGGCGTTTACACAAATATCTTGTAGAATGACTTTTAATGTAGGTTTTATTTCCAAAATACTTTAAGAACGAGTCAAGAGTCTACCCTTCTTTTAAGATATAAACTCCTTTACACTCCAAAACAACATAACTCTTTGGTGAATAAGATCAGGATGAAGAATAAAATAAAGTTCATAATTATTATTATAAAAGTTATCATGCAAGGATTCATTCAACCAATTTCGTTGAATTTCATTGTTTTTTACATGACACATTATTCTTTTGAAAGCAAACTTGGTACAGTACGAGTCAATTTTAATGCCCTTAAGACTGAATTTTTACAGATTTTTCATATAATGCCATTTTTGTAGGACTGAAAAGTAATGGCTGGTTTACACGTATTAAGTAGATAAGTAGTTAACTAAATTTTAAGTTATTATGTGTTTGCATATAAACACAAAATTTAGTAGCAAATAGCAAGTTTAAATTTAGTTAGTTTAGTTATGTAAGTATAAAGTCATAACTTAAGTTGACTACTTATCTACTTAATACGTGCAAACCAGGCATAAGTTTACGATTCGCCTTAAGAAGGCAGTGCATATTACGTCAAAATGGCTAATATCAATACTGCTAAGTTAATTGGACACTTGTTTTGCCTTCTTTACGCAATTAGAGTATAGTACACTTTTGTTAATAAATAAAAGATGATGATATTTTAACATCTAACCACTAGAAAGTATAGGAAACAAAATGAGTATTTCTGTCCTTTTCCTTGACGTAAAGTCCATGAAATTGAATATTTATGTGATTGGCAAAATTATTCAACGTATTTTTGTCATTATAACGCTAATAAATTAAGATTGCAATTGCTGCAACAAATCTATGGTGTATTCAATATTATAGTCAAGCCTTTTCTTCTTAAAAGTGATAAATTTTATTAATTTTATTCCACGCAAATAAATATATTCCGTGCACGTCGACGATAAAAAAATATTAGTTCATTTTTTAAAAAGCTTGTACAAGAGTACAGAAACTATTTAAAAAAAACAGATGGATATAATTCAAATTTATCACGACGTAAAATCCAAATTTGATAATTTATTTTATATGTATACAGCTGTTATAGATAAAAGCAATTTAAGAAGCCTATAAATATAGTTTAAGCAAATCTAATAATATATTATATACACCATAGACTTGTAGCTCATTTTCCAAAAACAATAAGTTAAGATTAATTTTATATATTTTAGACCCAAAGTCGAATGATGAAATAAGACCTTATTCACTGAAGAATACAGTTGTTATTCCTTTGTATCTCCACCTTGGAGAGGTTTTTCTGTATTTCATCGTCCTCTGCTATCCTGTAATAATAAATATTAGGTTAAATTAAAAGTTCAAAAACAAATTACTTGTATAAACATTTTATTTCACCTATTACTTATAACGAAAAAAAATTTTAAAAAATCAACGACATCCATAATCGTATAAAAAATCCGAAATCGCATCCGGATGCGAATTAATTTTCGCCTCTGTTGGAAATTGAAATCTGACTCTATTTCGCCAGTAAATAAGGTTACCTACTCGTAATTTTGACCGTAAAATAATCGTAGGAAAGGTTTATGGTATATTAAATTTTGTAAAATAAAAATATATTATGTAACAGGTTAACAAATAATACCCTCCTTTTTTGAAAAGTTATTAAATTATGATGTAATATTTTATTATTCGTAGTGTAATATAGTGAGAGAGCTTACTAAGTTATATTAAGATATAAATTATTGTAACTCACGCTTTCTCCTGTTCATCCATTTCTTGAACGAGCCTATCTCTCTCGTTCACCGCAGAAACTAGCTCCTAAAAAACAAAA
Source organism: Polyommatus icarus (assembly GCA_937595015.1). Taxonomy (NCBI): domain Eukaryota; kingdom Metazoa; phylum Arthropoda; class Insecta; order Lepidoptera; family Lycaenidae; genus Polyommatus; species Polyommatus icarus. Next base: position 874,978 of record OW569342.1, on the reverse strand, counting down.
CAAGAATTATAAAAAAAATCTTAAAAAGTTAAAGTGTGACAAAAGGAGGCATAAGTAACGACGCTACACTTGCAAAAACGTATTTGTTACTGCAATTTTGATAATATGTGCTGCGCTGCGATTGCTGCAGGATTCCAATTTAGCCGAGTGATCAGACGGGTAGGTAATTATTAGGTATTGGTTGGTTGTGTTGTTATACAAATGCGCCTATTCCTCCACTCTCAGTCTTAGGGTCTTATCACACTGGCGATTAGCGAGCGATTTGAAAGCGACGCGATTGCGCAGCGCAGCGTCGTCGCGGCGTGGCGTGGACGCCATTTTGTACACTCGTCTAGGGAATTCCCTAGACGATAGCGTCGCTTTCAAACCGCTCGCTAATCGCCAGTGTGATAAGGCCCTTAGTGTCTAAACACCCTAGGCCGGTGTTACGCAACGTAAATTACTTCCGCAATGTCAAACGCATACAAAATACGGACGGACCACCACGGAATAGTGTGTCGTCAGCAATTTAAAATACATTGCGGGCGTAATCGTGTGGAATTTACGCCGCGTAACTTCGGCACAGTGTCTTTCGGCACTAAGGCCGCGTTTTCACTGACGCGGAGCGGAGAGGAGCTTAGCGGTGTCCGAATTGACCAATCGTGCTATTCCAGCGGAATGACAGCGAATATTTCGAGCATGGTGCTTGATCAATTCGCGTCGGCACCGCTAAGCTCCTCTCCGCTCCGCTCCGCGTCAGTGGAAACACGGCCTTAAGCTGATCGCAACTTTGTAGCACCGTACGCACCGCATAGTTCAGGAAATACGGCGCATGCTTCGCGTGCTTTAAATAAGGGGGGCAAACGAGCAAACGGGTCACCTGATGGTAAGCAACTACCGTCGCCCATGGACACTCGCAACATCAGAAGAGCTGCAGGTGCGTTGCCGGCCTTTTAGGAGGGAATACGCTCTTTTCTTGAAGGTTTGCAGGTCGTATAGGTTGCTAACAGATATGCGATCACCTATACTGAGCGCTCTATAAGTTAATAATATAATAATATATCTATGGACGCTTCACACCACGTCAGTCTGGCCCCGTGGTAAGTACCTGAAGGACTTGTGTTACGGGTACCAGACAACGGAAATATATTTAATATTTATATACTATACATATATTTAAGATTTTTATTATATCATACACATATTTAATACACATCCAGACCCGGGAACATTGAAAAAACTTTTTGTTCCGTCGGCGGGATTCGAACCCGCGACCCCCGGCTTGAGCTACCAACGCGCTCACCACTGAGCCACAGAGGTCGTCAAAGTTGTGCGCAGCCTATAGGCTATACCTGCAACAATAGTCGCTCGCGTCTCTTCTGTCCCGGCGTCTTCCTCCACTCCTCGACAGCTAGCGACAGTCGCAGCTCTCGGGCTAACAGCTCGCACCGCTTGCTCAAGTCTTCTTCTTGCTCGCTGTAAAATAATATTATACCTCTTACTAACAAAATAGGTCAATACTCACTATTAGCTATAGTCCGCGCGGAACTAGTTGGCCGCTCTGCCGGTATGTGAGTATACGGGCAGAGCGGCCAACTAGTTCCGCGCAGATTATAATAAAATTGTTTACTCAATCATAACTCATAAGTCATAACTAAACAAGATCTGCATTTTGCAAGATTCGTTAAAAGCCGCTTGACAAACAAGGATAAAGCCCGTCACAGACTTAGCTATAATATATATTAATATTTTTATAGCTAGGCATATCTAATATATATAAATCTCCTGTCACGATGTTTGTCCGCGATGGATTCCTACGTTAAGCTCCGCTCCGCTTCAGTGGAAACGCAGCCTTATTCTGGTACAACTGATTTAACTAAGTTTTAAAACATTCAAATCGATTAAACTACTTAACCGATTTTAATGTTTTCTTTTTTTAAATATGTGCTTTTTTTCAACTTGAGAGATAGGATAGCTTAGATCTTAGATTATAGTCGCAATTTTATTTTATTGCAAATTATTTGTCTATAATTAACTGACAGTCACAATTATCTGTTAACTCCAAAAGATACCAACAGATGTCGATACTTTTCGACTGTATTGAGTAAGTAACGGCTACTGGGTACTTTATATATTGATAGGTGCATTTGTTGAATAAATAATAGTAAATTATTACAAGCTGAGACTGACGGCGACCATTGTTTGTGCGACGGGATAGCGATCGACGTTGCCATGGTAACATACATATTTAGTCACTTCAATAAAATAATATGACAAATACATAATATATTATGGCAAAGCAAGATTTGCCGGGACAGCTAATTAGCTAATAAAATTGTTTACTCAGTCTTAACTAAACAAGATCTGCATTTTTGCAAGATTCGTTAGAAGCGGCTTGACAAACAAGGATAAAACATTGTATAACATTACTAGTGAGTAGTTTTAGGGACCTATCAGACAGAAAGCGGTCACGCGGTCAACCGTTCAAGCTGTGAGTTTTGCGTCTTTGTGTTGTATAATGTATTACGTTCCATAGACATAAGTACACAGTGGCGTTCTGACCGCGTCAGAATTACTCCTGTGTGAGTTGTGACTGACCGCTCGAACGTAGAATGCGAACGCAGAACGCTTGAAAGCGTGACCGCTCTCTGCCTGATAGGTCCCTTAGGCTGTGTTTCCACTGAAGCGGAGCGGAGTTTAGCGGTGCCGAATTGACCAATCACCATGCTCGAAATCTTCGCTCCGCTTCGCTGTCATTCCGATGATTGGTCAATTCGGGCACCGCTAAGCTCCGCTCCGCTTCAGTGGAACTGCTTTAACTAAGTTTTTACAGGCAAGGTCAAACTTCACAGACAAGATTAATTTTGACAGAGATAAGGTCAATTTAACTCACAATTAAAATACTTCTCGTCGCTCATTTGAAACCCTAATTTTAGTACACAATTATAATGAGAATCGAGTACCGAGTACTCTCCTTAATTATTGATCATGTCTCACCAGTCATGGTGTATTCTTTTGTACCATCGAGGAAATTGATTCCTATGCAGATGATAGACCAACGTTATTTGGTCGAATATGTCAATTCAATGTTAATTATTGTGATCTGTCGGCTGGGTTTTGACGTAACGCAACCAAACTACTTAGATCCCCGATCTGCATAGGAATCAACTTCTCTGATAGTACAAAACGATGGTCTACTCACAGTATATTCAGTTGCATCTGTCTTCTTAGTAGCGCATTCTTCTTATTCACCAAATTGAACCATTGTGACATGAGACGGTCCTCCTCCTGAAAAGACGAAAAGACGCATTATTAACATAGACAAGCAATAGGATGGGGGAATAATGAAAATATAGATGGGGTAATCTTGAAAATGTCGATGGGGGAAGTTATGAAATGGTCAGATGGAATAATATTTTAAAGGTTATACGGAATACAATTGAAAGTGTCAGATGAAGTAACAATAATGAAAAAGTCACATGTGGTAAAAATATAAATGGCAGATGGGGGAAAATTATATTACAGTCGGGGCATTTTAATAGGCCACATTTGACATCTGTCAGATTAATTTCCATAGTGAGGTAAGCTGCGTAAAAACATCGACCAAAACGAATAAATCGATACGGACTTGAAATAAAATATTTGATTTTTATACGTTATTTGTAAAACCAAAAACAAATTCCTGTCCCATTATTACTTTAATTCAAGGAGCAAAATAAGAAAAGTACATAATTTACAAAAAAATGCATTTATTCCCTTGAATTATAAAAAATGTTAAATTTAGTATTATCATTATTCATTTCACATAAATACGTGTTACTTTTCACAGCGTGGTTATTATTTTATGGGGATATTTCGTTACAAGTAATCAATGCATCGATACTATTTATTTGCTTTCGATTTTTAGAGTAACATCCCTAGAGTTTAAAAAGAAAAAAGGTCAGCTGACGTAACATTGTAACGACGTGCAATTATTAAGATCAGAATTTGTTTATTACGTTTAGAGTTGTTTATCAGTAAAAGCAAATCGTTAAATAATTCGTATCGGTCATATTTACAATAAATATGTAATTGTAATTGAAAAAAGTTAGTAAATTGTGCAGTTATAACAAAACGAAAATATTTATTTTTTATGCACGTCGCTACAAGGTTACGTTGTGCAATTTTGATGAACTGTCAAATGTGGCCTATTAAAATGCCTCGACTATAAGTACACTGTACAGTCTAGTTTCCTTATGAAAATTACTACGCAAATACTACATAAATGAACTTAATAAATGCTTTCTCGCTCTAATAAATAGAAGGAAAGGGATAAAAGGACAGTAGGTACCGGTTTGGGAGGAGGTTTTTTCACGCATGATAACAACATGCGCCACGTTATCTGAAATTCATGAATATTATACAGCTTGTAATCTTCTCTATCTATACATATATAAAACTCAAAGGTGACTGACTGACATGGTGATCTATCAACGCACAGCCCAAACCACTGGACCGATCGGGATGAAATTTGGCATGCAGCTAGATGTTATGACGTAGGCATCCGCTAAGAAAGGATTTTGAAAAATTCTACCTAAAGTTTGTATATAATAATATTAATAATACTTTTTAACGCGAGCGAAGCCGCGGGCAAAAGCTCGTCTTAGTTATAAATTAAATCTTTCTATATTTTTCCAAACCGAATAAATATAGTCCGTGCGCAACTAGTTGGCCGCTCTGCCCATACACTTTTATACTGGCAGAGCGGCCAACTAGTTGCATAATAGAGTATAATAAGAAACCGCACAGATTATAAATTACATATTTTGACATAACCCAAACTCATTTAATATGTAATATTATAATTTCAAAATTTTATTCAAAATTTTTTATGTGCCTTTCAGCATTGTGTATAGGTACAGGCACTTAAAAGAGCATTTTGATCATAAATAACATAAGTTTGTTAAAAAACATTTCCTCACCTCCGGGCGGAAACCGTCAACTTTGTTCCCGCTGCGCTTACCGATGTTGCCGTTTTCCGCCTCAGCTCCGTCGATGAGAAAAATAGTATACGCACCACGGACAGTAAATAAGAAAGCCTCAGATCACATCACAATCACAGATCACAAGTTTTATTTTATTAATTACTTTAATTTTATATACTAAACTGATTTTTTTTATGAATTAATTAGTTGATTTTGATTTTTATACTTATATCATTGTACTGACTATGTTTATATTGAATTGTATTAATAATGCTGTGCATATCTGTAATTGGCATAAGCGCATAACCCTAATGGCCTGTTTCACCGCTTCCTGATAAGGTGCCAGATAGGGTTATTTGACAGATTTTCCATACTCCATCTGTCAAATTAAGTGGTGGATAGCCTTATCAGGAAGCGGTGAAACAGGCCCTTAGTCTAAGTAATGTGATTGTACTGATTGTGTTTATGCTGTAGATGTGCCTCTGAAATAAATAAATAAAAAAATAAATCACATGTTTGTTGACGGCCAACAATTACATGTGATCTGAGACATTTCTCATTTTCCTGCCCTATGTGCGTAATGTACTATTCCTTTATCCTCGTGGGTTATAAGTTATAACTGAATATTTCCACCCCACTCACCTGAGCGTACCCCGCGCTCTCCATGACAGCTCGCAATGTCTAGACTCTAGTGCCCACTCCCGCATCGTCCTCGTGGGGTATAACATTTTAAACTTTCGCGTTGCATTATAATTAAAACTTATTAATCGGGATTTAACGCGACTTAATCTAATAGTAATGTTACTACGAGTACATACTTTTTCTCGACGTTACGGCCGTGTTGCGACGGCCGTGGTCACGAGGGGGGCTGTGGTTTAACCACTGACCTCTATAATACACTGGACTGGCTACGCCGTACAAAATGACAGCTATTTCTTGTGCCGATTTGAAGCGCCGCGGTGAGCGTACTGTGAACTAATTACATAGAAAATTGCAACCGTCATTTGCAAAATATTAGTTCCAAGTACACTCACCGCTGCTTTTACATAGCAATCAGCGCCAATATGGCGACTTTCAAATTGGAACATTTCATTGATAGCGATCGCCTGTCCAGTGTATTATAGAGGTCAGTGGGTATAACTAAATATTTCCCCCACCCCGCTCACCTGCGCATCACCCGCGCTCTCCATGACAGCTCGCAGCTGTCGCTCCAGTGCGGCCGCTCGCTCGTCTACCGCGCGCTGTTCCCGCTCCAACGCCGCGAGCTCGCCGGCGAGGTAGCTCGCGCCGTCTGTCGACGATTCCGGGTCGCCGTGCTCTAGCTCGGGGAGGCCGGACTCCTGAAAATGGACATTTAACTTCATTAACTGCCGTTCCCAATATTCAATCTATCTCTTTTTTGACATACTACCGATCGCAGCTGACATTGAATTGACATAAATTAAATGTCTCTTATGTCTAAAGTGCCCCGCAAACGATCAAACATCAAACACGTCAAACACCATATAAACTACGTGTTTGACGCGTTTGAAGAAAATTTGGATTTACTACGTGTTTGACGTGTTTGACGGTTTGATGTTTGATCGTTTGCGGGAGACTTAATGAGAGCTATTCTTATCTCTAGTAGGGCAAAACCAGAGATAGATCAAATATTGGGAACGGCCGTAAGGCGAGCACTTACCCCAATCCGAAACGATAACCTTCCACATTACCAACCAACCAATCGTGTATGCATCGCAATAAGATTCATTTTAGCTTAGCATAAAATTGCAAATTCTAGAGGCGGATCTTCTCTATTTTTCGTGTGTTTTTTAAATATCTTTTGAAATAAATATTAAGAAACAAAATTGTTCGGTTCAGACCTTATTAATATAGATTCACAAACAATTTATTCAAATAAAATGTATGTTATCCTAGTTTAATACTTATATTTCGATGATTAAGATTTTTGTCGGAGGTGAGTTTGTAAATTAATTAGCCAAAGTATTACGTTTTATATATTAAAATGTTTATGGTTAAACCCTTTTAAATGTTCTGCTTTATATCTCATATTTTTTCACATTTCGTTATTATATTGGAACTAGGTAAACCGGGAGTCAATAAATTACAAAATGGGGTTTGCCCTCGCCTTAAAGTCGAAGTACGGACATAAAGGAAAAATAACACCAAATAATATTTTATTTCACCTTTTAACCTGCTAAGGTTTACAAACAAACAAACAAACAAATATACTTTATTGTGCACAATATGTTCATATCAATACAAAATACACAGGTACAAAGAAAAAAAACTGCACACAAAGGCGGCCTTATTACTTTAAAGCAATATCTTCCAGGCAACCTTTACACGTCTTTGAGATGAAGAACTTAGGAAAATAAAGATGTGCAAAAGTATATTACATTTTTGACAACAATGAACAACAATGAACAAACAAAATATAATAATAATATATAATAAATATTAAATATAGTATAGTACATACATATACAATTATAATACATATTTACCATAATAATATTATATTATATATATAAATATATATACGTATATAAAATATATTATATATTATATACAAAATAAGTGGTCATAAAAAAGGATTATATAAATGAAATTATTAATAGTTATTGTTGACTGATGAATTAAAATAGTGATTAAAAAGTAACGACTTAAAATGATTTAACGTTTTCGCCTGCCTGATATAATTAGGTAAGGAGTTCCAAAGTACAATAGACTTGACAGTAAAGGAGGAGTGAAAATATTTTGTTTGATGGGTGGGAGTATTGAGGAGGAGTTTGGAATGGGAGCGGAGATCATGCCTATCATAATTGTGGAACGTATAATTGTTTTTTAAATAACTAGGGTAATGGGAATCGAATAAAATATTGTATAGTAAGGAGAGTATGCGAAAATCACGGCGATAACGTATTGGGAGCCACTTAAGCTTGAGACGGTATTCAGTGATATGGTCATATTTACGTAAGCCAAATATGAACCTCAGCGAAAGATTTTGGAGGCGCTCAAGCTTATTAAGTTGTTCTTCAGTTAGGTTGGTGTAGCAAGCATCAGCATAATCTAGAAGGGAGAGAAACAGGGACTGAGCTAAAACTACTTTGGTTTGGGTAGGAAGAACGTACCGGAGCCTTTTTAGGGAATGCCAGGTAGAAAATACTTTTTTGCTAACATTTTGTAGTTGTGGCGACCAAGAAAAATTTTCATCGAATGCCACCCCGAGATTTTTCACAACCTTACTAAATGGGATTGTAATACCATTGATAAGGACGGGTGGTAAGGAATTATGGTCAATCCTGGAGACTAGCCCCGGGCTGCCGATTAGAATTAATTGGGTTTTTGCGGGATTAATAAAAAGTCCATAGTTCCTACTCCAGTCACAGATCGTCGACAAATCTCTATTCAAATTACTGATAGCTGTATGAAGACCGCTCAATTCTGACTGGATGTATACTTGTAAGTCATCTGCATACAGGTGATAAAAATAACTAATTGAAGCTATTATTGAATTAATAAATAAAGAGAATAAAAGAGGCGACAGCACTCGGCTGAATAAAAGAGGCGGTTTACCTCACTGGAATATGTGGTTTGGAGCAAAAAATTATAGCTTTTTGGTTAGAGTTAGGAAATATGACTATTACATATGCTATTAGATATTGGGCATGTTTCACCACATTCTGATAAAGTACCGAATAGGCTATTCACGACATTTTTGAGAGGTTCTCCATGCTTGATCTGTCAAGTTAATTGGTGGATAGCCTTTTCGTCACTTATCAGGAAGTGGTGAAACAGGCCCTGTATCAAGATGTTTGTGTAAACACCGTTGCCCTTGAAACCATCAAATGAGCCCGTCGAAATGAACAACTTTTTCTATGAGAACTATGCTGGGAATTAAAAAAAAATATGTCTTCATACCCATACAAATTGCCGATCCGGGCATCCGTATGGGTATGAAAACGGCCTTTTTTTGAGTTCCCAGCATTGTTCTCATAGAAAAAGTTGTTCATTTTGACGGGCTCATTTGATGGTTTCAATGATAACGGTGTTTACACAAACACACTGTATAGACAACGCAGTCTAGGAAACTCACGTCCTCGTCCGAATACCGCTTTGGCGACAACCTCGCGCTGCCACTGTCGTCGCTTCGTTCTGAAAATAAATGAAAATAATAAGTATAACATATATGCATTATATCCAACGTGGCAATGCTGTCAGCTTGCTGGGCACTCTGCCAGAGAGGGGCGACTTGGGCAAGTTTTTCTTTTTCTATAAAACTATTTTTATATTAAAATACAATGTAAAATATACAGATATTTTAGATTGTATTTTAAAGCTATCCTATTAATATATTTAATATTATATATTTAAAAGGGTATTAATTAATATTTAATTAATATTATTCTTAACATTCATTACTATATTATAATATTTTTTATTATGATTTATAATATTAAAAAGTAACAATATGCTAATCACTGATTCAACAAGTAGAGCTATTTGAAAATATTTGTTAAAAATTAAAACATTAAAATCCTTATTCCACAATTTACTTTCAATGTTTTAAAATTGGTAGTAAAATTTTAGAAGAAAATAGAGATTTTAGATAATTAAAATAAAAAATAAAACACATTAAAATCCTTATTCCACAATAATTTACTTCCAATGTTTTAAAATTGGTAGTAAAATTTTAGAAGAAAATAGAGATTTTAGGTGATTAAAATAAAAAAAATAATACATTTTAATTTAATTCAACTGACCGGATCTGTCGGGGCTGGGCGCGTGTCGCGGCGAGGTGGGGGGCGACCCGGCCGACAGCTGCTCCATACCGCCCGCTGTGGGGGAAGTTTGAATAAAGAAAAACTTGAGAAATGTAAAGGGACACCCGGATGGAATGAAGTTACTTTCTGTGTGTGTGTGAGAGAGAGAGAGAAGGATAGGCAGACAGAGAAACACGTGCACGCCGCACGGCTTACAACTATAGCAAAAACCTAAAACTTAAACTTTTACTCTTAATTTTTTCCGTCTAGCCCCCTTTCGCAACGCGCAATAAGGAACTTCGTTCGAATATTTAAAGGTTTAAGGGTCAATTAGGTACAAAAATTTACTTCAAAATATTTAAACACAAAAAAATTTTTTTTTGTTTAAAAATTTTTTTTAGTAAATTTACTACTAAATATTGAAACACTAAAAAATAGAGTAAAACACTAAAAAATATATAAATAAATAGTAAATTTACTACAAAATATTTAAGTACAAAAAAATATTTTTTTAGAGTTTAAATATTGTGTAGTAAATTTACTATATTTTTTAGTGTTTTACTCTATTTTTATTTATTTATTTAACAGTTTATTGCACACAAAAACATTTAACAAATTATACTTATGAAGAAAAACGACACAACAGGTACTGCTTATCTCTAAAGAAATTTCTTCCAGCAGCCCTAGGAAGAGAAATTTGATCACAAACAACAGATTTTTAGTGTTTCAATATTTAGTAGTAAATTTACTAAAAAAAATTTTTAAACAAAAAAAATTTTTTTTGTGTTTAAATATTTTGAAGTAAATTTTTGTGCAGGAACCTAGGTAATTACTACTTTAAACTGAAAAATAACTGAAACATGTTAAATATTTTCGTATGAGAAAATGATTTTGGTATTACGTTTGTATGAGAAATTCCAAGGGTACCCGGCCCCTTAATGGAATCAGGCGTTACTTTGCGGAAATCCATAGCTTAAAATTTAGTTTGTTATTATTTTTAGCAATTTAATTTAGATATTTCGCGGAATATTGCAAAAAATAATAACAAACTAAATTTTAAAAAATGTAAAGCAATCTATTAAGCTATTACGAACCTATTTACACAGGCTACATAATTTAGATAAGTATTTCGCAATTATAATTCGGCTTGTACTACATAACAACTATGCCAAAGCATTTTTCGCCGTATTGACCGACAAAAAAATTAAGTACGAATACACAAATAAGTGTAGCAGGGTGGATTTTCCGCACATGTTTATGAAAATGCGGCCCACTCCACTGCACCCCATGATAATAAGCACGTACAATGCTCCCAAAGTGATAATGCGCATAGAAATATTCGTCATTGTTCGGCAACCGATCGTTTTTCCCGAGCGTCGCGAGAAAACCTTTTATTACGCATGTCCAAATCATGTCATGCCATGCGCAACTTGATGGTGGCGTTGCCATGGCATGACATGATTCGGACATGCGCAATAAAAGGTTACAGACAACAGACAATTAATATGATATTTACATATAAATGCAAAAGCATTATTTGGGACTCTTACGTTTCATAGATTCGGGTGTTTCCGTGATTACGAATATTTGCAAAGATTTGCATGCGCATGATCAATTTGGGAGTACTGTATTTAGTATTTACCTGCAGCGATCTCCTCCATGACGGACTGTTTGGTGATGATCTCGAGCGTGCCGCGACCTCGAGACGGCGATAGGGGGGACGTCGGACTGAAAAGAAACGTCGAAGGTTAAAGACATTAAACATAATACTTACTTTATGCCTAAGTGACCTCACACGCATAGCATATTAGCCTGACCAATATAAAGAGCATTACGGTTATAGCTATTCCTTAATAGCTATAACCGTAATGCTCTTTCCTCCTCGTTAGTGCAGTCCTCCGTAGTGCAGTCGTTATTAGAGCGTCCCTTTTGACTCGGAGGTCGTGGGTTCGATTCCCGCGTTGGAAACATTTTCCAAGTTCTGAAGAATCTGATCACCTGATTGTCTGACAAGATAATTCATGCGTCGGATGGGCATGTAAGGGCCAACCCACACGTACCACAACCACACGACATCGCAACGACAAAATGTCGTCGAGCAGTGGTTACGTGTGAATGGTCTCGCTGCAGCTTTTTGTAGTTGCGTTGTGGTACCGACAAAGCCGACGTGGTTGCGTTGTCGCCAGTGGTTGCGATGTGGTTGCGATGTGGTTACGTACGAAAGTCAATGAAATGGAGGAGGGGAAGAGCGCGGGCGGTGTGCGCGCACTGTCGTTGCATCGACGCAACGTTGTGGTTGCGATGTGGTTGCGACGTGGTTACGATGTGGTTGCGATGTGGTCGGCCGTGGTTGCGTCTGACAAGTAATCTGACAAGTGGTCGACAACGACTGCAAAATGTGGTACGTTTGAATGGTCCAGTTCATTTACAATACGAAATATACGCCCGACCACGTCGTGTGGTTGCCGTGTGGTTGTAGTACGTGTGGGTTGGCCCTAAAAAGTCGGTCCTGCGCCTGATCTCTCGCCGGTCGTGTCGGTCGTCCGTCCCACTGGGTTATGAGAGTAAAAGAATAGAGAGTGCTCTTGTGTACTGCGCACACACTTGGGCACTATAAAATGACTGCTGCGTAACTGACCTGGAGTTATTATTATTACCCTGTATACTTAAGGGCCGCGCTACACCGGAATGGCAGTGGCGAGGCGAGCACTTATAGTATCATATGATTTTAAACTTTATCTTCATTATTGTAGTACACATAGTATCGCTTGAGAAGTCTACGGCCGCCCGTGGCCGTTCGTGGCCGCTGGCGACCGCCGGCGGCCGCGGTTTCTCAAGCGATACTATGTATTACAATAATGAAGATAAAGTTTATTATTATTATTTTTAACAAAAAATTAAAACCGACTTCCAAGGTAAAAACAATATTAACATTAATATGAACTAAAAAGTATTAAATAATTTTTGCTATCTAATAGTGCCTTTTTCCGAATTCGGCTAAACCTTGACTATTTCTGTACTCAATCTTCATTATTTTGAAGTCGGTACCAGATAGCTGAATCTTCAGTCCTCTGACAGAATATTTGAAACTTTTGGAACTGGCACCGACTTCAAAATTATGAAGATTGAGTACAGAAATAGTCAAGGTTTAGCCGAATTCGGAAAAAGGCACTATTAGATAGCAAAAATTATTTAATACTTTTTAGTTCATATTAATGTTAATATTGTTTTTACCTTGGAAGTCGGTTTTAATTTTTTGTTAAAAATAATAATAATTTCACTCTTTTTAGTTACACTAGTAGGTAAACCTTCGCGTATATTTTACGTATCTTATTACACAGTTCACACTCACAAAATAATATATTATCAGTGAAGTGAACATATTGTGCTAAGTAATTTAACAATTTTAATACTTCAAACCCCAAGCGGTCACCGGCGATTGCGATAACAATAGAAAGGCTATTGTGTCTCGTTTTTCCACGATCCAAGGATCTATCAGATAAAAAATTGTATAAACTTGCATAGGATGTGTGCTAAGTAATTTAACAATTTTAATACTTCAAACCCCAAGCGGTCACCGGCGATTGCGATAACAATAGAAAGGCTATTGTGTCTCGTTTTTCCACGATCCAAGGATCTATCAGATAAAAAATTGTATAAACTTGCATAGGATGTAGCGTAGCTACTCATCTAATATATAAAATTCTCGTGTCACAGTTTTCGTTGCCATACTCTTCGGAAACGGCTTGACCGATTCTCATGAAATTATGTGAGCATATTGTGAGGATATTGGTCTGAGAATCGGCCAACATCTATTTTTCATACCAAAAATTATTTATATGGCAAAACAACGTTTGCCGGGACAGCTAGTAATATAATATAATATTATCATAATTATTGACAGCTGTTCTTGTAATCAAGAATTCAATTTCAAATCCATTCAAATCGATACTTAGTGCGCCATCTATCGATTAATAAGTATAACTAATTAAAAAGACACTTGAGGAGGTTATTTTCAAACCGCATCATTTCCAACTTTTAATTTTTTTAATTTTATCGCGTCATCCGATTCTTAATACTAAATTTTATAATTAAAAACAAAGTATTTTTTTCAAATCGAAACAATTCCTGACTAAAATCGCCATTAAAAAGAGGGATTTGAATCAATTTGTATCATTTCCAATCAGTCTTAATACATGCAGACACGGTGATATTCAATTGGTTACAAACCGTATCATTTTCTATAAGTTATTATTTCTGAATATCTATTTCTAAACAAACTGTAACATTTCCATAGAAAATAATTTCGGATGATGAAATCGGTCTTCATTCTAACATCTCGTAAACAGCCATTATGTTTATCTGGCAACACTAACTTTCGTGAACTTTTTTAACCGAAAATTTTCTAAGTATTGCGCCCCTTTGGCTACACTAGCACTGTGAAGTACGATTATTTCGAAAACCGAGGCTTGCAGGAAAAAATGTTACATGACAAAAAATGATGGCTTTAAGGGTGGCAATCGAATGCGCCAATAATAATTGGGTGTTATCTGGACATCGATTTTTTTTTTGAAAAATTCGTCCAAGTATTATGACATTTCAACCTGGCTTTTCTCGAAAACGGTGCGACCTACGGAAATTTTCCTCATGGGTAAAACTTATCCCTATGGTGAGTTCGACACGATGCGCGAAAAAAATACAGGGTTATTACGAGATTATTTGTCGAAAAAAATCTAAGTATTTTTGACTACAACTTTTAAACGGTGCCTCTAAAATAAAAATAAAATATAATAATAAAAAATGTCAGTAATGACTGTCGCAACCAATGATATTATATAAAAAAACTCAAGGCACTACCGCGCGCGTTGTGAAGCCATTAAATACGGGCCAATTGACCCGTCTTTTGTATAGTCTGTCTCTTTTATGTAAATGTCATTTCGTATCTTTTGTTTCACTTATCTGTCAAATTTGACAATTGAATTTGAAAATTGTTTGGAAGCAATTTAAGCCGGAAAATAGTATGAACGTAACAGATCTGTATTTAGTTGAATATCATTGGTCGCAACACATTTAAACTAAAAAAATATAGGGTTTATTATACCACAAAAAAAATCGAAAATTTTTCCAAGTCTTTTTTCCTCAGCGCTCCTAAGGATACACCCTGACCTAAATAATTGTTAATTTTACTATAATTCATGTTTTATTTCATATTATATCATTTCCAACTAATCAGTTTCTAATTGAATCTTTTCCAAAAACATTTGTTTCAAACTGAATCATTTCCAATAGTTTCAAACAAAATGCATCATTTCCATTTTTCTTTTTTAAATAACTCAAATGGTTTTGCAAAAAGATTCGAAATATTGGACATACCAACAGCTGGCAAGTCATATGACAAAATGAAAAAAAAAATCAGCAGTAATAATATAAAGCCAGGCTATTAGGCTGTTTTCCTTGAATATCTCAAAATAATGAAATGTGGAAATGATGCGGTTTGAAAATAACCTCCTCACTTATTGACTTTGTTTTGTTTAAATGCTCTTTTTAAAATAACTTTATTTTAATTCTATATTTTGTCTATTAAAATTTTATAAAGTAGTTAGTAACTATACTAACTACTTTATAAAATTTTAATAGAATACTAATTCGATCTGTATATAAAGTAGTAAAGTATAAAGTAAAGCGATACCGTCGCCTCCGCGGTGCTGACCGCCGTGTATATTTAAACAAAGTGTTGTTATACAGTATAAAATCATTATTATTATTAGTATATCCACACCTATGCCTTGTACCTATTCTTGTATCTATTCTGTGCCATGAGACATTGGTGACCTTAACACGACGTGGTAATGATGAAGACGATGATGATGATGATGATGATGATGATGATTATGATGATGAATATGAGTTGCATAGTAGCATATGCTTTCTGTTCTTAAAACAACGCCGAAACTCCCAAACGTGTATCTATAAGGAGTCAGGAGTTCTCTCAGCATCTTCGAAACCATGGTATACCTTGACCCAATATTTGACTTTTTGGTAGCATATTCTTAGTACACTTCACATAAAACCAAAATCACCATATGTTTCCATATAAATTTCGAGGAGTTCCCTCGATTACTCCTGGATCCCATCATCAGGTCACCACTTTGTGAACATGGTACCAAATTGGAGTAAAACCAAATACAACAAAGCAAAAATTTTGAAAATCGGTTCACAAACGGCGGAGTAATCGTTGAACATACAAAAATAAAAAAAATAAAAAAAAAATATCCACAGCCGAACATATAACCTCCTCGTTTTTTGGAAGTCGGTTAAAAATCATCTGAAACTGAAAGTGCTCGCCTCGCCGCTGCCATTCCGGTGTGGCGCGGCCCTAACTTACCTCACTAATCCCGCTCTGGCGTCCGCGATGAGTTTCCTCGCTCGCTCCCGCAACATCGCCTGCCTCTCATCTTCCGTCATCGCCTGAAATATGAACGAATAGTAGATAAATACATTTTCAAGATTTTTTAAGTTTGATTTACAATTTTCTTTTTGTTTTTAGCATTCGGATTCTACTATTTCATTACATTATCCTTAGTCCGTAGTCCTTCAGGTACTTAGCAAGGGGTCAGACTGACGTGGTGTGAAACGTCCACAGATATTATTATTATTATTAATGCAGTTTCGTTTCTGTAAATGACATGAAATGGATCGAACAAGAAACGAAACTGCATAAATATTGCTTAAGGTAAGGGGCTACTCATATGTCGCAACTAATTGCCAATGTTGAGCACTAATAAAATACAATTTTTCGTGCACTTTATCCACTATATTAAGAAATTATTATAAATTTTAAGAAATTACCACGACCTGTTTCGAAATAAATCATCTTTAGGTGCGCATAACTAAAGATGATTTATTTCGAATTTATTTTAAATTTATTTATTTTAAAATTTATTTTGAAAACGGTCGTGTAATTTGTCAAAATTTATAATAATTTCTTAATGTAGTGGAAAAAGCGCACGAAAAATTGTATTTTATTAGTGCTCAACATGAATTTTCACCAAGGACCAACAGTACAATCAATTACATAAACTGCCAATGTCAAAGGTCAAATATTCTTGCACCTAATATTGAAATTGTAATAAACCAAATAAAAAAAAAACAATATTTATTTGCAGAAATTTGTGTTAAAATGCAAGGTAGTGTAATGTCGGCACTACATATAGGCGAACGCGTTGGCCGACGCGTTGGCCAATGCGTTGGCTAACGCGTTCGCCTATTTGTAGTGCCGACAAAACGCGTCGGCCAACGTCTTTAGATAGCTACCGCCAACGCGTGAGTCGCCCGTTCTACACATTGGGCCGACACGTTGGCCAACGCGTTGGCCAACGCGTTCGCCTATATGTAGTGGCGACATAACAAAAAGGTTCATGCAATACCTTCTTAGGACTCCCCACGTCGCCATTCTTCAAACCGTTTTCAGTCTTATCCTCTTTCTCCTTGCTGTTCTGTCGCCGCTGTTTCTCTCTCGCTTCCTTCTTCGTCGCTTCGAGCAGCTGTCTCGCTCGCTCCTTTAACTCGTCGTGCCGCGAGAGTAGTTGCTACAAGCGCAAGCGCAACGCCACACAAATGAGGTCAAAGGTCAATGGGGTTATTGTGAATAAAAATTTTATTCAAAAAAATATGATGGGGTAAAAATGAATTAAAAATTATTCTACATGGTGATGACGATAAGTATCAGACAAACAATTTTAACGCATTCAATTGACATTCTTTGGGAAATTAAAATAAAAATGTTGCAATGATATGTACGAAAACTAAAATCTGTCATTAGAGGTATGAACATAAATTTTAGTAAGCTCGGCTAAACACTTACACCTCACTAATAAAAATATTTAGGCAGCGTATTAATATTCAAGGTTCGTTGTATGTGTCTTTCATGACATTTCCAATGTACAATCAAAGAAGCTGATTCCTAGACAGATGGCTGGCCGTAAGTTGGTCGCGATAAGTCAAACCCATCCGACCGATCACAGCTAGAGATAAACTACGATAACATGGCGCGCCCCTCCAAATTACTGTTTCAATGAGTACATCCTTATGAAAGAGTTTGTATGTAGTAAGTATTCGACCAATCAACAAGTACACGTAATATTTCACTTAATGTCACTTATTACCAAGATTCGTTGGTCAACTAATCATAACTAGCCGACCGCGCAAGACAACGCGCTTCAAACGTTTTGAATTTTGGAGGGGCGCGCCATGTTATCGTAGTTTATCTCTAACATTGAATTGACATAAGCCGACCACATGACGTAGGTCCGTCAACTGCCTAGGATTTAATTTCCTCGATGGTACCTTTTTGATGACTTATTTTGATACCTAATTGATTTCTTGGCAGTTGACAGACCGACGTCATTTAGTCGGATCATGTTAATTGAATGTTAATTGTGACTTGTCGGTTGGGTTTGACGTAACGCGACCAAACTACGTAGGTAGTTAGGTACTAGGTCCCTCGTCTGCCTAGGAATCAACTTGTCTGATATCTGAATCAACTTCGCTTGTCTTTATTTTTAGTTATTTGCTGTTTAAATATTTTTTATTAAAAAGGGATTAAATTATTTTTTTTTTTACAATTTTATAAGTTGAATTTTAAAATAGTGTTCTAAATTCTAATAAAAAGTGTTAGTATTCAAAATGAGCAAAAAAAAAAACAAAAAAATATACAGAAAAAAATATTACTTACTGGTGTAGGTTTGGGTAGCTCGGGCGAGGCGGGTTTCTCTGGAACCCCGTTGGTCTCTTCTGATTTCAGTGGTTCGATTTTGTCCTTGGTTTCTTGGACTGGTGATTTGACTACAAATAAAAATATTTAGATGATTTTTTGTATGAAAATATTGTTTTATTATAAAAAATAATATGACTATATTTGACTATAATAATTAAAAAGAAGTGTTATAATTTTGATATTTGTGTATGGACCTGGATGTTCATCTGTTTCCCCATAACTTCTAAACTAGTAGTATTAAGGTGACGCCGCCTTAAAGTAAAAAATCGTTTTGGATATTATGTTTTAGATCTTTAGATAGATAAAGAAATGGAAAGAGCGTAAGCAACAAAATGGTTTTTGTCGCGTAATTTAAAAACCATAAATATATTTCATATAAGCTATGGGCAAATTAAAATGTATGCTTGAACCAATCTATGTACAAATTTTGGAAGCTTAAATCACTCTCCTCTGTTGTCAAAATTAGAATTCCTGTTTTTATAGTGGTCTTTCTGATTGATTATTCTGTGTTATAAAATTTGGCCAATCGTGTTATTCTATGGATAATTCAAAGATTAAGACATAACGAATACAAACAATGAACTTTAATTTCTTAGCTTTAGTCATTGTTGAGAAAAACCGATATCGCTACAGCCAAATTATCAAGGCGTCACCTTAAATTAGACAAATAAAGTGTCGTTGAAAGCCTCTTGATCTTAATCTGGTGACTACATGACGTCAAAATAGCTACAGCGCCCTCTAGAGGACATTTAAAAAATTTACTTGTGCTGAGCGATCTAGAAGTTGTGTGCGGCCTAAGGAAGTTACTCACCCCCTCCACTGTCGGTAGCCGTCTCCTCCTCCTCATCAGAGCCGAAGGGGTCAGTCAGCTCCTTACGAGTCATCAGCTTCTCCGGACGAGCTGGTACCGGCTGGAATTCAAAGGTCAAAGGTTGAAGATCAAAGGTCAAGGAAATCATCATCGTCATCACAACCACCATCATCACCATCACTATCAACATCACCACTATCATCACCACAATCATCATCATAATCATCATCATCATCATCGTCATCATCACCATCATCATCATCACCACCCACCTCAGTAACTTTCAGCGGGTCAGCGAACCACTTGGCGCTGGGTTTGTCAGACCGCACCGGTGATAACACCTTGCCAAGTATACTCTTGGACTGCATAAGGATGTCACGGACGTCCTTGATGGCTGTTGGGGACTTCTCTGGCGTCCGTTCCTGGGATTTTGAGTCTTGAGAGTCTTGGGAGCTGAAATAGAGATGTAATTTTTTTATTTACATCATTTTTGAAGTAATACAAGGGACAATAATGTTAACACTATAATGGCCGTATCACGCGACGTCGCGTGAAACAAAATAGAGATACAGTAATATTTTTAACTAGTTCATCGGCAGACTTTGTTTTATCTTATACGGTGTGAGAATATGAGTGTTGACTATTATAATTTTATTCATTGCCATTGGCACTACTTTAATAGATTTTTGACTGAAGCAAACAA
The DNA here is from genome assembly GCA_937595015.1 of Polyommatus icarus. Classification (NCBI taxonomy): domain Eukaryota; kingdom Metazoa; phylum Arthropoda; class Insecta; order Lepidoptera; family Lycaenidae; genus Polyommatus; species Polyommatus icarus. Next base: position 854,979 of record OW569342.1, on the reverse strand, counting down.
ATTAATATTATATCGAAGGAGGGCTATTCCGTACCCACTAATGTAGCACTTTGAGACATATATCAAATGAAAGGGCTTGAAAAGCTGTACATTTTATTGTATGACATAAAATCTCTAAACCATAGAAAAAAAAAGTTAACGAGGGTAGAAGGTAAGAAAAAATCACAAAAAAAGACGGTTGGAGAGTAGTGTTTTGTGTCGAACTCGAACTCGAACTCGACTCGAACTCGGTTGTCTGTAAAGTCGGTTTACTGACGCTAATTTTTAAAACGGGCTTTGGCCCACCACACATTCCCACCACTGTATCTCCTGTGTCGCCAGGATCGACAGCGGTATCCAACCACGAAAACCCTTTGATATGATCTCAGGGAGCCCGAGGGACATGCTAAAACTGTCTTGGGACCCGCAACGAAATTAATCAGAAGAAAATAGGAGGAGTAGGAAGATTCCAATTTCCCTCCCCATAAAAGCGGGAGACAGCACAAAGTTGCAATGACCGAAAGTCAAAGAACTTAAGGGGGAGCACCACGGAAATAAGGTTAATAAATTGTGACTCCTAAGCTAAGCTAAGTTAATATTGGAGTTTATTGTGTTTGACTGTTGCCAATAATAATTGTGACAAAAACGCTTGAAGGCACGGAAGTTCCTAGCGCTGTCCACGAGATCCCCGTAGTATGCGACTCCAGATGTACAGAATAGGTTGTTTAGCATAGTAGTTCTTTCGTCCTGCCAGAGACTGCACTCCCAGAGAACATGATGAGCGGTTTGTTCAAACATGTTGCCTTCGGTCGAGCACTCGCACATGGGTGAAGGCACTAGTTTAAATCCGTAAAGTTTGGCCTTAAAATTTCCATGACCGGTCAGGAATTGAGAAACGCAGTGATCAATATCCATCCACTGTTTGGATAGCCGTTCACGAATATTAGGGAAAAAATTATAAAGATGACGCCCTTTGGTGGAACAGTCCCATCGCGACTGCCATTCGGAGATTAGGCTTTGCACAGAGTTTTCTAAAGGTTCAAACAATCTTGCTATTTTAATTTTATCGCGAGCGCTTAAAAAGAACGGGTTGTCAATGTTTTTGTTATGATAATACATTGTCGCACGACGCTGAATCTCAAGGTCAACGGGTAAAACTCCGGCTAACACAGGCAAGGCTTCGGTGCTTGTGGTCCTGTAAGCTTTGCATAAGAATATAAGAGCAAGACGTTGGCTTTGTAGCAACTTGCGACGAGCCGCGCCGATAGTTGCTCTGTCGGCCCACACGGGGGCCCCGTAGCAAATGCTGCCTAGGTAAGTAGCGGTGTAAATTAATTTTAGGGTTTTGAAAGAGAGGCCCCATGTCGACGTAGATATTTTGGTAAAGGAGTAAAAATTGCGCTTCGCTTTCTCACCAGTTTGAATTATATGTTCTAAAAATGTAAATTTATTTTCCAAGTAAAAACCAAGATAACAGAGCGACTGTTTGCGTTTAACGTTAATATTGTCAAGTTTAATGCTAGGGGAAGATATAAGGGAACCTTTTAAAAGGATTTGGTAAGTTTTATGCGCGGCGAATTTCAGGCGATTACGTTTACCCCAGCTCGATATTAAATTAAGACTATCATTGGCTTTAGATTCAATTTCGGAACGTGAATTTGCTTGAACGATGAGAAAACCGTCATCGGCGTAGCCAACTAGTACGCACAGCGGTGGTAGGGGAAGACTTAATAAATCATCAAATCCGAAATTCCATAGTTTTGGCGAGATAACAGAGCCCTGAGGGCAGCCGCAAGTTAAATCTTTGGCGTGTGTACAATGGCCAAGTCGAAGCTTAGTTTGACCATTAAAAAAGTAAGAACGTATTATGGCATAAATATTAGAGTAGCAACCTCGTTTTTTTAGTTTTAATAATAATATCGGCCACCAAGCATGATCGAACGCGCCGGAGATATCTAATGAAATGGCGACCACGTATTTGGATTCCGAAAGATTTACTATTTTTCTAACTTCCATAGCCGCGTCAACAGTCGATTTCCCGGCGGTGAAACCGAACTGATGACTATGAAATTTAGGGCCACCGGGTAGCAGGCGAGGTACGATGAGACGTTCTAGTAATTTACCTAAGCAAGGCAGTAACGTTATCGGACGGTAAGATTTTGGGTCGTCTGGAGGTTTGTTTCCCGCTTTAGGTATTAATTTTAAGCAACCGGTGCGCCAAATTTTTGGAAATATGCCTTCTGCGATACATCTGTTGTAAACATGTAGAATCGATGAATTGGCCGCTAAGCACGCTTGTTTTATCATAATATTCGATATTTTATCCTCGCCCGCAGATTTTTTTATAGGCAAAAGGTTTACTATTTTACTAAACTCCTCCGAAGTTGGTAAATCTGAGACCGGTGTATGAATGGGGTCTAACATTCTACTCCTAATGTCGCGGTGGTGTTCATCATCCAAGGAGGGCTCGTCGTCTGGGATGAGAACGTTTAGATATGCCTTCGCCGTCTCATCTAAACTACAAGTGTAAGAGTTGTTAATTTTAATATTTGAGAAAAAGCTTGGCTCATTACTACTATTGGGTTTAAGCTCGTGATATAACGAGGACCAGGGGCCCTCTTTATCTAGTCTGCTCGCGGCATTCTTCAACATATTATTTTTTGCTAACGTAACGGCGGCGACGCCGTTACTGACGCTAGTTGAACGTGACAACGTCATAGCCTTAAACGGAACGCCTCAGAGCGAGGTAACGCCGCATTGCGTCATGTTTTTTCGCGCGCAGCCCATATCGAATTATAAGACGTTGTCACGTCAAAAAATCATGTATTATTGTATCAATTTATAGTGTTGCTGGTAAGGAATCATTATGGAAAGTAATCGTATATGAAAAAACTTGAGAAAAGTGTTGTATTTGTTGTGCAATAAAAAAAAAACTAGGCCTTTGCATCCATTGTGGATGATTTATACAGCATTTTCAGAGCGAAGTAACCACTCTTCAAATACTGTAGTGCCTGGGACAAGATTTTTAAATGCCTGTATGGTTGCCCAGGCGCATACGGCATTCTCGCAACATAGTCGGCCTAGTCCAGAGGAAAGAACTAGTCAATACGTCTGGGACCAACCATGTGCGGGTTTCCTCACGATGTTTTCCTTCACCGTACGAGCGTCCGTATTATGTACTTGAGATCAGAAAATGTCTCATTGGTACACGCCTCCACCCGGGATCGAACCTGCACCCTCTGCGAGTGCGAACCAAAGGTCTACCCAATAGGCCACGGACGCTCTTGTTGTACAGGGTGTTTTAACAGTAACGACAATACTCACGGCGGTCGCGCTAGCTGCGGGCGCGGTATGGCGGTCCGCGAACGGCGCGCGCTCACCTCGCGGCTGAACAGCTCGGCCGGCAGCGCCGCATCCGTGTCGTGACGGCCGACGAGATATGAGGATTCCGTCTCGTCGTTACCTGGACAGTGGACATTGTATGGTTGGTCGGTAACGCACACGAATACTTTTATCATCGAGCAAAAGCAAAAGCATGGGAGCCATTTAAACATTTATTTTTAGTTAGTTTTTGTAGTTAGACAGCACAGTTGGAGTTTCACTGATAGGAGCGCAATTAGATTACACGTATGTGGAAATTATGATTGGCGGCTATAAAGGAACTGAGCAAGGTGTTATTCTCGGTGCCCATGTGATTGATTCAGATGTCGTACATATTGTATAGACGCACTTAGAAAACTTTGAAAACTTAATGCAGGATGGTGGCGCTAATTGTGGGCACCGCCACACGTCACGAATTATATTTATCGATCCATCGGAAAAAATGAAAGATCACTCACCGAGTTGCTCGACCTGTAGCTCGTTGCCGGTGAAGTGAGCTCGCAGTTGGAACAGGTACGTCATGATCTGTGGACGAAATATATTATACATTAATAACTGTGAATTGACACGTTCATTGGCACATCTCGCGACGTCGCGTGATGTAGTCCTCTGCCATATGGTCGACCACGCGACGTCGCGTGGTAGTGCCTTACGGTTTTGGCCGTAGCGTATTGACTAATGAGTAATTACATTTACCTTTTTGGCGGGAAGCGTGGCCTGTATATAGAATAACAAAATAACCTAATTAAATGCATGTTTTGGCCATCTCGTGTTTAAGAAATAAAACAAAAAAGCACTATTGATCATGTCACTTTTAAACAAAAAATTATATATACTACGATAGTACGCTGACAGAGACACGCACACACACGTCAGATTAAACTTATAACACACCTCTGATGTAGAGGTTTAAAATAATACAGATAATAATAGGACGTTGCTCTCTGCGTCGCTACAAAAACATTGAGTGAGTAAGATAGAGAGAAAGAGAGACATACCGCGAGTTTGTCGGGCGCGGCGCGACACACGTCTCTCGGCGCGAGCACGCACGGCACGCCGAGCCGCGCGCCCGCCTCCAGCGCCAGGCGCACGTTGGTCTCCGCGTCGCTCGCTGATAGGCCGGAGAAGTCGCTGTAGAGAGAGAGAATATAAAAGTACATAAAATAGTCTGTAAGCCTATTTAAAAATGAAATAAAAATGTTGATGGTAGCCATGACCAACTAGCGCTGTCGCATATCGTGTGATCGGCCATCTTGTCAAACTCGCACGTCACGCGACATCATGAGATCGGCCATTTTGTCTCGAACTTCACGCGACATCGTGTGGTCGGTCATTTGTATCACGCGACGTCGTGTGCTTGGCCATTTTGTCTCGCACTTTACGCGACATCGTGTGATCGGCCATTTTGTTTCACGCGTCACGCGACGTCGTGTGATTCGCCATCTTATCACACTCCCGCGTCACGCGACATCGTGTGATCGGCCATCTCGCCTTGGGCAACTCACATGAGGTCGGGGCGGTAGTGGTGTATGATGGCGCAGAAGGCGAGGCCGTTGCGGAAGCTGTGCGTGAGGTCGGTGACGCGGCAGGCGGGGTACTCGCGCGTCACTGAACTGCACCACTCCTGGAGGTCTTGCACCTGAAAAGTCAATAACAATTTTAACAACAAAAAACTGACATCAAACAATATTTCCTCATCATTTGAAGACCTTTGAAGTATCATCTTTCCAACAAAACAGAATCATCAAAATCGGTCAATAGACGTTGAAGTTATCCGAAAACAAACAAAGAAAACCTTTTATACGGTTGAATTGAGAAACTTTTCCTTTTTTTTTTTTGCAGACTGTTAAAAATATTGTTTACGATAGTCATATACCAGTAATTCGAGGCGACAGTGGTTACTGACCACCTGTCAAAAAATTTACAATGCAGTAACAGACGTTGCTAGTTAATGAGGGTATTCATAAAAGATTGCAGGTTATTGTTCTAAAATCTAAATCGAAAAGTATTCCAATAAATTCATAATAGCGTACGTGGTTAAGAGTAAAAACAACTTACGGTGCAGGAAGATTTACCGAACTTACCGGTGTCTTATCTTTATCTAGATTTCTAAAAGGCAGCAACTTCGAACCGTCCGTAGGGGTCTTTTCTTCTTCATTGTCATTCTTGTCTAGATTTATACTATTCAAATTAGTCTTTAACTCCAGCGGCTTAAGATTCCTTTTAGCTATCGTCTTCGGTTTGAAGACTAGCGATTTAAACTCATTTTCTTCGTCCTCAATTTTGGGGGTAGACTGAAATTTGGGTAACTCGGGTTTTATTATCGGTTTGTACTCCTGTTTTTTGGGTGTAAGTTCTATTTTGAGGTCTTCCGGCTCCTTGGGTGCGGTAGGTGTGTCTAATTCGGGTGTCATGGGTGCGGTAGGTGTTCTTGAGTTGTCAAAGTTTAGACTCTGAACGCTGTTGGGTGTGGCCGCTATGTCACTGTTCGTCAAACTCTGCGTCATCTCCTCCATTTGCTGACGTAGATCTGACATCTGTAACACATAATATGGAATGGAAAAGTGTTTTTGAGGTAACAAAATATGTGCATGGAATTTTAACTCGGGACTCGTTCCTATTATAATTTTGATTATAGTTTAATATAATATGTATAATATAATAAATTAATTTGACACATTTTGTTCATTTTACCAACATCAAAAGAACCTGCAATATTGTTATAATATATATTTTTGAGTATACAATTTATTTGGCAATAAAATATTAAATCACATTTTTAATTTCAATCACGCGATATCGCGTGATGCTTATCTTTAACAAATGTTTAGCTTAAAATTAAGTTACAATGCTATTTCTTCTAAAGTCCTCCGTTGTGTTACTACCACTGACCTCTATAATACACTGGACTGACTACGCCGTACAAAATGACAGCTATTTCTTGTGCCGATTTGAAGCGCCGCGGTGAGCGTACTGTGAACTAATTACATAGAAAATTGCAACCGCCATTTGCAAAATATTAGTTCCAAGTACACTCACCACTGCTTTCACATAGCAATCAGCGCCAATATGGCGATTTTCAAATAGGAACATTTTATTGATAGCAATCCAGTGTATTATAGAGGTCAGTGGTTACTACCCTAAACCTGTATTTATGCCTTATTCATAATAATATGCGAAAACCCTATCCAAATAACATTTCCAATTATTGAAAAAAAAAACGCCGATAAACAATAAAATAATATTATAAATATCATAACAATAAACTAATATATTTGGGTTGGTGAAACAAATACCTGTTTAGTAGAATTATCGGAGAACGTAGTATCATCCTCGTCGAGATCATCTAGCACCGCAATGTCTGAGTTGTTGTTGACGGAGAGGAGTGACGCTAGTGACTGCATATCTTCGTCTCTGGTGAAAAAAATATTTAAAGTTAAACAAAAGTATGTTTATCGATTTTCAATTAAAAACTGAAGAGTTTTAATTGAAAGACGACATTTTATTAGTGGCACGACGTCAGTTTACATTACTTAAATTTACCTTCAAATCTGCTGGCCTAGGCTCTAGACCCGCTATCCCCAAACCGCGGCCCGCCGGGACTTTATTTGTGGCCCGCGTGATGTTAAACAATTTTGAAATTCACGCCCACCGGCAAAATAACGTAGTCTACGTGATAGACGTTAAATTTTTTCCACTTTTAAATCGTTAATTTTGAAGAATGTTATTTTTTAACCCTACAAAATTTTTGTTGCGGCCCGCGACACCAAGACCAAAACATGTTTGTGGCCCGCGTGAAAAAAAGGTTGGGGACCACTGCTCTAGACTACTCGCCAAATTAAAAAAAAAGACGGTTTGCACTCCGGGAGTGCCAGCAGAAGTGAAAACGTCTTGTTTATTAAAACGTTGTGCATTTTTTAACCCATTTTTATGAAAATCGATTATTAAAAAATCGTTTTTTTTAATGAATCGAAACCCTTACAATCGATTAAATTTTTAACCCTTTTTTTATGAAAATCGATTTTTTTATTAATCGAAACCAACATTACAATCAATTCGAGTTCGAGTTCAGTTCGAGTTCGAGTTCGACACAAAACACTACTCTCCAACCGTTGTACGGTTTTTCCAAGGTTTTTTGATCAGCACGAGAATCTGACGCGAGTTTCACAGTTTTTACCCATCCCACAAAAGTGCTCAACGCCGTTAAAGAAGTTTTCACTTCAAAAAACTTGGCAAATCAATAACGTCCGCCGGACAACTCATGTGGCCTGCCCTTCCCAGCAGCTGCGTAGTAACTTAACGCGGCGTAACAACGTCCGCCGGGCCGGGTCTACTCACGTGGCCTGCCCCTCCCGCAGCAGCACGCAGTGCAGCGTCATGTTGAGCGTGGCGGCGCGCAGTCGCCCGCCGGCCGGCTCCATCTGCAGCGTCACGGTGCGCTGTGCGGGCGCGAGCGATGCGTGACGACACAGGTTGAGCGGGCACGACGCTAACTTGCGACGCTTGCCCATTGGGGATACCTGCAAAATATTGTTTATTGACATAAAAATTAATTTACTTACTTGATAATAATATTACGTGATTTATCCTCGTGTAGGGCATCAAGTTGATTTTTATTTTTTATATTTGTTTGTGTCAAGACAAGAAATAACAATGCATAGCGTACATCTATACTAATATTATAAATGCGAAAGTATCTCTGTCTGTCTGTCTGTCTCGCTTTCACGCCAAAACTACTGAACCGATTGTAATGAAATTTTGTACACAGATAGTCTAAACTCTAAAGTCCGAGAAAGGACATAGGCTACTTTTTAACTGGACAAAGGGGTTGTAAGCGGGTGAAAATGCGTAAATTTGTTCAAATTAAGTTAGTTCCAAAAATTCATAATAGATGGCGCTGTGCGTCCCCTACATCGCACTATTTCTTACCAAAACGTCTTTCTATAAGAGGTGGTATCATCTTATATTAGGTTTTCGATTCTTTCGTTTGTTATTACGCTCTTTTACGTTATTAAAAAACTCAGTAAATCTATGCACCTTAAAATATCTTAAACCTTTCAATGATATTTATTGCATTTATGGCAAAAGTTGTGTAGTTGGGTTAAATGCACTTTAAAATTTGGCATAAATAAAGTTTAATTTAAAAAAAAAAAATAGGTTATGTGCACACTGCACAGCTGTTGTGTGTTTTGATTTAAGGGGTACCAGGGTTTTTTATAAAAGCTTTTGACACCAATTTTGATGACATCGCGCGCCATAAACTGAAGTCCACGCGGACGAAGTCGCGGGCAACAGCTAGTAATATATATTTTTTAAAAGTGATTGTGTAAAGTGATGAGCTGTTGATGACTCATAAAGTGTGATTTTTGGATATGACAAAACTTCACACCTTTTGAAACGTTTTATACTGCATAGTTTACCAAAAATATTTTCACGCGATATCGCGTGATGGTCTATACCAGCTTTTTTTATTGTATATTTAAGGTGTGAATATATGCTCATGACATACGTACTTTTTGTAAGAAGTCAACTTCCTAAGTTGAATAAGATCTACTGTTTCATACAAAAGTGCTAAGGCTGCAAACTCACAAAGTTGACTGCATACTTAAGGTGAACGCAGATTTGGCCGCACCGCAGTCGCCGCATTTCGAATTCTTCATATAAAGAATGTAGAAGTTGCGAAGACTGCGGCGCGGGTAGGTATGCGAGCTTGCCTATAACTTCATATAAAGAATTCGAAATGCAGTGACTGCGGTGCGTGCGGTGCGGCCAAATCTGCGTTCACCTTTAACGTTCTTCCTTAATTTTTGGCCAACTTACTGTCATATATTGTCACAAAGATTTCAATGTGTTTGTCTATTTCCCGGACCGGTGGTAGGCACCAGTGTAGACGTTCAGAGAATATTTGAAAAAAATTATGCCGAATAAAATTTGTTGAGTTTGAGTTTTTGAGTTTATTAGTCTTTATTACTTACATCTTCCAACACAAAGACCCACTCCTTGTCCTCCAACTCATTAGTTCGGGAGTCGCGGAACAGCGTGACGGCTATAGTCTGGTTTTCCGGCACTGAGAATATCACTGATCCCCTGAAAACACAAAATACGTGCAGTGAGTAAATTACTTTTATTTTATTTCTAAAAATATTGTTATAGAGTAATAACATGTTTGATCAACGTTACAGATAAGACTGCCATTCCTTCCTCCTGGGCTAAAAGATCCTTAAAATCATATTTATCAATAAAAAAATATCCACAGCCGAACATATAACCTCCTCGTTTTTTGGAAGTCGGTTAAAAATACCATCTGAAATAGGTATTTCAGATGGTTAGGTGTATTTTTTCATTCAACCTAATAATGAAAAAAATACACATTTATTTCAGGCCATTTTAACCCATATTTTGTTAATTTACAAATGATTTAAAAACTAATTTAGCATCACACTTCTAAAATGTATGATTAAGGCAAATACTAACTTGAGCGGATCCTTGAGTGAGGGCTCCCAGTCTAATGGCTCGGTGACGACGCGCCGCGACCGCCGCGTCCACACCACGCTCAGCTTGTTTGGCTTCCTGAAATAATTTAAATAAAAAAGGCCGTTTTTATTTTTTACTTTATCGATAATAATCTGGTTACATCCTTTTGTACAATGATAAAATAAAAAAAATCGGTTGTCTGAAAAGTCGGTTTACTGACGATAGTTGAACGTGACAACGTCATAGCCTTAACCCCTCAGTTCCGGGAAAAATCTATGCAAAAAAGTTGGCAGGTCAACGTGCAAAAAAAAATTTTGAGGCCAGGGTCGTATAGAGGGGAAAAATCCAGGAATAACAAGCCGAAGAACATCATATCCAGGACAAGCAGTTGCCGAGTTATAAGCACTCAAACATTGACATTGACAGCTCGGCAACTGTCAAACGTCGAACAAAAGCGGCCATAACTCCGCTCCCAATAGGCCAAGAGGAACGGGGTTTCTTCTAACATAAAAGGCAACACCTCGACTACCCCCTCCCTGAATTTGAACTGAATCGGAGACATCAATTTTTTTCTCAATTCTGAGGCCAGGATCGAATAGAGGAGAAACATCCAGGAAGAACAAGCCGAAGAACTATATATCCAGGACAAATAGTTGCCGAGTTACAAGCATTCATACTTTGACATTGACAGCTCGGTAACTGTCAATCGTCGACCAAAAGCGGCCATAACTCCGCTCCCAATAGGCCTAGAGGAACGGGGTTTCTTCTAATATAAAAGGCAACACCTCGGCTACCCCCTTCCTGAATTTGAAGTAAATCGGAGAAATCAATTTTTTTTTCTCAATTCTGAGGCCAGGATCGTATAGAGGAGAAAAATCCAGGAAGAACAAGCCGAAGAACCACATATCCAGGACAAATAGTTGCCGAGTTACAAGCATACACACACTATAAAATTACTCCTGCGTAATTGGCCTGGCTTCATTGAAACCAGAGTGCTCTTTTCTATTGTGCACACACTTGGGCACTATGAAATTACTTGTGCTCAACTGGCCTGGTTTCATTAAAACCAGGGTGCTCTTGTGTATTGCGCAAACATTTGGGCACATAGAAATACGTAATATAATCGAAACAAAGAGCGCGGCCCAGGTGGGCCTTACGGTTGTTGAGAGACTTGAGAGTGTAAATGGAACGCCTCAGAGCGAGGTACCGCCGCATGAACTGTCATGTTTTTCGTGCGCACAGCCCATATCGAATTATAAGACGTTATCACGTCAAAAATCGAATAACAGTCAATATTTTAACTGAAACTTTTATCACGCGACGTCGCGTGATACTGTGAGGCGACCTCTGGTGGCCTATTTTTATGCATTGAATCTTCGCCACAACTTTCAGCTTGCTTCAACTGTCAAACTCGAGAGTAAGACAGCGTGTGTGTGCGCCAGTTACGTCGTACTTAAACTGCTCAAGCGATTTTTATTGTAATGGATCATGGTGGCACTTCACATGGCTATTGGCTATTTATTGCATTTGGTAAAATTATTGACGTATACACAATCAAGCAAATAAAGGCAAATACGGCCTTCCACACATGGACGTCAAATACCAAACTTTTACTTGATTTTGTTTACTTACTTGACTATTAGACTCTTTTGATGTGCGTCAAAAACCGACAAAGGTACGGATACGTGTATTAAGTATTTGGTATTGGCCATATTTGTGAAATAGACAAATAAGGCCAATACTTTGTCAAACATACCGTCTATGAAGTGCCACCATCATACACTTTTCCGGGACGCAAAGTATTTGTTTCTGATGAAGCTGCAGACAACATTTAGCACTGTATAAATCATCCACAACGGATGCAAAGCTCCTAATTCTATATACGTCCTGTGAAAGGACAATCAATACTTTATGTCCTGTGAAAGGACTTACCATTTGGTGGTAAGTTGCATGTCGACGTGGTGGTAAGAAGCCGTGTACAGAAGGTGAAAGGACTTACCATTTGGTGGTAAGTTGTATGTCGACGTGGCGTGGTGGTAAGAAGCCGTGTACAGAAGGTGAAAGGACTTACCATTTGGTGGTAAGTTGTATGTCGACGTAGTGGTAAGAAGCCGTGTACAGAAGGTGAAAGGACTTACCATTTGGTGGTAAGTTGTATGTCGACGTGGTGGTAAGAAGCCGTGTACTGGAACTTGGCAGCGCGCTTGTTGACGCGCTGCAGCCGCTTCCACACCGACGCCATCTTGAAATCTGAAAATTTACAGCTACCCTCAGTTTTTTAACTCTATAAGGCGCAGCGCAGTCGACAGACTATCCGTGACGCACTTTTTAATCTGTGGGAAATAGAACCTACGCAATTACATATACGCAGTAACGCACACGACGCGCAAAAAGTCCGCATATAATTGCATAGGTTCTATTTCCACGGACAAAAAGTGCGTCACGGATAGTCTGTCGTCTGCGCTGCGCCCACAGACTACTTAGGGATACTACGTATGCTGCGCCTTATAAACTATACTACGCCCGTAACTACGTTGCGCCGAAATTAGTTTCTAGTCTAAATGACCCCACACATTGACAGTTCGCCGGCAGGCCGCCGCCTGGCAGTTAATCGGAAAAGATCACAGACTCACAGTTCACTGACGATTTTGTAGATTTTGTATCGACGGTCGATGACAGTCAGGCAGCCTGCCGACCAGAGCCTGCAGGGGGACTGTTAATATGTGGGACACAGACTTCGGCACGGTGTTTGTGTGCTTACGACTAGACGTGTGCGAATTATAATGGCATACGTTGATAAAAATGCTATGCAATAGGAGCGGAGCTTAGCGGTGCCGAATTATTGACCAATCACCATGCTCGAAATCTTCGCTTCGCTGTCATTCCGCTGGAATAGCACTATTGGTCAATTCGGGCACCGCTAAGCTCCGCTCCGCTTCAATGGAAATGCACCCTTACCGCGGCAGTCCGCAAGTGCGTGAAGTGTGCAATTTTTTTCAAACATATTAATGTTGCTTATTATAATAAGAAAAATAACTTTAGTATTGCAATTATCATAATATAGTAATTACCATAGAGGAACTGAGATTCATAAATAATTAGTAATTAAAATAATTATTATTAGCTCATATGAGTGCAATTTTTACCGGTCATAATAATAATTACCACCTGTGCTCCAAGCATGAAATTTAGTTGTAAGTAGGTATTTCAGATGACGCTCACAACTCCATTGTGTCATAATTTAGTTTTCACGCGGAAATCGTACATTTTTCCGGTACAAAGTTCCAGTGTCCTTTCCCGGGACTCAAACTATCTCTATACAAAATTTCAGCAAAATCGGTTCAGTGATTAAGCATAAAAAGGCACTAAACACACACACTTTCGTATTTAAATAATACTAAGGGCTTGTTTCACCACTTCCTGATACAGTTCCGGATAGGCTATTCTAACTTATCTGACAGATACTCTTTACTCCATCTGTCAAAAAAAGTTGTGGATAGACTATCCGGCACTTATCAGGTAGTGGTGAAACAGGCCCTTAGTATAAATTAGTACAGATAGGTTACAATCTAACTACCGTATCATGCTACTGATGGGTCATATTTCATGCTTACACCCACTACCAACATCCCATCTGAATGATCTCATCCTAACAGTACAACGTAAATAACACCTTATATGTACAGTGTAAGGTACTATTTACAATAACATGTCGGTGGTATGTGAATTTTATCAGTTGTACTAAGTTTTTGCTGCAATGTATTTTAATCCTTGCAAAACTTTTACTTTTATTGTCAGCAATTTCATATTTTTATTAGTTTTGCATAAGTTTTATGAGGGTGCAAATTCAAACTGCATTTTAAAAATATAATCGTCACGAAATCTATAGAAGCTTATTATTACCTTTCTCTCTGTTATTTCTTGACGCTTAAACCACTGAACCAATTTAGATATTATTTAGATAATTTTTATCCATTTGGTTGCAGTCAACATATTATCTTTATATATATAATTCTTCTGTGAGTGTGTATGTCACTGAACTTGACCGATTTTGATGAATTTTTTTGTGTGTGTTCAAGGGGATCTGGGAATGGTTTAGATTCACAATTTTGTCCGCTGAACAATTTTTAATTTATTAGTAGTTGTTGATTTTGGAATGTTTTACATTGGATCCGACAGACGGCGCTACCATCGCAGTGTCAAATTTTAAATAATATTCGAATTTTAATTTTAGTCTGTCCCGACAGTCAGAGCTGCGATCAAATTAAAAAAAAAAATACTTTATATACTTAATATGGCAAAGAAACGTTTGCCGGGACAGCTAGTCTATACATATAATAAAACTGCAGAAATTAAAATTCTGTACATTAAAGATATTCAAAAAATAATAAGCTCCTAGTCCTAACCACAGGTGCTTATTTTACAGAAGGAAAAAACTATTATCTTTTTAGGTTTTATTTACAGAATTTTCTGATAATTTCTAATGATATACAAAAATACTTATTATGTGATTTAAATGATATCACATACTAGATGACGTCCACAACCCCATTGCGCCATAACTTGTTTATCGCGCGGGAACCATACATTTTTCCAGGACAAAAAGTGTCCTAATATGTCCTTTCCCGGTACTAAAAGTGTCTCCATGCGAAATTTCAGCAAAAACGGTTCAGCGGTTTATGCGTGAAGAGGTAACAGACAGACACACTTTCACATTGATAATATTAGTATCATGCGCGTGCGGTCTTTATAGGCAAAAAGGCAGTGCTTGCCATTCACAGATAACAGATATTTTAATTTAACTTTCGTACTTTTTAAATGACTCATGACGTTAATTTTTTAATAATACATAATAGTAAAAAAATAAATATACACATTTAAAACGCCTCAATTTATAAAATAGCAACATGTAATCAGGTACACGCGCGAACGGGTTCACGAGAGGTCAAGATAGGCTCAGTTTTGAGGTGCCTGCCTTGCGCGTATGTGTGAGTGTGTCCGTGCACAGCCGAAAACGCACACAACCATGAATATCGAATGCGATTATGTACTGCAAGCTCTGCCGCAGACACCAGCAGTGTTGCCAACTATGGGGATATCCCACTTTTAATAGGGAAAAATTAAATATATAGTGCGTATTTTAGGGAGTAAAAATATTATATTATATTCATGGGCGTGAACTTTTTTAAGCAAAAATGTATGTTTATTTGGTTTTTATTACTGTTTTTATATAAATAATGACATCATGAGTGACGTTTTTGCCGCAAACACAATAATTGCGGTCGGCTGAAGTAGTATTTTCAGCAATTTGATCTCTCAGTGGAAAGTACCCCAAGTAATAAATAATATATTTAAATAATAGTTGGGGAGTTCTGGTTGAAATTCAATGTGTTTTCAAGTTAATTTAAGGGGGAAATTTTTGAACAGTTGGCATCACTGGCGTCGCGGATATAATCCGAGTAAAATGAATAGACGCAATTAATCTAACTAATTACGTATAATATTGTACATTATGCATTTTTGTTTTGAGAGGTTTATAATATTTGTTTACATTTTACATAGCTGAAATTTTTAGTGTTTTGGGAGGCCATTTGCTTTTTTCATGTGATCGAGAACTGTTACTATATTATATTATTATTTTTGGTTTTATAGTTTTCTAAGAGTATTTTAGATTTTAATATTCGAAAGTTTGTATAATATTTAACAGTTTAACTTTAATAATTGCGTACATTCATAAAGTATCACTCACTTGGATAAGATAATTTGTGGTGGCCGAAATTTTGCATTTATTTACAACGTATTATGGATCGGATCTCAAGTAACCGGAACCTTGATTATGTGAAAAGACAAAAGTTAAGCTGATTAGGCGAGAACTTAAAATATACTAGATATAAAAATGAAAAAGTTGTAAAAGAAAAAGTTTTTGTTTTGTTTTGTTTCACGCCAAAACTAATGAACCGATTGTAATAAAATTTTGAACACAGTTAGTCTAGAGCCTGAGAGCGCCATAGGCTACATTTTGATGAGGCAAAGATATATTATCTAATTTCTATGGAAATAAGCGCATCACAGACGGTGAAGATAATATAAAATATATATTATCTTATAGCATATTTTAGAATATCGCTCACCATACAAATCCTATGAACCATCACACACGACGAAGTTAATTTATATTTTATATTTTGTATCTTAAGATATGGAAATATATATTTCGTACCTTAATATTTTATCTTAAGATACGAAATATATATTTCGTATCTTAATATTTTATCTTAAGATGCGAAATATATCTTTATGAATAGGTACAGGGTGTTTTTGTGTCGAGCAGCGGGCACATCGGTGATCGGACGCACTAGTAGATGCAATGTTGCCAGTGCTGTATGTTAGAAAGTTACATACCTACTCTCATTCGAAAAGTAACATTTTGATGGAAAAAGTAACATTTCGGATAATTTTAAATAAAATTGACTTATAATTTATTGCTTTATTATTATTATTGCTTAAAAAGCTCATGAATCGAAATGAATGTTTCTCTTGAATTTCTAAAATACTCCTGAAACTTCTTCGTTGACAGATATTGATAAGGGTCTACACAGACGGACTGCATTTCAACTGCAATCCAACTGTAAATTGCAGTTCAAGTGCAGTTTGAATGCAGTTGACACGACTGCAATGCGACTACAATAGAACTGCAAACCAAACAGTTCACACGACTGCACGCCGACAGCAACTGCACTGCAATCCGACTGCGTGTTTGGTTTGCAGTTCTATTGCAGTCGTGTCAACTGCATTCAAACTGCAATTTGCAGTTGGATTACAATTGAAATGCAGTCCGTCTGTGTAGACTTTAAAGGTTAAATTCGCCGCAGGTTTCTCTCTTTTTTATGTGAGGCTCTATCCAAATGTTTCTCCTTTTGGAATGTGCTACTGCAATCTGCATTTCACATTCTATATCAGAATCATCGTCTGAGGAGCTGTCTAACAAATCAAGAAGTAAGACAGTATCAGTTATTACTTTATTAGTTATCACTTATCACTCATAGTAAATCACCCTGTATGTAGAACTTTAACAAGGAATACGTGTGGCACCAACGCAGACTCGTAAGGAAATGTACATATTTTTAATATTATCGTATCTTAGCCGTGTGTGATAGCTTAAGATACTATAATATTTTATATTTGGGCACCTTAAGATAAAATATTATATTATCTTCACCGTGTGTGATGCGCTATATCGATGAAAATAAATTCACATTGTATTTCTAATACGTAACAATAGATGGCGTTTTTATTTTAGCTTAGCGCACAATATTATGTTATATGGTAATTGGTATAATTCCATGGAAACATCGATGAAATAAACTCTCATTGTAGTTCCAACGCGTGACAACAGATGGTGTTTTTTTATTTCTTCATAACAGAACGTAATTATACTAATTAGTTTAGAAAACAGTTTTCAATGTATATCCACACTATTATTATTATTTTATGCGAAAGTTAAGTTTTCAATGTATAATATATTAATTTATGCGAAAATATCTCTTTTTGTCCGTTTGTCTGTCTGTTTTGCTTTCACACCAAAACTACTGAACTGATACCGCTGCATTACCAGTGTCAAAATCTTGTGCACGCCCCTGATTAGTATGGACTCTTGTTAAACTGTCAATTTGAAGATATTGAAGTTGATTACTATAAAAATGGGAGTCAGGAGGTATTGGCACTTTAATGATGATATGCCAAGTGTACAAATACCACAAATAACCAGTTTAGAATGAGATGTGCCGACTAGTCGCCGACTAGTCGGTAAAGCCGACTATCCGGCCACTTTTGCAGTCGGCGACTAGTCGGCGAATAGTCGGCAAAAAGCGCCGGCTTTTTACTTTTTTACTATTATTGAAATTAAATTAAAGAAAAACCTTGATTCATATATTTATAATGTGTACATAACACACTCAGTCAGTGTTACACATTTTAAAATTAAATGAAGTGTTTCTGAATTTACAACTTGCTAGTAAAGAAATTATTTTTGTAATTAATATAATTTTAACATAATATGTTCACCGTTAGGCTCGAGTTGTAATAGATAACAATTATTTATTCACTTATCAATATAAAAAGTAGCCAGTAGCCAATTCTCAGACCTACTGAATACGCATATAAAATTTGGTAAAGATTTCGGAGGAGACAGGAGTTTGGTAACTAACAATGTGACACGAGAATTTTATATACAAGATTTTATACTGACATCACGGAAACGCGGTCGAACAGAATAAAAAGTATCTTATGTCTGTCTCCTGGCTCTAAGCTACCTCTCCACCAATTTTCAGCCAAACCAGTTCATCCGTTCTTGAGTTATAAGTAGTGTAACTAACACCACTTTCTTTTATATAATACTTGTGATGTCAGTATAAAATCTTATATATAAAATTCTCGTGTCACATTGTTAGTTACCAAACTCCTGTCTCCTCCGAAATCTTTACCAAATTTTATATAAAATATTTAATGAAAACCATCAACTGTATCACAGAAACAAAATAAAGTTAAATTATTACGTGAAGTAAACATACCTACTAAACACAATTCAACACGTTTGCAGGCGGCATGTGCGCAAACAGCAGTAAAAAAGCATTACGGAAACTTCTGAAACCATGATCGGCTTGGCCGACTAGTCGGCCGATTAGTTGGATTCTTTGCAGCCGACTAGTCGGCTAGTCGGCTAGTCGGCCAAAGTCATGATCGGCACATCTCTAGTTTAGATTAAATTTGACATGATATTTTAAGTCCCAGGGCTTTTCTCCTGCTAAAATGGATGGAAATGAATTTCACTAAGTGCAATCAAGTTGCAGAAGTCACTAAGTGCAAGTAAGTACAATATATTAGAGTGCAATACATAATATGACTATATAAATAAACCATTAATCAACATGAGCACATAATATATCCTGTTATAGTGATAAATTCAACCATTAGTATTTATTTTAGCTTGTTGTTTACATAGACTTTGTCCTTATGATTTGACCTCACACATGCTAGGGTCAAATGTGAAGCGCTAACTTGTTACTGACTTTTTGCATTGCCTTTATGTATTGATCTTACTGGTTTTGAATATTTAAACCTACCCCTGATATATTTTTTCTTCTTATTATGACTTTTGATATTTTCCTTTAAATGACTTCGATCATTAATATACAAGATACACAATCCGCGGCAAAAAACGACCTCACCAAAAGAGCACCAAACTCAACATTCTGGTGCACTTTTGATTTAGTAGTGCTCGAACGCTCCGCCGGGAAACATGCCTCGGTGCGCGTTTAATAATTGTAGAAATCATACGTCTAAAACCAAAAAAAGGATGGAATTTCATATTTCCGGTAAGTATTAATTTTATCCTAATATATTTCTTACAATTGTATTGTAAATATTGGTATTTCTTTAAGAAATCACCAAAAGACAGTTTTAAAATTAAGTTGTAAATAAATCAACACCAGGTATAAACCATCTCAATTGCGAATACTCATACTAAAGGTACTTATCGTAGTTTATCATGCCCACTTGAAATGTTCGGGTTATAAGCTATGTTTCTGTTCCATTTGATGGAGTCGCTATTACTATTATTTTTTTATTGAGGATTTTTTTCAGGTTTCCTCGAGATCCAGTTAGATGTGGTAATAATATTATGTTCCCATCTTCGATCAAATATAGTTCCCATTAAGGATTTTTTAAGTAGGTTAAAAAAGTATGGGCGTTGGGTGATGTGAGTTGTCCTTTGTGGCCTATCGGAAAATGTATGTACACTTATGTATATTTTGGTTAATGATAAAATTAGACATAACATTAGAACAACATAATATTACAAGTAAAAAATAATTACTCCTCACTTTATACATTAAACTTCGGAAAAATAAAAAAATGGACTATTAAAATTATTACAAATTACAATCAACAAAAAAAATTTGAACAGTTCGACTCCACTCATACTTGACTTCGCCCTGTTCCAGCGGCGAATTTCGGTCGTAAAATTGGATTTTTTTTTTTGGCACTATACAAATTTGAACTTAAATCATATACGCGGATGGTTGAATTTAGTATGAAGCGTGCATCGGACGTAAAAATTTTATTGCTTTGTAAACACAAATGTTCATTGTTTTATAAAAAGATCTTTAATAATTACTATAATTAAGGTTGATTTTAGATAAATGTATACTTCATTAAACTCTATTACTCGGGGACAGATTTTCGAGAGGTTTTGTATGAGACTGTGTATCTTGTATATTAGTGATCGAAGTTAAATGACTTTTCAATTTTTATTCTTTGTTTGCATCTTACTAAAATTAGTAGTGAATAAATACAACAACACAGTTTCATAGGTAATTAACCATTTATAAAAACATTCAAATAAAATAACATAAAATTACAGAAAATAGTAGTTCTATATCTACTAAACTCATAAACAAGAAAAGAGAAATAAGCCATATACTTTTCAGGGTGATTATTGTAGTTCATAATATATTCATAAACAGTTACTTCCTATAAATAAACACAGGAAGTTAGATAGGAGAGGCCATACATTGTTTAGCAAATATCTAGTACAAGCTTTTGCTGCGGTTTTACTTGTGAAATTAACCTATTTTAAAAAATTACCCCCTGGGAGGTGGAATCAGGAATTCTTTCTCAGAGACTCAGTGTCTACATTAGATAGATAGTAGACAACTAAAATGCTACCAACTACAAAGTTACTTATTGGCAAAGGTAGCTTGAGTTTAAATATTTTGTTCATGTTAATACGAAAATGAATTGATACGGAGTATGTATTGAATGAACAAATCTGTATTTTATTTATCTACACGATTGGCAGCCCTAGCGTACGCACTTGAAAATATTACGATGCATACAATCTAAAAATAAAACCAAAGCCATTCTGTTATGGAGCGTATCTCGTAAAGTTCAAAGAACTGCATGATATCACTACTTCCTGGTCAAAAGCCGCGCTGCTCTATTAATTAATCGTGAAAAGCCTTGAGTTATGAATCCAAAAAAATACTCACAGGATTTGTTTCGCTTTTCAATAAAGCACAGTCATTTTAATACCACGAATAGTTATATCACAGCACTAAAATTTAGTTTATTTGTAACTCCTAGAGTTGATACGCAGAATTATCTTAGAATTTTTAATTGTTCCTAAAAAAATTAACAAACACTGCAGGGATTTTTAATATATTTTTGACGTTTCTCCGGACCTTTTTTTTATTACAAGAATGAAGAAGCACTGAATACGGAGGTCGGAGTTCTTTGCACTTTTTCATCACATTCCGTACTACGGTCTTTATTTAAATTTTAAGTTAATATTATCAAATTAAATATAATGCTCTATTTGTAGTTTACGTAACAAAACTTATTTAGGTGTTAACATTTTTATTAATTGAGAATGTCAAACCCAACAAAATAAATAAATTTACAATTTGCGTACTTCTTATAACACAAGTGAAAATAAATAATTGCGTGAAACGAAACATATCAACTGTGACAGCGACATCCATGTGACAACTGACAAATGACATAAGTATGTTGCCAGATAATTAATTTGAAATAAAAACGGGACACCGAAAAATATTTTCCATATTTCTTGCCGATTATTCAAAAAGAAATTGTAAATTAACTTGGACCACTGATTTTATTTATAAATTTAATAATATTTAAAGCTAATTGATATCTGAATGAAGTCCTTGCAATAGAAAATGAATGATTTAACGGCAAACTATTTTCATACATTAGCAACCCCAAACATTAAGTCAAATTTCAATATTCAATTCAATGGCCTTGTAAAAATCAGAAAATTGACAATTTTCAAAAAAATGAAGTGATCTTTATTTAGTGATTTTACTAACTGATTGTGTAATATATTTAGTTTATTTATTCTGATTGTGATTTGATTACATCTATTATTGATTTGGCCCTTTATTCTTAGATTTCGCCGGTGTAGGTTATGAAATAAAAATTCCAAGAAACCGTCTTGGTTTAGTATGTTTTAGGCCAATAATTTATTTATTACTCATATAAACATCATGTCTAGGATTTTACACAGTCGTCTGAGGTATGTGCATTGTTATATTTCCCGAAATCATGTACAAAAATGTATTACGAATCGCTGTATTGATGTATTCGCAAAAATTTTCTTTTGCTAACGAACCGGTACATCTATGACTTATTTGCATTGAAAAAGAAAGATAACCAATGCCTGATTGCTAGCATGGTTTAATAAAATATAAATTTCTTGGATAGAATAACTTTGTTGTGTCCTTGAAATCAAATCCGATCAACATAGTCAAGTTTCAATTGCATACTGCATGATCTGTATTGTGATGCTACTTTAAGGTATCGGAAATGATTGGTGACATGTACATGTGTCTTATTTAGACCGTCTATGAAGATTGTTCAATGTATATTATTTATATCAAGTCTTAACAATTTTTATTCATTTTACATTTCAGATTTACATCAAAAAGAACATGGCCCGCTGTAGACAAAAGAGCTGTAGCATTCTCAGTATGGACAGGTCGCAGTCTGTTACTGCACAAACCTATAGACCCGATTAATATACCTCGACGGAGATATGGCATGCTTGTCGCTCGGGCGGTACGAGGTGTGCTGAAAATCAGATATTTGCTGTTGGGAGGTGCGGTTGGAGGTGGAATGACCTTAAATAAGGTATTAGACTATTTTATTACACAAATCTTACAGACCTAAATTATTTGAGTATGAGGTAACAGGACAGACAAATAAAATTTGTCACTATTGTATTTATCCTATTTATCCATCCTAATATTATAAATGCCAAAGTGTGTATCTGTCTATCTGTTGCCTCATCACGCTTAAACCGCTGAACGGAATTTGATGAAATTTTGTATGGAGATGCTTTGAGTGTTGGGAAAGGACATGGTATACTTTTTATCAAGGAAAAATGTATGGTTTCCGCGCGACACGAATTTCTACACAACAGAGTTGTGGTCGTCATATAATATATTAATATTTCAATAGTTATTCATATTTCAAATGTCTACTGCTGGTAACTTGATACAGTTTATAATTCTTGTAATACTAGTGACCATTGACCATTAAAATGAGTTAAGTTACTTGGTAAAACATCTCTGATGTTGTGTATGTACTTAAACTTTAAAATGAGTTATTTGTTGATTGTCAATTTCTAATTAATTAATATTGAATACCTATAAGGACGCCATTATCGTTTTTAAATGATAAAGTCCTATTTTGTATAGATAAAAAAAAAACATCTCTGATATCTACATGTTACTCTGGAAGCTGTCGTAGATATCAATTTACTGTTTATGGTAGGTTTTTTGTTCATTTTCAAAGACAAATAGATTGAATTTAATTTCAAAATTTTGATCTTCTGTCAGTCTTTAAATTTGTGTGGTATCCATGTAATAGCCAATGTAGTAAACTACATAATATTTAATGTTTTTCAAATTACAGAAATACACAGAATGGAAAGACGGTTTGCCCGACATGGGGTGGCTGAACGATCTTCTTCCAGACAATGAGCAGTGGAACAATTTTGCAACTACCCTCATCTCCGCTAAAGATAAAATTAGTGACCAACTGCAGATTGGTATGTATTTTGATGTGTTCTCTTGTGAATATGTACAATAGTATTATGGCTGCCATACTCAGAGACATTACATAACTTAAATTTCTCAAATACATAGAAAATATAATATGCAGCTTACATCAAAATCTGTGTTAAAGTTAAGTTTTAATTCAAAGTCTCTGAAAGTTCATATTTGTAGTTAAAGTTAACAGTAGATTAAATATTGTGTCTTTAAAACCAGCAGCAATTTAGTATTGTATGTTAAATCTGTATGTAATATTTGGCATTAGATTTCATTACCATTTTCATAGTATTCAGAATACATCTGTAATAAATTAACATTATAACTACTGATACCCATAATATACAAATATGTTTGTATAATATGTTCTTACTGCCTAGTAATTTTTGCCCTGGTACTGGTGTCTTGGTACCAACAGTAACTTTGGTACCACCAGTACCTTTGGTGCCGGTGGTTGGTACCAACAATAATTTTGATACAGGTGTTTCGGTTCCACTAGTAGCTTTGGAACCATTGTCTCATTATTATAATTGATTTTGGTACCAATATCTTGGTACCACCAGTAATTCTGGTACCACAACTGTGGTGACGTGTATGTCGCGCTAGGTGTTCCACTGACGCTGTCGCTCTCAGATCCGAGACTCCGGGACGCGGGGCTGGCCCGGGCTGCTGAGGTCAAGGAGTGGCTGGCACAGAGATATGAAGATGCCGTGGCCGCTGCAGCCGTTAATAACAACAATATCAGTAAAATAGGTGAGTGAGATAGGGATATGTGTTGTCCTACTCGCACAGTTCATTGACCGTTTTGGCTATGAGCTGTAAATGTTATTGTCTATCGATCTTCGTGCTACAAGTATCAGCTACATAAGGGCTGCTGAGGTCAGGGAGTGGCTGGCGCAGAGGTATAAAGATTCTGTAGCTGCTGCAGCCGTTAATAACAACAATATGAGTAATATAGGTGAGTAAGAGAGCGATATGTGCTGTCCTGCTCGCACAGTATATTAAGGAACTTGGAATGAAGATGCTGTGGCCGCTGCGGCGGTTAACAACAATATCAGTAAAATAGGTGAGTGAGATAGGGATATGTGTTGTCCTACTCGCACACTGCACAGTTCATTGACCGTTTTGGCTATGAGCTGTAAATTTTATTGTCTATCGACCTTCGTGTTACAATTATCAGCTACATAAGGGCTGCCTGAGGTCAGGGAGTGGCTAGCGCAGAGATATGAAGATGCTGTGGCAGCTGCAGAGGTCAATAACAATGTCAGTAATATAGGTGAGCGAGAGAGCGATATGTGTTGTACTGCTCGCACAGTATATTAGGAACTTGGTACGAAGATGCTGTAGCCGCTGCAGTGGTCAAAAACAATATCAGTAATACTGCTGAGTAAGAGAGCGATAGATGTTGTCCTGCTCGCACAGTTCATTGACCGTTTTGTAGCGCAGAGGTACGAAAATGCTGTGGCCGCTGCAGAGGTTAATAACAACAATATCAGTATAATTATAGGTGAGTGAGAAAGCGATGTCTCGCTCGCACAGTTTATTGACCGTTTTGTAGCGCAGAGGTATGAACTTATGAAGATGCTGTGGCCGCTGCAGTGGTGAATATCAACAATATCAGTAATATAGGTGAAAGAGAGAGTGATATGTGTTGTCCTGCTCGCACAGTATATTAAGGAACTTGGTACCAAGATGCTGTAGCCGCTGCAGTGGTCGAAAACAATATCAGTAATATAGGTGAGTGAGGGGGCGATATGTGTTGTCTCGCTCGCACAGTTCATTGCCCGTTTCCGTGAGCTAAAAGTAAGCTCTGCTTCAAAGGTGAGTACATAAGTCGTAAAAGAGATCAGTCATTTTCTAGTTATTCACAATAACTGCACCATAACTTATAGAAATTCACCAAAAGTTAGTAATACATTTTCATTAACTTTGTTTAGTATTTTTTGTATGTAGATGATGAGTCCATATATTTTTTCTGTAGGTACTTGTATTATTTATATTTTTTTTTTGTTTTGTTATGTTTACTCGCTTTTCTGATTTCTGTTGAAGATATCAACATAATCAGCGATTTTTAATTACTCCTTTAACAATTCAGTCCGATACCACATAATTTTGTTTAAAGTAACTTTTTTGTTCTATTTTCCATTATAAATATAGAACATAGTCTCTTTTTAAGAAATAACTTAAAGAACAAATGCTTTTTTAAACAGAACCGGCGCCAAAGATCGCGAACAATCTACAGAGCAGGCCGGCGCCGATGGTCGCTTCCGCTCAGTCTGAAGATACAGCAGCTTATGGTGAGCTATACGTATTCTCACACTTACACACTCATACACATCACACACACGCAGCAGACGCACACGCATACGCACGCACAAACACACACAGTGACAGACTGTCAAAAATGTTTCAAAAAGCACAAAGAAAATTTGAATTTGACTAAAACTGAGCTGTTGCAAAATTTAAACTTCTGTTGCGTTGTGTGTTTTTTAAGGATTGGTAAAAAAATTTTAAAACATTGCACCAGGAAGCGTGACCTGACTAATTTATACGACGGAGAAAAGATCTCCTTGAAATAGAAGCGGATGGAGTATCCATCTCTAATTTTACTAAAAATATTTTAGCCTGCTTTCATCGTTTTCTTTTAATTTGTCGACACTCTTGAAGTGCAAGCCGTTGTTTTTATTATCACTTCCCTTATCCTAATCTTCTCTTCTTCCAGAGAAACGCGTCCACGCCCTCCAGGAGGAGATCCTGTCCCTGCAGGCGCGGTACCAGCGGGAACTGCAGCGGCTGGAACAGGAGAACAGGGAGCTGCGACAGCAGAACATGCTGCTGCGGCAGGGCAGACAGCCGTCAACAAAGAAGATGAAGGTACAGTGACTATACAGCAGGAGAACAGAGCTGCGACACAGAACATGCTGCTGCGGCAGGGCAGACAGCCGACTATACAGCAGGAGAACAGAGTTGCGACAGCAGAACATGCTGCTGCGGCAGGGCAGACAGCAAGAAGATGAAGGTACAGTGACTATACAGCAGGAGATGTGTGTATATATCTGTCTCCGTGGTCCAGTGGTTTAGAGCGTGGCTATGACTTGGAGGTCGTGGGTTCGATTCCCGCGTTGGATACATGTTATTTCTTAGGACAATGCAGGCTGATCACCTGATTATCTGACAAGTAAGATGATTCATGCGTCGGATGGGCATGTAAAGTCGTGCGCATGATTTCTCGCCAGTCGTGTTGGTCATTTATCCCACTGCGTCACGATAGTTAAGGAAGAGAGAGTGTTCCTATGTATTGCCCACACACCTAGGCACTATAAAATTACTCCTGCTTAACTGACCTGGTTTCAATGAAACCGGCTACCGTCACCGAAACCGGTGCGGGGAGTTATTACTATTTATCTCCCTCTCCCTCTCTCGCACTCTCTGAGCATATGTCTGTCTCTCTCGCAGCGGTCGCTGATCGACATGTACTCGTCCGTGCTGGACGAACTAGCCGGCTGGGAGGCGGGCGAGGCGGGGCGGCTGCCGCGAGTGGTGGTAGTGGGAGATCAGTCGGCCGGCAAGACGTCTGTGCTGGAGATGCTCGCTCAGGCGAGGATCTTCCCGAGGGGTGCCGGGGAGATGTGCACCAGGTATCTTGCGACAGAAATTGCTACAGCAATGCGCTAGCAATGCTACAGTAAAGCGACAGAAATACTACAGTAATGGGCCACGCCAGCATTTCTACAAATGTGCCAGCAATGCAAAATTTTGCACATGTACCATCGAGGAAGTTGATTCCTATGCATTTGATAGACCAACGTTATTTGGTCGAATATGTCAATTCAATGTTAATTGTGATCTGTCGGCTGGGTTTGACGTAACGCAACCAAACTACTTCATCCCCGATTTGCATAGGAATCAACTTCTCTGATAGTACAAAGTATGAAATTTCTGAAAGCAGATATTCTGCTTTCAGAAATTTCATACTTACTCAAACATTTTGTGGATGAAATTTTATGACAGCAGATATTATGCATGTGATGTCAATCGCCTGCTGCATTACCGTCGCGACAAGATCAATCAGCATTGTGATCCCATCCTTACTAATATTAAAAATACGAAAATACGTCTGTCTGTTTGTTATATCTTCACGCAAAAACGGCTGAACCTATTTGGATGAAATTTGGTATGATAGTATAGCATTTTGTTGCAAAAAATATACGCTTCTTGCGTGATAGGGTCTTAACACACTAGGCCGGCGTAATTTACGTGGCCGAAATTACGTTCAGCCGCTTACGTCTGATGCGACACACTATAAATTACGCGAAGAGCCGAAATTTCGCGGCGTAATTTCCGTTGCTGGACGCGCGCGTAAGTGAGTATTTTATTTTCTCAGATATAATTCTCAGATGTAATTGTCTATACACATTACACACAAACCGCATTTCAACTGCAATCCAACCGCAAATTGCAGTTCAAGTGCAGGTTGAATGCAGTTGATAATGGTTTGCAGTTCTATAGCATTCGTGTCAACTGCATTCAAACTGCAATTTGCGGTTGGATTGCAGTTGAAACGCGGTCCGTCTGTATAGACCCTTAAGGTTAGATTTGCTATGTTCGGTTTTGATAATTCCGTCACGTATAGTGTGTTGCTATTCAAAACATTACCGCCGAATCGCTGCCGAACTTTACGCTCGACTCGGCTCGACGGAAATTCGGCTCGCGACGGAATTTCGGCATAGTCTGTTCCGTCCATATTTTGTATGCGTTTGATACGCGGCGTAAACATGGCAAAATTTACGTCGGCGTAATTCAGCCTAGTGTGTTTAGACTTTAAGACGCATAAACAAATTTCAGTGCAATGGAGTCGTAGGTGTTGTCTAGTACATACTAACCTAACCTCTTGTTATTCCCAGGGCTCCAGTGAAAGTGACGCTGTCGGAAGGGCCGTACCACGTCGCTCAGTTCCGCGACTCCAGCCGCGAGTTTGACCTCAACAAGGAGAGTGATTTAGCCGATCTGCGCAAGTGAGTCTATCTATCTCTTTCCGTCCTATGTGTTAAGTCTTTCTGTCCTTTTCCAACTTAGTACAACGTGAATCGAGTCGCGATTTCTACCTAAATAATCACAAACGTCGTTTATAAATATATTAAACAATAGAGGTCTCGAGATAGAGCCCTGTAGGACCCCTTAAGTAACAAAAATGGTTCGTATTTGTATACTTTTGAACGGCTAAAAAATTCTCTATCTGCACAGATTTCCAAGAATACCGTTAATATAAAATAAATTTTCTAACAAAATCCTATGGTCAACTCTGTCAAAAGCCTTCCGAAAGCCAGTGTAGATACAATCCGTTTGAACATTGGCATCTGCCATCTAGACTTAAATACATCAGTAGGTAAGATAATTTATCATTTTACTATGCGACTTCAAAAAAGGAGGATATCAGTTCAACCCATATATATTAGGGTTGCTGAGGATTCCTCTTCCGCTTCCACATAATGAGGAAGTTCCGCAATATTTTGGGTTCCTCAACCGTTACCGCATCCTCATAAATAAAAATAAAAAAATCCTCTTCCGCTATCGCTTCCTCAAAATTTAAGAGGAATTTATGAGGAATTTCACTGTGCATGCTCGTCGCGTATCCAATCATGGCAACGCACACGCCAGAGCGCGAGAATTGTATTATTCGCGCATCTTTTTTTGTGTGCGTGTGTTGTGTATGTTACTGTGTGCCGAGTGTGAGTTTTTTGTTTCACATTCGATCATGAACGCATTTGGCGTTTACTAACATTTTGTATGGGATTACTCACTCCCGTCAGCAGGTGGCGCTGTACAAATTCCATACAAAATCTTAGTAAACGCGTTCACAATCGAATGTGAAATACAAAAAATTCACACTAGGTACACGAACTTCTCCTTAACTGCTGGACCGATTTTGATGATACTATATTGTGTGTGTTTCGAGAATGGTTTAGATTCATAGTTTGGTCCACTGAAAAATGCCCTTTTAATATTTTTTTGTGTATTGTTATGTACAGACAGGACAAATTCTTTTGGGTTGAGTCCGCTATGGTTCAAACGCTCAGTCCTGTCTCTAGCGGTTATCGGCATCTCGTCTACCATTGTATTCTAATTTTACAGATGTAGCGATATCTATCGCATCGTTTGTATGACATAATTGTCAAAAAGTTTCTAAATTCAAATGACCGCAAGTTTCGTGGTAGAGCAAGCAGGAGGAAGCGTGACCCCGCCATGTATCACGAACCTTTTTTTCTTACGAAATCTTTTTCGGAAGAATTATGAAGCTACTAATATTATAATATCATTTATTTTAAATTAATTATTTTGTTATTTTTTTAAATTGTTATCAATTAAATCATGCTATAAGCAACTCATGTCTTAAAGTAAAAAATAATATAACATTATTATATTATATTCTATGTCAGCTTCTTATTTGGTGACTGCAGAATGTCGCTTCTTTAAATTAAGTTTATACATGAATCAATACAGATATTGATTCCCGGAAGGAAGCCCTTAAACAACGGTTGTCAAAAGTGCAAAATAAAATTAGAACGATACGAGCATGAGCTATTCAATATATATTATAAACTAACGGACACAGATTACTAGTATATACCTAATATTGTAGACTAACGGATGATGTATTTAACACTTACATAGAAATATAAGACATTTACCCCACGACGAAGCATAATTTACATTTTACAATGGTTATTTTTGCAGGGGCCATTTTATATTTTTAAAATGATGGAGACCTAAACATACATAATATAAAACATTTTTTTTATTTTGTGTGGAGTATGAAAGGGGCTAGGTTATCAGTTATCACTTTTATTATAGTTATTATATCAGGTTCATTGGGAAACTAATATATTTCTATTATTACTATTATTTTATAATTCTCCAGCTAATGATTTGAATAAATACTAGGTTTCATCTACTTCTAGTTTCTAATTTATAAATAACTAAAAGTATACAGTGAAATAAAAAGTCAGCGAAGATTTTGCTACTCGATAAGAAAAACACATTTTGTATTAATTAATTGTAATTAAGTAGATATCAAAATGTAAGTATATGAAATCGGTGAAAAGGCTGCTCCTGCGCGATTACCTTTGCCTGTTTAGAGGATAATATATATAAAACTGACCTTTATACGAGAGTGGAAGAGAAAATACCTAATGAAGTAGAGCTTTTTATATTTTATTGATAAGTTGTATGAGAGAAATTTCGAAGCAATGTGAAAAACGTGACTTTGTTGTTTATCTTGTTTTTTTGTGCAAAATATCACCATCTCGTTTAAGTAGATACTCCTTTGAAGTTCGTGAAAATAATAATTATTATTATGGCCTACGCGTATTCGTGAAATCTTCTGCCAACTTGAATCTTGATCTGTAGAATGTTCTAGAACAAAACATAGGAACAGGCCAATAAAGATTCATAAAAACCCAATTGTTCGGCTTTTATATTTTTTTTTCTTTATGCCTTGGCTACCTAATTTCATTGAAGTTGTAAATATAATATAAAAATAAAATGTCATAATGAATTTTTACTTCTTATATATTATTAGGTACTGTATAGCACATTCATTTTTTTTTGGTATAATTATAGGGATATTTTTAAATTAAAACCACAATACCTTATCCTATCTAAATTAATAGGAACGTATTTTGGCTTATCGTGGCATATTAGTACCAAGTACCTACTAACCTGCAAATTAGTACCGACCACGTTTATTATAACTTAGACAATCGTTTCGTTTCCTCGCTCGAAAGATGAAATGGAATCGTTCAGCTTTTACTGAAGAATCAATTTATTTTATAAAACATTTTGTGTATTATAAAAGTAATTTCTATAGCAAGCATAAGGAGACTCCGAGCTCAAATGCAAACACAAAAAAGGTGACCAAAAATTATGTACCCCTGTTGTGAAAGGTAAGTTAAAGATACTTGTGACAAAACAGGAGTAACTTAAATTTTTGGATTTATGTAAATGACAGCTGGTGAAAAATATAACTTTTTATTTTCTTGATATTTTTGCGTAGTTTTCGTAAAAAAATAATGATTCACTTTTATCTGATGATATTATTTGCAAACTGTTTATTTAACACGCACAAAACTACGTGAAACCTAATATTTATAAAAAATGGTTGCCTGTAAAGTCGGTTTTACGGGCGAAGATTTTACGTGACAACGTGTGGGAGAGAGACGCAAGGCATTCGGCGGGCCTCTCTCTCGTTCGGTGACTCATCGTAACGTTACCGAGCGTTACACTTTTTCATAAGTGACTCCCAGCCGCAACCTAATTTAAGACGTTGTCACGTCAAAAATTGAAAACCTATTTTTTCAGAAAAATATCAATTCTTATCATAATTGTGATAAAAATAACATGAATTTGCTGACAATATCGTAATTAAGGAAATCCAACTTTAATATTCCTAATTTCTCAGTTACGACACTACGTATTTGGATGAGGTATTATGAAACTTCTGTCGCTTCGTTTTCTGTTGCGATTTGATAGAAAACGATAAATTACGTCAAGGTTTTTTGAAACATGGTAGCGGTAGGGTGAATAAACGCTAGAGACAAGATAGGCTGAGAGCACTATAGTATTTATAATTTCCTATCATCCTATTCCTCATCCGCTTCCTCATCCGCATCCTCTTCCTCATAAAATATCCTCATCCTCATCCGCATCCTCTAAATTTGCGCGTGACAATTCCTCTTCCTCCTCCTCTTCCTCATAATCACTTCCTCAACAACCCTAATATATATGTATGTAATAATTCCATAACTGACCAGTTTTTGTATATTATGTTAGTCTATATTATCAGCGTCTGAACAAATGTTCCAAATTTAAAAAAAAGTGTATGCATGTATGTATGTGTTAGCAAGTCTCCGGAACTACAAGTCCGATTTAAGTGAATATTTTTTGTTGTACTAGGTATAATTGTTCAGCTCGGAGAACACTGCAAGTTTCGTCAAATTGGTTCAGTAGTTAGTTTAGTTTTCGAGATAGGAAATTTTAAAGCATAATTACTTACGTACAATTTCGAAGTCGGTTTTGTCTTTTTGAAGTGAAAACTTCTTTAGCGGCGTTGAGCACTTTTGTGGGATGGGTAAAAACCGTGAAACTCGCGCCAAATTCTCATGCTGATCGAAAAACCATAGAAAAAGCGTAAGACGGTTGGAGAGTAGTGTTTTGTGTCGAACTCGAATTCGAAAACTCGAAAACCCGAAAACTCGAAAACTCGAAAACTCGAAAACTCAAAAACTCGAAAACCCGAAACCCGAAAACTCGAAAACCCGAAAACTCGAAATCTTGAAAACTCGAGAACTCGAACTCGAATTGTAAGGGTTTCGATTAATTAAAAAAATCGTTTTTTTTTTAAATTGATTTTCATAAAAAATGGGTTAAAAAATGCACAACGTTAATAATCAAGTTTTCACTTCTGCCGGCACTCCCGGAGTGCAACCCGTCTTTTTTTTATAAATATTGCTCTATAACTCCAACTCGCACTTGGCCGATTTTATTTAATTTTTTTACCATTATTTTTATTTTTGCAGGGAGGTAGAGATGCGAATGCGCGCGAGCGTGCGCGGCGGGCGGACCGTGTCGGCGGAGCAGATCGCGATGTCGGTGAAGGGGCCCGGCCTGCCGAGGATGGTGCTCGTCGACCTGCCGGGTGTCATATCGGTGAGTGCAGCGACAGCAATGCGACAGGCGAAATTTGTAGAGATAAACTACGATAATATGGCGCGCCCCTCCAATTCAAAACGTTTGAAGTGCGTTGTCTTGCGCGGCCGGCTATAGTCCGTGCCGAACTAGTTGGCCGCGCCTTAGGTATGTGAGCGGTGGGACGGACAGGCGGGGGCGCTTGATTTTGACAGTTCTGGCTAGTTTAGACAAAACGCACAAGAGATTGCAATAGCAAGATAAGTCCGCCGATAAAAAGACAATATAAGTACTAGTCAAAACAAAATTCCACTCGTCTTTTTTGTCGTTGGAAGCGATTACTCTCTTTTAATGCATTGTTAAGTGGCTGACGGTTTATGATGGTGTTAGCGCATCTGTTAACAAAGATTTTTTTAAGTATTGCACTTGGATATTTTTTTGAAGTGGATAGTATTGGACACTTTGTTGTTACCACATGACTCTACCTGCTTTAAGACAGATTTAAAACTCATTAAATAAATTTGCATTTTTAATGCGCAAAGTGGCATCACCTAATTATTTAGAGTGTGATAAGGTTGAGGACGTCCAGCATATACTGATGGAATGTGTCCGGAACGAGTAGCTAGACAAGATATATTTTATAACTTAGATATAAATGTCTACGATGTAAGTGTATTCTTTCCATTTCTCTCTGCTCCTTTATCTAAGGAAGCAATTGCTTTGTATAAATTAGTTTTGTTTGGCTTAAGATTAACAGATACAATTAATTAATTATATTGTGTAGAATTTAAAAACGGCTCTTTACGAGAGTGACATGGTCTTATTGTACCTAACTCTCTATAAAAGAAAAAGAAAAAAAAAGAAAATAATTTAAAAAATATATGAGATGGTTGAAATAGTTTTGCACATCTGCACTTACATCTACACTAACAATTTGCTTCTCTTTCGCACTCGTAACTATTGTATCGTTCTGTCTCTCTCTCGCAGACGCAAACGGTGGACATGGCGGCGGACACGCGCGAGGCGATCAAGCAGATGACCAAACAGTACATGGACAATCCCAACGCGATCATACTGTGTATACAGGTACGTGTGTGTGTGTGTGTGTGAGTGAGTGTGTGTGTGTGTGGCATTGTAGCATCCAAAGGGGTGAACCGATGTTGATCTAGTTTTTTTGAAGCTGAACATGACCATACTCTACCGTTTGCAAACCGATTTTCAAAAATTTTCCTGTGGTGTAAAAGGTAGCATCCGAATTTGGTACCAATATTCATCCGATTATTAACCGACTTCAAAAAAAGGAATTTTCTCAATTGGACCGTATATATCCTTTTTTATGTGTGTCGCGGATAACCTCGTTATTTATGAACCTATTTTGTCGATTCTTTTTTTTTAAACGAAGACATTTAAATTTTAAATTCAAAGGTCCCATGTTTCCATACTGTTTAAAGTCTGTTTTTTTTTTGCTCAATTAATTGTGTGGATTTTAAATTTTCAATTGAATGTTATACAGGATGGGTCAGTAGACGCTGAGCGCAGTAATGTCACAGACCTAGTGGCATCTTGCGACCCTCAGGGTAAGAGGACCATATTCGTGCTGACTAAAGTGGATCTAGCTGAGGAGAATCTGGCCAATCCGAACAGGGTAAGTGTGTATCAGTTCGCTATCTATAGAATGAGATAGAGCTTTTTATTATTTCCTTTTTTTCTCGTTGAGAAAAGACACAGACCCTTGAATTTAGTTAACATGGAGTTTAAACTTAGAGATAAACTACGATAACATGGCGCTCCCCCCAAAAATTCAAAACGTTTGAAGTGCGTTTTCTTGCAGTTTGCACGGTCGGCTAGTTATGGTTAGTTGACCAACGAATCTTGGTAATAAGTGACATTAAGTGAAATATTACGAGGACAGCGGGGCTAAAATGGTCGCATAGCAATTCCTCTCAATCAATTCACAAAATGTCAAAACTGTCAAACTCACAAATGTCAAATTAGTAGGAATTTATACCAATTTAATTGGTCTAAATTTGACATTCATTAGTTTGACAGTTTTGACGATTCATTTTGTGAATTGATTGAGAGGGATTGATGCGGCCATTTTAGCCCCGCTGGTTGATTGGTTGAATACTTACTACATACAAAATCTTTCATAAGGATGTGACTACACACATTGAAACAGTAATTTGGAGGGACGCGCTATGTTATCGTAGTTTATCTCTACATAGAGTTTAAGAACTGTCACAAATATCATCAAAATAATCTATTGTAATTGTAAACTTTGACCATCGCTGCCTATGTTTTCTTGGTATAATATACCAGTGAAAACTTCTGATTTGCCCTTTTATATCACAATAAAGATTATATGCGTATTTTAGCTGTAACATTTTCGAAATCAATTAATTACTTACTGCACATCATGTAAGTCTGGGATATCAAATATTTTATGAAATATTAAAAAAAAACTGTCGGGAATTTTAACATTGTAAAAGTAAGAATGATAGCTTAGTTTATGGTCGTTCATTATGTGTATTTACTGAATATTTCAGATACGTCGCATACTCGAAGGCAAGCTGTTCCCCATGAAGGCGCTCGGCTACTACGCCGTAGTGACCGGCCGGAGTCGGAAGGACGACAGCATACAAAACATCAGGGACTACGAGGAGCGGTACTTCCGCTCCAGCAAGCTGTTCAAGTGAGTATCCGGCTCAAAGGACCAAATCCGGCTCGAAGGACCGATATGATGGCTGGCTTTACGCCATTCCAAATATTTACCGAGCGTTTTTATTTTGATTAAGTTATGCCCGGCCTTTATCTTTCTTTTTGCATTTATCTTTATTTTTTTATCTTTCTTTTAGTTTTATTTTTTACTAGCTGGTGCCCGCGATTTTTACCTTTCTCCAGTAGTCTAATTAATTCGAAACTTTGCATACGTATAATTAAGAGCTGCCAATGACAATGCAGTAATTTGTTAACATTTTTGAATTTTGTTTTTAACCTCTTGAACCCCACCGGCACCTTAACGTGCTACCCGTAAAAATACCTCTGTGTACCACTGGCACGTTAATGAGCCGCCTGATACACTCGATCTCACGCAGTTTTTTAACTAATTTTAATGAACTTAAGAATTAATTTAGTTTGTTCGATGCATTATTTTTAAGAGTATGAAATTGGCTACAAAATGTATGCACTTAATTTTGTTTCTGATTGTCAAATTTTTGTAAAATTAGAAAAAAAGTTACGAAAATTTAAATGGCACCATAGAACTCGGGCTTTACGGCTTAATAGAATTTTCATATCCCGGTATTCGAGAGCTTAAGCGTAAACTACATAATATTATTTTTGTAACACTTGAGACATTTTCTTCATATTATAATAAAACTAGCTGTCCCGGCAAACGTTGCTTTGCCATAATATAAAGTACCTATTTCGCCCATATTATTTTTTTTAAGTGACTAAATAAGTATGTCACCATAGCAACGTCTATCGCTATCCTGTCGCACAAACAATGGTCGGTCTCAGTCTCGAGTTGTAATAATTTACTATTATTTATACAACAAATGCACTTATCAATTTATAAAGTACCCAGTAGCCGATTCTCAGGCCTACTAAATATGCATATAAAATTTGGTAAAAATCAGTAAAGCCGTTTTGGAGGAGTTCGTGGACTAACATTGTGACTATATAAGATGTTAAAGTTTTCAAGCCTTCTTATATCCTTTCCAGGGACGGCCTAGTATCAGCGGCCCAGGTCACCACTCGCAACTTGGCGCTCGGCGTGGCTGAGTGCTTCTGGCGCATGGTCCGGGATTCGGTGGAGCAGCAGGCTGACGCGTTCAAGGCCATGAGGTTTAACCTGGAGACGGAGTGGAAGAATACCTTCCCCAGGTACGTTTTTAGGGTTCCGCACCTCGAAAGGACACGGAACCCTTATATGAGCATTTTGTTATCCGTCCGTCTATTAGTCAGTCAAGTCCCTTTTTATCAAGTCAACTTGTTTGTGTTTATTACAAATAACTTGTACTGTGGACTGTATTTGATGTAAATTGAGTATTTCAACAAAATTTTTTTTTGATAAATGGAAAGATCATATATAAGTTTTATAACAAACAAATTTTGTTTTTTTTTTGTTTTTCGCAATAATTCAAAAGTTATTTCAAAATAAAAATAGTAAATACCGAAGACACGCCGACACTCCGGCACGAGCGCGTGTGACGTCATAATGTTATTCTTCACCAGTCACCACAGAACTTTAACTACGTACAGGCACAGAATATATATTAGTTGTACCAACAGAAATCCCACTAACGAAACCCGTTTAAAGAATTAACGACTCATGCTGCGATACTATAAAGTCCAAATTCCGACCGCGCAGTGCTAGGTGCCTACAATTATATTTGCCTACATCTCCGCTCTCTTTCTATCGCATAGCGTGTACCTTTTCTTAAGAAATCAAGGTTTTCGCCTTCGATCACTAATATACAAGATACACAATCCGCGGCAAAAAACGACCGCACCAAAAGAGCACCAAACTCAACATTCTGGTGCACTTTTGATTTAGTAGTGCTCGAACGGGTGCTCCGCCGGGAAACATGCCTCGGTGCGCGTTTAATAATTGTAGAAATCATACGTCTAAAACCAAAAAAAGGATGGAATTTCATATTTCCGGTAAGTATTAATTTTATCCTAATATATTTCTTACAATTGTATTGTAAATATTGGTATTTCTTTAAGAAATCACCAAAAGACAGTTTTAAAATTAAGTTGTAAATAAATCAACACCAGGTATAAACCATCTCAATTGCGAATACTCATACTAAAGGTACTTATCGTAGTTTATCATGCCCACTTGAAATGTTCGGGTTATAAGCTATGTTTCTGTTCCATTTGATGGAGTCGCTATTACTATTATTTTTTTATTGAGGATTTTTTTCAGGTTTCCTCGAGATCCAGTTAGATGTGGTAATAATATTATGTTCCCATCTTCGATCAAATATAGTTCCCATTAAGGATTTTTTAAGTAGGTTAAAAAGTATGGGCGTTGGGTGATGTGAGTTGTCCTTTGTGGCCTATCGGAAAATGTATGTACACTTATGTATATTTTGGTTAATGATAAAATTAGACATAACATTAGAACAACATAATATTACAAGTAAAAAATAATTACTCCTCACTTTATACATTAAACTTCGGAAAAATAAAAAAATGGACTATTAAAATTATTACAAATTACAATCAACAAAAAAAATTTGAACAGTTCGACTCCACTCATACTTCACTTCGCCCTGTTCCAGCGGCGAATTTCGGTCGTAAAATTGGATTTTTTTTTGGCACTATACAAATTTGAACTTAAATCATATACGCGGATGGTTGAATTTAGTATGAAGCGTGCATCGGACGTAAAAATTTTATTGCTTTGTAAACACAAATGTTCATTGTTTTATAAAAAGATCTTTAATAATTACTATAATTAAGGTTGATTTTAGATAAATGTATACTTCATTAAACTCTATTACTCGCGGACAGATTTTCGAGAGGTTTTGTATGAGACTGTGTATCTTGTATATTAGTGATCGAAGGTTTTCGCCTTTTAGAAAACAAAATATATTTTTTAAAATTA
Source organism: Polyommatus icarus (assembly GCA_937595015.1). NCBI lineage: Eukaryota > Metazoa > Arthropoda > Insecta > Lepidoptera > Lycaenidae > Polyommatus > Polyommatus icarus. The sequence goes on along the minus strand of OW569342.1, from coordinate 816,213 downwards.
CTAATGGCATGAATAGCAAACCTTTTTATAGTAATATCAAATTTTAGTAAAACAACCTATATTTTATAGTAGTTCTATATTGGATTATAATATTGCAGGAAACTTCTACAATTTAAACCTAGTAACTTGTGTTTATTTCTGTGTAGTTTGTGTGTTTCTTTGTATGAAATTGGTTTATTCGCTATGTTTGTATAGTTTTTATCTACTGTTTGTATTTAAATAGGTACCTTATTCAAATATAATAGGTACATATTTCATTGGCTTTTTTAATTGTTAATTTTTATAAGATATATAACGATTTTGTCACAGCGGTTAAATCAGTATCATATTATATTAAATTCCTCTATGATCAGTATTCACTATACAGTAGATACGCGACGAAAAATCTTGCGCGTGCGTCACCGCTCGCTTGTGAGTCCCTTATGATTTGCCGCCCGCGGGTGGTACTTACAGTTCGATGCCTATACGCGCGAGTGGGATAGGCCTGGTACAGGGCACAATATTATAGTTAGCACAAACAATTTTGACCTAATTTTTAACGAAATAAGGGTAATATTGCCGTATACTATTGAAATGCATTTAACATTTTAACGTCACATCTCAATCATGGCGCGTTTATAAGTCACGTGACTTTATTTAAATTTCGTGAATTTTTAATTGCTTATAATTAACTATCTGTTGCTCGCGACTTCGTCCGCGTAGACTTCAGTTTATATAGCGCGCGATGTCAACAAAACAACCAAAAACAGCTGAGCAGTGTGCACATAACTTATTTCATTTTTTTAAATTAAACTTTATTTATGCCAAATTTTAAAGCATATTTAGCCCCCCAATTACATAACTTTTGCCATAAACTATTTATCATTGATAGGTAAAGGTTACGTCACTGTAACCTTAACGTAACGTAAAAGAGTACATAATAACAATCGAAAAAAATCGAAAATTCTTTATAAGATGTTACCACCTCTTATAGAAAGACGATTGTGTAAGCAATAGCGCGATGTAAGAGACGCACAGCGCCATCTTTTATGAATTTTTGGAACTAACTTTATTTGAACAAATTTACGCATTTTCACCCCCTTACAACCCCTTTGTCCAGTTAAAAAGTAGCCTATGTCCTTTCTCAGACTTTAGAATATCTGTGTATAAAATTTCATTACAATCGGTTCAGTAGTTTTGGCGTGAAAGCGAGACAGACAGACAGACAGACAGATACTCTCGCATTTATAATATTAGTATAGAAGTATAGATTGAAAAACATTTTTTTAAAGTTTTTGCATTAAATATCAATATTATTAATAATAAGGTTTTAAAATACTTTAAATTTTTTTTTTTTTAAATACTCAATTGCAATAAGAAAAATAATTATTACGTTTGTAGAAATATTTATGTTGCGCCCTAACCTAGGGTGCTTGATGAGAAGTGGATGATGGTTGCATGGGCCATTGAAACCGTGTCCGCGCCTTCTAACAACGTGGTATCGCGTAGAAAAACTTTTTTTTTTTATGTAAGAGCTTTGTTAGTATATGTGTTAGAAACAAGAAAATTCTTGGAAATTGTTACTGAAACAACTTTGTACAAAATAATGAATTTATTCTGTACTATTACAAATAGGGATCGATTACAGATTGCAAAGATAATATTAGAGGATTAAAAAATGGGAATGATGCTAGGCTACGGGCGATTTCAGGGCGACAGAGAACGGGTTCTTGCCAAGTCGAGCCCCCTCCTCAGTCCTCGGTGACGTAGCTCGTGACGTCAGGTGGTAGTGGGCTCGTCGCCCTTTTATTCGAGCGCCTTGTAACACTTTTTCTAGGGAGTGTTCAAATAAAACAACTACGCTACAGAAAAATAGGTATAATATTTACAACAGGTCGTGTGTTTGACGCTCACAATAGTATGGCTTTAATGCGAACCAATCGGCTTTACTATCCTGTAGTAGAAGGGCTTCCGAACTCCGGTGTCTCCAACAGTTGTTGATTGTAGGTAGGTGGGACAGGTCTTCGATTCCCGCAGGTATAGGCGTAGGTAGGCAGAGATCCTCCAGTGTGGTCTCGTCCTTTTCAAAACGGCGATATTCTACCGTAGCAAGGGACCCCAATTGGGGAAAAGCACAATATATAATAAGTATTTTAATTGTAAGATATAAATAGTTAATGTTACAATATTAAACTTGTAAACTTAGCAAAAGTACGTAGGCAGGTATGCAGCGGCAATCGATCAGCTGAGCCGTAGCCTTATGACGAAATCAAAATGTCGGTTGTTCCAAACGTCTGAACTTTTGTAGCTAACTTCATACTGATGTACTTACAATCATTGGCGAAAACAGCGCCTGGCCAATTATTATAGCAAAATCGCGCTACCACAGAGAGCATTAAAAATAAACCGGAATCTATAAAGTTAAGTCTGTAGGTTTCTTAGCGAATTCAAATAGAAAGATGTAATATTTGTAATATTTGCATGCCATTAAAACGGCAAAACATGTACTATTTTAAAATTGTAACATCTTTTTATCATGTTTTGTGCAAATAAAGATTTTGAATTTGAATTTGAATTTGAAAAGATCCAAAAATGTCAAATCGTTACAGCCTGACAGATGTTATATGGCAATTGCTTGCTGCTGGTTCTAATCATGTTGAAGTCAGGCTTCAACAATATGATATTGGAACGAAGTTCCTTCTCGCGCGTTGCGATAGGGCCGGGGCTAGACAGAAAAAGTTGTAACGACACTTTTTATTAGTACCTGCATAGTAGGAGCAGAGGGCGTTAATAGTATGCCTGGGTGTCAACTAGATGGCGTTTTTTATAACTTCGTTCCATCCTGGTGTCCCTTGACACCTCTCAAGTTTATTTTTTCAAATAATAATATCTATGGACGCTTCACACCACGTCAGTCTGGCCCCGTGCTAAGTACCTAAAGGACTTGTGTTACAGGTACCAGACAACGGAAATATATTTAATACTTTGATACTATACATATTTTTAAGATTTTTATTATATAATACACATATTTAATACACATCCAGACCCGGAAACATTGAAAATCTTTTTGTTCCGTCGGCGGGATTCGAACCCGCGACCCCCGGCTTGAGCTACCAACATGCTCACCGCTGAGCCACAGAGGTCGTAAATATTATACATAATGTTACAGACAGCGCGAGCTAGACCGCGACGAGTTATTCGAGCGCGCGCGCGCCGAGCTGCTCGACCAATCAGCGGAGCTGTCCGCAGTCGCTGCGGCCAATTGGGAGGCGCGACTCACCGGGGCGCTGTGGGACGCCGCCGCGCCTAAAGTGCTGGACCAGATATACCTTCCGGCGGCCGCGCAGGCGCACGCCGATGTCGGTTAGTTGATGGGAAAGTGTTGATGTGAAAATGTGGGGGGGATGGTTGATGTGGAAGTGTGGGGGGATGTGTGTGGTAGGCGCACGCCGATGCATTATATTTGCATATTAGATAAGCAAGCGTGTTTTAATAGGCATGTGTCGAATATTTGCTTGTAATTTTGTGACACGTCTCATAATTATATTTTCCAAATTAAGAAGAAAGTAATTCTATACAGGATTATACTGTATATTTTTCAAACGCAGACTATTCTTAGACTCAGGCTCAACTGATCTCAGACTGGCCGTGTAAGAATTGTCTAATAGTATCTAAGATTCAATCAAAAAGAACTATAATTAATTTTCAATTCGTCAACTTGTTTTCAACAGACTTCAACCATAAATAAAAGAGTATAATTCGTATGTATAGGCTCGTCACTCAAATATATGTCATATTTCCTGGTGTGTGTGCTGTAGTGTGTGTAATGTTTTATTTGTTAAAAAAATGTATGATAAAAGCATAATATCAAAATAACATTAGCTCGATGCACGCCTTCACCATATAAACTATAACTGTGCAAAATTTCATTCACCTATGTTTCCCAATTTTTCGTCAAAATGGATACAAAGTTTTTCGCTAGTGCAAGTGTGTTTACCTAATCTTTACTGCACTGTCTTATTCTTAGAGTGTATAAAGCTTCGTCCTATCAAGTATGACAAGAATAGCGGTGCAATGACAATGTGGAACGATCCATATGATATTGATTACAGTAAGATTAAACTTTTTATATTGTAAATCCTGTAAATTTGTTATTAACTAACATTTTTAGTTAGTTTATAAATACTTATTTACGCATTATTTTCTTCTAGTTTTTATTGTTTGTGACCTAAAATTAAGGGTAAATATGTCTAGTATATACTAACAGTCATAAAAAGTAATAACTATATTATCTATGTATACTTAGATTTTCGGAAGTAAGCAACTCATCTTAGTTATTTCCCATTCCCCACACATCTAAAAATAAGTAGAATCTATAAATATTATAAGCGGGAGAGTTTGTTAGTTTGTTTGTTTAAACGCGCTAAACTCAGGAACTACTGGGCCGATTTGAAAAAGTATTTCAGCGTTAGATAGTCTATTTATCGAGGAAGACTATAGGCTATATTTTATCACGCTAAGACTAATAGGAGAATGTGGAAAAAACGGGGGAAATTATTTGAAAGGGCTTATCTCGCGAACTACTAGAGCAATTTTTCTGTTATTTGGGTCAGATAAGAAGTAGACCACGTGAAGGATCCTAGGCTATTTTTTGTGGACTAATTTGTCTGTGAAATATTTAATTTACGCGGGCGAAGCTGCGCGGAACGTCTAGTAAAATATAAGTTTCTGTGTTCAAGAAAGTATTCCTATATCTATAAAGTCGTAGTGTTTTTATAGATTTTGGTTTCGTTTTAACAATGTATTTTTTTCTTGAATATTAAAGTTTTGTAACATGAACATTATTGGGTTTTTGCACACTGCACGATAACGACACGACACGATACCACAGAATAGAGGGCCACCGCACATATTATACAATTTCAAGTTGGCCGACTATCGTAGAGTTCGTCTAAGCCGAAATGACGCGCTCCACTTTTGCATTTACACACACAAGCCCAACTCAAATATGGACGCAATACACGTAAACATGCTATTATAATTGGTCGCTCAGTTGCTTAGATACTATACTTGCTAAGAAACGTTATTCTCGGATTTGTTGTCCAACTAGTTTAGTTAATGTTAAACGCGCGAGAGGAGAGGACATATTGTTTCATACAATGACACGGCGCTGCTCGATAGCGCGAGCGTTATCGGATTTATTGCCCGACTAGTCAACCGTCTTGTACACTCAGAGATCGTAGTTTACTAATAAATCGCTGCTCCCACACAGATGAAGTGTTGTTGTTAATATTTGCACTCACACATTTAAATAGACTAATTAAGTAGTGGCGCGCGTCATTTCAGTTTAGACAATCTCTACAAACTAAATTGCGTAGTGTCACAATTTAATTGGACAACTTCATCGTGACAGCCCCGAATCACATTATAATAAAAAAAAATAGTATGGAAATATGGATTATTATCACCTTTTTATCTGGATTTTTTCATTAAAATTTATCTGGATAATATCGAAGTTTAAAATGCAAAGTATGATCAATGATGTTTTCCTAATTCTAATCTGTCACTTAGTATTGAATGCACAACTTGAAATTGTATAATATGTGCGGTGGCCCTTATCTATTCTGTGGTATCGTGTCGTGTCGTTATCGTCGCAGTGTGAAAACGCCCATTATCAAAAAATAATATCTCCATTACAGACAAATTCAACACGACGGTCGACATAAAACTCCGTGAGTGGGCGGAGGGCGATCTCGCGGCGGTGTCCATAGCGGCCGGCCGCGAGGCGTTACGGACTGAGTTCGCAGCTCTGTTGGCCAGAGCCGGTGATACCGACCCCGTGTATGAACCGCTGAAGAGGGCGGCGGTAGAAGAGGCGTTAGCACGACACCAGTGGGAGGACAGAGCGCAGGACGTAAGTTGATAGAAAAGTGTGAAGTTTGATAGGCAAGTGTAAATGATGGAGAAGTGTAGAGGTCGGAAGAAAAGTGTATGGTCATAGAAAAATCTATAGTTTGATAAGCAAGTGTAGAAGTGTGTGGATAAGTGTGGAAGTTAATAGAAAAGTGTATAGTTTGATAGGCAAGTGTAAAGTTCCTCGCAAATGATCCGATTTGTTTGACAAACATGTTTGATGTAATTTACGTTTTCATCAAACAGCAGCGCAGACGATCAAACGTGCATCAAACAAGTTTGTCAAACAATTAGATAGAATCGGTATGAGATCATGACATCTTGTTTGACAAATACAGCAGAACACGTTCAAACACGTTTGTCAAACGCTACGCAAATCCAAATTTTCTTCAACGTAGTTTGTTTGACAAACGCTTCAAACAAAGCTGTACACTTATCAAACTGTTTGACAAACACGTAAAATTTGACAAACAATTTGATCGTTTGCGGGGTACTGAGTTGATGGAGAAGTATACAGGTTAAAAGTGTTTTTGATTAGCAAATGTAGAGGGTTAAAAAAGTGTAGTTTGATTAACAAGTGGTAAAACGTATAGGGTTTATAAAGTGTGTAGTTATTTGAAAATGTTTGAGTTGATAAACAAGTGTATAACTTAATAAAAAGTGTGTTTTGATAAACAGTGTTAAAAAAGCGTGTAGTATTGATAGGCAAGTGTGAAAGTTTACTTGACTGAGAGAGAGAGAGAGTACATTTTTTAAAACTTTTTTAATTTTTAGTAAAAGTTGACCCCGTCGAGTTTCTAACACCGTTTTTTCCCGTATCTTTTCTTTTACTCCTACCCACATCGTTCTCTTCTTCAGGTGCTCCGTGTGCTCCAACTGAACGCCCTCCAGGACCGCATGGTCCGCTCCCGCGCGGACTGGGACGCGGCCGTCGCGCTCATGGACAGCGCGCTGAAGGAGCGGCTCAGCGCCACGTCGGAGCAGCTCCATGAGCTCACAGGTATGTCGCCCCGTCCCGCTCGCACACATCGCCCCGTCCCGCTCCCGCGCGAACTGGGACGCGGCCGTCGCGCTCATGGACAGCGCGCTGAAGGAGCGGCTCAGCGCCACGTCGGAGCAGCTCCATGAGCTCACAGGTATGTCGCCCCGTCCCGCTCGCACACATCGCCCCGTCCCGCTCCCGCGCGAACTGGGACGCGGCCGTCGCACACACGGCCCACTGGGACTTATGTATGTTTGGAATTGGAATGTTGGTGGCGACATCTGTATTGAATTAGAACCTGTCACGTTGAATTACAACCTGTGACATTAGAACCTAAAGCCTGACAGCTGTCAAAGGCAACTGTCATTCTTGCGAAGCTTTTTGTAAACGTTTGATGCGTGCCGCGCGCGTTCAACGCTGCTACTTTCGAAGTAAACTCTAAACAGGAAACTAACCCTAAAGTATTAGTTTTCTTCAATCCTGTTTATCGATGTCTTCCACCTCTATATTATAATATGTTTGTCTGTATGTCCGCAGGTCCCGGTTTCCGCGAGCGCTGGCTGTACTGGCGCACGCCGACCGCGGAGCAGGTGCGCCGCTCCACGACGCTCGGCGAGCTAGAGAGGCTGGGGGTGACGCGGCCGCAGCTCACTTATGACGAAGGTATTACACCGCCGTGTGTTTGTGTGTGTGTGTGTGTGTGTGCAGCAGGCGCGCCGTTCCACGACGCTCGCCGATCTAGAGAGGCTGGGGGTGACGCGGCCGCAGCTCACTTATGACGAAGGTATTACACCGCCATGTGTGTATGTGTGTGTGTGTGTGTGTTTGTGTGTGTGTGTGTGTGCAGCAGGCGCGCCGTTCCACAACGCTCGCCGAGCTAGAGAGGCTGGGGGTGACGCGGCCGCAGCTCACCTATGACGAAGGTATTACACCGCCATGTGTGTGTGTGTGTGTGTGTGTGTGTGTGTGCAGCAGGCGCGCCCACATCTAGCGTCATGATCCTGCATCGCGCTATCGAAGTTTTCTAAGAGCTCGACACGCGGGCTTCAGCCTGACCAAGCATTACACCTAACTCGGTCGGGTGATGTTGTTTTATGGCCGCCATGCCCCCCATAATGTGTGAAAAAAATACGTGTGACACTCGGGCACTGCCGCGGTCAAGCTATTGCATAAAAGGTAGTCTCCACGCATATGTCTAGCACGCACGCAAACGCCGTGCCGAAGTCTGCCGCACTGAACCGACGTTAGACGATGTGTTAAGTTTATTTTCGTTAAGCGCAATATACACTGAGCCCGCCGGGCCGCCGACAAAGGCCGGCGACACAACCCGGCGGCCTGTATGAAAAGAATGATGTCGGCAACATGCGCCCGCAAGTGTTACCCGCCGACATGTTTGCGGCTTGGGTACGCCTGCACTCAGTTGCCCGGCGACACAACCTTTATAGACACGCGGCAATCACTGACCAATCACCGACTGCCAAATTAATTTCTCATCTCAAGCCGCCGACATGCCGCCGACCAAATTTTCCGACTTATATTATATGAAGCCGCCAACTAGACCGCCGATAAAACGTTGCCGACATAATTATGTCGGCAGCCCGGCGGGCTCAGTGTGTTCTCAGTGTGTCAGACGCTTTACGGAACTTCTTGATGATATTATTATGAACTTTTACAGTGGTGGCGGCTCGGGACAACCTGCGCCGCCGCGGTGTGGAAGTCGACAACGACTACATACGAGAGACGTGGCGGACTGTCTACATGCGGTGAGTAGATAAACACCCTTCACAACTTATTTAACAAATAAAATATAATATTTTAGTAGAATACAACCCTTATGTACCCCGCAAACGATAAAATTTGTTTGACAAACATGTTTGATGTAATTTACGTTTTCATCAAACAGCAGCGCAGACGATCAAACGTGCATCAAACAAGTTTGTCAAACAATTAGCTAGAATCGGTTTGAAATCATGCAATTTTGTTTGACAAATACAGCGGATCACGTTCAAACACATTTGTCAAACGCTACGCAAATCCAAATTTTCTTCAAACAGGTCAAACACGTAGTTTGTTTGACAAACGCTTCAAACAAAGCTGCACACTATCAAACTGTTTGACAAACTCGTAAAATTTGACAAACAATTTGATCGTTTGCGGGGTACTTTACAACAGATTTCACCTCCAACCAAAATGAAGGTGTGGTAACATTTGTTTTAAAAATTTCAATGTGTCTATCCGTCTGCTGTTCTGTTTTGAGTAGGGTAAATTACGAGTCATTAGAATTTTTCAGTAGAGGGACACTTAACACTTTGATCGTAAAAATAAAAGTTTGTGATTTTTAAACGATGTAAATAATAATGGAATTAATATTGAGGGGCATTCACGTTACAATAAAAATAGAGTATTTTTTATCAGGTTGCGGTGTAATCAAAATAAAACATCTTTTTGTCGCCATGGTTATCACGTGCGCCTTGGTTTTGCAAATGAAAAGAAAAAATTTAGAAACATGCAATAGTTTTTAATAATATTTTTTATGATACACATTGTGTACGTTATTAATAACGTGTTGTTGTATAAAAAACAATCTATTTAGTATTTTTTGTACATTCTTAATAACCTTTTATCTCATTTAAAGGTTTTTTTTTTGCCTGTCCTACTACTGGTATTGTAAAAGTGCTGAAAAACAGTTGTATTGGACTTTATTAGATGAAATAATACTGATCAACTTGATACATATTATATATTTGAAAGAAGATAGTATTATTCAATACGAAAGTTAATTTGCAGCTGACGTAGTGTGTCTTCTGAATACTTCTACTGATTATTGCCGTTAGTTGTATGGAATGAATAAGGGAACTTTACGCAATTTTTGAGCCTCGTAAAAGGCTACGGTGCGTTGAACAAGGGCTGATATTTAAACAACGCGTTATTAAACGCGTTGTAAAGAGGAATTAGAATTTTCAAAATCAGCCACCCTTTTTGTTTAATATGTTTTATTAGGAAATCCCTGGATTGTGCAGGCAAATGAGTATGCCTCAGTATGCCGATTGGCTCGATGAGGACAATCTGAAATCTCTAAATATTTCAGTTACGTTTTACCTGAACAATGTAATATAAGTAGGTACAGATAAAGAAACAGACGGACATCATTTTACATCTATAATATTAATAGATGACGGCCGTAACTCCATTGCGTCAAAGTCCGTTTATCGAATGGATACCGTACATTTTCCCGGGACTCAAAGTGTCTCCATACCAAATTTATGCAAAATCTGTTCAGTGGATATGAGCGCGAAGAAGTAATTGACAGACAGGCGAACAGACTTTCATACTAATTATAAAGTTGGTAATATGGATAATAATATATAAAGTACTATGTAATAATGGTAAGAATTTTAATTTTTTGAAGTCAGTTTTTGTTAAATATTTAATAAAAACACCTTATTTTGCAATAAATAATAAAAATATATGTGAAAACAACAATTATTTATAATGTTTCCTACTTACAATACCAATTTTGACCAAATTTCAATCAAACTTTGCTTGTCCAACCACTGGTATTGGGTGTCCCAACTACTGTAATTCCGTCCCATGACTGTGATTTACCTACCATTCAGTTTTTACTAAAAAATCCATACAAACTGAATAACCATCGCATTTTTATGTTTGCATATCTTAAGTTAGATAATTTATGATCACAAATATGATTATATCTATTACCATTTCATGCGAAGTATTTAATGTTTTAGAGCTTTTTCTGTAAAAAAAATCCTTAGCTGTCCAATGACTCGTAGTTTACGGTATTCGTTTTTTGTAATATGCTGTCTCTCACTTGACCGGTTTTTTATTTCTTTTTTTTTTCTTTTCCAGAAATTTCCTCTCCCGAGCGCAAAACCGTGCTCGCGACTGCCGCAAGAGTTTCTACCTGTACAGCCAACAAAATGGCGCCGAGGTGAGTTTCATTCAAATCAGCATAGCCGACTAGAATATATAATATTAATACGGATTATAATGATTAAATATGACATTTTGGATTCACAGAAGGAGTGCTGTGAGGTGGTGATGTTTTGGCGGGTTCAGTCGACGCTGCGGACGACAGCAAACGCGCTTCGGCAGCAAATAGCCAACAGGGAGGCCGCCAGGCTCGACAGGGACCTGAGGGAGGTGTTGGACGAGGTTAGCAGCTACTTGCATAACTCCCCACCCTGCTAGCAACACTAGCCAGCAGCTAGTAACACTCCCCAGTAGCTAGCAACATTCCCCGGCAGCTACCAACGTTCCCCAGCAGCAAGCAACACTCCCCACCTACTAGCAACATTCCTCAGTTAACTATTTCAGCGTTGCTACTTTCAAAATGATCTTAAAGCAAAATTATTGGAACGGAGTTCCTTATCGCGCGTTGCTAAAAGGGGCTAGACCGAAAATGTTGTAACGACACTTTTTTGTTAGTACCTGCATGGTCGGGACAAAGGGCGTAGATAGTATTCCTGTACGTCAACTATAGTTTGTGCGTTATAAGATTATATGGGTGACAGTTCTCATATTCCTTGCTACGGATTTTTTTATAAGAAAACAAAAAATTCAAAATTTAATAAAAATGAAAAGTTGCTGAATGCTAACTTATTAATATAAAATTATAAATATTAACAGTGAAATAGGAGTATAAAATTATTGATACGAAAATATTTGAAAAATGTCAGATGCATGAAACGGAACTTATGCCGATAGAGATTGCCACTGTTGAATCGAAATCAAATCACAGTATAGCAATATTATCCCTACAGTAACGAAACGCCTTTGATGTCGCACGATGCCGCCACCGGTGTAGGTACCGAGCAGATATGCCAGGGTTGCCACGAAACGGGAGATAAAATAAAAATAAAATATTGTGCTTGTAATGTTATCATTTAATCTGTTTAATCTATATTTACGTGAAACTTTATTTTTAGATGATTTCAATTCTCTACGAGATGATGCCCGCAACTTCGTTGTGCCAAAACTCGTTTATCGTGCGAGAACCGTACATTTTTCCAGAACAAAAAGTGTCCTATGTCCTTTCCCGGGACTCAAAGTATCTCCATGCCAAATTTCAGCAAAATCGGTCCAGCGGTTTAGGCGTGAAGAGCAGGGGCGTGCACAAGATTTTGACACTGGTAATGCAGCGATATCGGTTCAGTAGTTTTGGTGTGAAAGCAAAACAGACAGACAAACGGACAAAAAGAGATATTTTCGCATAAATTAATATATACTTACTTAATTAATTATTATTAATTAATATATACTACTATATTAATATAATAATAATAGTGTGGATATACATTGAAAACTATTTTCTAAACTAATTAGTATAATTACGTACTCTTATGAAGAAATAAAAAACACCATCTGTTGTCACGCGTTGGAACTACAATGAGAGTTTATTTCATCGATGTATACCAATTACCATACAACATAATATTGTGCGCTAAGCTAAAATAAATAAAAAAACGCCATCTATTGTTACGTATTAGAAATACAATGTGAATTTATTTTCATCGATATTTCCATGGAAATTAGATAATATATCTTTGCCTCATCAAAATGTAGCCTATGGCTCTCTCAGGCTCTAGACTAACTGTGTTCAAAATTTTATTACAATCGGTTCATTAGTTTTGGCGTGAAACAAAACAAAACAAAAACTTTTTCTTTTACAACTTTTTCATTTTTGTATCTAGTATATTTTAAGTACTCACCTAATCAGCTTAACTTTTGTCTTTTCACATAATCAAGGTTCCGGTTACTTGAGATCCGATCCATAATACGATGTAAATAAATGCAAAATTTCGGCCACCACAAATTATCTTATCCAAGTGAGTGATACTTTATGAATGTACGCAATTATTAATGTTAAACTGTTAAATATTATACAAACTTTCGAATATTAAAATCTAAAATATTCTTAGAAAACTATAAAACCAAAAATAATAATATAATATAGTAACAGTTCTCGATCACATGAAAAAAGCAAATGGCCTCCCAAAACACTAAAAATTTCAGCTATGTAAAATGTAAACAAATATTATAAACCTCACAAAACAAAAATGCATAATGTACATATTGTACGTAATTAGTTAGATTAATTGCGTCTATTCATTTTACTCGGATTATATCCGATTGCTCACGACTATAATTCACGAGTAGTTCCGATCGCCGTCAGCAAGGCGCGCGCCCGCGCCGGCCGCGGCGCCAGTGATGCCAACTGTTCAAAAATTTCCCCCTTAAATTAACTTGAAAACACATTGAATTTCAACCAGAACTCCCCAACTATTATTTAAATATATTATTTATTACTTGGGGTACTTTCCACTGAGAGATCAAAACGCTGAAAATACTACTTCAGCCGACCGCAATTATTGTGTTTGCGGCAAAAACGTCACTCATGATGTCATTATTTATATAAAAACAGTAATAAAAACCAAATAAATATACATTTTTGCTTAAAAAATTTCACGCCCATGAATATAATATGATATTTTTACTCCCTAAAATACGCACTATATATTTAATTTTTCCCTATAAAAAGTTGGAAAATCCCCATAGTTGGCAACACTGCTGGTGTCTGCCGCAGAGCTTGCAGTACAAAATCGCATTCGATATTCATGGTTGTGTGCGTTTTCGGCTGTGCACGGACACACTAACACATACGCGCAAGGCAGGCACCTCAACACTGAGCCTATCTTGACCTCTCGTGAACCCGTTCGCGCGTGTACTTGATTACATGTTGCTATTTTATAAATTGAGGCGTTTTAAATGTGTATATTTATTTTTTTACTATATTTTTTACTATTATGTATTATTAAAAAATTAACGTCATGAGTCATTTAAAAAGTACGAAAGTTAAATTAAAATATCTGTTATCTGTGAAGGCAAGCACTGCCTTTTTGCCTATAAAGACCGCACGCGCATGGTGAAGAGGTAGCATACAGATAGACACACTTTCGTATTTATAATATTAGTATGGATTTAAAAATTTCATTACCCATCAAGCCCCAAAAGCTCACCGGTGAGCAAGATACAATAAAATAACAATAGATTTCCAAGAATCCACTATCGAAGGATTAAAATAATGAAGACGCATTCGAATATATTATCTACGAATAATAAAGTAGGAATATATAAAGTATCCAACAATTAATCATATAACAATTGGTAGGTACGGTAGGCCACACGTCAGGTGTAACAGAAGCCATTCAAAACTCGCTCTTATAACGTGCGCGGTAAGTGCGGTCCAAAGGTCAAAATGTTACACTAAGTGTAACATTTTTTGATGTATGACCCTGTGTCGCTAGCTAGGTAGGTACTAATTAGTATGTAACAGGGTATTTGACAGATTTTTAATTTATTCTTTATTGTTTCTCTCCATGTTACACTTCTTACAACGAAAACAATAAAACAGATATGCAAATAAATGCCGCCAAGGCCAACACAATATTAGTGTGAACTGTGAGCCGATATTTATGAAAATTTAAATCCATTTTGTTTTATTGAATCAGATTTACATCCGGACACTGAACACATATTACATCCCAATTTTATAATAATTTATAAGATAAGTTATCGTTTTACAACACAAAACTCGTAGACAACGCGCCAACGTCACCCCTGCGCGGGCAGGTACACAAACTCCGCGAGTTTGTGTACGCGGATCCGCGCCGCCGCTTCCCCGCGGGTACCCCTCCGTTGCTCTGCGCAACATTAGTTTCACTACTGTAGGGATATTGCTATACTGTGATGAAATCGATAAAAAGGGCGGCCATATTAAATCGCTGGCGCCACTCTGAAACGTTAGTACGAAATCGATAGTTTCGATTGCAATTCCTTTACGAAGTAATTCGATATTTTTAACCGACTTCCAAAAAACGAGGAGGTTATATGTTCGGCTGTGGATTTTTTTTTTTTGTATGTTCAACGATTACTCAAATTAATTTTTGTTTTGTTGTATTTGGTTTCACTCCAATTTGGTACCATGTTCACAAAAGTGGTGACCTGATGATGGGATCCAGGAGTAATCGAGGGAACTCCTCGAAATTTATATGGAAACATATGGTGATTTTGGTTTTATGAGAAGCATCCTAAGCATATGCTACCAAAACGCAAGATTTTTCACCGAGGTATACTGTGGTTCCGAAGATACTAAGAGAACTCCGGATTCCGTATAGCTACAAGTTTGGGGGTTTAGGCGCTGTTTTAAGAACTGAAAGCATATTATGCTACTATGCAAATTACATTCATCATCATCATCATCATTAATTCATTACCACGTCAGGGTCACCAATGTCACCAAATTCAACCTTATCTCCAGAGCATAAGGCACACATTTGACATTACTTCTGAGAAGTTAAAGTTGCTTCGATTAAACGTGACATTCTGTCACACTTACAAATTACAAATTATTTATTTCCAGAAAAATACAATATTAATACAACTTAAGATTAAGACAAATCCCCACACTAGGCATAGCCTGTCCTGTGGGGCCAGAAACTTCGATGAGATACTCTGGAAAACAACCTAATTTCAACCTTTTGCATTGCGTTTAGCGTTCATAGTACAATATTATAATTGCCTGGGCTGTCAAGCGAGCGCGAGCGGCGCGGCACGGGCGGCGCGGGCCGGGTACTATGTGCGATCAGCGATGCGTCACGTGCGCGGTGCGACAAGTCGAGCGAGTGCCAGCCTATTGAAACTAGTCCGGTGACCGGTTACTTAGCACGTCACACGTGTTCACTTCGATTTTTTTAAATGTATTGTTTAAAATTATCTGCAGGCTGCAGCTGATATTATATTTTGTAAGTGTGACTGTAATAAGATACGTAGAATAATTATATAAAAATTCTTGGAAATCTATTGTTATTCTATTGTGTCTTGCTCACCGGTAAGCTTGTAACAAGATACGTAGAATAATATTATACAGGTGTATTATTTACGTACATAGTACGCGATAGTTTAGTACTAGGTAACTAAAAACTAAAAAGAGTGAAATTATTATTTTTAACAAAAAATTAAAACCGACTTCCAAGGTAAAAACAATAATAACATCCTTATAATATGAACTAAAAAGTATTAAATAATTATTCCTATCTAATAGTGCCTTTTTCCGAATTCGGCTAAAACTCAACTATTTCTGTACTCAATTTTCATAATTTTGAAGTCGGTGCCAGTTCCAAAAGTTTCAATTAATATTCTGTCAGAGAACTGAAGATTCATCTGGTACCGACTTCAAAATGATGAAGATTGAGTACAGAAATAGTTGAGTTTTAGCCGAATTCGGAAAAAGGTACTATTAGATAGGAATAATTATTTAATACTTTTTAGTTCATATTATAAGGATGTTATTATTGTTTTTACCTTGGAAGTCGGTTTTAATTTTTTGTTAAAAATAATAATTAAATTATCGATTAAAATTTTTAGGTAACTTCCCTACTATTGTCAATTATAATGTGTCACCCATATCATCTTAAAACGCACAAACTATAAATGGCGTTTTTTGAGAATAAACAGCGGCGTCTTGTTAGTGTATTCCTGGGCGTATATTATAGATGGTGTTTTTAAATAATTTTTTTGAGAATATTATTGTATACAGATTTTTTGAACATAAGAAATAACTTCGTTCCATTCGGGTGTCCCTTGACACCTCTCAAGCTTTTTATCACACTGTTTTGTTACACCCTGTATGTATTCTAACTTTCAGATGGCAGCCGATTCGGAACTCAAGAAGAAATTACTTTGTGGTCGTAGAGTGGAACTCGCAGAAGAACTGAGTAAGTTATAAGTTTGAATAATTGATATTTGAGTATGTGGATTGTGGGTAGACCGATTTTGATAGTAGTAGTAGTTTGAAGCTTTGCATAGCTTTTATGGCTTTGAGCGTGGCGAGAGTAGACCGGAAAGATATTTCGTAACGAAAAACACGTAACATTCGTCTAACGTCGTTTCGGCAGACTTCGCTTCGTACTCGCCGCACCGACCTGCACAGCGGTGCAGCAACGCCGTTGTTTCCAGACTTCGGCACAGTGTTTGTGTGCGTGCGACTAGACTTTACCTTTACCGAGGCAGTCCCCGAGTGTCACATGTATTTATCATTATGTCGTTTGTTACAGAGCGAGTCAGACAAGTGCAAGAGAAGTTAGAAGAGTTTATTGAGGCGTTAAATAAAGAGAAGTGAACTAGACTTAGACAATGTTATAATATAGGTAGGTATAAGTTATGTTTATAATAAAATGTTGCACAGTCATTTTCTTTTTTTTCGCCCAAACCTCTCAAGCGCTACCTGCCGACGGTCGGCAGGTGAAAAAATCCACTTGAGCGCTTCCTGCCGACTATCGGCAGGTCGACGCTCAGCAGTTCGATCTTCGCTTTTATGCTTATATTTTATAAGTTAATAATAAATAATAATAATAAATAAATAAAAAGCCCTTTTATTCCATATTTTACAATGTTTAAATGTTCTAGTTTAGTGTTAGTATTTATTTTCTAATATTATTACGTATAATGGGGATTACAAAAACATTTCGAGGAATAAGGTCAGTGATCGTTTTTCTGTATATAAACGAAAAAAATACCCATTAGTTACTTATATTTTTGAACAAATATGTTTAACCTTAGTTTGACCTTCAATGGCGTTAAATTAAGCAATAAATTCGATCAACATTACGTTTCGAACTTTTGGTAAGTTTCTCGTATCAGCTTTCACATAATGATAACTTGCATTAGACGAACCAGCCAACCAGCCAGCCAGCCAGTTACGTTAGTAACATACAATATCATTGGAACCAGCCATTATAAATAAGATTGAAAGGAAAAAAAAACATACTACAGAGGTCAACTGGCCGCCGATGATGACGTCAGAGCGAAACTTTAAAAATTTATTGAGAAAAAACTAGCCAATGGATTTCAAAATTATTTAATTTATATTCTTAAGGCCGCATACAACGAGGATTAGTGAAATTTCGTGTTTTATTTTCACTAGAACTTTGACCACAAGTAATTATAAGTATTCAAACATTTTTTGTAAGTTATTTACGTTCCTTACCAAGGTTAGGGTCAGCTTAAAATTTTGAATTAAATCCATTTTCCACTAAAAAAATGTGCGTTAAAAATAATCCTTCCAAATTTTATTTCTTCTAGAATTCAGCGAAAACAAATACAGGAATAAATATTTTTACGCCAAAATGTTTCAATCATGATTCCGGAGGCACCCATCAGCTTCGTTTTTGATAAAATTTACCAATTATAAAGATAAATCGCTTTGTTTACAAATTTGAACAATCTGTTCATATGTGAGAGCAACGCCTGATCATGAATATTTGGTACAAAAAATCCACAGGCACTTGATGGAAAATAAATAAATGACATCAGTCAAATCTGTGTGTCAGAGGCTGATTGTCTATCATAGAAAACCTAGAGTACATTCACAAACATATCCCAGTATACTGGCAGCTCTTTACGTCTAGAATCGCCGTGGTGCCATGCCGTTGATTCGTTTCAAAATATTTGCCAGTGAAATGTCGAATACGTATTTCTTGTAATGTAATTATAATACGTCATGTACTTATCTAATACTAGTGGAATACCAGTACAAAATAGCGCCGTAATTTGACGTCTTGGGCAGTGGTCAGTAGACTGGGTTTTATTCCGGAACCTAGTCAACATTTTTGGTTTACAAATACTACAATATTGCTTTGTAACCTAAATTATTTGGCGAGAGACTACCTAATAAGATGCTATTCGATAATTTATATTCACCAAACGATCATTTTTACGGTTTTGGTAGGTTTGAAAGTCAAAAAATGTAAACATTACAGCTAGTCAGAAAACAATGTACAGATTACCGCAACACAGAGACAGATTTTTACGGATACATGTCAAAACATTGTAAAATTATATAATATTATGATATGTCCAATCCATAGCAATAGAAAGAATTATTACATCTTAGCACTGGAGTAATAAAATCTGCACAAGAAATCGTAAAAATAATATTATCATGCGGATAGATCTAGATATTTTGTAGATACCTATTACCTACACCTGCGATGAACTATGTATGGGTAATACTTTATTTTATTATACATTGTAATTTGTATATGTATTATTATGAGGAAATACCTTTTTATGTTCGTGAGTACAGAACAAACATCATATTATATAAATGTCTATAAATACATCATTTTATTATAATACAAAATTCATTAAAGATTTCGTTTATCAAGTTATGCATAAGTTATGAACATGGCCTCTCTGTAAATCATTACTCTGTACATATCGAGTTTACCACGTGATCACATTATTTCTGAAAATATTAAAATCGACTACGGCTTGATATGTAAATATGTACCTTTCGAGCGCCATCTATTGAGCTAGTTTGTCTCAAATTCTAAAATGTCAGTCTCCTATAATCCCGCCTTAAAATACCCTATTTTAACGAAAAAAAATATAAAAAGTACATGTGATTTTTTTTGGACAATGCCCATTAGTGATAGTATGAATTACTATTTAATATGGACCCCTGGGGGGTTATTATGACCTCTTATTTCCAGCCAGTTTACGCCCTTAAAGTGGCTGGCTGTCGTTTTGGTATTATGATCTCTATTTTCCAGTCATTTTCCAGCCAGCCAGCGGTCACGTGACACAAAACGAGCACAAAACCGTAGACAAAACACACTACTCCATTGTGTACTGAGTAGTATTTTTCGTATTATGAGCAATTATGAGTACCACAGAGTATTAACAACATTATATTACTCTACCACAGAGTAATAACAACATTATCTGACATAAGCTGGCTTGCTCTAACGTCAAAAATAGCAATTCAATAAACGCCAAACAATATTAGCTTTAACTGAATGGTTTACAGTTTAGTAATTTTTTTAAGTGAAAACTTCTTTAGCGGCGTTGAGCACTTTTGTGGGATGGGTAAAAACTGTGAAACTCGCGTCAGATTTTCGTGTTGATCGAAAAACCATAGAAAAAGCGTAAGGTTGGAGAGTAGTGTTTTGTGTCGAACTCGAACTCGAACGAAATGTACAGTCGGGGAAATGAGTTATTTAGCAGAAATGTACAGTCGGGGAAATGAGTTATTTAGCAGAAATGTACAGTCGGGGAAATGAGTTGTTTAGCAGAAATGTACAGTCGGGGAAATGAGTTGTTTAGCAGAAATGTACAGTCGGGGAAATGAGTTGTTTAGCAGAAATGTACAGTCGGGGAAATGAGTTGTTTGGCAGAAATGTACAGTCGGGGAAATGAGTTGTTTAGCTGTTTAGCAGAAAAGTACCGTCGGGGAAATGAGTTCTTTAGCAGAAATGTACAGTCGGGGAAATGAGTTGTTTAACAGAAATGTACAGTCGGGGAAATGAGTTGTTTAGCAGAAATGTACAGTCGGGGAAAATTGTGCTATTCAGAAATGTACAATCAGGGAAATGAGTTGTTTAGCTGTTTAGCAGAAATGTACAGTCGGGGAAATGAGTTGTTTAGCAGAAATGTACAGTCGGGAAAATTAGTTGTTTAACAGAAATGTACAATCGGGGAAATGAGTTGTTTAGCAGAAATGTACAGTCGGGGAAATGAGTTCTTTAGCAGACGCGCTGATTAAGGCCGCGTTTCCACCTGCAAGACAACTGTCGCGAGAAGTGTCTGACAGTCTGTCTGACAGCAGCTTTTTGAAGTGACAACGTCTTATAATTCGATATGGGCTGCGCGCACAAAAAAACATGACGCAATAGTCGGCGTTATCTCGCGCTGAGGCGTTCCATTTAAGGCTAGACGTTACTACTATCGTCAGCAAACCGACTTTACAGACAACCGAGTTCGAGGCGAGTTCGAGTCGAGTTTGAGTCGAGTTCGAGTTCGAGTCGAGTTCGAGTTCGACACAAAACACTACTCTCCAACCGTCTTTCTTTACAGTGTCAGGAGTTAAAAACACATAAATTGAAACGAGGCCGTTTAAGCGGGAGTAATGTCATAGTGCCCAAGTGTGTGCGCAATACACAAGAGCACTCTGGTTTCAATGAAACCAGGCCAGTTGAGCAGGAGTAATTTTATAGTGACCAAGTGTGTGCGCAATACACAAGAGCACCCTGGTTTTAATGAAACCAGGCCAGTTGAGCAGAAGTAATTTCATAGTGTCCAACTGTGTGCGCAATACACAAGCCAGAATGCCCCCGAGTGAGGGCTCATTGTAATCAGGAGTCAGGACGATGAGATCTGCAACTTGGCCCAAACAGAATTTTCCGAATTTTTTTTCTCAATTTTGAGGGTCAGGGTCGTATAGAGGCGAAAAATCCAGGAAGAACGAGCCGAAGAGCCCCATATCCAGGACAAACAGTTGCCGAGTTATAAGCACTCAAACTTTGACATTGACAGCTCGGCAACTGTCAAACGTCGAACAAAAGCGGCCATAACTCCGCTCCCAATAGGCCTAGAGGAACGGGGTTTCTTCTAACATAAAAGGCAACACCTCGGCGACCCCCTCCCCGAATTTGAACTAAATCGGAGACATCAAATTTTTTCCCAATTCTGAGGCCAGGATCGAATAGAGGAGAAAAATTCAGGAAGAACAAGCCGAAGAACCCCATAACCAGGACAAATAGTTGCCGAGTTACAAGCATTCAAACTTTGACATTGACAGCTTGGCAACTGTCAAACGTCGAACAAAAGCGGCCATAACTCCGCTCCCAATAGGCCTAGAGGAACGGGGTTTCTTCTAACATCAAAGGCAACACCTCGGCTACCTCCACACCGAATTTGAACTAAATCGGAGACATAATTTTTTTGACGTGACAACGTCTTATAATTCGATGCAGCCGGCTGCACGCACGAAAAAACATGACGCAATTTGCGGCGTTACCTCGCTCTGAGGCGTTCCATTTAGGGCTTGAAGTGCAAGCGAAAGCGCTTCATATACGGGATCTATTGAGCATACCAGTTTTCGTCAGATCGAAAATTCGGTTTCGAATGAAAATTCGGTAACGGTCGGACACTAGTTTTTAATTTCGACTTTTGTAATATGCATATGTGATTCAATACAAGCTACATTTACGGGATCTATTGAGCATACCAGTTTTCGACAGATCGAAAATTCGGTTGCGGATGAAAATTCGGTTACGGTTGGACACTTGTTTTTAATTTCGACTTATGCAATATGAATATATAATTCAATACAAGTTATGTATACGGGGTGTATTGAGCATACCAGTTTTCGTCAGATCGAAAATTCGGTTTCACTGAAAATTCGGTTGCGGATGAAAATTCGGTTACGTTTGGACACTAGTTTTTAATTTCGACTTATGTTATATGGAAATGTAATTCAATACAAGCTACATATACGAGTATGGGATGTATTGAGCATACCAGTTTTCGTCAGATCGAAAATTCGGTTTAATTGAAAATTCGGTTTCGGATGAAAATTCGGTTACGGTCGGGCACTCGTTTTTAATTTCGACTTATGCAATATGCATATGTGATTCAATACAAGCTATGTATACGCGGTGTATTGAGCATACCAGTTTTTGGTCAGATCGAAATTTCGGATTCATTGTTAATTCGGTTGCGGATGAAAATACGGTTACGGTTGGCCACTAGTTTTTAATTTCGACTTATTCAATATGCAAATGTCATTCAATACAAACTACGTAAACGGGTTGTATTGAGCATACCAGCTTTCGTTAGGTCGAAAGTTCAGTTTCGAATGAAACTTCGGTTACGGTCGGACACTAGTTCTTAATTTCGACTTATGAAATATGCATATGTGATTCAATACAAGCTACATATAAGAGATCTATTGAGCGTACCAGTTTACGTCAGATCGAAAATTCGGTTTAAATGAAAATTCGGTTGCGGATGAAAATTCGGTTACGGTCGGACACTAGTTTTTAATTTTGACTTATGTTATATGCAAATGTGATTCAATACAAGCAATGTATACGGGGTGTATTGAGCATACCAGTTTTCATCATATCCAAAATTCGGTTTCACTAAAAATTCGGTTGCGGATGAAAAATCGGTTACGGTTGGATACTTGTTTTTAATTTCTACTTATGTTATATGTAAATGTGATTCAATACAAGCTACATATACGGGTGTATTGAGCATACCAGTTTTCGTCAGATCGAAAATTCGGTTTCATTGAAAATTCGGTTGCGGATGAAAATTCGGTTACGGTTGGCAACTAGTTTTTAATTTCGACTTATGCAATATTCATATGTGATTCATTACAAGCTATGTATACGGGGTGTATTGATGCAGTGATACTGTGACCGCGCGCTCTCCGCCCTCTATATCGAAAACGGTTCACCGTATAAAAAAATATTTGAGCAAAAGTTGTAGAGAATTTTGTATTCTACATTAAGGTAATAAATACAAATAGCAAAAAACCCATAGGAAATGAAATATTTACAAAAAAGGCGACCGAAACAAATTTTTGTGACCTTTTGACCTTGAAATTTAATAGTTGCGCACACCCTACCTTATGTAGGTTTTGAGACAACATTTAGGGTGCCAATATACAAATACTTACAGACTTACAGCTGGGTATCTCGAATTCCGAGGTGAAATTACTATACTGATTGGACTACCAGTCCCAAAATTTCAAACTTATATTCTGACATTGACTGATTAACTCACGATTAAATTAGCGGTTACTTATTGTTTTTACCTTGGAAGTCGGTTTTAATTTTTGTTAAAAATAATAATTCAGTTGAATAAACTCTTTTTGCGTATGGTTAGATACTCGTACTTAAGAAGTAAACTCCAGTCGTGCGTCGGAGCTGACACACTTTTTTTTAATGAATCTCTAAAGAGAAAAACAGATCACCCCGTATATACCCGAGCTATTTCGCAGAATCGGTTGTTTACGATCGGTGCGAATAATGTCTACGGCAAGCGAACCATGCAGTACCTAGTGCCTCGACTTATCAATGAC
The DNA here is from genome assembly GCA_937595015.1 of Polyommatus icarus. Taxonomy (NCBI): domain Eukaryota; kingdom Metazoa; phylum Arthropoda; class Insecta; order Lepidoptera; family Lycaenidae; genus Polyommatus; species Polyommatus icarus. The sequence continues at coordinate 792,382 of OW569342.1, read as the reverse complement.
TTACCTCGACTGCGCTGCGAGATTCTTTAAAACCAAGCAATATCAAGGCTCAATTATTAAGAAAGCACTTTGCTAAAAAACATATTGATAATGATAATAATATAATATCTTAGCTCCTGCAGAGTCCTGCAGTACGTAAAACAGACAATTAATTTTAAATTATATTTATAATCTGTTAACAAACTATAGGTAACTGCCAATTTCTTATGTAGATACAAATTGTACATTACCTCTTATATGTTATTTAAATTAGTAAACTTACATATAAATTATTTGGTACTAATTTGTACCTAATATAATCTAAATAAAATTTCGTGGTTTCTTGATGATATATTATTTAAAAAAAATTGTAATGTGTGTTGTTTTATATGATAAATTAACTATATGTTTAGAGTTGCACTTGACAGGTGCTAGCGTGACATAGCGCGACAAAGATCTAGAGAATATCGTAATTGTTGAACAGAGGAGACATTTAATAAAACTAATTGTTTGTTCGATTATTTTTTTATTAATCTATACATAATATTTTAATAAAATCGTATGAAAGTCAAAAGTGTACATGATTGAATATATTATTTTTTAAATAATACCTACTTGGGCCGTCACCAACAATCGTCGATATCGAACCCAAAAATAGTTTTTATAAATAGTTTTTAGAATTATTGTCTGTTTGTCTGTATGTATGTCCGGGAAGTATCTGCATGCCTTTTTTTAATATACCTAAAATAAGGGAACAAACGGATAACCTAATGGAAAGCAACTACAACCGCTCATGGACACTCGCAATATTAGAAGAGCTGCAGGTGCGTTGCCGGCCTTTTAAGATGGAACACCTCTTCTTGAAGGTTTGCAGGTCGTATTGGTCCGGAAATACTGCTGGTGCCAGTTCGTTCCAGAGTTTTTCAGTGCGCGGCAGAAAGTTACGCGAAAAACGAACGGTGTACTGCCACTTATGTAGGTGTTCATTTATTACAATCCTTATTTCCAAACTAATATTAAAATCACGAAATTGTGTCTGTCGGTCTGTCTGTTACCTCATCACGCCTAAACCATTAACCCGATTATGCTGAATGGTATAGATATACTTTGAGCACCTGAAAAGGACATAGGATACTTTTTGTTCTGGGAAAATGTACAGTTCCCGCGCTATTAACGAATTTTGGTCCAACGCAGTTGTAGGAGTGACCTGGTATTTTATAAATTAGTTACCCAATTAGAAATAATTTTATAAAATTGTAGTAATATCGTGAATTAAACACACACGATAATTACATCATAATTATATTAAAATTTTGTTAACTACATTATTTATTTCATAATTCATAATATTTACAATGTGTTTTTTTATTGTATTCAGTATAAAGTATCAAAAGCTTTTGTAATTTTCAGCTACCAAAAAGTAAGATTTTGCACCACAGTTATAAACCCCGTGGTATACTTAACAGAGGTAAGTACTGAACAGAACTTCAGACTCTTTAATCCTTTTACAATATACATATAAGAGAGTTTCAGCGTTGTTTAAAAAAACAAAGGCACCTAAATTATGTTACTATGCAGATCACATTTATCAACATCATTATCACCACCATTAAAATATACATCCTTACATTATGGCGCTGACAACTGCCAATGACCTTGATCTCGCATCACTCTCGCACCACTGTCGATTTTCATGCCAGAGAGACAGAGATGTGAAGTGTTCACTCGGTAGCGTGGATACATTTTTCGTTTTTTAGAGGAAAAAATAAATATTATGGGAAATCTAGATGTCAGAACCGAAAATTAAATCCGACATTCTTTGAATTTTTGTAAAAGGCATCAAATTAACAAATTTTTAAAGCATAGATTGTATTATTACTTTAGTTAGAACTGTATAAATTTCCTGAAAGATGTGACTTTGGTTTTTTTTTTCATCCAGTAGGAGTACATTATTTTATTATTTAAATTCGACAAGCTTTTCCATATATAATCAAAAATCACATATATTTTTTTGTGCCAGTCAATGAAATACATACGTCTAATAAACTGCACAAAGATGTCGAATTGGCAGCTGTCTTCGCCTTATGACCTTATTATATTTTGTACTTTTCATAGTCCTTTAGCTCAAGACTGATGTCTTTGATCATTATTCTGTCATTTGACAAGCCATGTTTGTCGAATAGGCGCCGGCAGCCTATTCGGCAAACATCGCGTGACTTCGGCAAACTTCGGCAACCGGCGGCGGCAGCGTAGGCACACCCTTATTTTAATCTCTTTTTTTTTTGACAGACTATACAGTATGCACTGATATTTTTTAGAAATACAACCAATATGAGGTCCGTGATGGCAACCTGCAAATAATTACAGATCGGTGGGGAACCAATAGAAAATCTAGAAGTGTCTATCGTTACGCCATCTGTTGCAGATTCAAAAAATTAAAAGAAAGAAAATGCCCTATTATTATGGCTTCTCACCAGTATGAATTAGCAAATGTCGTTTTAAGTTGCTTGTTTGTGCGAATTTCTTTTGACAAATATTGCAGTTATATGGTTTCTCACCAGCATGAATTAGCAAGTGTTTCTTTAAGGCCGATTTTCCTAAAAATTTCTTTAGGCATATGTCACAGTTATATGGTTTCTCGCCAGTATGAATTAGCAAGTGTCGTTTTAAGTTGCTTGTTTGTGCGAATTTCTTTTGACAAATATCGCAGTTATATGGTTTCTCACCAGTATGAATAAGCATGTGTTCTTTTAAGTAGCTTTTTTGTGCGAATTTCTTTTGACAAAAATTGCAGTTAAATGGTTTCTCACCAGTATGAATTAGCAAGTGTCGTTTTAAGGTGCTTGTTTGTGTGAATTTCTTTTGACAAATATTGCAGTTATATGGTTTCTCACCAGTATGAATAAGCATGTGTTCTTTTAAGTAGCTTTTTTGTGCGAATTTCTTTTGACAAAAATTGCAGTTAAATGGTTTCTCACCATTATGAATTAGCATGTGTTGTTTTAAGTTGCTTGTTTGTGCGAATTTCTTTTGACAAATATTGCAGTTATATGGTTTCTCACCAGTATGACTTAGCAAGTGTGCTTGTAAGTTATCTTTTCTTCCAAATTTCTTTTGACAAATATTGCAGTTAAATGGTTTCTCGCCCGTATGAATTAGCATGTGGCATTGTAAGTAGCCTTTTCTTCCAAATTTCTTTTGACATATGTCACAGTTGTATGGTTTCTCACCAGTATGAATTAGCATGTGTTGTTTTAAGTTGCTTGTTAGTGCGAATTTCTTTTGACAAATATTGCAGTTATATGGTTTCTCACCAGTATGACTTAGCAAATGTGCTTGTAACTTGTCTTTTCTTCCAAATTTCTTTTGACAAATATTGCAGTTAAATGGTTTCTCACCAGTATGAATTAGCATGTGTTGTTTTAAGTTGCTTGTTAGTGCGAATTTCTTTTGACAAATATTGCAGTTATATGGTTTCTCACCAGTATGACTTAGCAAGTGTGCTTGTAAGTTCTCTTTTCTTCCAAATTTCTTTTGACAAATATTGCAGTTAAATGGTTTCTCGCCCGTATGAATTAGCATGTGGCATTTTAAGTAGCCTTTTCTTCCAAATTTCTTTTGACATATGTCACAGTTGTATGGTTTCTCACCAGTATGAATTAATAAGTGATGTTTTAAGTCCGATCTTCGTAAGAATTTCATTTGACAAATATTGCAGTTATATGGTTTTTCACCAGTATGAATCACTAAATGCTTTAGCAACTTGCTTTTAGTCAGAAACATTTTTAAGCAAACATCACAGATAAGTTGTTCCTTGTGACTCTTGTACTGTGCCTTTTTGTCGTCATTTTCTACGCTCTGTTCACCAGCGCACTTCCCCTTGTCCGCAACATGTTCTTCTGTGGATGTGTGCTGCGTGGGGGGACTTTGGCGTACATACTTGTCAATGACACTTTGACTCAACTTTATTAATTTCAATTCAAGCACCCTTGAGCCTTGCCAAGCATCAATGCGGTCAACGCTCAATGATTCCTGTTTGCAAACAGCATCACTATCTGACACGTCATCATCTTCAAATTCTAACACGGGCGCATAATCTTCTCCATTCGTATTTTCTACAGTTTGTTCTTCAATTATATCTATAACAAAAAAATTAAGACTACACACATAAAAACTGATCAATAAGCAATTATTGATTAGTAGATTATAATAATTATAAAATACATTATACCCAATTTCACAAAGTTAAAAGGGGCAGAGCAGTCAAGTGGCAAACAGAACTCTACAAATGTACCCCATCTGGAATATGACTACATAAAGTACAGTATAGTATACATACCACATTCATTGTATTGTTCAGTCTTTATGTCTGGCTCCTCTTTTATATTATCTGCGGTTGGATGTATTATGGAAATATTTTTCTTCTTATAGATTGATAGTTCTAACAAAGATCCAATTGCTCCAATGTCAATATCAGTCTATAAATTATAGAATATAATATTAATATGTTTCATGAGTATCTACAAATAAAAATATAAGTAAGAGGTTTTCCAATAAGGACTTGACAACTTTTTTCAAAATTAAATTAAAACCATTTGAGATATATAATCTTCGCTCATATGGTCACCGCAGGCCCGTTTTATTCTGGTTAACAAGTGCAATTTTCCTCATAACCTGCACCTAGAAAGAAATAAAAAAAAATTGGTACTAAGTAGACATGTCAATAAATAATAATCCGTTAACAAAAATAAATTATCACAATTTGATTAATTATTATGCTAATCTTAATTTATTAATAGTGACCATTTTAATGTTAACATAAAACGCTGATTTTTTAAAACAAGAAATCCAGATTTTTTATTATTCTTTTGAGCTAATCTTAAAAGGCCTTATAAGAGAACCCGTTAAAAAAACATATTTTTTATTTTTCACATTTTTATTAACATTCAAAGGCATTCAAAAATTAGTCATGTAAATAAAACAATAACGGTATTTTTGTATCCAATTATTGTTACTATTTTGTTATTGTTAGAAGCCAGATAACAATAATTATATAATTATAGATATTTACTGCCAGTACCTACTAAAGTAGCCGTAGCAGAATCACTATTTCTGTCCCTCCTCGATTACGCAGATGCCTGCTTCATCAACTTGACCGAAGACCAACTCAACAAACTTGAGCGCCTTCAGAATATGTCAATCAGGTTCATTTTTGGCTTGCGGAAGTTCGATCGCATATCTGAGTTCCGCAATAAACTAAAATGGTTACCAATCCGCCTTCGACGTAATGCCCGTGCACTTTCCTTCCTTTATACAATCCTATTTGATCCTAACAGCCCTAAATACTTGAAGGACATCTTTAACTTCCGTCGCCCCGACAGACAGGAGCTACGTTCATCCAAAAATCTCCTTCTAGATATCCCTATCCACCACACAAAATATTTCCATTCCTCTTACACCGTACAGTCCGTTCTACTCTGGAACTCTCTCCATACCAGGGTGAGACTCTCTAAAACTTTAAATACATTTAAGTCCTCCCTTAAGGATTACTACCTCAATATGTGTTCGTAGTATGGCATGAGTCATGACATTCATTTATTTGGTACTGTTTTCATACGTCAATTTTATTATGTATATTATGGTATGTATATGTTATATAACTTTATGTATTATATTATATTACTATTATATAAAATGTATATTGTTGATAAAATATTTATTTTATTGTATTTGTATGTATTATTGCGTAATATATAATTATTATGTGTGTATTTATTTCATAGGATAGTATTTATATTATGTAATGTATAATGTACTAATGTTAAGTCTTTTAGCTTTACTTTTAATTGTAATTAGGTAATAGATATACTTTAAGCACAACGCCCTTTCTCCAGCAACTTTTTGTTTCCTTTCCTTCCAAAGGTTGTCTGGAAGATATTGCTATTTAGTAATAAGACCGCCTTTGTGTACTCGTCATTTTATGTGTTTTGTCGCATGTTTGTTGTTACTGTAACTGTGTGTACTATAAAGTATATTCATTCATTCATTCAATAATCTGTATTTTTTTATTTTAACTAATAAAATTTAAATAATAATTTTTATTGTTGAAGAAACCCTAATTACTTTATTTATATGCAAAATTCAGGAATGCCTTTGATTGTTCAAAAAAAAGGGAAAATTCAAAATTGATAACTGTGGGTTGCAAACTAAAGGTGGTTAATAATCATTTTCACAGTGATTAACTAAACTTCTATTTTAGCGAATAGCCCCACAGATATCTCTTCTAAGCCCTTTTAAGATTAACTCAAAACTCAAAAGAATAATAAAAATTTCTAGATTTCTTGTTTTAAAATAATAAGCGTTATATTATAAGTTTAAACACTTACGGATTTTGTCGCGGAGCACTTTTATTAATCAAAATAATCTAAAAAAATAGTAAGCGTTTTTATGATAACATTAAAATGGTGACTATTAACAAATTAACAAAAGAACAAACAATTAAACAAATTGTGATAATTTATTTTTGTTGACGGATTATTGTTTATTGATATGTCTACTTAGTAGCCAATTTTTTTTATTTCTTTATATTAAAATTTAATCAGTTAAAAATACATATTTTTAGTTCACGTGGCAGATTGCCGCAATTCACGCGAAACCCGAACAACGCGTTATTATCGTTACTTTCGCCGCTCAATTAAAGTTATAAGGATTGTTGATAATGTTTCAGGATCTAGGATTTTTTTAGGCCTGATCTTTCAGGATCTATTTTCAAATTTTGATTATCTCAAATTGTTTTCGAAATATAAGAAAAAAACAAACCCTTATTTTTATGTTTACTTCAATACTAACCATCGAATGGTTCGATGCTGCCTCTCCAAGTCCAGTCAAAAGAATCCTAGGCCAAAATCAACGATAAATAACAGGAAAATTCTCTACGCTATTAAGGATGGAAAAGAAGACACAGAATATATGATGGAAATCGCAGAATCCAACAAAAATCTAAGAGAAAAATATAACGAAATAGAACACAAACTTAAAGAGTTCACAAACAACCAAACGACAACCGCCAAAAAACCCTGGCTAACGAAAGACACTTTAAAACTAATAGAAGACAGGAAAGCCATAATAGCAAAAAAGTGCACAAAGGATAACATCAAACTAATAGAAGAACTTAGCAAAAAGATACGCGAAAACATGAGGAAGGACCGGGAAACGCATAGGAAGAAGACCCTAGCCCTTCGATTACGGTGCGGCCAGATCCGGCCGCGCTATCTAAACGCAGCTATTTTTGTCTATACCCACGCGGCCACATCCGGCCGCGCTCTTTCATTCGATTGAGATACGTATTTCGTCGATTTAGAGACTACTTTTGTATGAAGAAGTTTGGTTAGTTATGATCTATGGTAAATTTGACACATTCTGAATGCAAAATATTATACAATCTGTGGTCGACGAGTATTTTTCAGTCATTAGAAAATCGTGAATTTTTTCGTGTGTGTTCTGACATTTTGTGTGTTTTTTGTGAAATTATTGATAGATTTAACGAATGTAAGTAGTAAAATAAGTTACTTTAGTAATAAGCATTAGTTTTAGATAATCATTTGCAAGAAATACTTCGTAAAAATTTGTGAAAGAACAGAAAAAAGTTGTGTGTGTTATAAGTATTTTGAACGTAATTTGCTTCATATATTGGTAAATTAATTACGTAAAACGCTTGAAGAAGTTATAACAAAAGGTCTACAAGATTTTGAATTACGATAGTATTTCTTACAATTCTAAAACAAAGAGTTCAAAGTCCGCAGGTAACGGCCATATTCTGCCGGCCACGGCCATTTTGAACTTTATTTGTAAAGCCCTAATGACGAAGTTTGCTTGTGGGTAATACGAAACCCATTTTTTTGGGTTAGATTTATGACCTGTTTTTATAAACATCTCGAGTAGTAATGATAAACAATTCATGTAAGAGTTTAAAATCAGGGTTCCCTCGAGTAGAATAAAACAAAATATTAACTTATTTCATGTGAAACAGTCAGAAAAAATATATTTCAAAATATATACTTCTGAAAAGAATATTAAATCAGACTAAATACTATATTATGATGGCTTGATTGATAGAAAATTTAACATATATTATAATATTTCTCACAGAAACATAAAATATAGTTAGTATGTAAAGTTATTACATTATTTGTACAAAAAGGGTAGGCCGGGCGCCATTTTTTTTTTGCACATTACGTACATTACGTCTTTGCAAAAATTTTGGCACATACAGAAGGGTTAAAATATCATATCAACAAAACAGGGGGTACACGACAAGCTCTGAAAAAACTTCGCGAAAATGGAAAGGAATGGATACCGAAACTGAAAACTAAGGACTCACTAATCACAACAAGACCTAAAATCCTAAACATAGCAACAGACTATTTCCGAACCTTATACTCAACCCAAGGAAATAACGAATCGCAAGAGAAATCGCCATTCCAGGCTATCACCGCCAAAGAAAAAGAATATATTCCAGAAATATTAAATTCAGAGGTTGTAAAGGCTATTAAAAGTCAAAATCTTAAAATCACCTGGCCCAGACAAAATCCCAAATGGGCTAATGCGCGGGTCAATCGAGCATCTAAGCCCGGTACTTACAAAGCTGTTTAACGAGATACTAACTACAGGCACTATTCCAAGACAGTGGTCCGAATCACACATAATATTAATTTATAAGAAGGGGACAAAAGATGACATCGGGAACTATAGACCCATATCACTTATATCAAATGTTTACAAAATCTTCGGAAAGGTAATTCTAGACAGGATCACCAAAAAATTGGATGAGAACCAACCAGTGGAACATGCTGACTTTATCCAGCACGAAGCAGTCTGGCAGAGCCTTTTAGAACAAGGAGTAGAAGGTACTTATGTAGATATCATTAAAATTATTTACATCGAAAGCACAGCCATAGTCAAATTAGAAACAGTCGGATGTGCTTTTCCTATCAACAGAGGAGTCAGACAAGGAGATCCGTTATCACCGAAGCTGTTCTCAGCTGAACGCTGAAAAAACGAAATTAATGACCAACTCAACTGAAATCGACATAATCATTGATAACAAAAAGCTAGAATACGTAAAGGAGTTTGTTTACCTGGGCCAGATCATATCACCTGTAGACCAGCGTAGCTAGCATACCGTCGTAGACAAACGAAAGAAACTAAATTTAGACAGTTATACCGGAAAAACATTGGAGAAAAAGTTTCTTTCGTCTCTCGATTTCTTCCGCTTTTGAGAATCTATAATATGTCAAGCATGACAACCATTTTTATCCGCTTTTTAACCGACTTCCAAAAAACGAGGAGGTTATATGTTCGGCTGTGGATTTTTTTTTTGTATGTTCAACGATTATGACATTTAGTTTTTTGATTCTTTTTGTTTTTTAATATGGCACTTCGGCTATAAAACCATGGCTAGTGTCGAGTAAATGGCGGCAAATTCAAAATATCGATGTATAGCAACCCTGTCTATAGCCGGAATTATAGTTTCGATCTACAAACTACGAGTAATAAACTTCTTTAGGTTTTATTATTATTTATCGTAGATCAAAACTATAATTTCGACTATAGATTGGGTTGCTACAAGTCGTATTTTTGAATTTGCCGCCATTTACACGACACTGGCCATAGTTTTATAGCCGAAGTGCCATATTTAAAAAAAAGAGTCAAGAAACTAACTGTCAAAATAGCCGTTGCTATAATGGATGCTATGGAAAAGTTTCTTGTCTTTGTCCACTGAAACTCAAGTCGATAGGTGGCGCCATGCTCGGGAAAAAGATATGTAGACATGGGAAAGAAACTGCCATTACTTTCTTCCGAAGAATCGACTGGGGAAGGCCATGCTAGCTATGCAGATGTCAAAAGAAATTGACAAGAGAATTACTACCGGATGGAAAAAGTTTTGGGCTCTAAAAGAAATAATGAAGAGTAAAGAACTGGGTATGCAAATAAAGAAAACAACTTTTGACACTTGCATCTGGGCGCTCACTAAAAAACACAGAGACAAACTATCAAAATGTCAAAAAGCCATGGAGAGGAGCATGCTAGGGGTAAAATTAAAAGATAAAATTAATAACATTAACATTAGGAATAAAACAAAACTAACAGACATACTACGGCGTGTTGATCAACTCAAATGGAGATGGGCCGGGCATATGCTTCGGTGTAAAAACGAAAAATGGAGTAAACAGGTAACAACTTGGATCCCGAGATATGGCTTCAGGACCCGAGGCCGTAAACTACTAAGATGGGAGGATGACCTAAAGCTGACCTTGGTTTTGGCTAAGAATTGCATCCGATAGAAAGCAGTGGAAGGATCTGGAGGAGGCCTTTGTCGTAAGACACACCGACCGCCGCGATATATTATATTTTTATAAATAGTGTTTAAACTAAGAATAACCTAAACTTGTAGCTGGTCTGGAAATAAAGGCTTTATTTATTTATTTATTTATTTATTGTTTATAACTTTTGCATTTTTTTCAGCCCCTCTTGTAATTTTGATAGAATGTTCTAGATGGTATTCCCAATCGAATGAGACCAAAATCATAATTTTCGGTGCATGAGATCAGGTTTTGAGGAAAATGGCACTTGTGAATCAGACTATTTGGAGCGATGATTCTTTAAACACAATTTTCTATCACTTTCCCACACATTTCAGCTATTTCACGTTTAATTTTAGCTCTGAGCTCTTCCAACAGTTCGGTTTATCCAACGATTTGACGCACCTCCAGAGAATTTATTTATCTATCCGCACTGTCGAAATTTAAAACGTTGTAATATTTTATTGTTCTCATGTAAGTGACAAAATGTCTTAATGGGAAATAAAGATCTTTAAACCGAAAAAATCTAGAGGTGTTAAATCGACTGGTCCATATTTTGAGATAACACGCTCATCAAACTTGCTCTTAAATAAATCGATAGTAACGTGTGGCTTGTGGTGCCGTCCTATTGAAACCTCATGCTGTCCAAGTCCATATCTTCTAATTCGGGTCAAAATAATCCATAATCATGGCCAATCTGTCTGTCTGCTAGGGCGAGAATTACGATCGAAAATCGGAGTTAACGCTCTTAAAGTAGCGGCCACCGACTCCGAATTTCTGTAGTAAATTTTTAAGATTTGCAGACGTTCGTGTACTTGATACTATGATAAAAATGTTATGTCTAATGAGTAAAATGACAGTAACAGTTCGATGTTAATATCGTGTTCGGCATCTGAACTGCCCCGGGGCAGGGTGGGCCCACAGGATACCGAAACAGACAAAGTTTAAATTAAGAACATAAACTACGTATTTCACTAGTACTATGCAATACGTAGTTTATGTTCTTAAACTTCAGATGTTACCGTATCCTGTGGGCCCACCCTGCCCCGGCCGCCCGGGGCAGTTCAGATGTCGAAAACGATATAAGTGAAAAGATGTGTCCACAAACTAAATTCAAAATTGTCAAGTCCCTATTGGAAAACCCTTAACATAATATTATGTTACGCTCAAAGACCGAAAACGCTCAGTGAGCGAAAAAATGGCTCACAACGCGTTGTGGCCACAGTGAAACGGCCACGACGCGAAATTCGTTCGACGGAAAGTTAATCACAGTAATACCACATAGCGAAATTCGTGTCGTGGATGACATGCTATTCGACCACAACGCGTTGTAGTAATCGAGATAAGCCATGACGCGTTCTGAGCATTTAAAAACAGCCACGATGCGAATCCGTGTTGTGGCCCTAATGAAAACGGCCACGACGCGTTCTGACCCCAGGTTAGTTACTCAGGAGTAATTTTATAGCGCCCAAGTGTGTGCGCAATACATAAGAGCACTCCGGTTTCAATGAAACTAGGCCAGTTACGCAGGAGTAACAGGAGTGCCCAAGTGTGTGCGCAATACACAAGAGCAAGTTTCGTAGAAGTAATTTTAAAGTGCCCAAGTGTGTGCGCAACACACAAGAGCACTCTGGTTTCAATGAAACCAGGCCAGTTGAGCAGAAGTCATTTCATAGTGCCCAAGTATGTGTGCAATACACAAGAGCACTCTGGTTTCAATGAAACCAGGCCAGGTATGCATGAGTTATTTTATAGTGCCCAAGTGTGTGCTCAATACACAAAAGCACTCTGGTTGTTACGCAGGAGTTATTTTATAGTGCCCAAGTGTGTGCAAAATATACAAAAGCACTCTGGTTTCATTGAAACCAGGCCAGTTAAGCAGGAGTAATTTTATAGTGCCCAAGTGTGTGCGCAATACACAAGAGCACTCTGGTTTTAAAGAAACCAGGCCAGTTTCGCAGGAGTAATTTAATAGTGCCCAAGTGTGTGCGCAATACACAAGAGCACTCTAGTTCCAATGAAACCAGGCCATTTACGCAGGAGTAATTTTATAGTGCCCAAGTGTGTGCGCAATACACAAGAGCACTATTCTTTACTCTCATAACCCAATGGAGCGGAAGACCGACATGACTGGCCTGGCGCGCACACACGTGGGCACTATAAAATTACTTGAAACCAGAGTGCTCTTGTGTATTGCGCACACACTTGGGCACTATAAAATTACTCCTGCGTAACGTGCTCCTGTGTATTTTGCACACATTTGGGCACTATAAAATTACCCCTGCGTAACTGGCCTAGTTTCATTGGAACCAGAGTGCTCTTGTGTGTTGTGCACACACTTGGGCGCTATAAAATTGCTCCTGCGTAACACGGCCTGGTTTCAGAACGCGTCGTGGCCGTTTTCATTAGGGCCACAACACAAATTCGCGTCGTGGCTGTTTTTAAATGCTCAGAACGCGTCATGGCTTTACTCGATTACCACAACGCCGTTGTGGTCGAATAGCACGTCAACCACGACACGAATTTCGCTTTGTGGTATTTCTGTGATTACCAGAACGCGTCGTGGCCGTTTTCGCTATAGTTTTCACAACGCGTTGTGAGCCATTTTTTCGCTCACTAAGCGTTTTCGGTCTTTGAGCGTAACATACGAGGGTGGGATGATAAGTAACTAGCCTAATATTTGAAAACTTAACTTTTCGTGATAATATTAATTTTATTTTTCGATAGAGTCTCTGTGAACCTCTATGCACTTACTCCATCTTTGTTCTAAAGCAGTAATGCCTTCCATAAAATGATTTTTTTCAAGGTCTGCAAAATACTCCTCTACAGCGACTATGAGTGCTATGACTTCATCATTTGTGGCAAATTTCTGTCCACCCAAAAAAGTTTTGAGCTTAGGGAATAAATGAAAGTCTGATGGCGCTAGATCAGGCGAATAAGGTGGGTGGGGCAACAAATAATACTTTAATTCATTGATTTTCTTTAATTCTTTTTTGATCGTGCGTAAGCAATCGCGGCAGCCAACGGGCCGATAACTTTTTCATATTTGGTTCCTCACTTAGGAGGAACAATCTACCCGTTTTTTTGAGATACCTATAGTGTCTGCTATTTCAGATAACTTCAATAGTCGGTCTACTAAAACCATATCATATACTTTCACGACCATTTCCGGAGTTGTGACGCTTTTTGGACGTTCGGGGCGGGTTTCACCTTTGACCCATGAACGACCGCGTTAAAACTCAGCCACCCAGTTTTTTACTGTGGCATGAGAAGAAGCAGATTCACCCAAAACATTATTTAATTCGTCACAGATATATCTCCCCTTTATCCCCTTCATATGAGGAAACTTTATCGGCGCTCTTTGTTTAATTTTATCCATTTTGAAAACAGTTTCAAATTTAAAAAAATTATAATAAAATTTTCATGCCATCAAATTCAAATTTTGAACACAGGTTTCCAGAGATACGAATTTTAAAATGACGTACATATTTTTTTTATTTTAACTTTTTAAATAGCAGAGGCTAGTTACTTCTCATCCCGCCCTCGTATTATATACAAATTTGTTGTATATAATCAAAGATCTATAAACAGTAGTGGATTCGAAGTAATTGTCTATGTATAGAATTGATTACGTCAATTCGTCGAGAAAATTATAATCTATCTCCCTTTTGCCTATGCTTTTTTACGTAAGTGAAAAAAGATAACTGTAAGTTTGAGTGTTTACCATTTTGAAAGAAATATTTGCCAAAATGCCTCTTTGTGACCAAATCGCCATTTTTGTTTTTCAATTTGAGTGGTAGTTGCCCTGTCAACGTATATAAACAAACGGGGTTTATTTAAAAATTTTCGACATTATTCCAGTTCTTTTCGGTAAAAATTATTTGAGGAAGTGAGATTTGGTGTGCCGAAATATGACCACGTGCAGCATAATTGGATGTCGTACTTATATCCGAAAGAAACAACCAGCTTTGTCTTTACATAAGTAAGTTTAGTATTTTACTTCGAAATACATCAGATTTTCAAATCCAGACGACTGTGTCTTCTAGAAATGATCCATTACAAAAGGTTATATTAATTTCACCGCCTGGTTCCTTATATTTTTGATGTTTTCCGTATAAAATACGTGGTAGTACTATTGTATGAACAATAGTGATGTGGCTTTATCGATAAACCACATCACTATCTACGGATGTCCTACAGAAGCTTACCAATGCAGACAAGACCACTACTGGATCGGCATAATTTATTCAATTTATTCCATAAGCTTCAATCAGATTTTTTTGCGTTGCTATCTTGTTTTAATTTTTATCTTAAATGTTTAAAATTAACTTTACACACCTCCAAAACACACTTTCATCCTTTCGTCAACACTCATCTACACTCAACTGTAGCAGACACAAGTGCCAATAATTCTTTCAGTAACCTAGTAAGGTATACTATAAAACTCAGAATTGACCTTATCATAGGCTTTCCAAACGTAAATGTCAGACCTAAAACATTCTACCCCAGGAAGCTATCCAAATGTTGCCACATTCTACTGTTTATTATTTGTTGCAGCTCACTCTTAAATGAATACATTCTAGCCCGATATGGCGCCGTCACTTGAACTCTTGTTAAATATAGATAGCTCTGCTAGTGTAGAATGTCACAGAATTCCTTACCCTGAAAACTGTGGAGTTGTAATAAATAAATATCACCTAAAGCTTCTACATGTCAACATACGTAGTATCGAACGTAACTTTGATAGTTTCCAGATTATCATGGCAAGGCTTGGCATAGGGTTTGATATAGTGGTTCTTAGCGAGTGCTGGCTAACTGAGTCATCCACTATTAAAAAATTAAACGGTTATACTTCGTATCACACCAGCAAATACATAAATCGTTCGGGCGGTGTAGTAGTCTACGTAAATAACAAATGGAGTCCAAAGGTGCATGAACCAAATATTGCAGAGGCAAATGCTCTAGTAGTGGAAATCCCTAATGTAATAACAACAATAGGAATCTATCGCTCTCCGTCCTTTCTCAACCCAGCTTACTTCATCACTTCTTTAGAACATACTTTGAGCTCACTCAAACATAGTAAAGGCCTCACAGTTGTTGGTGACCTAAATATTAACATTTTAAACACTAATGATAACGAAGTTTATACATCATCATACCTAAATCTCCTTGCTGAACACGGTCTGATCTCAGCTATAAACGCCCCAACACACGGTCGTACCTGCATAGATCACATTTTCGTGTCTGAAAGAAATATGTCCGAGTCGGTCATTTGTCCCGCCGCTTTAACAGATCACGATTTAATTATGTTAGGTGTAAACACCTCAGACCTAAGACACACAAGGAATAACAGAGTCATAACCAAAATAGACTACGAAAACCTACAAATGGAAGCGAGACAAATAGACTGGAATAATTTACTGGGCACCGGCTCTTTCGATGACATTGTACATAATTTTACATCACATCTAACAAAATTGGTCTCCAAGTACACTAAAACGACTACCCTTAGTCACTCCAAATTTGCTATTCAGCCATGGATGACTCCTGGTTTAATTCGTTGCTCTAAGCACAAAGACAAGCTACATTTAGAGTCAAAACTAGCACCTAACGACCTAACAAAAAGACTTATTTTTACTCGCTACCGTAATTTCTATATAACACTTCTTAGAAGGCTTAAAACCGATTACGAAAAGAGTGAACTGCTAAAAAACAAAGAATGTCCTAAAAAGCTCTGGGACACCATTAATAACATATCTCACCGCAAAAGTAAAACTTCTTCGGCATCGGAAAATGAACTGACTAAGATAAAAAATTCCATCTCAGAGTCACTTGACCATTGCAATCATTATTTCTCAACCGTGGGCCAGGTCTTGGCTGATGAAATATGTTCTAAAACTAATGAAAATCAGGAGAGCCTTGCATCTAAATTTCGTGTTAAAGGACCATCCACTTCAAACTCCATCTATTTATCTCCCACTGACACTTCTGAAGTTAAATCATTAATCAAAGGCCTTCCCAATAACAGCTCCCCTGGTCTAGACGGAATTAACAATAGAATACTAAAATCTATCGCTGATTCTATAGTAGATCCCATCACGACAATTTTCAATAAGAGCCTCGAAACTGGAATTTTCCCAAAAACTTGGAAAACCTGTGTTGTGATTCCAATTCACAAAGGTGGCCCCAAGGATAACCCTGCAAATTATCGTCCTATCTCGCTATTGGGAACAATTTCCAAACTACTCGAACGCATCATTCACCGTAGACTAGTATCATTTCTTAACAAAAATTCTATAATTAATTGCCGACAATTCGGTTTTCAAAAAGGAAAATCAACAGAGGATGCTGTCTCCGCTCTCACAAATAAAATTATTGACTACCTGGATAAAGGTCAACGCTGCTTGGGCGTGTTTCTGGATCTAGCAAGGGCGTTTGACACTGTTTCAATACCTATTCTATTAAAGAAACTAGAAGCATATGGTGTTCGGGGTATAGCTTTAAAATGGTTTACCAGCTACTTGACGGGACGACAACAGTGCATTAAAATAGGTGACAAATTGAGTGCTGCTAGATCTAGCTCTTACGGCGTCCCACAGGGCAGTATTCTTGGACCGACTCTCTTTCTTATTTATATGAACGATATTGCCTTTCTGCCCTTATCATGTGCTGAAGTCTACTGTTACGCGGATGACACTGCTATCATCTTTCACGGTCCATCAGTGGAATCAGTTTGTCGCGAGACAGAAGGTGGAATGTCACTCGTCACAAACTGGCTAAGTGCCAACTTACTAACCCTAAATACAACTAAAACTAAATTCATGTTTTTCCATAAAACATCTGCTTCAAACTCAACATCCTTAACTACCCTAAAGGTGCATACCCACTCTTGCCTAGCAGCGAAGCCTGTCTGCTGCGACTGTCCCCAAATACAAAGATCACCTGACATTAAATATCTAGGCATAATTCTAGACGAAAAGCTGTCTTTCAAGCAGCACGTTAGCTTGTTGTGCTCCCGTATTAGGAAAATAATTCCAATAATGAAAAACATCCGTAACTCAGTAGATTTTAGTTTACTCAGAATAATTTATCAAGCATTAGGCCAATCAATAATCAACTATTGTATACTGGTTTGGGGAGGTATAGCCTCGTCCACCCTAATCTCCGCTGAAAGAGCTCAGAGGGCCGTACTCAAGGTAGGATTACACAAACGTCGCAGATACTCCACCACTGCCATTTACCGCGACTACCAGATTTTAAGCATTCGTAAACTATACATATTGAGGGTAGCGCTTGCTGTCCACAAATCGGTTCTTGGATCTACACAATATGTCTCCTTGCTTAAAAAGAGAAACTTTAGATTACCTGGTAGCACTGTCAAAACTTCCTTTGCCCAGCGCTTCGCGACTTTTCTTTTCCCGCTTATCTATAATAAGTTGATTAAATCATGCCAACTGGAAAGGCTCCCCCTGCGTAAATCTAAGGAAATAATTACAAAGATGCTCCTCAGTACTTCTTACGAAGAAGCTGAAAACATACTAAAGGTTACTGTATAAGATCCCAATTTGTTCAACGTCCGCATATATTACAACAAAAGCACAACAACACACACACACACTCACACTCACACACACATTCACGCGCACGTATACATGCACACACCCACCCTCACTCACACTACACATAATAAATAATTAATATACCTACTCTTACCTTAATCTTACGTTGTTAACCTACTTGTAAACGTTTTAATAACTACTTATGTATCCTAGTGTCAATGTTCTCAAGAATGTTCCTACTGGCCCCACAGGACAGGCTATGCCTAGTGTGGGGATATGTCTTAATCTTAACTTGAATATTGTATTTTTTTTGGAAATAAATTATTTGTATTATTTGTATTGTATTTGTATAACTTATATTTAAAGTTTTTTTTACCTAATGATTTCATCACTTTGAATGTATGTGTTTATTTATACTTTTAGATTACCTAATGATAAAGAAAAAAGAAAATCATGGTTAAATATTATTGGTGAACAAAATATTGACATGACAAAAACAAGGAAATTTGTCTGCTCAGTCCATTTTGAAGATTGGTGCTTCAATAAAACAATGGACCAAATGAGACTTAAAGATGACGCTGTACCATCAAAAATGTTATTGGTGAAATCATTTTACTTCAGGCAAATTGTGCAAATTGTACGAAATTACATAGATAAGTATGATGTATAACGACGATTTGGTTTTTCTTTGATTATTAAATCATTTTATTTATTTTTTAGCCTTCAGCCAGACTAGTAGGGTTATTGAAAGAAAAAAATACTACCACAGTTCCAGATAACGCTAGAACCATAAAACGGAAAGAAGATTTCTTAACTGAAGAGATTTCTTAAGTGCGAGTCGGACTTGCGCACGAAGGGTTCCGTACCGTTATTAAGCGAAAGTTAACAAAAAATTGAGTTTTGTGTATGGAAGCCCTTCTTAAATATTTAGTTTTATTTTATTTTATAATTAATTATCAAAGTACTTATGAAGTCTTTTCTCTTTATATATTTTTTTGTGGTAGTGTAATGTTAAAGAAATTGGAATAAAGATTTTATTTATTTATTTATTTTATTTCCTTACTTACAAATGCACCCCTTGGGAAACTCGGGATCAACAGGAGTTATTGAAATAAAAAGCAGTATGTTGGAAGCCGTCCCAAGATAGTTCGCAATGTTTCGGCACTAAATTAAGTATAATATTCTGTTGACGTAAGTAAGTCATCGTTGTTCGTAAAAAGTAAAAAGAAAATAAAGAAAACTAAAATCTGCACCCCTTGGAAATTATTTCTGCCGGTGCCCATGCCTGGAGACATAGATAGACAGACGGACAGACATAGAAGTCTCAGTAATAGAGTCCCAGTTTTTGACGGAACCCTAATAAATCATCTACTATATTTTTATGCGAGTCTTTACTTTTATAAAAAAAATTATAATTTATGTATGTTATGTCTACTATTATTTGGAAAAGTATCGATATCGATATTTTTTTATTATTCAGTGACATCTCTAGTAAAATCCGCCATTTTTGTTTTGCAAATTTTGAAGGCAGGCTCGTTTCTTTTGTGGTCATTTCGTGTCCTATTAGTTTCTTATGTCAATGTATATAATGCTGTTGCCGCTACTTCGTCCGCGTCCATTTAAATAAAAAGTTTCGTTACTTCTAATACCTCCAAGAGCATGTGTACAAAGTTTCATGAGGATTCGTCATGAAACTTTGTACACATAATATAAGTATGGATAAGAGTCACACAAATTGGTCAAAACTCAAATCATTTATGTAAACAAGTCAATTTCAATAAAAAATCACTCGGTCTCGCGTACAAAGGGTTCCGTACCGTTATAGTGCGAAAATAGGCAAATAAAATCAATATTTTAGTTCAAATGAATCGGTCATTTCAAAAACCTCGTAGGTCACGCAAATAATTTTTTTCAGGAATCAATGAAATCTGTTTTTGGTGGATATTTTTTTTTATTTTTTTTTTTTATTTTTGTATGTTCAACGATTACTCCGCCGTTTGTGAACCGATTTTCGAAATTTTTGTTTTATTGTATTAGGTTTCACTCCAATTTGGTCCCATTTTCACAAAGGTGGTGACCTGATGATGGGATCCATGAGTAATCGAGGGAACTCCTCGAAATTTATATGGAAACATATGGTGATTTTGGTTTTATGTGAAGTGTACTAAGAATTCGCTACCAAAAAGTTAAATATTGGGTCAAGGTATACCATGGTTTCGATGATGCTGAGAGAACTCCTGATTCCTTATAGATACACGTTTGGGAGTTTCGGCGTTGTTTTAAGAACAGAAAGCATAAACTACTATGCAATTCATATTCATCATCATAATCATCATCATCATCATTTTATTTTTATTTTATTTATTTGGGAAAGCAACAGCCATCAATTTTACAATAATATGCAGTATGCTAACGGAAAACAGTAAGTACATAGGGCCAATAACAGCTATCCACAACTAATTACAATAAGGGAAATTTACCAGAAGTAACAACATAGAACTAAAAATGAAAACAGTATGTTTGACACTTAAGTAATGCTAATTATAATAGTATGAATTTAGAAATTTTACAAGCCACAATTATTTATTGTGAGTTAAATTATAGTATATATAGACCTATAATATATGGTATAAATATGTATAATTTACATTTGGTGAATAGATGTTAAATAAATATTGTGTACTTATATAAATATATATAACATAATAAATTAAAAATAAATTATAAAATATTATAGTAAAACTGAGAATTATAAATACGGATATATAATAAGCAAGATATGAAGTCAGTACAAATTTTATTTAATTTAAAACTAGCAACCACACTAACCGTCTCACAGGCTTATCAGTTATGTAGCACTTAGCAGTGATAATTTGGTATTTGATTTGAACGATTGTTTTGTTTTTATGAATGGATCAATATCATCGTCATCATCATCATTACCACGTCGTGTTAAGGCCACCAATGTCTCATGGCACAGAATAGATAATAGTACAAGGCATAGGTATGGATATACTAATAATAATAATTATGTACTGTATAACAATTAACAACACCTGTTTGTTTTTATACACGGCGTCGGCGTCGCCGCCCAGCGCCGCCGCGCGGCGCGTGGCGGCCGAAGACAGAATATCGAATACTTTACTAACTACTTTATATACAGATCGAATACTTTACTACTTTATAAAATTTTAATAGACAAATAGAATTAAAATAAAGTTATTTTAAAAAGAGCATTTAAAAAAACAAAGTCATTAAGTGTCTTTTTAATTAGTTATACTTATTAATCGATAGATGGTGCACTAAGTACCTATCGATTTGAATTCTTGATAACAAGAACAGCTGTCAATAATTATGATAATATTAAATATTATGCTACGCTACATCCTATGCAAGTTTGTACAATTTTTTATCTGATAGATCCTTCGATCGTGGATAAACGAGACACAATAGCCTTTCTATTGTTATCGCAATCGCCGGTGACCGCTTCGGGCTTGAAGTATTAAAATTGTTAAATTACTTAGCACAATATGTTCACTTCACTGATAATATTATATTATTTTGTGAGTGTGAGTTGTAACTCTTAACAAATTGTAATAAGATACGTAAAATATACGCGAAGATTTATCTACTAGTGTAACTAAAAAGAGTGAAATTATTATTATTTTTAACAAAAAATTAAAACCGACTTCCAAGGTAAAAACAATAATAACATTAATATGAACTAAAAAGTATTAAATATTTTTTACTATCTAATAGTGCCTTTTTCCGAATTCGGCTAAACCTCAACTATTTCTGTACTCAATCTTCATAATTTTGAAGTCGGTGCCAGTTCCAAAAATTTTAAATATTCTGTCAGAGGACTGAAGATTCAACTATCTGGTACCGACTTCAAAATAATGAAGATTGAGTACAGAAATAGTTGAGGTTTAGCCGAATTCGGAAAAAGGCACTATTAGATAGTAAAAATTATTTAATACTTTTTAGTTCATATTAATGTTATTATTGTTTTTACCTTGGAAGTCGG
Source organism: Polyommatus icarus (assembly GCA_937595015.1). Taxonomy (NCBI): domain Eukaryota; kingdom Metazoa; phylum Arthropoda; class Insecta; order Lepidoptera; family Lycaenidae; genus Polyommatus; species Polyommatus icarus. The sequence goes on along the minus strand of OW569342.1, from coordinate 770,456 downwards.
TTTTATGATGAAACAAATGAACAAAAAAGAACTATTTTGTTCTGAATGTAGTATTTGGGTGGTAAACAATTTTGAATACAAAATAAACTTTATAGTTTATTAATAAAAATAATTAAAAAAACCTGAAAAACTGTTTCTGACTTATGTTGTTTTAGCAAGAAATAGGGTGATTGGTATATAATAATTATTACAAAATAATCATTGTAATTGTCTGTTTTATTGCTTACACTTTAAAATAACTGTAGTAACATTTTACATCGCTATTACTTTGCCAATTTTTAATAACTTTAAGGTCAAATTCCCCATACATTTCCATTTGGACTATTTCTAACTAAAAATATTGTTATAAAAATATAATGACATAATATGATATAAGTAAATTATTATTAAATGACTTCCAATACGCAGACAACTTGCTTTAAATCGTCTATGTATTTATCTTATAACTTATAAGATAAACGATAAATACATAGTGTATATAATCCGGTCTCTACTTATAAGTTGACAACCTCTGTGGCTCAATGATTACAGTGTGTGGCAACTCAAGCCGGAGGTCGCGGGTTCGAATCCCGCCGACGGAACAAAAAGTTTTTCAATGTTCCTGGGTCATGGATGTGTATTAAATATGTGTATGATATAATAAAAATCTTAAATATATGTATAGTAAAAAAGTATTAAATATATTTCCATTGTCTGGTACCTGTAACACAAGTCCTTTGGGTACTTAGCACGGGGCCAGACTGACGTGGTGTGAAGCGTCCATAGATATTATATTATATTATATTATTATAAGTCACTGGACTAATGTGTGTTAATCAATGAACATCTTTTATTGGAATTATATATTAATAGGAAGGAATGTACATATTTACTTGCACTTGCAAGGAACCATTTCCAGTAGAAAAGGCATTTTCAAAATAATGCGACTTATGAGGTTTTTGAAATGACCGACGAATTATATTTCAAGTGCAAACCTGTTGCCATTATTGACTACGAGCATAAACTGCCAAAAAATCACGACTGTTGTATGGCCTATTGGAGCCCCCTTAAATATTAATTTTATTTTACTTTCAGTATTTGTTGTTAAAGCAGCAACAGATGTAAACCAATATGTGATCAGAAGTCTAGCTATAGTGGTTCTTAAGTTACAGCCTGGAGACTTACAGACAGAATAGGGTCCCGTTTTTAACTTTTGGGAACGGAACCATAAAAAGGGAAAAATACACCATTTGTTGTATCTAGGAGCCTTTCTGAAATATTAATTTTATTTATATTACGAGAGACATGCAACAAAAGTACTAAATTAAAGCTGCTAGACAGTTACATTTTCACAAATTTTATATGCAAGCAATACTTAGCCTGGAAACATACAACAAAGTGTTAGTATTAGAATCCCCTTTAATCCTTTGATCACCGATTCTTGGAAATCTTTTGTTATCGCGGCCCACTTAGGCCTTACGGGGGTTGATAGGTTAGCTATTACGTAACAGTTTCACTTCTAAAGTACCTTATTCCGGCAGAGACCATCAACAAGGCCCCGTGTCTGTACGGCCAACTGCTGCAGCCGGTGACACTGCTGCAGTCTCAACTGGCAGATGTAACACATCCAGCACTCGCTGTCCCTAACCTATTATTGTAAAAAAAACACAAATCAAAGTATGAGTGACATAGAAAATATGTTTTTATAGTTAGTTATAATTAGTATAGTTATAGAAAATATATTTTGTAGTTTCACCAGTGTCACACACGGATAAAAACTGACCTCCCTTTATGTCTGTAAAACTATTTCCAAGCTTTTTATATTCAGTCTGGGAGATCAGATAATGGGGTTCTTTTAACCCGGCGTGAGTGAGGTTGGGTATGTCATACCCGGCGGTTTATAAAACCCTTAATATTTCTCAACTGTGCGGTTTCTGAAACTTGGTTGGCTTAGTAGCTGGAGGGGGTGGTACGAGGAGTGATTTTAAGCGACAATGACAATATTGCGCCTTTGGCGATGTAAGCTACAAGTGCGCAAACGCATTGCGGGTATGCCATACCCGACCTCATAGTTGGTGCCACTATTTAGTGTTTCGGTAATTTTTTGATTTAATACATTTAATAACTACTTTTCTTTACTTTTTGGTTTGTAAATTTTACAATATCATATTGTTTGTCAATTAGACTTGTCCTTTGTCATGTTAATTTATTTTACATTCAGTTAAAGCTATATTCCACTAGATGACGCCTGCAAGTCCGTTGCACCCATAAAGTTAATATACCTAGCGGAATAGAGAAACAAAGGCCTGAGCAAGCGAGATGCCACTATCAGTAACACCGCGTGGTAAAAAGAGACGTGTGATACATGACAGCAGCACTCTTTTTTTGACGTCCAGTCGGCACGTGCCGCACGTTGTCAATATAATCTCATAGAATTCATGTTCAATCATGCTTGTGTAAGTGTATACATACACATATTTTTCACACAGATGAAAACCAATTTTGGTTACGTTTGACAGCTCAAGATTGTTGCTCTATTCCGATAGGTATATTAACTTTATGGTTGCACCAAAATTTGTTTATAGCGCGGGAACCGTACCTATTTCTAGGATGAAAACTATCATAATATTATTATGTCCCTTCCTGGGGCACAAAGTATCCCCATATGAAATTTCAGCAGGTTTTGCTCAAATTAAGTTCAGTAGTCTGGGCGTAACAGACAGACAGACAAACTGACAGATACTTTCGTATTTGCAATATTAGTATGAGTAAGAGAAAGATTTATTTTTTAATTTGAATTACAATATTGATTCCAATTTTGTCAATTTTTTATATTTTCAGTGTAAGTTCCTAAATATAGTTGATTGGTGCGTATAAAATACTACTTTGCACTAATAGCAACAAAGATACTTTTTTTTAATTGGACGTGGTTGTTTTATTGTAATAATTTATTTGTTTCATGTTAATTAGTTATTACAGTGATAAGCATAATTTTACATTGCTCTAAAGTTATCAAAATCGACAGTTCAGTTTTCGGGTATGTCATACCCACCTCATAGCTAGTGTACAAATTGTTCACCTCATTCACGCCGGGTTAATTTTGTTACTCGATTTCTAGTTAATGAAACTTCGCGCGAGCCTTATGCTTTGGCCAACATCTAGGACCGGGAGGACCGGAGCCTCAGAAAGCATTTATTCGTTCATTAGCACCACAGATTATTATACTATGTACCTAGTAGATTATCAGTGCTACGAGCATTAGCATTTGTTTACGTACCTTATAATCTGCCAGTTGCTCATAAAAGTAAAGCAGATCCGTTCTATAAATATTAACAGTTCTTTTATTTGTAGATAAGCATAATATACAGCAACAAGTTTTCTTAAACATTTTGAAATATTTTCGTGAAGACACCTTGAAAACTCAACCCTGGTTCTAGGGAAGTTATGTGGCACAAAAAACAATTTCCATACTTTATGTTTTTTTCTATAATATTCTTCTTCTTCTTTAATTATGGCGGCCTCAGTGAGTTGCCAATGTCAGAGTGTATTGGATAGACTTTGCTCTATTTAATGTAGGTCTGGTGAAGCAACAAGGGTATGGTTACTATGTATAATAATTATAATAATATATATTTACAAGTTGATTCACCTAAAACAAAAACAAGTGTTAGTAAAATTTGCAAATTGACGCATTACTATGTGAAAAACACAGACTACTCACTACTGGCACCTACTGGACATTACCACAGATAAGTAGTATAATATTGTAGAGACACTACGTACGTGTAAAGCCGGCTGTACACTCTCGCCGAGACACAGCGAGGCGGCCCGAATACGTGAGTGTAAATGGGTGCGCTCGCCTCGTCTCGCCTGTCTCGGACCCTCTCGGTCCGTTGACGGTATTTTGCGCCCGAGACAAAGGGTCTCGCGAGGAAAACGAGCGCACTACTGTACACTCTCGCGTCTTTCAGTACTAGTCCCGCCATGAGGAATTTTCTTAGCTTTTTAATTTGATTGTCAAACAGCTTCCATTTTAGTTACTAGATGGCGTATGGGTAGACAACTATCGGTAATACCAGGGAATATCATCAATAATTGCTACATAACTGGGCAAAAGCATGTAAAACTTGATACATTTCAATTTGAAAAAGACACAATAATATTCCAATGAACAGGATAATAAAGTTATAATAACGATGTTTTAGTTAAAACTCGCGGAAGAAATAGCCCTATTTACCGTTGCTCACACCAAATGTCACAGGAATAATACATTTTGGTTTTGACAACATCTTACCTGCACTTGTGCAAGATAACAGATATTTAGTGGCTAATATTTTACCAATAATGAACATCAAAAATCCAAATAACACAATTTGGGGAAAAATAATAAAAACCACACCGACAATAAAAAGTAGAAGTAGAAAACTCTTTCAGTTATCATGTTTTCAGTTTGACAAGTGCAAGCGTGTTCCTAAGCTGTTACCAGTATACTGGCCTAATTGCTTAAGCCAATGACCGCTTAGGAGTATGATATTTTGATTGATATTACACTTGACAGTACACTGATATTTTTTAGAAACACGACCAACATGTAGTCAGTAATGCCAACCTGCAGATAATTTCAAATCGGTGGGGAACCAATAGAAAATTAGTGAGTGTCTACTGTCGCGCCGTCTGGTGGAGATGATAAAAAGAAAACATCCCAATGAGGAATTTTCTTAGCTTTTTAATTTGATTGTCAAACAGCTTCCATTTTAGTAACTAGATGGCGTATGGGTAGACAACTATCGGTAATACCAGGGAATACCATCAATAATTGCTACATAACTAGGCAAAAGCATGTAAAACTTGATACATTTCAATTTAAAAAAGACACAATAATATTCCAATGAATAGGATAACAAAGTTATAATAACGATGTTTTAGTTAAAACTCACGGAAGAAATAGCCCTATTTACCGTTGTTCACACCAAATGTCACAGGAATTATACATTTTGGTTTTGACAACATTTTACCTGCACTTGTGCAAGATAACAGATATTTAGTGGCTAATATTTTACCAATAATGAACATCAAAAACCCAAATAACACAATTTGGGGAAAAATAATACAAACCACACCGACAATAAAAAGTAGAAGTCTTTCAGTCATGTTTTCAGTTTGACAAGTGCAAGCGTGTTCCTAAGCTGTTACCAGTATAATTGCTTAGGCCAATGATCGCTTAGGATTATAATATTTTTAAATATTTAATGGAATCAGGCGTTACTTTGCGGAAATCCATAGCTTAAAATTTAATTTATTATTATTTTAGCAATATTCCGCGAAATACACTTCCACCTTTAAGTAAATGAAGGTTGAACACCACTACACACTCGACGCGCGTTTCGCTCCAACACCGGAGCATCCTCAGGATGTGGACTCTACGAACAACGTCCGTCAAGTGTCAAGTCAAGACTTGACGGACGTTGTTCGTAGAGTCCACATCCTGAGGATGCTCCGGTGTTGGAGCGAAACGCGCGTCGAGTGTGTAGTGGTGTTCAACCTTCATTTACTTAAAGGTGGAAGTGTATTTCGCGGAATATTGCTAAAATAATAATAAATTAAATTTTTTTTTTTTATAATATTTTGATTGATATTACACTTGACAGTACACTGATATTTTTTAGAAACACGACCAACATGTAGTCAGTAATGCCAACCTGCAGATAATTTCAAATCGGTGGGAAACCAATAGAAAATTAGTGAGTCTACCGTCGCGCCGTCTGGTGGAGATGATAAAAAGAAAACAACCCATTGACATCTTGGCGGAAAATTGTTTTTTAGACTTAAATGAATTCATGCTACATAGTAAAAAATGGTACTAAACCTGTTAATATAATTTATTATGATAGACTAATTATTTTTAGGCTTAATATTAATAAATTTTTTTTGACTCAATAATATGTATATTTTTTATTACTTAATGAAATTTGACGTAATTTTAAACTATTGACTAATTTATTTTGATGAATTATGTTTGACATTACTTATTATTAATGCAACGAATAACAAAACTACAGGAAACATAACTCCCATACTTCAACCGTTTTAAATTTGGCTCCTTTTCGAACACTTATGACCGCTGTACACTCTCGCCGAGAGCTCTCGGGCGAGAGTCTCGTGCGAGAGCCCCTTGCCCGAGTGCGATCATGTACATTCTCGCTTAGTTCAATCGCAGTTAAGAACTCAGACAAGATGGACGAAAACGACCATTCACCATTCACCATGCATCGAAAGATATCATTGTAATCCAAAGATTTATTATCATAATTAATCTTATTTCTCACAGATAATGACTGATAATGTCGTTTATTATTGTTATTTTTCTGTTCTACACTGTCCAACAGCGGAACTAGTACTGAAAGACGCGAGAGTGTACAGTAGTGCGCTCGTTTTCCTCGCGAGACCCTTTGTCTCGGGCGCAAAATACCGACAACGGACCGAGAGGGTCCGAGACAGGCGAGACGAGGCGAGCGCACCCATGTACACTCTCGCGCTCGGGCCGCCTCGCTGTGTCTCGGCGAGAGTGTACAGCCGGCTTAAAATATGACAATTCAGATTCTCGCCAAGGTCGTTTCCCAGGTAACGTATCAGCGCGCTGGACGACAGCCTGCGCGGTTATTTTTTTATTTTTCTTCTTTTTTGGCAACTTGACACAAAGGATGTGTATGTTGTGCCACAGACAAGGTAAAAAGGTAAGGAATATGGCGGGAAAACCATATTCCTCTTATTATATTTTTCATCATCGTTTTCATGTATCGTCAGGTCTAAAGTCTAGTCAAAGTCTAAGTAAAAGTCAATACAGTCAAGCGAGTCAAGTCGGTCGATTCAGTAAAGTGGTAGACGCTTTACTGAAACTTTCGATGGAGTTTTGGAGGGAACACAAAATAGCACGTTTCTGGATATTACATCACTTTCCTACACTTGTGCATGAACACGAATATCTAATGGTTAATATTCTACCAATATTACACATTAAAAACCCAGCTAACACAATTTTAGGAAAATAATATAAAAATGGTTGCCTGTAAAGTCGGTTTTACGGGCGAAGATTTTACGTGACAACGTGTGGGAGAGAGACGCAAGGCATTCGGCGGGCCTCTCTCTCGTTCGGTGACTCATCGTAACGTTACCGAGCGTTACACTTTTTCATAAGTGACTCCCAGCCGCAACCTAATTTAAGACGTTGTCACGTCAAAAACACAACAGCACTTTTTCACATGCCCGCCAAAACTCAACGCGGTTATTATCAATGTCACAGTTATGAAACAAAGCGGATGGCATTATGCAGTATACACCAAACATATCTACTATCACGATGAAAGGAGTACATAATTATTATTTTAAAATCAAACATTTTCCTCTGATCCTTAAATCGTCGATAATAATAATATATAATAATTTTGAACAAACCGTGTACGACTCGGACGAATTTAAAACTATCCAGAGCACCTAGACAAGACGTTTTCAGATTACAAAAATATATGAGCTAAATTATTACAGAACTAGCTGTTGCCCGCGACTTCGTCCGCGTGGACTTCAGTTTATAGCGCGCGGTGTACATTTTTTTTACAAAACTGCGCAGTTTTTTGAAAATATATGTACAGTTTTCGTAGAGAACTGCACAGTTTTTACAAGAGATCTGTACAGTTTACATACAGAACTGCACAGTTTTTTCACAGAACTGCACAGTTTTTCACACAACTGCACAGTTTTTCACAGAACTGCACAGTTTTTCGAAATAATCTGTACAGTTTTCGTAGAGAACTGCACAGGTTTGTCACAGAACTGCACAGTTTTTCGAAAAGATCTACAGTTTTCACAGAACTGCGCAGTTTTTCAAAAATATTTGTACAGTTTTCTATGAAAACTGCACAGTTTTTATACAGTACTGCGCAGTTTTTCGAAAAGATCTGTACAGTTTTTTTCACACAACTGCACAGTTTTTTTCACAGAACTGCACAGTTTTTTCACAGAACTGCGCAGTTTTTCCCAGAACTGCACATTTTTTGAAGAGATCTGTACGGTTTTCGTAGAAAACTGCACAGTTTTTTACAAAACTGCGCAGTTTTTTGAAAAGATATGTACAGTTTTCGTAGAGAACTTCACAGTTTTTACAAGAGATCTGTATAGTTTACATACAGAACTGCACAGTTTTTTCACAGAACTGCGCAGTTTTTCGAAAAGATCTGTACAGTTTTCGTAGAGAACTGCACAGTTTTTACAAGAGATCTGTACAGTTTACATACAGAACTGCGCAGTTTTTGGAAAAGATCTGTACAGTTGTCGTAGAGAACTGCACTGTTTTTACAAGAGATCTGTACAGTTTACATAGAGAACTGCACAGTTTTTTCACACAACTGCACAGTTTTTATACAGAACTGCGCAGTTTTTTGAAAATATCTGTACAGTTTTCGTAGAGAACTGCACAGTTTTTACAACAGATCTGTACAGTTTACATAGAGAATTGCACAGTTTTTACGGAACTGCGCAGTGTTTCAAAAAGATCTGTACAGTTTTCATAGAAAACTGCACAGTTTTTTTACAGAACTGTGCAGTTTTTTGAAAACATCTGTACAGTTTTCGTAGAGAACTGCACAGGTTTTACAAGAGATCTGTACAGTTTACATACAGAACTGCACAGTTTTTTCACAAAACTGCGCAGTATTTTGAAAAGATGTGTACAGTTTTCATAGAAAACTGCACAGTTTTTATACAGAACTGCGCAGTTTTTTTGAAAATATCTGTACAGTTTTCGTAGAGAACTGCACAGTTTTTACAACAGATCTGTACAGTTTACATAGAGAATTGCACAGTTTTTACGGAACTGCGCAATTTTTCAAAGAGATCTGTACAGTTTTCATAGAAAACTGCACAGTTTTTTCACAGAACTGCGCAGTTTTTTCATATAGAACTGCAGAGTTTTTCGAAAAGATCTACAGTTTTCACAGAACTGCGCAGTGTTTCAAAAAGATCTGTACAGTTTTCATAGAAAACTGCACAGTTTTTTTTACAGAACTGCGCAGCTTTTTGAAAATATCTGTACAGTTATCGTAGAGAACTGCACAGTTTTTAAAAGAGATCTGTACAGTTTACATACAGAACTGCACAGTTTTTCACAGAACTGCGCAGTTTTTCGAAAAGATCTGTACAGATTTTGTACAGAACTGCACAGTTTTTTCACAGAACTGCGCAGTTTTTCGAAAAGATCTGTACAGTTTTCGTAGAGAACTGCACAGTTTTTTCACAGAACTGCACAGTTTTTCGAAAAAATCTGTGAGGTTTTCGTAGAGAACTGCACAGGTTTGTCACAGAACTGCGCAGTTTTTTGAAAAGATTTGTACAGTTTTCGTTAGATCTGTACAGTTTTCATAGAGAACTGCACAGTTTTTTCATAAAACTGCGCAGTTTTTTTTAAGATCTGTACAGTTTTAGTAGAGAACTGCACAGTTTTTACAAGAGATCTGTACAGTTTACATACAGAACTGCACAGTTTTTTCACAGAACTGCGCAGTTTTTCGAAAAGATCTGTACAGTTTTCGTAGAGAACTGCACAGTTTTTACAAGAGATCTGTATGGTTTACATACAGAACTGCACAGTTTTTCACAGAACTGCGCAGTTTTTGGAAAAGATCTGTACAGTTTTCGTAGAGAACTGCACAGTTTTTTCACAGAACTGCGCAGTTTTTCGAACGAATCTGTACAGTTTTCGTAGAGAACTGCACAGTTTTTACAAGAGATCTGTACAGTTTACATAGAGAACTGCACAGTTTTTTCACACAACTGCACAGTTTTTATACAGAACTGCGCAGTTTTTTGAAAATATCTGTACAGTTGTCGTAGAGAACTGCAAAGTTTTTACAACAGATCTGTACAGTTTACATAGAGAATTGCACAGTTTTTACGGAACTGCGCAGTGTTTCAAAATGATCTGTACAGTTTTCATAGAAAACTGCACAGTTTTTATACAGAACTGCGCAGTTTTTTTGAAAATATCTGTACAGTTTTCGTAGAGAACTGCACAGTTTTTACAACAGATCTGTACAGTTTACATAGAGAATTGCACAGTTTTTACGGAACTGCGCAATTTTTCAAAGAGATCTGTACAGTTTTCATAGAAAACTGCACAGTTTTTTCACAGAACTGCGCAGTTTTTTCATATAGAACTGCAGAGTTTTTCGAAAAGATCTACAGTTTTCACAGAACTGCGCAGTGTTTCAAAAAGATCTGTACAGTTTTCATAGAAAACTGCACAGTTTTTTTTACAGAACTGCGCAGCTTTTTGAAAATATCTGTACAGTTATCGTAGAGAACTGCACAGTTTTTAAAAGAGATCTGTACAGTTTACATACAGAACTGCACAGTTTTTCACAGAACTGCGCAGTTTTTCGAAAAGATCTGTACAGATTTTGTACAGAACTGCACAGTTTTTTCACAGAACTGCGCAGTTTTTCGAAAAGATCTGTACAGTTTTCGTAGAGAACTGCACAGTTTTTTCACAGAACTGCACAGTTTTTCGAAAAAATCTGTGAGGTTTTCGTAGAGAACTGCACAGGTTTGTCACAGAACTGCGCAGTTTTTTGAAAAGATTTGTACAGTTTTCGTTAGATCTGTACAGTTTTCATAGAGAACTGCACAGTTTTTTCATAAAACTGCGCAGTTTTTTTTAAGATCTGTACAGTTTTAGTAGAGAACTGCACAGTTTTTACAAGAGATCTGTACAGTTTACATACAGAACTGCACAGTTTTTTCACAGAACTGCGCAGTTTTTCGAAAAGATCTGTACAGTTTTCGTAGAGAACTGCACAGTTTTTACAAGAGATCTGTATGGTTTACATTCAGAACTGCACAGTTTTTTCACAGAACTGCGCAGTTTTTGGAAAAGATCTGTACAGTTTTCGTAGAGAACTGCACAGTTTTTTCACAGAACTGCGCAGTTTTTCGAACGAATCTGTACAGTTTTCGTAGAGAACTGCACAGTTTTTACAAGAGATCTGTACAGTTTACATAGAGAACTGCACAGTTTTTTCACACAACTGCACAGTTTTTATACAGAACTGCGCAGTTTTTTGAAAATATCTGTACAGTTGTCGTAGAGAACTGCAAAGTTTTTACAACAGATCTGTACAGTTTACATAGAGAATTGCACAGTTTTTACGGAACTGCGCAGTGTTTCAAAATGATCTGTACAGTTTTCATAGAAAACTGCACAGTTTTTTTACAGAACTGCGCAGATTTTTGAAAACATCTGTACAGTTTTCGTAGAGAACTGCACAGGTTTAACAAGATATCTGTACAGTTTGCATACAGAACTGCACAGTTTTGTCACAAAACTGCGCAGTATTTCGAAAAGATGTGTACAGATTTCATAGAAAACTGCACATTTTTTATACAGAACAGCGCAGTTTTTTGAAAATATCTGTACAGTTTTCGTAGAGAACTGCACAGTTTTTACAACAGATCTGTACAGTTTACATAGAGAATTGCACAGTTTTTACGGAACTGCGCAGTGTTTCAAAAAGATCTGTACAGTTTTCATAGAAAACTGCACAGTTTTTTTACAGAACTGCGTAGTTTTTTGAAAACATCTGTACAGTTTTCGTAGAGAACTGCACAGGTTTTACAAGAGATCTGTACAGTTTACATACAGAACTGCACAGTTTTGTCACAAAACTGCGCAGTATTTCGAAAAGATGTGTACAGATTTCATAGAAAACTGCACATTTTTTATACAGAACTGCGCAGTTTTTTGAAAATATCTGTACAGTTTTCGTAGAGAACTGCACAGTTTTTACAACAGATCTGTACAGTTTACATAGAGAATTGCACAGTTTTTACGGAACTGCGCAGTGTTTCAAAAAGATCTGTACAGTTTTCATAGAAAACTGCACAGTTTTTTTACAGAACTGCGCAGATTTTGGAAAACATCTGTACAGTTTTCGTAGAGAACTGCACAGGTTTTACAAGATATCTGTACAGTTTACATACAGAACTGCACAGTTTTGTCACAAAACTGCGCAGTGTTTCAAAAAGATCTGTACAGATTTCATAGAAAACTGCACATTTTTTTCACAGAACTGCGCAGTTTTTTCATATAGAACGTAGAGTTCTTCGAAAAGATCTACAGTTTTCACAGAACTGCGCAGTGTTTCAAAAAGATCTGTACAGTTTTCATAGAAAACTGCACAGTTTTTTTACAGAACTGCGCAGTTTTTTGAAAACATCTGTACAGTTTTCGTAGAGAACTGCACAGCTTTTAAAAGAGATCTGTACAGTTTACATACAGAACTGCACAGTTTTTCACAGAACTGCGCAGTTTTTCGAAAACATCTGTACAGTTTTCGTACAGAACTGCACAGTTTTTTCACAGAACTGCGCAGTTTTTCGAAAAGATCTGTACAGTTTTCGTAGAGAACTGCACAGTTTTTTACAAGACATCTGTACAGTTTACATAGAGAACTGCACAGTTTTTCACAGAACTGCACAGCTTTTTCCCAGAACTGCGCAGTTTGTTGAAAAGATCTGTACAGTTTTCATAGAAAACTGCACAGTTTTTATACAGAACTGCGCAGTTTTTTGAAAATATCTGTACAGTTTTCGTAGAGAACTGCACAGTTTATACAACAGATCTGTACAGTTTACATAGAGAATTGCACAGTTTTTACGGAACTGCGCAGTGTTTCAAAAAGATCTGTACAGTTTTCATAGAAAACTGCACAGTTTTTTTACAGAACTGCGCAGTTTTTTGAAAACATCTGTACAGTTTTCGTAGAGAACTGCACAGGTTTTACAAGAGATCTGTACAGTTTACATACAGAACTGCACAGTTTTTTCACAAAACTGCGCAGTATTTCGAAAAGATGTGTACAGTTTTCATAGAAAACTGCACAGATTTTATACAGAACTGCGCAGTTTTTTGAAAATATCTGTACAGTTTTCGTAGAGAACTGCACAGTTTTTACAAGAGATCTGTACAGTTTACATAGAGAATTGCAGAGTTGTTTCAGCTGAGATGTGACAGCTAGCATTGTCGTGATGTAATATGATTCTGCGTTGTCGGCTGTCCTTTCTTATTTCTTCAAAGACTTCTGGTAAACAAATGGTCGTATACCATTCAGAATTAACCGTTTTACGATTCTCTAATGGCACTGTAGCCACATGTCCATTAATTCCAAAAAAACAGGCGACCAGTTGCTTCAAAGTACTTTTTGCACGAGTAACTTTTGTTGGTTTCGGCTCATCTTGGAACACCCACACCGTTGACTGTTGTTTAGTTTCGGGGTCATATGCATAGATCCAAGATTCATCACCTGTGTAGATATTATAAACGGCTTTTGAAGTACCACGGTTGTATTTTTTTATCATTTTTTTGCACCAATCGACACGAGCCCGTTTTTGATCGATTGTCAAGTTGTGCGGAATCCAATGCGAACATATTTTTTTACAGCCAAATGTTCGTGTAATATCTTATGTATGCTCGTCATACTTATGCCTAAGGACGCCTCTATCTCGCGATATGTAACATGACGATCACGCATTATTAGTTCCCGCACAGCATCTATATTTTGTGGGACAACAGCTGTTTTTGGGCGACCTTCTTTATGTTCATCCGTGAGCATAGACCGCCCACGATTAAACTCACTGTACCAGTGATAAACAGTGGTTTTTGATGGTGCTTCATCTCCAAAAGTTGCGGTGAGTTGAATAAAGCACTGTTGTTGATTTAGCCCACGCCGAAAATCGTAGTAAATCATTGCACGAAAATGTTCACGCGTTAAATCCATGGCAAATGAAGACACGCAATTTTCAAAATGACGCCACAATGGAAAAATAATTGACAGTCACATGAAACAAAATGTATTCTTCAACCAAAGAGTTCTATTTTCAAATGTTGTAATTACTTTTTGAATATTGTTCTTGTAAGTGGCCAGTTCCGGATACATAAATAGCAGCCTAGTACAGAATTGAAATAAAAAACTTACGGTACAGATGCAGATTTTCGTAATCTCTTTAATTTTCGGTCATTACTCATACAAAATATATCATGAATAGGGCCCGGAAAAATATGTACTAAAAAATCCAAAATATATACATAAAATATGGACTAAAAAATCGAAAATATGTAAAAACATGGAGTATTAAATAGAAATATGGAAAAAATATGGAGTATAAAATTCCAAAAATTAAACGTTGTTTTAGTGTTATAGGTAAGAAAAGAGTCACTCGTGACAGTTAACAAAGAGATAGAGGCCAGAAATATGCTATGCTGGCTTTGCCTTTGCATATTTGGTAGGCCAGAAATATGCTATACTGGCTTTGCCTATGCATAAATGGTTTGGGAATAAACATGTGTGACAGTATTAACTGTACAACTTGCATGACATGCTGATCATAATATTGTAACCATGACAGCACGTAACGCACGTCATGCTGCATGATTTGACGTGGGAGAGCCGTGCTTCGGCACGAATGGGCCGGCTCGACCGGAGAAATACCACGGGCTCACAGAAAACCGGCGTGAAATAGCGCTTGCGCTGTGCTTCGCCGAGTCATTGAGTTTACTGAAGGCCCAATCCCCTACCATTTTCCTTTCCCTGCCCTTCCCTCTTAAAAGGCCGGCAACGCACCTGCAGGTCTTCTGATGCTGCGAGTATCCGTGGGCGACGGAAGTTGCTTTCCATCAGGTGACCCGTTTGCTCGTTTGCCCCCTTATTTCATTTAAAAAAATGATCGTCTTGGGTTCGCTTAATATTGGCTAAATGATCCCTGCATGTCACAACTCACAATTCACGATATTTTTTTACTTCAGTTTTTGTTTAGCCATGTCAGTAAGATGACCTTTATTTTCTATTTCTTCAATAATCTTCTTTGAAAAGAGAATACCGAAAAAATATAATAAATAATAATATAAAACGCGAGAGGAACGAAATACGCAGCCGCATGGTGGCGGGAACGTATTTTTTTTTGTATTTTAGTGAAAACATGGACGATTGTGACATTTTCTTGTAAAATATGGACTTATCTTTATAAAACCCTAAAATATGGAAAAATATGGAAAATAAAACTTGGGATTTCACAGTCTAAATATGATAATTCGTGTCAAAACACATTCCCTAATCATGACTATTAAGGTCGTCCCCCAAGCAAACGACCTTGGCCATACATTTGCCGCGTTGCAAAGATTGCGCCAAAACCCTATTATTTTTACTTATCTTGGTTCAAAATTGTCCTAAAAAAAATTTAAAACGGCGAATATGTAGTTTATGATATTGTCGATCTATTGGCGTGAGTTTCAAATAAAAGTAATTTGTAAATCCTAAGGAGATGCTGAATGTATGCTTGAATTTTAACAAATTGGTATTACTTTGGAAGCTGATATCATGAGTATAAGAAACAAAAATATAAAATTTAAAACGACAAAAGGAATTTTGATATACTGAAGATTATTGCTGTATTTTTATTATAACTTTGTAGCTTTCATATTATGAGTTTATAAGGTTTTAAATACGGTCAATTACGGAATCTCCGGACGAAACGCCCTTAAAGTGTATGCTACATAAACGAGTAATCTGGCTCGGCATCCAATTCAGTTCGTTTCTTACTAAACGAAGCACGAACGGCATGATTATAAAAATAAGATACTCCATACTGATGTCAGTCAGACCCCCGGTTATGAATTATGATTAAATTGTTACATCTTGCATAACACTGTCCATGGCGACTTTGTAAAAATTTTGTAAATATATTATTTTTTGATTATTGCATTTTTACAATAACATGTAAACTTAGTAAGATAAACACAAAGAGACCAGCTTAATTTTACGCAAATATCCTGGCATCCAACTTAAATAAACCATCTTTTTGGGCATGTTTTTGGGTCGGAAAAAATACAAGAACTTTACCTAAGCATAATTTTAAAAAAATCACTTACTGATGAAACTTGAAAGGTTATTCCTGTATTAAAAGTCGTATCTGTATGACTTCTACACCATTTCACAGGGCATTTAGGCATTTTAACAACGAAAATTTTGTAAAAAGCTACGTAAAAAGTAAATAAACCAAAAGTAAACAAATTGTAAAATGAGTGTGACAATAATTATCATGTCAACCTGGTTGAACGTCACTCGAGTATAAATACACGAAAAATGTGTACCGAACACATGCATAAATGTGCATGTATTCGGGTCACATTTTGTAGCCATTTGGTGCACTTTTTTTGACGGAGTTACTCTTCCTGTAGTTTAAAGTTCACTGTATTAATGATATGCATTTTGAGTCGAGAAATTTTATAATTAGGTACCATGAACGTAGAAAAAAAGGCGGACGGAGTCTTGTCACATACAAAACTGTGTCTTCACTTTTCTTCAGAGTCGGCCATGCACACATTCTGACGCCTGTCTAATGGTATGGACTAGCGCAAGAATGTGTGCGTGCGGAACGTGTACATACAGCCAGCTGGCCGACTCTGAACGACACAGTTTTGACTTTTGTGTATGTTGGGACTCCGTCCGCCTTTTTTATACGTCCATGTTAGGTACCTATAAATTATTATTATGATGTATTATTATGATTTCTTTTAATTATATACTATTATTGTCTCGTTATTTAAAAAAATGCATTGGTTGTTAATTTCATATTGATAGATATTATATATTATTAATTAGGACTTAATTTTGTATTGCACACCATTTTGATATGGTAGAATGAAATATTCAATTGTATAATATATAGAATTAAGACCAACCTGTACTTCATTCTGGCAATAAACGAATTATGAATTATGCATCATCAGAATATCCTAAGCACTGGCAAATAACAAACTTGATATCAAAAAGCTTATTTAGAAAAAAAAAATTGACTTCAAAAGATTACCTACGCATCATTTACAAAATATCGTAAATATTTGAGCAAAAATCTTCATTTATCTATCAGCCCAAAATGGCGCGCGCGCAGCCGCTGGGACACGAGCGCTTCGCAGGGCATCCTGTGGGTTATCGAAGAGGGCCTAAGTATCACACTTCAGACACCTTAAATCTATTTATGCTTTAGGAGTACTAATCATGGCTTATTTATAGACATAATAGACATTGGCATTCTATACATGGTTTTGAATAAGAACTAAGTTTCTAATAGAAATTATTATTTTTAACAAAAAATTAAAACCGACTTCCAAGGTAAAAACAATATTAACATTAATATGAACTAAAAAGTATTAAATAATTTTTGCTATCTAATAGTGCCTTTTTCCGAATTCGGCTAAACCTTGACTATTTCTGTACTCAATCTTCATTATTTTGAAGTCGGTACCAGATAGCTGAATCTTCAGTCCTCTGACAGAATATTTGAAACTTTTGGAACTGGCACCGACTTCAAAATTATGAAGATTGAGTACAGAAATAGTCAAGGTTTAGCCGAATTCGGAAAAAGGCACTATTAGATAGCAAAAATTATTTAATACTTTTTAGTTCATATTAATGTTAATATTGTTTTTACCTTGGAAGTCGGTTTTAATTTTTTGTTAAAAATAATAATAATTTCACTCTTTTTAGTTACACTAGTAGGTAAACCTTCGCGTATATTTTACGTATCTTATTACACAGTTCACACTCACAAAATAATATATTATCAGTGAAGTGAACTATTGTACTAAGTAATTTAACAATTTTAATACTTCAAACCCCAAGCGGTCACCGGCGATTGCGATTACAATAGAAAGGCTATTGTGTCTCGTTTTTCCACGATCCAAGGATCTATCAGATAAAAATTGTATAAACTTGCATAGGATGTAGCGTAGCTACTCATCTAATATATAAAATTCTCGTGTCACAGTTTTCGTTGCCATACTCCTCGGAAACGGCTTGACCGATTCTCATGAAATTATGTGAGCATATTGTGAGGATATTGGTCTGAGAATCGGCCAACATCTATTTTTCATACCAAAAATTATTTATATGGCAAAACAACGTTGCCGGGACAGCTAGTAATATAATATAATATTATCATAATTATTGACAGCTGTTCTTGTAATCAAGAATTCAATTTCAAATCCATTCAAATCGATACTTAGTGCGCCATCTATCGATTAATAAGTATAACTAATTAAAAAGACACTTATTGACTTTGTTTAGTTTAAATGCTCTTTTTAAAATAACTTTATTTTAATTCTATATTTTGTCTATTAAAATTTTATAAAGTAGTTAGTATAGTATTCGATCTGTATATAAAGTAGTAAAGTATATTCGATTCGGCGTATTCGGCGTATTCGGCGCTGACCGCCGTGTATATTTAAACAAAGTGTTGTTATACAGTATAAAATTATTATTATTATTAGTATATCCACACCTATGCCTTGTACTATTATCTATTCTGTGCCATGAGACATTGGTGACCTTAACACGACGTGGTAATGATGAAGACGATGATGATGATGATGATGATGATGATTATGATGATGAATATGAGTTGCATAGTAGCATATGCTTTCTGTTCTTAAAACAACGCCGAAACTCCCAAACGTGTATCTATAAGGAGTCAGGAGTTCTCTCAGCATCTTCGAAACCATGGTATACCTTGACCCAATATTTGACTTTTTGGTAGCATATTCTTAGTACACTTCACATAAAACCAAAATCACCATATGTTTCCATATAACTTTCGAGGAGTTCCCTCGATTACTCCTGGATCCCATCATCAGGTCACCACTTTGTGAACATGGTACCAAATTGGAGTAAAACCAAATACAACAAAGCAAAAATTTCGAAAATCGGTTCACAAACGGCGGAGTAATCGTTGAACATACAAAAAAAAAAAATAAAAAAAAAAAAATATCCACAGCCGAACATATAACCTCCTCGTTTTTTGGAAGTCGGTTAACCACAGCCGAACATATAACCTCCTCGTTTTTTGGAAGTCGGTTAAAAAACTAATAAAGGTTTTAAAGCAAGAAACACTAGTTTCTTGCTTTAAAACCTTTATTAGTTCATTACACTGAGATAAGAGCAAATTTATTTGTTATGGACTATATCTGCTCTGTTAAAAGCGCTGCTCTAGTTCAATTATTCTATAGACTTATTATCACAAATACCTTTTTAAGAATTGAAATTATTTGTAGAACATTTACTCTTAAAGTAATCAAAAAGGTTTTTAGATGGATTTGTTAGGCACTATTTTAAGTCTATACTTAATAGAATCAATGACAAGATACTCAATAGTGTATACTCTAGTGAAAGTCCAGTTTCCTCCTTCATTAGGAAACTTAGTATTTTATTTTAAGAGTATTAAGTATATAAAGGACAGCGTTCTGCAAGCATGAAGAAAGCATTTGGAGAAAAGTGGAAAAGTATAAAAAGGTGCCTTTAGACAGTCACATCAACTTTCTTTGCCATCAAAGTCATCAGTGATCAGACTAATCAGTTCAGCTCGAATCGACATATTATTTTCATCAAGCTGCGAAGAAGAATCGACACCGTCTCGAAAATCGATTCTTGATGAAAACCATGACGAACTACAGACTGACAATAAAAGTGAAAGTGACGATTCTGGAGATGAAGAGTTGCCTATAATTTGCTTGCTTTAAAAATACTTAGCGTAAGCTACCTAATAATTTTATACAGATAGTAAAATATTGCGAATATTTTTGACAATAATATTGTAAGTATCGATTTTCGAGACGGTGCCAATAATTCTTCTTCTTCGCAGCTAGGTTAAAATAATATGTCGATTCGTTGATGCCAATAAGTTTGGGGCGTCAAGTGGACGGGAAAAAAGTCGATGTCTCCGATTTTAATAATATTTAATAAATTATAAAACCTTTATTGTGAGGGAGCCCTAGAACAATTTTTTTTTATTACTAACAAGCTAATTTTTTGTGAGTAGCTTCATTTTGATAAGACAAACAACTTTTTATCTGCGAAAAATCTTGAAAGTGAACAGAGATAGAAAGGATTTCATACTTTGATTTGATGGTCCTAAAATATGGATTGTTCCAAAAAATCTGCTAGTTAGGGTTCCGTTTTAAGGTACCGTAGTCAACCAAGTTTTGTTGAATACAGAACCCTAAAACGGAATCCTCTTTGAGAAAATGAAGAAAAAATAAGTAAGTAGTTAAATTATTTAAATATATAATTTTTTTTATCTTTAATCGGCTTTGTAGCACTAAGTGCCGAACAGAGAAATCAAGTTTCAAAGTAGCATCATTCTTAATGGAGGCACTTCATAAAGCTATTTGTATTTGCTATTGGCTATTTGTTGCATTTGGAAAAATTATTGACAAATACACAAACAAGCAAGTAAAGGCAAATACGGCCTTCCACACATGGACGTCAAATACCAAACTTTTACTTGATTTTCTTTACTTGCCTATTTGACTCTTTTGATGTGCGTCAAAAATCGACAAAGGTACAGATATGTGTATTTGGTATTGGTCATATTTGTCAAATAGGCAAATAAGGCTAATATTTGTCTAACATACCGTCACACATGGTGATTGTTTGGCGAATACATCAAATACGCAAATACAAATAGCCATGTGAAGTGCCTCCATAATAGTCTAGTCATTATAATGTGACAAAAATATTTGGCACGCGTATTAATAACACGTAAAGGTATAAAAAAAACTCGATCTTATTAATCACTCGATCTCATAATCGATTATTATTAAAGTCGGAGACACCTACTTTTTTTCCTGTTCGCTTGGCGTGGACGTCTAATGACCGCTGTACACTCTCGCCGAGAGCTCTCGGGCGAGAGTCTCGTGCGAGAGCCCCTTGCCCGAGTGCGATCATGTACATTCTCGCTTAGTTCAATCGCAGTTAAGAACTCAGACAAGATGGACGAAAACGACCATTCACCATTCACCATGCATCGAAAGATATCATTGTAATCCAAAGATTTATAATCATATTTAATTTTATTTCTCACAGATAATGACTGATATTATCGTTTATTATTGTTATTTTTCTGTTCTACACTGTCCAACGGCGAAACTAGTACTGAAAGACGCGAGAGTGTACAGTAGTGCGCTCGTTTTCCTCGCGAGACCCTTTGTCTCGGGCGCAATATACCGACAACGGACCGAGAGGGTCCGAGACAGGCGAGACGAGGCGAGCGCACCCATTTACACTCTCGCACTCGGGCCGCCTCGCTGTGTCTCGGCGAGAGTGTACAGCCGGCTTAATATAAAACAGGGAGGCCACCAGAAATATTGGTTATCTATGGTATTGCACTGAAAAATCATTAAAAGGTGAACCAAACACCTTCTTCTTGTGCCAGTCTGATAATTACTCTGGTAGATAATTACGAGAAAAAATAGTTTACAAACATTTCTTTCTATAGATTACGATAGGATGGTCTTGAGAACAATTAAACTATTGAAAGATTATTTTTTCTTGTGAAAGTGCAAGTTGACTTGTCATGCACTTAAAATTACCTTTAGCTCAATTTTAGGAGTAAATCTTCTAATCAATGCTTACTTATAGATAATTTAATCTAGAGGCCAATTTTATTAATAGAATACGATGGTAATCGCCATTTTGGTAAAAATAAAAAAAAATAAGTTATAATAAAACACGCGATTTATTTATTTGTAATCATAAAAATACTTAAATAAATGATGATTTTATCAAAATACATTATTTAGTTATTTATTTTCACAAAATATGTTAAAAAATATGCATGAATAATATCTTTTAATGAAAAAATATTATTTAAATTTAGGAATATAATAGGCCCATCAGTTTTTTAAAGAATACGGTGTTTGCACTGACGAGGTCCAGAGTCCAGACTGAAATTAGTTAAAAATAGTGACTGACAAAAGTTGTGAAGATGGAATCGCAGAAGGTTGATGAAATAAAAACATTTATTTTAATGAACTTGTATTATTTTATTATTCCACAAGCATTTTCAGTAATTATTATAAACGTAATATTTTTTGCATCTTCAATTTATTGCAATATTTAACAAGTTTTTATCTTCTATGCCAATGACTGCTAAAAATTTATTTTTTGTTAGCCTATGCTATCCCACTGCTGGGCAAAGGCCTCCCCCAGGGTCTTCCACTTGTCTCGCTCCAGCGCCACCGTTGGCCAGCCCGGCTGGTACGCCTCCAGCTCATCGCGCCATCTTTTCCTAGGCCGGCCACGGTTGCGTCTTCCATCTTCACCTGAAGAGGGCAAAGATATCGACAGAGTGGGTACCTACCCACTCTGTCGATATCTTTGCCCAGCGGTCGGGATGCATACGGCTAACGTGGCCAGCCCAATCCCACTTTAGCTTAGCCGCCTTAACTTCGTCCGTAATTTTTGTTCGTGAGCGCAGTATTGTGTTCCTTATTTTGTCCAGAAGACTTACTCCCAACATACTGCGCTCCATTGCTCTTTGGCAAACCCCGAGTTGGGACTTTTGCAAATCGGTCAATGACTAAGTTTGTGCACCGTAGGTTAGGACGGGCAGAATACACATGTCGACGAGTCTGCGCTTCAGAGAGATTGGCAAGTCTCCCTTCATCAGCTTCTTCATGGACCAGTAGCTCTTCCAGGCGTTTTCGATTCGGCGATCGACTTCCTTTCCTGGTCTATTGTCAAAAGAAACTAACTGGCCCAAGTAGATGTACTCGTTGACATAGTGTATTTCTTGCTCGTCTACCACGACCCTACGTCTCGTGCTGTTGGTCATCAGTTGTGTTTTGGACCTGTTCATTGTAAGTCCCACTTCGAGGCTTGCAGTGCTGAGGTCTTGGAGCATAGCTTGGAGATCTGCGGCTGTAGGAGCAAAAAGGACTATGTCGTCGGCAAAGCGGAGATTGGTCAGCTTTTTCTTATTAATTTCGATGCCCTTCTCTGACCACTGGCTTATCCAATTTTCGGAAAATTTCTTCAAGGACACAGCAAAATAGTTTTGGAGAAAGTGGGTCTCCCTGTTTCACTCCTTTAAGAATTTTGAACTTAGGACCGGTGGTACTAAGTTTAATGTTGGCGGTGCTATTATCATAGATTATTTGGAGAATAGAAATAGAAATAGAAATAGAAATCGTTTATTTGCTCAAATAAGGTACAATATGATGTTAAAGTTATGTGATCAACAAACTCTCTTATTTTGCCTTTGGACGGCGTGCAAATTTTATACAGTTTTTCAGATTATAATTTATCTCCTTATAGGTACTAAATACTACTTACAATTTATACCTTTATCTATATTTTCTAATTTAAATCCTATTTTTGAGAAAAAAATATTATAAAAAAACTTAATACAATAATATTATGTCAATTCGTGGTTTTTTCAAACATTTAACCAATCTTAATTTTAGTCAAAGAATAATATTAATGTCATGAATTACATCATCTTATTTTATTTCTGTATGATTATTATTATTATATTCTAATAGATAATAATATATCAATAGTTATTAATTAGCATTTACTTAATATGGATTCAAAGTCAATGTCAATAGTTATTAATAATAATAGTAATCATAGTAGTCATCAAATAATATGTCAATAGTAATTAATTAGCATTTACTTAATATGAATTCAAAGTCAATAGTTATTAATAATAATAGTGATCATAGTAGTCATCATTGTATCAATTTCATTTATTTAATTAAGTTATTAATATGACATTACAATAATTCCATTAGGTACTATAATTAATTTCTTTGTCGTTTAAGTATTCATTGATTGTGTAGTAGCATTTTTTTATAAGCAATTTAAATATCATTTTATTAAATATTGTACAACTTTTAACTTTGAATTCCTCAGGCAATTTATTATATAATTTTATTGCCATACAGTATGTACTATTAGAGAATATATTCTTTTTCTGATTAGGGACCAGTAGTTTATGCTTCCTTATTTGTCTTTGGCTCGATAAATTATTCTCAAATAGATCGTAATGTTTCTTTGCAAATTTTAATATTTCAAATATATAAAGGCATCTCTCAGAGAAGCTCTATATATGTAGGGTCTATTTCTTGGTTGTATAAAGATGAAAATATTGCGGAATGTTTTATACTGTCAAATGCTTTAGTAAAATCTACAAAGGCTAAATAAAGGGGTTTATTGAATTCAGTGTGTTTTTCTAGAAGTTGGTTAAGAGTCTGAAGGTGATCAGTGGTAGAGAAGTTATGACGTCGGAATCCGGCTTGCTCTGCTGGCTGTTGTTCATCAAATTTGTGGTCAATACGGTTTAATATTATTTTAATAAATGTTTTATACAGATGGGAAATTAGACTGACTGGTCGATAGTTGCTTATACTACTTTTGTCTCCTTTTTTATGAAGCAGTACTATATTAGAATGACACATCTTGCTTGGAAGTTTAACGGATTTAAGTATTGAGTTAAAAAAAGTTGCTAAATGTGGTAGTAAAATAGGTGAACCGATCTTAAGTATTTCAGTAGTTATGCCATCTTCTCCAGGGCTTCGATTGTAGGGCATATCACGCAAAGCCTTTCTTACTTCTTCTTCTGTGATATTTGGGATTGATTCTGAGCACACATATTTAAAGTTTTTGTTTTCGGGCAATGTATTTTCATAGTAAAGTGATTTATAGAAATTGGTGGCAACACTCATTATCTTATCTCGGCTATTATGTCTTCTACCCTCCTCGTCCTTCAGGCTGTTAATCTACGACTTGCCTTTTGTGATACCTTGCTTGAGAATTCTTAGTGATGAGTTTTTTTCTAACGCTATTTTGACAAAATGTGTGTTAAGATCTCTTATGTCTTTTCTAATACTGCGTTTTACCTTTTTGTCTATTTCTCTGTGTTCTCTTGTGCCAATGTTATATTCTTTTCTTTTGTCTATTAAAGCTAAGGTGTGGGTTGATAATTTATGTTTTTGTTTGGGCAATTTTTTGATAAATTTTGTACTATTATGAATTTCGGAGACCATTCCATTGTATTGAGTTTCTGTATCTAATTCATCTAGTTTCAAGGTATCAAAACGATTAGAAAGTTCAATTTTAAATTGTTCTGAATTGGTGATGAGGGTTTCTTTTGAATGATGAGGTATATTTTTCTTAAATTGCTTGGCTCGATGAATTTTAAAATTAAATTTTATTTTAGTTCTTAGTGGTCTATGGTCTGAACTGTATTTAATTTTATTTATAACATTTACGTCGATGATTATTTCTTTATGAGAAGGAAGGATGTAATCCAACGTCTCTGCGGTTTTTAGGGTTCCGTAGTCAACAAGAAACCCTTATAGTTTCGGTCTGTCCGTCCGTCTGTCTGACTGTCCGCAGTTTTGCTCAGAGACTATAGGACCTACAAAGCTGTAATTTGGCATGAATGTACATGTTATTGATGGCAACAAAATAGTACATGAAATCTAAAAAAAAAAAATATTTTTTTATGGTACCTTCCATACACATCAAGCGGGGATGAAAAATTTTTTTCGCGTCCACCCCATCGTGTGGGGTGCCGTTGGATAGGTTTTTTAAAACTATTATGAGTATTCATAGATCATTTTCCGATTTAGGGATCCGTTTGTGAAATCTTAAGTTTTAAAGTGAAAAAAATCGTTAGAGTCCAGTGTCCCCCCCTTCTACCAGCTAAACGGTTGATTCTGAAAATGTGGAAAAATTCACGGGAGTAGAAAATATGCTGAATTTAAAAGGAAAACTATCTAAGCTAAGAAGACTTCATAAGTTATTGAGTAAAAGTCGATCAACTATAAAAATGTATTCGGCGATGTATAAAGGAACTTTTCCTTTAAATTCCTTTGAAAGTAAAGATGATGTTGTTAGTAGTGTAAAACATGTTATAATGTATGTTCATTCATTGACCATACAAAAATTTTCAAAAATTAGCGGTACTACGGAACCCTATATTGCGCGCGGCCCGACACGCACTTGGCCGGTTTTTTAGATATCTCTGAGTGCGGCCGTAAGGGCCGATTCACACCGGAATGTCAGAGGCGAGGCAAGCAGTTTCAGTGTCATATGATTTTAAACTTTATCTTCATTATTGTTATACATAGTATCGCTTGAGAGGTCTACGGCCGCCCGTGGACGCTCGTGGCCGCTCGACGTGGCCTCTTGCGGCCGCCGGCGGCGCCGATTTCTCAAGCGATACTATGTATTACAATAATGAAGATAAAGTTTAAAATCATATGACACTGAAACTGCGCGCCTCGCCTCTGCCATTCCGGTGTGAATCGGCCCTAAGTCACGTGCATATTAACACGCATTGAATACAGGGTGCAATTAAACCTTCCTGCGGCCTGCCAAATTTTGATATATTGATCCTTGTTAAAAATAAAAATACATGTATTTTTCTTTTATAATCACTCAGTACTAAAATGTTGAGAAATAGCTTCCAAAAGTTATCCTAAAAACACTACAATTAATGGACACGACGACGCGTCGGCCGCGCGTGACGTGCCGAGGTTATCCCAAATCTTTGACATAATTATATTGCATTTGAATCATTTTTCATGAATATGATTTATTGTTGTAAAATGTTTTTTTTAATTGCGGTCTTGTTAAGAATTTCTTTTGACATAATCAGTTATATGTGGTTTCTCGCCAGTATGAATTATTAAATGTTGTTTCAAGTTACAGCGTAATGTGAATTTCTTTTGACAAATGTCACACTTATATATTTTCTCACCAGTATGAATTAGCATGTGTCCTTTAAAGTGGCTTTTTGTTGCGAATTTCTTTTGACAAATATCACAGTGATATGGTTTCTCGCGAGTATGAATTAGCATGTGTTCTTTTAAGTGGCCTTTTGTAGCGAATTTCTTTTGACAAAAATCACAGTGATATGGTTTCTCGCCAGTATGAACTAGTGAATGCCTTTTTAAGTGACTACGTAATGCAAATTTCTTTTGACATATATCACAGTTATATGGTTTCTCACCAGTATGAATTACTGAATGTTGTTTTAAGTTAGAGCGTAATGTGAATTTCTTTTGACATATGTCACAGTTATATACTTTCTCACCAGTATGAATTAGCATGTGTCCTTTTAAGTGGCTTTTTGTTGCAAATTTCTTGTGACAAATATTGCAGTTAAATGGTTGCTCACCAGTATGAATTAACAAGTGAGCATTTAAGCTGTGTTTTCTTCCAAATTTCTTTTTACAAATGTCACAGTTATACGGTTTCTCACCAGTATGAATTAGCATGTGTACTTTTATGTAGCTTTTTGTTGAAAATTTCTTGTGGCAAATATTGCAGTTAAATGCTTTCTTACCAGTATGAATTAGCAAGTGAACATTTAAGTTGTACTTTGTTCCAAATTTCTTTTTACAAATGTCACAGTTATACGGTTTCTCACCAGCATGAATTAGCATGTGTCCTTTTATGTGGCCTTTTCTTGTGAATTTCTTGTCACAAATATCACAGGTAAATGGTTTTTCACCAGTATGTGTCCTGATGTGTGTTAGCAACCTGCTTTTAGTTGAAAATATTTTTAAGCAAACATCACAGCTGGGTTTTTCCTTATGACTCTTGTACTGTGG
The DNA here is from genome assembly GCA_937595015.1 of Polyommatus icarus. Taxonomy (NCBI): domain Eukaryota; kingdom Metazoa; phylum Arthropoda; class Insecta; order Lepidoptera; family Lycaenidae; genus Polyommatus; species Polyommatus icarus. The sequence goes on along the minus strand of OW569342.1, from coordinate 742,975 downwards.
CTTTTTGTCGTCATTTTCTAGGCTCTGTTCACCAGCGCACTTCCCCTTGTCCCCAACATGTTCTTCTGTGGCTGTGTGCTGCGTGGTGGGACTTCGGCGTACAAACTTGTCAATGACACTTTGACTCAACTTTACTAATTTCAATTCAAGCACCCTTGAGTCTTGCCAAGCATCAATGCGGTCAACGCTCAATGATTCCTGTTTGCAGACAGCATCACTATCCGACACATCATCATCTCGAAATTCTAACACGGGTGCATAATCTTCTTCATTCGTATTTTCTACAGTTTGCTCTTCAGTTATTTCTTTAAAAAAAAAAACATTGCATTATACTCATTTTCACAAAGAAAAAAGGGGCAGAGCAGTTAAATAGATAAGATCAGATAAGATAAACATTTTATTGTGCACACATATAAATTACAATTTAAAAAACAAAAACATAAAACACAAGTATAACACAATGGCAGCCTTATTAGTTATTACTAATTAGCTAATTAGTAATTTCTTCCAGGCAACCACAGGTAGAGGAAATATATTTATAAGAAATTACGTGAATTCAATAGCAAACAGAATACTGTAAATGTGACCTATCTGGAATATGAATACATAAAGTACAGTATTATAGTATACATTACCGTCTTCATTGTATTGTTCAGTCTTTATGTCCTCCTCTTTTATACTATCTGCGGTAGGATGTGTTGTGGAAATATTTTTCTTCTTATAGATTGATAGTTCTAACAAAGATCCAATTGCTCCAATGCCGATGTCAATCTTTAAATTTATATAATATTATGTTTTATGAGTCACACAAAAATTATTTTCTATCTACAAATAAAAATATAACTTGTATTAAAATATATGTATACTACGAATATGTAGTCTTGTAGGAAGTTAGGAACTACATAATATATATATTTTTCTGCAACAAATACTACCTATTAGGCCCGCCGATATCGACATCAACATTGTAAACGCGATTGTAATTACGATTTTGTTATATGTTGTTAGGTCCCTTGAGAGTAGTTAACACCCAAGTTTGCAACACTGAAAACCCTGTGCTGTCAATGTTAATGTCGAATCAAAATCTGTTCAGTAGTTTTTGCGTCTGTTTCTCATGAAACGTGATAGCTAGAGAGTTGAAATTTTCACAGGTGATGTATTTCTGTTGCCGCTATAACAAAAAGTACTAAAAACCAGAATATAATAAATATTAAGGGGGGCTCCCATACAAAAACCTGATTTTTTGCTGGTTTTTGTAGATAATGTTTCGGAGGCTGTTTCTCATGAACCGTGACAGTTAGAGAGTTGTTTTCACAGGTGATGTAATTAATACATCACCTGTGAAAATTTCAACTCTCTGACTGTCACGGTAACAGAAATCTTTTGCCGCTATAACAACAAATACTAATAGAAACTAGAATTACCCCAGTAGAGTTAGATTTTTTAAAAATTAATTATATCTAGTCAGAATTTTTTTGCACCAGTGTTTAGAGGCGGTCACACATAGATTAAATTAAAAAACTCGACCAAATTCGACGAGTGCCTTAGCCGCCATATTGGTTTGAAAGTTTAATCTTTTTTAACCGACTTTTAAGCTATAGTGAATAGTCGTGTTCGTTTGGTTTTTCAACTGCGCATGCGCGGCTTTTTTGTGTGTCAGTGGGAGTGTCATATTCTAAAATACCCATCAATTTCTGTCAGATTTTAGAAAATATGACATGTATTTTAGAACATGACAAGTTATTTTAGGCTGCGTTGCACCAAAGGCGTGGTTAAAGTTAAATATGGCGTCCTTTAACTTTAGCTTTAGCTTTGACTTTAACTTTAAGTTTAACCGGAAAATTTGACAGATATCGTATGAGATGACAGGTGTTTGGACGCCATATTTAACTTTAACCAGAGATTTGACATTTCGCATTGTTGTCAAAGTTAAAGCTAAAGGTAAAGTTAAAGTCTTTTCAAAAGAAGAAGAAGAAGAAGAAAGTTAAAGTCAGTTCGTGCAATCCACTCTTAGAATATGACACTCACATTGACACACAAAAAAGCCGCGCATGCGCAGTTGAAAAACAAACGAACACGACTTATATGTCCTTTATTTTATTTTTTTAAGAAAATGGTAACGATCAAATTTGTCGCAAATTTGATTCTCTTCAACTTTAGTCCTTATAATTTTTATTGTAAAATCAATATATTATACGGAAATAACTGCAAAAAACAAGTCAAAGTATAATTTCGACCTGTTCGACCTGTATCGCGGTTATTGTCAAATACAGAGAAAAAAAATATGAAAATAAACTTGTAGCTCGTTAAATTAACCACAATTAAAATTAAGACTTCGCTATCTGTCCGTCTGTCTGTCTCCAGGCATCAAGAACGGTGACAGGTGGAGACTTGAAATTTTCAGATATTATGTATTTTGTTTTCCTCTCTTCTTTCGCTTTATAACGGTACGGAGTTAATTATTTTACTGTTCAATAATGTTTTCAATTACCCATTTTATTACTACTCATTTTTGTTTACTTTACTGCTTTTTTAACTGCTAAACTAGTTATTGAACATGCCATTTATGATATTTAACTTACTAAAACTGCAATTTACAACTGCCCCTTTAAATCAGTATCTTTAAAAATGGCACGTTGACGTTATCGCACTTGTATGGTTTCTCACCAGTACTAAGTGTCGTTTTGAGTTACTGCGTGATGTAAATTTCTTTTGACATAATACAGGGTGCAATTAAACCTTCCTGCCAAATGTTGATATATTGATCCTTGTTAAAAATAAAAATACACGTATTTTTTCTTTTATAGTCACTCAGTACTAAAATGTTGGGAAATAGCTTCCGAAAGTTATCCCAAAAAATACTACAATTAATGGACACAATGCGTCGGCCGCACGTGACGTGCCCCCGCGCGAGCGCCTCATCCCGCGTCACCCCCTCTCATTACCCCGCGCCGCGAGTGACCATTCTGCAACGATTTTAAATGGGGTAAAACGTATGTAATTGAAAAAAAATAACATCCAATTTTTTTGGGTTAAATGGACTCTCCTAATGATACCTAAGCTCTGGAAAAAATTTGGCCGGAAGGTTTAATTGCACCCTGTATATCACAGTTATATGGTTTCTCACCAGTATGACGGAATGTGTTTTTTTAACCTTCAACTAACATCGTGATTTTTTGTTACACAACTAACATCGTGGGGTAAAATTTTACCCCCAAATAAAAACTTGAAAAAATGATGTAATGGTTAGAAATTTACAATATTTATTATAAATTTCTATATACAACATTAGACTGACATATTATAAATCTAGAAATAAACAAAAAAAAACAACACTTGTTTAATAAAATATATATTTATTTGTAATTATGGAAAAGAGTAACTTCTTAAACATTTACTTCTTTTACATTTGGCTTGTAATCACTCTTCTACATAATCCTTATTTATAACAGTAAGAACGGTATAGCTTGACTTTCTTAAATATATTTGAGTTGGTTAATGCAGGATACCTAATAAAAATTCAATCATAATTCTTTAATGAAATAAACAGAAAAAAAATATCAACTACTTTTCTGCAACAAATGTTGCAAAATTTTCTCCAAAAAAAAAAAAACATTTTTTCTTCCACACATTAAAAACATTCAATTCTATGCAATTTTTCTATTTTTCATACTTTTATCACTTTCCAACTTCGTTTCAGTGTCAGGCTTCGTCTTATAGAATAGAATAGAATGTAGTACATTCTGCCATACAGATGGCGTGCAATTGAACATGGAAATTAATATTTACTTAACTAAACTAATTACAAAATACGGTAGGATTCAATTAAATACTATTTATCAAAATTAGTGTTTATAATAATAATTACAATGTCAGGATGATGTCATAAAGTTAATTAATTATTAATTAAATATAATTTAGGGTTAAGTTATTGAAATATTACATTGGCTTTGCCTCTTACGCATGTGATTGAGACATGTATTCATTTAAACAATAGAAACAATGTTTTAGCAGCCATTTGGATATCTCTCTTTTAAAGGCAGGTGTAGGTTATTGCTTAAATCTATTAGGCAGTTTATTATATATCTTTATAGCGTTTACTTATGCATTTCGCTTGAAAATGTCCATTTTACATTAAGGTAGATAAAGTTTGAATTTATTCCGTAGAGTGACAGTTCTGTTGATTATAAATTTAGCGGAAAAAATTCAGGGTTTTGTTTCACGAAAGTACAGCTGATGTCTTTTATGTACATGCAAACCAACGGTAAAATGTAAGATTTTATGAATAAAGGTTTACAGCTATTCAACGACCAAGCACCATAAACCGCTCTTAGGCATTTTTTTTGGACACGAAAAGCTTTGATAAAATCCACGGAGTTAGCCCATCATATGAGACCGTATGAAAGCGTTGAAGCGACGTACCCGTGATAAGCATTTAATGCAGCCTCAGTGGACACCGTCAGACGTAATTTTTTGATAGCAAATACGAATCTGTCAAGTTGGTTGCATATTATAATATATTCTACGTGCGTTTTCCAGTCACAATGTTTGACAACCATTAAACCTAAGAATGTTATTGAGTCAACTTCTTCAATTTTAGTATTATAATTAATGTCAAGATCGATAGATTTTGTCTAGGATTTTTAAATTGTATCATTTTAGTCTTACTTAGGTTTTATTTTTAAATTATTATCATGCAGCCAGCCATATAAGAATTTTGTCAAGATTTCTATTAATTTCAATTTGGTATGTATTTTGGTCATTACATTCGATTATTAGGGTGGTATCATCGAACAGCACTATTAAGAAGACCGCAACGTGCTATGGCGCTGCGAATAATTCGCGGCTACCGCACGGTAGCTGGCGAAGCGGCCCTGGCACTGGCAGGGTCTCCCCCGTGGGATCTGGAGGCTCGCGTACTCTCGGAGGTATATTTTCGTACAGCCGATTATAGGGAGCGAGGAGAACGGGTGCCACCAGATCTGGCAACCCGATGGCGCCACCAGGCACGCGTAATATTAATACGCACCTGGCAGGACCAAATGGCGTCACCGACTGCCGGCCGTCAAGTGGTCGCAGCAATCCGGCCCATACTTCAACAGTGGATGGCACGTCCCTGGGGCGCCCTTATACCGAATGGTGCAGATGCTCACCGGGCATGGCTGCTTCGGTCATTATCTGCACCGTACGGCTAGAAGGGAGCCAACGCCCCGCTGCCACCACTGCCCGGACACAGACGACGATACGGCGCAGCATACGCTCGTGGACTGCCCAGCCTGGGTGGAGCAACGCGCGGAGCTCTGAGCCGTACTTGGACTTGACCTCACTCTCCCAGCCATACTGGCATCCATGGTCCGGTCGAGAGAAGCTTGGGAAGCGGTCTCCACCTTCTGCGAATATTTTATTGCAGAAGGAGGCTGCCGAGAGGGATCGGGAGGCCCAAGAGGACGCCGACCCCATGAGAAGACGAGGGGGGCGTAGGCGCGCTCAATACGAGCGCCAATTCCCGCCTTAGATGGGCTCGGGCGACGGATTAGGGAATCCACCGCCCATTGCACGAGCTCGACTGGTTGAAGAGCGTCCGGTGCCTCGGATTGCTCTCCCGGAGGCAGCGATAGCCAGTCGTCACGACGCCAGTGTCGTAGACAGGCAGTCGCACGGTGGATGTTGCTGTGAAGCAAACGTCGCTAACTGGGCCGCTGCAGTTTCGCCCCTGGCGGGTCCGGCGGCCCAGCAACAAGCGGAGGAGGAGGCAGCGGTGGGTTTTAGTGGGTAAACCCGAGTGCTCTACCGCAGCACCTTCAGGCTTCAGCAGGAGTCCCACATATCCCGGCGGCCTTTCTCCCGGGCTGTCAAGAATGCGTAACGCATTTCCCATCGTCAAAAAAAAAAGGGTGGTATCATCTACGAATAATATGGTTTTATACATTGTGACATTTGGAAGATCGTTAATATATAACAAAAATAAAAAAGGTCCTAATATACTTCCCTGAGGGACTCCGTATTTATTCATTTGAAATAGAGATCGATACATGACTTTGGAACCTTTTTCAATGTTGGCAATCTCAACACATTGAGTCCGATCATTGAGAAATCTTTTGATCCACTCGTAAGATTTTCCTCGTATGCCATATTTGTACAACTTATGGAGCAATAGTTTCTGATCGACAAATCAAACGCCTTGGTCATATCTAAAAAGATTGCTGCTACTGGTAGCTTTCGGTTTATTGCTTCCGTGATATGTCAAAACATGCTTATTAAGTCAAAACATGCTAGGGACGTGCTGCTGTTTTTTTTTTATACCCAAATTGTTCTGATTTCAGTACTCCGTTACTAATGACGAAATCATACAGTCTCTTAAGCATGACCTTTTCAAATATTTTAGACAGAACCGGTATTAAGGCTATAGGTCTATAATTATTTACATTGTGACTGTCACCTTTTTTAAATAATTATTTTATAATAGACTTTTTAAGTATATCCGGAAAAATGCCCTCTTCAAAAGAAAGATTAATTAAACCACTTAACGGTCCAGAAATATGTTTAGCACACGCTTCAATTACACTAGTCTTAATATTGTCATATCCTACGGAATTAGTATTATTGAGATTTTTAATTATTTTAATGATTTCATTTTTGTCAGTCGGTTTTAGAAAAATTGTATGTATGTCACTGTTACTTAGGGTTGTTTTAATGTCATCTTTATTAAAATTAAAATTATTGGTATTAGTCATATTGATATAAAAATTATTAAATATTTCACAAATGTCACGAGGGTTTGAAAAAGATTGATTGCTGTATATATAATTGTTTGAATGTGATTGTTTTTATTTATATCACCAATATTTCTATTTATAACTTCTCAGACCGCTTTACATTTTTTTTCTTGTAAATATAATTTTGATTCTGTAGCTGCAGTGACTTACGAATCCATTTTTTAAGAATTGTGTTATAGTAACTGTATTTTTTGTAGTTCGATTTTTTATTCGAGGCATTGTATTTGTAACTGAAGAAAAGTTTTCTTTTTATAATGCATGACTTTTTTATGCCTTTTGTCAACCATGTATTTCTGTCACAAATATTGCTTTTTTAATGATAATTTCCGGGAAACATAAATCATAAAAAAGATTTAAGCTTTTTTATGATTTATGTTGGATATGGTATGTACTCATGGAACTTATTGCCCGCGTATTTTTTTACCTATTTCAAATTTTTAGTAAAAGGCCTTATAACTTGTCAAAAAAAGATTGAAGGATTACTATTGGGTGTTAATATTAACACCCAATAGTAATCCTTCAATCTTTCTTTCTAAATATTCGTTTTACACTACCACCCATATGGGTGGTGGTGTTAATATTAACACCCAATAGTAATCCTTCAATCTTTCTTTCTAAATATTCGTTTTACACTATGGGTGGTGGTGTAAACGAATATTTAGGATAGTAAAAAAACTACATACGTATTGAACATCGTTGGGTAATAACTTACCCCATAGGTCTGCACAGCTCAAACGAATGACTTTTCGCCTACTACGAGTCCACTACCCTTTCAAATGTGCGCTATACTGAGAATACTTAAAAGGAATTACTTTCAATAGAAAAAAAATATTCCAGTTTGTATGCGAATGGGGCAAAAATTTACCCCACGATGTTACTTAAGGGTTAAGTCCCCTCTTGTAAATATTTTTTTGCATATATCGCACTTGTATGGTTTCTCACCAGTACTGTTTTTTTAAGTTACTACGTAATGAAAATTTCTTTTGACATATATATCACAGTTATATGGTTTCTCACCAGTATGAATTACTAAGTGTTTTTTGAATTTACTACGTAATGAAAATTTCTTTTGACATATATCACAGTTATATGGTTTCTCACCTGTATGAAGGAATAAGTGTTGTTTTAACTCCCATCTTGTAAAGAATTTTTTTTTACATGTGTCACAGTTATATGCTTTCTCACCAGTATGAATTAGCAAGTGCTTTTGTAAGATGTCTTTTCTTCCAAATTTCTTTTGACAAATATTGCAGTTAAATGGTTTCTCACTAGCATGCATTCGCAAATGTGCTTGTAACTTGTCTTTTCTTCCAAATTTCTTTTGACAAATATTGCAGTTAAATGGTTTCTCACCAGTATGAATTAGCAAGTGGTTTTGTAAGACGTCTTTTCTTCCAAATTTCTTTAGACAAATATTGCAGTTAAATGGTTTCTCACTAGTATGTATTCGCAAATGTGCTTGTAACTTGTCTTTTCTTACAAATTTTTTTTGACAAATATTGCAGTTAAATGGTTTCTCACCAGTATGAATTAGCATGTGTGATTTTAAGTTACTACTTTGTGAGAACTTTTTATGACAAATGCTACAGTTATATGGCTTTTCACCGGTATGAATTCTCATGTGTGATTTTAAGAAGCTACTTTGTGAGAATATCTTATGACAAATGTCACAGCTATATGGCTTTTCACCAGTATGAATTAGCATGTGTGATTTTAAGAAGCTTCTTTGTGAGAATTTCTCATGACAAATATCACAGCTATATGGCTTCTCACCAGTATGAATTCGTATATGTGTTTCCACATTGCTTTTTCTTGAGAATTTCTTGTCACAAATATCACAGGTAAATTGTTTCTCACCAGTATGTATCCGGATATGCCTTAGCAAATTGCTTTTAGTTGAAAACATTTTTAAGCAAACATCACAGATGAGTTGTTCCCTATGACTCTTGTACTGTTGCTTTTTGTCGTCATTTTCTAGGCTCTGTTCACCAGCGCACTTCCCCTTGTCCCCAACATGTTCTTCTGTGGCTGTGTGCTGCGTGGTGGGACTTCGGCGTACAAACTTGTCAATGACACTTTGACTCAACTTTACTAATTTCAATTCAAGCACCCTTGAGTCTTGCCAAGCATCAATGCGGTCAACGCTCAATGATTCCTGTTTGCAGACAGCATCACTATCCGACACATCATCTTGAAATTCTAATACGGTTGCATAATCTTCTCCATTCGTATTTTCTACAGTTTGCTCTTCAATTATTTCTTTAAAAAAAATCAACATTGCATTATACTAATTTTCAGTTTTCACAAAGTAAAAAGTAAAAAGGGGTAGGGGCAGTTAAATAGCAAACAGAACACTAAAAATGTGACCTTTCTGAAATATGAATACATAAAGTATAGTATAGTATAAATTACCGTCTTCATTGTATTGTTCAGTCTTTATGTCCGGCTCCTCTTTTATATTATCTGCGGTAGGATGTGTTGTGGAAATATTTTTCTTCTTATAGATTGATAGTTCTAACGAAGATCCAATTGCTCCAATGCCGATTTCAATCTATAAATTTATATAATATTATGTTTTATGAGTCACACAAAAATTATTTTCTATCTACAAATAAAAATATATAAGTATAAAAATATATGTATACTACGAATATGTAGTCTTGTAGGAAGTTAGGAACTATATATTTTTCTGCAACAAATACCTATACTATGTCCATTTCTGGGACTCAAAGTATTTGCATACTAAATTTCATCAAAATTATTTTATATACTAGGCATGGTAACATTAATTTATAATAGATTGCCTAAGGACATAAAAAAAATTGAAAACTTAAGTATGTTTAAAAGAAATCTAAAAAAATTCTTAAATGACAAATGCTATTATACTGTAAATGACTTTTTAAATGAAAATATTTTTTAATGAATTGTATGACATGATGATATTCTTATTTTTTTGATAATTAATAATTAATGTAATTGTAAATTGACTTTAATTGACATAATAAAATCCATTCCTATAATTTGACTTTTGAAATAATAATAATAATTCTACAATTAAATAAGTAATGAATTATTTAATGAAAAATAATAGATTTTGTTATGTATAATTACTTACCTATATAATTACTTATTAGTTATTACTATTGACAATTTGTAATATATATGTTAACCATGATACAGCACAATTATTAGCTTATTTTATAATAACACTTTTGGAATAAAATTTATACTTTGTTAATTTGTAAGAATAGTAATAAGTATCTCATAATATAATATTGTAGTTTATAAGCTATAAACATTTGCATGCTCGATTGGGCAAATGTGATGGTACCATTGTAAAATCTACTAACATCTTTACTAACTCACATTTGGCAAATAAAGAAATTGAATTGAATTGAATTGAATATTTCAGTTAATTTTCCCCGTGGGGGATGGAGTTGTCCGCGTCCGTAGGATTTACCACCTTCCCTAGGCCCATCCTACACGTATCCCCTGGGTGGTGCTAAACGGACGAGAACGCCGAGGCTCGGGCGGCGGTTAACTAGCCCGATGCGCCTGCACGGAAACGTGTCAGCACTGAGGTGGTAGGAAATGACCACCACAAGCCGTAACCCTGTGGTCATGTTTCGCAAGACCGGTAGCCTTGGCTTCACAGTCCGGGCTACGAGGTAGAAAGCCTCTATAAAAATTCAGCCAAAGCCTATGGTGAGATACGCATTACGCGCCAGAGACTGCGTGGCTGGTGGGAGACTTAGTCGTTAGCGTTCAACCTCGGCAGACCTGGCAAACGTCGTTAAATCTGCCTTCTAGGGAAAATAGGCGTCACCTTCCTAGCGACCTGTACAAGTCGTCCTTACTCGTGAAAACAAATATGGAAGAATCAATAACAACAATGAATCCAAATACTCAATCACAACCGTAAAAAACATCAAACAAAGTTCTGACTCAACAAATATTCCACATGTCCTTCTTCAACAAACCGAGGACACAGTCTTTAAACAACCTGGAGAACCTGTTAATAACTAAACCTAAAACAAATACAGTTGAGAGCCAAACTTGGCGAGAAAGCCCAAAAGCTAATAAAGCCAACAAACAGAAGAAACTCAATACTTACTGGCTAAGCCAACCAATACCGACCTTTAATAGATTTGCTGAACTAGAGAATGATGATCAAGACCAAATTATCAAAAATAATGAGAAACCGATTAAAGCCCCGCCTATATTATATATGGACCGAGTCAACAACATCCAACCACTAATAATTCAAGTAGTCAAGTAATTTACTTGACGAATTATCCCCAGAAATTATGAACTCAATGTTCTTAACAATAATCTAGCCAGAATATTATGTACAACCAAAATTAATAGAATTATATTCAACAGTTGTTAAAAGTCTACAAGAGAAAAATACGGAATTTTACACCTACAAGCCCAAGCAAGAGCGCTCTTTTAAAGTAGCCTTGAAAAATCTGCATCCAAGCACTGATAACATAATTAAACTTATACTTAAACTTTTGCTGAAACATATAATTAAACTTTTGCTGAATGTTCGATGAAACAGATTGCAGAAACAAATTAAAATATTGAAAAAAAACCCCCATGACAAACCTAAAGCCTAAAAGGTTTCTGAATATTCTGTGAATTGAAAAAAACGGGCTGTCATTTTTCTATCTTTGAAACCTACAATAAGAAGTTAGTTTTAAGTTGATAAGATGGGATTGACATAGCCACTATGTATACTAAAATCCCTAAATAAAAAGAGATTTAAAAAAACCTGCAAAAGGTTTGCAACATCTATATCGAGACATAATATAAAACTTCGGTGTTTGATACAGCTAATGTGTCACAAAAAAGTTGTATGCCACCACTACTTAAATCTTTTAAAAAATGTGCGCCGCAGCTTAACAGACAGACAGAAGAAGTAACAGTCAGATAAAAATACAGACTTTCGCATTAATAATATTATTAGTGTAGATAATAGTCTCAATAACAAAAAAATGAAAACCGACTTCCAAGGTAAAAACAATAGTAATATAAACTAAAAAGTATTAAATAACTCTTACTCTTTAATAGTGCCTTTTTCAGAATTCGTCTAAATCTCAACTATTTCTGTACATATAGTATAATCATTTGGTGCTCAAAAATAGGGTTACCTGGAAAGTTTTCCGGGAGTTTTGAAAATTGGTGTTTATATAGATTTCGACGTGCTCTTTTCGAATTTTCACTTTGCCACCTCGTATCTTTGCCGCTCGCGCCGCCGTATTGGAAAAATGGCGCTCAAATACAGGTTTTTGAGAATAACTCCGTTTCAACTCATAGTTATGTAATACATTAAACTAGAGAAAATTTCCTACACTTTATGTAGTAACCGTTTTTTTTTTTTTGTAAAATCAATAGTTTCAGCGTACGAGAGCCGCAAAGTTCACTCCAACACGCGTTTTGGCCAAATAACTCATTTCCACACCACCATGAGGCGGAGTAAGTGGTGCGGTTTTTTTGTGGTATTCCCAGTAGACCTAATCTGGGTCCACGGTAGTGCACCCGCCGAGACGAGCCAAGCGAAGCGCAAGGGCACTACCTACCTTTTCTCGAAGTGTTTCGCCGTTTTTTTTTTAACCTTCATAGAATTGGTTTCCGTTGTAGCAGATAGTTCATATTTTCAGGATATGATGTTATCAATAAACTTATTAAGCGTACAAAGTCTCAATTGAATAGCTCTTATACTTTAGATTTTATTGATATCTAAAGTACTACTACTAAACTTATTTTACGGCGTATAACCAAATTTCGGCGTACTTTAGATATCAATAAAATACAAAGTATTAGACCTATTCAATTGAGACTTTGTATGTTTAGTAAGTCTATTATTGACATCATATTCTGAAAATATGAACTATCTGCTACAACGGAAACCAATTCTATGAAGGTTCAAAAAAACGGCGAAACACTTCGAGAAAAGGTAGGTAGTGCCCTTGCGCTTCGCTTGGCTCGGCTCGGCGGGTACACTACCGTGCACCCAGATTAGCCCTACTGGGGATACCACAAAAAAAAAACCACACCACTTACTCCGCCTCATGGTGGTGTGGAAATGAGTTATTTGGCTAAAATGCGTGTTGGAGTGAACTTTGCGGCTCTCGTACGCTGAAACGGTACCAAATTGGAGTAAAACCTTATACAACAAAACAAAAATTTCGAAAATCGGTTCACAAACGGCGAAGTAATCGTTGAACGTACAAAAATAAAAAATATATATATCCACAGCCGAACATATAACCTCCTCGTTTTTGGAAGTCTGTTAAAAATAAATCCATTCTTATTCTTATTCTTAAAAAAAAGATACATATACAGCTGAACATATTACCTCCTCCTTTTTGGAAGTCGGTCAAAAATAAGTCAAATTTTATGAAAATGTCAATATCATGAAAATAAATTGGCTAAGTGCGAGTCGCACTCAAGCACAAAGGGTACCTGTATTGCGAACATAGGCAAAAAATTGTATTTGTATGGGAGCCCCTCAAATATTAATTTTGTTATCAATTTAATTATTTATTAAATTGATAGCAAATTGAATTTATAAAACAATTTGTAATCTTATATATAAAAATGGATTTTCAAATGTGTTAGTCGCGCTAAAACTCGAAAACGGCTGAACCGATTAGGCTGATTTTAGTCTTAAAATATTCATAGAAGTCCAGGGAAGGTTTTAAAGTGATCTGTGAAACGAAGTTCACCGGGACAGCTAGTCTTATATATAAAAATGGATTTTCAAATGTGTTAGTCGCTTTAAAACTCGAAAACGGCTGAACCAATTGGGCTGATTTTAGTCTTAACATATTTGTAGAAGTCCCGGGAAGGATTTAAACTGTTTTAAAGTGACACGAAGTTCACCGGGACAGCTAGTAAATATATTAAAATAAAGTGGAATAAGTGCAAGTATAACTCGACCAAGTCATCTAGACGACTGTCAAATCATGCTCTCTCTCTCACATATATGCATTGCTAGCGATGTGCGTAAGTGCGAGAGAGCAAGCTTTGACATTCGTCTAGTTGGCTTGGTCGAGTAGTAAAATGTATAATTAATTAATTGTTATCAATTATTTAAGTAGAATTGTGAATATTTCAAATGCCAACCTGTTGCCATTATTGACTACTAGCAAAAACTGCCAAAAAATCACGATTGTTGAATGGGAGACCCCATAAATATTTATTTTATTTTTAGTTCATATTTAAGAGGGCGTTTCTTGAGTAAAGCCTGGAGATAGACAGACAGACCAACAAAATAGGGTCCTGTTTTTACCCTTTAGGTACCAAACTCTAAAAAGGGGAAAAAATACACCATTTGTTGTATGACAAGCCTTTCTGAAATATAAATTTTATTTAAATTATGAGAGACATGCAACACAAGAACAAAATTTATGAAAATTGAAGCTGCTAGACAGCTTACATTTTCACAAATTTTGTACTAAGCAGTACTTGAGATTTAGCCTGAAAAAATACAACAAAGTGTCAGTATTAGAGTCCCCTTTAACTATTATGTTACGGTTTCACTTTTAAGTACCTTATTCCGGCAGAGACCATCAACAAGGCCCCGTGTCTGTACGGCCAACTGCTGCAGCCGGTGACACTGCTGCAGTCTCGTCTGGCAGATGTAACACATCCAGCACTCGCTGTCCCTAACCTATTATTGAAAAAAAAAAACATCAAAGTATGAGTTACATAGAAAATAATATGTTACATTTAACATCTGTTACTGTAAAGTACTATTGGCTAACAATAGTACTGGCTTTATTATTATGATATGTTGTAGTTTGTAGGGTACAAGTACTACAGTATCACAACTCACACATGGAATAAAACCAACCTCCCTTTAATGTCTGTAAAACTATTTCAAAGCTTTTTATTCAGACTGAGAGAGTTCAGATCAGAGGCCAACATTACGACCGGAGCCTCAGAAAATATTTATCCGTATACGTCTAGCACTACGAGTATGTATTTGTTTACCTACCTTATAATTTGCAAGAAGCTCATAAAAGTAAAGCAGATCCGTTCTATAAATGTTAACAGTTCTTCTATTCATAGATAAGCATATACAGCAACAAGTTTTCTTTAACATATTCAAATCTTTTCGTGATAAAACTTGGATGAAACCTTAAAAAAACCGAACACTGTTTCTGACTATATACCACGTAGCACAGATATGTAGTATAATATTGTAGACAGATTTAGCGTCTTAGAAGAGTTTGACGGCTCACGAATTGACATTTGATGCGACAGCTAGCGCCATCTAGCGTTGTTTCGATTAAACTCTATAGGTGTATATGTGTGCGTTTATGTTTGCATGTGTGTATAGGATATTATGGGGATAGGATATCCTTGTCAGATTTTTATGTTTCAAATACTTGAATTTGTAAAAACTGAGTTTGTTAAGTTTAGTTCACATAACAATACACAATTTTCACAAAAACAAAGTCTTTGAAACATAAAAATCCGACACTATAAAACAAATAAAAACAAAATTTTGACGAATATGATTATTTATTTTTCTTGGTCAATATAAAGTCCCTGCCACATAACACTATTTAATCTTAGAAGTGTTTTACTTATAAATATTGTTGTCTCGAGGTTGAGAATGTCCAGGTTGGCCAAAACACAGGCAACTTATGCTGAGACTGCAAGAGAAAAATTAAATACTATAATAAAATATATGAATAGCACATACACTAAAATTGACCAATACTTATTTTCATTGGATAAGTTGACAAGCAAAGGACACACACATTTTAAAGAAAAAAAAACATGATTGGCTGAAGACTTATTTAATTGCTATTGCAAGGGGCTATCGCCCCTACCGCTTGGGGGTTTATTAAAATATACAATACATTAAATAATCATTGACTTTCAATTTACTGTGTAAGTATTGGTAATTAAAAAATAAATTGTATCAAGACGTGACACTACACTTTACATAATGGTGCCAAAGTGCCAAAAGCCACCATATACCAAAAATCTTAGTCTCAAATTAAGTATAAAACAGACAATCAAATATATCACTTACATAACATGGGATAGCTGCTGTCCTTGATAAGGCTCTTTGACTCTTTGTTACCATCAGTGAAGTCTGTCTCTTTGAAAATATGTCTCTCACGTAGCATCCTATTGCTAATGTACACAAAGTACAGTTTTTTCGGACTTCCAATGTAAAGTTTCCAACTTCAAAGATATACCTTGTCCATGACCCACAACTGAAAATAAAAGATGAATACATAAATAATAATTATATAACAAATAAAACAATAATTATTGTTATGTTATGCTAAATATGTACCTATATTTATTTATTTATTTATTTATTTATTGCTATGAATAGCCAACAAAAGTTACAATAGTACATACACATTTTAGGATTATAATATTTATCACGGTTATTGCACTTTTACTTACAGGCTATTACATCATGCTATAAGAAAACGGCTTAATAATACGTAAAATACAAATAAAGTAAATTTAAAGTTAAAGCAATATCATTAAAATTAGTAAATATCCGGGAAAATCAGAAACCATTTCAATAGTATTAACAATTAAGAAAAATAAATTAAATTGATTAGATTACAAAACATTTAAATTAACAATATAAAACAAATTCATTAAAATTAATTAGAATACATTCACATACTAAAAGTTTAAGAACTGAAGATAAATTCGGCACATTAAAACAAACGGAGATAATATGGGGAGAATGTCATGCAAATGATAATAATAAAAAAGAGATCTTGTAGTTTTAGGTACACATACACAAAAGGAATTCATAAAATGTAAAGTAAAAATTTAAAATTAAAACAATATCATTAAAATTAGTAAATGTACGGGCAAATCAGAAACCATTTCAATAGTACTAACAATTAAAAAAAAAAAATACATTAAATTGATTAGATTACAAAACATTTAAATTAACAATATAAAACAAATTCATTAAAATTAATTAGAATATATTCACATTAAAATAACATCATAAAAGTATAACAACTAAAGTTAAAAATTTTACACATTAAAACAAATGGAGATATGGGAGATTGTCATGCAATGATAATAATAAAAGAGATTTAGGTACACATACACAAAAGGAATTCATAAAATAAGATAAAAATAATAATAAATAAACAACTGATTTTGAAATCAAACATAAAATATAAAAAAAAAAAAAAATATATATGATTAACTATTAAGATGCTTGACAATCCTAGATTTGAAAATTTTCAGGCTATCATGATTTAAGTCTAAATCTGGTATCCTCGACGATAGCTCATTGAATGTTTGGGACATTCTGGTAATTGGGCAATTTTTTCCTAAGTTAGTTTTGTATCCAGTGGATCTAAATATTGTAACTTGTTTTCTAGGCATTCTAACAGGGATATTAAAGTTCAAAGAGGATAAAAGGGACAAACAATCAATTTTATTGTTTACAAGTTTATGCAAAAATGTCATGTCTAGAACTTGTCTTCGCGCCTCAAGTGATGTTAAGTCAAAATGTTTTAGTCTGTCCTTGTATGAAGAATTCACTAAGGAACGTGCAAACCGATAAGAAATATAACGAGTGACTCGCTTTTGGACTTTTTCAATTCTTTCGATATGCGTTCGATATTGTGGGTTCCATACAGTAGAACAATATTCGAGCTTGCTTCTGACAAAACTATTGTATAGGGTTACTACTGTAGAGGCTCGTCTGAAGTTTCTAGATGTTCTCAGTATGAAACCAAGAGATTTAAGTGCAGAACCAACCATATCATCTATGTGAACTGAGAAGCTTAGTTTTGAGTCTAAGATGACACCTAGGTCCCTAATAGTGTGCACCCTAGTTATTTTATCAGTACCAATGTTGTATTCGGTATCTAAAGTTTTTCTCTTTTTTGTGAATTTGATGTGATAGCACTTTTTAGGATTCAAGTACATTTTGTTTTTATTGCACCAGTTTACAAGAGAGTTAATGTCACTCTGGAGTTTTAAAGAATCATCCCTTGTCTTAACTATTCTTGTCATTTTGAGGTCATCTGCGTATAATTCTACAGATGTGTTTTTTAGAACTTCAACTATGTCGTCAATAAAAACATTGAAAAAAAGTGGGCCTAGAATTGAACCCTGAGGGACACCTGAATGAGAAATAAAGGGCTCTGACCGATAGCCATCAATCTCCACAAACGAAGGCCTATTGTTTAGGTAGGAGGAGCACCAAAGGAGTAATGAACCAGTTACACCAAAAGATTTAAGTTTCTGAGTAAGTATGTCGTGATTTACTTTGTCGAAAGCCTTTGAGAAATCCGTATATATTGCATCTACTTCTTGCCCGTCGTCAATAGCTTTAATCAAGTGTGACACATATGATGATAAGTTTGTACAACACGACCTCCCCGGTGTGAATCCGTGTTGTTTAGTGTTAATCAACTTGTTTAGATGTCTAGATAGATGTTTGTGCATTAGGGTCTCAAAGGCTTTCGACAGAGTCGACAGAATCGATATTGGTCTGTAATTGGATACGTTATTTGGATTTTCATTCTTGAAAACTGGCACTATTCGAGCTTCCTTCCACCTTTCAGGAAAGCAACCAGAGTTCAAAGAACTATTGAATAAGAGTTGGATGGGAAACGAAAGAACGGATGCACATTTTTGTAAGAAGATGGGGGGAATATTATCGGGGCCAGGACCCTTAGAACAGTTAAGTTTTTTCAAGAGCCGATATACATCACGTTGGGCTATAAAGATATTTCCAATGCCTGTTTGGAGCTCAGGTATAGTATGTTGTGTATTATTCGTTGGACGCTCGTACACCGCAGAAAAATTTTTGGCAAAGAGGTTGCTTATTGAGAGTCCGTCATTCCCTTCGCTTTCTCCTAAAAACATGCGAGAAGGGTAAGTACTTCTATTCCTCCGTAGATTTTTGATGTGAACCCAAAATTGTTTTGGGTTGTCTTTTATTGTGTCCTCGATAGTTTTAATGTACTCATTATAACAACATTTTATCATTTTTTCACAATCTTTTCTTAGGTGATTAAATTCGATTTTGTCTAAAGGGTTATTATATTTTTTAAGTTTTTTATGGCAGTTATTTTTCTTTTTTAGAAGTTTAATAAGTTTGTTCGAATACCAAACAGGATAGGATCTTGCCTTTGCTTGAGATTTTGGGACATATGCGTCAATAATGTTATTAAGAATTTCATAGAAAATATCAGTTTTTACGTTTATGTCGTCAGCATTGCTAAGTTCCTGGGCCCAGTTTACTTTTTTGAGTGATGATATAATTTTTTCATAGTCCGCCTTATGAAAATTGTACTTAACCTTCGCATTAATTTTGTTATTATAATTAGCTTGAGCATTAATTACAATATCGAGTGCTGGGTGATAAGGGTCGACTGTGCGAATTGGCAGTAGGCATTCCGTAACAGTTACTATTGGGTTACTACATATCACTAAGTCAAGAAGACGTCCTTTGCAGTTAACGACCTTATTATATTGATTAAATGAGTTAAGAGCCATGAAGTCCATCAATGTATTTTTGACTCGGCTTTCACCTTGTCCTGTCATAAGTTGTGTGTTGGTGTATGGGGACCATGATATATTTAGGTATTATAATATATTTTTTTATTAATTTATAAACGGAGGACCCCCGTACCACTCCCAACCTCAGGAGACCCCTCCTGAGGTTGGGAGTGGTACGGGGGGGTTTTCCTCATCCAACCCATCCCTCCTCAACCCATCGTAACACCAAAATCGTGGGGCATGATTCTAAACTTTAGCCATTATAGCTCTAAATTAACATGAGAAAGAGTAAGTGTTTCAAATGTGAGGGTTATTATAACTATCATTAGATTCATATTTACGTACCAAAACAGGTTTTTTATTTCAGGACTAGGAAAACGAAACAATATAACGCCGTCTTCAGCACCTGAAGAGCAGCATTCAAAGCACTTTCTTCTGTTTTCTTTGTAAGATGTTTTCACAAAGAAACACCGAGTCAGGAGTCTATACCAGCTATTAACTCACTTTACAACAACACCGAGTCAACTTCTCTTACACACACAGTTTTGCAATTGACCCAGGAATAATACAACGGAGAAATTGAAGCTCAACTCAACGTTTTAATTACCGAATACATCAATAGCACCTTGTTCGTAAATCTCAAAACAAAACGATCGCCATTTTGTTATGAGGCCGGAGGGACTAGGGCGCAGACCAGGGTTGCCATTATAAAATGGCAATATACGAGTACATTAATTACGCCCAATTGCTAAACAATTGTTTAGCAAGTGTTAATGGTGGAAATTATTTTAAAATCATAATATTTTAATACGAACAATACAAAATCTCACTATTTATATTTTTATTTCGCTTTATGGATATATAAACGAAAAAACAGAATAAATTTTTATTCTGTGACTTTTCTTACTATGACCACACTATGACATATTCTGTGCTAGTAGAGTGCCTTGAGAGTGCCAAGAGTGTCTGACCTCATCGGGGGGATACGCTATTGGTGGAACATCATAATACACGATCTGTCCCCCCCCTGATTGTAGACCACGTAGTGACAAAGAGGATGTAAACCAAAGAGGATGTAAACAGTATACTACGTAACAAGAGATCGGACTTAGAAGAAAAAAAATTAACATCCGTTATTTTTTTAATTTGAAACTGAAGTTAAAATTTTTAAGTGCAAAACCTTTCACCCTAAACATACCGAAAATTTAAAAAAATAAAAATAAAAAAGAAATGAGCTCAAATAAATGTTTTATTTCAATAAAAATATTGTACATAACTTAATAAATAGGCTTATAAGGTAAATTAAACAATAAAACAGATTTAATCCACAAGCTTTTGTTGATTTCTGTTATTAAATATTATAATATTACAGTACAGTTTTCTGTATTTTATTTATAAATATAATAAAATAGCTGTATATGCTACTCTACTAACTACTTGATTGGCTTATACACTTATACAGTAAACTCTATATAGAGAGGGGATTAAAGCTGCGCGTCCACCAGGTCGGAATCGGGACGTACGGTGCGGACGGCACGTCGTGTCGTCATATAATTGTCAGGTGCAGAATGACGTTCCAGTACTTCTAGTGCAGTTCATAGTAGTCAGTACCATACATACAAAGCAACAAATCCGTCCACTGCGTACCTACGCTTCGATTCCAATCCAGTGGACCGCACCTTTATACATACACACTTTGTTTTCTTATACCCTGTATACGACAGCTGAAATCTATCGCGCGGGCTCAGGCCAGCTGCATACCACCTCACTTGATCAGAGGATTTTTCCTTGGTGACCGTACCAGTTACCACTCATAATCCCATACCTTCCTTCTCCTAAAATCTCCTTGCTTTGAATCTCTTTGCTGCTTTCGTTCCCAAGCGGTCGCATGCGACCGCGAGAACAAAAGACTTCCTAGAATCCGCATACAGTTTACATCCTTTTTTGAATCCGCGATCGAGGTAACAGCTATTGCTTACAGACTGAAATGTTGTAAAGTAGCTGTGCTGTGGACCTAAAAATCTGAAATTAATGAAAAATTTTTCATTTACTACATTTCCATACAGTTTACATAAATTATTTAGTATAGTTAATAAAATTATGTATTGTTACAATAAAACAATATACACATGATACACATTTCATCATTTTCCAAATTAACTGCATACTGAATACTGATATACATTATAATATTTTCTATGAAATAATAATCTATCTTTTTCATATTAATATTATAGTTAAAGTTGTAAATTATTGTACAAATATGCAAATAGTACTACGACATACTTTGTATTAGAACATGGTATGATATCGTTATGTTTTCCTTCAATTTATCAATTTACGGTTACATTTACATTTTACAATGACTTACCTTTCGTTTTTCATTAATAAGTCCACTTAATTTACATATTTTGTATTTTTGTAATAAATAATTTTCACAAAATGAAATTCGAACTTTGAGTTTTAAACTTCTTCTTCCTTTATTTTCTTATGTAGTTTATATTCTCTATGGTCTTTTTTATCAACCAATCACAGTCGACCGTGCTTAAAAATTGTACAGATTATGCGATTTAATTTAGTAGCTACGTTTAAATTTGGAACCCAATTTTTTTTTGTTCGAAACTTGCATCCACCTGATGTAAACTGTGTACTACGTAACAAGAGGTCGGACAAGAAAAAAAATTAACATCCGTTATTTTTTTAATTTGAAACTGAAGTTAAAATTTTTAAGTGCAAAACCTTTCACTCGAAACATACCAAAAATTTAAAAAAATAAATTAAAAAGAAATGAGCTCAAATATATGTTTTATTTCATTTAAAATTATTGTACATAGCTAAATAAATAGGCTAATAAGGTACGTAAATTAAACAATAAAACAGATTTAATCCACAAGCTTTTGTTGATTTCTATTATTCAGTATTATAATATTACAGTACAGTTTTATGAGTTTTATTTATAAATATAATAGAATAGCTGTCTATGCTACTCTACTAACTACTTGATTGGCTTAAGCGCTTATTCCACTTATCCTAGCTAGGTTCCTAGATCCTAAATCGTTTCCGATTTAGTCAAGTGGAATAACATTTAGAACAGTGGTCCCCAACCTTTTTTCCATGCGGGCCACAAACATGTTTTGGTCTTGGTGTCGCGGGCCGCAACAAAAAATTTTAGGGTTAAAAAATAACATTCTTTAACGACTATCACGTAGATTACGTTATTTTGCCGGTGGGCGTATTCACGCCCATCGGCAATATAAAAATTCAAAATTTTTTAACATCACGCGGGCCACAAATAAAGTCCCGGAGGGCCGCATGCGGCCTGCGGGCCGCGGGTTGGGGATAGCAGATTTAGAAGCTAGGATCCTAAATCGTTTCCGATTTAGTCAAGTGGAATAACATTTAGAAAGCTAGGATCCTAGCTAGGATCCTACCTAGGAACCTAGCTAGGATAAGTGGAATAAGCGCTTTATACAGTAAACTCTATATAGGGAGGCGATTAAAGCTGCGCATCCACCAGGTCGGAATCGGGACGTACGCGACGGTGCGGACGGCGCGTCGTGTCGTCATAATATATTTGTCAGGCGCAGAATGACGTCCCAGTACTTCTAGTGCAGTTCATAGTAGTTAGTACCATACATACAAAGCAACAAATCCGTCCGCTGCGTACCTACGCTCCTATTCCGATCCGGTGGATGCACACCTTTATATATTATAAAATAAATAGGTACCAAATAAATAATATTACATCCTATTTAGACTACGTCGCAAATTCTATTTTTCACGACTTTTTCGTGCAGATTTTGGGCGAAATAATTTTTCATTATTGGCAACACCGGCCGTCCGCAGTAAACACTAGTAATCTGTGGTCGTCGCCTAAAACCAAGCATCTAGTAGACATGACACGGGCGTACACCCGTAAGGGATGGATATAAAGTACCAACTTTGTCTGGTGTTACCAGACTATACAAATCTTATTTATTTTCCCCACACCAAATCATTTTTTTTATCATTTTTTCAGATGGCAAAAACGCTATTACATATTACCATTACTTTTTGTATTTTTATTATTAGCAATCTTCCCGTGAGTTCATCCGCGTGAGGGCTTCGCGTTGTAAGAAAATATATGTGACTGTGTCCACTGCAACCCACGGACACGCTACGCACGAATTGACTCAAGTCAAAGAAATAAAACCGTGCACGTCCACGCGTGCGCGTGGCCGTGCACAGCGTGCGCCGCGGTGGAATGGAGCCTTTAATATAATATACCGTATGCTTATTTATTGAGCTTCAAAGAACATTCAAAATGTTTAAACTTTGAATGCTCTCTCCATGTTAGGGGTAATTGTTATGGATTTTAATCTTTGTACTTAAATTATAATTTTACTTACTATACTCGCTGTTTGCTAATTACTACTGTACCTACTTGCTATACTATCTTACTAATAATATTAAAAACGGGAAATTTTGTCAGGATGTATAAATGTTTGGAGTCAGGAGGATAATAATTGAAGGTGGCACATAAACATAAATAATAGACAAAAGAACTAAGAAAAACACATAATATGAATTTAATCAGTACCGTATCATTTATTTACTATAGTCAGAATAATTTAAGGTGGCACTTGCGGTCATTGACCTTTCTAGTACTAGTCTAGGAGCTAAGTGAAAAATACTCGCACTGACTTCTGTTAACTTAAGAATAAAATTCAATTCTTGTATCATAGCAAAACGTCTTGGTTATATTTTCGTATGATAATCTCCAACTATTTATGAGTTTGAAGTGATTTAATTCATACTGTGTTTACATCGTGTATGGAAAATACGATATCACCTCGAAACATCTGTCACTTCATTGTGAACTACAGTTTGTACAGTTCGACAAGGTTTTAAATGAATGTGCCGAGAAAAGGAACTAACGCTTCTATCATACAAAAACGTCATTTTTGACGTGTGTTTGAGTTTTGACAGTTTTCCTTTACCAGCAGCGCCCCGTGAGTCGTGACACATTTAAAGCCTTGGAGCACTGTATAGAAAATGACAACATGACCGCTACAGACAGAATTCCGCGATTTGAGAATAAAACACACAAATTAATGTATACCGATCCTAGACAGTTGATAGACCTACGTCTGGCGAGACCATAGTAACTAATTCTTAATCTGTGGGCGTGGGGCGTGTGCAATGTGCATGGCCGACTCTGAAGAAAAGTAAAGACACAGTTTTGTATATGACAAGACTCCGTCCTCCTTTTTTTCTACGTTCATGCATTGTATGTTTTACATACATTGTATGTAAAACATACAATGTAAGTTATAAGTATGTTTTGATCTTACAATAGAAAGATAATAATATTATGTTATCTGAAGAAGTATGTTTAAGTTCATGTTGGATGACAATTGACAATTCAATATATTATTCTTGAATGATTTTTTAAGTATTCAAATTAATTATAATATTTTTTGTTAAAATAATAATTATTAAACATATAACAAATAACAATAATTCTAGGCAATTCTCCAACACTAGCGCTGGCAACCCTTGCAATCGTTTAACGCGACAAAATCAAAGAGTAATAATAAGCTTTGGTTTGCTGTTGAAATAACGACCTATAGAATTTGGTTGTGTATTACTACAATAACAATGTTTTTTAAATACTATTTTACGCTGTAATAATGTAATTAACACATCATTCCTCGTGTAATAATATTCTTAGATAATCATACAGTCAATATTACTGCAAACTGAGAAATGTTAAATGCAAAATATCGTACTTACGAATGAAATGTTATGTTTTCATATTTCCGCTCACTACGGCTTTTACAGCCTAAAATGTAACAAATCACCATGTTTTTCAATAAATTTAACACACACTTTAACACCGTCAATATTGTTTTTCGCTAAAAAAACACAGAATCAACGAATATCGCAAAGTACAATATGAGCATATCTTTTGTTGGTCAAAAGTACGATTCTTGACCAACAACAAAAAGTGAAACTCTGACAAGGACAAAAAAAATGTTACTGACTCTATTACTCTTATGAGTTTATGTATAGCTGCGTCTTTGTCAATCTCGGTATTATTATTTGCTTGACAAATCCAATGATCCTTCATCCAAGGGTCGTCGCCTATATATGCACTCGCAATGGGAAGTTTTCTTTTTTAAATCTCCACCAGACGGCGCGACGGTAGACACTTCTAGATTTTCTATTGGTTCCCCACCCATCTGAAATTATCTGCAGGTTGGCATCACTGACAGTGTTTCAAAAAATATCAGTGTACTGTCAAGTGTGACGTTAATCGAAATATCTTAAATCTAAGCCATCATTGGCCTAAGCGATTAGGCCAGTATACTGGTAACAGTTTAGGAACACGCAAATTGTCAAACTGAAAACTGACAACTGACAGAGAGTTTTGGCGGGCATGTCACTTTCAAAACTTCTTCTACTTTTTATTGTTGGTGTGGTTTTTATTATTTTTTCCCAAATTGTGTTATTTGTGTTTTTGATGTTCATTATTGGTAAAATATTAGCCACTAAATATCCGTTATCTTGCACAAGTGCAGGTAAGATGTTGTCAAAATCAAAATGTATATTTCCTGTGACATTTGGTGTGAACAACGGTAAATAGGGCTATTTCTTCCGTGAGTTTTAACTAAAACATCGTTATAATAACTCTATTATCCCATTCATTGGAATTTTATTGCGTCTTTTTCAAATTGAAATGTATCAAGTTTTATATTCTTTTGCCCAGTTTTGTAGCAAGTATTGATGGTATTCCCTGGTATTACCGATAGTTGTCTACCCGTACGCCATCTAGTTACTAAAATGGAAACTGTTTGACAATCAAATTAAAAAAATAAGAAAATCCCTCATTAAATATCGTGGAGTCCGACTCCGTGGTAATAAAGTAAGTTGAATTAACAGCTGGTATCAGACGCGCGCGAAGTACTAGCTACCTACCGATATTAATTGTTATTGCGGAGTTAGTATTCTTGTACTTGCGGTAGTGAATTATATAGTAACTAACTATTGTAAATAGCTTCAAACTTTTAGACAATTTGTGTGACTGTATACTACATAAACATAAGTGTAAATAGGTGAATAAACTAAGTGGTTCCGTATCCTGAATTTCATTTCGGACCTATAACGTAAGTACTGAACAAGTACCTTACAACACCATTTAATTGAATCACTATAACGGGACAACTCGTCAAGACGTTGACTGTATAACGTTTAACGTCTTGACTAAAACCGATATAGTGAAGTCGTTAAATGGGTCATGGTATGTTATAATTTATAAGTAGCCATTGGCGAGGTAATAATAGGTAAATACAGCTGTACTATTATTTTATTACAAATAAAACACTTTCGTAAAGAATCGAATTATTGACGTAACAACGTCTTATAATTCGATAAGGGCTGCGCGCACGAAAAAACATGACGCAATATGCGGCATTACCTCGCTGATCGCCCTGAGGCGTTCCAATATAAAGCCTGAGCACGCTCGAACTCGCAAGAATGAGCGGCTCATTCGCCCGAGCATGCTCAAGTGGATACTAGGCTTAAGGCTGTAAGACGTCATACGCCTAATACTGGTCCAATCCGTTCTGTAGGGTTACCCTGGGACGCAAATCCCTCTGGCGTAATAAAAAATAAAACAACCAGTGAGTGTCAGCGAAAAGACGAAAATTTATTCCATTGAATTACATATACCAAATGTTGTCGGGTAAGCGATAGCGCGATCTAGAGGCCTAACAGCGACATCTGTTATCAAATCGCGGAACTAAATTTACTTTACACATCTCAACAAAAGTAGTCGTCACGTTCAACTATCGCCAGTAAACCGACTTTACAGACAACCGATTTTTTTTAACAAAAAATTAAAACCGACCTCCAAGGTAAATAAAATACGAAAGATAAAAGTAAGTAAATAATCTTTCAGTTTTTAATAGAATCAAGATTGTGTTTAACAAATAGAAGTAAAAAAAAGAGTTAAAACGGCAATCTAACCCATGCCTGGCCCTTACTCGCACAATGATTTTGGCTTTTCGAACATTAAATAACATATTTATGCTGTTCATATTACGTTACTGTAATGATAATTTAACGTAGTTTCGTTTAACTAAACTCTACCACTAATAGAAGGTTCTTAAGTCGTTTGATACAGAGCTAGTAAGACAAGTGCAAGAGAAGTTAGAAGAGTTTATTGAGGCGTTAAATAAAGAGAAGTGAACTAGACTTAGACAATGTTATAATATAGGTAGAATCAAGATTGTGTTTAACAAATAGAAGTAAAAAAAAGAGTTAAAATGGCAATCTAACCCATGCCTGGCCCTTACTCGCACAATGATTTTGGCTTTTCGAACATTAAATAACATATTTATGCTGTTCATATTACGTTACTGTAATGATAATTTAACGTAGTTTCGTTTAACTAAACTCTACCACTAATAGAAGGTTCTTAAGTCGTTTGATACAGAGCTAGTAAGACAAGTGCAAGAGAAGTTAGAAGAGTTTATTGAGGCGTTAAATAAAGAGAAGTGAACTAGACTTAGACAATGTTATAATATAGGTAGGTTTATGTTATGTTTATAATAAAATGTTGCATACTAATGTTTTTATCTAAAATAGTACGTATATTTTTATAAAATTATGGGACAAACGAGCAACTGAGTCGCCTGATGGAAAGCAAATACCGTCGCGTCGCCATGGCCACATGCAACCTTTTATCCTGGAAAAATGTTCGGTTACTGCGCGATACCTAAATGAATCTATACTAATATTATAAATGCGAAAGTCTGTCCGGCTTTCACGCCAAAACTGCTAAACCGATTGTAATGAAATTTTGTACACAGATAGTCTAAAGCCTGAGAAAGGACATAGGCTACTTTTTAACTGGAAAAAGGGGTTGTTAGGGGGGGAAAATGCGTAAATTTGTAAAAATTTAATTAATTCCAAAAATTCATAACAGATAGCGCTAAGAGTCGCCTACATCTCGCTATCGCTTGCTCATAAGAGGTATAGAGGTATATATAAGAGGTGGCACCATATTGAATTGGTTTTTTCGATTCTTTCGATTCTCGAACTCACTACTCAGTACTTTACCTATGCAGTGACGTAAGGGGTACCAGGGTTTTAAAAAGCTTTTAAATTTGACACCAATTTTGTTGACACCGCGCGCTATAAACGGAAGTCCATGCGGACGAAGTCGCGGGCAACAACTAGTATAATAATATGTCGTTAGATAAGGTGGTTGATATCGTGAGATACTTAGGTCTTTTCAATTAGTAAAACTATGATCTCTTTGTTAATTTTATTTAAATATTTACCATATATCTCACAGACTAACATGTAGCTTGGCAATAAAGAGCATAAGTACTTAATACTAATATCTCTTTCTTTAAAATTAAATAAAGAGTGAATTTTAACTCAGAGTAGATCATAGGCTACCTACCCTACAATTTTGACACAAGAGTTACAAATTATAGCTAGGTCTGTGACGGGCTTAACACTAGAGTTGACAAGTACTGTCACGTTGCCATAAATAAAAACTTTAGTTCTAGCTGTCACCGCGCCATACTCTTTTTTGCCAAGCTGATATTATTTATATTTTGAAACTAACACTCAACATTATGACTTGGATTTATGAATGAGCGTATACCAACATATTAACAATCGTATTATTAAACGATTTTAGGGTGTCTAAAGCTTTCTCCCTATGATCTATAGGACATTCCCCTCTGGAGAATATGTGTTCGACTAGGGCCAAAGATGCAGTACGTTTTTTGCAAAACATACCCTTAATCATAGGCAGGGCTATGGGATTTTGTTCTTCATCATATTCAAAGTGATGTAAAAACACCACAAGTACATGCTTGTACACATCGACAATAGAAAAGAAGTATTCAACTGTTAATTCTTTTATATCATTGTCTATTCTTTCTCCAAGCTTTACGCCGACCGATTCAATAGCATCTTCTAAATTCTTGTCTAAATTTTCGAAGATACTTGGATTTTCTTTCATGGATTCTTTCACTGAATTATAGTATAGCATAATAATACGTATTTCTATGTATAGAGCTAAATATTGCTCCACTGGGAGTATTTTTTTCATGTTTTCTGTTATTCTCTGAAACACTGGCAAACTACATGCGTAGTTACCCAAATATGCCTTGTTATATTTTAATGCTCTTATTACTCTATATAGGAGACTGTATAACTTTTTTTTGGCTTCCTCCCCTAGAGTTTTATTTAAAGTAGCTACTTTATTGAAAAATACATCACACACATTATCCATTCTCTCCGTTTGTTCAATTTCAGTTGTGCACATCATCAGGTATTTTACCATAATACGCAAATGTAGGCCATGAATTTCTGTTTTTTCGTAATCGTGTGCAATAATGTTCTCAAAAATAAAGTTTTCATTTAAATACTTGACGATTATATTACGTATTAAAATATTATGATCATCTACTAGTGGCAACAGATTTTCAACTTTGCAAAGAATATTCGTTGCATCTTCTTTATTAATTTTTGAAAAAACTTCATAAAGCAATACCCAATATTCAGCCTTAATATCGTCCGGAACATTTTTGTTCTTCTTCAATGAATTTAGAAGATATTTGCTCCTTTTGTTTGTTACTAATTCCTTTATCAGCTCTTTAATTATTTCCCAGACTTGTGGATCGATGGTTTTTTGTCTCAGATAGGTTTTAGTTGCCATTTTTAAAGCAACCGCTGGCCGCAATTTGCTAGCAGCTACAAAGATTTCCTTAGAAGATTTCGAACTTAGGCCCAAACGCGTAGCAATCCTTACGGTGCGTCTCCATTGTAAGAGTAAATTTACATAGGATTTCTGATCATTCGCTCTGCAAATAAAAACTTTATTAGCAACAGCTTTAGCACCTAATGTTATCCAATCAACACTATCAATATTTAATGTTGGTCTAATTTTGTGCGCAGTTGCTCTGAACGCCGCGTCTAGTCGTTTTTTATCTTCTTTATTGTCTATATCGTCTACAACTTTAAGATTTGAAAAAAGGTTCGTTGAGAGAATGTTGATCGCGCGCGCAAGGCAAGGCTGGGGGTTGGTCTTCATCTCGTCGAGTAATATAGCTTTATGTTGTTCAGCCAGACCATTAGGCTCATTAAAATAAAGATCAAGAGCCCGTAAAAATCGGTCATGATAAGGACGCTTCACCTTTAGTAATGATGTAAATTTTACGCCATTCTCAAGCACAGACGCGTCATGTTTCAAAACATTCATGTATGATGCGTCGTTGTCGATTAATTGAAATGTTTCCTTCAGAAGAAATCGTCTTCCTATTTTACGGTCAAATAATTGTCGTAAAAAGTCATTATCAGTCCTTGCTTTTTCAACCAGAGTGGTTTCAGCATCACAGATATCCTGAATCTTGAGTTTGTATACATCTAGCGTATCCAAAAACATATTCGGTTCGCTGTACAAAAAAATCTTCGCAAGTCTCAGACCGACAAGTGCTCTCTCTTTAACATTCAACTTGTATTCTATCAGGTTGGAGGAGTCTTTAAGGAATGCCGTTTTTACCGCGTCTGTTAATGGTAAATCATTAATGAAATGTCGCAATACCACTGCATGTATGCCCTCGACGCATTCTAACTCTGCAATACCACCATCCAGTCCCAAATTATGACCAAAGTTGATCATCATGTCCCAGGTGTGGTCGGGTAGTCGCCACGCGGCGGCTCGCTTCACCAGCGACCTGACGACTGCCGCTCGCAGGTTGCTTGGTTCATTCATGTACTTCGTCACCAGAAGCGTCAGCAACTTGCCCACTTGCTCCGGAACTCCGCCACTCTTACTCACCAGTACTAGGAATATATTCATTCTACCCTCAATTGTCCCTTCACTCGTTAACTTTTGTGTGAGTTCATGGAACGCATTGTTGAAATTTTTAAAGCGGTATTTGTCGAATAGAAGATCTAATGGTGATTTTTGTGTAACAATCGAATCCCACTTGCCATATTTCCTTTTTTTTATCATTCTTTTATAGCACATTTGTCGCTCGAAGCAAATAGGTTTGGCATCTGCATCCTTGAAAATGTTTCGATTTCTGATTACTGCTGGTTCTATTTTGATAGGTATAGGATATTTCCACTCTTTAATCTTATCTCCAACATTCTTATCGACAAATATCTGTTTTTTAAATGCTGCTCGCTCGTTAGCATTAACTTTTAATATAAGTTGTTCTATGTTCTTATAAGTGAACCAAGATTCTAGATATTCAGCTTGAGCTAATTTTAAAATAAGAGTTTTGGCCTCTTCGCCAGTTAAGAAGTTCGCCAATGTTTTCGTACAAAGAAAGTAAACCGTATACAGCTCTGGCCTGACGTCGAATCTGTCCTTGAATTTCTTCATTATGTACCTAGTTGCTTCTGGTCTTAGTTTACCAAATGTAATATTGAAGTATTTTTCAACGATGTCTAAATACAAGCAAGGATCTGTTTTGAGGACACATTGTATACTTTTAAAATAAGTCTCCTCGTTTTTTATAAAGCGCGAAAGGGCATCCTTATTCACTTGGAGACCTTCATAATATACTCGGGCAGCCTGCGGGCAGCTTTCACAGAGTACCTTCAAGTCTTGCGGACTCAATATATGGACGACATTTTTTATTTCAGCCAGTATGTAATCAGCAGGACAGTGCCAGAGGAACTTTATAGCGATATCGCGATCTTTGTAGTATTCATAGAATACCTGACATCTCGCCTCGTCTGTGAGGTTCTTGTACAGCCAGTGCCTCATCTTGTTGACGGCTGGCTGGATCATGTGCGGGAAGACCTCATCTTCCAGATAGGGAGGGTTGATGACGTCACAATATTGGGGCTCCAGCAGCCATAGTGACTTCAGCGCCCGGCTAACGTATAGCATGTCATCATCCTTCAGGTTCTGCAGTATATACTCCAAATCCCTGCGTTCGGAAGCTACATCGATCTTGAATAGCCTGTCTATTGGCGATTCTTCAGGTGCTTCTAATATTTCTGTGTGAATAACATTTTGCTTCAATGTCGCTGTTACCAGTTGATTGTAATATTTGTGCCTCTCGCCCAGGTTTGAGCCTTCCAGCAGTATTGGGGTGGTCATCTGAAAATTAGTATTTTATTAAACTTTCAAGAGTAAGCGGTAGCCGGTAAGTGGCAACCAATATTCATTGCTAGATGATGCTTGCAACAAGATTAACGCGCGGGAAAACTTATATCCTACTAGCTGTTGCCCGCGACTTCGTCCGCATGGACTTTAGTTTGTAGTTGTTCCCGTACATCGATTGAATAGTTAACGCGCAAATCATAAAAGTATATTGTGTGGGACGATATACTTTTATGATATTATGATAGATATTCCGCGCGGCTTCGCCCGCCTAATTTAGGAATGTAACGGAAACCGTACATTTTCCGCCAAAAAAAAAAGAAATCTATTTCCTTTCACGTGGTCTATTCTTTATGTGTCCCAAATAACATAAAAATTGCTCCAGTACGTTCAATTAATACGCCAAAAAATAATTTCCCCCGTTTTTTCCACACTTTCCTCTATTTCTTCGCTCCTATTAGTCTTAGCGTGATAAAATATAACCTATAGCCTTTCTCGATAAATAGGCTATCTAACACTGAAAGAATTTTTCAAATCGGACCAGCAATAAGCCATAAGCCATTTCAAATAATTTCTCCCGTTTTTTCCACACTTTCCTCTATTTGGATTTGGAAATGGAACCATTTCGTCAATGCACACCCCCCCAAACCGTTCTCATTTTGTAAAGTATACTTTCCTGCGACCATTGCTACCATAAAGATTGATTTTGTACTCATCAGAGAAGAGTACGACCCGCCATTACTCCAACGAGCAATCAACGCAAGAACGGGTGAAATTAAGCTGCGCTTGACGGTGTGCTGGGGCTAATTTTGGGCCGTTAGCGATTTTTTGTGAAGTCAAACAACTGTCTGCAAGTCTTCGTCGTACAGTCCACTCACTTACTGTAACTCATCCTGTTAGATGTAGCCCGATGTCATCCTGAAATCGCTTGTTACAGTTTAGAGTCTCTAAAAAACTTCGTAGTTTTGTTATTCGTAGGGTATAATCTTCTAACCGAAGATCGACTTAAATTTAAAACTTCTAGCCACAAATCAAAAAGAAAAGGCTTTATTTGAAGTACTATCCATATTATCACAAAGAAATTACGTCCAAAATGAAGTTGAACGAACAATAAATCAATAAAAATCAAGACAAATCAGGATCAATAAAATTTGACCAATTTTATCCACAGGACAAAACAAAATTAAGAAACTGAGTGATGGGGGTGCTTAGTGATTTGTGTCGTTTGTAGTCAAGCACGTTGATGTAAAATGTATTTAATTTAATTAAATTTTTAAAAAAATGTAATAAAAAGAAGTTTAAATACCGCATAAGTCTCACTTTTGTTGAACTAATACCGCCTAAGTCAATTTTAATACTGATACAGTACTAAATACACATAATAATTTAATATGTTACATCATAATTGTACCTATTTTATACCTATTTATGTCTTCAGTACACATGTCTAAAGTATTTTAAAGAAAATAATCAGTTTTTGTCTCTCCTGAAAACTTGTCAAATTTAACTTGCGCGGTATTGTTAGCTAAGCGACGTTTTGCAATTATAATAATTTGTATCCAATAAAATTATTCGATTATTCCGCTTTTAATGCGCAAGTTCTCGTTGTATTTTTTTAGGGGAACTAATTTTTTGAGCTGTTATTTAAATATTCGAGATGTTATTATGATCAGTTGAAAAAAATATTGAGCAGTCATTTAATTTAATGGCGGTTGATTAATTATTGCGACAGTAAAACATGGACAGTAATAAAATATCAATTGGACGGTTATTTTCTCATACAATGTCAATTCTAAAAATAATCGATCAGTTCAATTACTGAACGAGCGGTAAAAATGATGGAATGGTCAGTAAAAATGATGGAATGGTCAGTAAAAAAAGATGCAATGAGCGGTTCGAAAATGCCGGTTCGGCAGATCATAGCGAGCGGTGCAATCGCACAACGCACAAACGTCATATTATCGTGGGAAACTACGACGCGCGTCGCGACACGACATCGTACGACGTCGCGTCGAAACTCATCTTTGAATTTCTACGTAAGTTTCTACGACGCGACGTCGTACGACGCGGCATGATGCCGTATAGCTTCTTACGACGCGCGTCGTAGATTCCCACGACGTGACGTCGTATCGTGTTTTTGTGTCCCGGCCTTTAGGCTGGTATAAATAGTCAGTACTTAAGATGCGACCCGGTCTCAAGACGCGGTTCGGTACGGTGAATGGTCCAAATTTTGACAGCCAACTAATCACAGAGCCTGAACTGAGTCTTGAGACCGAGATGCATCTTGACTAATGACAATTTATTAGGGGTCGCAAACCGGGATCCCGAATTTCGAAAATACCGGGATACCGAGCCAAATTTAGGCCTTTTCAATACCGGTATTCATTTTACAAAAACCGGGATATTTGGTATTTTCGGTTTTAGCAAAATTAATTAAAAAAACAAATACAAATACCAAAAGTTAGGCGCCATTTTATTCAAATTACGTGCTTTTTAGTTATGGGTAACCATAATTATTAAATAAGTACTTAATACTTAATAGGTTTCAAAAAGATTCACATAATATGTGCATTGTGGTTTTTTTTTTCAGCCACAGCTTTATACTACGTCAAACACCATATTTTATCGTAGGTGTCTTTAACGTCTACGTTCCCAAATGCTGAAATTTTCACGTGTCTATCGTTAAAGGCTCAAGAGTAACGTTCGTTGTTCAGTAACTTCGGATTCAGGAAACAACTCATGAACTCATAATATTCAAATATATAGCACAAATTATGCTTGCTATTATTATAAATTTATAAGGAACACCAAAATTTTTAAAACCCTTAAATTGAAAGATTCAGAAGATCCTTTTAATTACTACTGAACCAACAAACAACTTTGAATGAAAACTCATAAAATCAGTAAGTGGTGTACGGCTGCATTAACTTAAGCAATGCTGAAATTCTCAAATATCTTTTGATGTGACAACGTCTTATAATTCGATATGGGGTGCGCGCCCGAAAAACATGACAGTTCATGCGGCGTTACCTCTGAGGCGTTCCATTTAAGGCTTGAAGTGCAAGCGAGAGCGCGGAACGAGCGACAAGGAAGCACAATCGGCCTTTGCGTTCGGCAGACTTCGGCAGCGTTCGACATCCGTCTATCTCCTAAGCAGTGTTTCCACAATGAGGGGAACTCCCCCTTTTATTTATTTCTTTTTTTTAAAGACTCGGGAGTTCTGTTCAGCAACCTTGTATACAAAAGCGGCAGATTTCATCCCTGGTTTGGTTCCTCCGAAAAAGCTTCTCGCCGGAAGCAGGAGGCTTACCAATCCTGGGCCAATGCAGTTCGGGATTTAAATACCAGCACAAATACATAAATACATACATACACAATGAAGTACAACCTTGGCTGTAGGTCCCTCAAAAAAGAGACCACTCGGGCAAAGAAACAGCACGTCAATAGAATTGCTAAGAGACTAGACCGCCTCCCCTCGGGAACCCGTGCATTCTGGTCTCTGGCCAAAACTATTGAACGGAATTTCTGCACGTAGGAAATAATTCGTTGGCCCACGACGCAAAAGATTAATCCGATCTTCTGGGTAAGGTTTTTCGTCAAACTCAACCCTAAATGACGGGTGACAGAAACCGCCGACCATACTGACATGATGTTCGTGCATCGCAGTCGATGCACGAACATCATGTCGGATATTCGGTTTCATCAGCGCTCAGTGCGAATATTCCCTTGATATCCAAGTCGTTAGTCGAGTGGGCCTGACGTAATCCTATGCCTGCATGTTTTGATGAGTCTGCAAAACGCGGACAACCGTTGGTAGAGTTGGGGTGGGTTCATCATGCCCATAGGCCATAACTATGCCTAAGCGGGGAATGAAGCACCGTGGGGTTTTAGTGGGTTGTCCCTCGGAGAGTCCCATACATACCCCGGCCGATGACCCAATCCGCCGGGGATGCGCAAAGCATTTCCCCATGTAAAAAAGGGAATACTTTGATATAAATCTTACTTTTTGGTAGTATTTGCTTGGATTACTTCTTAAATAATCGGCCAAGTGCGAGTTGGACTCGCGCACGAAGGGTTCCGTACCCTTAGAGAGCAAAAATAAGCCAAACTTGTGTTTTTTGTATGGGAGCCGCCCTTAAATTTTTATTTTATTTTAATATTATTATTAATTATTGACGTAGACATACAATAAGGGCCTTCGTGAAAATATCATGTGTCTACCTGTTGCCATTACTGATAGAGCAAAAGAGGCCGAAAAAATCACGTTTGTTGTATGGGAGCCATCCTTAAATATTAATTGTATTTTGTTTTTAGTATTTGTTGTTATAGCGACAACCTAAATACACAATCTGTGAAAATTTCAGAAGTCTAGCTATAGCGGTTCTTGAGTTACAGCCTGGAGACAGACAGACTAGACGGACGGACGGACGGACGGACGGACGGACAGACAGACGGACAGACATCGAAGTCTTAGTAATAGGGTCCTGTTTTTACCCTTTGGGTACGGAACCCTAAAAACTTAAAATCGACATAATATGTTTCTATATAAATTTCGAAAATTTGTCCCGATATGACATGGATTCCATCATTATATCACCACTTTTGTGAAAGTGGTACCAAATTCGAGTTATAACCTACAAACTGCAAAGAATGTAGCTTTTCACAGTTAAATCATTTTAAAAATCAGTTCAAATTTTGTTTTTTCAGAAGATAAATTGATTTACGTTAGGTACCTACTTACTATTCCTCCGCAAACTAATTTTATTGTATTAAATTTGTTAACTTTAGCTTAATCCCGGAAATACCGAAAATACCGGTTTACCGGTATTGGTCTGGAGGCAATACCGAAAATACCGGTTTTGCTTAAATGGTTCGGTATTGCGACCCCTACTATTTATACCAGCCTTATTTTCGCTTTATAACGGTACGGAACCCTCCATGGGCGAGTTCGCCTCGCACTTTGCCGATTTTATTTTATTTTACCACCTCATTGTTCATAAGGCTATATTGCTACAGCCAAATTATCAAGGCGACCTTGATAATTTGGCTGTAGCAATATCGATTTTTCTCAGCAATGACTAAAGCTAAGAAATTAAAGTTCATTGTCAGTAGTCATCATGTCTTTGCCTTTGAATTACCCATAGCATAACACGATTAGTCAACTTTTATAACACAGAATAATCAATCAAAAAGACCCCTGTAAAAAATAGAATTCTATTTTGCCAACAGAGGAGAGTGACTTAAGCTTCCAAAATTTGTACATAAATAGGTTTAAGCATACACACTAATTTGTCCATAGCTTATATGAAATATATTTATGGTTTTAAATTACGCGACAAAAACCATTTTGTCGCTTACGCCCTTTCCCATTTTTTGCAAGCAATCTAAAGGGTCAATCGAGACGGCCAAACGGTTTGATTCAAACATTACGTGTTTGATGAAACCGTTTGATGTCGGTTTGAACGGTTGTCAAACGGCATTGCGCATTTGGTTCAGTGCGCTGCCATAATTAGACATGTGTGATGCAGACAAGATTGCTCTCAAACTTCAAAATCCAGTACTAAGCTAAGCCGAGTTTGTTCAAACGCATCGGAAGTCGGAACATGATCAAACGGCGCGTCAAACACAACAAAAATATGAAATTTAATCAAACGAGCTTTAAACACGTAAATGTTTGATAAACCGTTCAATCTAGCTTTGTAAACGATCAAAATGGTTTGAGTCGAACCAAATTTACGTGTTTGAATCAAACCGTTTGACCGTCTCAGGGGCCCTTAAAACATATCCAACACGGTTTTTTACTTTAGCGCGGAGAACTGCTTAGAATGAGATTTCTTACTGACAAATTCCGAAATATTACTGCCCAGACGTATCCGTTTATTCATTAATTTTTACCGCTCATTTAATTCTTTTACTGTTCAATAATGTTTTCAATTATCCATTTCATTATTTTTTACTACTCATTTTTGTCTACTTTACTGCTTAGTTTTAACTGTTAAACTAGTTATTAAACGTGCCATTTATTATTTTTAACTGACCAAAACTGCAATTTACAACTGCTCCTCTAAATCAGTGCCATTAATTTTTATGATGTAGCATAGGCGAGTAGGTAGGTCTAAAAATAGCGTCTAGATGGCGGGCTACTATTTCCAGCGTATTCTCATATTCAGATTTCAGACTATACTGTAAAAGCTATTTTAAGAATAGCGCAATAAAGTCTTAATTTAACACTCACATATTTTAGGGAATAGTTTTGACATTAAAGCATCGATATACAAACTTAGCAGTACTTATATTTAATATTAATTACGACATACTGCATAATAAATTCTAGTTTTGCGCTATTTTTGCAAAATTACAGGCCACTGGGCTTGTTTACATTATTCCAATATTAATTCAGCGCTGGAATAAATCACTGGATTGGAATACCTAATGTAAGCCGGCCGGATCTCAGAACAGGAAAAATACACATAAATAAACCACAAACTTCAGAACAATTGTAGCAAAACAAGTGGTCAAAAATCAAAATAATGTATCAGTCAGTCATACCTCGAATCAACTCCACAGTCTCCACCACAGTGTACCTTTTTATATAGGAAAGTCTCAACACTCCACAGTCCACAACTTACAACTAAAATGTTACCAATTACCTAATTAATATTCTTCTTCTTGTGATTAAAAGCGACGGTTTAGTTATAAAAAAAGAAGATGGAGTTTTGCCGGGAATACGAAAGAGCGTAGACCAGTGGTCCCCAACCTTTTTTTCATGCAACAATCATTTTGTAGGGTTAAAAAAATAACATTCTTCAAAATTAGCGATTTAAAAGTGGAAAAAATTTAACGGCTATCACGTAGACTTTACGTTACTTTGCCGGTGGGCGTGAATTTCAAAATTGTTTAACATCACGCGGGCCACAAATAAAGTCCCGGCGGGCGGCCTGCGGCCCGCGGGTTGGGGATAGCGGGCGTAGACAGATGTCAGATCTATTCTAGGTACACTACTTAAAACTAATCCGTGGATCTATTAAATATATACTAGTAATCTGTGATCTATTCTTTGATTTGAATTTTGATGAAAGGATTTTTAGAGGTTATAACAAGTTTGAAGTTTTAATAATTTTACCAATCTATCTTCGTAAAACCGTTCTAAAGAGGATATAAACTATCGTACATACAGATGCAATATCAACATGTGTGATACGGATTTGAAATCAGGCTTAAAATTCATTAGCGGAGAAAACACAAATGTTTGCAGGTTGTGCCTACATTCCACTGATTCTGACGCTGACGGAGTGAATATTCATAAGTTTGTTCATGTTGAGACTGCTTATTATAAAAATAGAATAACGTACCAGTCTATTTTTCAAGAACTTGAGGTAAGTAACTCCAGATCTACCACCAGATTTTTTTACAAGATTTAAGAGTCCGTATACGAAATTTTGCCGATTTCGCTCATTTACCAGACGTGATTTAACACTTAAAATACAGTATTTCTATAAGTTTTAATGCACAACATGTAAGATCATTTCAATTATAATCTAATGTTGGAGCAAGTTTTTTTTTTTATGTATCTTTAAATAATCCAACTCAAACCCGCAACAGTTTTGTGATTTTTGCTGTAAAAGGTTTAGAATATCATCTTTTTATGGATTGTATTGACGTCTTAACGGTATGAAAAAAATACAATGTACTGTTGAGAAAGTCATCTATACAATGTTGGAATTACTTTTTACCACTTACATATAAAAAACCCTTTAAAAAACAGAATACCTATAACTGCCCGCTAACTTGGCGATCGTCCTGTTTCACCTGGCATATGAAAACGGGCGTGAGTGTGAAGAGAGCAGTAGAAATAACAATAATAATATCCCTTCACACCACGTCAGTAAGGCCCCGTGCTAAGTACCTAAAGGACTTGTGTTACAGGTACCAGACAACGGAAATATATTTAATACTTTTATACTATACACATATTTAAGATTTTTATTATATCATACACATATTTAATACACATCCAGACCCGGGAACATTGAAAACTTTTTGTTCCGTCGGCGGGATTTGAACCCTCGACCCAACATTGTGTAACAAGACCATCTACCACCAGAATATAGGTGCAATAGAGAAAGGAAATCTGTCAGTTTTTTCCTGATATCTGTCGATATTTTTTAATCTTGAATTTTTACTGTAACCATGCCATGCCCGCAGGTATGGATGTGCCTGAAGTTCCGAACGTTCAAGTGAACGAATTAGCTACAAAACAAAAACAAATTATCTTGGGTATCAAAATATAAGATGTATCATAGTGAGATAAGGGGACACTTTTAGAGGGTGCAAATGTTATTTCTAATTCAAAAAATAGTCACCCCTAAAACCCACCCTTATAATTCCAAGTCGATTTTCTCCTATACCACAGTGATTGAAAATTCTAAAAAATTTCATGCTAATTCATTCATCTTAAGATCCTACATACGATGGTAATATTTTCAACTTGCGGACTCACCCCTAAAACCCACCCTTAAAATTCAAAGTCGATTTTCTCCCACACCTCAGTGATTGAAAATTTACTTTGAATTTTAAGGTTAAGTTTTAGGGGTGAGTCCGCAAGTTGAAAATATTACCATTGTACGAAGGATCTATAAGTTTACTAGCATTAATATTTTTTGAATTTTCAATCACTGTGGTGTGGGAGAAAATCGACTTTGAATTTTAAGGGTGGGTTTTAGGGGTGAGTTCGCAAGTTGAAAATATTACCATCGTATGTAGGATCTATAAGTATTCTAGCATGAATTTTTTTAGAATTTTCAAACACTGTGGTGTGGGAGAAAATCGACATTGAATTTTAAGGGTAAGTTTTAGGAGTGAGTCCGCAAGTTGAAAATATTGCCATTGTACGTAGGATCTATAAGTTTACTAGCATGAATTTTTTTAGAATTTTCAATCACTGTGTTGTGGGAGTAAATCGATTTTGAATTTTAAGGGTAAGTTTTAGGGGTGAGTCCGCAAGTTGAAAATACTACCATCGTATGTAGGATCTATAAGTATACTAGCATGATTTTTTTTTAAATTTTCAATCACTGTGGTGTGGGAGAAAATCGACTTTGAATTTTAAGGGTGGGTTTTAGGGGTGAGTCCGCAAGTTGAAAATATTACCATCGTATGTAGGATCTTAAAATATACTAGCATGATTTTTTTTAGAATTTATGATGTAATAATAATATTTAAGATGAATGAATTAGCATGATTTTTTTTAAATTTTCAATCACTGTGGTGTGGGAGAAAATCGACTTTGAATTTTAAGGGTGGGTTTTAGGGGTGAGTCCGCAAGTTGAAAATATTACCATCGTATGTAGGATCTTAAAATATACTAGCATGAATTTTTTTAGAATTTTCAATCACTGTGGTATGGGAGAAAATCGACCTGGAACTATAAGGGTGGGTTTTAGGGGTGACTATTTTTTGAATTAGAAATAACATTTGCACCCTCTAAAAGTGTCCCCTTATCTCACTATGATACATATCTTATATTTTTACACTCAAGATAATTTGTTTTTGTTTTTTAGCTAATTCGTTCACTTGAACGTTCGGAACTTCAGGCACATAAGTATGGTGCATTTTTTTGCACACAGGTAAAACATGATTATTTGTTTTAGGTACTATCAGAACCAGCTCTACCTGAAGTATTATGTGTCAACTGTGCCACCCTTACGATCAACTCCTTCTTATTCAAAAAGCTTTGTGAACGCTCTCAGCAACAGTGGCAGGCATCTTTCAACACTCTCGACAAGATTGTTGCCCAGTCAGAAACACTCAACGCTAGAGCGGCAAGTGTCTTTTTTAACATCGGAGATGGTGAGATGTTAACATCCTACTATCCAATACCAGAGAAAAATAAGAAGAATGTCATAGCCAAACTCCAGGATAACATAAAAATTAGATTGAAAAAAAAAGACACAAAGAGGTGGATCCAGAAGAAAATTCCCTGCCCGATCTGCCATAAAATATTCTCAAAGCTTTATGAGTTACAATCACATAAAGAAGCAGTACATTATCCAAAAACAATACAATGCGATTTGTGCGCCAAAGTATTTAGTACTGAAAGACTTTTACTTATACATAAGAAATTAAATCACATTAAATTAATTTGCAATGTGTGCAGCCAGGAATTCGCATCGAGGCATTGCTTGAGATCACACATGGAAAAACATCGTATAAATTCTCTAAAATCAAGCATTGCTCAACAAGATAAAAATACACTAAAGCATTCCTCACAGTTAGAATTAAAAGAACGAAATATTTGTCCACGCTGTGATAATGAGATTGTTAGTACAGAATCATATAAATATCACTTGCGAAATTGTGGGAAGTTTATATGCGATATATGCGGAAAAGAGTATTCTGTAAAGGGTAGTTTCAAAGCCCATTTAGCTCGCTCTCATGGTTTTGGTAGTAAGGTTCAATCTTGTAAGTGGTGCAACAAAACATTTTTAAATTCATGTAGCCTCAAACGGCACGTAGTAACACATACAAAGGAACGAAACTTTTCATGTGAAATATGCAAAGCCAAGTTTGTGACAAACAGGGCACTCATATGGCATATGAGGTTACACACAGGAGAGCGCCCATATCCTTGTGACATATGCGGTGAAAGGTTTCTGAATACCTCCAGAAGGATGATGCATAAGCGTAAAGCTCATCTTGGTCCCGACAAAAAGTGTAAAATTTGTTCAGCTAAATTTTATATGAACTATGACCTACAGAAACATATTAAGATGCATGAAAGACAACTTGCTAAGGTTTCCAATGTTGCTGAAATGAAATCAAAGTCTGGGCTAGCAAGTGGAAAAAACAAAGTACTTAATTGAATGTTGGTAATTGTTTATGGTTGTTATATTATATTATGTGATATTATTAATTAAATACAATAAACAGTTACATTTTCAGATCAATTTATTTTATTGATTGCTAGTCCATTAAACAGTGTGGGAATATACTTGAGCGGCTTCTTGAGCCAACGTTAGGCTCTGTTGAAACTACGAAAGAGTGACGTCAGTTTTTCGTAGCACTTTGTATGGAGCATTTCGGGCAGTTTATTTTATGAGATGTTTGAATTGGTAATATCTTGGTGAATTTTTAACCGACTTCCAAAAAACGAGGAGGTTATATGTTCGGCTGTGGATATTTCTTTTTTGTATGTTCAACGATTACTCCGCCGTTTGTGAACCGATTTTCGAAATTTTTGTTTCGTTGTATTAGGGTTCACTCCAATTTGGTACCATGTTCACAAAAGTGGTGACCTGATGATGGGATCCAGGAGTAATCGAGGGAACTCCTTGAAATTTATATGGAAACATATGATGATTTTGGTTTTATGTGAAGTGTACTAAGAATATGCTACCGAAAAGTCAAATATTGGGTCAAGGTATACCATGGTTTCGAAGATGCTGAGAGAACTCCTGACTCCTTATACTCGTAGATACACGTTTGGGAGTTTCGGCGTTAAGCATAATATGCTACCACGCAATTTAAATTCATCATCATCATCATCGTCATCATCATTGCCACGTCTTGTTAAGGTCACTGGCAATGTCTGATGGCACAAAATAGATAATAGTACAATTTACAAGGTATAGGTATGGATACAATAATAATAATTGTGTACATAACAACACCAATTATATATTAATATACACTATGGCTGTTTATACACGGCGGTCGGTGCGGCGTGCGGCGTCGCCGCGCGGCGCGTGCGTAAACATCGTATTCAAGTTCTACGGAATGTCAGGGCATGCTGCGCTGCGAGCATTTTGAGTGTCATAATATGATTTTAAACTTTATATTCATTAATGTAATACAATAGGACGCTTGAGAAAGGCGCAGGCGGCCGCGAGTCTTTCCATGTTTCTCAAGCGATAGTACTATGTATTACAATAATGAAGATAAAGATTAATATCATAATATTATTATGACACAGAAAATAAGCTCGCCGCGCCGCTGGGTGTGATTCGGCTCATCCTTCGATCGCATATTCTTGGAAATCCATTGTTCTGGCGGCACCATGTGGCCGCTTGGGAGTTGAATCGTTAAATTGTTAA
The DNA here is from genome assembly GCA_937595015.1 of Polyommatus icarus. Taxonomy (NCBI): domain Eukaryota; kingdom Metazoa; phylum Arthropoda; class Insecta; order Lepidoptera; family Lycaenidae; genus Polyommatus; species Polyommatus icarus. Next base: position 698,453 of record OW569342.1, on the reverse strand, counting down.
ATTACCTAGCACGCATAGGGTTGTGTTCACTTAGATTGTTTTTAAATGTATTGTTTAAATTTATCTACCTGATATTTGGGCCTTGGGGTATGACTCTTAACAAATTGTAATAAGATACTTAGAATAAACGCAGTAATTCGACGCGTAGGGTGGTATGGTCACTACCACCGACGACCACGTATAAACTCGCGGACTATGACGGAGGTCATCTTGGAGGGATTAATATTTTTAATAACAATATACGAGATCAATATAATTACCACTCAAAATGTTGACAATTTTAATTTCAATGCTCACTGCTCACGCCAAGCTCACACAATTCATACAACCAAAATCTGTTACAACTATATAAAACTCCTACGTACAAGCGATACAGCGATTCAGGAGCACCTCAGCGCCATCTATTGAATACATCGTGTAACTAAAACTATATGAACAACATTCGGAGTTCGGCCAAGCGATAGCGCCGACACAGGAGTAGATATGAGCGCCGCGCCGGCGCGCAGCCGCCGCCGCCTATTCCTCCGCGCCGCCGCCGCCGCCGCGAAAAAGCAGCGGCGCGCCGAGGGGGGGAAAGATTTTTTCAAATATAATTTCAATACGAAATCAGTAAATCATTAAATACTAAGTCAAGTTAAAACTGTGACACATGCTCTCCCAGCGTTTTCCACTCTGGAATACAATTTTTATATTATCTGGAATAAGATTCAATGAATCAGTATTCAGTATTCAGTACGAACGAACTCGTTGTTATAGTAATAGCGCCTCTACACGATGGCACGTCGTAGTGGACCATCACGAAGGTCCAGCGAGTGTAGGACGTACAGATAGCGCGCGAGTTGAATGCCGTCGGGGCCTGAGGTGAAGAGCGGGAGCATCTCCCCCCGCCGCCCGCACGCCGCGTCTCGCGCGCCTTCAGTTTAGTGCTGTGCTGTCCTTGACAACTATCATACGCTTACTGTGTTATCGCGTTAAGATAAAGTTGCAGCCGCGTGTTATTTTTGTTTTTAATAATGTCTGATCCGTGTACGTCAAGTTCTGTTACAAAAAAACGAGTTTTTATTCATCGCCAAGCACGGGAAATGGCGAAAAATGTTCTAGACATGTGTGTTGAAGAAAGGCAGAACAACAATTTAACATTCACATTAAATAATGCTTACGATCGCGCAAGCCGTTACACTGGACTTTCAAAGAGAACATTGTCTACAATTCAAAATGAAGCCAAAAAAGGGCCTCTTTGTTCGCCTTCTAAAAAGAAAAGACAGTGTAACAAGAAGACAAATTTAAACGTCGATGATTTTGAACGAGATGTTATACACAGAATTATTGAAGAATTTTATTTAACTAAAAAAATTGTTCCGACCTGCATTAAACTCCTCGCAGCTATTCGAGAAAAAATCGAGTTTCCATGGGGAGTGACGAGTTTAAGAAAATTGTTAAAAGACATGGGATATAGATGGCTTAAATGTCATAATAAACGTAGAATTTTGGTGGAGAGGCCAGCTGTCGCATATGCACGGTCAATTTATTTGCGGAAAATTCGTAAATATAGGCAAGAAGATCGAAATATTTTTTTTCTCGATGAAACATGGGTAGACAACAACCTCACATTTAAAAAATGCTGGAGAAATGAAATGATCGACGCCGTGTTGACGGATACAAGCTCCACGAACAGGCTCATTCTTGTCCACGCAGGATCGAGAGGAGGGTTTTTAAATGGTGCAAAGTTACTTTTTAAAGCTGGTACTACGTCAGGTGATTATCACGGACAGATGAACAGTGTTAATTTTGAGAAGTGGGCCACTGATATGTTAATCCCAAATCTACCACAAACCAGCGTTGTTGTGATGGACAACGCACCGTATCATAGTGTACAAGAAAATAAAGTCCCAACAAAGTCCAGCACGAAATCAGTAATGTTGGAATGGTTAACCAAGAACAATATCGAAGCTTCACTTACTATGAGAAAAGATCAGCTCTTTCACTTGGTTCAGTTACATAAACCTACGGAAAAATCTTTCAAAATCGATGAATTCATCAGAAGTCAAGGCCATATCGTAGTAAGACTACCACCGTACATGTGCGACCTCAACCCTATTGAGTTGGCTTGGGCAAAAGTAAAAAGAATTGTAAGGCATCACAATGTTACTTCTGATTTCTCCCTAAAAAGGTTAAAAGAAGTTACGGAGCTGGCTCTCTCTCAGGTCACAGAGGAAGATTGGCGTGGCTTCGACGATCACGTCATAATTTTAGAAGAAAATTATTGGCAAAGAGATGGATTAATGGAAGATACCATAGATCGATTCGTAATTGAGGTCAGCGATGGTGAGGATAGTGACACCGATTCAAACATGTCTGCCATTTCAGAATCTGATGCTGCATAAATTATAATTTTTTTTTATTGATTTTAATGTGTAAAATAATAAAAAATGTGTGATATTATTACCTTGTTTTTTTCTAAACTCAAAACGCTAAACTTAAAACAATGTTGAAATTTATCGACATATTGTCATCATTAATTCTAATTAGGTCACAGCACTATCGCATTCCTGAGCTCTGCATTCAACTCGCGCGCTATCTATAGTGGTGTCGGATGGCCGATGGTGCGAGCGATACTCGTGGAATGGCGTCGGTGTTGGTTTTTCGGCAGCACATAAAAGGAAATGGCGATGGCGCTACGCTTCTACACGTGGCCCATACCACAGTCTTGAGTCTTGAGAGTGAGGACGTCGTAGAATTTACGAATTTCATTCAAAATGACGAGTACGTGATCTCAACTCTCATAATGAATGAAGTTTAAATATTTTAATATTATAAAGGCGAAAGTTTGTATGGATGTTATATTTGATACTCTTTTACTCAAAAACTACTGAACGGATTTTAATATAACTTTACAATGATATAGCTTATACATCAGAATAACACACAGATTACAATTTTTTCCGACTTTCAAAATGAAGGAGGTGTTATATTCGTTTTTAGGGTTCCGTATCCAACGGCTAAAAACGGGACCCTATTCCTGAGACTTCGATGTCTGTCCGTCTGTTTTGTATTCAAAGATTACTCCGCCGTTAGTGAACCAATTTTCAAAATTTTTCTTTTGGTTTATGTATAGGGTATCATCCTAATTTGGTACCATGTTCACAAAAATCGTGGCCTCATGAAGGAATCCATACGTAATTGAGGGGACTCCGCAAAATTTATATGGAAACATGTGCTTACGTCGATTTTGTGGGAAGTATTCTAAGCATAATAATATGTTAACAACAAGTAAAATTTTGCACTGAGGTGTACCTGTCTGGTATACCAATATTCGGAAGGTGTTGAAAGAACTCCTGACTCTTTAAATTTATTTATTTATTTATTTATTCTTCATGCACAAGGTTACAAAAACACATTTAAAAAAAAGTTTGAGATAATGCATCGGCGTACTTATTTCTTAAAAGAGATCTCTTCCAGCAAACCTTATAATTTTGTGGATGTATTGTAATAGAGGGGGCATGTACACAAAGAGACAAAGAAAGAAATCAAACAATCATAAACCTATACTAAATTATACTAACTAAATCTAAATTAAAACATAGCTAAAATATACTAATAATAATAATTACTTACATAAAATACGTAAAATACATATTATACTAATACAATACACATACAAACAATAATAATTATTGACAACGTATAACATAATATATAAATATAATAAAACAATACATAGATATAAATAAATATAACAACAACGGCAGATAGTGTGAAGACAGATGCACATTGGTTAATTAAATTTAATAAAAGAGAGAGAGAAATAATAATAATAATAAAAAAAAGGATTACACAATCATTTAAAGTATCCGATTAAGGTAATGCCAAAAAGTAACGCTTTAATCTAGACTTAAATATATAAGTTTGGGGGTTTCGGCGTTGTTTTGAGAAGAATATGATGCTATTATTACATTTATCATTATAATCATTTAAACCATAAACCATTATTCTAATTTTAGTCTCCAAATAATTAATAATAATAATATCTGTGGACGCTTCACACCTCGTCAGTCTGGCCCCGTGCTTAGTACCTAAAGGACTTGTGTTACAGGTACCAGACAACGGAAATATATTTAATACTTTTATACTATACATATATTTAAGATTTTTATTAAATTATACACATATTTAATACACATCCAACCCGGGAACATTGAAAACTTTTTATTCCGTCGAACGCAATTAAAATAATTTGATGTATATCTATACATCAAATTATTTTAATTGCGTTCGAATATAGAATACACAACACACTCCGGGAGACGCAAAAATAGCAAACTAATCAATAGACTTTAGCGAAAAAAATGATTAAGTCTAAACTCTCCTTATCACATAGGTATACCTAAATTTAATCCTATCTTATAATCCTGATTCCTGACAGAATCTTACAAATTTTTCTCTTCGTTCTAAAATTAGGTTTTTCGACATTTGTCAAAACTTTAATATAAACCTTAAACCTTTTGTGCCCAATACGCAACACACTCCCGGGGGAGACAACAGGTGCGTAATATATAAGCATATCCTATAATAACACAATAATCATCAAAACCTATTTCAAAAATGCTTCATAAAAATAAAAGTAAGTAAAAAAAATAAGTTTTGTCTTCTAAATTGAAAAATAATAAAAATGCCCGGTAACTTGATCTTCTTCGCCCTTTGAGTCCTGTAAGATAGCGTCTCGTACTTTACCGTCCAGTCTTGCCGGTTCAGTCAGCTTCCGACGACAAAAATTACAAATCGGCATCTTCTACATAATTATTACTTACCGATTTCATGCGTGGTACTAAAAGTAGGTATCTAGTCTTATTTGAGACCTCAGTTTCTTCTATTATATTAATAACCTCAATCTCATCTAGTATCGTACTTTTCTAATATTATTCCACGCACGGTCGCCTCTTTTGGGCACGACAGCTCAATAGCTTTTGCTTCTGCTACCAGGCACGCTGCGCTCGGGACGGTTGCTTCATCTTTGGATTCATCTTTTCATAATTCTCCTTAGTGGGCGAGTAATTACTCTCCACCAGTTGTCGGGCCTTAGTACCTTCTTTCATTGCCTGTGTTAGGTACTGGAACTTTGTCTCTATGTCCAGGCTGGAGTCTTCATGGATTTTCTTACATTGACCCCAAAAAGCGAGCCACGTCTTGTGGTGATCGTCAAATTTCCTTATCTCCAGCTTGGGAAGTTTGAGGTTGCTAAGTCTTTCTGGTTATTAAATACTCTCCGTATCTGATCTCTCTCCCTAATAAGGCTCTCAATTTTTGCAAGTTATGATGTCACGGTCGCCAGTTGATGCGTAACTCGCCAGTTTTCGGTAGCTTTCTTGATATAGGGATTGTAGGAACTTACTTTATCTGATTCTAATTAAAAGAGCCAAAGGTATTATGTAAAATACAGATATTTTATTTACGAAGAGCACACGATATAATTTATGGTTCCTAAGCAACGAACAAATCCTAGCTTGTTTTTCAGTGTCAGATATACATCAAATTATTTTAATTGCGTTCGAATATAGAATACACAACACAGATGAAAGTCGCATTTGAGACACGCCGCCGACGGCGCCGCCGCCGCCACCGACCACAAAAAGTCGGCGCGCCGGCGCCGGCCGTTTACCCATCGGCGCTCATATCTACACAGGAGCGCGGAGCGCCTCAGTGACATCTAGTGAAGACAATATGAAACTATTTTTTATACAATTTAAATTGGCACTAATTATAGTTTATCTACTAGGTAACTAAAAAGAGTCAATACAGTCAAGAAGTCAAGTCGGTCGATTCAGTAAAGTGGTAGACGCTTTACTGAAACTTTCGATGGAGTTTTAGAGGGAACACAAAATAGCACGTTTCTGGATATTACATCACTTTACTACAATTGTGCATGAACACGAATATCTAATGGTTAATATACTACCAATATTACACATTAAAAACCCAGCTAACACAATTTTAGGAAAATAATACAAAAACACAACAGCACTCTTTCACATGCCCGCCAAAACCACCCATTGAAGGTCAAACTAAGGTTAAACATATTTGTTCAAAAATATAAGTAACTAATGGGTATTTTTTTCGTTTATATACAGAAAAACGATCACTTACCTTATTCCTCGAAATGTTTTTGTAATGAGCAAAATTAAAAAAAAAATGGACAATCCCCATTCTATAACGATGAAGTTGCAAAATTAGAAAGCTATTACAGTGAGCAGTCTACAGCACAATAATAGCAACTATGTAATGAAAATGGATAAAATTATGAAATCTACTAAAATCACACAATGAAATATGTAATAATATTATTTATAATCAAAGCAATCAATAGCAATACCTGTTAAAATACCACTTACCCAATCTGGGGTACAATACGGCACTATTACGAATAAATCTACGAAACTCAAAATAAAAGTAGTTTCGAAATGATCATAAATCGTAAACAGACGCAATAACGTGCGTCTCCTTTGACTTCAAATCCCGCTCTGACGAAGCGAATCGTGTATGACGATCGAGTCACAAAACGAGTGATAACGTAAAATGAAGACAGATTTGAATAATTCGGTCCGCGGCTCCTATAATGCTGCTATAAAGAGCGCTAAGAAGGCGCTAGCCTATCTAATAGTCCCTTTTTCCGAATTCGGCTAAACCTCAACTATTCGTTTGTAAGACATTGCCACTCTAGTATTTTAGAAACTCATTGTTCTGTACTCAATCCTCATAATTTTGAAGTCGGTGCCAGTTCCAAAAGTTTTAAATATTCTGACAGAGGACTGAAGATTCAGCTATCTGGTACCGACTTCAAAATAATGAAGATTGAGTACAGAAATAGTTAAGGTTTAGCCGAATTCAGAAAAAGGCACTATTAGATAGTAAAAATTATTTAATACTTTTTAGTTCATACTAATATTATTATTGTTTTTACTTTGGAAGTCGGTTTTAATTTTTTGTTAAAAATAATAGTAATTTAATGTTAAGTATATTTTGTAGTTCCGTAGTTATAAAATATGATTAATAAATAATAAGTTAATAATTTTAGTATTATTTTGTTAAAAAATTCAATTTTAAATATTTTAATTATTACAACGTTACAACATTTAGAGAGGAAAAAATATTCAATAATTTTTAGTTAATATTATAAGGAGGTTATTATTGTTTTACCTTGGAAGTCGGTTTTAATTTTTTGTAATATAATTAAGCTATCAGAGTCATTCTTTCATCGATGTTTCTGTTTTTTAAGAGTCTTTCAATTACCAATAAGAAAAAAAATAAGTCTTAATAAGTAAATATTTTTTGAAAACATGATTTTTTTCGATTTAAATTTTTATCAAACAAAATGCAGAGCAATAAAACAGTACTCAATAGGCAGGTATAAATATTTTATATTACTAGAACAGGTTTTTTTTTTCTAATGGCAACATTTGGTTTCAGATGGCAACATTTGAACCTACAAATGGCAACCTAGGCTGAGTATACTCTGGCAACTCTGATTGCATCCTCCGTTTTTCCCGTAGATAGAGTAAAAGTATAGATTATATATATAGAAAGAAAGATTATATATATAGAAAGAAAGAGATAGTTTATTACGTATTGCTTGTGGAGAAAAGAGATAGAATGTTTATTTTCTGTCCCTCACCGCGTGGCCATTTTTTCCAATGTGATGCTTCTACAGAAGCAAACCAAAGTTTGACGTTTCGTAAACAAACAGCTGGGATTTACAAATTTTGTTTGATTTAACTAATTAATGTAACGTTAGAAGTAGTGGTTTGTGTTTTTCTTTTATGATGTGTATGTGAACTATATTAAAGTAATGTTGGGATGTAGTGTTATGGGCTGTAAAAGCAATACTGTAAGGAAAATTGAGGGAATATGTTTTCACACGTAAGTTTTCAAAAATTTCGTTTTATCTTATTAGCATCACAGTTTTTATAAATTAACTTTCTTTAATTATTAATATTGTTCACATTAAACATATATTTTACTAAAATTAGCATCTAATATATTGTATTTTATGTATTTTGTTTTTATAACCTCAAATGCCAGTGTTGCCAGTTGTTGCTTACATTAATTACCCTGCTATTGGGGAAATTTAAGTAAATATGATTTTTTCAACATTTTGTTGTTTTTTAACCGACTTCAAAAAAGGAGGTTATCAATTCGAAGCGTAGGTATGTATGTAATATTTCTAGAACTGCCCAGTTTTTGTATATGTTAGTCTAGATCAGTGTCTGAACAAATGAAACAAATTTCAAAAGTGTGTGTATTTATGTATGTTGTAAGTATGTTTTTATGTTTGTGTTTGCATATCTCCGGAACTACAAGTCTAATTTCAGCAATTCTCTTTTGTTGTACAGTTTCAAGTTTGGTATTGTTCAACTTAAGGAATATTGCAAGTTTCATCAAAATCGGTCTAGTAGTTTCAAGATATTTTAATTCTCAATTAATTAAGTACAATTATTTTGAAGTCGGTTTTATATTTTTAAAGTACTATTCCAATACAATTATCATGTATCCAATTTTTTTCCAGATTTCCTAATGACGCTGAAATCCTTAAATTATGGATAACTGCAAAAAATAGACTGAATTGGGGCCCACCACGTGGTTCAAGAATATACAGTAAACATTTTAATAAAGAAGATGTATTAAATGTTGGATCTTTCCAACATTTAATACATCTTCTTTTTCTGTGCCTGTCAAGGTAATTTATTTATAATTCACTCGATGTTCCGCGCGGCTTCGCCCGCGTAATTTAGGAATGTCACGGAAACCGTAGATTTTTCCGCAAAAAAGAAACCTATGTCCTTTCACGTGGTCTATTATTCATGTGTGCCAAATAACATAAAAATTGCTCCAGTACGTTCAAATAAGCCCTTTCAAATAATTTCCCCCGTTTTTTCCACACTTTCCTCTATTTCTTCGCTCCTATCAGCCTTAGCGTAATAAAATATAGCCTATAGCCTTCCTTGATAAATAGGTTATCTAATACTGAAAGAATTTTTCAAATCGGATCAGTAGTTCCTGAGATCAGCGCGTTCAAACAAACAAACAAACTCTTCCCAATAATAATAATAATAATATCTATGGACGCTCTACACCACGTCAGTCTGGCCCCGTGCTAAGTACCTGAAGGACTTGTGTTACAGGTACCAGACAACGGAAATATATTTAATACTTTTATACTATACATATATTTAAGATTTTTATTATATCATACACATATTTAATACACATCCATGACCCAGGAACATTGAAAAACTTTTTGTTCCGTCGGCGGGATTCGAACCCGCGACCCCCGGCTTGAGCTGCCACATACTCAACCAATTGAGCCACGAAGGTCGTCATAATATTAGTATAGATTATAATATTAGTATAGATTAGGTCTTTTTTGTCTGTGTACAGAAATTAAATTAATATTTTTTATTACAGCTCCTAGATTCTAAGAGCGAAGCATCAGGTAACCCATTGTGTGAGACCTCCTGCTTTGTATGGAGAAGGAAAATGGGAATATTTCCTACTCCGCCTATGACCTATCTTCTTCTGATTAATTTCGTTGCGGGTCCCAAGATAGCAGCATGTCTTTTGGGCTCCTTGAGATCATATCAAAGGATTTTCGTGGTGGTGGGAATATGTGGTGGGCCAAAGCCCGTTAAAAATACTTTTTTAAATACTTACTGCCGTACTCAGAGAAATTTAATGATTAAATTATTGATACTCGTCTCTGAGTGCGGCCGTTAGCTAGTTAGTAGTTACCCTTTATTTGATACGCATATCAAATGTATATTAAATAAATATGTTAATGATTGAATTGTGTTTTTATTTATTGGTCAGATTTTACCCGCGGGTTTGCCCACGTAAAATTCTAATTGATTGCTAGTCTTTAACGCAATAAATCATAGTATTATACTTAAAAACTGGACCTCATAATTCAAACTTGTAAGTTTGAAGTAGTTTACGACCGGAAAAATGTCACAATATATTTTTTCCTAATAAACCGCGGGTAACACCGCGGGCTGCTAGTATTAATTATTAAATGTTGAATAATAATATTAAAAAAGGATTATTCACACGATTAAACTATTCAGTTTATCACATTTTACAATTATTACTAATAACTAATAAGTGAGGGAGTAACTACCTAACGTAAGTTATTAAAAAGTAAAACATCAACAGCTTTTAGTTTTGGATAGATGATGATAACTGAATGCATCCGTTAGACGTCAACAGTATGTAATAGGCCTTAATATACGCAGCTGTAGTTGCGGTAAGTAGCTAGTTTATAATAATTATGAGATCCGTGGGTAATTTTTTTCATATTCCTCGTTACTGGTAACACTAACTACTTTTCTTCCTGTCCCTTTCAGTGACACGCTGACCATAAAGTTAATATACCTATCGGAATAGAGCAACAATCTCGAGCTGTCAAACGTAACCAAAATTGGTTTTCATCTGTGTGAAAAATATGTGTACGTATACACTTACACAAACATGATTGAACATGAATTCTATGAGATTATATTGACAACGTGCGGCACGTGCCGACTGGACGTCAAAAAAAGAGTGCTGCTGTCATGTATCACACGTCTCTTTTTACCACGCGGTGTTACTGATAGTGGCATCTAGCTTGCTCAGGCCTTTGTTTCTCTATTCCGCTAGGTATATTAACTTTATGACGCTGACTAAAGTTCTACCCATTCCATTCTTTGGTTTTTCCAAATTCAGATTGAGTTTTGGCGGGCATGTGAAAGAGTGCTGTTGTGTATTTGTACTATTTTCCTAAAATTGTGTTAGCTGGGTTTTTAATGTGTAATATTGGTAGAATATTATACTAAGGCAAATGATAGAGATGCATGGCAAAGTATGGAGGAGGCCTATACTCGTAGAGAGGTCCTTAATAACTAGAAATCAAATAATATATATTTTTTATTTTTAATGATAATATTGATCTTTAATACAATGTACTTAATTATTTATTTACTTTTATTATAAAATTTAATATTTAAATTGTTAATAAATAAATATATAACTAAAAATTAAAATACTAAAACAAAAAATTTAATGCATTGTAATTGTTTAAATTTATAATGTTGAAATTTTGTACATTTATAATATTATCATGTACTTATATTGAATAATTAAGGAATAAATGAGGCTTAATAAAAAAAAAAAAAAAATTGGTAGAATATTAACCAAGATATTCGTGTTCATGCACAAGTGTAGGAAAGTGATGTAATATCCAGAAACGTGCTATTTTGTGTTCCCTCCAAAACTCCATCGAAAGTGTCAGTAAAGCGTCTACCACTTTACTGAATCGACCGACTTGACTTCTTGACTGTATTGACTTTTACTTAGACTTTAACTAGACTTTAGACCTGACGATACATGAAAACGATGATGAAAATTATAATAGGAGGAATATGGTTTTCCCGCCATATTCCTTACCTTTTTACCTTGTCTGTGGCACAACATACACATCCTTTGTGTCAAGTTGCCAAAAAAGAAGAAAAAGAAAGAAAGAATTTTAAGATTTCTAAATTCCAATCGACTACCTTAAACATAATTTCGAAATTATCATGACCGACGCAGAATTAAATAAATCAGCTATAAAATTTATATGTGGAGAAATCGATAATGTGTGTAGGTTATGTCTAAATATGATTGGTCCCGATGCCAATAAAATTTCGATTGACCAGATAGCTATTATTCAGACTCCGTATTACAACGATGAATTATCTTACCATTCTGTTTTCCAAGAACTTGAGGTAAGTAGCCTTCATGTGACTAGTACAACCTGATCAAAATAACGACACTACACATACCTACCTACACGACTGGCAGAAAATTTAGTGATTACATTTCGTTGGATACGTTATACGTTGGATAGCACTGTTGATTCGTCATGACGGCATCAAATCAGGTCTAAAAATATTTTGAGCAGTTGTTAAATACGTATTGTAAACCAAACATGAACTGCTCAACATTAGTAATTTATTACTTTACTAGCTTTTTCCCGCGGCTTTGCTCGCGTTAAGAAGTATTATTATATGCAATCTTTCATCCCCTATTTCATCCCTTAGGGGCAGAATTTATCAAAATCCTTTCTTAGCCGATGCCTACGTCATAACATCTACCTGCATGCCAAATTACAGTCCGATCCGTCCAGTGGTTTGAACTGTGTGTTGATAGATCACTTTATCGATCAGATCACCTTTGATTTATAGAAAATATCTATAAATCAAAGGTGACTGACTGATCACCTTTGATTTATAGATATTTTAAAGTTAATTTTATTTTCAGAAGATTAGTGGATGTTTCCAAATTATTGTTAATATTTGTTCTAGGTAACATCGGAACCGGCATTGCCTGGAGTATTATGTGTCAGCTGTGCTACCCTTTCTGTCAACGCCTTCTTATTCCAAAAGCTTTGTGAATATTCCGAGCAACAGTGGAAAACGTCTTTCAACCTGCTCGACAAGTTTTGTACCCAATCAGAAACACTCAAGACCCGAGCTGCGAGTGTCTTTTTCAATGTTGAGCAAAATGAGATGTTGACATCCTACAATCCAATGCCGGTGAAAAATAAAAAGTATGTTATCGCTAAACTCCAGAGAAACATGAAAATTCGGACAAAAAGGAAAAATGAAAAGAATCTCATCCAGAGAAAATTTCCTTGTGAGACCTGCGGTAAAGAATTCTCAAAGTTTTATGAGCTGGAAACTCATAAGCAACAAGTACATTATCCAAAAACTATCGGATGTGATTTGTGTACAAAAAAGTTCAGCACTGAGAAGCTACTCAATAAACATAAAAAAACAAATCATGTCAGTCTAAGCTGTAATGTGTGCAACCAGGAATACTCTTCGAAGAATTCTCTTAGATCGCACATGGTCAAACATACTAACGATAAACAAGACACTTGTCCACAATGTAATAAGGAATTTAGCAATCGACAATCTTATAAATTTCACTTAAAAAATTGTGGTCAGTATATTTGTGATATGTGCGGCAAAGAGTATTCTCAGAAATGTAGTCTAATGTTTCATCTATCTTGCACACACGGCTTCAGTAATAACATACGTACTTGTTTATGGTGCGACAAAAAGTTTTTAAACGCGAGCACCCTCAAACAGCATGCAGTTAAACATACGAGGGAACGGAACTTCACGTGTGAAATATGTGGTGGAAAGTTTGTTACGAATCGGGCGCTCATATATCATAGGAGACTTCACACAGGAGAGCGCCCATATCCTTGTGACATATGCGGTGAAAGGTTTCTGAATACCTCTAGAAGGATGATGCATAAGCGTAGAGTTCATTTAGGACCAGACAAAGAGTGTGACATTTGTTCGGCTAAATTTCATTCCAACACTGAGCTCCAGAGACATAGGAGAAGGCATGATAACCCACACTCTAAAGAATATTACGTTCCTAAAGGGAATGCAAAACCTGGGCTAAAGAAGGGAAAAGTCAAAGTAATGGTAAACTATAACGAATACTTAAGTTTTGTAAACTGTGAATAATAAAAACTAAGGAATAGTAACTCCGTCAAAAACATGCTTCAAAATATTTGTCAAAAAAGTGTACCTTAGGTACACATTTCAATACATTTGCAATATTTAGATGGCCTTGAGCCGTATAATGGCTGACTTTACATGACAGTTTGAAAGGAACCAAATTTTAAACGGTAATAGTATGGGAGTTATGTTTCCTTAGTTTTTATTATTCGTAGTTTGTAAATGAAAGCTTGCATCAAACATAAAACTTGTAGCTGCACTTGAAAATGTGGTAACCAGGGACAAAACTACACACACTGGTCAAAATTTAAGGACTGATCACCAACCAAATTATGTATAGACAGAGTTCTATGAAAACCATAAGTATGGTTGGTTTTTAATTAATGTGTTGGTCAACTGGGGGATGTGGAGATCCGTCCGATAGTGTGGGGATCGGTTATCGCATATTATGTTTACATTGTTTTTGGTAAATATTTGTATTTGTAACTATGCTACCTGAAGTAGCATAATTTTATTTAAATGTGCGTAGGCTCATGAAATCTGTCTTTGGAAATCTTTGGAGTCCGTTAATCCTAGTAATCCTTCGATCGCAGATTCTTGGAAATCTATTGTTTACGCGGTTGAATTCAACCGCTTGGGAGTTGATAGGAGTATAGGAGCCTAAATGTATGTTTTTAATTTAAATATAGGTATTATAGTTATATTTGTTTTGTGTAAATAAAAACACTTATCATAATATTATTGAGTTGTGATTACATAATATTTCAAATAATATTGTTACAAAAATCGGCCAAGTGCGAGTTGGGCTCGCTCGTTGGGCAGAGAGAGATCAGAAAGCATGCAAAAAATTGTGTTTTTTTGTATGGGAAAATAAATATTTTATTTAAATTCTTAATTAAGAGCTCGTACTATCTTTTCTACTGCTCTCTTCACACTCACGCCCGTCTTTCATATTATGCCAGGTGAAAAAGGACGATCGCCAAGTTAGCGGGCAGTTATAGGTATTCTGTTTTTAAAGGGTTTTTATATTAAAGTGGTAAAAAGTAATTCCAACATTTTATAGACGACTTTCTCAACAGTACATTGTATTTTTTTCATACCGTTAAGACGTCAATACAATTCATAAAAAGGGGATATTCTAAACCTTTTACAGCAAAAATCACAAAACTGTCGCGGGTTTGAGTTGGATTATTTAAAGATACTTAAAAAAAATAAAAAATCTAGCTGCAACATTAGATTATAATTGAAATGATCTTACATGTTGTGCATTAAAACTTATAGAAATACTGTATTTTAACTGTTAAATCACGTCTGTTAAATGAGCGAAATCGGCAAAATTTCGTACACGGGCTCTTAAATCTATATCTATACTAATACTAGCTGTTGCCCGCGTTAACATAGTATAATAACAAAGATATATAGGTTTATAAGGATAGTTTTCCCCTATTTGTGGTTCCTTATACAAAGGGTAAAAACGGGACCCTATTTAAGCAAACGTCAAACGCAAACGTCAATAAACTTTCATGTTTCTAACTCAAGAAATGTCGGACTCGCATTGAAACTTTCTACCCCAATTTCACCCCCTTGGGGGTAGAATTTTCAAAAACGCTTAAATACCTGTCCATCCATTTTTAATCAGCAGTCCAAAAATAAAATTTCAAGTTCCTAACTTAAGTAATGACGGACTTTCATTTAAACTTTCAACCCCTATTTCACCCCCTTGGGGGTAGAATTTCCAAAAACGCTTAAACTCGTATCCAATAATTTTTAATCAGTAGCCCATACATAGAATAACGGACTTTCATTCAAACTTTCAACCCCAATTTCACCCCTTTGGGAGCAGAATTTCCAAAACCGCTTAAATACGTATCCATTCATTTTTAATCAATAATCAGTAACTCAAAAATAAAGTTTCATGTTTCTAACTCAAGAAATGACCGCCTTTCATTCAAACTTTCAACCCCTATTTCACCCCCTTCGAGGTAAATTTTTTAAAATTCCTTCCTTAGTAGGTGTCTAAGTAGACATTTATCATAATATTATTGAGTTGTGTTATTAAGTAATAAGACAACCCTACTCACCAAATTTCGTGGCTGTAACTTTAACAGTTTTTGCTCAGCGATGATGAATCAGTCAGTCACTCAGTCAGTCAGGACATGTAAGTATAGATTATAAATGCGAAAGTATCTCTGTCTGTCTGTCTGTCTCGCTTTCACGCCAAAACTACTGAACCGATTGTAATGAAATTTTGTACACAGATAGTCTAATGGCGCATTTTCATTAGTCGTTAACTCTCCGTCTCCCCGACTCCCCGTATACTGTATACAGTCTATGACAATTACTAATGGCGCATTTTGATTGGTCGAGGCATGATCTCCCGCACCCCGCACGCGGGCCCTATCGACCAGTGAAAATGCGCCATAAAGCCTGAGAAAGGACATAGGCCACTTTTTTATCTGAATAAAGGGGTTGTTATGACCGCTGTACACCTTCGCCGAGAGCTCTCGGGCGAGAGTCTCGTGCGAGAGCCCCTTGCCCGAGTGCGATCATGTACATTCTCGCTTAGTTCAATCGCAGTTAAGAACTCAGAGAAGATGGACGAAAACGACCATTCACCATTCACCATGCATCGAAAGATATCATTGTAATCCAAAGATTATAGCGGTAGAAATAGTTTATTGAGCTTTTACAAAAGGTCAACACTTAGGGAACTACTCTGCCTACTATTATTATAAAAGACCGACGCTTCGGGCTGCGACAGAATGGTACGTGATACCCGTATCAGAGACCGGCGCGAACTGAACTAATATGATGCAATACGACGCGGACTCTGCGTGGCCGCGTCTATCTAGTAATTGTCTCTGATTGGTCTGCGCCTGACGCGCCCCGAGCGACGTCGTAGCGGAGGTGAGGGGGTGCGAGGCGCTGCGGGGGGCAACTGTCTAACGCTTCGCGCTATAGCCTCCCCCTCCAAGTCACAAGCACGACCCGTCTGTGACTTGGCTGGACGACCACGACGGCGCTGATGTACAACGACAGTGGATGAACCCACATATGGAGTGAGGGCGCTGGCATGGTACTTGCCTCGAACAACTCCGTTCGCATCCTCGACAATGAATGACGTGGGACTCACAATATGAGAGACACGATAGGGACCTTCCCGTTTTGGGGCAAATTTACAGGTAAACCCCTTGGCTGCATTGCTCATCAGATGGGCATCCACGAGGACCAGGTCCCCTTCTGCAAACGAAGGACTGTCTCGTCGCTTACTATCACCACTAGCCTTTCGAAGATCTTGTTGCTCTTCAACCCGGTGCTTAACATCAAGCAAAATCCGCGCAAACTCTTTCAGGTAAGGCGTAATCTGGGGAACGAAATTTTGTTGGGACACAATAGCTCGAAGGTCAGTGTGTACGGTTATAGGTGAGCGCATCTCCCGAGCAAAGGTAAGGTACGCAGCAGTCTGACCCGTTCCTTGGTTATGGGCACTATTGAGTGCAAAACGAACCATCGGTAGTACAGTCGGCCACTGGCGATGTTCTGGTCCTACCAGGATACCAAGTAGCTGTTTCAGCTCTCGATTCTTGCGTTCCGCCGGGTTTGCTTCCGGATGATACACAGGAATTAGGGACTGTTGGACTCCAAGTACGAACATAGCCTTTTGCATTACTGCAGAGACAAACTGGCTACCATTATCCGAGATAACCCGACGAGGTAAACCATAACGCAGAAATACTTCTTCTATTAGGACCTTTGCACACGACTCTGCGGTCGCATCACATAGTGCAAATAGCTCAACCCATCGACTCGCCGTATCTTCAATGAGAAAAACCCACTTTTCTCCACCTTCGGCTTCTGGAAGGGGTCCGAAAAGATCCATCGCAAGCACTTCGAATCGTTGCTGTAACACGGGTGTCTGAAGCAGACCAGCAGGTTTTAAATTCGTCGCTTTGTACTTTTGGCACAAGTCACAGGATTTAAGATATTGAGCTACATATGTCCTCATGTTTTTGAAATAATATTTTTCCTTAATTTTTCGCAAAGTTCTTTCCAACCCTAGGTGACCAGCAGTGGGCGCATCATGGAGTTCTTTCATGAGCTCTGCCTTCAAAGACTCTGGGACCACAAGCTGGGGTTCCTCGGACACTCCGTCCGGATCACATCGATATAAGACACCTTGTTCAATATAATAGCCCCGGTCAGTCCAGCGTACAGCTGCTGCAGGGTCATCCGAATTCTCAAAATCTTCTATAATTTCGCTCACCTCAGAATCATTCATTTGAGCCTTTCGAATGTCTTCTGGACTACAATGAGGCAAATCGACGACCACGGGACAAATACCACAAGATTCCGTAATAGTTTCTTCAGTTAAATTGGTTACTGGACGACTGAGGGTGTCAGCGACCAGGTTCACTCTACCAGGAGTGTAATCGATTTGGAGATCGAACGATTGAATTTTCATTGCCCAACGGGCCAATCTACCACTGGGTGTCTTTAATGACAAGAGCCATCTCAGCGGTTGGTGGTCGGTAGCCACATGCACTTGAGCTCCCTCGAGGTACCCTCGGAATTTATCCAAAGCCCAAACGACCGCCAAGGCTTCGCGCTCGGTGGTATGATAATTTCTTTCAGCCGCAGTGAGCAGCCGGCTGGCATACTCTATTGGTCTCTCTTCATGATGAGATGGGCCTTGCAATAATACTGCTCCTAGAGCATAGGCACTGGCGTCTGTCCGCAAAACAAACGGCTCATCAAAACTTGCTTGTCGAAGAATGGGACTGTTTGAAAGGCGCACCTTCAGCTCATCAAAGGCTCTTTGCTGGTCCTCGCTCCACTGCCAACGTCGATCCTTCTTGGTAAGTTCCGTCAATGGACGAGCTAGATCAGAAAACTGAGGTATGAACTTTCGAAACCAGGAGCAGGTTTGTAAAAACGTTTTTAACTCTTTCAGGTTCGTCGGAGGCTTCATATGCATCACCGCTTCCACCTTCGTAGGATCCGGCTCGATTCCCTTCGAAGAGACGACGTGTCCCAGGTAAGTAACCTCATTTCTAGCAAAATAACACTTTTTTCTGTTTGCTTTTAGGTTGAATAGGCGAAGGCGCTCGAAGACTTGCTGAAGATCCTTCAGGTGCTGCTCCAGATTTGGCGATATAATTAAAATATCGTCCAAGTATGCCAGGACGCATACGTCCTTGAGACCAGATCTCATCCGGTCTATTAACCGCTGGAACGTCGCCGGTGCGTTTTTTAAACCGAACGGCATGCGGCGAAACTGGAACGTTCCAAAGGGCGTAGTGAATGCCGTCTTATGTCGATCTTCTGGGGCGACACTTATTTGCCAGTATCCAGCTTTTAAATCGATCGTTGACATGACGCAGTCTGCTTTAGTGTTCTGCAGTAACTCATCGATAACCGGAAGTGGATACTTGTCGGTCCGGGTGACGCTATTAAGCTTTCTGTAGTCTACACAGAACCGGGTTTCACCATTTTTCTTCGGAATTAAAACCACAGGAGAAGCCCACTCCGACTCCGCGTCTTCGATGATGTCATCTTCCAGCATCTTATCTATTTCTTCACGAATAATGTCTTTCTTAGCGGGAGAAACACGATACGGCGGACTAGCGACTGGCGCCGCATCTCCCGTGTCTATACGATGTACGGCAAAATCGCTCGGTCCTCCCCCTGGAGTAAAAATATCCTCGTGGATATTCAGAAGGTCGGACAGACGTTCCCTTTCGTCCAGACAAAGATGGGATCCCTCGTCCTCGCGAAGACCCACAGACGAACAGGTAAGTGGCCGTAAAGGCTTGTTTTCGAAAATAATCGACTCCGGTGACCTATCGTGTCTCACATACCATACACCACGATCGAAGTCTAATACCATACCAATGTCCTCTATAAAATTCATACCTAACAGGCTCTCGGTTGCATCCGGCAACATAATAAAATCGACCGCTCGCGCTACACCTCGCACCGTTACATTAACATGCGCTATTTCAACATTTTGCGCAGAAATCCGACCGTCCGCATACTTTAATTCAGTAAATACATTTTTGAACTGACAACCATGCTTAAATAAGTGGGCTCTTAGACTAACACTTCCTACGGAATGTTTAGCTCCAGTGTCTACTATTAAATTACCGTATTCACCACAGATTTCTACACGCAACACAGGACGCACACGCGAATCAATATTAGCGCAACTCGCGGACACTGATTGAAATGAACTCTTAGACGGCGCGGGCGGCGCGCTCGATTTTTTCTCCTTACACGTTGGACAGTTCGAGCGTATGACTCCGGGTGTCCCACACCCGAAACACGTAACCGCAGGGGAACGCGCAGCTCCTTCAACTGGACCATCTCTAATCTTTGTCTGCTTGGCAATTCTCTGACAATCCTCCTTGAGGTGGCCGTACTGCTTACAGTACTTGCATTGAGGCCGAAACTTCCTCGTAGTTATACTAGGCTCCGCCTGAGCCGTTGCCGAAGTATAAGTCGCGGGTTTCGTATCTACATTGACACGCGGCCTACTCTCGTCTATAATATCTTCAACACGCCGGGCTTGAGCCAATAACTCGGCGAAACTATTAAAGCTAGCACGCGGGACTTTCTCTCTAATTCGACGGTGCATCAATCCATAGGCCATATCCAGCTGTACCGTTTCCGTCAGTGTAAACTGCGGGAGCTGGGCGAAAAGTGCTCGAACGTGACAAATAAACAAATCTGTAGACTCGTCTACACGTTGCTCTCGTTCAAAAATTTTCCTATACAGTTTGTGAGGAGGCAAGCGAGGTCCAAAGGTTTGCTTTAGAGCCTCTACAGCAGCTTGCCACGACGAAGTAGTGTCCTTGACTCCTTGCCACCAAGTACCTGCCAATCCCGTCAGCAGCATCGATAACCCACGTAGGGCATTGTGGTCGTCAATACGGAGACACTCTTTATAAGTTTCCACAGAATCAATAAACGCCTCAACATTACTGTTATTCTCTCCGTTAAAACGAGCCGTGCACTTGGCGAAATTGCCAGTAGAAATTGGTAATGTACTTACAGGCTCGCTGCGACTCAACCTGTCTATGAGTAGTAGAAGTTGATCCGTCGTCATGGTGACCGGGGCCGCTGCAGCACAACCAGCTGGCTGCAGGTCCTCCGCGGGCACCTGGGCGGCGTCAGCGCCGGCAGCGCATGGAGACGTGTCCGCCTGAACCGGCGGCTGCGGCGTCGGCGTCGGCGTCCCGTCCCTAGACGGTTCGA
This sequence comes from Polyommatus icarus, assembly GCA_937595015.1. Taxonomy (NCBI): domain Eukaryota; kingdom Metazoa; phylum Arthropoda; class Insecta; order Lepidoptera; family Lycaenidae; genus Polyommatus; species Polyommatus icarus. The sequence goes on along the minus strand of OW569342.1, from coordinate 677,658 downwards.
GGACAGCCGACGAACTCGCTTGTTTTGCATGGGCTGATCTGGTGTTCATCTTGATAAGTCACCACGTACGCGGAACACAACCGAAATAAAATCTTATAGTCCACTCAGCACCGAGTCTTACGTAATTTGTGGGCGACCCCTTACGTATTCGGTATTCTATAAGAGTCACTAATTTCACTATTATTATTATATCCGTTCGCGAAACGAAGTAACACAGCAAACCTACTGTTTACTCGCGGGGAATGCAGAGCGAAATGTTTTTACACTATTCTTATGAAAAGCGCGCGAAAACAAACTAACACAGCAAGTCGGCACACGCGTGACGCGCGGCTGGCTAGTCGCGGAATATGTTATACCAGAACAACGATATTCTAGAAATGTTTATTAACATATAACACTCGTAATGTTATTACTAAAGTTCGCGATAACAAACTAACACAGTTGTTGAGATGCACACTGTTTAGTTCGCGGAGAATACCAGTAACAAACTTAGGTATTCTAGAAAAGTCTATGTACACACACTGTACACACGTTGTACACACGTACTTATTGTTATTAACTTATTACAGAACGCGGGACGAAACCGACAGAAACTATGGGTACCTAACCACACCCACTGATCGGTTCGCGTTAAAAGTTAAAACCCGAAACAGAAAGAAAGTCTTCCAGAAAGTCACTATTACGCACGTAGTGTCAACAGTCGCGGATCACAATTAAACAGAAACTATTTAGGTACCACACCTACTGTTTACTCGCGTTGAAAAACCGTTACACTAGTCTTTCCGGAAACCTAGGTCTTAAAACTTTTCGTAACTTTTCGGCCAAACGTTGGGACGCCACTTATAGCGGTAGAAATAGTTTATTGAGCTTTTACAAAAGGTCAACACTTAGGGAACTACTCTGCCTACTATTATTATAAAAGACCGACGCTTCGGGCTGCGACAGAATGGTACGTGATACCCGTATCAGAGACCGGCGCGAACTGAACTAATATGATGCAATACGACGCGGACTCTGCGTGGCCGCGTCTATCTAGTAATTGTCTCTGATTGGTCTGCGCCTGACGCGCCCCGAGCGACGTCGTAGCGGAGGTGAGGGGGTGCGAGGCGCTGCGGGGGGCAACTGTCTAACGCTTCGCGCTATAAGATTTATAATCATTTTTAATTATATTTCTCACAGATAATGACTGATAATGACGTTTATTATTGTTATTTTTCTGTTCTACACTGTCCAACGGCTAGACTAGTACTGAAAGACGCGAGAGTGTACAGTAGTGCGCTCGTTTTCCTCGCGAGACCCTTTGTCTCGGGCGCAAAATACCGACAACGGACCGAGAGGGTCCGAGACAGGCGAGACGAGGCGAGCGCACCCATGTACACTCTCGCACTCGGGCCGCCTCGCTGTGTCTCGGCGAGAGTGTACAGCCGGCTTTAGAGGTGTGCCGGTGTGCCTTCATAGCGTCTTTAACATTGCTAGGCCGAACACGTCACTTCGCCTTTTGGTCAAATTCATAGGCAGAAAAACTCAACATAACACTATCAGCAGCTTTTCTGCCGGAAAGATAGTCTGTCAAGAAAGTGAAGAAATTAAAAAGTGGCAACATCGTAGTGTCATCCCTTTCAAATCAATCTAATACCGCATTTATACATTCGCACGAATAGCGAGGCGAATCACGAGGCGAATAACGAACACGAATGTGTAAACAGGCGCTCGCTATCGCGCCTCGCACTTCGCCTCGCGATTCGTGGCATTCGCGTTGGGAGCGGATTTTCGGACGCGAATCAAACGAACAGCGAATACGAACTTACTGTTTACACATTCGCCTGCATTCACTTGTTACGAAGTAACTAGTTCTTGATCTGTGTTCACTTGACAGCTAGCGTCCGACCCTACAGGACGTGTACAAAGCTGAACATACATATTTGACTTAAGTACACTGTGCTAAAAATTAGCCTATTTAGTACAGTGTATAACTGTTTATTATAATGTTATTATTATAATAATGTTATTAGTTATTACAGTCGTTTCTTTTTTAGGGTTCCGTACCTCAAATGGAAAAAACGGAACCCTTATAGGATCACTTTGTTGTCCGTCTGTCCGTCCGTCTGTCAAGACCCTTTTTCTCAGGAACGCGTGGAGGTATGAAGCTGAAATTTATATCAATTACTCAGGTCTACTGTCCCTTGAAGCTGTGAAAAAATCAAACTTCTAAGCCAACGCAATCAAAAGATACAGCCGTTTATGCCGCAAATTTTCGACACTTGCAAGGGAATCAAAACCTACAGGGTGCTTCCCGTAAACTCAGAATCTTGAAATTTGGTACGAAGCAACGTCTTATAGCATAGATAAAGGAAAAATTACGAAAACCATAAATTTTTAGTTACATCACATAATATATTTTTTTTTTATAATTTTAAACTTACTACCCATTTCCTCATAAACGCGTAGAGGTATTAAATTGAAATTCATACCAAATACTCAGGTCTATAATACCTTTAAGCTGTAACAAAATCAAACTTCTATGTTAACGCAATCAAAAGAAACAGCAATTTAAGCTGCATATTTTGAAACTCGCAAGTACTCGCAAGGGAATCAAAACCTAAAGGGTACTTCCAGTCGACCTAGAATCTTGAAATTTGGCATGAAGCAACGTTTTATAGCACACATAAAGGAAAAATTCCGAAAACCTTAAATTTTTAGTTACATTACAAAATATATATTTTTTAATAAATATAAATTTATTACTTTTTTCCTCATGAACGCCTAGAGCTATCAAGTTGAAATTCATATCAAACGAACTTTGTAAACCTTGCAGGTTTGTACGGAACCCTCGGTGCGCGAGTCCGACTCGCACTTGGCCGGTTTTTTCTTACTAATGCCACATACGTGTATCATTGTGTAAACTTAAGTCATAATTTATGATATAACATAAAATACATACTTATACAAAAATATTATATCACCGCCGCGCGCCGACAAACTACTATGCAGTTTGGCTAATATTATAATAAGGAAATATATTTTGGTTTTCAATACAGATAAATTATTAGTAAGTATTTAGTACAGTCATTTTGGGTAACTTTGAATTGCGGTTTTAACTTTGAACTACATTTTTATAAATTTTTGTATGTGTTCAAAGTTAAACCGCAATTCAAAGTTACCCAAAATGAGTTTATTATTATTATTATTAGGTATGTAATAAAAATGGAGTGGAGTGAAGGGCGAATTTTTTAATTCCTAGAATTTTACAAAAAGGAAGAGCTCATTTGGAACCCAAAATATTGCTATCATAAATTTCATAATATTTTTCAGTCAACGTCGCTATCATAATATTAACACGTTCTCCATGTTCGTGTGCGAATAATGTCAAAATGAATCACCCCACGAATGTGTGAAGTGTGAACGGTAGTTCGCGACAGCATTCGTGTACGAATGCTTCTTCGAATGCTTCGTCGATGACGAGGCGAATGGCGAACGCGAATGTGTAAATGCAGTATAAGAAATAAAATCAGCCAAGTGCGAGTCGGACTCGCTCACGAAGGGTTCCGTACCACCACAGAACAAAAATAGGCTAAAAATTGTATTTTTTGTATGGGAGACCCCCTTAATTATTGGATTTATTAAAATTGTATTATTAATTATTAAATTACAAATACAATTAAGTATTTTGTGAACATTTCAGTTGCCTATGTGTTGCCGTTATTGATTAAGGCGGGATTATAGGCGACTGACATTTTAGAATTTGAGACAAACTAGCTCAATAGATGGCGCTCGAAAGGTACATATTTACATATCAAGCCGTAGTCGATTTTAGTATTTTCAGAAATAATGTGATCACGTGGTAAACTCGACATACAGAGTAATGATTAACAGAGAGGCCATGTTCATAACTTATGCATAACTTGATAAACGAAATCTTTAATGAATTTTGTATTATAATAAAATGATGTATTTATAGATATTTAAATATGATGTTTGTTCTGTACTCACGAACATAAAAAAGTATTTCCTCATAATAATACATATACAAATTACAATATATAACAAAATAAATTATTACCCATATAGTTCATCGCAAATCTTCATGATATTGGCGTATTTTCCATAGAAACATTGGAATTCAAAAGCAAATCTTTTAACGCTGCTACTTTCACAGTGAACTTTATATAAGGGACACATACACATCCCAAAGTATTAATACCGAAGTAGATTTAAAATTCGGTAAAGTAGATTCAAAAGTTCTGAACTAGAATAAAACAGCTCGCTTACTGCTGGGAAATAGGGAGCTTATTTTATGACCTCAATGAGATTCTTGTGCTTGGGTTTATTGCAATAGCTTTAATAAATAAGATGTAGAGTGTAGCCCCATGATGATAACTTATATCACCTGGAATCAATATACCTAACACCCTCCACAAGTTCAAAAACGATAACTCTACTTGCAGTAAAGGTAACTTTTTTGTTTTCATTATAATAATAATAATATATTCATTATGCTTATATGCAGATCATATTCATATTTTCTTTGTCATTTTAATTTTTTAGGAATCTGTTCCCAAAAGAGATATCCGTCTGTAACTTAAATTTCCAAGAATATTTTATTATTTTTGCTGTCACCAATCACCATAACAACAAAATATAGAAACAAGATATTTAAATGAATAATTAAGAGGTCTGAAATATATTCAAAACAAAAATACAATTTTTAGGCCTTTTCTGCTCGACATTAATAATGACAACCGGTAGCGGGTAGGTGTTTGAAATACATATTTACTAAATGTGTATCTTATTAAATTTCAACTTTAATAATAATCTATACTAATATTAGAATAGTATGTATGTTACCTTTTCATGCCGAACCATTTTTTATGAAATTTGGTGAAGAACGGACGAAGGATACTTTTTTGTCCGGAAAAAAATTACGGTTCCTGTACATTGCATCAAATTGTCGTGAGTAAAGAATAAATAATTGCATAAATGCAATCTCTTTAGTTTTTACTTTTAAATGCCGTCGCGATTTTTATTCATAAATGATAAAATATATTTTTTTGATAAAATCAAATAAGGTTTTAGGGCATTTCATTTCGATCACATTATTTTTTCTTAAAGAATTTAGAATCCTTAGTTATTTCCTCCCGAGGTGCACCAAAATCATGGTGTAGTACTTTTAAATGCCGTCGCGATTTTTGTTCATAAAATATATATTTTTTGATAAAATCAAATAAGGTTTTAGGGCATTTCATTTCGATCACATTATTTTTTCTTAAATAACTTAGAATCCTTAGTTATTTCCTCCCGAGGTGCACCAAAATCATGGTGTAGGTATCTACAAAATATCTAGATCTATCCGCATGATAATACTATTTTTACGATTTCTTGTGCAGATTTTATTACTCCAGTGCTAAGATTGGACATATCATATATCATTTTACATGTATACGTAAAAATTTGTCTCTGTGTTGCGGTAATCTGTACATTGTTTTCTGACTGGCTGTAATGTTTACATTTTTTGACTTTCAAACCTACCAAAACCGTAAAAATGATCGTTTGGTGAATATAAATAATTATCGAATAGCATCTTATTAGGTAGTCTCTCGCCAAATAATTTAGTTTATAAAGCAATATTGTAGTATTTGTAAATAATTTGTAAACCAAAAATGTTGACTAGGTTCCGGAATAAAACCCAGTCTACTGACCACTGCCCAAGACGTCAAATTACGGCGCTGTTTTGTAATGGTATTCCACTAGTATTAGATAAGTATGACGTATTATAATTACATTTATACAAGAAACGTATTCGACAATTCATTGGCAAATATTTCGAAACGAATCAACAGTATGGGACCACGGCGATTCTAGACGTAAAGAGCTGCCAGTATACTGGGATATATTTGTGAACATACTCTAGGTTTTCTATGATAGACAATCAGCCTCTGACACACAGATTTGACTGATGTCCTTTATTTATTTTCCATCAAGTGCCTGTGGATTTTTTGTACCAAATATTCATGATCAGGCGTTGCTCTCACATATCAACAGATTGTTCAAATTTGTAAACAAAGTGACTTATCTTTATAATTGGTATATTTTATCAAAAACGAAGCTGATGGGTTCCTCCGGAATCATGATTGAAACATTTTGGCGTAAAAATTTTTATTCCTGTATTTGTTTTCGCTGAATTCTAGAAGAAATAAAATTTTGAAAGGATAATTTTTAATGCACATTTTTTTAGTGGTAAATGGATTTAAATCAAAATTTTAAGCTGACCCTAACCTTGGTAAGGAACGTAACTAACTTACAAAAAATGTTTGAATGCTTATAATTACTTGTGGTCAAAGTTCTAGTGAAAATAAAAACACGAAATTTCACTAATCCTCGTTGTATGCGGCCTTAAGAGCAAAAAATAGCAAAAAAATCACTTTTGTTGTATGGGAGCCCCCCTTAAATATATACTTAATTTATTTTGTTTTTAGTATTTGTTGTTATAGCGGAAACAGATATACACAATCTGTGAAAATTTCAGAAGTCTAGCTATAGCGGTTCTTGAGTTACAGCCTGGTGACAGACAGACGGACAGACATCGAAGTCTTAGTAATACCGTCCCGTTGCCGGCAATATTGCCGAAGGTGGGAATATTGCCGGGAACGCTGCCGGCAACGCTGCCGGCAAGATTTCCCGAAGTGGAAATTTTGGGGAACATTGGCTAAATATTAGCAATGTTGGACAGATAGGTCTAGAAAACTCATAAAATAAATGTATCTTAGCGTTGTATATTAAAAGAAATATTTAAAAAATACATATCCTTGATACAAACTGCCAATGTTGCCGGAAAATTTCCAGAAAATTGCCGGGAATATTGCTGACAAAATTGCCTGTAATAATAGATATTTTCCGAATATATGTTACTTATATTATTTGCGCTAGGGAAAAAAATGGGCCTAGTGCGAGTCGGACTCGCGCACGAAGGGTTCCGTACCGATACATATCAAAAATAGGCTTAAATTGTGTTTTTTGTTTGGGAGACCCCTTAAATTTTTATTTTATTTTAGTATTATTATTAAATATTAAAGTACACAAACAACAAAAAAAATTGTAAAAAATTCAAGTCCCTACCTCTTGCTATTATTGATATAGAGCGAAAAAGGCCGAAAAAATCACGTTTGTTGTATGGGAGTCCCCCTTAAATATTAATTTTATTTTGTTTTCAATATTTGTTGTTATAGCAGCAACAGATATACACAATCTGTGAAAATTTCAGAAGTCTATCTATACCGGTTCTTGAGATACATATAATTATTAACAAACTAACGAGACTTTTACTATATTAAATCAAAAAAAACGCCATCTAGTTGACTTACAGGAATACTTACTATCAACGCCATCTGCTCCTAACATGCAGGTACTAATAAAATAGTGTAGAGGTCAAATGAAGGTCAAATATCGTTTTTTTTTTTTTTTTTTAATAGAAGGCAGGTCGCTATAGCCCTGGCGTCACTGCGACCCATGAGGATCTATTGTGACTCCTTCGCACTAGAGAATCATCCCCAACCCAATACTGCTCATAAATTGAACGATGTGGTTGGGGTTGGTGCCACGAATTTCCTCTGTGCAAATATCGTTGTCTAGCTTTCAAATTTACGCTGAAAAAATGAGCGATTAGGAACTTCGTTCCAAAAACAAATAAGGTTGCTTTGATCATTAAGTATTTTATTTTGTTGACAAAATAATCTGAATTATTTTATAATAAAGCTATATAAATGGATCGGCAACATTGCCTATTTTCCCGGCAAAATGGAAATTTGCTGGCAATGGCAAGATTGGGAATATTGCCACTCGGCACATCTCTAGGTACGGAACCCAAAAAAGGGATGACCTGGGATGACACTACGATTTTGCCACTTTTTAATTTCTTCACTTTCTTGACAGACTGTACAACGGCATAGCAGACAGGCTATCTCGCAACAATCCCGTGCCGGAATGGCAATTGTTACCCCAGGCCTAAGAGGCCATTTTCAAAATATGGGGTGTCCCAGAAGTCGACTTTTTCGCTTCAAAAAGGTCGGCCGTGGTATGACCATACGTTTCCTGGGACTCGAGAGATGGTGCCGCAATGTTTTGCGATGTCTTCAGTCAAGAATGGCATCACCACCTAGCCTGGATATTCCCACCATCCAGCCTAATTTATACCTACCTCAAGTGCTGCGCCACCTGAACAGTGAACATTCATAATGATACTTCCCCAATGGAATAAATGCTTCTGGATGCCAGATCTGAAAGCAAGAGCCCTGGAGGGACCTATTATAGTAAACCCAAATATTACCAGCCCTACCATGACATCTTATAGCAGTATTACTTTAATATTACTTTCAGATTTCGCACAAACAAAAAACATAGCTATGTTTATATAAATAGAGATCATGTTTGTTTATGCGAAATTCAAAAGTAATATTAAAATAATACTGCTATAAGAGCTCATGGTAAGGCCCCAGGCCTCTAATAGACCTGACCACCGCCACAGGCCTCCACCTCAGGCGGACAAGCTGCCATTACTATTGGCCTGGAAAATTGGGGGTGGGCCAATCAAGTCAAAGAATGGCCCATACAAGAGAAAGAATTACTAACAAAGAGTTGGCGTACACATCAACACTACAGACATACAAAATATTGTTTTCCCGCTATAATATACTCGACACTGGCCATGGTTATAAATGTTATGCCCGCTGTACACTTTCGCCGAGCACTCGGGCGAGAGTCTCGTGCGAGAGCCCCTTGCCCGAGTGCGATCATGTACATTCTCGCTTATTTCAATCGCAGTTAAGAACTCAGACAAGATGGACGAAAACGACCATTCACCATTCACCATGCATCGAAAGATATCATTGTAATCCAAAGATTTATAATCATATTTAATTTTATTTCTCACAGATAATGACTCATAATGTCGTTTAATATTGTTATTTTTCTGTTCTACACTGTCCAACGGCGGGACTAGTACTGAAAGACGCGAGAGTGTACAGTGGTGCGCTCGTTTTCCTCGCGAGACCCTTTGTCTCGGGCGCAAAGGCAAGTCCGAGACAGGCGAGACGAGGCGAGCGCACCCATTTACACTCTCGCACTCGGGCCGCCTCGCTGTGTCTCGGCGAGAGTGTACAGCCGGCTTTATAATATATCTAAGCCGAAGTGCCGTAATAAGAAAAAAAAAAGAAATATCGGACGCGTTAGCGTCTGCGGGAACCTTAATATTGGACGCAACTCCGTTTCGCCAAAATTCATTTATCGAATGGGAGCCGTTACATGCTTTGCCTTATCATTACGGTAGTTATCTATATAGGTACCCTCTAAAGTCTAAAATCTAGGCGGTAGATAGCGAAACTCGTTTAGTGATTTGGGCGTGAAGAGCAATGTGAAGAGGTATTCTATAACAGACAGACAGATAATATTATAGACACATACTCACTTTAGCATATTTTGTAACATTTTTACGGATATTAATTTGGTTTTGGTAGACTTAAGCGGTTATTCCGTTTCACTAAATTTAGATAGGTATCTAAATGATTTAGTGACTAAATTTAGTCAAGTGGAATAACATTTAGTAACTTTCTAATTCATTTAGTAATTTAGTGAAATGGAATAAGCGCTTTAGGCCCGTATTTTTGGTAAGTACTTAAGATGCGACCCGGTCTCAAGACGCGGTTCCGTTCTGTGATTGGTCCAAATTTTGACAGCCAACCAATCACAGAGCCTGAACCGTGTCTTGAGACCGAGATGCATCTTGAGTACTGACCAAAAATACGGGGCCTAAACATTTTAGCAGCCCTGTTTTAGGGCATCTAAGATACAGATAACGAAGATGGTTTCATTGGTTTTCTATTATGGTTACACCGACATGATCGAGATTTACCCCAGCAATAATTAACTTTACCACCGGTCCTAACTCCTAATTCTAGTCCTAACTAAATTAACTAATACAAAAATAGTGATAGCATTTCTCAGAAATACCTCCAAGAACAATGCAGTCAGGTTTTTCAATAAAACAAATAACTTTAACAAAACTATTTATTCACAAGAAATATATGCCATCAAAATAATTAATAATAATTTACATGTAGCGCGCCCCTCAAGCTGCTCCTCTACTCCGGACTCCCCCCACTCAGCGACGCCCTTGCTAAGGGGGGTATTACATTATTTATATTGGATCATTTATAGGAACATATATTAAAAAATCCAATCAAAAATGATTATTTGATCAAATAATCATTTTTGATGGGATCCTATAATATATGATCCTATAAATGATCCAAAAATGATAATGTAATACCCCCCTAATACCGTATGTACATACTTCAACTCAGCAATGTTATAAAAAATTACACTTAAGTACTACAAAACATCCTAATGCTAAGTACTGCCATACGGTTTTCCTCGATAGTTTTACTCCAAATCGAGCAATAACCACCGTGTGGACCGCAAAACTGACAGCTCGCTTCGAGCCGGCTCGATGGAATTAAATATGTCATTTCCTTCGATTCAGATTAAAACTATCGAGCAAAACCGTATGTGAGTACTTAAGCATAACATATAAAATTTTTAAACAAATAAAACAATAATTTAGTAAATAGATTAACTATGTCTCAACCTGCAATAACTGGCCAAGAACTAACATCAGTAGAGTTACCAGGCTTTTTAAGAGGGAATACCTAATTGAAGGTTTGCAGGTCGTATCGGTCCGGAAATACAGTGAAGTATAATATTAACTAAGACTAAGTATGTCGCCATGGCAATGTCGATCGCTATCTCGTCGCACAAACAATGGTTGCCGTCAGTCTCAGGCTGTAATAATTTACTATTATTTATTCAACAAATGCACTTATCAATATATAAAGTACCCAGTAGCCCATTCTCAGAATGAATATGAATATGCATATAAAATTTGGTAAAAATCAGTAGACTAAAGCCGTTTCGGAGGAGTTCGCGGACTAACATTGTGACACGAGAATTTTATATATAAGAGATTTAATATTAAACGACATAAAATTAAATGATATTGGGAATACTTTACGAATACAGCTAAACGTTGGTTTAGAGCGCTTACAGACGAACGGCACGTGTCTGCGGCACGCGTCGACGGCAGACGACGGCACGTGTCGGCGGCAGTTGGCGGCAGCCGTCGACAGTTTATCACGCTTGCAGTTGTGACGTAACGCGTAAAGGTAAACGTGCACAGGTCGGTATCGTACGCAACGGACATTTTGCATCAAACGGATATTTTTTTACAGTACGTCCACTGTATCGGCAGCATACGGATTACCGACTAGCCAGTATGTTTATCTTCAAATTAGTCCAAACAATGTTCCTAATCGAAAATTTCTGCTTTCGACTTTTCCATCCACACCCCCCTTTTGAGCATTCATTTACTAGGCTAGTCGGTAATCCGTACACTGCCAATTCAGCGGACGTAGAGATCAACTACGATAACATGGCGCGCCCCTCCAAATGACTGTTTCAATGTGTGTAGTCACATCCTTATGAAAGAATTTGTATATTGAATACTATTCAATATATTGAATAGTATTCAATATACTATTCAATATATTGAATACTTACTATTCAATATATTGAATAGTAAGTATTCAACCAATCACAGTAATCATAACTAGTCGACCGCGCAAGATAACGCCATTCAAACGTTTTGACAACGCACTTCAAACGTTTTGAATTTTGGAGGGGTGCAACATGTTATCGTAGTTGATCTCTACTGTGAAAAAAATGTCCGTTTGATGCGTGACGTCCGTTGCGTACGATACCGACCTGTGGACGCTTACCTTGCGGGGGTACGTCACAACTGGGGGCCTACCACCAACTCTCCTAAGCGACACCGTTTGACAGATAAACATTTATTACTTTTACGTCAAGCTAGCGATCTTAAAAAGTTGATATTTCACAGCGGATTTAACATTGTTTTGCATATTTTACTGTTTTTTAGTAAAATTATATTTAAAAGTACGGTAATGTTATTGTAATCTTACAACAAAGTGTTCTGGAAACATGATAGTTTTAGGAAAGTTTGTGGTAGGCCCCCTGCAAGCGTATCTGACCTACATAATGACATACTTAATAACATTATGAATTGACATTTTTGAAGTATCAAGTGGTTACGCATTTCTAAGAATCTTTTGTAAGACGTTGCTATTCTAGTATTTTAGAAACTCATTGGGCAGAGGGTGTTGATATTATTCCTGTGCGTCAACTAGATGGCGTTTTTTTTGGAGCGAAGTTCCTTATTTTATAACTTCGTTCCATCCGGGTGCTCAAGCGACACCCAGAGGTGTCAAGACCTCTGTAGTTTTTTTCCCCAGGTTTTTTCCATGGGCTTGTAGTCAATACATATTTAGTCACATTGGCGAAGCGTTGACATTTCATTGAAAATTACAAATAACATATAATTGCGGGGCTAAAATGGTCGCATAGCAATTCCTCTCAATCAATTCACAAAATGAATTTTCAAAACTGTCAAAGTCACGAATGTCAAATTAGTACGAATTTAGACCAATTGAATTGGTCTAAATATTTTGGCATTCGTGAGTTTGACAGTTTTGACAATTCATTTCGTGAACTGATTGGGAGGAATTGCTATGCGACCATTTTAGCCCCGCAGGTAGTTCGTGAGATAAGCTCTTACAAATAATTATTCTCGTTTTTTCCACATTTTCCTCTGTTTCTTTGCTTCTGTTAGTCTAAGCCTGATAATATATCCTATACTCTATAGCCTTCCTCGATAATTAATGAGCTATCTAACACTGAAAGAATTTTTCAAATCGGACCAGTAGTTCCTGAGATTAACGCGTTCAAACAAACAAACTCTGCAGCTTGATAACATTACTCTTACTTGATAACATTAGACGACCTCTGTGGCTCAGTGGGTGGGCTGTCGGTAGCTCAAGCCGGGGGTCGCGGGTTCGAATCCCGCCGACGGAACTAAAAGTTTTCAAAGTTCCTGGGTCATGGATGTGTATTAAATATTTGTATCATATAATAAAAATCTTAAATATATGTATAGTATAAAAGTATTAAATATATTTCCGTTGTCTGGTACCCGTAACACAAGTCCTTAAGGTACTTACCACGGGGCCAGACTGACGTGGTGTGACGCGTCCATAGATATTATATTATTATTATTACTATAGATGACGCCCGCAACTTCGTCGCGCCAAAATTGGTTTATCGCGCGGGAACTGTACATTTTCCGGAATAAAAAGTATCCTATGTTCTGTCCCGGGACTTAAAGCTTCTCCATGCCAAATTTCAGCAAAATCGGTTCTGCGGTTTGGGCGCGTAGTGGTAACACAGACAGACACTTTCACATTTATAATATTAATATGGATAGTACAGCTGGATGTAAAATGTAAATACAGAGCGAAACGCGACCACGCCGCTATTAAAATAATTAGTCGTTACAATATATAAAAATACTAGCTGTCCCGGCAAACGTTGCTTTGCAGTTTGCCATAATATTAAGTACCTATTTCGCCCATATTATTTTATTGAAGTGACTAAATAAGTATGTCACCATGGCAACGTCCATCGCTATCCCGTCGCAGTTCACACCTACGATTTACGAATAATAATTATTATTTTTAACAAAAAATTTAAACCGACTTCCAATGTAAAAACAATAGTAATAAGAACTAAAAAGTATTAAATAACTCTTACTCTTTAATAGTGCCTTTTTCAGAATTCGTCTTAATCTCAACTATTTCTGTACATACTACAGTCTTCATTATTTTGAAGTCGGTACCAGCTAATTTATTCGTGAGTTCAGTAATGTCAGAACTTAGAATATCTGAAACCTTTGGGACTGGTACCGACTTCAAAGTTCAAAGTAATGAAGACTGTAGTATGTACAGACATAGTTGAGATTAAGACGAATTCTAAAAAAGGCACTATCAAAGAGTTACCTCTCTTCGGTGTACGCGCAGACCTCCGCGCATGCCTCCAATGGCGGGAGCGCAGATCTGCGTACCGGATATAGGAAATTATTTTCGCTAATATAAATCTTATCACAAAGTATTACGGCGTTTTATTGCTTGCATTCTGTTCCCAGTACAATAATCTACCATAGACAACATTCAATCTTTCAAAATTAGCGGCGCGAAATTCGAAAAATGTGAAAAAAAAAAATGAAAATTTTCAAATTTAACGGATTTCGAATTTTTTTTGTGTGTTAATGTGTGTAATTTCACTCTTTTTAGTTATCTACAAAATAAGGCTTTATGCGTAAATAACCAATACGAATGTGAACTATTCACATTATGTTACTGTAAGCGAAATTATGGTAAATGCTTGCAATTATCTAAGCGATGCTGCAATTTCCAAACTTTTATCTTTAAAGGTTCAACTTCGATGCAAAATATCGCGAAAAGTATTAAGTACCAATAATTGGGTCATAGTGTGATGACACATGGTATAATTATGGTTGTGATGATGATGATCAGTCAAATTGATGTGTTGGCTTATGCTTTCAGTTGTTTAAACAACGCCGAAATTCCCGAACCTGTACCTATAAGCATTCAAAAGTTCTGTTCGGCACCTTCGGATCCAGGGTATAACCTGGTGCGAAGTCTTACTTTTTGGTAGCATTTATCTCGAATGCTTCAGAAAAAATCGAAATCACTATATGTTTCCATACAAATTTCAAGAAGTCCCCTCGATTACTCATGGATCCCATCATCAGATCACCACTTTTATAAACATGGTACCAAATTCGAATCAAACCCTATACAATACAAAAATAATTTTGAAAATCGGACCACAAACGGCTAAGTAATTGTTGAACATACATAAAATAAAATAAAATACATACAGCCGAACCTATTACCTCCTTTTTGGAAGTCGGTCAAAAACTATGGAAACGTAACTCCCATATTATGTACTATTACCATTTAAAATTTGGTTCCTTTCGAACTGTCATGTAACGTCAGCCTTTATACCGCTCAAGGCCACCTAAATATTGCAAATGTATTGAAATGTGTACGGAGTTACCGTCAGTCTCGAGTTGTAATAATTTACTATTACTTATTCAACAAATGCACTTATCAATATAAAAAGTACCCAGTAGCCGATTCTGACCTACTGAATATGCATATAAAATTTGGTAAAAATCAGTAAAGCCGTTTCGAAAGAGTTCGGTAAGTAACATTGTGAAGATTATGAGTTATGGCGAGAAGTTAACACAGTCAAGTATAGCAGTTTTACATTTTGCGTTGTTAAATATTTTACAAAAGTACTACCTACAGGCAAATGATTTAGGTTCACTTAAAATATAAATCATAGGCTTGGTTTCTCGCCTGTGTGAGTCCTTATATGTCTTGCTAAATTACTACTATGAGTAAATTTACGTAGACATAAATCACAGGTGTACGGTTTCTCGCCCGTATGAGTCCTTTTATGTTCTGCTAAAGTACTACTTTGAGAGAATTTACGGTGACATACATCACAGATGTACGGTTTCTCGCCTGTATGAGTCCTTTTATGTGTTGCTAAATGAGTACTATGAACGAATTTACGTTGACATACATCACAGGTGTATGGTTTCTCGCCCGTATGAGTCCTTTTATGTTCTGCCAAATTACTACTGCGAGAGAATTTACGTTGACATACATCACAGGTGTACGGTTTCTCGCCAGTATGAGTCCTTTTATGTTCTGCCAAATTACTACTGCGAGAGAATTTATGGTGACATACATCACAGGTGTATGGTTTCTCGCCCGTATGAGTCCTTTTATGTTCTGCTAAAGTACTACTTTGAGAGAATTTACGGTGACATACATCACAGGTGTATGGTTTCTCGCCCGTATGAGTCCTTTTATGTGTTGCTAAAGCACTACTATGAGTGAATTTACGGTGACATACATCACAGGTATACGGTTTCTCGCCTGTATGAGATAATTCATGGTATTTAATACTCAATACGTTTGTACAAACATGTAAACAGTATTTGCACTTAAAAAAATTTATACCTTTAAGGTTTGCATGTAATAATAAATGATTTTCTAAGCTAATCTTCCTATGTGTTATAAATGAGCAGATATCGCAGGAATATTTTGTGATTTTTCTGCGATTAATATACCCGTTTTTTTCCATACCACTTTTACTCAAAGTACTTTCCGGATTAACTGCTTCAATATTAAAACTTTTGGAAAGATTGTTGCTCAGGTCTTTAGCTATTTTAGGTCTTTCTACTTTTAAAGTATCCATTTTACCAACGAGTGGCGACGAATCTAAATTAGCATTGCCTATGTTATTAACGGACTCTATGTCAGTTTTTGCTAAACCTTTCTTCAGTTTGTCAATTTGCTGTACATGATGTACATGACGTATTTTTTCAAGGTCCACTTTTTCTTTTTCTTCTTCTTCATGTGTTAAGTTCACTGTATTTTCTTGCGTTTTCTTGTCTATAGTTTTTGACTTATCTGTAAATATTAAAGATGAAATTATATGAGTCACACCTCGATACTTTCGTTTCTAATAGGAATAAGATAAATATTAATTACTTAACTATAATTAAATGAAGATTTTGAAGCCCAAAACATTATTTGTCAAACTCTTCATTAAATTGAAGTTTAATCATCATTAATTTTCTCTGAGTGTGGCCACGGTGTCATTTTACACCGAGCCATCGCGCATCGCGGCTATTACCGCCACACTCAGAGTCATTTAATTTGATGCGAGATGTCCGTGCGTACGATACCGACCTGTGGACGCTTACCTTGCGGGGGTACGTCACAACTGGGGGCCTACCACCACCTCTACTAATCGACATCGTTTGACAGATAAGAATTTATTACTTTAACGTGTAAGCTAGCGATCTTAAAAAAGTTGATATTTCACAGCGGATTTAACATTGTTATGCATTTTTTCTGTTTCTTAGTAAAATTATATTAAAAAGTGAGTACGGTAATGTTGTTGTAATCTTACAACAAAGTGTTCTGGAAACATGATAGTTGTAGGAAAGGTCGTGGTAGGCGTGCAAGGCTGTATGGGAGTGCGCATATCACAACGATGTTATGTATGTGAAAACTTGTAATTGGCCTTCCTGTGTTATTTTAAAACTATTTGTTAATCTAGCTGTAAGTTTTACTAAATAAATAAATAAATAAAATACCGAGTCGGCCGGTAATGAGGGATTTTCTTATTTTTTTAATTTGATTGTCAAACAGTTTCCATTTTAGTAACTAGATGGCGTATGGGTAGACAACTATCGGTAATACCAGGGATTACCATCAATACTTGCTACAAAACTGGGGAAAAGAATATAAAACTTGATACATTTCAATTTGAAAAAGATGCAATAGTACGATAAAGTATTATAATAGAGTTATTATAACGATGTTTTAGTTAAAACTCACGGAAGAAATAGCCCTATTTTCTATTAACAAAATTGATTTTTAATAAAACATAAACCTGTAGTTTCAATTTATTCAATTTTAAAACATAAATTCAAACATCTTTCATTGGCCAATCCCGCAAATCAATCCCGGGGGGTTGAATAAGGTGCGGGATTGCAATCCCTAATTGTGACACGAGAATTTTATATATAAGATTATTACCTTGTACTGACGAGTCTTCCTTTGTCGATACTATTTGTGTACTATTTACAGGGATAGTCGTTTTTTTCACGTAATCTTGTGTTTTTTGCGTCCCTGAAATTATTTAAAAATATACTTTATATACCTACTGCTGTAAGTTAAATTGTTTGCTATTTGAGTTAGACTTTTTCCGACAAGCACTTAAAAATAACTTTCGCTAACATATTAAGGGGCCGGGTACCCTCGAAATTCTCTTAAGAATAGTTTTTGGGGTCCGAAATGACAAAAACTAGCTTTTATAGCACTAAATCTCGCTTGCCTTGTTTACGTCCCATCATACTCGTAGGAGTCCAGGACAACCTTATGCTAAGTACTCACATATAGTTTTACTCGATAGTTTTACTCAGAATCGAGTAAAAATTATGGTGTGGACCGCAAAACTCACAACTCGAAGGCTCGCATGGAGCCGGCTCGATGGAATTAAATAAATTCGAACTTACTCGACGCGAGCCGTCAAACTTTAGTCAAGCGTGTGAGTTTTGCGGTCCAAACTCCAAACGATAATTTATTTTTTACTCGATTTGGAGTAAAACTATCGAGTAATGCTGAATGTGTGGACGAAAGTCCAAGCCGTGGTTTTTAACCGACTTTAAAAAAGGATGAGGTTATATGTTCAGCTGTGGATATATTTTTTTTAATTTTTTTTGTATGTTCAATGATTACTCCACCGTTTGTGAACCGATTTTCAAATATTTTTTTTTGTTATATTAGGTTTCACTCCAATTTGGTACCATGTTCACAAAAGTGGTGATCTGATGATGGGATCCAGGAGTAATCGAGGGAACTCCTCAAAATTTATATAGAAACATATAGTGATTTTGGTTTTATGAAAAGCATCCTAAGCATATACTACCAAAACGCAAGATTTTGCACCAAGGCAGGCCTGTCCCACTCGCGCATATAAGCATCGAACTGTAAGTACCACCCGCGGGTGGCAAATCAAAAGGGACTCACAAGCGAGCGGTGACGCACGCGCAAGATTTTTCGTCGCGTATCTACTGTATACTGATCATAGAGGAATTTAATACAATATGATACTGATTTAACCGCTGTGACAAAATCGTTATAAATCTTATAAAAATGAACTATTAAAAAAGCCAATGAAATGTGTACCTATTATATTTGAATAAGGTATTTAAATTTTAAATACAAATAGTAGATAAAAACTATACAAACATAGCAAATAAACCAATTTCATACAAAGAAACACACAAACTACACGCGTTATGCGATAGAAAGAGAGCGCACTTATCCGTAGGCAATTTAGCACTGCACGTCGGAATTTCAACTTTATAGTATCGTATCTTGCGTCGTTATTTCTTTAAACCTTGTTTCTTATGTCAATGCTTTAACCGTTTAAAGCATTTCGGGAGTGTGAAATCTTCTGCAGTCGCCAGAGGTTTTAACTTTTAACCTCCGAAAATTGTAATAGTGAATGGATTTTTGTTTTTGAGGTGTCATTTTCTTTTTTACACTATAACTTGCAAAGTTTACCAAATTTTTTTTGTGCTTTTAATTTTTTAGTTACTTAATTAAAAATTAATATTTCACCATATAAAACCGGCCCAGAAAAAATTTTTTTTTTCTTGTTCCTGTTATTTAATGACTCTTATCCGATTGTTTACGTTGAAAATTAACCAAATACACAATTTTTAAAAAAGAAAGTTTGCTTTGCTAAGCTATAAGGTTTTTGCAAAGTTTTTAGAGATTAACGCTCGTCGTAACCAAGATAAAAGGGTTTAGGTGTATTTAAGGGATGTAACGAAAAGTATGTTAAACTTACTTGTTGTGCGTATTTAATTTTTAGAGAAATGATAACTTTTAAGTACTTAAAAACCTTTAAATATCTCCAAAAATGTGTAAAATAGACCGAAAATATTTTTCTATATTTGTTGAACATTTATTTAAGTGAGAGCTAAAACATTAAATGCATCGACAAATGAAAGACGTTTTCTAGTCTTTGAAATATATTTAAACTTCCTACTTAAAGCCAGAAAAAAATTGGGCGCTACAAATCTCACGTACACGGTACATACTAAAGACGCATGCTGCGACCTATGTTTGGAAAATGCTTACCTGAATACAAAAAATATCAGTTCTTAACCTAATTTGTACTTTTTTCCTTTAAGTGTGTTTTAGCAAATATTATTAATGAAAAAAATTTAATAAAAATCAATTTTATTCTGTAAAAACCTAACCAAAAGAAATAAAATACAGATTTTCTTCGAAATATCCGTGAAAAGTTTGTGCTACATTTTTAGAAAATTTAATAAAGTAAGAGCTAAAAAGTTATACACATTAAAAAAAGAAGGCTTTGTTATGCCTAAAAAATAATTTTAAACTTCCTGTTTAAAACCAAAGAAAAATAGGAACGCCATTTACCTGGCGGGGCACACAACAAGCACATTTGGAGGTATGCTCATCTACATACAAAAATATTAATTTTAAATCTAAATTATATATTTTTTCAACTTATTTTCTTTCTTTGGAATATAAGCAACGATACAAAACAAAAAAATAATTTATTATTTTGCTATATATTTAAAAGAAAGAAATATGCAAATTTTCTTCAAAATTTTGCAGTTTATGAGTTTACTTGAAATGGAAGAGAATAATTTAAAAATCAAAAGCACAACTTTTCAATAGGTAAACTTTATTATTTATGTTATCAGCTACACATTCCTTTTTTTCTTTTCAATTTTCATCCACTATTGCAAAAATCGGAGGTTAGCACGATTTTTACGCACTGGGAACTCCACTATCTGTTGTTAAACTAATATTATGTATTCTGTGACCAAGGTATACTATGGTTCCGAAGATACTATTAAGAGAACTCCGGATTCCTTAAAGATACATAGGATAAGGTCCAAATTTTATAAGTGCCGGCCAACGCAAATAAATCCATTATTTAAATAGGACATAATCAAAGGAATAATTTTTATTATTACACCAAAGTTCTAAGTCAAGTCTCCGAGTTGTTATTCAAGGTCAAACTTTTTTTTATAACACGTAATAAAACTTATTTTATTAATTAAAAGCAATAAGTAATCGATCCCAACATCCCTATCCGAGTCATAGAACAGATTGGAGGCCAAATACCTACAAATGGTTTGGAAAAATTCAAAGGAAGAGGGAACCTCTATACGTACCATTGCTTACTTCGAATACTAGGCAAATGCAGTGCGTACCCAAGCACGTAGAGTATCCCCCTTCCTTTGAGTTTTTTCAAACCATTTGTAGGTATTTGGCCTCCAATCTGTTCTATGACTCGGATAGGGACGTTGGGATCGATTACTTATTGCTTTTAATTAATAAAATAAGTTTTATTACATGCTATAAAAAAAGTTTGACCTTGAAAAACAACTCGGAGACTTGACTTAGAACTTTGGTGTAGTAATAAAAAATATTCCTGAGATTATGTTCTATTTAAATAATTGGTTTATTTGCGTTGGCCGGCACTTTTAAAATTAGCCCAAAATTGTATGGACGTTGGATCTTGTCCTTTGGGGGTTTAGGCGCTGTTTTAAGAACTGAAAGCATATTATGCTACTATGCAAATTATATTCATCATCATCATCATCATCATTACCACATCTGCATCAGGGTCACCTATGTCACATGGTTGTTTAGTGTATATGGATAATGGATATACAATATGCCCCCACAACACCACAAGTATTCAACCTTAACTCCAGAGCTCATCCTTCGATCGCGGATTCTTGGAAATCTATTGTTCTGGCATGTGGCCGCTTGGGAGTTGAAGCGTTAAATTGTTAAATTGCCTAGCACGTGTTAATTTTTTTTTTTTAGTGTATTGTTTAAAATACCTGATAATTATTTGTGAGTATGACTCTTAACAAATTGTAATAAGATACGTAGAATATACGCGATAGTTTACTAGGTAACTAAATAGAAATTGAAACCGACTTCCAAGGTAAAAACAATAATAACATCCTTATAATATGAACTAATAAGTATTAAATAATTTTTTTTATCTAAATTCTAATAGTGCTTTTTTCCGAATTCGGCTAAACCTCAGTCTTCAGCTATTTCTGTACTCAATCTTCATAATTTTGAAGTCGGTGCCAGTTCCAAAAGTTTCAAATATTCTATCAGAGAACTGAAGATTCAGCTATCTGGTACCGACTTCAAAATAATGAAGATTGAGTACAGAAATAGTTGAGGTTTAGCCGAATCCGTAAAAAAGCACTATTAGAATTTAGATAGGAAAAATTATTTAATACTTCTTAGTTCATATTATAAGGATGTTATTATTGTTTTTACCTTGGAAGTCAGTTTTAATTTTTTTTTTTAATAATTGCTCGACGTGATTGCTCCACCGAGTGAAACCGTAGGTATATTATGAGTACTTAGCATTAGGAAAATGCAAACGAGAAAATAAATGTCTTTCTCTTTCACTTTTATGGGTTTTGCCTTTAACATTCGTGAAATAAATAGCTTTGCTTTACAGTACCTAGTTTCTGGGCATAGGTGCTAGGAGCGTTGTATTTCTTCAGATCTATACCCAGCTCACAAGCAAATTCGCTGCCGTAGAATACCATTAACTCAGTGAATCGAGGTATTATTTTAATCGTTCTGAAAGGAAATAGCATCTTATTAATTTGTGTTTTTTTAATAAAGAATATATTAAGAAAATAGCAGTTTATAAGTTTAGTTAACGATAAAGTCTGGTCACTAAGAAGCCAGCAGAGATTTAATGCCTCGACTCATGAATAAATCATAAAAAAATGTTTTTATTCTTCACACAACATAGGAACATACAACATATTAGGTACATGAAATATAATAATACTTTGTGTGAAGTGGAGCCTAAACTAGGTAAGGGGGGTATTAGATTATCATTTATATTGGATCCTAGATCATTGAGTCATTTATATTGGTAATGGATAATGGTGGATAATGTGATATAGATAAATGATTCATTTCTTCCTTGATCATAGATTTTTGACATTTGCTGAGAGATTGGTTCCAATACTGTCATAGAAATTGGTGTTGCCAGTTATTTAATATAAAAAAAGTGTTTTTAATTTCTTGTTCGTTAATATGTTTCAAATAATGTAATGTTATTCTTTTTCTAATTATACACTTGAATAATCTTGCTGAAATAACATAAAACAAGCCATATTAAAAATGACGATGTCTTTTGACAAATTGAATTCTCTGAGATCTAATAACACTGATGTCAATACCTGTCAGCGTTAGCGCTCCCCATTGGCTATTGAAACCACATAATATGACGTAAAATAGGATCAATGATAAATGATAATGTAATATGCAGATATGATCAAATGATCATTTTTATTGGATCCTATATATGATCCTATAAATGATCCAATATAAATGATAATATAATACCCCCCTAACCCTGTATTTCAGGACTCCAGGTTCCACCCGCAGATATTACCAGTAAAAGGTGTTACTTTCGTGTGTGTGTGTGTGTACACAATATGAACATAATATAATTTTGGTAATTAGTTCCGGGCCGATTCTGTATCGTACATTTGTGAGTTAATCACTGAGTTAGTAACGAAACGGAGGAGTGAGCAACGGAAAGTCTCACTTTTGTATGCAAGTGAATACAAAAAGTGGCACTTTCCGTTACTCACTCCTCTGTTTCGTTACTAACTCAGTTATTAACTCACAAATGTACGATACAGAATCGGCCCGCTGAGTTGTCAGAACTTTTTCGTGGACATTAAATATATAAATAGGTATCCAGCGAATAAATATTTTATTCATAAAGGTGAGTGGATTTTCGATTTTTCCCCAAACAGAATAATCACCTGTAGTATATCTGTCCTCTGTACTGGTACGCAACAAGGTTCTGCTCGAACCAATGTCTGGAGCAGTTGACATAGCGCATCCAATTGGAGTTGTTGGCGTCCGAAGCGTCCACGACGTGGCATGGCCGGTTGTTGGCATCCCGAATCTTAAACAGACATGTGATAATTTAATTAAGGGGGCGACAAAGGCTTCTTACAGACGAACGGCACGTGTCGACGGCACGTGTCGGCGGCAGTCGACGGCAGTCGGCGGCACGTGTCGACGGCAGTCGACAGCAGCCGACGGCAGCCGTTAACAGTTTATGACGCTTGCAGGGGGCCTACCACGACCTTTCCTACAACTATCATGTTTCCAGAACACTTTGTTATAAAATTACAATAACATTACCGTACTCACTTTTTAAATAGAATTTTACTAAAAACAGTAAAAATGCAAAACAATGTTAAATCCGCTGTGAAATATCAACTTTTTAAGATTGCAGACTTGACGTAAAAGTAAAAGTAATAAATTTTTATCTATCAAACGGTGTCGCTTAGGAGAGTTGGTGGTAGGCCCCCAGTTGTGACGTACCCCCGCAAGGTAAGCGTCCACAGGTCGGTATCGTACGCAACGGACGTCACGCATCAAACGAACATTTTTTTCACAGTACGTCCGCTGAATTGGCAGTGTACGGATTACCGACTAGCCTAGTAAATGAATGCTCAAAAGGGGGGGTATGGATGGAAAAGTCGAAAGCAGAAATTTTCGATTAGGAACATTGTTTGGACTAATTTGAAGATAAACATACTGGCTAGTCGGTAATACGACGCTGCCGATACAGTGGATCTACTATAAAAAAATATCCGTTTGATGCAAAACGTCCGTTGCGTACGATACCGACCTGTGTACGCTTACCTTTACGCATTACGTCACAACTGCAAGCATGATAAACTGTCGACGGCTGCCGTCAACTGCCGCCGACACGTGCCGTCGTCTGCCGCCGACTGCCGCCGACACGTGCCGTCGTCTGCCGTCGACTGCCGCCGACGCGTGCCGCCGACACGTGCCGTTCGTCTGTAAGCGCTCTAACCTAAAATTTTCGATTTTATAATTCATTTTTATACATGAAAATAAGCCCCGAATTGATTCATTTTCTAAAATTAGATACTACATTATATTTCAAAGAATTCGATCTGAGCAAAATTTTCTCGATAGAAAAAAAAATCACAAAGATGCATAAAATTTTCACGAATTTTTCATTTATTGGCCATAACCGTGCATTAAACTAAGTTAATATTTTAACACATTTTATAAAATTCTATCATTGAAAAACCGACCTAGCGGATTTTTAAATGTATATTTATCGAGTTATTGAGAAAAAAAAACTATTATATATTATTATTATTAATATTTGGCGATAAATCCGCGTCGTCCTTTTTCATCTGGCATATGGAAGACGGGCGTGAGTGTGAAGAGAGAAGGACGATGTTTGATTTTTAGGGTTCCGTACCCAAAGGGTAAAAACGGGACCCTATTACTAAGACTTCGATGTCTGTCCGTCTGTCTGTCACCAGGCTGTAACTCAAGTACCGCTATAGCTAGACTTCTGAAATTTTCAGATGGTGTATATCATGTTGCCGCTATAACAACAAACACTAAAAACAAAATAAATTAAATAATTAAGGGGGCTCCCATACAAAAAAATACCATTTTTAGCCTATTTTGCTCTGTAGTGGTACGGAACCCTTCGTGCGCGAGCCCGACTCGCACTTGGCCGATTATTTTGGGTTAGTCGCTCTATTAATGTGAAGCCGCACTTAGGGCCGGATCTATATTTTTGTTTTTTACGAGTATAAAGGCCACTTTAATTTTGCCGCCCCTATGTAATAATAATAACTCCCACACCGGTTTCGGTGTCGGTGGCCGGTTTCATTGAAACCGGGCCAGTTACGCAGAAGTAACTTTATGGTGCCCAAGTGTGTGCGCAGTACACAAGAGCGCTCTCTATTCCTTTTTAACCCCCGACAAAAAAGAGGGGTGTTATAAGTTTGACGTGTCTGTCTGTCTGTTTGTCTGTGTGTGTATCTATCCGTGGCATCGTAGCATCCAAACGGGTGGACCGATTTTGATCTAGTTTCTTTTGTTTAAAAGCTGACATGATCGAGAGTGTTCTTAGCTAGAGTTCATCATCATCAGCCTGCTCAGTGCTGGACAATCAGGGTTTATCTGGTTCATGAAAGGCCGTTAGTAACTTGTAGTCATTTGATGGGTTTTATATTTCATTCTAGTTCGTGACATTTGTGGATATACAATATAAGTATACACATAATAATGGAAAGTTGGCCTGGTGCTGCACCATCACCTGGTAATCAATAGGATATCCAACTCCTCGCCAACTTAAACTAGGTAGAGGTTTCGTGTTTGGGCTCATTTTAATTGCGACAACCAGTAAGAAGTAGACAAACTGTAAATATTTACACGCTGCTGCTGCAGCATCACCTGGATTCTATAGGAACCAATCTTCGTATGAACCCAAAGTGGAGGTTTTATGTTTGGGCTCATATTAACAGCCTCATCGAAAAGGGCATTGATAGATGGTAATCATGAGAATACTTATGATTCTGTTGATAATTGATAGGAATTATTCTGCACTATAACCAACACAAGTTTAAAAAGTATGAAATAAAATTAAATTACGAAATTTAAAAAAACCCCCGCCAAACAACTTTAAAAAGTAATGAAATAATATTTACTGCCTTTAAGTTCAAATAATTCCTAACTTGTGTAAAGTAATATTTTAGTCCATAAATGTTGTCACGGTGTGTCGGGGGACCGCTAATGTAGATGTTTGATTTCATTTCACAATGAATTCATAGCGAACAATCGAGATAGTCAGCGACTTGGCGGTCCCCCGATACACCGTGACAACAACTATGGACTAAAATATTACTTTACACAAGTTAGGAATTATTTGAACTTAAAGGCAGTAAATATTATTTCATTACTTTTTAAAGTTGTTTGGCGGGGGTTTTTTATACTGTCATAACCCAGTGTGACGGAAGACCAACACGACTGGCGAGAGATCAGGCGCGACCGACTTTTACATGCCCATCCGACGCATGGATCACAGACAAATCAAGTGATCATCAGCCTGTTCCTAACCAAACTTGGAAATAAGTAATAACAATCCATACTAATATTATAAATGCGAATGTGTGTCTGTCTGTCTGTCTGTCTGTTACCTCTTCACGCTCAAACCGCTGAACCGATTTTGCTGAAATTTGGCATGGAGATACTTTAAGTCCTGGGAAAGGACATGGGATACTTTTTGTTATGGAAAAATGAACGGTTCCCGCGCGATAAACGAGTTTCGGCGCAACAGAGTTGCGGGCGTCTTCTAGTAGGTAATATTACAGCTCGGGAATCGAACCCACGACCTGCGAGTAACGAGCGAGCTGCGCCGGTTTTAACACCCAGGGTGCTGGTAGTGCTAAAAATTGGCCAAGTGCGAGTTTGACTCGCGCACGAAGGGCTCCATGCCACAATAGAGCAAAAATAGGCTGAAAATTATGTTTTTGTATAGGAGCCCTTAATTATTTCATTTATTGACGTGATAACGTCTTATAATTCGATATGGGCTGCGCGCCCAAAAAACATGACGCAATATGCGGCGTTACCTCGCTCTGAGGCGTTCCATTTAAGGCGTTGTCACGTTCAACTATCGTCAGTAAACCGACTTTACAGACAACCGAGTTCGAGTCGAGTTCGAGTTCGACACAATCCACTACTCTCCAACTGTCTTTTTAAATTTTGTTATAAATTATTAAAGTACAAATAAAACTTAGTATTTCGTTAATATTTCAAGTGCCTATATATTGCCGTTATTGATATCGAGCAAAAAATAGCAAAAAAATCACGTTTGTTGTATGGGAGCCCCCCTCAAATATTTTATTTATTTTGTTTTTAGTATTTGTTGTAAAAGCGGCAACATGATATACACAATTTGTGAAAATTTCAGAAGTCTAGCTAGAGCGGTTCATGAGCTACAGCCTGGAGACACAGACGGACAGACATTGAAGTCTTAATAATAGCCTGATAGGGTTTTACTGATCCACGGAGGCGTTTCTTCATATTATTACTTCAAAAACCTTAATCTAAACCAAACTAGATTTTTGAGATGATCGAGTAGGTATAACACATTAATACAACTATTCTAGATTCTCCTATAGTTCTTGCAATCTACGAGTGCGCGTCACCTTTATTTGTAGTTGGAAATGTGAATAGACATTTTCGTTAGTGTGCGTACCCGACAGAGCAGTCGGTAGCGAGCGAGCCATGTACGCGTGTATAGATATGGTCACTCACACAACTAAGGGCGACGCGCACTCGTAGATTGCAAGAACTATACTAATGTGAAAGCATAGTTTACCAATTACCTGCCAACAATACGAAGACTTAATTTCGTCACTCTTGCTTCCCCTGTAGGGACCAAACCGGACGCCGCGCGGCAGCGTCAAGGTTGTGAAGACACCAAGACCGGCACCTATAAAATATAAATACAGTAGGGCCTCGTTAATCCGGAGAGGCAAAACACGACCCTTTGCGGATTATCGAGGCGTCCGGATTATAGTATGCAAAACACAATATGTTTAACCTTAGTTTCTTAAATCAATTTTTTTATATCAATGTCGAATATTTACGTGGCGGTGCCATGATCTTAGCGAACGCGCTAATTTGACATGAAAGGCGATAAACAAACGAAAAGACTGACGGCGCATTGGCTCATGCAGACAGCCCGCATACAGCATACTACACTCGCCGCCCGCCGCCGGCCTCCCCCGCTATAGTCCCATTGGCCGGCCGGATTATAGCGATCACCGAACAAGCGGGAGTCCGGATTACCGAGGCCCTACTGTAATTAGTTAGGGAGACTGAGTAACATAAAAACATTGATACAATGACTGGATTTTGGTCGTTACTGTAATAATGTAAATATTTATAATATGTCCAGTGACCAATCGAACATTTGTCCACTCACTTGCTTTAATTGCCAATTTTATGAAATCTGCTGCCCCTAGTGGCCTATACGGCCTATTTTTAAATCCAGGGCTGCCACCAATACCATTAATAATTTTGATGTGCGTAAATAACACGACTATAGTGCAAGTGCCATCAGACTTCAGTCAGGGCCCCCGCTACCATATTAGTTCTGGAATGCATTGAGACGTTAAACATGCCGGGAAGGAACAACAGCATCCGCCTAGTATGGGTCCCGGGCCACAGTAACGTCCCCGGCAATGAAACCGCTGACGAACTGGCTAGGCTTGGGGCCGAGAGTCTCATATATGGCCCAGAACCAGTCTGTGGTATAACTCCCAGTACCACAAAGCAAGTGCTCAAGGAATGGGGCCACATACTATGCAGGAAGCAATGGGCTGAGACCCCTGGCCTTGAACACTCCAAGGCACAAATTCCTGGCTTCAACAAGAAACTATCAGAATTAGTGCTCACCCTGGGTAGGAACCAATTAAGAATCCTTACCAGAAGCCTAACTGGGCACTGCAAGCTCAACAAACACCTAAACAGAATGGGTATTTGTAGTATAACGACTTGCAGATTCTGTGAGGAGGATGAAACACCTATTCACCTTCTCCTCGACTGTCCTGCTCTACTACAGAGCAGGAACAGGCACCTTGGTCGCCACGAATACTCATCCACAGAGGAAATTCGTGGCACCAACCCCAACCATATCGTTCAATTTATGAGCAGTATTGGGTTGGGGATGATTCTCTAGTGCGAAGGAGTCACAATAGATCCTCATGGGTCGCAGTGACGCCAGGGCTATAGCGACCTGCCTTCTATTAAAAAAAAAAAAACCATATGTGCAATGTGTGCAATGCACACGGGCGCCATCCTCTAGGGGCGCCAAATTGCCATCTTTAAGGGCGCCAAAACCAAAGACCCAAAAAATTTGCCTAAAGGGGCGCCAAAATCCTTTTTTTGCACACGGGCGCCAGTAGCCCTTACGGGGGCCCTGACTTCAGTGATGCTGGTGCTAGCTACCTGCTATTGTATTGATGTAAATCAGCTCCTATATTTAAGTATGTATAGGTCTACCAAGTACCAGGATCTGATGGCAAATTTGGATGTCAGATTCTCAAAAAATATCCTTGATCATTGGATAAATTTCTATATATTTGCATGTTCCAAACATAGAAAAAACCAAGTGCGTGTCGGGCCACGCGCAATATAGGGTTCCGTAATACCGCTAGTTTTTTTTAATTTTTGTGTGGTCAACGAATGTACATTTATAACGTATTTTACACTACTAACAACATCATCTCAGTTACTTTCAAAGGAATTTGAACGAAAAGTTCCTTTATACTTCGCCGAATACATTTTTTTTAGTTGATCGACGATTACTAATAGTCGATCAATTAAAAAGTCTATTACTCAATAACTTATGAAGTATTCTTAGCCGTGATAAATTCAGCATATTTCCTACTCCCGTGATTTTTTTCACATTTCCAGAAGCAACCGTTTAGCTGGTAGAAGGGGGGGACACTGGACTCTAACGATTTTTTCCACTTTAAATCTTAATATTTCACCAACGGATCTCTAAATCGGAAAATGATCTATGAACACTCATAATAGTTTTAAAAAACCTACCCACGATGGGGTGGACGCGAAAAAAAAAATTTCATCCCCGCTTGATGTGTATGGAAGGTACCAACAAAAAAAAAATATTTTTAAGATTTTTTGTACCATTTTGTTGCCATTATTAATATGTGCATTTATGCCAAATTACAGCTTTGTAGGTCCTATAGTCTCTGAGCAAAACCGCAGACAGACAGACAGACAGACGGACGGACAGACCATAACTATAAGGGTTCCTTGTTGACTACGGAACCCTAAAAAATGAATCAAAATGTTTTATTTCAATTGCCCCGGTATTGCTAGAGTCAATTTCTTTTCTCACTTTTTGCCATCAGTTTCTGGTAGACCTATAACAAACATATTATACCTACACTAGCTGTCCCGGCAAACGTTGTCTTGCCATATAAAGTATTTCTACTTCATCAGTTGATACAAAATCTTGCCCTCTCTTTTGTCCCCTAAGAGGGGTGGGGGGAAAAATGTTATACACCAAATGTTAAGTTGAAAAACACAGTAAATAATATGAAGTAAGTCCATTTAAGAAAAAAATTTGATCCAAAATCGGACCCCCCTCAGAGGGGTGGGCGGGATTATTTTTTTTGTATCAGATGTTGAGTTCGAAGAAGGCAAATATATCTGCGAAAACCGTTTGCAAATCGGATCAGTAGTTTTCATGTTAAAGAAAAAAGTTTGATACAAAATCTGACCCCCTCTTTTGTACCCTTAGAGGTGCGGGGGGAAAAAAATTTATACACCAGATGTTAAGTTGGAAGAACGCAAATACATCTGCGAAAACCGCATTCAAATCGGATCAGTGGTTTTCGTGTGATGCTGGAACAAACATACAGACAGACAGACAGACAGACAAAAATCTAACCACATTTTTGGCTTCAATAGCGATGTAGTGACACCCTCCCACTTATTATTTTTTGAATATCTTTAATGTACAGAATTCTCATTTCTACAGTTTTATTATATGTATAGATAGCAAACTTACTGATTGAATATCAGTATATTCAATCAGTAAGTTTGCTATGTTGGGGATACTTTTATTCTTATTTACTGTTTTAACTTTTAACCCATCAATCTCCAAGCGGCAGCCGGCTGCCACATAACAATTGAAAATCTATTGCGTCTGTGACACCCATGATGAAGGTATTAATACTACTATGTATTTTACGTATGGATTGGAGTGTAATGTTGATTATATCAGAACCTGGAATACTGGAATAGTTGAGGTGGAGGAACACATGAGGAATGGTGAGGGCAGCACGAGGAACGAAGGATGGAACATCAGGATTTATGGGTACCTATAAACAAAATTGTTAGAAAATTTAAAAAGATTAAACCTTAAACTAACAAGCACAAAGAACATAGTACAAAATAATATTAGAATATTTTACTTTGTTTTGATGTTTAATTAAGTATCTATGTCGTTACATGTTAATTTTATTACATTAAGTACACATATTACTAACATTCCACTCTTTATTATTTTAATTAAAGAAAAAGAATAATGATATCGGTTGAATAAAAAAGAATGAAAAGTAGTCTTTTATTGTTATATTCATATAACCACTCCTTTTATTTTAACATACATTACTGTTTCTACACTAAACCAAAATATTTTCTCACCTTATCATCAGGAATCACAAGCAGTGGACCGTGAATTGAGCAATATTCATAAACAAAATCACCACATTCAGAGCAAACTGTAACAAAAAATATATCTTTAATAATGCATTCTTTTCTTCACCTCATTACAATGATACTTTAAAGTCAGAAGAATTCAGTCTTAAGAGAACTCAGCCCTCAGGGCCATATAACAATTAAAATATTTCCGAAATTACTACAGATTTTTGAAACCTGCGCCTTTAACTTTTGACGACCTCTGTGGCTCAGTTGGTGGGCTATTAGTAGCTCAAGCCAGGGGTCCCAGGTTCGAATCCCGCCGATGGGACAAATAGTTTTCAAAGTTCCTGGGTCTTGGATGTGTATTAAATATGTGTACTTATAATATAATAAAAATCTTAAATATATTATGTATAGTACAAAAGTATTAAATATATTTCCGTTGTCTGGTACCTGTAACATAAGTCCTTCTGGTAGGTACAAGTTTACCACGGGGCCAGACTAATGTGGTGTGAAGCGTCCAAAGATATTATTATAAGACTTGTGGTAACAATACGGGAGTGGGGGTTGTCTCTCTGATTTTCCAGCTAGAATGTGCTACTGAAAGATCTGTGTACTTACAAACATACTCATCCAAGTTCGGCTCTTCCGGTTCATAATAGTTAACACGAGCAGTTTGTCTTAGGTTGATCCGACGTTTTTTACTCTGAAAATAAGTCATATAGAAAACACTTTGTACCCAGAAGGCTTAACTACCTACTTGGAAAATGTACTTAATTATTGTTGGATTTCAATGATAATCATTAATTATTTAAATTATATTAAACATTATTACCATTATCTTGTGTTAACGCCTAACGGTTACAATGTCCTAGTATTTTATAGTAGCCAGGTAGACGTATAACTTGCGTGACATCCACAAACCACAAAACGGAATTTGTATATTGCATTGAAAAAAGCATCGGCACTACATTTATTTTATGATGTTTACAGATTGTTGGTATTCACAAATTTGATATTTTAATTAAGAACATTAATTATTGATATAATTTACATATTTTGTACTTGAAATTAAGTTTTATGTATTTGGAACAATAATTTTCAGAAGTTGTTCAAAAATCAAAATTCAAAAGAACCAAAAAGAGGACAAAGAAATTGATTTTGCCGCCAATATTGTATATTGACATGATTTTTTTTGTCGTGACTAGCTAAAGCGCTTGTTCCACTTATCCTAGCTAGGTTCCAAAGTAGGATCCTAGCGAGGATCCTAGCTTGAATAAATTTAGTCACAATCATTTAGATATCTAAAGAACAATGGCCAAAATGGACTAGAAAAACAAGGTTCTTGTTACCTAGGTGGAACTATAACTAAAATGTAGTTTAGGTAAAATGCTATAATTAAATAAAAACAGATGATTTTTAGAAGCTGGGAAAACAAAGATAATCGCCTCTAAAAATATGAATATTGAATTTGTGTTTTTAACGCAGGATAATGTTTTTTTTTATATTGAACGCATATTCTGTCATTCCAAGGGACCCATACAACCTGCTTTAGTACGCTTTCTTCTTGAGGATTTCGAGAACAGAGCGTATTCCTATTTTGCGAGTGTCCATGAGTGACGGTAGTTGCTTTCTATCAGGTGACCTGTTTGCTCGTTTGCCTCCTACTTTTATTTTTAAAAACTCTGACGTGTGTTTCATATATTTTAAACTAAAACCATAACTCAAAATGATAGTACAGCGTATTATTAACTATCTTTATAACCTCAAAATTCAAAAACTTAATACACAATTACTTGAAACTCCCAGCTTTTAAAAATATATTGAATGCCGTGCTATGTTACATTTATATAGGCAATTGAAATTGCAGATGTTTCATCAAGTTACGTTTTATAAGATTTTTATAGTCCAAGCATGTTAGACGAATGGCCTTTGTTCTTTAGTGAAATGGAATAAAGCGCTTAGTCAAGTGGAATAACATTTAGAAAGCTAGGTACTGGCGGCCTGGTAGTCAATTCCCCGCTTTAGGATCCTACCTAGGATCCTAGCTTCTAAATGTTATTCCACTTGACTAAATCGGAAACGATTTAGGATCTAGGAACCTAGCTAGGATAAGTGGAACAAGCGCTTTAGCGCTTATTCCATTTCACTAAATTTAGATATCTAAATGATTTAGTGACTAAATTTAGTCAAGTGGAATAACATTTAAAAAGTTACTAAATGTTAGTCCACTTGACTAAATTTAGTCACTAAATCATTTAGATATCTAAATTTATTTAGATATCTAAATTTACACCGCGAGGAGTAGGTAGTAAAAAAGTAAAACAGTTGTTTTATTCTGTTTATAATGTTTATTAACATTTCAATCAATATCAATAATAATATCGTTTAGATGACCTGCCCGTGGATTAATTTATATGTGCCTGCCTAACCCTAGATACCATATTATTGAAATGGTACGTGCACAACTTCCTACCGTGCGTCTGCCTGTTAGGCACGAGCAGCACAGAACACTTTTACTCCTATGTGTGGTCATAAGAGGCCACACGGAAAAAGCGCGGGAAACTTCGTAGTAGGCGGGAGTGTTTTCTCGGAAAAATTTTTGCAAAATTATTAAAAATAGGAGAAGGAGGGTTAAATTTGTAAATTATTGAGTATTTTAATTATTTATTACTTTTATAAATAAATTTAGTGTAGTTAGCTGTATATATTGGTAAGTTTTTTTTCTTATATATATTAGTAGGTCCTGTTGTATAAATTGTAAAAATTAAACTATCTTGGGTGGTTCAATGAATGAGCCGCCCGACCCTACGTCGGGGCCGGGCCCGGGGCCCGGTCCTGATGTAGGCATGAATATAACTATTACCACGGATATGGACTATGAACATGAGATGAGTGGGAGCCGCAAAAGGCCGAAAACAACTTTCAAACAAGACTTTCTGACAGATAATAAAGTATCGAATACGCCAACAAAACCATCAGAATCTACTGACTCACAAATTATTAAACCTCGTATGTACACTAATACTGATAGTTACCCGTATGTTGTACATGTTCAAAGGATTACATCATCTTTACAGGATGGTACCACTCTGCATCCCCTTATTTTAGGCAAATTTTTTAAAACGAATAATGTAAATAATATAGTACCAGGTAGCATTAAGAAAATAGGTAGGAACCGTTGTACAGTAGCTTTTAAGTCATACATAGATGCCAATAATTTTGTTACTAATAAAAATTTAGAGTCTTTTAAGTTAAGGGCATTTATTCCTAATTTTAATATAACCAGAATGGGTGTAGTTAAAAATATCCCAACAGAATGGACTGATGCTGAAATATTAGATAATATAGAAACACCAGTAGGTTTTGGCAAAGTATTAAAGATTAGGAGGATTAATTATAAGGTCAAAGTAGAAAACATTGTCGAATGGAAACCTTCTCGTTCTGTGGTTGTTACTTTTGATGGACAAATCTTGCCTCCTAAAGTTTATATTTGCTACAATTCATTACCTGTAGATTTGTATATATATCCGACTATTCAGTGCTATAACTGTTGTAGATTTGGTCATACAAAAACAATTTGTCGATCAACACCACGATGCTTCAAATGTGGTCAAGAACATTCAGCAGATTCATGCGTGAGTGAATCAGAAAACTGTATAAATTGTTTAGGTAATCATTATGCTACGAATAAAAACTGTCCCGAGTTTTCTAGACAGAAAGCAATAAAAACTTGTATGGCTGAAAAAAATATATCATACGGTGAGGCTAATAAATTGCAGCCTCCTATTCTAACCAGCAGAAGGTCTTATGGTGAAGTTTTGACATCCAATGCACAATTTTCTGATTCTTTTATGACAACTCAGGATAATAATGTTCGATCTTATAAAAAAACTTTTTATTCAAAGCGTACTCCACAAATTCCAGCTGGTAAGGGGTATGATAAAAATTTTCATAACAGTATTATCAAAGAATATCAAATTCCTTCATCTGAAAACGGCTGTGCATATGTTGACTCTGAAACAAGAAAGGAATTATTATCAGACAAAAAGATTGACACAAACACAATTTTAAACGTATTATCTGCTCTTGTTAGTGCTTTGCAACAAAATAATACTCTAAAACCGTCCAACGTTGCTTCTTTAAACAAATTGATTAGATCTGTTGATAACAACATCAACAATGGATTCCAACATAATACAATGGAATTGTAGAAGTATACTTACTAAAAAGACTGATTTGATTTACATAATAAATAAATATAACCCAATAGTTATTGCCCTTTCCGAAACTTGGTTACGACCATATTTTGCGTTTCGTATTCCAGGTTATTATTGTGTACGAGATGACAGACCTGACGGATATGGTGGGGCTGCCATGTTGATAAAAAATACCATACCTTTTAAAGTATTGACATTGCCACATGTAAATAGTACTAATTTCAATAGAGTCGGTGTACAATTAATAAATCCTAATATGTATATTTTCTCATTGTATATAGCACAAAATTCTTCCTCCACATTTCTAGACTTAAATAATTTGATTAATTCATTTTCTGGCCCAAAGTTAGTAATGGGCGACTTTAATGCTCATCATCAGTGTTGGGGAAGCGATGTGTCCAATAGGGATGGTGAGGATTTATTGGAGATCATAGATAAATTTAATTTATGTGTGCTTAACACGGGGGATCCTACACGGGTCGTGAATATTAATGAAAACAAAAGTGCAGTTGATATCTCCATTTGTTCTCCATCATTAGCACCAAATATATCTTGGCAAACTTTAACTTCTTCATATGGTAGTGATCACTACCCTTTACGTTTATCTTTGGCTTTCAAGAGTAATAGCATAAATAGCAAAAGAATAAGAAATATATATAAATTGGATAAAGTTGATTGGAGTAAATTTAAAAATGAAATAGATTGTAAAATTAAAAATCTTCCTGAAATTCGAATAGGTAACGAAGTAACTGCTTCTGAATTGTTAGCTAAAACAATTATTGAAGTTGCTGATAAGCAATTCCCTACAAAGAAACCAATAGGAACCAAAGTTCCATTCCCCCCGTGGTGGGACTCCGAATGTTCGGAAGCAGTTAAGAAAAGAAAAATCATTGAAAAGGAATATGCTAATAATATGTCCAATGAAAATTTTGATAAATTAGTGCAAATTAATAAATCGACTCGGATTTTTTTAAAACAAAAGAAGCAACAGGGTTGGAAAAATTTCTGTTCATCTCTATCCCCATCCACATGTCCTTCTGAAGTGTGGAAAAGTATAAAAAGATTTAGATCTGTATTCAAAGAACAGACCATGGTACTTCCTAAAGACTTTTTAAGTAATTACGCTGATCAATTAGCTCCATCTTCAGTAGTAGAATATTTTCCGGTCCCTTCTCCATCTTTATACATAAGAGAACATTCGTATTCTGCGCTAGATTCTCCATTCACAATGGTTGAGCTCAAAGGTGTTTTATTAAGTGTCAATGATTCTACTCCAGGCATGGACGGTATTCCGTATTCTTTTTTGGCTAACTTAGGGGATAAAGCATTAGGCTACTACCTACATCTTATTAATACGGTCATGATTTCTGGAAACATTCCTGACTCTTGGAAATCTCAGGAAGTTATACCAATTTTAAAACCGAATAAACCCGCAGACGAAATTACTTCATATAGACCAATAGCCCTATCATCAGTTTTAATTAAAGTTGCTGAAAACCTAATTAAAAATAGATTAGAATGGTTCCTGGAGCATCATAAATTATTGTCAAACAGTCAGTTCGGTTTTAGAAAAGGTAAATCTATTATGGACAATTTAAGTATATTTACTACAGATATTCGATTAGCTTTTGTAAATAAACAATACGTTGT
The DNA here is from genome assembly GCA_937595015.1 of Polyommatus icarus. Classification (NCBI taxonomy): domain Eukaryota; kingdom Metazoa; phylum Arthropoda; class Insecta; order Lepidoptera; family Lycaenidae; genus Polyommatus; species Polyommatus icarus. The sequence goes on along the minus strand of OW569342.1, from coordinate 640,070 downwards.
GGCTGCCTTTTTAGATATTAAGTCTGCCTATGATAATGTTATAATATCAATTCTAGCGAAGAAAATGTACAAATTAAATATTCCTCCCATTCTTATTAGGTTTATAATTAATTTAATTAAAGAAAGGTTAATTTCTGTATTTTTTAACGATATTGAATGTCTTATTCGTACCATATTTAAAGGATTGCCACAAGGGTCGGTTTTAAGTCCAATACTTTATAACATTTATACGTACGATTTGGCCTCAGTAATTGTGAAATTTGTGAAAAAATTGCAATATGCAGATGATTTAACTATTTATGCCATCAGTGCAGACATTCATGCCGCTTGCAGTTCATTAAACCAAAGTCTTGTTGCCCTCAAACAGTGGCTTTTTGATAATGGACTAGATTTAACTGTAGAGAAAAGTAGTGTAGTAGTATTTACCAAAAAACTTTCTATTCCAAAAGTAAACATCTCCTATGATAATAAAACTATTCCGGTTAAGAAAAGTGCAAAATTCTTAGGCGTTCATCTTGATAATAAATTAAATGGTAACACACATATTGATTATGTGATTTCTAAATGTGAACGTAATTTGAATATGTTAAGATGTCTTGCGGGAGTTTGGTGGGGAGCTCATCCGTTCTGTTTAAAACTCATTTATAATGCAGTTATTAGAAGTGTCTTAGACTACGGTATATTTTTATTAGTAGGTGATAATTTGTGTGTCATGAATAAATTAGATAAAATTCAATCTAAAGCTCTCCGGATAATAGGTGGAGCTATGAAGTCAAGTCCTATTAATGCCTTACAGGTAGAATGCACTGAGCCACCTTTGAGTCTAAGAAGACAATATTTATGTGACAGATTTGTTTTTCGTTTAAAACAGTACAAATTCCATCCATTGTTAGAAAAAGTAGCTCAACTGAATACTGTTTTAGAGTCACATCCCTTTTATAAAAGGTCTCTGCCATGCCTTATTGTAAGTTATCGTAAACTTCTTTCAATATCTGCTCCTGTTTATCAATCTGATGTACTTCCTTTGTTCTCATATAACTTTGAAAGTCTGTTGGTTAAACCTGATGTAAAATATGATTTAGGTGTAATTAAAGATAATAATAGAAATAATTTTATAAACACCCAATACAGTGATTGGCATCATATATTTACTGATTCTTCCAAGTTTCAAGAAACAGGAAATGTAGGAGTTAGTGTATATCACAGTCAATATAAAATACATCAAAAAGTTAAAATGCCTATAGAAAGTTCAGTATATTCCGGAGAATGTTTTGCCATTTTTAAAGCTTTAGAATACGTATTAATGTTTAAATTAACAAAGACCATTATCTTTTCAGACTCAAAAAGTGCATTACAGGGTATTGAAAAATTTCCGTTTCGCAGCAAACCCTATCACCATATTATTTTTGATATCAGATATAAACTTTATAAATGCATTGAGAAAGGATATACAGTAGCATTTTCTTGGGTTCCTAGCCACTCAGGAATTTTAGGCAACGAAAAAGCAGATGAAATAGCTAAGGATGCAGTACAGAGTGGTGACATGTATCCATTTAAAATTTATCCCAGTGACCTTTTGAGTTTACCGGCAATTGTTTTATATAAGGAATGGAATAAATATTGGGAATTTACTGGACAACATAAGGGTAACCGAATGTACAAACTGCAGCCTCTAGTACCAAAAAAGTCTTGGTTTAATAGAGTCAATAGTTCAAAACGAGTGATTTCATCTATAATCAGAATGCGATTAGGACATGCGTGTATTCCTAGCCATCTAAATAGAATTGGCGTATTCAATAATGATATGTGTGATTGTGGGGAGGACACGGGAACTTTAGATCACATATTTTTCTCGTGTCCTTTGCTTGATCATACATCGTTTTTATCCTCTTTACACTCCCTTCATGTTCCTTTTCCTACTTGTATGATGTGTATATTAGGTGACCCTATAAAATATTTAAGTATTTTATCTGAATTTATATTAAGTAATAATTTAAGTTTATAAAATATGTAATTACTGATGTTTAATATTTTATTTATTTAAAAGCATATTTTATTTGTCTACTAAAATTTTCCTGATCCTATCCAAAATTCCGTCCCTGATATCCCTACCTTTTTACCGCGTCATAAGTTTCCCAACCTTTAACACTCGACACTGGCAATAGTTATTATGCTAGTCGCCATTTAAAAAAAAAAAAAAAAAAAAAAAAAAAAAAAAAAAAAAAAAAAAAAAAAAAGAGGCCACACCGGAAACAAGTGGTGACTCTATTAATGTGGTGACTTTTTTGACAGACTATAAATCGATGGGGTCGACTGCGCGCACGAAAAAACATGACGCAATATGCGGCGTTACCTCGCTCTGAGGCGTTCCATTTAAGGCGCTTATTCCACTTATCCTAGCTAGGTTCCTAGCTAGGATCCTAGCTTTCTAAATGTTATTCCACTTGACTAAATTTTTTCCGATTTAGGATCCTAGCTAGGATCCTAAATCGGAAAAAATTTAGTCAGTTAGGTCAAAAGCGCTTAAGCGCTTATTCCATTTCACTAAATTTAGATATCTAAATGATTTAGTTACTAAATTTAGTCAAGTGGAATAACATTTAGTAACTTTCTATATGTTATTCCACTTGACTAAATTTAGTCACTAAATCATTTAGATATCTAAATTTAGTGAAATAGAATAAGCGCTTAATTACTAGTAATCTGTGCTGTTATTTTTCAAACTTCAAATATCACAGACCTATTTTCTGCTAAAGCGCTTATTCCACTTAAGCTAGGTTCCTAGATCCTAAATCGTTTCCGATTTAGTCAAGTGGAATAACATTTAGATGCTAGGATCCTAAATCGTTTCCGATTTAGTCAGGTGAAATAAAATTTAGAAAGCTAGGATCCTTAATGCTAGCCATGATCCTACCTAGGAACCTAGCTAGGATAAGTGGAATAAGCGCTTAATCGCTTAGGCTGTGTTGCACCAGAGGCGTGGTTAAAACTTAAAGTTAAATCTAAAGCTATGGCGTCTTTAGCTTTGACTTTAACTTTAACCGGAAAATTTGATAGATGCTTGGTTTTAGTTGGGAGTTGGGACGCCATATTTAACTTTAACCAGAGATTTGACATTTCGCACTGTTGTCAAAGTTAAAGCTAAAGCTAAAGTCAAAGTCAAAGTTAGTTCGTGCCAAATATATATACTTGTAATCTGTGGTTCGTGCAACCCACTCTTAATTTACAATTTTTGTATGAGTTGCTACAAATAATTTTCACAAAATGAAAATCGAACTTTGAGTTTTAAACTCCTTCTTCGTCTTTTTTCTCATGTAGTTTATATTCTTTATGGTCTTTTTTATCAGCCAATCACAGTCGACCTTGCACAAATCAAGCACAGATTAGGAGATTGGGTACAGTTGCTACGTTTATTTATTGTTTGGAACTTGCGTCCACAGAGTACCTTTTTATATAGGAAAGTTGCGTCCGCCTGCTTTATCACGTAAACAATACAATTAAAATTAAAACTTAAAACAAAGTTAAATTACCATGGCGTACAACACAAATGCAATAAAGTCCGCTGTAAAATTTATATGCGAGGATATCAAAATATGTAGGTTATGTATCGGGAACATTGGCTCTAAAGAAATATCTTTTCACGACTTTGTAACAATTGATTCTGCTTATTACAACGATAAGTTATCATACCAGTCCATTTTTGGGGAACTTGGGGTAAGTCAGCTTGAATGATTATTATGTAATTACTTACTTTAAATTAACAAGGCTTGTAAGCCATTATATACTTCGTACATGTGTGTTGCCTTTCTTCAAAGTTTATTTTAACTAATAAATTGTGTTTTAGGTCTCATCAGAACAGGCTTTACCTGAAGTTTTATGTGTCAGCTGTGCAAGCCTCGCTGTCAACTCCTTCTTATTCCAAAAGCTCTGTGAATATTCACAGCAACAGTGGCATACTTCTTTGTGCTCGCTCGACAAGATGGTTGCCCAGTCAGAAAATCTCAATGCACGGGCAGTGAATGCTTATTTTATAGTCCAAGAAAATGAGAGTACCATGTTGACATGCTACAACACAATGGAGGAGAAAAATAAGAAAACTGCACTTACTAAACTCCAGAAAAACATCAATATACGGTTGAAATCTATCAGAGATAAAAAGAGACTTCAGAAAAAAAAACCTTGTCCCTCCTGCCCTAAAATGTTTTTTAAACAATACAAGTTGGACGATCATAGAGAAAAAATACATTATCCCAAAAATATTAAATGTGATTCATGTACAAAAATGTTCAGCACCGAAAAACAATTGCGTGGACATAAAAATCTGTATCACTTTAAATTCACTTGTAAAGAGTGCAGTTTAGAACTCTCATCCAAATATTTACTTAGATTACACATGGATAAACACTATAGGAATTCTTGTGTGCGATGCAATAAACAATTTGAGAGTCTGCGTTCATATAAAGACCACATGAAATTATGTGGACAGGGACAGAGAGAAAAATTTATTTGTGACATATGCAGCAAAGCATTCGCTCAGAAGCAAAGTCTCGCAAGTCATTTAAAATGTTTTCATGGTTTCGGTAAAAACTTATTATCATGCAAATGGTGTGGGAAGAAATTTGACATGAAAAGTAGACTGAGCGATCATATTGTGAAGCACACGGGAGAACGAAACTTTACATGTGAGATATGTGGTGCAAAATTTTTGACAAATACATCTCTTGTGTACCACAGAAGAAAACATACGGGAGAACGACCATACTCTTGTGACATGTGCGATGAACACTTTCTGTCTTCGACAACTAGGCTGCTACACAAATATAGAGTACATTTAGGACCGACCAAAGAGTGCAACATATGTCAAGCAAAATTTATTACAAACGTTGAGCTAAAAAAACATAAGAAGTGGCATTACAATCCTCGTTCTAAACTGTATGTTCCTACATTGAAACAAGAAACATTATCAAATGATGAAGAGTATATAATCTGATGTTGTAAAATAATGTGAAAAGATGCATGTTTTATTTTTTTCTATTTGTTTTTTTCCATTACATTTCAGAAATTTTGTAAAATCGCCAATTTCAGTATGTTCCCATAATGAATACGAAATATGAAGAGAATAGCTGTAGCACTAGCACGGGGACCAGCGGAAATGCGAAAGTATGGACAAACTGTGGAAATAAACCTAAGGTGCTGTTCCAATCTTTTTTCGTTCCGAAAAATTCAATTAAAATGCCACTTTATGACACACTATAGTATAATTATGTCATAATGTAGGATATTATGTATTTGAATTTTTAGAGTTCCGTAGTCAACAAGGAACCCTTATAGTTTCGGTCTGTCCGTCCGTCTGTCTGTCTGTCTGTCCGCGGTTTTACTCAGAGACCATAGGACCTACAAAGCTGTAATTTGGCATGAATACACATATTAGTGATGGCAACAAAATGGTACGTGAAATCGTAAAAAAATATTTTTTTATGGTACCTCCCCTACACATCAAGCGGGGATAAGTATTTTTTTTCGCGCCCACATCGTGTGGGGTGTCGTTGAATAGGTTTTTTAAAAATATTGCGAGTATTCATAGATCATTTTCCGATGTAGGGATCCGTTTGTGAAATATTAAGTTTTAAAGTGGAAAAAATCGTTAAGAGTCCAGCGTCCCCCCCTTCTACCAGCTAAACAGTTGGTTCTGGAAATGTGAAAAAATTCACGGGAGTATGAAATATGCTGAATTTAAAAGGAAAACTATCACGGCTAAGAAGACTTCATAAATTAAATGTCCTAATAAAAATAGTCGATCAACTAAAAAAAATGTATTCGGTGAAGTATAAAGGAACTTTTCGTTCAAATTCCTTTGAAAGTAACTGAGATGATGTTGTTAGTAGTGTGAAACACGCTATAAATGTACGTTCATTGACCATAAAAAAATTGACAAAAACTAGCGGTACTACGGAACCCTATATTGCGCGTGGCCCGACACGCACTTGGCCGGTTTTTAGGACTATAGTCTGTCATAAAATGGCTTTTTAAGAAGGAGACTAACCCAAAATTGACGAATTTATAAATCATTTTTGCACTTGATAATAAGCCCCGAATCGTTTAATTTTCTAAACATAGATACTACATTACATTACCAAGAATTCAATCTGAGCAAAAACACGATATCGTAAAATTTTCTCGATAGAAAAAAATCACAAAGATAGATTCATCTTCATTCAGTGTTGTTTAAAGAAGCAAATATATTGCATGATGCTACTATGCAGATCACATTTATCAGCATCATCATCACCACCATTAACTCATCAAGATTCAAGCCCCATACGAGCACCGGTGATCGCGACAACAATAGAATACAATAGCATTTCCAAGTATCCCCGATCGAAGGATTCAAATATGCATCCTTACAATATGACTATTTATGACCTTATTATTTGTACTTTTCATAGTCCTTTAACTCAAGACTAATGTTTTTGATCATTATTCTGTCATTTGATAAGCGATGTTTGCCGAATAGGCGCCGGCAGCCTATTCGGCAAACATCGCGTGACTTCGGCAAACTTCGGAGTTCGGAAAACGGCGCCGGCAGCCATTGCGGCAACCGGCGCCGGCAGCGGAGGCACTCCCTAATAGTTATATAATTTAAGAGTAACCTTGTCCTAGAAATTGAAAAAAATCCTTATAATCGGTTGAAATGTTTTGGATCAGTTCGCGCACAAACACTGTGACCCGAGAATTTTATATACATACTAGCTGTTGCCCGCGACTTCGTCCGCGTGGACTTCAGTTTATATAGCGCGCGATGTCAACAAAATTGGTGTCAAAAGCTTAAATCAAAACACCCAAAAACAGCTGTGCAGTGTGCACATAACTTATTTCATTTTTTTAAATTAAACTTTATTTATGCCAAATTTTAAAGTGTATTTAGGCCCCAGTTCCACAACTTTCACCATAAGTTATTTATCATAAATCATTGATAGGTTTTAGGTTAGCTACGTCACTGCATAGATACAGTACAGAGTTATTTAATAACGTAAAAGAGTATATAATAACAATCAAAAATAAAAAAAAAATTTAAGATGATACCACCTCTTATAGAAAGACATTTGTGTAAGCAATAGCGCGATGTAGGAGACGTTAAGCGCCATCTATTATGGATTTTTGGAACTAACTTAATTTGAACAAATTTACGCATTTTCACCCCCTTAGAACCCCTTTGTCCAGTTAAAAAGTAGCCTATGTCCTTTCTCAGACTTTAGACTATCTGTATACAAAATTTCATTACAATCGGTTCAGTAGTTTTGGCGTGAAAGCGAGAAAGACAGACAGACAGAAATACTTTCGCATTTATAATATTAGTATAGATTATTTGACTAGATGACCCGGCAAACGTCAGTTTGCGATATAAATTATTTATAGTATCACTATATTATATCAAAAAGCTATTAATTATTTGTAGTATCAATATATTAGATAAAAAAATATTCTCAAGCCTAACGAATGTACGCACAAACATTGTGACATACGAATTTTGTTAATTTTAATCTGGCAAATGTTAATATGTTTTACGCAAATACATACAAAACTAACCAAATTCGGATGTGGACGAAGACGTGGCTAGTATATTATATAAAATAAATTGATAATATTTTTGTAACAACTACAGCTTAGGAATTCTAACCAGAATCGATCCAGTAGTGTCTATTCGATTTCGATAAATAAACATATCATAAAATATTACTAGTATATAAGCCAAAAAGTATTAATTAGATTCTCAAAGTACAGATGGAAAATAAGACTCGAACTTCTCAAAATTATATCTGATATATTAACCACTATTACACTCGTAACCACTTTTTGTACGAACGTAGTATAACCAAATTTTGGTTATACTACGTTCGTACAAAAAGTGGTTACGAGGGTATTTACACAAATATAGCCGCGGTGACATTTTGAATGCGTTGGGCGAGTGCGGGGGATGTGAAGTGCGCGGGTGAAAACCGTTTTTTTTCTGTCATAAGTCACCCTCTTAATTCAATTTTTCGGAACTAAAAATCGGAACGGCACCTTAGGTTTATTTCCACAGTTTGTCCATACTTTCGCATTTCCGCTGGTCGCCGTGCTAGCGCTACTGGAGTATTGGATTGTTTATTTTAATAGTTTGCAAACTGTAACAAAACAAATTAATTTTAAAAAATATTTATTTGTGCTTTAAGTGAGTACTTTTTTTTTTATTTTATTTATTACAAAAACTTACAACTAATACAATTTAAGGTTAGATATGCCTAAAAACTCTTGGCGAGTTTGTCCAGGCATAACGTTCTCAACAACAATGCTTATAAACTAAACACACCGGCAAAATTAGAGGAACATAACAAAATTTAATATTTTTTGAATATTATTCGCTGTTTTTTATATATTTATTTATTTATTAAATAATTGACGATTAAAAAATAAAACTTATATAAATTTCGCGTCGTGGCCGTTTTCATTAGGGCCACAACACGGATTCGCGTCGTGGCTGTTTTTAAATGCTCAGAACGCGTCATGGCTTTTCTCGATTACCACAACGCGTTGTGGTCGAATAGCACGTCAGCCACGACACGAATTTCGCTTTGTGGTATTTCTGTGGCCGTTTCACTATTACCACAACGCGTTGTGAGCCATTTTTTCGCTCACTGAGCGTTTTCGGTCTTTGAGCGTAACACGTATACCTAATTACCTATCACATTTAATGGGTAAACAAGTTACAATAGTTAATATACAGGTGTTTTGTTTTTACACTTAATTATATTAACTTTCAAGTTCACTAAAATAATGTGTTTTCAATACATTTTTAATATTTTTGTTAGTAATTTTATTTTTAGTTTCTTCTGGTAAATTGTTAATTAGGTTAGGAGTTATATAATTAGAGGTTCTTTTGCCATATTCGTTGTTTTTTATTTGCTATACTTCGTGTAAACTTATGGTGATTTTTAAATGATTGAATATCACTACGAAAATATTGTTCAGTAAGCAATGCATAATCAACTTTAGTATATATGGGCAGGACACCACAATATTTAAACAGACCTAGAGGGTTGTCAGAGTAGATTTTTAATTTTAGGGGATACAATCAATTTTAAATAGAGCTGTAAAAGTAACGAAAAAAAGCGTACCCGTATGTATTCGTTACTTTAACTGTTCGTACTGGTTACTATTGTATCGTTACTCGTTACTCGATAGTTTTGAATTTTGAGACCTCATACAAGTCATAAGAACCAAGTTTTGTTGATTATTGGGTTCCGTACCCAAAGGTTAAAAACGGGACCCTATTACTGAGACGACGATGGCTGTCCGTCAACATCTGTCTGTCTCCAGGCTGTATCTCAAGAACCGTTATAGTTAAACTTCTGAAAATTTCACAGATTGTGTGTTTCTGGTGCCGCTATAACAACAAATACTAAAAACAAAATAAAGATAATATTTAGGTGGGGTTCCCAATTCCCATACAACAAACATGTTTTTTTTTGGCCTTTTTGATCGTAGTCTATAATGGCAACATGTAGTATAGGTAGACATTTGAGATTTTCACAAAAACCTGAGATATAATATAATATACGTATTTTTTTTAAGTCCGTGATATGAATGATACTTTAATAAATGTATTTAATTATAAAATTAGAATAAAATAAATAATTAACACTATTTGTCCCTACTTTCACTCTATCACAGTACGGAACCCTTCGTGCGCGAGTCCGACTCGCACTAGGCCGATTTTTTGTATATTTGATAGGTTAAATAGTTATTTAATTTAAGAGTAACATTGTTCTACAAAAATAACAATCCATATTTTAGGACCATCAAAACGAAATTTTAAATCCTTTCTATATCTGTTAGCTACCACTGTCAAGAATTTTCTCGAGAAAATGGTTGTTCTTAGATTATCAAAATGAAGCTACTCAAGAACAATTTGCTTGATAATAATTAAAAAAAAGTCTTCTAACAGACTATAAAATCTTTTTTCAAAAAAATTAAAATAACCTATCAACCCCCTTATAGACAGAGACACCAGCGACCGCGACAACAATAGAATAACAATAGATTTCCAAGAATCCGCGACCGAAGGATTAAACCTAGAATGCTGCAGTCTGCAAGCGTATCACGCTGCCATCATACAAAAACGTCATTTTTGACAGTTCTCCTTTACCAGCAGCGCTCCCGCCCATGGGCCATGTTCATATTGCATAATTTATATGGCAAATTGGCAACTACGAAAAATGCGAGTAACGAAACGGATTCGTGAGTAACGTTTCGTTATTCGGTACTAGATGGCGTACCCGTTACTCAGTTCAGAATACATACGGTTTGCTACAGCTCTAATTATTTTAAAAGCCTGTACTGAATGTGATATATATGGTCTAGGTATGTTTTATAGGTGCGTCCGTAACTACTTAAACCATAAGCTATTACACTTTCTACTAATGTTTCATAGGTAACTAATAATATATTACGCGGTACAGAATATTGTATTATATAAAATTTAGACAATATAATTCTTAATTTATCACAAACTTTGTTTATATGGTTCTCCCAATTAAATTTGTGGTCAATAATGAGGCCTAAATAGGTGTGTTCCGTGACTTATGATTGATTTATTTTAATGCAGTCTTTACAGAGAAGTAGGGTGTATGAAGACATTTATGACAATGTGCTGTAATCTCAATATTTTCTTCCTTTTTATGTTTAGACCTTACGTGAATTAGTTTTGTTTTATTAGGATTCAGTACTAGGCCTGAATCGTGAGACCATTTACAGATTGCTGAGAAATCCTTTTGAATTTTATTTTTCGCTAATGTTATGTCATCGTCCGACGCAACAAGACATATTGTATCGTAAGCAAACTGAAATAGCTTGCAGTGTTTCACGACATTTCTTAGGTCATTTACGTAAGCTAGGTAGTGTTTAGGTCCTATTACTGACTGCGGTTCCATCCTCAACTGGAATAATATCACTAAATATATTGTCAATTAGTACTTGATAGCTGCTATCATCAAGGTAGTTTTTACACCACTCTAAGATTTTGCCTCTTAATCCACTACTCTCTAATCTCTTAATTAGCAATTCGTGACGCAAAGTATCGAAGGCTTTACTGTAATCTATAAAAATTAATATTACATGTTGTCTTTTGTTTAAACAGAAGTTAATTTCATCGGTGAAGCGAGATAGTAACAATGTTGTACTTTTATTTGGTTGAAACCCGAACTGCTTAGTGCATAAGATGTCATTTTTTAACCGACTTCCAAAAAACGAGGAGGTTATAATATGTTCGGCTGTGGATATTTTTTTTTGTATGTTCAACGATTACTCCGCCGTTTGTGAACCGATTTTCGAAATTTTTGTTTTGTTGTATTAGGTTTCACTCCAATTTGGTACCATGTTCACAAAAATGGTGACCTGATGATGGGATCCATGAGTAATCGAGGGAACTCCTCGAAATTTATATGGTGATTTTGGTTTTATGTGAAGTGTACTAAGAATATGCTACCAAAAAGTCAAATATTGGGTCAAGGTATACCATGGTTTCGAAGATGCTGAGAGAACTCCTGACTCCTTATAGATACACGTGTGGGAGTTTCGGCGTTGTTTTAAGAACAGAAAGCATATGCTACTATGCAATTAATATTCATCATCATAATCATAATCATCATCATCGTCATCATCATCATTACCACGTCGTGTTAAGGTCACCAATGTCTCATGGCACAGAATAGATAGTAGTACAAGGCATAGGTATGGATATACTAATAATAATAATTATGTATTGTTACATAACAACACCTGTTTGTTTAATACACGGCGGTCGGCGCTGCAGAGGCGACGGTGTCGCGCGTGGCGGCAGACGACAGATCGAATATTTTACTACTTTATATTATACAGATCGAATACTTTACTAACTACTGTTCACTTCACTGATAATATATTATTTTGTGAGTGTGAGTTGTGACTCTTAATGTAAAGAAAAGACGTCATACGCCTAAAACTGGTCTTATGGTTCTGTAGGGTTACCCTGGGACGTTAATCCCTCTGGCGTAATATCAATTAAGACAACCAGTGAGTGTGAGCAAAAAGAAAAAATTTATCGTAGCGAATTAGTTATATCAAATGCTGTCGAGTAAGCGATACCGCGATGCAGATGCTTAACAACGACATCTGTTGTTGAATTGCGGAACTAAATTTTCTTAGAAAATATAAAGTTTACAAATCTCAACACTTAACAAATTGTAATAAAATACGTAAAATATACGCGAAGGTTTACGTACTAGTGTAACTAAAAAGAGTGAAATTATTATTATTTTTAACAAAAAATTAAAACCGACTTCCAAGGTAAAAACAATAATAACATTAATATGAACTAAAAAGTATTAAATAATTTTTACTATCTAATAGTGCCTTTTTCCGAATTCGGCTAAATCTCAACTATTTCTGTACTCAATCTTCATAATTTTGAAGTCGGTGCCAGTTCTAAAAGTTTCAAATATTCTGTCAGAGGACTGAAGATTCAGCTATCTGGTACCGACTTCAAAATAATGAAGATTGAGTACAGAAATAGTTGAGGTTTAGCCGAATTCGGAAAAAGGCACTATTAGATAGTAAAAATTATTTAATACTTTTTAGTTCATATTAATGTTATTATTGTTTTTACCTTGGAAGTCGGTTTTAATTTTTTGTTAATTCACTTAGCTCCTGGCCTAGTACTAGAAAGGTCAATGACCGCAAGTGCCACCTTAAATTATTCTGACTATAGTAAATAAATGATACGGTACTGATTAAATTCATATTAAGTGTTTTTCTTAGTTCTTTTTCTATTATTTATGTTTATGTGCCACCTTAAATTATCCTCCTGACTCATCCTGACAAACTTTCCCGTTTTTAATATTATTAGTAAGATCTTAAATCTCAATCCATTTAAATACAGTTATTAAATTTACATATAGTATTTATGTATTTATTAAAGTATTATTATATTTTATAGATATAGCGTTTAAAATTATAACATTGATATCTATTATTTACTGACTTGTAATTTTTATGTATTATATTAGTATAATATTAGTTTTGCTTCGATGAGCACATAATATTGTTGTATATTATAATGTAATCATATTTGTGCACATCCTATCTGCTGTTTTTAATCCTATCTCTCTCCGTAGGGCTGCTGGAAGAGATTTCTATCTAGAAATAAGCAGTTCCTTTGTGCCGTCTTTCTGTGTTAACTGTAATTATATAATGTTTCCTGTGCACAATAAATTATAAATAAATAAAATAAAAATAGTATAGCAAGTAGGTACAGTAGTAATTAGCAAACAGCAATTAGTATAGTAAGTAAAATTATAATTTAAGTGCAAAGATTAAAATCCATAACAATTACCCCTAACATGGAGAGAACATTCAAGGCTTAAACATTTTGAAGCTTGACGCACATGCGTCGTCTCTCCGTGCGCCGCGGTGGAATGGAGCCCTCACGCGGATGAACTCACGGGAAGATTGCTAATAATAAAAATACAAAAAGTAATGGTAATATGTAAAAGGTATTTTTTGCCATCTGAAAAAATGTTAAAAAAAATGATTTGGTGTGGGGAAAATAAATAAGATTTGTTTAGTCTGGTAACACCAGACAAAGTTGGCACTTTATATCCATCCCTTACGGGTGTACGCCCGTGTTAAGTCTACTAGATGCTTGGTTTTAGTTACCACAGAGTTTAGCTAACATAGAGTAGGTATTGAACAGATTATGAAGTGGACAAAGTAAATATACTTAACACTTAGGACTGCTGGAAGAAATCTCTTTAGAGATAAGCAGTACCTGTTGTGTCGTTTTTCTTTATAAGTATACCTTGTTAAATGTTTTTGTGTACAATAAATGGTTAAATAAATAAATAAATAAAAATATACTACATTATTTTGTCTCGTGTTTCGTTAATTATGAAATTCCTCGTACTTAGTTCATCTGGTTGTTTTGATGCATTATTCTTGCTATACCATTTACTTGTCGGGTCATGGTGTCTACTCATATGCTGTCTTAAAAAGTTAGCAGTAACAAACTTGCGAGAGCAAACCTCGCACATGAGAGTCGGGCCAACATGCTTAAACTTTATGTGCTCCGCTCTCGCTGAAGCGTTCACAAATTTCTCATCACATATCTTACAGCTATATGGTTTTTCACCGGTGTGTCGCCTCTTATGATACAAGAGTGCTTCTTTTGATACAAACTTGTTGCTACAAATATCACATTTAAAATTTCTTTCCCCTGTATGCGTCACCATGTGGATTTTGAGGTAGCTGGGTGCGGTGAACTCTTTTCCACATTCTTTGCAGACGTGTGGCTTAGCCCTGTTATGTACGAAGCGGTAATGCACTCTCAGACCACCGGGAGTACTGTATGCTTTGTCACATTTTTCACATACATAAGATTTCTGCATGGTACTCCGTATCGGATGGGGATCGATCATATCTTTTAAGCAAAGTTCAACATGTCGTATATAAAAATCTTTCGTGGTGTAACTTTTACCACATTTTGGACAGGTGCTTTTCGTTTTATGTTTCTCTTGGTGACTCTTCAGCTTGACCAGCCCTTGGCATGTCTTACCACAGTCTGTGCATAACATTTCAGTATGGTATTTGTCTAGATGCTTTTGCAGGCTATCTTCGGAACTTTTATTAGCGGAACAATGTGGGCATTGGTGTTTGTGGGCGTTGTCTTCATGATTAATCAATTCCTCCTTGCTGCTAAACATTTTACTGCACATACTGCAAGTCCAAACACTATGCTCTGACAAATTGTGCTGTTGAACGTCATATATCGTTTGGAGGATTTTATCACAGTCGGTGCATTCAAAATATTTTTCTGAATTATTAGGCATTTTATTCAATTCATTTTTCTCATTGTCCTCGATAATGGCTCTCGATTGTTCTCCGTTAAGTATGAGATGCAACATTTTGTTCTTATCAATTAAGTCAGTGTCAACATCTAAACATTTGGATATATTTTCATAGAGAGTGTTAATTGCTTTGTTGGATTCCTTACAAATATTAATTAGACGTATAGACTGCAGAGCGACTTCAGTGCAGTCGGTGCACATAGCTTCAAGACCAGGCACTTCTTCAACTACCTAAAAACAAGTAGGTAAGTACTTATATGAAAAGTTTATCAAAATCGGTCCAGCAGTTTGTAATACAATCGAATATATTTTATGAATGTAATATACAAATAGCTTCTACTTACTTCTCCGATTATTTGTTCCAACATTTTCGACAGTGGTTGCTCTGCACCGTCGCGCGTCGATAGAAATATTTTGATCCAAACGAACGTATTCGTCAAGAATAATACCGAGGCATAACCTACAATTGGTATATTTTTTATTTCGAATAAAACAATTCACAAGATTTATTAAATTACTTTGCGACATGATTTAAATTTTATTATACTTTTATAAACATCGAACTCAAAATAATCGCGGGCTTTTAGAAATTTTCGTTCAAGAATTATGAAATTCAAGCAATGTCAAAAAGTAATAAATTCGTCCATGAATCATGATTCATCTATCATGAAGGAGAAGGACGCCATCTATAATCTATTAATTAAGATCGCGTTCTTTTGCTAGTCGCAGGTATACAAGTCAGCACGATCTGACTTTTCGACCGCCAAAATAATTATCGTAAATTTATACAGGCATTTACCTGAATGGTCCAATCGCACTTACTAGTACACTAGTAGAGTTATAGAACATACCCTATACATATAATTTATGTACGAGAGAGTCTAAGCTCTAAACAATATATACTAGTAATCTGTGGCTCTAAAATAACTTGAAAATAACAGATTGTTGACGGTAGATGCTTTGGAAGCCTGAAAACTTGCTAAAACGTTAACAATATGCAAAAATATATTTCCAAAATCAAACAAAGAAAAAAAATGAGTAAAATTTATAGGCTAGCAACTATTTTCTAAATGTCTTTTTAGTTCGACAGCAAGCAAAATGGCTGAAACTCGTTGGAGTGCGATAGACGTTTTATAAAAAATGTGTTTTGTCGCTCGGTCACCATTGTAAATAAACATAAAGTGAGAGTGCAACATCAGGAATTAAATAGTGGCCTTATTCGTTCTAGTGAATGTTATGAAAATCGGTGCGTGTGGTGTGAAAAACAAAGGAATATTGCAAAGTTTTTAGTGTTTTGTGTCTGTGTGTACATTGATTGCAATTTTACTGTTTTACCTGGATTGATGTGTACTTGCTCACGGTTTGTATCCTTTTTTTACTGTATATGATCACTCTTAGTAGGTTTATTTTCGAAAAGCATGTAAAAATGATATTAACAAGTTTTGACAGTTGTGTTGTTTCTCTCTCTGGCACATTGCCATTTGCTAAGCGAGAAAGAGATAGAGATTAGTGGTTGTGTCACTCCCTTCGGTTATGGAAAGTATGTCGATATTATTGTTTTGATGATGACCTATTACGAAATTTTAGATTAATATTGTTTCTAATCGGACATTGGTGCACGGAACCAAAATCAGTAATCGTGGTAAAACCAAAGTCAGTTTGGAAAAGACTTAAAATCAGTGCCACAGAAACATAAATAAAAACTCAGTTTGGCTAAGTTCTAATTCGCAAGTTTTGAATTTAGATTTTAGAATTTTATTCGAACAACATTTGCATTGATTGTAAATGCACACCTGTAAGTTAGGTACCATAAAAATGATAAAACCACATCCTTAAATTACATTGTGTCTTTAATAATGACGTGTTTTATCATGGTTACCTAAGGATATGTGAAGATTAGGTCACTGTGTGACAAAGAACACACTAGTTAGCCAAGACCCAAGAACCTAGCAAAAGTCCTCTAGTTGCACTTAATAATGCAATATTAAAAGCAAGGGCACATTAATTTGGTTAATACCTCGATTGTGGGAATCGCAGACACAATAGATTTTCAATTGTTATGGGGCAGCCAGGTGCCGCTTGGGGATTAATCCTTCAATCGTGGAAAAATGAGACACAATAGCCTTGCTGTTGTTATTGGGGTTGCTGGTGACCGCTTGGGATGTGAAGCATTAATTATTATTTAGTTTTTATTATTAAGTGTAACCACATTAGCAGCCATTAAGCTGATGCGTGTGTGTCAAATCGTTTGAAGATATCATCTCCCAATTGGTCCAGTTTGTTTTTAAAGCAGTTCACAGAGGTTGCCATTACAACACTTTTAGGAAGTCTGTTCCAGACCACTTCCACTCAGTTAGGTAAAAAGTGCCTTCTAGGTAACTTCTTGCTGAGATTTTGGCATAATTTTAAAGGATGTCCTCTTAGGTGCTTATTCGCATTCAGGGTGTATAGTTCTCGGAGACAAGGCACATCATAAATTTCATGCAGTATCTTACAAGTCTCGATGAGTCTTCCCCTCTGTCGACACTGTTCGAGTGAGGTAAGGCCAACGATTCTCGAGTCGCTGTTCGTAAGACTTATTGCGTAATGTGTTTATCATTTTTGTAGCTCTTCTCTGTACGTTTTCAAGTAGCTTGACGTCTTTTTTGAAATAAGGGTCCCATATTACATACGCATACTCTAGAAGTAGTCTAACATAAAACTTGTACAATTGAAGGAATGTTTTTGGTGTCAGACACTTAAACGCTTTGCGAATGATATAGAGGATGGAGTTTGTTTTATTGACAATATTCATTATATGCATTTCCCATCTCAGGTCCGAAGTTATTGTTACGCCTAGGTCTTTTTGGGACTCCACATGCATCAATTGTTTAGGTCCAAGGTAGTAGTTTCTACAGGGGTTGTTCTTTCCAATGTGTAACACTGTGCATTTTACAACATTAAGGGTTAATAGCTATTCTTGGGTCCACTTGTATATAGCATTCAGATCGTTTTGGATATGATGATAATGGCTACATGGATTTCCGAAAAATTTTGTGTCATCAGCGAACAAGAATAAAGGCTGTACAAGAACGCTTTTCAGGTCAGTTAAGTACAAAATAAAGAGTATTGGTCCAAGAACGGACCTTGGTGTCATCTTGGTGGAATCTTGGTGTCATTAAGTAAAATATGACGAATAATATTGTTCGTCATATTTTACTTAATGTCACTATGGTTACCAAGATTTGTTTGTCAACTAATCCTAGCCGCAAGCGCATGACAATCGCAATTCAAACGTTTTGAATTTTGGAGGGGCGCACCATGTTATCGTAGTTGATCTCTAATGCCAGTAGTTATCGCCACTTAAGTAAGTAGCTGTTTGTGCCATTTTTAATAAAAACTTATTTCCTTTCAATATGTGTAGGTGTATTGAGCTTCTAGGGTTAATACGAGTATGAGGTCTGCGGCCCGCCTTTAGATTGTTTTGCCACCTTGTGGCCCTTGCCTGCCAAAATGTTGCCGACCGTTGGTCACTTATAACTGATAACTGATGATAACTGATAACTGATAAGGGAGAGACAGTTCCACAAAATTATTATTAATAGCTTTTCTCAGCCTTTCCTCTGGATGAAGCAGAATTTATAGTACACATATTATAATTGTTTTCTCCTGTACTTTAGTGTAAATTGATTAAAAATCAAATCAAAAGCCCTGAGATCAATTTTTTTGTAGCTTAGATCTGTACACAATATTGACTGAAACATTTAGAAAATTGTTACATAATGCCCATTAACCATTCACCTAACTCTCTTGGCCAGATCTTCCTCACAGGTGTGTCTGTCACTGTCTCAGTTCTCACTCAACCTTGGTAGTTGGTACACTCAACAGTGTTCAAACATCAAGTCCAAAATTCCTTCTTATCAGATTATATACAAAGGACCTACGAATAATAAAAACTAAGGAACTCCGAGTAACTCCGTCAAAAAACATGCTCCAAAATACTTGTCAAAAAAGTGCACCTTAAGTGCCCAGTACACAATGGTCCATCATGGCCCACTGCAGGCCATCGCCATTGTGTAGACAGGTAATGGTGTAGGATGGCGGACGATGGCCAGGGGTGGCGCCCAATCGGCGAGTTGTCGGTTTTTCGGGCACACTTCAAAGGAATCGTGGCGTAGCGTGGCCTGTGGTGTTCACACAGTCGGCCATTGTTTAGTTCGTCACCGACTGCTAACCGGGATAGTACACTTTTTTTGTTGCGTGCTGGGTTGTGCTAGAACTAGAATTTTTGATCGCCCGAAATGTCAGTATCGTGGAGCAATATAATTTTTTTATTTTTTGAATAAAAAAAATAAATGAAAAAAAAAATTATATATTATTGCTAAAAATAAAAAAATATAATAAAAATTCGTTTTCGTCGAGGTAACAGACAGACACACTTTCGCATGATATTTGAATATCAATCAAAGCACGCAATTTTTATAACTATGTCCGCCGCATAGACACACTTCTGTAATACATATTGTAATCATAAATAGCTGCATCCGTGATTACTTCTACGTCCACCGCAAGTGGCTTGCCAGGTAGTACTGAGTCATGTGCCATTGTGTAAACACCAAGTGCATCGTGGTCTACGGTTGATGATAGCCTGCAGTGGGCCATGATCGACCATTGTGTACTGGAGCCTTAAGGTACACTTTTCATACATTTGCAATATTTAGGTGATCTTGAGCAGTATAAAGGCTGACGTTACATGACAGTTCGAATGGAACTAAATTTAAAACTGTATTAGTATGGGAGTTACGTTTCCTTAGGTTTTATTATTCGTAGCAAAGGACACATCACACACCCCCACTTTGTAATCTGGCCTATTTTTCTTATGTGTCAAAACCATGGCATTTTTAGGGTTCCGTACCCAAAGGGTAAAAACGGGACCCTATTACCGCGACTTCGATGTCTGTCCGTCTATCTCCAGGCTCCAACTCAAGAACGGTAATAGCTAGAGAGTTGAAATTTTTAGTTGCCGCTATATTACAACAAATACTAAAAACAAAATAAATTAAATATTTAAGGGGGGCTCCCATACAACAAACATGATTTTTCAAACATCTTTTGAACGGTATCAATGATGCCAACAAGTAGGCACTTGAAAATTTTCATAAAAGCCTTAGTTATATGTCTACTTTAATAATTAATAATAATATTTCAATAAAATTAATATTTAAGGGGGGCTCCCATACAAAAAACACAAGTTTTGGCCTTTTTTTGCTCTATAACGGTACGGAATCCTTCGTGCGCGAGTCTGACTCGCACTTGGCCGATTTTTTTTATATTGTGTCTCAAAACTGATCACCAGGAAACCCCGACGACTTGTCTGAATACCGGAATAGTGCTTGATAAACTCTTATCTAAGTAATGAAACATGTAGCATTTATGATTCCACGTATTTTTATGTACACGCATGCTGCGCGCGGCTTCGCCTGCTTAACGCGGAAACCGTACATTATTCCAGGAAAAAAGTATCCTACATTCTTTCGCAGGACTCCAAAGTATCTCCATACCAAAATTCAACAATATTGATTCTGTAGTTTGTGTGAACAGGTAACAGACAGACTGACAGACGTACTTTCACATTTATAATATGTATTAGTATTTTTGAGTATAGATTAGTTATTACATAATACAATAAACAATAATAGCTCTGTTGGATGTTGGTAATTAAATGGTAATATGTTATCGTTTCTGTACATCTAGTATCATCGCTTTTTTACCTTTTTGCCAGCATATGATAAACAACTGTAACCCTATGGTTATAAAATTCAAACTTGAATAGGTGAAGCTAATGTTGATTAAACAAAGGAAACTGTAGGAGTTAAATTTAAACCCGAATATAGTTCAATACTTTTATTAAGCAGCGTAATTACACAAGGCAAAAATGGCGACAAGACGCGAACAGTGTCAATACTTTTATCAGTATCAGTAATAGTTATGCCCTCGGCACACAACTCCAATTTTTTAACGTCTGCCAGATTTAAGTGCCCCATTCTTTTGTGCCATGTCATTATATCGGTCTTGCTCTCATGCGAAACATTATAAACATTTCCAGTAACAGTATTCAACTTATACATGTTATTGATAAGTTTAGCATTAGCTATAAGAATTTTATGTAGAATGTCGTATGGCATCCTCTTATGGGGAAACGCTGCCGACATTAATACGATTTTTGTGCTGCAGAAGCGAGCTATACGTTCAATTTATAAAATGTCAGCTTTTGAATCTCTGAGAGAAAAGTTTAAAGAAATTGGTATTCTAACTGTTGCTTCTCAATACATTTTGGATAATGTTTTATATGTTAGAAAGAATCTTAGTAAATTTAGAACCAAAAGTGACATTCACGGAAGAAACACTAGAAATAAGTACAAACTAGAAATACCGGTGATCAGACTTAGTAAAGTTAGTAAATCTTTTAAAGGTCAATGTGTACGCCTTTACAATAAAATCCCAGAAAACGTTCAAAATCTTTCCATTAATAAATTTAAAAATGTAGTCAAAGAACGTTTGTGTGCCAAAGCCTATTATAAGGTCAATGATTTCATAAACGACGGCACATCTTGGGAGTAGGATGGCTGCTTGCAAGGCTACTTCTACATTATTTTATGACTTACAATTATGTATGTATGTTGACATTGTATAATTTTAAGTTACAGAATTGTAAACTTTATTTTAAAAGATTAATTTTTTTTCTCACTTTTTTTGGTAAATAAAGTGGGCCCCCTGCGAGTTTCTTACGCCGGTTCTTCTCGCCGGGTTAGTTCCCGAACCGGTGGTAGGCATCATGTAGACTTTCAGAAAATATTTGCAAAAATTTATTCTGAATAAAAAAATTTGAGTTTGAGTTTTTTTTTTTTTATTGGCATTATATATATTACAGCCCATTTCAGTGAACTCCACTTTACAGCCATTTTTGGTTAATTGACTAACCGATAGCAAGTTTGCACTTAATTCAGGAATTAATAAAACATTTCTCACCTGGATTGGATGCTCGTCTTTACAAAAAATAGTTTGTATGTTAACTTTACCCATATTTTGCACGGAGACAACATCATTATTAGCCACCTTTACTTGTTGAATCGGAGAAGGCTGTATGTCATACATCCAGTCAGAATGTTTTGTCATATGCATTGTGGCTCCGGAGTCAACATACCAATCATCCTCGCATATGCTGTTGTGAGCTGAAAAAACTGCTGAAAAACCATTATGATTTGACTTCTTTACTGTGCATTGATTTTTATAATGCCCATACTTGTTACAGTTATAGCACCGTGGGCCTTTTCCTTTTGTTTTGGCATTATTGTTGGAGTTATTCTTGTGCTTTGTAAAAAATGCAGAAGATTCTGAAACTTTCACTTCCTGCAAAAGTTTTGTCTTCACAAAATCTGACGTTATAGTCTTGCTGGAACTTTCCAGACCCATGATCATGGGTTTGTAAACATCTGGTAATCCCGCCAGCATCAGGGTCCCCAACCACTCGTCATCTACTGCAAATTTAATATTGCGTAATTTATGTGCAGTACTCATTATTTTATTGATATAATCCTCCACGCTTGCACAATTATCGAGCGTGGTATTGATCAAATCTCGTAAAAGGCCGACTTTTCTCGACAATCCGGAGTCCTCGAAAGCATTTTGTAAATTATTCCATACCTCTCTCGCCGTCGTAGCATTTTCAATATGGACGAAATTTATTGGATCCACCAACAAAATGATTTTAGACTTTGCCTTTATATCCTTTTTCACATCGACATCGGTGCCAGGATCGACACATTCCCACAATTCCTCATGCTGCAAATATGATTTCACAGCAAACTGCCACGTGGAATAATTTTCCCGGCCGGCTAATCTCTCGATTTGTGGGGTCGACACGGCCATTGTATCGGAACGCTGAAAAATGACGATTTCGAAAAAACGCACTAAAAATATTACTGAACATTAACGTATTCAGGTAGGGACGGCCCATAACCTGTAGGAGTTAAATTTAAACCCGAATATAGTTCAATAGAAACAGTAAATTCGGTGGTTTATGAGGGATGTTAGCTACACCTAGGGCATCACCTAAATTGCCGTCGCCGGTAAGGCACAACAAAATTCCCGGACATTTGGCCGAAATGTGGCTATTTCCTCGGACACTTCTTGAATACTATTTACCATTATGTCCGGATTTTACCCGGACACTTTTCAAAAACCCGGCCGGACGCTCCCCGGACGCCCTTCAAACTAGGACAAGCTAGCTAGGACGCATGGCAACCCTAGAGCTACACCTTACGTACCGTCGCGTCGTGTAACATCAGCATGTATAAACTTTAGGGCCAACCCACACGTACCACAACTAGGGATTGCAAAAAACGGATTTTGAAAAAAAAAACCGGATTTTCGAATTTTTTCATCCTCAAATCCGGATTATCCGGATAATCCGGATTTTTCGTAATTTTTTGAATATTTTTAATAAACAGCTTTAATTGTGAGTTATTTTCTTATTGTTTATTTATTTAACATTCATTTTAAAAGTAAAAAATAAAACGTCTTAAAAATTATAATTTTTCATAAGTTAGCGATTTTCACATCTGTGTAAAAAGGAAGAGATTAAAATAACAGTATCTGGTACTTTAAATATTATTAACAACTTAAAAATACCTTGATTTTTTTAACTATTTAAAAATGTGAAATTTTAGTTAACAAGAAAATCCTAAGCAATCTCCGCTTTATTGACGACTTTGTAATTTTTGCGCCTACATCCGTCCGCCGCACATCATCAAATTATGCTCCAAGATCTGCAAGCCTATAGGTGGAACTTATTCGTTGATATGTTTATTCGCTCGTCATAAGCAACGATGCAAAGAGCAATAGAGCCCAAATCTCAACAAAACAAAAAAATCATAATGTGCTCCCAAACTAGAATCAGGGACGTAGGATTCAAGACGGCCAAGCAAGTAGTGCAGTAGAGTCAAGTAGAAGATGAATAGGTGTGTCACAGAATCTGCAGGTCGTAATGCTATCAACAGCTATTCTGTAAAGGTGCTTGTTGAGCTTATATTGTCCAGTTAGGCTTCTGGCAAAAATTCTATTTTTTTTTCTTACTAGCTAACTCGTCAGCGGTTACTTTACCAATGAAGAACCAAGGATTGCGAAGACGTTAGCTTAGAACACGGTAATAAACTACCCAATGGGGGCATATCAGGTGGGCTGGTAAATGTTGACGCTGGAGCAATATAATTGAAAGATTTGGGCGGCACCTTTGCCCAGCAGCTGGATAGTATATATTTTATATTTAGGCTATTGCAAAAAATAATGACTTAAAATAATTATTTAAATTAAATCAACATTTCGTTATATACTTACTATAAGTATTTCTTTATTTAATCAGACAATCACAAATTAGCATTGGTTACGTAAACAATTATAATTTATGATTAAAACCTCAATGTAAACAATAACAACATAATAATTTATATATACTAAAATTTAAATACTAAAATGTTCTAAAATAATTGTAAATTTACCATCATTGCATTTGTATTATCATATAGAAAACATAATAATAAAGTAAAACTAGCTGACCCGGCAAACGTTATTTTGCCATATAAATGATTTTTGGTATGAAAAATAGATGTTGGCCGATTCTCAGACCTACTCAATATGCTCCCAAAATTCGATGAGAATCGGTCAAGCCGTTTCGGAGGAGTACGGGAACGAACATTGTGACACGAGAATTTTATATATAAGATAAGAGCTAGGTTATAAGAAATTAAAATTTTATGCCTTTACTTCTTTTAAATAAAATGAAAAATTCAAAAAAATGTAATTACAACCACCAAATAACTTCACAATGGTATTTTAGACATACGAAATTCTGACTTTGGTACGTGTAGACCACGCAAAGTTGTGATGGAATTTGTATGGCAGATATTACACGATACATTTAAATTAATTTTTTATTACGTTACATTAACAAAGCTTATTTTTCATAATTTTATCTACTATTCGAAAAAAACGAAAATCCGGATTTTAAAAAATAAAAATCCGGATTTTTCAAAGGCCCAAAAAATTCGGATTATCCGGATTTTTCGGATTTCGAAGTATTCGGATTGCAATCCCTAACCACACGACAACCACAACCACACCACGTGGTCGGGCGTATATTTCGTATTGTAAATGAACTGGACCATTCACACGTACCACATTTTGCAGTCGTTGTCGACCACTTGTCAGATAACTTGTCAGACGCATCCACATCGCAACCACAACGTTGCGTCGATGCAACGACAGTGCGCGCACACCGCCCGCGCTCTTCCCCCCTCCGTTTCATTGACTTTCGTACGTAACCACATCGCAACCACATCGCAACCACTGGCGACAACGCAACCACGTCGGCATTTTGTCGGTACCACAACCATAAGGTACTATTATGTATTTTGTGCCACAAGTCACAACGCAGTTCTACAATTATTATTTTTAACAAAAAATTAAAACCGACTTCCAAGGTAAAAACAATAATAACATTCTTATAATAATTATGAACTAAAAACTAAAAAGTATTAAATAATTTTCCTCTCTAAATGTGCCTTTTTCCGAATTCAGCTAAACCTCAACTATTTCTGTACTCAACCTTCATCATTTTGAAGTCGGTACCAGATATAGCTGAATCTTTATATTTTCTTTGACAGAAAATTTGAAACTTATGGAACTGGCACCGTCTTCAAAATTATGAAGGTTGAGTACAGAAATAGTTGAGGTTTAGCTGAATTCGGAAAAAGGCACATTTAGAGAGGAAAATTATTTAATACTTTTTAGTTTTTAGTTCATAATTATTATAAGAATGTTATTATTGTTTTTACCTTGGAAGTCGGTTTTAATTTTTTGTTAAAAATAATAATTTCACTCTTTTTAGTTACCTAGTAGATAAACTATAATTAGTGCCAATTTAAATTGTATAAAAAAAAATAGTTTTATATTGTCTTCACTATATGTCATTGAGGCGCTCTGTCGGCGCTATCGCTTGTCCGAAATCCGATTGTTGTTCATATAGTTTTAGTAACACGATGTATTCATTAGATTTCGCTGAGGTGCTCCTGAATCGCAGTATCGCTTGTTTGTAGGAGTTTTATATAGTTGTATTGGCTGTGTGAAATCAGAAATGTGTCACCATTGGTGTGAGCAGTGAGCATTGAAATTTGAATTGTCAACATTTTGAGTGGTAATTATTGATCTCGTATTGTTATTAGAAATATTAATTAACCCTCCAAGATGACCTCCGTCATAGTCCGCGAGTTTATAAGTGGTCGTCGGTGGTAGTGAACTAGTGAGTAGTGACTTAGTGACCATACCACCCTACGCGTCGAATTACTGCGTTTATTCTACGTATCTTATTACAATTTGTTAAGACTGTTATGAGTCATACCCCAAGGCCCAAATATCAGGTAGATAAATTTAAATAATACATTTAAAAAAATCTAAGTGAACACAATTCTATGCGTGCTAGGTAATTTAACAATTTAACGCTTCAACTCCCAAGCGGCCGCCAGAACAATGGATTTCCAAGAATCCGCGATCGAAGGATGAGCCGAATCACACCCAGCGGCGCGGCGAGTATATTTTCAGTGTCATAATAATATTATGATATTAATCTTTACCTTCATTATTGTAATACATAGTACTATCGCATGAGAAACTTGGAAAGCCGGCCTCGCGGCCGCCTGCGCCTTTCTCAAGCGATACTATATTGTACTACATTAATGAAGATAAAGTTTAAAATCATATTATGACACTCAAAATGCTTGCAGCGCGGCATTACCTGACATTAGAACTTGAATAGGTACGACGCAATGCCGCGATGTTTACGCACACGCTGCGCGGCGGCGTGCGGCGACGCCGCACCGACCGCCGTGTATAAACAGCCTATATTAATAATTGGTGTTGTTATGTACATAATTATTATTATTGTATCCATACCTATGCCTTGTAAGTTGTACTATTACCTATTTTGTGCCATGAGACATTGGTGACCTTAACACGACGTGGTAATGATGATGATGACGATGACGATGATGATGATGATGATGAATTTTAATTGCGTGGTAGTAAAATATGCTTTCTGTTCTTAAAACAACGCCGAAACTCCCAAACGTGTATCTATAAGGAGTCAGGAGTTCTCTCAGCATCTTCGAAACCATGGTATACCTTGACCCAATATTTGACTTTTTGGTAGCATATTCTTAGTACACTTCACATAAAACTAAAATTACCATATGTTTCCATATAAATTTCGAGGAGTTCCCTCGATTACTCCTGGATCCCATCATCAGGTCACCACTTTTGTGAAAATGGGACCAAATTGGAGTGAAACCTAATACAACAAAACAAAAATTTCGAAAATCGGTTCACAAACGGCGGAGTAATCGTTGAACATACAAAAAAAAAAAAAAAAAATATCCACAGCCGAACATATAACCTCCTCGTTTTTTGGAAGTCGGTTAAAAAAGCTGAAGCGACACCAATCACACGTAACCACTGCTCGACGACATTTTGTCGTTGCGATGTCGTGTGGTTGTGGTACGTGTGGGCTGGCCCCTTAAACTGGTGACTAAAACCTACCGAACTGGACATTTAAGGCTGGATTTAATATTTTGCCAAACGACCGCAACTCCGTTGCGCGAAAATTCGTTTATCGTGTGCGTACCGTACATTTTTTCGGGATAAAAATTATCAAACTCAAACTTCTATATGTATATTATCTATATAATATTATCTTATGTCCTTTCCCGGGATTCAAAGTATCTCCTTACCCAGCAGGTTTAGGCGTGAAGAAGTAACATACAGACACACAGACACACCTTCGCATTTAAAATATTAGTAAGGATTATAACTACCAATAGGTATATTATCCTATTGGTAGTATAGGTCTACCAGAATCTAATGGCAATTTTTGACAGCAAATTTATCCAATGGGATAAATTTTTATATTTGCATGTTTAATACACAGATTAGCTGCTAAAAGAAAAGGATCAAAGTGTTTTATTTCAATTACCTAATATTGCTAGAGACTAGAGTAAATTTATTTTCTCACTTTTTGCCATCATATTCTGGTACACCTATTACTGCAATGTTTTCACGCTTGAGGCAGCAAGAGGCATAGTTCCGTTCGACGTTTGACAACGTTTCTTCTGATTTCTGTGACGTGTGCGACATGTCGGATTGTGGTCGGATTATAGTTTACTGTATGTGATAGTGGCGCCCTCTGCTCCGACTTTGCGTAATATTCTCTATTTACTATTAGAAAAGTAATAAGTAACAAGCTCAGTAATACCATAAGCGTGCATTACGACAGCACGCAAGTTGTTCTACATTCTACAAGCACCGGAAAAGGCAGTAAGCGGTATTGTCACTTCGAAATCCTGGCTAAACGGCCTTGCGAAAAAAAAACAACTCGTTATTTCGGCCAAGTGCGAGTTGGACTCGCGCATTAAGGACTCCGTACTGTTATAGAGCAAACCGACTTCCAAAAAGGAGGAGGTTATACGTTCGTCTGTTTATATATATATATATATATATATATAAACAGACGAACGTATAACTATAACCTCCTTCACAGACATCGAAACTTTTTTCGAAATACAGGTAAAAATTGTGCCCAAAGATTCCGAAACGGTTCCTGATATTCGACACAAGGTAGCTAGCAGCTGGAAATGCTCGCTCAGCATCCAGGCTGCTTACCGCCGCACTCAGAGACGTCAATTAAGACTTAATGCTCATTTAACATGAAATGTCCCTCTCAGAGATGACAATTAAAAATCGCTAATTGCAAAGTTTGATGTTCAAGTTTGAGGTTATTCTTGAAATTTTTTCAGTTTTAATTTTTCAAAAGATAAAATTAAGATAAAAATAAAATTTATTTTAAGTGTTAATAATAAATAATAATAATATTAGATAATGCCACAGTAAACATAAAACTTCATAACTGTGATAGTACTAAAGCATTTTTGTGCAATACATGCCTAGTTACTTAGTACAGCTGTTTTTAGGGTTCCGTACCCAAAGGGTAAAAACGGGACCCTATTACTATGACTTCGATGTCTGTCCGTCTGTCTGTCACCAGGCTGTAACTCAAGAACCGCTATAGCTAGACTTCTGAAATTTTCACAGATTGTGTATATTTGTTGCCGCTATAACAACAAATACTAAAAACAAAATAAAACAAATATTTAAGGGGGCTCCCATACAACAAACGTAACTTTTTTCTATTTTTTGCTCTTAATCAATAACGGCATATCAATAATTGAAATTTTCACAAAATACTTAATTGTATTTATACTTTAATAATTAATAATAAAATTTAAATAAATTAAATAATTAAGGGGGGCTCCCATACAAAAAATACAATTTTTAGCCTATTTTTGCTCTTTAGTGGTACGGAACCCTTGTGCACGAGTACAACTCGTATATTGGCCGATTTTTACCTTTTCTTGCTAATAAATAGAAGTATTATACATGAAGTGTACCTATAGTCACTTCCATACAAACTAGATATACCTACAAAGAAGTATGAACATTGTTACCAAATTATGTCTTACGGTATATTTATACATATACGGTATATATATATATATATATATATATATATACGGTATATTTCAAAGTATGTTTACTATATAGTTACAATATTATTATGATTTATGAATAAATCTTAATAGCAAACGGATTTCTTATATTAAAATGGTAGGTAATAGTAGACATAAGACAGGTTATTCACACAATCCAAATTGTAAAACATAGAAACTTCAAATGTTGCAATAAATACTTTTAAATACCTAGTACCTATTATAAAAACAATATAAAACATGTTTTTTTTTCTAACACCTTTTATGTTTGTTACATAACTGTAGTAGGGAGGTACGGTGAAAGATAGGAAAGAATGAAATTATTTTAGTAGTATATATTTTATTATTCCTTTGATCGCGGCAAAACGAGACACAATAGCCTTTCAATTGTTATCGCGGCCCACTTGGGCCAAACTGTACGGGAGTTGAAGCGAGCTGCATCAGTTAATTTGATTTCTTGTTATTTTTTTTCTATATTCATTATTCTGCCTAGCAATGCAAACTTTGTAAATTTTTACTTCTTCTTGGCTTCTTGCATTGTTAACTAAAATAAAAGTATGACGTGATAAGAATTGAAACTGGTACAAAACATTATAAGTAGGTAAGTACTTTATAGTTTATTTATTTAAAGTATATACTGACCAATGAAATCCTGTTGAAATGTATTAAGTATGTTAAAATATATTATTATGTTAAATTCGCCAACCAAAAACAAAATAAAAATTACTAGATACCTACTACTACTACTTCTCGTCATAGTACGATTTACGAATGATTTATAGGGGACAGAAATTAATCAGTCAATTAATTTTGTCTCTGAGAGGTATCTCTAATGAAAGCATTAAATTTCAATTTGTTAAATGATGTTCAGCGCTATTTTTTAAATGACCGACTCTGTCGGCCGCAGTCACGACTCACGCCCAATAAAAAAAAAATGAAACGAACACGGCTTGACTTTCCAAGACTAGAAAGCCGTGTTCGTTTCATTTTTCAACTACGCATGCGCGGCTTTTTTCGCAGTTTGGCAGCTGACTGTCTACTTCATAATAATTGAGTGTCATGTTCTAAAATATTAACAATTTCTGTCAGGTTTTAGAACATGACACTGACACTAATTTTTAACTTTGCGCATGCGTAATGTGCATTGAAAAACGAAACGAACACGACTACAGTTTGTGAAAAAAGAGTAGACACAGAACAAAATTTTCTAAACGTAATCACGCTCAAAAGGTGGTTTTTTCTCTTTGTATTTCCATAGAGAACGCTTATATACACATTAAATATTATTTGCTTTGCACATTAATTTTAACTCGATTGAATAAGGTTTTCGTATATTTTGTTACGATATGATTAAAAAATTGCGTAGAGTGTGTACGGTACTCTTTTTTGACAAGCTATAAATAAAATCATATAAAAAAGAAGAAGAAGATCATGCCCCCCGTGTATTATATTTCTCTATGTCCTAGAATTGGCTTCGGCCTTCACTATCATTCATTAAATAGAGAAAACATAGAAATGGCTGTATGGGCAACGCTCCCTTTGCCTGTCCCGACCGGGACAAATTAAAAAAAAAATCTCTATGTCATACCCCTTTGACAGCAAAATCCACGATTAGCGACTCAATCGAGTTAAATGGTGCTTCTTCTGTATTTAAATTTAATCGCCATTTTGAAGTGTTAATTTATCATTAACTGACTCTGAGAGGGAATTTCATGTTTAATGAGCATTTAGTGTTGCGGTTTGTATGGGCAGCGGATAATTTTGATTTTTTAAATGATGATTTAATGAACGACTCTGAGTGCGGCCGTTAGTCATTTAAAGTGAATTATAGGTGAATAATTGAAGCTAAATTGTTAAGCGGGCTGCCTGTAGCCAGTTCACGCATCCCCGCGCGCAAAGTTACGCATATGAATCACATTTATTTGTAATCCCGCCAGTCCCGCGGGATCCCGCAAAATTTTCGACCGGGATTAGTCACGCATAATGCATGCGGGATCCCGGTATCCCGGTATTGCATTCCCTAGCTACGCCTTTAGGTGATTTTCCGATGTTTGCCGCAAGCGACTGCTGACTGCGACCTACAAAATTTCAAATAAAATGCAACTTTACGACCAAGGCTATGTATAGGTTTAGTTTTCTATTAGTCTATTCTACCGACATTTATCTAGCGACCCATGCCGCTGCTGCTTAGTATTGTCGTAGAGCAAAATGAAACCTATTGCCTAGTTCATAAAGTGGCATTTTATTTGATGTTTGTCGGTTCGAAAAGACCGGAAAGTCAATACACAAGTCAAAGTACAATATTAAGTTTCCTTAATATCGTATTTAGATGTCGTCAAATGTCAATGTCAAAAGTCATTCTCTTTCCGTGACTCATTCTTGGCGGACGTACGCTTTGTTGTGCCGCGTGCCGCGTTATCTATGGAAATAAACCCAAGAGTCAACGACAGCTAGACTCTCGTCACTTTAAGCTGAACTATAAGTGTCTAAACACTAGGCCGAAGTTACGGGGCGTAAATTCCGCATGATTACGCCCGCAATGTCAAACGCATATAAAATACGGACGGAACGCGACGGAATAGTGTGTCAGCGGTAATTTAAAATGCATTGCGGGCGTAATCATGCGGAATTTACGCCGCGTAACTTCGGTCTAGTGTGTTTAGAGTTTAGACACTTAAAGTAACCGCGATCGAAACTCTACAAGTTGCTGGTCTTACCTCTATAGCCTATAGGGGTCATAAACAGGTAACCTTTCAGCATTATAAAATGACGATAGTATTAGGGCCTGTTTCACCACTTCCTGATAAGTGCCGTATAGGCTATCCACCACATAACTTGACAGATGAAGTAAGGAGAATCTGTCAAATAAGTTGTGAATAGCCTATTCGCCACTTTATCAGAAAGTGGTGAAAGTTGAAACAGGCCCAGGGCCCCCGCTACCATATGTGCAATGTGTGCAATGCCGTGTGCACTGCACACATTGCACATATGGTAGCGGCGCCATCCTCTAGGCGCCAAATTGCCATCTTTAGGGGCGCCAAAACCAAGGTAGAGCTTGTCTAACTTGAAAAGACGCACCCCTCCCTCGTATTCACAGTACAAAAATGTTTCATTTATATCAACTTTGCAGTGGTGGGGCGCGTCATTTCAAATTAGACAAGCTCTAACAAAATATTTGCCTAAGGCTGCCTTCACACTAGCGTTTGTCCAGCGTAGGCGTTCGATGAACGTATGCGCAGCGCAGAGGCCGCGACAACGCGGCGCGTACGTCGCGTACGTCGCGTTATCGCCGCTTCTCTACTGGAACAATCAGTACCTTAGAGTATACATTAGCAAGCTTACTATAATGTATACTCTATGATCAGTACGCTGCCACTGCGCTAGCGCGCGACGTATGCGCGACGTATGCGGTCGCGGTGTCATGTACACTCATTTCGATGTCATAAGTACTTTCTGTTGTTGAACTCATTTTACGTCGTATTACTTCGGGCGCTTTTCTACAAATGAAAGAATTAACGCGTGCACAGGGGTACATTACATGTAGTGGTGGTTAATATAACGTATAGCTGAAAAAAGTAGCGCGCTATTTCTTCGCAACGAATAGCGCGCGCTATAAATCTATGCACAAGACGCTACGCTATAACGTATCGCGCGGTCACTGACCTAGCGGCTAGCACGGCGCCGCTCGCGCCGGCCGATCGCGCGCGATTTTCGTTCGATCGTTGTCGGGTCGTTTCGTTGTCAAATCGGGTGAATTCGGCTGTCATAATTTTTGCAGTGTTACTTTGCGTGCATACGTAAATCATAATTACTATTATTTGATTTGGAAGCTAATGTTGACTTTACGCCATAGACAAAAGTGGTGCAAATAATATTTTTAAAAGTAAGTACTTAAATAAAATGTAAAAAAGACTAACTTGCTAAAAAGAAGATGTAAAAATATGTAATTATATTAACTCACCCACCGCGTTATAATTATTGTAGACGTTACGAATCATCATGTTGTAACATAAAGAAAGAATTTCAATAACGCTGGTAACATAAAACATTACAACGCGTCAATAATCGTTAATTTCATTCGTTGTACCGTAGCGTCAAAAATATCGCGCTTCAAAAACAACGAGTCAAGAATCGTTATTCGTTGTAACTTGTAACGTAGCGTCAAAAATAGCGCGCTTGAAAAACAACGAGTCAAGAATCGTTATTCGTTGTAAAGTAGCGTCAAAAATAGCGCGCTTGAAAAACAACGAGTCAAGAAATTCGTTAACTTTATTCGTTATAACGTAGCGTCAAAAATAGCGCGCTTGAAAAATGAAGCATATTCGATGTAGCGTGCTAGGAAAATATAGCCGTTAGGAACACCACTAATTACATGACATCGCAGTAACACGGCATATACGTCGCGCCCACGCGGCGCTAACGCCGCGTACTGATTGTTCCAGTAGAGAAGCGACGACAACGCGACGTACGCGCCGCGCTGTTGCGGCGTCTGCTCTGCGCATACGTTCATCGAACGCCTACGCTGGACAAACGCTAGTGTGAAGGCAGCCTAAAACGGCGCCAAAATCCTTTTTTGCACGCAGGCGCCATCAGTAGCCATTACGGGGGCCCTGAACAGGCCCTTAGTAAATATTATAAAATTCAGCATTATAGAATGTCGCTGGCTCCTGGATTATATGCTTTGCTGTACGGTGTACCGCGTTTTATCGATAGAAATATAATTAATCATTATTATTGTTTGTTTTCACTCATTAATCGTCCAGCTATTAATTTCAATGTTCCTTTGATAGGTTATCAGTTGTAGATTTAATTAGCTAGTAGATACGTAATACGTTGCACTATTTATTAGTAGTTAGTTTTATCAGTTTACTAGATGACATCCGCAACTCCGTTGCGTCAATTTTTTTTTTTTCGGAAAAAAAATCCGGGATAACAAGCATCCTATGTCTCTCTTTGAGTCCCGGACCCCGGTACTCAAAAGTATACGTATTACGTATACCTAGCAAAATCAGTTCAGCGGTTAAGGTGTGAAGAGGTAACAGAAAGACATAATATGTAACATAACGTGACCATACGACCCGCTTTGGGCGGGACAGTCCCGATTTCAGGCAGTCTGTCCCGCTGTCCCCCGCGAGGCCGCTTTTGCAAAACGACAATAATTTAAAAGCATTTTTATGTTTGAAATGCCTGTGCAATGCCTGGAGGCTGGAAGTATCGGTGCCAGTTCCAAAAGTTTCAGAGGACTGAAGATTCAGCTATCTGGTACCGACTTCAAAATAATGAAGATTGAGTACAGAAATAGTTGAGGTTTAGCCGAATTCGGAAAAAGGCACTATTAGATAATAAAAATTATTTAATACTTGTTAGTTCATATTAATGTTATTACTTATTGTTTTTACCTTGGAAGTCGGTTTTAATTTTTTGTTAAAAATAGTAATAATTTCACTCTTTTTAGTTACTCTAGTAGGTTCGTATATCGGTATAAGTTCGCGTATATTTTACGTATCTTATTACAATTTGTTAAGAGTCACAACTCACACTCACAAAATAATATAATATTATCAGTGAAGTGAACATATTGTGCTAAGTAATTTAACAATTTTAATGCTTCAAGCCCCAAGCGGTCACCTGCGATTGCGATAACAATAGAAAGGCTATTGTGTCTCGTTTTTCCACGATCGAAGGATCCATTAGATAAAAAATTGTACAAACTTGCATACGATGTAGCGTAGCTGCTCATAATATTTCATATTATCATAATTATTGACAGCTGTTCTTGTAATCAAGAATTCAAATCGATAGGTACTTAGTGCACCATCTATCGATTAATAAGTATAACTAATTAAAAAGACACTTACACCCGGTTTCTGAAAGGTTTGTCAAATCACTGATCAACTAACACTGCTGTTAATTTAGCATGGATGTCAAATCAATTTGAGTTTCTGATACATTGATCAGCCAAAAATTAACTAATCTATGATCAGTTTTAATTTGACAAGCGATTTGTTATTTTTCGTTCATTACTTCACTATTAACTATCAAAAATGCCAATGCAATGTCAAAAGCAGGAATTGCAGACTGTCATTGCTATCAAAAATGTTCTGGGAATTTTAAATGTGATGTTTTCTGAATCATTGATCAAACGAAAATTAACTAATCTGTGATCATTTTGATTTGACATGCGATTTGTTTATCTTTGTTCATTTGTCAGAATTTTGATTTTCAATTTTTTAGACGTTATCGATTCCTAAATTCTTCTTCATTATAGAAATAAAATTGATTATAATATACATTTTTTTGAAAATAAAACGAATATTGCAAATAAAACAGTTTATTTGCATTATCGACGTATTTATGACGAAGTTTTATTAAAACTTCATAATAAATGTGTTAACAAACCATAAAGTAACGTAGGTTCAAAGAGAAAATGTAGATTTATATAAAAATCAATTGAATTCATAAGTTAATTCACCCACAATTACCGATTAGTTGACATAGCTTTTGACAAACGTTTAATCTATGATCACGGCTTGACAAGCGTTTCGGAAACCCAAAATGGCGGTTGACATAATATGATTCTCGAGTCAAATTGAACAGCCGTGTCAACTGACGCGCTGATCAAATCAAACTAACTAATCAAGCTTCTAGCAACCCAATTGGTACTTGACAAGAGATTTAACAGGCGATTAGTTAATTTTAGTGTTGATCAGCCTTTCAGAAACCGGGTGTAGATGACTTTGTTTTGTTTAAATGCTCTTTTTAAAATAACCTTATTTTAATTCTATTTGTCTATTAAAATTTTATAAAGTAGTTAGTAAAGTATTCGATGTTCTGTCGTCTGCCGGCACGCGCCGCGCGGCGGCGCGGCGATGCAGGCCGCCGTGTATTAAACAAACAGGTGTTGTTATACAGTACATAATTATTATTATTAGTATATCCATATCTATGCCTTGTATCTATTCTGTGCCATGAGACATTGGTGGCCTTAACACGACGTGGTAATGATGATGATGATGACGATGATGATGATGATGATGATGATGATTATGATGATGAATATGAATTGCATAGTAGTTTATGCTTTTTGTTCTTAAAACAACGCCGAAACTCCCAAACGTGTATCTATAAGGAGTCAGGAGTTCTCTCAGCATCTTCGAAACCATGGTATACCTTGACCCAATATTTGACTTTTTGGTAGCGTATTCTTAGTACACTTCACATAAAACCAAAATCACCATATGTTTCCATATAAATTTCGAGGAGTTCCCTCGATTACTCATGGATCCCATCATCAGGTCACCACTTTTGTGAACATGGTACCAAATTGGAGTGAAACCTAATACAACAAAACAAAAATTTCGAAAATCGGTTCACAAACGGCGGAGGAATAGTTGAACATACAAAAATAAAAAAAAATATCCACAGCCGAACATAATATAACCTCCTCGTTTTTTGGAAGTGGGTTAAAAAGTACGTTATCCTTCTTTTTCTATAACAGTTATGAATCGTCTAGTCCCGTATACCCTTTTACTTTGCGATGTAAGAAATCGGAATGTTGTTTAGGCTTCTTATCCTCTAATTTTTTTTTGTCATTTGTCTCTTATGCCATATTACCTCATTCGAAATTTTAAAGCAATTGTTATAAGCGACAAAAACCACTTTAAATAGCCCCAAATCATTAAAACTAACTATACCGGTAAGAGGCCCATTTTTTTATCATTTTATAACTGTTTAAATTTTCACGATACGTCAATAAATAACAGAGATACGTCAGTTTTTGTTAAACTCAAAACTTTAAACGGCTCTCCTGAACATTTCACTATTTGGCGCTCATACCCTACTTCCTTTTAACCGTCGATATGTAATTATTAATGTAAGATAGGCGCTTTGAAATACATATTCATATAATATTATTGGGGGGATTCTGTAAATGGTCACGTTACATAATATACACTTCCACGGCAAAAAGTACCGCTCAGTCAACTCAAGTTTTTTAATTTTTTTAAAGATATTTTGTTTTGAATTTAGCGTATGCGTAACCTTACCTCAGTGCAGAGTATTGTCATAAGGACACCACGCTTACGTCACCGCGTGACACGCGATACGCGACGTTAACACTGGGTCGTAGAGTTCAATATCGCGTGGCCGGCGATGACATAATGTTAATAGATTCAAAGGTGAGCGAAGAGCGAAGATCTAAATGATAAATGTATGGTCTAAAACCATCCCCTATGAGTCTTTTGGTTTTGACTATAGGGAGATTTTTTCTTTTACAACTAAATTTGGCCAGAACATCCCACGAAAACTGCACTTTTGCTCGTTTGAACACATTCTGTCCTTGAGAGAGAGGTCTACCTCGTAATATCTGTGCTGATTTTCTTAAGGGCGTTCCTTCCGGAGATTCCGTAATTGACCGTATTTAAAACCTTATAAACTCATAATCTGAAAGCTACAAAGTTATAATAAAAATACAGCAATGATCTTCAGTATATCAACATTCCTTTTGTCGTTTTAAATTTTCTATTTTTGTTTCTTATACTCATGATATCAGCTTCCAAAGTAATACCAATTTCTTAAAATTCAAGCATACATTCAGCATCTCCTTAGGATTTACAAATTACTTTTATTTGAAACTCACGCCAATAGATCGACAATATCATAAACTACATATTCGCCGTTTTAAATTTTTTCTAGGACAATTTTGAACTAAGATAAGTAAAAATAATAGGGTTTTGGCGCGATCTCGGCAACGCGGCAAATGTATGGCCAAGGTCGTTTGCTCGGGGGACGGCCTTAACATCGATTCTGTGCGTTAAAACTCGAGGATATATGATAGCAAATTGTCTTGAATTTATATTCGTTGAAGGCCGTGAAAGGTTTGTAGTGTGTACGATGAGAAAAAATATACGAATCGCGAGTAAAATACCAAAAGCGTCTATTTTATTTACCGAGGTGATACGAAGTTCGTCTACTCTGGCATGGCCACTATAGAAAGGTTTATCCTTACGGTAAAAAAATAGACAAAGTGATGGATTAACAAAGAAAACCTGTCCGTTTGTCTGCAAAAACTGTCAGCGTTTCTGTTCTTTCGCATTTCTACTGTGGCCGTGCTAACCCTACTGGTCATCTGACATCTAGCTAAATAAACCCGATACAAAACTCTAAGGGCCTTTTCACCACTTCCTGATATGTGCCGAAAAAGCTATCCACGTATATCAAGTAGGAGAATCTGTCAAAAAAGTTGTGAATAGCCTATCCACCACTTAAAACTTGACAGATCAAGTATGGAGAAACTGTCTAAAAAGTTGTGAATCGCCTATTCGCCACTTTATCAGAAAGTGGTGAAACAGGCCGTAATAAGTGTCAGAAATCAGACCTTTAACCGATTCGTTGCCACCTTCATTTCAACAAATTCTTACGACAGGCCAAGTACTTTGTTCGATGACGCACCATAAGCGTCATCGGCCCTGCTAAACGATGACGCGCCACGTGCGGCATTGGCCACTGGTTGTGTTTTATGCATATTTTATTGTAAATAGGCGTAAATCAGAGAGGGAAAAGATAAATTTTGTGTGCAGTGTTCGTATTAGTTGTAATTCAAAGCTGATATGGCGTATAAAAGTAGTAATTCATACTGTTAACAAAATGTGTAAGTAGTCGTCAACCTTTGGCACAAATTTTGCTCATACGAGTATGTAGGTATTAATGATTTTAATTAGTGCTGGTTACTAAAAGCCGAGCTTTGTGAGGGCTCACGTCGTCACACCTTGACTGACTGATGATAACACATATAACACGGACTCGCGCACGAAGGGTTCCGTACCATTAAAGAGCAAAATTATGCCGAAAATTATGTTTTTGTATGCGAGCCCCCCTTCATTTTTTATTTTTTTAATTTTATTTTGTTTTTAGTATTTGTTATTATAGCGGCAACAGATATTCATAATCCGTGAAAATTTCAATTCTATTACCGTTCTTGAGTTGCGGCTTGGAGACAGACAGACAGACAGACAGACAGACAGACAGACGGACAGACAACGAAGTCTTAGGCTGGCCTCACACAGCCGAAATGTCTTTCTGAATTCATATTATTAATTCAGAAAGACTGGAATTCCATACAATATCAGTAAGTATGCTCCACGTACACATTCAGATTTTTTTCAGATTATTTTTCTCAGATCGATCTGTAAGAATGATACTGACGAGCGTTCTGAATTCCGGATCGATAAATTTAAGATTATGATTTCATAACGCGCGTATTCCCATACATTTTAATAGAGCGGCACACACATACTGGAATCAGATTATGAATTATTTCAGTTGACACTGCAAGAAGCTAACCCCTGGACGTGTTGTGACCTACTGGCGTGATGTCTGACACGGAAAATTAAATCTTAAGCATTGAAATATAGGACACATCCATTGAGGATTACCATGACAGGGAAAAAAACATAGCGAGGTTGGAAATTCTTAAAAGTTTAATTCCAAATTGGGAAACATTAAGTGAAAACGAAAGTAAAAGAAAAATAATATTTATTAGTATTAATTCTTCTTCCATAAAGACGTTTAAATATGTGCCAGGAATCATGAGACTACTGATCAATCTTATTTTCAAAGATGTGTGTGAGGCAAGGTGCCGAAATTTAGATTATGAATTTCCGATTATGAATTATTCAGAGAGACGTTCCGGCTGTGTGAGGCCAGCCTTACTAATAGGGTCCCGTTTTTATCTTTTGGGTACGGAAGTTAGAACCCTAATTACATGTTAAAGCACAAATCAATAGGCATGATAGTTTTTCCGTAAAGGTTGTGGGATTTATTATGACTAGCAACTTCATCTATTTTAGTTGAAGAATAAATAACTTAGAGTAGTTGTGTAGCTATGATAATATAAATTTGTATTAAAATTTAAGAGCTCTCAGAAAATCGTTTATTTAAACAAATGAAATACGTTTATTTTGGATAATCAGCAGGAATATAATGACTTTCCTGAATATAACCAGCCACGATTTACAAACATACTCAAATGAAAATTGCCTGGAAAACGACAATAAGGAGAATGAAAGTTTTCCAGAATATAGTCACTCAATATTGCAAAACTTTACATTGAAAAGGACATTAAGTAATTGAAAGTTCTCGTATTTGTCATGACGCAAAAAATAACTCAACAGACAGTAGCATCGAAGCTAAATTACTGACGCTGATGAAGATGAGTGTTAATAAGAAAAAAAGTTTCATAAATACGCTAATCGCAGAAAAGTAAGGATTCTTCGAGTGAACCAATGATTGACGATCTCTGACTAGTAGCCTTTAATTCTAAAATAAACGGCCACGCATAAAATTGAGTTCAACACGTATATTTAGACAAGGGAATTGTAATTACAGTATAATAAATTAGTTTTAACGCGTTTTTTAACAACTCTTTATGCCGCGTCTGGCGCGTCATCGGCCTCACTAAAACTTTTTGAATGACGCGCTGGGCGCGGCATTGGCCACGAATCGGTTAAATTGGTAGCATTGTAGCCATATTTTGGCTAATTTAATATCTAGATTTCAAATGAATTAAGTATTACGATGTATTTCAGTGTTGGCGATGCCCACCTTACGTGATACGTCTGATAGCATAAAATGACTCAAGGGCTGACGTCATGATAATTATACAGCTGAGAAATCCAGAATGCTACAGAGTTCAGGGAGGCTTGTAGCTTTTTTGCTTGGAGATAGCTTGTATGAGTCATCCTGGATACTTCCATACTATATCCATAGCCATACTATCATTATGAATACGAAAGTGTGTCTGTCTGTCCATCTGTCTGTCTGTCTGTCTGTCTGTCTGTTACCTCTTCACGCCCAAATCGCTAAATCGATTTTGCAGAACCGTACATTTTCCCGGAACAAAAAGTATCCTATGTCCTCTCCCTTCCTGTCTTGACTTTAAAGTATTTTCCATACTAAATTTCAAAAAAATCGGTTCAGCGGTTTGGGCGTGAAGAAGTAACATACAGACAGACACACTTTCGCATTTATAATATTAGTATGGAATATGTCCTAAGGTCATACTCGCGTCAGTCCTCACAGATATAGCTGCGCCCACGCAACAGACTATTTTGACGGCATTGACAAGAATGCGAGCTATTTCTTTGTGACACGTGATATGCTAAAGTAGGTCTTACAGAAAACCGGCGAAGAAAAACGCCTCACCGTGTACTGCTTATTTTTGTACAGACAAGAAGTTTCTTTGAACTACTCGTAGGTGACAAAAAGATCCCTGTTGCAGCCGCGAACGAGCGTTGTTTCACGCCGGTATTCTTACATGGTCGGGTCGGCCCGATCGTGCAGAAGCATGATAATCACATAACGCGTCGCTAGTGACATAGCAGTTACCCACTTGTGACGCAGTTTAAATGTCAAATCCCGCTAATTGCACAGCTTATTTATTACGGCACGGTGTTCGTGCGCGGGCAGTTAGACGTATGCGAATTATAATAATTGCATAAGTTGATAAATGCAATGCAATAGCTTTACCGCGTCAGTCCTCCAGTGTTGTATATTTATTTTGTCTCCAGTGTTGCACATTGTCTAAAAACCGTGGACTTTACTGAGTCAAAGTATTCACAGAAGTCCACAATAATTTTTAATGGCGCATAAAGTTTTAAATCGGCAATAAAACAATTTGCCAAAACTTTGTGGATTCGTCTTTGTCCTAAGTGCTAATAAAATATGAGGTTGAGCTTGAGGACAGATAAAATTTCCCGTCGAAGCTATGGCCTATTTTTAACCTTAAAAATGAAGGTCTCGACTCTCGACCCGTATGCGTGTTATCTTATAATATATAAAATTCTCGTGTCACAATGTTAGTCCACGAAGTACGAACTCCCCCGAAACGGCTTTACTGATTTTTACCAAATTTTATATGTATATTCAGTAGGTCTGAGAATCGGCTACTCGGTACTTTAAAAATTGATAAGTGCATTTTTTGAATAAATAATAGTAAATTATTACAACCTGAAGACTGACAGCGTCCATTGTTTGTCGCCGATCGACGTTGCCATGGCGACATACTTATTTAGTCATTTGAATAAAATAATATGGACGAAATACTTTATATTATGGCAAAACAACGTTTGCCGGGACAGCTAGTAACTTATAATATATTCTAGAACTACCTAATTTCCGTGTCAAGTTATTCTTAAATATCAGCGTCTGAACAAAATATTATGTGCCCAACAGTAAGTTTGTGTGTTTTTACTGAAGCCAGGACAGTTAAGCGCATCACAGACGGTGAAGATAATAATATAAAATATATTGTTACGTGCTAGGGTTCTTTGGATTCGGAGAAAAAGACCTGGTGACTCTCTTGAAGACTTTATTCACAAACACTAGCTCACACTAATCACTGAGCTCAAACACTAAGCACTAGATCCAAATCACTGAGCACTATCACTGTCCTAGGTCGCAGCCGAGTCACTATCACAATCACAATCACTCACTATTGATCACTTGTTCTCGCTCCGAAGTCGCCTCGAAGATAGCTCAGATCAAACTGAATTGCCGGCTCGACTGTCTGCGACTATTTATACGGGCCGGATCGAACGCTAGACTGTACGAGAACATTCGCATAAACACGTAAACAACACTTGTTTACGTAAACATGTGCGGAATGTTCGAGCATGCAATCGTACACTTTGCGCCATCTTGTGTCGATTAGGGGATTCGTTTGCGTTTTATGTTGCGCTAGCTTGACGCTAGATGGCACTACGTGTCCTTTTTCGTAACACTACTCCCCTCTTAGAGATGCTCGTCCCGAGCATCGTTGTTACTGCCATGGTAACGCTGTCCTGGTCTGCGGTCCCTTCACATCAGCGCAAGAAGTACATTCGTGGCACCAATTCTGCACATCATCTCGCCAATGCAACCAGAAAAATCGTTCTCGCACTTTCCTCAGCATCCTCTTGACTCCTAGATGACTCCCTGATACACCCTGATGTATCTCGCGGAGAACATCTAGTACTCTCGCCCTTGGGACAATTATCTGGAAATAGAACTCTCTACCGTTAGCCCATTTCCGGTAGAGTATTCCGTTTTGAAGTATCAGACTGTCCCATTGCTCCCAGTACGCCTTAGTGACAGCGCCAGTGGGTGCAACCTCACTCCAGTTTGGTTTTACGTCACCGCGTTTCTTCCATGTGATGATGTGCTGAAGGT
Organism: Polyommatus icarus; assembly: GCA_937595015.1. Taxonomy (NCBI): domain Eukaryota; kingdom Metazoa; phylum Arthropoda; class Insecta; order Lepidoptera; family Lycaenidae; genus Polyommatus; species Polyommatus icarus. The sequence goes on along the minus strand of OW569342.1, from coordinate 596,317 downwards.
CGTCATCTCTTTCTTGAGCTTTCCTCATAGCATCATTTTCAGAGAGACCCAAAGTATTTGTCTTTGTTCTTCCGCTCCGTGCCTGGAAGGTAACTGTTATCGGGGCTCTCTCCACATTGTCCAATACTCGCCACCTAGTCCTGGATTCTATTTGTTTCCCCTTATCCCGGGCAGGGGACGAAACTGCTTGCTTCCTCAGCTCTCCTATCTGTTCCTCGATCCTTTCCATCCTTGCCATCTGGGTCTTCTGCGGGCAATTGAGCTGAAGATGGCCTCTCTCACCGCACTTATAGCACATGACTTCAAATCTTTTCCTCGTAGGAGCCCTAACCTCCCTGACTTCCGCAGCGACCTCCCGGATATTATGGGTCTGCCGTATGTCACGCCGAACAGCCTCGACCTCCAGTGCATGCGCTAACGCTTCCTTCAGCGAGGTATGATGACCAAGCCTTACTGCAGCTCTGACCTCCAGGTCTTTGATTCCATCGACAAATCCTTGAACAATATTTGAGTCGACCATTTTGGTATCAGCTCCGGGGTACGCCTTCCTGACGAGTTTTTCAATTTCCAACGCCCATTGTTGAAGCCCTTCTTCTGAGCGTTGGACTCTATCACGCAGTTGGGCACGGAACACGTGCTCCAGGTGTCGCCCCCCGTATCTGGATTCCAGTGCCTCTATCAGGTCTTGGAACCCATTTCCCGTATGAGGCAGTGCCTCCAGGACCGACAAAGCTTGTCCTCTGAGCGCAACAATGAGAGCGGTCAGGCATTGTTCTTCCGTCCATCCGTTTACGGTAGCAACAGTCTGAAATTGCCGACGATAAGCGTTCCAAGAAGTAGTGCCATCGTACGGCGGCACCTTGACTCTTGGCCCTTGCGTCACTCCAGTGGCTCCACTAGACACTGTAACTCCCATAGTTTCAAGGCGCACTACTCTCTTCTGCAGTTCAGTAAATCCGGTTTTCAAATTTTCCACAACCGACTCTAACCCGGTAACTCGTTCTTTCATTATGTCGACATCTTTTCGAAGCTTAGTCACAGTGTCACTAACATCCTTTATGGCCAGAAGCGCTTTCTCTTGGAGGTCCTTTTGTTGCTCTTGTGACTCTTGCAACGCGCCGAGCTTGCGGTCTTGTGACTCTTGCAATGCGCCGAGCTTGCGGTCTTGTGACTCTCTCATTGCCTGAATTTCAGCCTTTTGAGAATCTTGCAAGGCCTGACTTTCAGCTTTTTGGGACTCCTGCAAAGCCTGAATATCAGCTCTTTGCAGCTCTATTAATTTAATTAAACTTTCCAATTGAAGAGCCATTTGAGGGGCCGTAGAAACTACGGACGTGGCAGGATGGATGGAGCTAGTCGACGGAGCCTGAGCAGGCAGGGCCCAGTGGGCGGGGCCAGTGGGCGTGGCCTGAGTGGGCGTGGCCTGGTGGGCGGAGCCGGTGGGCGTGGCCATGTCCAGAGTGGGCGGGGCCTGGGGGGCGTGGTCAGTGGGCGGGTCCCGGTGGGCGGAGCCAGTGGGCGTGGCTTCACCCGAAGTGGGTGGAGCTTGGTCCCCAATGGCTGTGGCCTCCGCAGCTCGCTGCGCCCTTGTCCTGACACTCCTCTTGAAGTCTTCTCTCGAAGTCAATGGCATCTCCAAATCTCACTTCCGACACCAGTTGTTACGTGCTAGGGTTCTTTGGATTCGGAGAAAAAGACCTGGTGACTCTCTTGAAGACTTTATTCACAAACACTAGCTCACACTAATCACTGAGCTCAAACACTAAGCACTAGATCCAAATCACTGAGCACTATCACTGTCCTAGGTCGCAGCCGAGTCACTATCACAATCACAATCACTCACTATTGATCACTTGTTCTCGCTCCGAAGTCGCCTCGAAGATAGCTCAGATCAAACTGAATTGCCGGCTCGACTGTCTGCGACTATTTATACGGGCCGGATCGAACGCTAGACTGTACGAGAACATTCGCATAAACACGTAAACAACACTTGTTTACGTAAACATGTGCGGAATGTTCGAGCATGCAATCGTACACTTTGCGCCATCTTGTGTCGATTAGGGGATTCGTTTGCGTTTTATGTTGCGCTAGCTTGACGCTAGATGGCACTACGTGTCCTTTTTCGTAACAATATATTATCTTAGAGCATATTTTAGAATATCGCTCACCATACAAATCCTATGAACCATCACACACGACGAAGTTAATTTATATTTTATATTTTGTATCTTAAGATATGGAAATATATATTTCGTACCTTAATATTTTATCTTAAGATACGAAATATATATTTCGTATCTTAATATGTTATCTTAAGATGCGAAATATATCTTTATGAATAGGTACAGGGTGTTTTTGTGTCGAGCAGCGGGCTCATCGGTGATCGGACGCACTAGTAGATGCAGTGTTGCCAGTGCTGTATGTTAGAAAGTTACATACCTACTCTCATTCGAAAAGTAACATTTTGATGGAAAAAGTAACATTTCGGATAATTTTAAATAAAATTGACTTATAATTTATTGCTTTATTATTATTATTGCTTAAAAAGCTCATGAATCGAAATGAATGTTTCTCTTGAATTTCTAAAATACTCCTGAAACTTCTTCGTTGACAGATATTGATAAGGGTCTACACAGACGGACTGCATTTCAACTGCAATCCAACTGTAAATTGCAGTTCAAGTGCAGTTTGAATGCAGTTGACACAACTGCAATGCGACTACAATAGAACTGCAAACCAAACAGTTGACACGACTTCACGCCGACAGCAACTGAACTGCAATCCGACTGCGTGTTTGGTTTGCAGTTCTATTGCAGTCGAATTGCAGTCGTGTCAACTGCATTCAAACTGCAATTTGCAGTTGGATTGCAGTTGAAATGCAGTCCGTCTGTGTAGACCCTAAAGGTTAAATTCGCCGCAGGTTTTTCTCTTTTTTATGTGAGGCTCTATCCAAATGTTTCTCCTTTTGGAATTTTACACATTCTATATCAGAATCATCGTCTGAGAAGCTGTCTAACAAATCAAGATGTAAGACAGTATCAGTTATTAGTTATCACTCATAGTCAATCACCCTGTATATAGAACTCTAACAAGGAATACGTGTGGCACCAACGCAGACTCGTAAGGAAATGAACATATTTTTAATATTATCGTATCTTAGCCGTGTGTGATAGCTTAAGATACTATAATATTTTATATTTGGGCATCTTAAGATAAAATATTATATTATCTTCACCGTGTGTGATGCGCTTTACGCAGAAATTATGTTGCCCAAGTGTGTATGCAGTAAACAGAGCACTCTCTCTTTACTCTCATAACCCAGTGGGACGGTCGACCGACACGACTGGCGATAGATCTGGCGCAGGGCTTTCACATGCCCATCCGACGCATGGATCATCTTACTTGTCAGACAATCAGGTGATCAGCCTGCATCGCCTTATCTAAACTTGAAAAAATACGGTACCAACGCAGGAATCGAACCTATGACCTCTAAGTCAAGAGCCACGCTCTACACCACTGGAATAGTGTGGTTTTATCACAGTGTACAACATTTATGAAGAGTTTGTTCATCTTCACAATATATGCAGCAATGTCAATAGTCGATACCGTTGTTAGTTAGCAAGTGCCTGTGAATCTACGCCCACACATGAGTTCTTATTAAAACGGAGTAGAGTTGATTATCGCGTAGTTGTTATTCTAAAATATAGAGTACTCGTTGATCCGTCAAATGTTGTTTAGCCTATGCTTGTATTACGAGTATGTAACCTTTCTCTTGAATCATTCTATGTATTGAAGGAACCGCATCAAAATCCTATGAATAATATAAGTACTCTAATGATGCCCGAAACTCCGTTGCGCCAAAATTTGTTTATCGCGCGGGAACCGTAAATTTTTTCGGTATAAAAAGTATCCTATGTCCTTTCCCGGGACTCGAAGTATCTCCATACCAAAATCCAGCAAAATCGGTTCTGCAGTTCGGGCGTGAAGAGATAACTGACAGACAGACACAGTATCGCATTTATAATATTAGTATCCATGGATGGAAGTGCTAGTGTGCCATCTGTTTATTGCGCGGGAACCGTACATTTTTCCAGGATAAAAAGTCACAATAGATCCTCATGGGTCGCAGTGACGCCAGGACTTCAGCGACCTGCCTTTTAAAAAAACTTGAGAGGTATCAAGGGAGAACGGAGTTATTTCTTATGTAAAAAAATCTTATATTACATAATACACTCAAAAATAATATTAAAAAAAAACGCCATCTATTGACGCCCAGAAAATACTAACAACGCGTCGCTGTTTATTCTCAAAAAACGCCATCTAGTTGACGCACAGGAATACTATCAACGCCCTCTCTAATAAAAAAAATGTCGTTACAACTTTTTCGGTCTAGCCCCCTTCTGCAACGCGCGAAAAGGAACTCCGTTCCAAAAATCCTATGGATAATGGATGAATACAGATGATAGTGAGTAATCAGCTCTATTGTAATGTGTTGCAGGTGATGTTGGGGGGCACGGGCGGGGGCGGCGGCGGCGGCGGCGGCGTCGCGACGTCGCCGGGCGTCGACAACCTGCTCACCGTGACGGTCGCGCGCGACGAGCACGGCTACGGCATGAAGGTGTCAGGTGGGTGTCAATTTGGTGAAATTCGATATTTGGTGAGGTGTTATGTTTGGTGTAATTTGATATTTGGTTACTGAGATAGTTGGTGAAGTGTGATAGTTGGTGAAATGTGATATTTGGTGAAATGTGATATTTGGTGAAGTGTGATATTTGGTGATGTGTGAATTGTGATATTTGGTTAGGTGTGATAGTTGGTGAATTGTAATATTTAGTGAAGTGTGATATTTGGTGAGGTGTGAATCGGTGTGATAGTCAGCGAAAGTTGATATTTGGCGATACTTGATTCTAGGCGAATTGCGATACTTGGTAAAGTATGATATATGGTGAAATGTGATATTTGGTGAAGTGTGTTAGTTTGTATAGTGTGATGATTGGTGAAGAGTGATATTTGGTGAGGTGTGATAGTTGGTGGGGCGTTAGGTGAGGTTCATTTGGTGAAATGTTATACTTGGTGAAGTTATAAATATTTACCGTTCTAATATTCCTCCAATCACGTTTCAGGCGACAACCCGGTGTACGTCCAGTCTGTGAAGGAACACGGAGCGGCGTGGCGTGCTGGTCTCCGGTCAGGTGACAGAATCCTGAGGGTGGACTCCGTGCCGGTGCATCATCACACGCATCAACAGGTGGTGCAGTTGATACGAGGTGGGTACTTGGGTGACACAGGGTAGCAGATGGCTTGTGCCTTGCCTGTAGCCTGTGCCCTGTAGTACTTGATTGATTGATGAGTTACTTGATTTACAACGGCATGATAACCTAGCTTATTTATTGGCATTTGGCGTATTTGTGTAAGTTTTTTAGTTTAACTTTTATCGAGATACGCAAGGGTAGGTCCAGATAATTCAAGTTATTAGAGTATCACAAAGCATAACCTGAAAATATCCGAAATTACTCTGAATCTTAACTTATGTATCGACGAGCTTTTGCCCGCAGCTTCACTCGCGTTAAGAAGTATTATTATATACAAACTTCCATCCCCTATTTTAACCCCTTGGGGTAGAATTTATCAAAATCCTTTCTTAGCGGATGCCTACGTCATAACATCTACGTGCATGCCAAATTTCAGCCCGATCCGTCCAGTGGTTTGGGCTGTGCGTTGATAGATCACCATGTCAGTCAGTCACCTTTGAGTTTTATATATTTAGATTTAAGCAGTAGGCACCAAATACGTATTCTGAAAGAGTCAGTCCCTAACTACTTGGAAAAAATACACTCATCGACGTCAATTATCAATTTAACATATCAACATTATGATTCCAGCTAATCCGTCTCCCGTGCTGACGGTGCAACAGAACAGCTCCCGACATAAGACGCCTATCACCGCGCCGCAGCCTGTCAACGTGAGTATTGGTGGTACAAGGATATATTGACCGAAATCATCCTTGCAGCACTATGCTAAATAATGTTAAATTAATAATTTTAATGACAAGCTTTAAAACTGACACTTATTAGAGTTTTAAATCATTGCATCCTCGATCATGTTAAAGTAAAATTTATGCAATAGCCACTAATTAGGCATAGCATTTTGTACAGTGTTAGGTGCGGCGTTGCCGTGCATCGTCTAACGTCGCGGTCACTTCAGTTCGTCAGTCTTGTTTGCGTGCGACTAGACGTATGCGAATTATAATTGCATAAGTTGATAAAAATGCTATACTTTACCGCGACTGTCCTCAAGTGCTACACGCTTTTTTGTCCCCCGAACGTTATCGGGGCTATTTATTTTCTTGCTTTCTTTTTTCTCTTTTAATTTTTTGTTTCTTTTATTCTTGACACGCATAGTTTGTCTTATTGAATGTTAATCAATCAATCAATCAATCGTTTATGCATAACATGTAGATTGTAGCTATAGATGCGAGTATTATCAATTTGGTAATTGATAATGAATGCGAGTATTATCAATTATCAAATTGATGATACTCGCATCTATAGCTACAATCTACATGTTATGCATAAACGATTGATTGATTGATTGACCGTTCCAGCCGGAGAAGCAGCGTCAACTGGAGGCGACGAAGGCCCACACGTTCCGCATGATGCTCGAACAGGAACAGAAGTACATCAGGGACCTGCGGAGTGAGTATTAGATATGGGCCTATGTCATTTGGTCGGGTTATATTAGAGTAATTCTCCGAGGCCCTTAAAAATGTGGTCACACGCTCTTTACTACTTCCCTATTAAACATACAGTCTTAGGACCAAAAACACGCTATTCTTCAATTATTTAAGTATCTGATTTCAATAAAAAACATCTATAATTATTTATAGTTTTTGTTCAATTGATAATTTAATGTCGAAATCGGGGGCAAAATCGGTGTTCTCCGCGTGTCACACTCTGTTCGCGCTTACGAAAAGCTTTAATAACTTTTGTATTCTATTCATTAGCATGGAGTGTGATACATCAAATTAATCTAGATTAACTGGGCTACCTAATAACTAAAATAAAATCATGTTATATCTTAAGTTAAAAAAGTTGATAGGCATAACGTCTGTGTCACACGATTTTGCTAGTTTCACGAGCGGGTAATAAAATTGCACCTATCTTCCAAACGCGACGACTTGTGGTTACAAGTTTAAGCTGCACCAACGCTCTGTGTCTTTCCAGCATCAGTACAGGGGACACAAACGTTCGTCGCTTCAAAACAAAGAAAATATAAGGGAAGATATTCCTTAAAAATTATGAAGTGGCTGTAGTCACGTAACTTTTGCGAGCATGTTTTGAATGATAATAATTTATATTTATATTAAGGGCTAAGGTATATGATCGAGATTATTTCCTAGTATTTTGTTTGTTTGTTTACCTATTACTTCCATCGCAATTCTAAAAAATGTAAAATTTTCGTAACTTTCGTGGCACTATTTTCGTGGATTTTTACCCATGCATGAACAACTGATATTACATCCTCAATCCAAATGCAAAGCGATAAGATACTCAGACTTAATATCAGGGCGAGCGAAGCGAGCCCTCATATATATGTCACAAACTAAAAATATTATGATGTTGTGTCCTGAATCTTCATATTTAGTTAAAAATCCCCTTATAATAACCTCCTAAATAACTTAATCTTCAAGAACTTCAAATAACATCACCTGAACCTTGAAAAAATCACAGCATTTCAGAACCGGTTACTTGACTGATTAAGCAACAAATTAAAGTTCCTGCTCTTTAGTATTGTTGATCCTAATAAAAACTGATTCATTAAATAATAATTTATTTTATTTTTTAAGAAGAAAAAGATTTTAATCCATAATTTGTTCCTAGCTCTTCTTCTTCCTAGTTCGTAACATTCGTGGAGTTTGTCGCAACTTTCGTGGGGACCGAAATTTCAAATCTGATTATCTCAGTAGTTTATGGTCCGATGTACGTGCCTTAAAGATCGTATTTATTATCTTTAGAGCACCTTAAAGGTGTTTGCATTTATTTAAAGATAACTCTAAAATAAAAAAATCCCACGAAAGTGACGCGGAGAATCATTCTTTAAATCTGGCTTATGGATATATTGGAGTTATGTTAAATGACTAACCGCCGCACTCAGAGACGTCAATTAAGACTTAATGCTCATTTAACATGAAATGTTCCTCTCAGAGATGACAATTAAAAATCGCTAATTGTAAAGTTTGATGTTCAAGTTTGAGGTTATTCTTGAAATTTTTTCAGTTTTAATTTTTCAAAAGATAAAATTAAGCTAAAAATAACATTTACTTATTTTAAGTGTTAATAATAAATAATAATAATATTAGATAATGCCACAGTAAACATAGAACTTCATAACTGTGATAGTACTAAAGCATTTTTGTGCAATACATGCCTAGTTACTTAGTACAGCTGTTTTTTACCTTTTCTTGCTAATAAATAGAAGTATTTCACATGAAAAGTACCTATAGTCACATCCATACAAACTAGATATACTTACCTACAAAGAAGTATGAACATTGTCACCAAATTGGGTAATTACGGTATTAAAATAAAAGTATGTTTACTATATAGTTACAATATTATTATGATTTATGAATAATTCCTAATAGCAAATAGTGTTCTTATATTAAAATGGTAGGTAATAGTAGACATAAGACAGGTTATTCACACAATCCAAATTGTAAAACATAGAAACTTCAAATGTTGCAATAAATACTTTTAAATACCTAGTACCTATTATAAAAACAATATAAAACATGTTTTTTTTCTAACACATTTTATGTTTGTTACATAACTGTAGTAGGGAGGTACGGTGAAAGGTAGGAAAGAATGAAATTATTTTAATACCTAGTATATATTTTATTATTCCTTCGATCGCGGCAAAACGAGACACAATAGCATTTCAATTGTTATCGCGGCCCACTTGGGCTAAGTACGGGAGTTGAAGCGAGCTGCATCAGTTAATTTGATTTCTTGTTATTTTTTTCCATATTCATTATTCTGCCTAGCACTGCAAACTTTGTAAATTTTTACTTCTTCTTGTCTTCTTGCATTGTTAACTAAAATAAAAGTATGACGTGATAAGAATTGAAACTGGTACAAAACATTATAAGTAAGTACTTTATAGTTTATTTATTTAAAGTATATACCTACTGACCAATGAAATCCTGTTGAAATGTATTAAGTATGTTAAAATATATTAAATATGTTAAATTTGCCAACCAAAAACAAAATAAAAATTACTAGATACCTACTACTACTTCTCGTCATAGTACGAATGATTTATAGGGGACAGAAATTAATCAGTCAATTAATTTTGTCTCTGAGAGGTATCTCTAATGAAAGCATTAAATTTCAATTTGTTAAATGATGTTCAGCGCTATTTTTTAATGACCGACTCTGACGGCCGCAGTCACGACTCACGCTCAATAAAAAAAAATGAAACGAACACGGCTTGACTTTCCAAGACTAGCAAGCCGAGTTCGTTTCATTTTTCAACTACGCATGCGCGGCTTTTTTCGCAGTTTGGCAGCTGACTGTCAAGTAATGTCAACTTCATAATAATTGAGTGTCATGTTCTAAAATATTAACAATTTTTGTCAGATTTTAGAACATGACACTGACACTAATTTTTAACTTTGCGCATGCGTAATGTGCATTGAAAAACGAAACGAACACGACTACAGTTTGTTAAAAAAGAATAGACACAGAACAAAAAAATTCTAAAAGTAATCACGCTCAAAAGGTGGTTTTTTCTCTTTGTATTTCCATAGAGATCGCTTATATACACTTTAAATATTATTTGCCTTGCACATTTTTAACTCGATTGAATGAGGTTTTCGTATATTTTGTTACAATATGATTAAAAATTGTGTAGAGTGTGTACGGTACTCTTTTTTGACAAGCTATAAATAAAATCATATAAAAAAGAAGAAGAAGAAGATCATGCCCCCCCTGTATTCTATTTCTCTATGTCATAGAATTGGCTTCGGCCTTCACTATCATTCATTAAATAGAGAAAACAGAAATGGCTGTATGGGCAACGCTCCCTTTGCCTGTCCCGACCGGGACAAATTAAAAAAAAATCTCTATGTCATACCCCTTTGACAGCAAAATCCACGATTAGCGACTCAATCGAGTTAAATGGTGCTTCTTCTGTATTTAAATTTAATCGCCATTTTGAGGTGTTAATTTATCATTAACTGACTCTGAGAGGGAATTTCATGTTTAATGAGCATTTAGTGTTGCGGTTTGTATGGGCAGCGGATAATTTAGATTTTTTAAATGATGATTTAATGAACGACTCTGAGTGCGGCTGTTAGAGTCTAAACACACTAGGCTGAATTACGCCGGCGTAAATTCCGCTGCGTTTACGCCGGCGGAATTTATTCAAAATACGGGCGGAACGCGAGAGACTATTCCGTCGCTTATTTGTACGCGTTTGACATTTGTGGCGGAATTTACGCCGACGTAATTCAGCCTAGTGTGTTTAGACACTAAGGGGCTGTTTAACCACTTACTGATAAGTTCCGGATAGGCTATCCAAAATTTATCTGACATGTACTCCATACTCCATCTGTCAGATAAGTTCTGGATAGCCTATCCGGCATTATCAAGAAGTGGTGAAAAAAGCCCTAAGCTAGATAATATTACCCAAACAAATAATGTGGTTCCATCATCTGCCTGAAATAATTTATTTGACAGTAGGTACATTGTAAAAAAACTTACATTAAGAACCAGACATTGTCTGCAGATTGGTTGCGCCGAAAATAGTTTGCCCAGCGAAAACCGTTCTTTCATATGAGATAAAATGATCGTTTATGGTTTCCTCTCCTGCGTGCCGAGGTATCTCCGTACCAGATTTCATCTAAATTGGTTCAGCCATTTAATCGTGAAGAGATAACAGACAGATAGACAGCCGTCAGACAGACAGATAGACAGACGTCAGACAGACAGATAAACAGCAGTCAGACAGACAGATAGACAGACGTCAGACATACAGATAGACAGCCGTCAGACAGACAGATAGACAGACGTCAGACAGACAAATAGACAGACGTCAGACAAACAGAGAGACAGCCGTCAGACAGACAGACAGACAGATAGACAGCCGTCAGACAGACAGATAGACAGACGTCAGACAGACAGATAGACAGACGTCAGACAGACAGATAGACAGCCGTCAGACAGACAGATAGACAGCCGTCAGACAGACAGATAGACAGACGTCAGACATACAGATAGACAGCCGTCAGACAGACAGATAGACAGCCGTCAGACAGACAGATAGACAGACGTCAGACACACATTCACATGGAAACTGGTAGTCTACATTGTTAGACAAAACGTTGGGTTTTGTTAAAAAATTTCGTTATATTTCAATGACAATAAAATTTTCTTAAATTCCACTTCATCCCATTCATACCGAAGCATGGTATTTATTTTCAACCAACTCAATTCCAGATGAGCTGCTCAAAGTACCCGACGTGCGAAAACAGGCAGAGTTAGCAGCGGCCGAGCAGCGCTGCTGTAACTTGCAGACGAGGATCGACAGCATTCTGGCAGCACAGGTGATAATGACAGCATAGACAAAGAACAAGGGGCATTTTTGTATGGGACCCGTACCCAGGCTGTAGCACGTTGAGACATATATCAAACGAAAGGGTTAAGCCCTTTCGTTTGTACTGTACATTTTCTTCTATGACATAAAATCTCTAAACCATGGGAGAAACAAGTTAACGAGAGTAGAAGGTAAGAAAAAATCACAAAAAAAACACCCTGTTTTTTTGTGATTTTTTTCTATACGACGTGCCGGTACGAAATGCCCCTCCTTCTGTGACGACACTGTAATATTTTGTAGTTTTCTTATACCGAGACTGTATCAAAATTATTTATAATCTGTACTAGTGTTTGATTAAGCCCGGCCGCACATTATCCGAAATTTCTGATCAGAAAAATTCGGACTCCCGCCGGAACGCACTCTGTTCATACATTTTGTCGCGGACCCCGCAGACTATCAGAATTGTGACGTGTCAAAATGTATGAGCGGGGCGGGACGTCCGAATTTTTCTGATCAGATTTTCGGATAATGTGCGGCCGGGCTTAAATGTCAGAATTGTTCTGTTCTATAGTTAATCACTGCTATTAAATAGCAACATCACCATCCATTAGCTAATGTTAATGATTATGAGCCTGCAAAACAGTTTTCACTACAGCATAAAAAAACACAACGTTAAATTAAAAACTTTTAAAAATAACCACCGATGCAAAACTCTCGAATCAGTATGCAAAATACTAAATTGTCAAATTAATAGTTTATGTAGTAAAATCGGTCCACACGTTTGGATGCTACGATGCCACAGACAGACACACGCATAGAAAGATACACAGTCAGACAGACAGACAGGTCAAACTTATAATACCCCTCTTTTTGGCCAGAGGTTAAGAATAATTGCTATTTTGTTTTTTTCTGAAGTAAAACATTTGCAGGCTGTTAATATCATTAACGACTATAAAAGGCGAAAATTAATTTATTTGACTAATAAATATTATCTAATACGGGCGGGTGAATAATAATAATATTGCTTTTGTGCTTGTGTTACCAGTAACAGCAAACAGAATGTGTATACATGATGAATTGTCAAAGATATGTGAACAATATTAAAGTCACATTTATCGTAATTTGTCTCTTTCGTGCACAATATTGCTGTCACATTCTTATTGTGTAAGAAAGAGATAGTTATATGTTTGCAAATGAAAGATATAACCAGCAAAAGAATGCAAGAATTTTGACATGTTCCGCGACCATACTCAAGAAAATATTCGCAGACAGAGAGAAGAAAGTTTACATTTCTTTGATGATTTGCGTGTATACATGATAATATAGCTCGTACCTATGTGTTTAAGGCTGTGTACGTTAATTTTTTTTCGCCTTTACTTTGCCAGTGGTAACTTTTGTTGCTAAAACTTTTTGTAGAACACAACTCAACACATTTTAAAATAGATGTGATTTTAACATTTGCTACACACAAAGTAATGTTTTTTTTTTAAATCTCTACATACACTATAATAATTATCATGTACATGTCGGAAACACGAGGCGAGGCACAAAACTGCATTTTTTGATGTGAAAAGTTTGTTTTGTGGCTCGTTTCATGGTTTACAGCTGCACTCAGAGGTATTTTATGATTACTCAGCATTAATTTAATGACGAATTTGACACAAACTCCGTAACAAACTCTTCAGTAAAGTTAAGTAATTATTAATTTTCTCTGAGTGCGCTTACACTTTAGATGTGTTTTACACCGTACTAGCTACACCTAGCTATATGCACCTTCTAGCCGGAAGCCAAGCCTGCCACTCCAAAGATGCCCAGAGCAGAGAAAAACGCCCAAAACACGAGCTTCCTAAGCGGTCTACCGAGATCACTCAGCAATTTGACCGGCCAAAGCCTCCGGAACCTACGCCAAAGAAAAGACCAGCCGTTAATCCGGCAGAATTCGGAAGAATCCAAGAAGAGGCATAATAATACCGTGCCGATGGTCCCCACGACTTGTCTGGATAATACCCCCCCTCCGTTGCCTCCCAGATCGGAGAGATTCAACTCTCCCCCTCTCCCTCTCAAGCCGTCGACGTCTAGAGTGAGGGAGATGAGGCGATCTTCCCACTCGCTCGATGAGCTGGAGCCCCAACCGAATTCTATTGCGATGCAGTTGAGTTATCCTCTAGTGAATGTGCCGCCGCCGCCATTGCAGGTAAAGTGGTGTCAGACTTTGCTTGTGTAAAAATAAATGAGTTATTTCGGAAGAAGAAGTTTATTCATAGGCAGTTGACGGACTTACTTAATGACTATTGTTGAATTATATTTGCCACCAGGTGCCGCTTTGTAGCTCTAGGGTCTATCGTGTCAAACTGCTCACATGTGTCACGATAATATGTCTATTTGACACGAAAGTCATGACGGCTACATCGCGGCACCTGGTAGCAAATAGAATTTCAACAACCCTCATTAGGGTTCCGTAGTCAACAAGGAACCCTTATAGTTTCGGTCTGTCCGTCCGTCTGTCTGTCTGTCCGCGGTTTTACTCAGAGACTATAGGACCTACAAAGCTGTAATTTGGCATGAATACACATATTAATGATGGCAACAAAATGGTATGTGAAATCGTAAAAAAATATTTTTTTTTATGGTACCTCCCCTACACATCAAGCGGGGATGAATATTTTTTTTCGCGCCCACCCCATCGTGTGGGGTGTCGTTGAATAGGTTTTTTAAAAATATTGCGAGTATTCATAGATCATTTTCCGATTTAGGGATCCGTTTGTGAAATATTAAGTTTTAAAGTGGAAAAAATCGTTAGAGTCCAGTGTCCCCCCTTCTACCAGCTAAACGGTTGGTTCTGGAAATGTGAAAAAATTCACGGGGGTAGGAAATATGCTGAATTTAAAAGGAAAAGTATCACGACTAAGAAGACTTCATAAGTTATTGAGTAATAGTCGATCAACTAAAAAAAATGTATTCGGTGAAGTATAAAGGAAATTTTCATTCAAATTCCTTTGAAAGTAACTGAGATGATGTTGTTACTAGTGTAAAACACGCTATAAATGTACGTTCATTGACCATAAAAAAATTTCAAAAACTAGCGGTACTACGGAACCCTATATTGCGCGTGGCCCGACACGCACTTGTTTTTATTATTATTTTTATTTGGTTGAGTTATGTCGTATACCGCCAGATGGGTTTGATATAACTCGACTAAATAACGTTGGTCCGTCTTCTGCCTATTCTATATCTAAGTTTACCCTAAATAGCCTTATTTCTGACATTACCAATAAAAGTTTGACACCAAAACTTTTAAGTATCATGATGGTTAAAAACATGAAGTCAAGTAAATATCAATATTTGTTTTACAAAGTCCCACTACTAAAGCGGTTAAAGATAGTCTTAATTTATTTACTTGACTTGATGATTGGTCGCAGAACACATAGAAATTCGTACATTGACCCATTGCTTTTGTCTCGCTCTTACATGAAAATATTTCTATCGCGATTTTATCGCGTACCTATGCTATTACCAGAGACCAGTATATTTAGGCTGGTATAAATAGTCAGTATTAAGATGCGACCCGGTCTCAAGACGCGGTTCGGTTCTGTGATTGGTCCAAATTTTGACAGCCAACCAATCACAGAGCCAGACCTTGTACCATGAAACTGTTTTGAGACTCAAACAATCGGACTAGAATGCCGCGTCCTGCTCTAACAAACGTGAAATGACGTTGTTAGAGCAGGACGTGGCATGCTCGTCCGATTGTTTGAGTCTCAAAACAGTTTCGTTGTAGGCCTACTGAACCGTGTCTTGAGACTGAGATGCGTCTTGAGTACTGACTATTTATATCAGCCTTACTCTATGGCTATAACGACAGTGATGGGACAGTTTTGAATTTCTAAGTATTATGTGACGGATTTAAGTATTTTCTATTCTCTGTGTTCACTTCATTTCACCAGCTATGCTTTTTCTACTGTTCGCTGTATGTAATATGTTGTAACCTTCTTAACTGTCGCTAACTTAAAGCTAATGCTAAGTACTCGCATACGGTTTTACTCAATCGAGCAACAACATCGAGCAAAACCCGCGGCTCGGGCTTTCGTCCACACATTCAGCATTGCTCGATAGTTTTATTCTATATCGATATATTTCATTCCATCAATCCGGTTCGATCCGGTTTCATCAATCCTTCGAGCTGTCAGTTTTGCGGTCCACAGAGTAATTATCACTCGATTTGGAGTAAAACTATCGAGCAAAACCGTATATGAGTACTTAGCATAGACGAAGTATAATTGAAACGGTGACTAAGTTAGATATCAAAAGTGTATGGATTTGACATAACGCTAAGGGTAGGTTGCACCAGAGGCGTGGTTAAAGGTAAAGTTAAGGTTAAAGTTATGGTTATAGTTAAATATGGCGCCCTTTACAAATACAAATACAAATATCTTTATTTCAGACTACTATGGTCCATTAACTTTATGGTTCATTAACTTTATGGTCCATTAGCTTTAACTTTAACCTTAACTTTGACCGGAGAAATTCACAGATGTCCGTTACATTTTTTTTTTATTGAAGCTACAGGTAACGGGATTGAGGGTATAAAAAATTGAATTATCCGTAAAAATCGACAGGAAAAATATAACACTGTAAAACATAGTAAATTTTCACGAAAAATTTAGATATACGTATGAGCATTGAGCGGTTGTGGTTAAATGGACGCCATATTTAACTTTAACCAATGATTTGACATTTTGCACTGTAGTTATAGTTAAAGTTACAGTTATAGTTAATGTAAGTTGTTGCAACCCAACTTTAGTGACACGGCGCTTGCGACGACTTGTGTAAAAAAATATACGTGTGGCACTCGCGGTCTGCCGCGGTAAAGCTATTGCATAGCATTTTTTATCAACCTATGCAATTATAATTCGCATACGTCTAGTAGCACGCACACAAACACCGTGCTGAAGTCTGGCGAACCGAAAAATGTTAAGTTGGTTGTCGAAATTATGGAATGCTAATTTTTTAAGTAATTATGCTAACATAATTTTGTCATTCCACAGTTTTCTAACTTCGTTATCGCTTTTCTACTTTGTCTAAGACAATTATAGTAATGTTGTAATGTATTATTGCCGTAGAGCTTTATTTAGAAATATTTATTATTTATAAGACTATATAGAATAAAATTCAGATCTATTTAGATATCAGAAAATGTTTAAAAGATGAGGGCTCAGACTGTCTTTACTATGCATGAATTACTCTTTCCCACTTACTAATAAAAATATTTAATGCTACGCTACGTTATGCAATATTGTATCATTGTCTTCCAAACGTCTTTTTAGTCTAATTAAAACAATTACATTATATTTAAAAAAAAGAAATAATAAGGGAAATATTCCATAAAATATCACTACAGTCATGAACGTAGAAATAATCGGCCAAGTGCGAGTCGGACTCGCGCACGAAGGGTTCCGTACCGTTATAGAGCAAAAATAGGCCAAAAATTGTGTTTTTTGTAGTGGGAGGCCCACTTAATTTTTTATTTTATTTAAATATTATTATTAATTATTAAAGTACATTTACATTTAAGGCCTTCGTGAAAGTTTCAAGTGCCTACCTCTTATCATTATTGATTAAGAGCAAAAAAGGCCAAAACAATCACGTTTATTGTATGGGAGCCCCCCTTAAATATTAATTTTATTTTTATTTTAGTATTTGTTGTTATAGCGGCATTGAAACTACACAATCTGTGAAAATTTCAGAACTCTAGCTATAGCCTGGAGACAGACAGACGGACAGACAGACGGACAGACAGACATCGAAGTCTCATGAATAGGGTCCCGTTTTTACCCTTTGGGTACGGAACCCTAAAAAAGGCGGACGGAGTCTTATTGTTATTATACGCAGAACTGTGTCTTCAGAGTCGGCCACGCACACATTCTGACGCCTGTCAAATGGTATGGACTAGCGCAAGAATGTGTGCGTGCGGACCGTGTACATACAGTCAGCTGGCCGTCTCTGAACGACACAGTTTTGTGTATGGTGGGACTCCGTCCGCCTTTTTTTATACGTCCATGCCTACAGTAACATTATTTTAGTTGCGCCATTCATCACAAGATGGCACTCTATCCTAACGTACCTACTCCCCCTAACGTCATCGATTTGACGTCGTAAATACTAAAACGCCTAATAGATGGCGCTATATATGCGACAAGTACAAAACATTTTATAATCCTGCATTGTATAAATACTTTCATTAGTAGGAGAATCAGCATGTACCTATCAAACTTAACTGAGTTTTCAAAACGTATGTTGTTGTTTTTCCAGACGGACAACCGCAGCGGTCTGCCGATTCTGCATGTCCGGAGTCAATCTTCTCCCGAGCAGCTAGATGACTTGACACGATGTAAGTAGTGAGGCGTCATTGCTTTTGACATCAACAGTGGCGGTCCTAGGGGTTGGCGGACGGGGCCTCGTTCTTGCAGGGGCCTCGAAAAGACCTACGGCCTTGCAGTAGGTAAGGCAGCACTGATTGTCAATGGTGTGATAGCAATAATTTGGTACTCACAGTAAGGACTTATAAAGGCGACCTCTGTGGCTCAGTTGGTGGGCTGTTGGTAGCTCAAGTTACTAACTAAGGTCGCGGGTTCGAATCCCGCCGATGGAGCAAAAGTTTTTCAAAGTTCCTGGGTCATGGATGTGTATTTATTTATTTATTTATTTATTCGGTATAGTAACAGACAGCAAAGTAAGTAATATAGCTAACTAAAATATACGAAAAAACTAATGGTCTTACCACAAAAGATTTAAACATCTGTTGAACAGTTGTTTTGAGAAAATTTTGTATGGAATTTTTCTCTAATCAACTGTTCAACGGGTGTTTAAATCTTTTGTAGTAAGACCCTAACATTTTACCATGCAATCCAATAAAAACTATACACAACATTAAAAAAAAACAATAATAATAATAATATCAAATGTCAAGTACTCAATTAAGTACACTAAAATATTTAAATAAGTCATTCAACAATAATTATTAGAATTATGATTGTCACAGTCACACATGTTTTTATTACATAGGTAAATATACTTAATATCAATAACTACAAAAGCAAAGAATAATAATAATAATAAATTCATTGTGAGCAAGAAGCCTATTTATTTTAGTATTAAATATTATGTGTATCATATAATAAAAATCTTAAATATATGTATAATGTATAAGTAGTATAAAAGTATTAAATATATTTCCGTTGTCTGGTACCTGTAACACAAGTCCTTCAGGTACTTACCACGGGGCCAGACTGACGTGGTGTGAAGCGTCCATAGATGTTATTATTATTATAATACAGAGATAAAATAAAGGTGTTGTGTCCTCACATACGTTGATCTGTCATTTGGAGTTCAAATTTCTTACCAAATTTCATCTTAATTGGTTTAGCCAATTAAAACGTGAAGTCGTTACAGATATACAGACAGATAGACTGACAGACACACTATTGCATTAATAAAAAATTTATTTTTTAAAATATTGTGTACTTATTTATTTTTTCACAGCAGTTGGCGAGCGGCCGCCCGGCACACCTCCCCCGCCGTATCCACACCAGGTAATTACGTCCAGTTTCACAGAGACCGTGCACTTCATTTGGTGTGTATCGTGTATGATTCTGTGAAGTATAATCACGAAATACTAGTAAAAACTAATTCTAATGTATGTTATTGTCTTGTTGTTAATTGCACGATACCCACTACCCACGCAAGGCCAGTTAAAAAAAGTTGTCTTAGCGGTTATCGCAGATGTGGGCTGCATTTTTGTTTTTGAATTAGTCCCAAAAAATCTTACATTGTAAAATGTATATGGCTCACTCGGCCATAAAACATCGTAATGTGCACATACCTTTAGTCGCCCGTTTGTCACCAGTCCAGAATACTAATCTAATATAATCCCCGCGTCCTACGTGATGTTAAAAATGCTCAAAATGCCTCCTATTTTGAGCGCTTTGATCGTTTTAACGTCAATTGGAACGCGGGTAAATAATATGTATGTACTTTAAAAGTGACTTAACATGAATTTTAATTGTTTCCAGCCGTGTGGAGACCCCCAAAGAGCCATCATATCCATGGAGGAAGACGACTCGCCGGCGTCCGTGAGTATTATTAAATTAAAATAAATATAAGTATCAGGAATAAGAATGCACAATATTATTGGAATCCCTGTTGTTCAGTTTCAGTGTTTCTGGACAGTAGTTTCTATTGCTCTTGTATAGGTTGCGTCAAACAATTCACCAATCAAGAACACACCACAAAAAACTGTAAAAAAAACTTCAGAAACTGGACAAAAGTGCGGCAGTTATAAAAGTTTATGAGCGTACTGTCTAGGCCACTTTATTTCCGTCGTACGAAATGTGTTGCGCCCTATGGTCGCTGCCGTCCCTAGGCTTCGGCCTATACGGACTATTTTTAAATTCAGGGCAGTGTTCCTGTATCAGACATGGACAAAACATTGTATTGTAAAAAACCGTTTTAACCTTTTCGTGTATGTGTTTCAACCTG
Source organism: Polyommatus icarus (assembly GCA_937595015.1). Lineage (NCBI taxonomy): Eukaryota > Metazoa > Arthropoda > Insecta > Lepidoptera > Lycaenidae > Polyommatus > Polyommatus icarus. The sequence goes on along the minus strand of OW569342.1, from coordinate 576,187 downwards.
TCCTTGTGTGTGTTTCAACTTGTCCGTGTGTGTTTTAACCTGTCTGTACATTTCAACCTGTCCGTGTGTTTGTTTCAACCTGTCCGAGTGTGTTTCAACCTGTCCGTGTGTATGTTTCAACCTGTCCGTGTGTATGTTTAAATCTGTCCGTGTGTATGTTTCAACCTGTCTGTGTGTATGTTTCAACGTGTCCGTGTGTGTGTTTCAACCTGTCTGTATGTTTCAACCTGTCCGTGTGTTTGTTTCAACCTGTCCGAGTGTGTTTCAACCTGTCCGTGTGTATGTTTCAACCTGTCCGTGTGTATGTTTAAACCTGTCCGTGTGTATGTTTCAACCTGTCTGTGTGTATGTTTCAACCTGTCCATGTGTATGTTTCAACCTGTCTGTATTGTTCAACCTGTTCGTGTGTTTCAGGACAACTCGACGTACTCGGGCCTGTTCTCGAACCTGCGATCTGTCCGCGACTCCCGCGCGAGGATGGCCGTGCTCATCAACTGGCTGCTGGGGGAGAGAAGGTACAGAAACAATTTTACTATCGTACTAAAACTAAGCGATAATATTTTAGCATTTTTAGCGTATGAGTCCCCTGTATAGAGTTCATTGTAAAAGTAGCAGTGCTGAAAGAGTATTTTTTTACTTATATAAGGAAAGAATCATAGCAGTCTAATTGTGGAAACATGTTAATAGTGCTTAGATATTAATCAGCTTTAATTTTTAATTTAAGTTTATCACTGTAAAAATTACGGTGGGCGTTGGGGCGCTTGTCCATACAAATTGCAAAACAAAGAATTGAGAAGTGAGCGCTGCTGCTTTCACAGGGAACTCTATATAAGGGACTTGTACACACTATACCCTAAGGTATATATTACTTAGTTTTGATACATACATATTGTATAATGTAATACAGTCGTAATTTAAACGTCTTGAAATTGGACTTCAAGTCGTTATACCATAGAGCACAACAGCCCTTTAGCTTATGTCACTATAAGCCCTTATTCTAATGATGTATTTTTTACACACTTTTATTAGCTGTATCATGTATGTATGTAACGGAATTTTTGAGCACGATTTTTACCTATCTCCAGTAGTCTAATTAAGTCGAAACTTTGCATACGTATTAAAAGTAAAAGACAATACAATAATTTGTTCAAATTTTTGAAAAAAAAGAAAATAATGAAAAAAAAAAATGTTTTTTTAACAATTTTTTTCTATTACAGATCAGCGTGCGCCGCTCTACTCCTAGTCTTGACAGACGGGTACCGGGCCGCAGCTGGTGTTCCACTGATCACCCTGAGGCGCTGGGCGTACGAGCTCCAGTCCACCTTCCTAGTGCCCGCTGCCGTGAGTACAGACAGACAGACGGACAGATATACAGGCAGACAGGGAAAAATATAGTCAATAGTCATTTAACTTTATTATAACGGCTCCTGCAATAGCAACGCACACTGACATAGATTTTGCACACTACCACATAATAACAAATTGATATTAACTTTGACACTCTGTCAAAACATTTGACACTTAATTTTTTAATTTTCTTTCTAAGAGGCAAAGGAATACCCACAAATATTAGTATTGTCATATTATTACAATACTTATGCATAGATTTCGACTAAAGATCTCTAGTAGTATTTAAATTAAACTTACTTTTTTCAGGTGCTACAACTGAATGGCGTAGACGAGAATATGGCGAACGAAATAGATCATGTTCTTGTAAATGGTGAGTTTGTTATTCAGTATTACTATTCAATGTTTTTGTCTTTGTCTTATAAGTTTGAAATAGCTAAATCAGACTTTTTTATTAATTTCCAAAGAAACTTAAAAGTACTTATTGCAAAATTCCTTATTTTTTTTTACTAAGTTTAGTGGAGATACTTGGAGTCCCAGAAAAGGACTAAACATAGTTTAAGCCCCAAAATATGTACGGTTTCCACTTACCAAGCGGTAAACTACTTTCGGCGCAACGAACAACAATTAAAAAAATATATGAAGACAACTGTAACGCGAATTATTTTTATATCAGCGCCATCTATTATCAAAACTCAAAAATTTTTAATCGATTAATAAGGAGATTTTCTCAATTCGATCGTATTTTTGCGGATAATTTCGGCGTTTGTAAACCGATTTTGAAGATTATATTTTCGTTGGAATGAATTTACTTTACAAACAGTATTTATTACTAATCATGTGACCACAAGATCGACCAATTTTGATTATTCTGTTTTTTTTCTTGGAAGTCGGTATTTTTGTTAAAATTATTTAAACTTTTGTTACAGAGCACGACAAGGAGGAACTTCTTCGCAACGTCTTCCGCAAAGCCCGTCGGCTGGCCAAGGACGAGTTGGCTCGCCAGCTGTCGGACTTTCAGCTCAAACGACGGGCCGGTCTAGGCGCGTTGTACGGCCCCACAGACGATGTTCTGAAGCGATGCGCTCTGGACCGACAGCAGGTGATTTTGAACTCTATTGTTTGGTGTTTAAGGCTCTAAACACACTAGGCTGAATCACGCCGGCGTAAATTCCGCCGCGTTTACGCCGCGTTTCAAACTCATACAAAATACGGGCAGAACGCGAGAGATAACACACTATTCCGTCGCGTATTTGTATGCGTTTGACATTTGCGGCGGAATTTACGCCGGCGTAATTCAGCCTAGTGTTTAGACACTAAAGCTAAAAACAAATTATCGGACGCATCCATAAGTCGCGGCTGATGGATGCGACTTAACGATGTGCACGGTTCATCCGCGGACGTCATAGACCAAACCTATATGCCAATGGCAGGCGTCCGCGGATGCAAAAACATCCGGCCAGCCAGATTCTGTTCGGACGTCCGAACGCTCAAGGTCTTATGTCAGACAATGTGCACAGTTTAGTGTATACTGTATTAATCAGATAGAAACACTAGAAACAAGTCGCATCCGATGAAAACGTCCGCGGACGTTTGTCCGATAATAATTTGTTCCCAGCTTTAGGCTGCGTTTCCACCCGAGATGTGTTGTGAAGAATGTGTTTTTGAGAACCATAGAATCGCTTCATTGACGTGAGCTCGCTCAGCGCAGCGATTCTATTGGATCTTAAATCACATTCCTTGCAACACATATCTGACGGAAACGCAGCCTTAGGTAGAATTTTGTTTGACAATGTTGTAAAATATCTTTTGGCTGGCTGGCTGCCGCATAAGGCTGCGTTACCACTGAAGCGGAGCGGAGCTTAGCGGTGCCGAATTGACCAATCCCCATGCTCGAAATCTTCGCTCCGCTTCGCTGTCATTCTGTTGGAATAGCACGATTGGTCAATTCGGGCACCGCTAAGCTCTGTCCCGTGTGCTTGGCTCTACTCCGCTCCGCTCCGCTTCAGTGGAAATACACCCTTACAATTAATTGAAAATGTATTGTGTCTGCGATACCTACAATGGAGATACTACATATCTTTTGGTCCAATAGCATCTTGAGATATCTCGCTGTCGGCCACGGAGATTTTCAAGCGATACTATGTATTACAATAATGATGATAAAGTTTAAAATCATATGACACTGAAAGTGCTCGCCTCGCCGCTGCCATTCGGGTGTGGCGCGGCCCTAATCTATCAATAGTCAATACTTTACAATTATTTTGAGCTCTATTAAATCTATGACTTAAGATTCAATATAACTTCTTTGATATTTATAACTATTACTTAGTAAATAAGGTTGAATTTACCTTGCCCATGCCACACAAATATCAACTCTAAGCACCTCTGAACTTAAGGTCTATTTTCCAACAGGAGCAGATAGTAGTGGAGCGGCTCATGACGGCACGTCTCACCGCTCTTGCGGCTCCTCCGACGCAGCCAGCGGATGCGCACGCGGCGTTGTTAGCTGCGGTGTCGGCGGCCGCGCTGTGCTTGGGTTGCAGGTAAACATTATGCTAAGCCGTAGAGGAGCGGGCCGCATTTTATATTTAAGACCTATTGCGCATGCACAGCGTCGTAATCATGTTAAGAGCATACGCTAACACCATTTTTCCATACAAAAGTATTCCCCAATTTATTCCCAGGACAATGCGTCTGGACAAATGATTATTTTATGCAATATTGGGATCTGTTAAAACTATGCCTCTACGTTCGATTTTTTCTAAATTTACAATAATATATAAAAAATATGACCCTTCAAAAATCGCAAAAAATGACTGCCCCGTACCCCGCCAATCCACCGACCATAAAACAATTTTGAAAGATCTTTGAGATAAAAGAAAAACGTAGAGGTATAGACTCACTCTTCGAGCCTTATCACACTGGCGATTAGCGAGCGGTTTAAAAGCGACGCGATTGCGCAGCGCGCACGCCGCGACAGTGCAGCGTCGTCGTCGCGGCGTGCCGTGGACGCCATTTTGTAAACTCGTCTAGAGAATTCCCTAGACGAATGGACTCAATTTTGTACACTTGTCTAGGGAATTCCCTAGACGAGTGTACAAAATGGCGTCCACACCACGCCGCGACGCCGTTGCGCTGTCGCGGCGTGCACGTCGCGCAATCGCGGCGTGCGCGCTGCGCAATCGCGTCGCTTTCAAATCGCTCGCTAATCGCCAGTGTGATAAGGCCCTTCCTGAAGATATTAAAAAAAAAATTAGATAGGCTCTATTTTGAAGGAGGAATCAGAGGAATACTCATGGAAAATGCGGCCCGCTGCTGCCCCCGCGCCGTCATAAAGTGTGCTTTTGTTTTTCGATCAATTTAAAACGTGCGTATATGTGCGGGTGCGGATTCAATGGAGCTGTTAAGCGTTTTCGTCGTATGTTAGCGAATACTTTTCCAATAAAACATTTTCAGTAACGACAGTTTGTCACTCGTAATCTGTATAACGCCGAAATTAGTTTATGGCGCGGGAACCGTACAATTACTACTATCCTACGTCTTTTAAGGTCTTTCATTACCAAATTTCATATCGGTTAAGGTTTGAAGAAATAACAGACAGACAGACAGACAGACAAATTCAATAGTACAAGGAAATTTGAGATTTATTTCCTTTGAAATAAGGGTCTGTCTGTTACCTCTTCACGCCCAAACCGCTGAACCGATTTTGTTGAAATTTGGCATGGAGATACTCTGAGTCCCGGGAAAGGACATAGGATACTTTTGTCCCGGAAAATGTACGGTTCCCGGGCAATAAACGAGATTTGGCGCAACGGATTCGCGGGCATCATCTAGATTCTAGTAAATGTGAAAGGATGTCTGCCAGACATCCTTTCACATTTAGAATATTGGTATGTATATTGTATAATGATGTCACTATAGTGACACTGTGACCTAGTGCTGATATTTATAAACATTTTTTATCAAATAAGGTGTGGAAGCGATAACAAAAAATCTTTGGCTTATCAAAAAATATATTATCAACATAATGACCCTTATGTCTATTGATATAGTCTATACATAGTCTACTTTATAGTGACATCAGTTTGTGACTTCGCGTATACATAGATAGTTGTGTTTCAAAATTTATGTGGTTTAAAAAAAGTTTTTAGATGATTTAAAAATACCTGAAAATAGTAGATTTTAAATAAATTTTAAACGTATTATTTAAAACTAAGTTCTTTTTATACGAATTTAAGAAATAAAGTAACGTTAAAAACAAACTTTTTAAATTTACCGCGCCAAACATTTATTAATTTATTAAAAGTGGGTAGCAGAATTTTTCAATAATGTCATAACTCATAACCATTTTACGAACATTGACTGTTTTCCGTTCAATAATGTTTTATAAATAGAAAATAAGTTATTTTTTATCATAATTAGTGGCTATAGTGTTCTTGAAGTGTACCTAAATATAGTGTAATGCGAATAACATGTGAACAACAGATGTTAAAAGTTGTGGTTAAAAATTTGGTTATGTAGGCAAAAAGTTTATTTGAGTGATTTTGTTTGAGCTATCTTATCGGTAAAATAATTAGTGTTTCATATTTAAATCAGTGTTAATAGTGTTAAAACGTATTTTACGTATTTGTTGATAAAAATTTGTATTTAGTAGTATAAAAAGTAGCCTATTTTAGCACATGATTACTGATAAGATTTTGAAAACTTACTTTTTCGTACAAAAAGAAATAAGATATTACTGCAATATTTTTACGCTAGTCGGCATCAGACACAGACAGTAAACAAAAAGTTATGTTCGACGTTTGACAACGTTTCTGTCAATATTCTGACATGACGTGTGGGACATGTCGGATTGTGGTCGGATTGTTTACTGTTACATGTGCTAGTAGCGCCCTCTATTTGCGTAATATTCCCTAGTAACTAGTTGATATAATTCAATATTTTCCGTGAAATACCAACATACATTTTAACTTGTGCATAATATTAGTCATAGTAATTTTATCGTGATACCAGGAAAATATAACTTTAGTTTAGTACAGTTTTACCTCATACTATGCGGTGTTGTATGGTATAATTTATAAATGGTATAATATTTTGTGTGGTGGTAAATAAGTGGTATAATGGTGGTAGAAATTAGTGAAGTTGATGCCAGAGAGGTCAGGAGAAGGTGGTGGCAGTCACCAAAGACGCTGAAGAAAAAGAAAAAGTGAGGATATATTGCAATAACTATACAGGATGTAACAAAACTAAGTTACTTTAGGGTATGTATGTGTCCCCTGTATAGAGTTTACTGTGAAAGTAGCAGCGCTGAAATATCATATTTTTATGTGATTTGTATGGGCAAACGCCCGAGTGTCATAAGTTTGCCTATAAAAAAAAGAAAAAAGTCACTCTTTCAGCGCTGCAACTTTCACAGCAAACTCTATACATATAAGGGATATATACGCACCCTAAAGTATTATTTCACACTTAGTTTTGTAACATCCTGTATATTACTGCGTACATATTGTTCTTAGTACGTTGGAGTAACTTAACAGACCAAGATAGCGAACTTTTATTAACGCTATGTTTTGTGAGTGAAAGAAATTGGATGTACTAGGATTGACTTTGATATTCTTTAACAGCTGTTATTCACTTTATGTCTAAAATCAAATAGAAAAGTATAAGAAACTGTATATTTTCATAATAGTTTATCAAAATAACCTCCTCCTATTTGGAAGGCCGTTATTAAAAACCCTTTTCATTTATCACGTTTCAGTTATCATCATACTATAGTTTAAGACCTGAGACGAGGCAGTGGGTGCCAAGCTGTGGCACTAAAATTTTCAGAAATTCTGTGCCGATTGCCACGTCTCACGACTCATCGTTTGTAATTCGCTTATGTTTTTTCCGGTTAATAAGGAAATTAACTAAACATTGTTAGGAAACACGTGTATAATTATTGTATTGTCCAGATCATTCCTTTGGATTCGACTAATAGGATATACGGAAGAATGTACGGTTCCCGCGCGATATACGTATCTATGATAGTAATGATAGTCAGGACATTGATGATGATAACGCTGATGATCCCGTTGATAATATCGATAATGATGACGATGATATTAATGATAGTCACAGTATTGATGATGATAACGCTGATGATTACGATGTTAACAATGATAGTCACGATATTGATAATGATAACGCTGATGATTACGATGTTAACAATGATAGTCACGATATTGATAATGATAACGCTGATGATCACGATGTTAATAATGATGTCACTCCCCAGGCCGGCGTCAGTGGCAGCGGCGGTGGGGGGCGGCGCGCGGGCGACGTTCCTGCAGCGCGACAAGCCGTACAAGCAGCGAGTTAAACAGCTCGCCAAGCAGCACCCGCAGCCGGTGAGTACAGAGTTACAAGAAATTGTGTAGATGTACGATCAGATAAATTTGTACATAGATGCGTCATAGGTGTAGTAGCACCCGCAGCCGGTGAGTACAGCGACGATACAAGGATTGGTGTAGATGCAGCATCAGAGAAATTATACATAGACAGATAACAGGTCTACGATACAGATTACAGAACTACTATATTAGGTCAGGCGGCTCGCAGCAGCATCCACAGCCGGTGAATACAGCGATGCAAGGCTTTATGTAGATGTACTATCAGAGAAGTTGATTCCTATGCATATGGCGGACCTAAGTAATTTGGTCACGTTAAGTCAAACCCATCTGTCCGACGACAGCTATCATTGAATTGACACGAGCCAACCACAATACGTAGGTGATAGGTCTATCAACTGCATAGGAATCAATTTCCTCGATGGTACCATCAGATAAGTTTGTACATAGACAGATGCGTCATAGGTGTAGTATCAGAGAAATACATTCAAAGACAGCGTGACAAGCCGTACAAGCAGCGCGTGAAGCAGCTCGCCAAGCAGCACCTGCAGCCGGTGAGTACAGAGCTACAAGGCTTTATGTAGATGTACCATTAGATAAATAGATTCATAGCCGGTAAGAACAGCGATACAAGGATTGATGTGGATGTACTATCAGAGAGAAATTTATACGAGGGCGGGATGAGAAGTAACTAGCCTCTGCTATTTAAAAAGTTAAAATTAAAAAAATATGTATGTCATTTTTAAATTCGTGTCTCTGGAAACGGAGTTTTGGCGGGCGTGTGAAAGAGTGCTGTTGTGTTTTTGTATTATTTTCCTAAAATTGTGTTAGCTGGGTTTTTAATGTGTAATATTGGTAGAATATTAACCATTAGATATTCGTGTTCATGCACAAGAGTAGGGAATTATTGGGCATTCTGTCCCACCTCCGTTCGCTCGTGAACTGCGCTCCGCGCCTCGCTCACTTCGGTGGGACAGAATACCCAATAATTCCTTTTCGTTAATGCTCTGCGAGCGAACGGAGGTGGGACAGAATGCCCAATAACTCCTGTTCGTTCATGCATCAAGTGATCAAAAATCGCTTCTCATCGATGATTGGATGGTTGAAATATCTAGCGAGCTATTATAGAAACATTGAATTTCGTATGTTTGAAGTTATCTGTTTATATGAGTCAACACACTGCATGATTATCATTTTGTCATAATCCACTAATCACAGTGGTCGATTGGATTAAACAGCTATGAAATTTCTGAAACAAAAAGAATCACTTCAATTAGAATGTGTCTGTCCTGCAGTTAAAAATGAAGTTAAGCGGCATGGAAATTTACTACCAAATACCATTCGCAGTATTGTTTGTGGTCCCTCAAACTGTGGGAAAACAAACTTAGTAATCAGTTTGTTACTACACCCGAATGGTCCACGATTCAGAAACCTTTATGTGTATTCAAAGTCTTTGTATCAACCTAAATACGTCTTTTTAGAAAAAGTATTGGAAAAAGTCTTGGATACATCGTATCACAAGTATAATCATAACAGTGAAATTTTAAGTCCACAAGAAGCCTTACCTAATTCTATCATCATATTTGACGATGTTGCATGCGAAAATCAAAATAATATACGTGATTATTTTGCTATGGGTCGTCACAAAAATATTGATTGCTTTTATCTTAACCAAACTTATACTAAAATACCCAAACAACTAGTAAGAGATAATGCCAATCTCATCATATTGTTTAAACAAGACGAGATTAATCTAAGACACATCTACGATGAACATGTAGGGTCTGATATGACGTGGTCGCAATTCCGTGAAATGTGTTCAACTGTGTGGAGTAAACCGTACAGTTATGTGGTAATCAATAAGGATTGTGAACGAAATAATGGTTGTTACAGAATGAAATTTGATACATTTATAATAGTGGATTAATTTATTCTATAAAGCATATACATACCCCACTACCTAGTAGTATAACTTGAGACATCAATCAGAGTAGAATTCTTAACATGGAGCGGAATCTTAAGGAACAAATTGTGAAATCAGCGTCTGCAGTGAAAAGAAAGGTAGAAATGATAAAAAATACTAAACACACAAATGACATGGCACTGGAGACGATATTTCAACCGATCGTCAGTCCGCTAAAATTATTAGCAAGCAAAACTGAAAAAAAACGTCATGAAGAAGACGAAGAAGAATCTTCAAATGGTTCACATGAAAAATTTAAAGAATCTGAGTCGGATCTTGATGATGAAGAAAATTCAGATAATGACGACTTTCATTCTAAAACACCTGACAAAACGCTTACTACATCACCTTCTGAGGATTATGATATCCATGAGAACTCATTTAAATCTATTCAATCATCACCGAGTATCGCAAACGATTCTTTGTCTTGGTCTGTATCGTCTGAAGCGCTGAAAGAAGATATACCATATGGAGCAAGAAGTGAACGAGGAAAACTTTGGCTAGGCAAAACCCGTTTATACGATGATGGAAAAGTTCTGAAAATTAGAAGCCGCTCTTTAAAAAAAACTTCTGGTCTGGCAGAATTATTGTACAAAAAAAAACCTAATTTAGATATTATTACAGAGGAAGACTTACAAAATTATAAATTGCTACTCATCGACACTAATGCACATAAACGTAACTGGAAACGATCGAACCAAATAAATGGTAATAAAGGGTTCAAATATACTCATGTGATAAAGCCACTATTTAAATTCGCTAGAAATAATACCAGTAGCGTAGAAAGTCTTCAGCGAGGTGGAGGAATCGACATTTTGAAAGAAGTTAAGAAAGACACTGATTTAGTTTACTGGGATGATCCTAATGAGTTAGTTGAGAGACTGAAAATATTATGTGCATCTCGGGCAGCTGGTAATACGGGATTAGATAATGAAGTTAATGCCATACTTGAAGAAATGAAAGAAGCTGGTATCATTAAAAAAATGAAATATATAAGGCTGCCATCAGGAAAATTTAGCAGTACTATTACACTACAGAACCTAGCAAGACGGCAATGAATATAGACAAATTTGGTCATCACGTTCATAAGCGTTTACGATTATCTGAATTTTCTGAAATTCTTAGCGATACATTGGTAAGGTCCGATACAGGGGAATTCGATTTAAAGTCATCGAAATTAAAAGGGGTGCAAATTCCAGAAAAAGACGACGAGGCTGTGAATAAAGAATACGTAGATAAAAGTGTCCAAGCCCTTAAAAATGAAATGATGAAAATCCAAAGTAATGTCAGAAACTATCTCCATAGTTTAGAAAAAATTACTACTACAAATTTTAGTAAAATGTACTACACAAAACAAGAAATCGATAACATGATTGCAGCAAAATCTGTTCAGAATGAGTAAACAAGATATAGTGAATGAACTACACAGAGGAGCGAGACGAAACTTCGTTCGTCGGCATACGGTAATTAAAGGTCTGGATGATTTATGGCAAGCTGACCTAGTGGACTTACAAAAATATTCGTTGATTAATAAAGGATTTAAATATGTTCTCATAGTGATTGATGTTTTATCAAAATACGTGTGGGTTAGACCGTTAAAATCAAAATCTAAAAAATTTGTATCAAGTGCTATGTGCAGTATATTATCAGAATCCACACGAAAACCTAAAAACTTACAAACAGATCTAGGTAAAGAGTTTTATAACGACTCTTTTAAGCATTTAATGAAAACTTATAACATAAATCATTATTCCACATGTTCTGTAAAAAAAGCTTCTATCGTCGAACGAGTAATAAGAACTATAAAATCACGTCTTTACAAATTATTTAGTTTATGCGGAAAATATGAATGGTATAAAAATAATTTAAAGTCCGTTGTGCACAATTATAACAATACTGTGCATCGCATTACAAAACATAAACCAATAGACGTTAACAGTTCAAATCAAAATACAGTTCGATTGAATATTATCAAAAGCCAACAGCCAAAAAAAGTACGCAAAGAATCGTCTTTTCGAGTTGGCGATTTTGTTCGTATAAGTAAATACAAAGGAGATTTTTATAAAGGCTACACCCCTAATTGGTCAACGGAAATATTTCGCATCATAAAAGTCAACGAAACTAGTCCTCAAACGTATCAATTACAAGATAAACATAAACAAAACATTGTTGGTTGTTTTTATGGAAAAGAATTACAAAAAACTAAATTTCCTGATATTTATCTTATTGAAAAAGTTCTAAAGAAAAGAGGCAACAAACTTTTTGTGAAGTGGTTAGGATTGGGTGCCGAAGAAAACAGTTGGATAGATAAAAGTGAATTAGTTATTTAGATATATAAAGCACATAATCAGTGCTATATCACAATACATACTTATCAATGAAGGAAGGTAGTGGTGTAATCAATAACTTGATAGACCATTTACCGTTTGAGTTGCATTTACCTGGATATCAATTTTGCGGTCCTGGGACGAAACTTCAAAAACGAATACTACAAGGCGATCGAGGAGTTAACAAATTGGATGAAGCTTGCATGCATCACGATATTGCTTATATAAATAAAGATCCTAGTGCTCGACGTAAAGCTGATTTAGAACTTTTGAGTATGGCAAAGAAGAGGTTGAAATCAAAAGATGCTGGTAAGGGAGAAAAGATTGCCTCGTGGATAGTAAAAAATGCTATGAAAACAAAAATCAGAGCTGGAAGTGGTATTAAATCATTTAAGAAAGGTATTAAAAAAATACATGCCCATTTAAAAAAACTTAAATCCAAGGATCATCACTCTGCTATAAAATATGCGTATGCAGCTGCGAAAAAACTGTTCAGCAAAAAGAAAGGAATATGTTTACCACGTATAATTCCACTTCCAAAATGTGGTGGACTTTTACCGCTTATTCCTATTTTTGCGGGATTGTCGGCGTTAGGTTCATTAGCAGGAGGTGCAGCAGGTATAGCCAAAGCCGTAAACGATTCTAAAGCGGCACAAAAGAGTCTCCAAGAATCTGAAAGACACAACAGAATGATGGAAGCGGTCGCTCTTGGAAAAGGATTATATATTAAACCTCATAAAAAAGGAGCAGGGTTATATTTGAACCCATCAAAAAACTAATTAGACGGCTGCCCAGGCGTGCGCTCACGAATTTAGACATATTGGAGTATGCTGGTGATATTCCATACTTTCGTGGCGTTTACATGAGAGATAAGTTGCCTTTAAAACCTAGAAAAATAGAATGTGGAATTGTAAATTTAGATAGTAACGTGAATCCTGGCACACATTGGGTAGCCTATGTAAAACAAAACAGCTACGTAGAATACTATGATAGCTTTGGTAATTTAAAACCACCATTAGAACTGATGAAATATATGAATAATTTGCTCATAAACTATAATTATAACAGACATCAAGCATTTGGAACAACAAACTGTGGTCATCTATGTATTAAATTTTTAAAAAAATATTGGAAGAAACATTTAAATAATATTAAAAATAAATAAACGTGTCAGTATCAAAATGTCTTTCACTGTATCTATAACCGGGAGCGGAGCCTCTTTGACGACAAACTATTCTCCGACGTTGGAACTTCTTGGAGACTATGAATGTGGTCTTTTGTACTTTTCAACTTTCAACTCTATACCTAATATTGATGGACGAAACAACAAGTTTTATTACGGTGACAATGAAATTATCGAAATTCCTGAAGGGTCCTACGAGCTTCAAGATATTTGTGATTATTTGAAAACTAACATAAAAAATACACTGCTTAAACTAAGATGCAATAATAACACATTGAAAACAAATATATTTTGTTCTAAAGACGTTCATTTTAATAAAGATGATTCAATTGGGAACATACTAGGCTTTGGAATGGAAACAATAAAAGCTAATATAAGCACTGATTCACAGTATCCTGTAAGCATTCTATCAACAACTATCGTGAGGATTGAATGTGATGTAGTTAGTGGTTCATTTGTGAACGGAAAAGCAAGCCATATTATTTACGAATTTGTACCTAATGTACCTCCTGGTTATCGAATAATAGAAATACCAAAAAATTTAATTTATTTTCCAGTCAATCAAAATTCTATTAGTTCCATCAATATAAGACTGTTAGACGCTGATAACAAAGAAATAAATTTACGAGGTGAAGAGGTACAATTGTATTTACATTTTAGAAAAAATGATAAATTTCCATAAAACCCCTGCCATATCAAATGTCCAAGTCAGTCCTAAAAGATCTTCTCACAAAGACACACGACAGCAGTTAAAAAAGAAGCTTACTAAAAGCAATAAAGAATACCTCAAGCTAATTGGTTTAATAAAATGAATATTTTAAACATATCTCAACAAACCTCATACGACAACAGCATCGAAAGTTTTGAGTATCATTCATACAGACCGTACGTAACAAGTTTCAACAAGAATGATGAAATACGAATCCCCATCAATCAACAAGACTTATATGTGCTGCCTTCGCTCAGCAGTTTGTATATCGAAGGCAAAGTAATTGTCCACGACAGCACAACTAAAGAAAAGGTTTCAAATGTACATTTCGTTAATAATCCAGCGTTATTTCTATTTCAAGACATAAGATATGAATTAAATGGAGTAGAAATAGATAAAATAAAAAACGCAGGTGTAACTACGACCATAAAGTCTTATCTGTCCTTAAATGAAAACGAATCAAAATATGCTCGAGTTTGGGGGTGGTCGCCAGAAGGTATAAATAATACAAGTGGTGGAGAATTTTCTGTATCCATTCCTTTAAACAAGATTTTAGGATTTGCGGAAGATTATGAAAAAATTATCATTAACTGCAAACATGAGTTAGTGTTGCTTAGATGTAACACTAACCTTAATGCAATCAAGTTGAAAACAGGAGAAGTTTTGGAAGATATTGTTATAAGTAAAATTATCTGGAGAGTACCTCATATTAAAGTATCTGATCGCGAAAGAATAAATTTACTAAAACAATTAGAAAAAGATCGAGCTATTCCAATAGCATATCGTAACTGGGATTTATACGAGTATCCATTATTACCCAAAACTCGTAAACATACTTGGTCCATTAAAACTTCATCTCAAATAGAAAAACCGCGATTTGTTGTATTAGCTTTACAAACCAACCGCAAAAACAACGGTGAATTGTCGATGGCGGAGTTTGATCACTGTCACGTACGTGATGTAAGAGTGTTTTTAAATTCGTCATACTATCCATATGAGGGATTAAACGTTAGTTTTGCAGAAGACAAATTTACTTTATTATACGAACAGTATGTCAGATTTCAACAGTCGTATCACGGACGTCGGTCAGAACCGTTGATGAGTTTGAAAGAATTCAGAGACGTTGCTCCCTTATTCGTTATCGACTGTTCGCGTCAGCACGAAACGTTAAAAGGCTCAATCGACGTGAGAGTAGAAATCGAAACAGACCAAGAAATACCTAATCAGACAGCTGCATATTGTCTGATTTTAAACGACTGCATATTTGAGTATAAGCCTTTGAGTAATATCGTTAAGAAAATATCATGAATAGTAATACAATAATCGTTGACTTACAAGGATTTAAAAATAATAATAACGACTTTTTAGTAAAAGAATTATGTATAGCCACTCAACAGCATACATATACATTTTATGTTAAACCACCATACCCATTCTCAGCGCTAACCGATGATGAAAAAAAGAATGTTCGGTGGTTAGAAAGAAATAGAGGGTTTCGATGGAGCGAAGGCTATATCGATTACAGAGAATTCAGAAGAATTATTAAACCTTACTTAAAAGACCGAAATATTATCGTAAAAGGTGAAGAGAAAGTGAAATGGGTAAAAGAATTGTGTGATCATAATAATATTGTAGATATAAGCTACAAAGACATTCCGAGATTTAACATTCTGTACGATCTGTATTGTAAGGAAGAATCGTATAACTGTTTTATTCATAAGAAGTATTGTGCATTAAAAAATGTATTATGTTTAAAAAAATGGTGTTTAGAAAATAATGTGCACTTTCAATAAAAAATACCTTATATTTGTTGCTTTTTATTTAAATAATTAAATTGGAATGAAATAGAAATAAAACAAAATATATTCACATTATACATACAATTTATTTAAGCAATAATTACGTACACATTAATTTACAAAACAAACCTTAACTTATATTATTTTCATACAAATATATCTTACAATTTTATCGACTTATTCATTCTAAAGTCTATTGCGACCCTACAGCTAAAACAAATACTTAACACCAAAGTAAACTAAAACCAACTCGTATAACTGTAATTACATATTTTTTTTGATATATTACTGACTAACTTCTCGGTTTGGTCCATGATTTCATCACCGTTTTCATTCACAACATATTGAGCGGATAACAAAAAATTATCATCGTCTATACTGTCACAATGTTGCTGGGATCCATCTAAATCAAACACTGAGATCTTTATCAGACGGAAACCTTTTTTGGGAACGCTGTTTACCACAAACGAATGAACTGGGTTATGCAGTTTACTAAGTGCACTTTTGGAAACACATTTTTTTCTTAATTTTGCTGGACGACGTTCCCGAATCTTAGCGTTCGGCTTTTGCTGAGCTTTCATTTTTAAAAACTCTTCAGTAAATCCTTCCAAAGGATCTTGAGCATACTGGAAAGTATCCCCATATTCATGTAGGTAGACATTGTCTTCGGATGTAGCAGTCAAATCTTCTACGCGTTCCATTATCTGTAAAAAAAAAAAAGAAAATATTTAACACCAAATCAGCAATCTTTGGAATTAACGATTATTTTTATGTATTTTAATGACTTAAATCAATAATAAATCAACTTACCGTTGTGTAGTAGGTCCAAGACTCTATTACCAAAAATACGTAAATTATGTACACGCGAGTAACTATATAAGTTAAGGTTTGTTTTGTAAATTATGTAGACGTGAGTAACTAATTACAGTGCTTATCGACGCAAGAATGAATACTAAAACAAAGTCTTCACATTATTATAGTGATTGCAACATGTAGGTTGCATTATTATGAATAAGGACTCATGTTACAAACAGTACCGCGCGCTCATATATTCGCGTGTGGATTCAGTAATGTCGGCACTACATATAGGCGAACGCGTTGGCCGACGCGTTGGCCGGCGCGCTGGCCCAATGTATAGAACGGGCGTTCGCGCGTTGGCGGTAGGTATTTCGCCTGTTCTACACATTGGGCCAGCGCGCCGGCCAACGCGTCGGCCAACGCGTTCGCCTACATGTAGTGCCGACTTAAACTCAAGTAAAGCATGTTTCAACTTGATAAAACTTTACGTTACTTGAATTTAGCATCAGCCTGCAGGTTTGCTTGCAAAATCTATGTAGTTGTGAAATAATAAATAAAACAAATGTATTTAATAAAATGATATTTTATTTCTAAATCTACATAATATACATACTAAAATGCACAGGTTATGCTATGAAAGTAAATAATACAAAGAATTTCTTAATTAGGTACAGCTTATTAAATCTAGTTAAAAGTTAAATATACTAGTGTGTCCCCATGCTCTAGTTGAAATTTTATCTTTAGATATGACTCTCTTGTCATCATCACCAGACAGAGCAACTTTCTTCACAGCACATGTGTACAACTCGTGTTTTATTGACTTAAATAAGACATTTGTTTTATGAACAATGTTGCCTTCGTACAGAGTTTTTTGGTAATCAGTAACATTGAAATTGCTGACAATATTTTTCTTAATTCCTTTCGCTTTTTTGATTGTGCTATTTATGGTTTTAATACAATATAACTTTGAACGAAGGCCTACAAATTCACTTATGATTTTACCCGCCATTTCATCTTTGAACAAACCAGGAACTTTTTTATTTTGAATGGGTAAATCATATTGATTAGTATTACAAAAATTACTAGTATCAAAGTAAGGCAAAAAATGTATTTTTATGTCATCATAAAAATCATGGGTCCGTATATGATATACAAAACTATCAGTGTCCGTGTAACACATTTGTACATTATTTTTATAAAAAGGTTTAATAACAGAGTAATGAAAGTTATACATATGACTTTTTGACAATTCTAGTACGGTAAAACCAATGTATATTGGTTTATCCAAAATTATTTGATCAGAGTTTAATTGTACCGCAACTAGATTTTCAGTAAAAATTGTGGCGCTATGGAAATTTGGACGAGCGATAAGTTTTTGTGCACATTGCCTTTTCTTAGTCACATTATTATTATCAACCCACTGATTAACTAAATGCACATTGACCCTCTTCTCATTATTTTCTAAAGTTTTTCCAAACACACTGTTATTCAAGAGTTTGAAAAAGTCTTGTTCAAATGTTGAGGAACTTTTTTGCCTCAGAGCAGTATTCAAATCAATGTATTGTTTCAAATAGGGGCTTTGTCGAAAACTAATCACTCGATGAATTTTCTTTAATATTAAACCATGTTTTAAACATGTTTGCAAGTGAATGTAATGTATAACATACTTAAATTTATCATACAAATTTGGAACTAGTTTGAAAGTTTTCCCCCCGGGTGGAATGCATTTTTCAGAACAAAATGGAAAATCATTATGTAAGTTATGTAAATGTTTGGGATATTGTAAATCTACTTCTAGAATATAACCACACTCTGCATCAATCGGTATTTCGGTTATATTTAATTTGTTGATTTCTTGTTCATTGAGAAATCTGAAATCTGATAATGGTAAATACTGACACATACTATATCCATATAAATTATTACAATCAATATAAGTGACGTAGGAAGGAGATTCTGATGGTTTGTAATTTTCTAAGTAAGGATTATTTGCTTTTGCATGTCTATGAGAGCACAGACATACTCCTCCTCTGATACCACTCTGTAACATGCGCACCATCGACAAGTCATCGATAAGTTCCAATTGTATTCCTGTTTTTAATAACATCGCATCAAAAGATAAACTGGGTGCTGTTAAGTAAAAAGCTGGGTCTAATTGATAGTGTTGCTTGCAAGTCTGTCTAAAATTTTCAAAGATATCTGCCAGTAAAAGCACATCAGTTTTTAGATATAAATCCGTATAACTACCTAAATCTTTGATTTGAAATGTTGACCAAATTAAGCACGCGTGCTGGTAATCCTCATCAGAAATATCATGATCAGTTAGGGAACTATAAAAGCATTCTTTTGGGGGTAGACTTTTTTCGTCATACCGCTTCCACGAGTTCATATATTCGTATGGATAAATGCCTTTACGAGTGAGTAACTGAAATTCATCTTCATCGGGGAAATGATTTTGTAAGTTTTTAAACATTTCCGGTTTTAATGTCTCTGACAATTTGCTTAAGCTTGTTCCCAAAAACTTAAATGAATCAACGAATCGAAGTTGAAAAAACTGATTATTCGTAACTGGTACAAATTTGGTAAATGAGATGTAGTTTTCTTTTGTTTTAGGTATTATTTTAATATTACCAGGAACCTCGCCTAACGCTTTTATAAAAAGATGACAATCATAACCAGCTAAGTTATGAAAAAAAATGGGGACGAATGAAGGGCGTTTATACTGTAAATTACAAAACGGATGCGCAGCTCCGCGGTAACGACCAGTAACGTGACAATGGTCACGGACTTTGTCCGAAAAAATAAAATTTTCACAAATATGACAACGTGTGGCATTATCAAAATCAGACTTATCCGCCATAGAAAATATCATAGGGACTGGTGTACTAAGTATATCAAATATTTTTTGTACGTCTTTAAGAATCGAATCTACAAACTGCTTATCACAACCAGGTCCTCGATATGATACGTACCGATTGTAACTAGGGTCATCACGACAAACAATATAATAACCAAAAGCTATAGGTAAATGTTGGTGCAATGTAGTCGTATTTTTGCTAGAAGAACAGTTAGCTTCAGTATTGGTTTGTAGCATCGATTCAAAATCTGCGTAAATACAAAAAGGCATGTTTTGTTTTCGACCATAGTTTTTAAATTTAATTACTGAGCCCTTATTTGGGAGGACAGTTACAACGCCTCCACATAAATGGTTTTCAACTTCTTTAGAAGTACTGAAAAATATCAAGCACAAATCACAGAAGTACAATTTGCTGTGATGAGATGTAACTTGGCTTCTAAACAGTCTAGAAGGTTCTTTGATCAAACAATAATGAGAAGTGTTATTATTTTCTAGATACAACAAATGTATAATTTTCTCGTTGCATGTTTTATTAATGTCTGATTTATACAACGGCCCAACAATAGTTTTACTTTTTTTTAAACCATAAATTATGAACTTAATGTTAGGATTATTTTTTTCAAAAATTTTAATGTCATGGAAAGTTACAGGAAAAAACATTCCATTTATATTAAATAATTCACGAAAATTAGGATATGATGAAATTCTTTCAGGGTGATTTTTAGCTGGATATAAGGCTGCTGTCACACTCCATAGAAAGCAATGCTGATCTTTATTCATAATATTTAAACACGCCTTTTTAGCCTGAATTGATTTGGGTAAACTGATAAAACTCGAACCGCTAAGTGGTTGATATTTATTGATATTAATCTCAATGTATAAATTATTTAAAAATGTCCACCCACTGTCACGATCCTCAAATTCCTCTATACTAGTTTTTAAATAACTAACTGTTTCCAAATATATTTTTTCAAAATCATAATTACCATGTAATATTTTATTTTTGGTTCCAAAAGATTTTATTTCTTGTGAATTATCGTTGAACTTCAAAAACGTCCCAAATAGTTCGAAATTAACCTTAACACATGTATGTTTAATAAGGTTTTCATCTAAAAGAGATTTTAACTTGTTACGAATTTCGAAAAAAAATATATCTACTGAAGCTAACTGAAGTTGATCAAGAGGTAATATCTTATAAGTTACAATACGATTACGAAATGCAGAGCTGACGATTTCTACACCATCACTGTATTCTATTGTCTGACAACTTTTTCTATGTAAATTACTTCGCAAATGACCTACCCATGATTTACTATGTACAGATATGTTACACGTCGAACAGAAAGGCATTTTATTCTATTAAAAAAGCCAATGCTATCAAAACAATAATACAGTAACCGATACTAATGTAAAAAAAAATTAAAAAGATTATAAGTCTATTCTAGTATATTAAAAATAAAATTAATATCTATTATAAATTGATTAAGTTTAGTAAAATTTATTTTTTGTCACTGTAATGGACGGGCTCTGACTCCTCAAATTCGGTAAAAGCTTGTCCTAAGAAGCCTTGCAGTGCCTCCCAAGACGATGATGACTCGTCGCACTGGAGCTTCACACTTACCAGCGCCGTCTTGTAGCGCACATTAGCGGCGTGAGACACGTAGTCCGATTTTTTGTAGATCTTGAGGTCCACAAAATATTCGCCACCGGTCTTCGCAGTCCGACGAGACGTTCCCGTAGAAACTCGGCTGGAGAAGCTTGATATTATTTCCCCGCCACGAGATTTGGGTTCACTGCAACTAGCTTCCTCAGTCTGCAAGATATTGAATAAGTCCGGTCTCCTTGTTCTGTAAAATACAAAATTAACATATCATTAAAATACAATAATCGAGAAAAAATATTAGTAAGAAAACAAACAAAATAGGAATAAGTGTATTGCACTTTCACTTTTGACTGTAAACAATTAGGTGCCTAGTTTTATCAGACTTCAACAGGATACTGAACTAAGTTTTGATAAATAATAAAAAGTAGGAAATCATTGTATGCAAACTGAATTACGGTGGTTGGGACTGTGTTGACAGTTGACTATTACAAAGACATTTTGTAAATAATTTAAAAAAAACCAGCAGAAACAGGCATAGAATTTCAGCAAACTTAAAGTAGATAATAATCGAACATACCGTGTAGTGATAAATTCGTGCGACGAGGAGTATTTTCGCTTTCGTTGAGCACTTTTGTGTGATGAGGTGCGGGTCAACTCCAGCGGAGGCGATGAGTCGTGTTGCTTTCCGGGGCCGGCCTTGCGTTTGCTGCTTGACGCCTTTGACTTCTTTTTCGGTGCTACCGACACCACTGCAGATGGGGCCTCAAACTCTGAATCGGACCTATTAAAGAAGAAATATAAATTATTTTCCCATCTTGATGAATAATAATACTTATTATTAAAATATATTTTTAATATTATTAAATTATAATTTTAATTGAAATATAATTAAAAATAAATTAAAACATAATTTTAATATATAATTAAAAAACAAAAAAATTAAAATATATTTTTAATATTATTAAAATATAATTTTAAATGAAATATAATTAAAAATAAATTAAAAACAAAAAAAAATATTAATTTTATACTCACTAACATTTTCTCGTTGAAATTGAAGACTGGAGCGAAGCCACTTGAAAAATTGTGACTTGTTCCATCGTGCATCGACTTTTATTTAGTAAAAATGTCTTTGTCATCAAAAAATGTGTAAAAGTTGTCAAGCGCGAGTTGATTAATGTAATATATGTGTGTATGTTTGTTCGTTTTAATGTTATCAATTACACCATAGCAGTCATTCAGATTGAAATCCATCATCATTCATCAATGATTGATCATTGCTATGTAAAACATATAAATATAATTGTAAAAGACTTAAATGAGATAAATATAATAAACGTTTCTTAATAGATATAATTTTGCTTGATTTTAAATAAAAATTAATAATAATTAATCCGTTTTTCGTTTAATTAATGTTTAATAAAGTTTTTTATTTATTGTTATTTATTCTACATATAGTTTATTCTACATTTTTTTTTATCTTTATACATCTGTGCATTTTTTTAAAGCATGTTAAATGTTGCATACTTTTATAGCGAATTTAATCTTGAACCAATACCTAATTCCCAAGAAGAGATTAAAATAAAATAAATTATTTTGTTTAAATGCAAGTAAATCCGAATTTTTAATGTGTATATGAATTGTGATGTTATGGTAAAATATATGCAATATAAACGTTATTTTAAACTAATGATGCCTTACTTCAACTTTCGACCTTATCATTGATCAATGTAGCTGAATAAGAAATAAAATTGAATAAAGAAGAACCTACATGGTGCGCTCGCTGCGGCGTTTCATTGAAATGCTTTGTAATCTCCACCGCTGTTCATAGTAGGGGAGGCGAGTAAGCTAATTTTGTAGTTACTCGAGTGTCATGGGGCCCTAGTAGATTTCGTAGATTAAGTAATGAGGAGAAAAAAATATTAAGAGCATATCTTATGACAGTGGGGCAGTGACAAACTGCAGCTATTTAGAAGTTAAAAAAAGTAATTATATATATAAAAATTGACTTTAAAGGTAATTTATAAGGTAATTTATCATTCAATTAAAGGAAACAAACATGTAATCGTCAAGCAGGATTAAAAATATATATGAAGAAGGTTTTGTTTTTAAAATATGGACTTTAGTTTTTGAAAATTTCAAAGAGTCTTTATATCTTTCCCTTTACTTTAAGTCGTCATTGCTTTAAATAAAAGCTTCTTTGGGGTCTACACAACGTTCTCTATTTTAATCTGACAATTTGATACTTAAAAATATATATATTTTTAACGCCCCACTCAGATAAGCTGATTTCTATACCACATTAACTAGAGACATGTGGGAAGCATACACAAGCTTAATCTGACGCGCTCGAGCTACTGCAGAAATCCCCTAATCGGCTCCCCTACCATAAAACGAGTGTTCGTTTTACAGTATGTATATTGTGAAATATTATATTCTTGTTTGACAGCTTGCAGTTTTTTTCAGATCAGGGATGTGAACTAAAAGCGAGAACTCGATTAAAGAGATAATATTTTAAGAGGCGATCAGTTTTTACCCTATAAATCCAATAAATTATAAATGAATATTGTGTGTATTAAACACGATTATTTTACCTCCAATCAAATTATGAAAATTATCATCCTTTAAATTCATTTACGCACATATAATATTTATATCAACATCAATATGTCAATTATTTGTTTCAAAAATTATTTACAAGCACGGTCTATTGATGTTAATAATTTATTATTTTACTTAGCTATGAATTTGACGCATGGTTTAATTTGCACGCACACAACACAATACAAGGTTATTGGAATAAGATTCATTTTAGTTTGGTTGCGTTCTGCTTTACGCAAAATATAGTAGTTTCGCATACTATTTTTTTTTTGAAATATAATATTTGATCCCTTAAAATAGTAGGATACTATAATATATAGTGGGTTTGACAACCCTAGCGACTCAATCGTTCTGTTCTTATGATTTCCCGTCTTGGAGCGTTAATATGCAACGTGGTGCGCGGTGAGTATCATCGTGGTTTAGACCTACATCAAAAGTGAATGGGAAGATAAAGGAATAGTTAAAAGTAAGTGTAGTAGTTATTGTATTCATTATAGATTTAATTCGTTACACAATTATTTAGGTTTTGATTTAAATTGATAATATTTTAGTTTTTGAAAACGATTCATTATTTATTAAGTACATTGTTACATTTTAAAATTAAATAATTACCAATATATTTATTCGTTACCCATCAAATATTTAAATCTAATGTGGTACTCTTATTGAATAGTATTTTCCTATATTAGCTACATGATTTACGAAGAAAAGTTAATGCAATTAGACCAGGCGTAGGTACCATGGTATGGTAGGGATGAGTCATAAATTTAATTGAATAATGTAATTTAATATGAATAATTACCTTATTCATAAAACACTATTATACTTTTACGTGTGTTGTTTGATGGAAAAAATATATTTATTTTTTTCAGATGCATGAAAATTAGAGAAGTTCATCAAAAATCACAGCGGAACGCAGAAAAAGGATTAGACCAGGCATTATTTAATTGTAAGTAAATCTGAATCTAAATGTATCTAGTTTATTGAATGAGGTTTGTGTAGTAGATACATATTAGAGGTAATTATTTAATCAGAATAATAATTAATAACCAATAGTTATTTTAATAATAACAAATTTAAATATAAAAATTCATAATATATTTCCTGTAAAACTGTTATTGCATAATATAACGTTAATATTTTCGAGATTATTTGAATGCCAATAAGTCGAAGTTATTACTAGAAACATAATTAATCCATAATTTTTAGATGAAGCATTACTCAAATATCCTTAATCGTCGTCGTAGTTTTAAAGTACTCGTGACTCTAAATGGTGATTATTATGTAAGTGTGGATGTACATAACATTCGGTTTTCTTTTTCAGATCGGATGATCAATGACGAAGAAATCTGCATGACACAAACGAAGACATTATTGTGTTTATTTGTATAAATGCATAAAAACTGGTGTTTATTTATTGATAAGATCCTAAATTCCTATCCCCTGAAATGTAAGCTTAAACATACTAAACATCATAGTGTGTTAGTATATTTAAGCCGAGGTATGTTTTTTGGTAAGTGGCAGACTGACACACCGAAGTGAGCGAGGGCGCGAGCGAACAGAGGTGCATGTCATGAGCATTTCATTTCATTTACCATCAGTTGATGCATAAACGAACAGGAGTTATTGGGCATGCTGTCCCACCTCCGTTCGCTCGCGGAGCATTAACGAAAAGGAATTATTGGGTATTCTGTCCCACCGAAGTGAGCGAGGCGCGGAGCGCAGTTCGCGAGCGAACGGAGGTGGGACAGAATGCCCAATAATTCCCTACTCACAAGTGTAGGAAAGTGATGTAATATCCAGAAACGTGCTATTTTGTGTTCCCTCCAAAACTCCATCGAAAGTTTTAGTAAAGCGTCTACCACTTTACTGAATCGACCGACTTGACTCCTTGACTGTATTGACTTTTACTTAGACTTTGGCTAGACTTTAGACCTGACGATACATGAAAACGATGATGAAAAACATAGAAATGGCTGTATGGGCAACGCTCCCTTTGCCTGTCCCGACCGGGACGAATTAAAAAAAAATGTCTCTGGAAACCTGTGTTCTAAATTTGAATTTGATGGCGTGAAAATTTTATTTTTTTTTCATTTGAAAAAAAAATTCGTCAACTGTTTTCAAAATGGATAAAATTGGACAAAGAGCGCCGATAAAGTTTCCCCTTATGAAGGGAATAAAGGGGAGATATATCTGTGACGAATTAAAAAATGTTTTGGGTGAATTTGCTTCTTCTCATGCCACAGTAAAAAACTGGGTGGCTGAGTTTAAACGCGGTCGTTCATGGGTCAAAGATGAAGCCCGCCCCGAACGGCCAAAAAGCGTCACAACTCCGAAAATGGTCGTGAAAGTATATGATATGGTTTTAGTAGACCGACGATTGAAGTTATCTGAAATAGCAGACACTATAGGTATCTCAAAAGAACGGGTAGTACATATCCTAAGTGAGGAATCAAATATGAAAAAGTTATCGGCCCGTTGGCTGCCGCGATTGCTTACGCACGATCAAAAAAGAATTAAAGAAAATCAATGAATTAAAGTATTATTTGTTGCCCCACCCACCTTATTCGCCTGATCTAGCGCCATCAGACTTCCATTTATTCCCTAAGCTCAAAACTTTTTTGGGTGGACAGAAATTTGCCACAAATGATGAAGTCATAGCACTCATAGCCGCTGTAGAGGAGTATTTTGCAGACCTTGAAAGAAATCATTTTATGGAAGGCATTACTGCTTTAGAACAAAGATGGAGTAAGTGCATAGAGGTTCACAGAGACTCTATCGAAAAATTAAATTAATGTTATCACGAAAAGTTAAGTTTTCTACTATTAGGCCAGTTACTTATCATCCCACTCTCGTACATAGACAGACAACAGGTCTACGATATTAGGTCAAGCAGCTTGCAGCAGCATCCGCTGCCGGTAAGTACATACAGGGCTACAATAATTAATGTAGAATCACATAACGATGGTGAAGTTATAATAGGCGAAGAACTGTAAGATCGCTGGCCATAACCGAAGGAGACAGGCGTATAAAATAAAAATAAAGGCAATAAAATAAAAATAAAGTATGTCTACTACGTATAACAACAATGACGAGCGAAGCCGTGCAAGCAGCGCATGAAGCAACTCGCCAAGCAGCACCTGCTGCCGGTGAGTACAGAGCTACAAGGATACGGAGGAAATTCGTGACACCAAACTTAGCAGTGAAGGATAAGTCGTGTATAACATAATCATTAAAAAAAAATGTTTTCTGAGTTGTTTTTCATTGATAAGTGATAACATTATAATTTATTTTTTCTTCCCCAGTTCATAGTCCGCGGCCACCACCTGCAGGCTCAGGCGCTCACCGCGGCCAACCACTGCCACCACTGTGGTGCCGTCATCGCTGGCATCGCGCCGCAGGCCTTCGTGTGTACAGGTGAGATGAAGCGGACATAGGAACGAACCTTGTGGTACGCTGTGTGACCTAAAAGTGAACCTTGTCTCCATAGGGCTTAAAATTGAACTCTGTGACACTCCATAGGGTCCTCTTTAATTTAAAGTGAGAGAAACAGACCCGAAAACTGATCCTTGTGGCACCCTATGCAGTGTATACTTAAGTTACCTTTGACGCACTGATATTGCCGGCCTCGCTCTAACCTCCGTACACACGAAGCTCCATTCTGAGACCTCTTACTTAAACACATAAGTAAAATGTCTCAGAATGGAGCTTTGAGGTGCTCCTCTCGAGTATAGTTTGTATAAAAATATGTTCTCCAGAACATTCTAAGGCTTTACTGTAATCTGTATTATTCTAGTCCGAGAGGGGGTCACAGTTAACATAACAAATACAACAAAATACAAATATCTTTATTTCAGACTACTATGGTCCATTGGTTAGTATTACAAACTTAAAAATTCAGGTTTAGTTAAATATAAAAAAAAAACATAACTTAAAATTAAATATTATCTAAAAATAACCTCCCTTCCAAAACTCGTGATCTCCCTACAAAATTTTATCACTAAAACTTCTCCGAAGTTGTTTAATATCACAAATATACTCTTTATCTACAGACTGCAACCTGCGCGTCCACCGAACATGCGCACGCGCAGTGGAGGAGACGTGTGTGTTGGAGCACGGCGACCACGGCAACCGCATCTCGCGGCTCATGGAGCGCATGACGCCCGCGCCGCACCCCGGTACGTACACAGAGAGAGAGAGAGAGAGAGAGAGAGAGAGAGAGAGAGAGTATATACACACATGCACATGAGTGTACACTCACATATGAGAAAGAGCGAACATGCAGGGCCATAATATACGCGTAAGTGCGTAGACGCGCGTGCGCGCTTAGTAGGGACGTGAAATTTCAACAAAAAAGAGAAATTTTGCATCTTTTTGATAAAAGATGGCCCAACAACTGACCTAAGAACATCATTGTAGTCAATTTCTTGGAAATAAAGGATATAAATATTATGAATAACAAAAAATAATTAACAACATGACCTTCCCAGGCAAGGCAACTTAAAGAACACATATTCTGCTAAAAGCATGCAAATTTTTATATCATAAGTGCTAATTAGTTACAAAATTTATCAAAACAATAAAATTTAAAAATGAGTAAATAATTAATACCACAACTCCATCAGTCAAATTATTTACAGATTAATCTTTCTTCTTTGTTCCATCAGGTCTGGAGAATGACAAGAAGTCGCGGAAGTCATCGGGCTCGGCGCACTTCCTCAACAGTGAGTGTTTTCAAAAATGTTTACAAAAAATTGAGCGCAACGACTGCAGATGTGTTTTCACTGAGTTTACCCTTAAACTGCAAACAGTCTAACTACGTACGCCATTCGAGCGCTTAATATATATAATATGGCTTTTTCGATCCCACAACACATACCTTCGTTCAGTGATGTCCAGTTATGGACCAGGTACCGCTACTTGGCACATGTTCCATTAGGCATGAGGCATTTTGCCACTTGAATGGTAAATGTTATCTTAAATGTTTGTACCGGGCTTGGTCGAATCATTAGGGACCACCGATGGCTACGTCAGCAACCCCCACGTAATACCTCTTAAGTAGCTTTTGAAAATTTACGCCGATCTTATGCGAGGCCTTTGTTTTGGTACAGAAAGTTTACGGCCGTACGGTCTACTTATTATGTCGGATCGTAGCGAGCCGCATTTTCCACACAATATGTTAAATAACGAGTGCTCTATATTATGTCATTAATCCTTCAAGCCCCATAAGAGCACTGGTGATCGTGACAACAATAGAATACAATAGCATTTCCAAGAATCCGCGATCGAAGGATTAATGTGAGCGTATCTAAATTGTACGTTTTGTTGCAGTGGAGCGAAGCTTCCGAAAGAACGAAGACATCTGGGACCAGCCGACCGCATCACCTGTACCAGGTTAGTGATTATGTTATTTACAAGCTGGAACAAAACTAAGGTCCTGTTTCACCACTTTCTGATATCCTGTTCGTTCCTATAAGAATATTCGGCACTTATCAGAAAGTGATAAAACTTTATATTTTAAATCCCTTATAAAAAAAGAGTTTACCGTGAAATTTGCAGCGCTAACAGAGAATTTTTTTTTGTGATTTGCATGGGCAAGCGCCCGAGCGTTATGAATTTTCCCATACAAAGGTGAAGAAAGTTACTCATTCAGTGTTGCCACTTTCACAGCGAACTCTATACGGGACCCATACACACCCTAAAATCACTTAGTTTTGTTACACCTTATATTTGTAAGGACTCGGCCCCAATGTTTTGGGGCACTTTTGAAGGGCAATTAGCTCGTCATTCATTCCCACTGCAACTCCTGTGTCGCTAGGATCGAAAGGTAACTACGAAAACCCTTTGGGCCAGGTCCCGTACCACGAAACGGTTCTGAGACTCAAACAGTCGGACGAGAATGTTGCGTCCTACTCTAACGTAAACGTGAAATTACGCTGTTAGAGCAGGACGCAGCATTTTTCGCCGATTGTTTGAGTCTCTAAAACAGTTTCGTAGTGGGCCTACAGGCCACAACACTGTGTTGCGGCATCGCGTCGTACCGCAAAAACAACCTTTGAAAAGAATAGTACATTACGCACCTAGGGCAGGAAAATGAGAAATGTCTCAGATCACATGTAATTGTTGGCCGTCAACAATTACATGTGATCTGAGGCTTTCTTATTTACTGTCCGTGGTGCGTATACTATTTTTCTCATCGACGGAGGCGGAAAACGGCAACATCGGTAAGCACAGCGGGAAGAAAGTTGACGTTTTCCGCCCGGAGGTGAGAAAATGTAGATTTTTGCGATGCGACGCAGCAACGCACTGTTGTGGCCTGTAGCTCTACCATGAGTGTTAAGCTGTAGTTTTTATCGTTACTCGATACCGACTACGTAAATTTTTAGGGCAAATTTTACAGCACCTCTAGCGGTCACATGCGGAACTAAAATCGCCATACTAAAAATTTACGTAGTCGGTATCGAGTATCGATAATAACTATAGCTTTAAACTCATGGTAGAGCTACTGGGCCCTTTGATATGATCTCAGGAAGCCCGAGGGACATGCTAAAGCTGTCTTGGGCAAAGAAATTAATTAAAAGAAGATAGGAGTAGGTAGCATGGTTTTTACGGGATGAAAAAGCATAAACGCTATGAAATAATGTTTTGTTTATGTTGTTACAAGTAATAAAAGTAAAAACTTACACTTACTCCCGTATTTAGCTATCTTGTTTCGACCATAATTATAGGGTGATGATCACAGACATAGATCAAGATAGATACCGCATGTGTATGTACTTCGCGTGCCATATCACGTTCCCAAACGACGAGCAATGCTCGTCTTTCGAAAGTCTGTTCTTTAGTCTGCTATCGGAATCGGACGTCAATCGGAATTTTAAAAATGCCTAAATGCCTATAAGTGCCGTATTGAGCTGTAGAAATTTAAATAGAAACATTGGCTTTGATACTGGACATGTTTTTTATCATCGGCACGTCACAGTAGGTAGGAAAAAAGTGAGACGCTCGTTTTCATACAAATGGAGCGACATGCGGTATCTATCTTGATTTATATCTGTGGTGATGATCGTGTGTGAAAGAGACAAGTAGCGATGACCTATTGCTACTTGTCTCATTGGCAAATTTTCTACGTTTTCGGTGACCAGACTATAGTCAGACGTTCCCAAACTTATTATGTCTACCGCCCAAGAACACATTATATTTTAGCACCCCCGTTGTTTCAATTTAAAATGCATCCTGGTAAAATAAACCACCCCCAAGCCTCTACACCACGCCCCCATTTTTTTCTGGGTCCCACACCGCCCCCTTCATACCTTCAGCGCCCACAAGGGGCGTTATCGGCCACTTTGGGAAAGGCTGCTATGTTTAATGGAATCAGGCGTTACTTTGCGGAAATCCATAGCTTAAAATTTCGTTTGTTATTATTCTTAGCAATATTCCGCGAAATAAACTTCCACCACCATGCAGGTTGAAAACCTCGACGCGCGTTTCGCTCCAACACCGGAGCATCCTCAGGATGTGGACTCTACGAACAACGTCCGTCAAGTCAACTTGACAAACGAAATTTTAAGGCTGCTATGGTCATACTTGATACTCATAACTCGTACTTACGAACTAAAAGTTATGGAATATACTTTCAGTACTAAAGTACACCAACTTTTGCGCCTTTATAATATTAAAACTTTTCTCATTAACATAGAGACATTCAAATTTATACTCAACTTGCCTAATATATATAAAGTTTAAAATGGAACGAAAAGTTTTGGTCTCAGATTTTTTGAGGCTTAGAATTCCTAAGTTTTTATGTGATCCTAGTTATTATTTTGCTTTACAAAGATTTTAAAAATCGAGAATTTTTACGTCAATTTCAAAAATGGCCCCAATACAACCTTAAAGTGGGGGCATTCAGTAACACTCATGAATAGGTATTTTGTCGCAAAAATGCAGTTGCTGTGAGCTAATTTACCACCCAGGACTCAAAATTAATCAAACTCAAAAATAACAAAACCTGTTCAGCATTTTCAGCGTGTAGAATATTAGTATAGATAGTAAGGGATGTGGAATTGTCTGTCTGTGTGTCACGGTCTAGTCACAGTTAAAAATAGCGACTGTCACTGAGTAGTTTTAGCGTTAGTAATAGGAAACATACTAACTATGCTTCAGCATGAATTGGTCATCCGTACTAATATCATAAAATGCGAAAGTGTGTCTGTCTGTCGGTCTATTACCTCTTCATGCTTAAGGGCCTACTGTCATAACGCTAGCCCCGCCTACACACAACGCTATACAATAATTCCATGAATCGTGCTCCCGGGCAATGTGCTTTAGGCTGCAGCTAATAGTGAACAATATCGCGTAACAACGGTTCCCGCATTATAGCACGAAAGTAAAGATCGTAAGTCCAAAAACTGTTGTTTGATGATTACAAAACTAAATACAATACTAATATTTCCTTTAGCTATTAGTGATTGTTGTAGTGCAAGTTATTTAATGATAATAACTCAATAAGTGTAACAGATATTTGTTGAAATGCCCAAAAAGGTTCATAATTTCGAAAAATAAAACTATCGAGTCAAAATAAGTGTTTTCCGTTAGCTAAGTATCAGATAAATATACAATGATTAAATAAATCTCAATTTCATTTGAGTCAATCGTCTTCCGGGATCGTAATACTTATTAGAAAACACAGCAAAATTGCACAGCCCGCTCTTAAACCGGTGGTCGGTTTCATTGAAATAATACCAGTTTCGCAGGAGTAGTTTTATAGTGCCCAAGTGTCTGCGCAGAGCCCCAGGGCTTCGCGGAGTATACTTTGAGAACCGCTCGTCTGGACTCTATATGTTTGAACTTTTAACCATAGAGCCATTTCAGCTACCTGCTACCCTTTTACTTTGTCTTTAAGTTCTTAATCTTATTTGTATATGGCTTCCAACCTATTTCTTATTTCCTGGTTTAAAAATAGTTAGAAGAAATAACTCACAAGTCATAACTCATAACACACACGCACACAATCTACAGAAAATAAGTTTAGGAATGAATCGATATCGATGAAACTATGTAAATAATGTAGGAAACTCTAGTGTTAAAAATCTAGAAAAATCTTTTAAGATATCAAATACATAGATGATTATCATTATTTAAGGAGAGATAATAATATTTTGATAATTATTAGTTCTAACTATACTGTACTCGGCGAAACATGGCGGTAGCGGTCATTGACTGATGATGATGATTAAAAAACTTGTCATTTTCTATATAAACCGCGATTGAAAATGAAGTGTCAGATGTTGTCAATCGCGGCTTTGTATAGAATATGACAAGATTTTGACAGGGAGTCAATGACCGCTACCGCCATGTTTCGCCGTGTAAAAATCGTTTATCGTGCGCGATCCGTACATTTTGTCAGGGTAAAAAGTATCCTATGTCCTTTCCCGGGACTCAGAGTATCTCCATTCAGCAAAATCGGTGCAGCGGATTGGGCGTAAAGATGCAATAGACAGACAGACAAACAGACAGAACGACAAACACACTTTCGCTTTTATAATATTAGTTGGTATGGATATGGATTTGGTTTCAGTCATTATAATATATGCTTGTAAGTGTTATAATTTTATTGTTAAAATAAAACTCTACCAATTTACATGCTTCTATTTTGAGAGCGATTAATACTTGACATTTAAATCGGTAGCATTACATCGTTGTTTACAATAACATCAGAATGGATAGGAACGGAACACACTTTCACTCAACACCCCTACGTATTATCAGAGACTAGCCATATTGTCCTGAAAACTGAAAGAGCAGTTTGGTTCAGAGTGCTGCGGCGATAGCACGCGCGCTGAAATTTGTGTTTTCGGGTAAAATACGCTGAAAAATGTGTGTATTTGTGTAAATACGCTGTAAAATGTGTGTATTTGTGTAAATAATTCTGTAAAAAGGTGTAAATAAGGGTATATAGTGCTTAAATATCTAGCAAAAGTTAGTGAAATACGTAAAATAATTCAAATAATAGTTTTAAATCGGGTAAATAATAGTAAAGGTATCTGAATATTTGAATATTCGTGTAAAATAATAATAAACAACTCTGAAAAATATTGCAAATGCTACTAATAGATATATACGTGAAATATCACTGTAGAAAGTTCAGGTTAAAATATTATTTGAATCGTAAAATTTTTGATAGTTGATGGTGGTGAAAAACCAAAAAAAAAAAAATAACGAAAATTACCAAAAATGTAACATAAGCGTGTAAAATAAATTATGTTGATAATTCGTATAAATTAACATAATATTGAACTTATTTTGATAATGTTTTCATTAAAAATAATAAATATTATTTAATAATATTATATCAGTGTTGTAATAATAAAATTAATTATTTATCTGAGCTGGAGTGAATCAAATTTTAGTGATAACAGTGTTAAACCTAAAAGTTACTTTCGTCATTGATAACTTGGTAAAGTTTTTAAAGGTGGTACCTATGATATTTTAAAAATTAACTTAATTTTAAAATCACAATATTTATAACTCAAACACTTTTTTCGAGTTCTGTTCTGTAATTAGCAAGACTTTAGAATTATAAGAAACCAAATGGTCAAATATAATCTGACAATTTGCTCGTCATTTTGATGAAAACTCCTAAGTACACTATTTTGACACCAGTTTTTCGTGAGGCCGTCGTTTCCGACCGGCCCATTCGTGCCGACGTCGTAATTGATCATTTAGCATAATATATGTGTGAAGGTTGCTTTTAATTGTGCTATGTTAGTTAGCAATTAGCATACTGTATACAGTGATATGTGTACGGTCGCGGAAATTGCCGTTTTGACTCTTTTAGACTTTACTGCTATAGATATAAGGGCGAATTGTGGTAAATCGGTTATGTCAGGGACCGTACATGTTACATATTATATTATTGTGTTTATACTTTATTGTTCTGTCGAAGTATGATAATTGATAAGGACACCTGTCTGTCTGTCTGTTACCTCTTCACGCCCAAACCGCTAAACAGATCTTGCTAAAAGGTATGGAGATACCTTGAGTCCCGGGCAAAGGACATACGATACTTTTTATCCTGGAAAAATGTGCGGTTCCCGCGCGATAAACTTCTTGAGGGACAAGATCTTTTGTCACTCAGAGACTTTAATAATGATTAAACTTTAATTTAATGAAGAGTTTGACAGATGATGTATGGGGCTTATGTCAAAATCTTCACTTAATTACAGAAAAGTAATTAATATTATTCTTCTCGTGCGCCAGTCTAGAATTTAAATGTGTGTAGGTATGTATGTTTGTTTCGCCGGATATCCTCAAATATAATAATTTGAACAGAAGTTTATGATAAGGTCTTCCTCTGTGCAATTTTGTTGTACGAGTATTTACAGTTTGTGTTGCTATAGACTGAACCATGAGATGTGACTCTAATACTAGCTTTTTCCCGCGACTTCGTTTGCGTTTATTTATGTTATTGCTGCAATTACACATTTTTTGATATTTTCTCACCGTTTAAACATAAATCTTTCCTAGAATTCCATGAATATTTTAAGATTAAATTTGCCGAAACTAAATTCCATAACGAAAAAACCTAAACACCAATTGGTGCGGCTTTGCCAGATTGCGGCACTGTGTTTATGTGCGTGCGACTAGTTGATAAAAAATGCTATGCAATACCTTTACCGCGGCAGTCTAGAGTACATAGACTAGCGATCCGCCGGATCTTCTCCCGTCATATCTCTGAAGTGGTGACAGACAGACACATTCATAATATAAGTATGTATTTGACGCCGTGTGCGGCACAATTGTGACAATTGGCGCTGTCACACCAGACCCTTTGTCTCCATCAGTGGTGACGCCATCATGAGACGCCAGATTGTAATATGGCCATCTGAATTGGCAAGTTGACTAGCCTAAACCGCTGAACCGATTTAAATGAAAGTTTTTTGGGTATTGGAATATATTTCAATACATGATACCCTGATGATGATGAAATTATTTTATCACGCGGCCCGGGAACCGTACATTTTTAAAGAATACAAAAAAATACTTGTCATTAAAGTTACTTCAACGGTTTAAGCCTGAATACAGACATACAGATAGACAGACAGAGATTCTTTCGCATTTATAATATTTGTATCGACTACGGATGTACTTTGAGTCCCGAGAAAGGACACAAGATAGTTTTTACTCCGGAAAAATGTACGGTTTCGACGCAATAGACAACTATTTCTAATAACCAAACTTTGGACAACATATACTGAGTTTTATTTCGTCCAAATCCCTCTCTTTCCCAACGAAAGGGGGTTTCGGCATGAAAAAGTTCTAGCGTAAAAAGTAAATTTAGGAAAATCGATTCAGTGGTTTAGGCGTGAAGGAGTAACAGACAGACACGCTCCAAAATTAGTTGAACGCGCGGAACTCGTACATTTTTTCGGGATACAAAATATCCTATATCCATTCCCGGGACTCAAAGTCAAAGTATATCTCCATACCAAATTTTAGCAAAATCGGTTCAGCGGTTTAAGCGTTAAGTGGCAACAGACAAACAGACACAGTGTCGCATTTCTTAGTATGGATTTTGTCCCAATTCCTCTCCTTTTCAAAGAAAGATGGTATAAATGTACTAGGAAAATATAAATAACAAGGAGTTCTTCCCCTCCGGTCGCGATGGTATCGAGGAATGGGGATATCTTGCTCTATGTGACTTGAATAGTTGCTTTGGTGCGCTAGGAGTGTGGTAGATAGGCCACTTTATTTATGATATTATAGCTTTCCATCAGGTGAACGGTTTGCTTGTTTGCCACACTAATTAATATAAATAATAATACATTTAACATTTTGTTATTCTCGAAAACGGCTGATCCGATTTGGATAATTTAGTCTTGTAATATTCGTTAAAGTCTAGACAAGGTTTATATTATTTTATAGGACGGAAGTGATACGCAGTTCACAGTTAAAGATTTTTCTGTGATTTGTATGTGCAAGCGACCAAGCGGCATGAATTGTTCCACACAAAAGTAAAAAAAAAATTAACTCTTTCAGCGCTGCTACTTTCACAGCGAACTGTATGGGACTCATACATACCCTAAACTCTAAAGTAATAACACTTAGTTTTGTTAAACCTTGTATATCCTAATTCCTAAAGCATTATCTGTTAATTTTCTTACACCCTGTATAACTAGGAATATTCATCCTGGCACTTCTGTCTCTCCCTAGCCTCTTTATTTAGCCCTTAATACAGTAAAGTGCGAGTTGGCAAGGCTATAAGGGAGCGCCAAGGACGTAGGGCCCACACAAATAACAACAAATATTTCTGGCAAACTTTAGCATATTATTTTGTCGAAGTAGTGTTTAAATAGGGATAGAATGTGACTGTATGTCTGTTTATCTATCTTTTCACGCCTATACACAAAACAAAGTGATGATACTTTACGGCAGTGATTACCAAAGTTGTCCTGGTGGACCCCCAGGGGTTCACAGACTCGACGGGAGTCTTCGTTAGGCCTGAAAACACCAAACGGAGCACAATCGTAAGCCACGGGTCCATGAAAATTAATTTGGTTTGCTTATGCAGTGAAGAATTAAAAATGTCGGCTTGATTTCTCTTATCAGAAAGGCAGATCTCTTATCTGAATTCCGACTTTAATTAGTACATTAGATACACAGACATATATCATTAAATATTATAGTAGATTTATATATTATAGCTTAGTCAAGTTTTAGAACGTCTTTATAAATTAACTAGATGATGTCCGCAACTCCGTTGCGCCAAAAATCGTTTTTCGCGTGAGAACCGTAAATTTTTCCCGGGGTAAAAAGTGTTCTATGCCCTTTCCCGGGACTCAATGTATATTGTGGCGGTACAACATTTTTAACCGACTTCCAAAAAGGAGGAGGTTATACGTTGGTCTGTTTATATTTTTTTTTGTATGTTCAACCATAACTTCGCCGTTTATGGACCGATTTTCATGATTCTTTTGTTGTTGTGCAGGGTTAAATCCGAGGTTGGTACCATGTTCACAAAAGTGGTGATCTGATGATGGGATCCATGAGGAATCGAGGGGACTTCTTGAAATTTATATGGGAACATATGGTGATTTTGAATTTTTCTGAAGTATTTCAGGCATATACTACCAAAAAGTACGATTTTGTACCAGGATATACCCTGGTTCTGAAGGTACCCAACAAAACTTTTGAATCCTTATAGATATAAGTTTGAGGATTTTGGCTTTATTTAAACTACTCCAAGCAAATCCTACATTAGTTGTGCTGAACATAGGCTAAATTTTATTTTGGAAAAAATAGGGTTTCGTAAGATATTTGGGGTTTTCGGACGCCAGGTGAAAAAATCTACCAGAAAAGTTACTTATTTTGCGTACGCTGCCGAAAATATAAAAGATAGAACTATAAAATGTTCTAAGTATTGTAGATCTTATAAATATCTACAAAAAAGTCCGCGACACACTATACTTATCTATGTCGAGTGAGGCACAATAACCATTTTTTTTATTTAAAAATCTTGAATTTTTTTGGACAACATTTAAACGCGTTTATTTTACTCATGCCATTAATCCTTATCAAAATAAATTATTTCATCACTAAGTACAGTTTATGTAGATAAAATTTGGTTTTTGAATGATTAAAATTGAACGTTTGGTTTTGAAATTATGGCGAAATTAAAATATTACGATAGTGGGCGTCACCAAGCGGGCCACACCCTTCGGATAGTGACTGCGTTCGATTCGCGTCGTCGATGTCAGTGTCGGAGTCTGTGAATTGACCTGGGAATCACTTTGCTGACCGAGTCTTTCCTGGGTAGGCTTTTTGCAGCCGTAACCGACATCCACGCGGGCAGAGCCGCAGGCGACCGCTAGTAATATGTACAACTCTAAGACAACAAGCTATAATATTATAGCCTTATCGTCTCATATTATGTAACTAAAAAGGGTAAAATTATTATTTTTTAACAAAAATAAAACCGACTTCCAAGGTAAAAACAAAAGTAATACTTATTCTTAATCTAAAAAGAATCAAATAATTCTTATTCCTTATTATAGTGGCGTCTTCAGACTTCGCCTAAACCTCAACTATTTCTGTACTCAATCTTCATGCTTTTGAAGTCGGTACCAGCTTACCTTAGCGCAATTGCTATGTCAAGGATCTCAGAACTTTTCCGGGCTGGTACCGACTTCAAAAGTACGAAGATTAAGTACAGAAATAGTTGAGGTTTAGGCGAAGTCTGAAGACGCCACTATAATAAGGAATAAGAATTATTTGATTCTTTTTAGATTAAGAATAAGTATTACTTTTGTTTTTACCTTGGAAGTCGGTTTTAATTTTTTGTTAAAAAATAATAATATATTAGTATGGATGCGGTCCGCTCCGCCGCGGCCCTTCACAGTGTGAGCGTACCTTATCGCTGACGTCACATGCTGTTTCCGCATACATAATTTGATGGATCTTTTATCGTTTATCTCCCTGACTATCAATAACCGTGTTATACGATCATATTTATAGTCCGAGCGTCAAGTTTGTAGTGAGCCATCAATGTCAAATATTACGATACAACTTTTGTTATAAAAACTATTCACAAACTTGAAATTTGCTTTTCGTAGTATCGCGTACACACATTGAAATACATAGTTTAACCACGGCTGCACTCTGTAGTCGTTGCGGTCGCTTTCTTGTGCTCAATGTTTTGGAACTGGTCGAGCTAACTTTGTTAATATATTGTGAGCTTTCGTAATTATAATATTCGTGATGGATGTCCACTTCTTGCTATTGTACATCCAATTATTTCTTTTATTTCGGAGTTTTGTTGAAAATTTTGCTTTTCTGAAGGACTTTTGCTTTCCGCTCTAGGTCAGCCTTTCCCAAAGTGGGCGATAACGGCCCCTTGTGTGCGCTGAAGGTCTAAAGGGGTGTGGGACCCAGAAAAAAATGGGGGCGTTATGTAGAGACTTGGGGGGTGATTTATTTCATCTGGATTCATTTTAAATCGAAACAAAGGGGACGCTAAAACATAATTTGTTCTCAAAGTGGGCAGTAGACAAAATAAGTTTGGGAACCCCTGCGCTAGATGAATGTCATAGGGTAAAAATTTATCTGGTACTAGCTGTTGCCCGTGACTCCGTCCGCGTGGACTTCAAGCTTATT
This sequence comes from Polyommatus icarus, assembly GCA_937595015.1. Classification (NCBI taxonomy): domain Eukaryota; kingdom Metazoa; phylum Arthropoda; class Insecta; order Lepidoptera; family Lycaenidae; genus Polyommatus; species Polyommatus icarus. The sequence goes on along the minus strand of OW569342.1, from coordinate 536,459 downwards.
TATAGCTTTTATATTATATATAAAAACTGGGGAGTGGGGTCGAAGTCGAACATCAACTCTTCTTAATATTATGTACTACTTAAAAAAAACGCAAAAGGAATGATTCATCCTTACCACCTCTTATGGTAACAAGTTTGAGTAAGCGCTTGTGCGATGTAGGAGACGCACGGCGCCATCTATTATGAATTTTTGGAACTAACTTAATTTGAACACGCATTTTCACCCCCTTACAACCCCTTTTTCCAGTTAAAAAGTAGCCTATGTCCTTTCTCAGGCTTTAGAGTTTAGACTATCTGTGTACAAAATTTCATTACAATTGGTTCAGTAGTTTTGGCGTGAAAGCGAGACAGACAGACAGACAGACAGATAGACAGACAGAGAGAGATACTTTCGCATTTATAATACTACTAGTATAGTCTGGTAATTGGTATTCGCCTTTTTAGCACTTTAATTTTCTTGCAACCTGATAGATTCTGGATAATCCAAGATAATCACACCCAGATTACTTCTAAACAATATACTTCCAGCACTGTTTATTTACAGTAGCGTGTGTTTGTCTGTCCGTCTGGCATCAAGCCAGGGCTTTCATTCAGTTGTTATTAACACGAGGAATGCCAGGGTCGTCATTAGTTCCGTGTGGACTGGCACATTGCTGCGTGCTCGTCAACTTATGGATGGAATTTCGCTGGAATCGTACATTTTCCCGCAAATAAGTAGCTTATATCCAACACAAAAAGAATTTAGAACCAGTTTCGAACCAATAGTTCCTGCGATTAGCGCGTTCAACCAAACAAACAAACTTTCATATTTATAATAATTTGGTATATGTAAATGGTATATGGTATATGTATGTATGTATTCTTGCTAAGACTATACCTATTGTTTTAACAACGCCTACAATAAATTTAAAATTTGAGACTAGAGAGTAAATTATTCAATGCCAATAAAGATATTTTAAATATTACTGCATAATTATTTGAAACCTGATACAAAAAAAATTCGAATTTTAATATTGTTTGTTTTGGAACATGGTTTCCAAACTTTTTTCTCAGACCCCCTGAATCACGCTCCTGGATATTTTTATTGCAAAATAACTCATTTCATCGCCTTATAGTTCAGTATAAAAAATTTCGAGAAGATTTTCACAAATTGTCCGGCCTTTTTACCAATAATTAAAAATTACGTTTCAATATTTTAGCTTTACAGCTGGATTAAAGTAAAAGATTAGCTGGGCCCCCTAGCCTAGCCGTAATTTATTAATGTCCCTTTCCAAGATGTTTTGTAAATAGTTTCTATCTGTGATAGGAATACTAAACAGTAAACAGTCATGACTGATGAACTGAAGATGGATAGATATTAGTGACTTGTGGTAATGATGTCCTGACGACGCTGACCGTTTGGCGAAACTAATGATTTTCATCATCAGTAGTAACTGGTATGATTTCAACTCGAAAACAGACAGATAGACAAAAAACGAACACACATTTTTACATTATTTTGTTACTTTGATAATTTTTGACGTGATAACGTCTTATAATTCGATATGGGCTGCGCGCACGAAAAAACATGACGCAATATCGTCGCTGATCGCTCTGAGGCGTTCCATTTATCCTCTCAACAACCATAAGGCCCACCTGGGCCGCGCATTACGTATTTCGATGACTTAGAGAATACTTTTGTATGAAGAAGTTTGGTTAGTTATGATCTTTGATACATTGACCACACTCTGAATGAAAAATAAATAAACAATCTGTGAGCTATTAGTATTATTTCGGCTATTCAAAATTGTGCTCTATTTCCTACGTGTCAAGGTATGACTTGTGCTTTGTTCGAAGATTTTACTGGATTTCACGAATTAGCGTTTTGTATTGCGAATAGTTTATTTTACTCATTATAAATATTTTTAAGACAATCATTTGAAAGAAATACATCGAAATAACTTTAGGTTACACTCGAAAAAGTTTGTTTCTATTTATAGAGATTCGGAAACGATTTGCTTATTATGTTTGTAAATAAATTACGTTAAAAGCTTGTAGAACTATTAGTCACTATTGTACGAAATGATTTATTGCCCTATTAAGGCTATGACGTTGTCACGTTCAACTATCGTCAGTAAACCGACTTTACAGACAACCGATTTTTTGGGATGAACAGCTGTCCTGTCACCTTTCCAGCGACTTAAAGTTTCTTTATACTGAGTTTCATAAACATCGGTTAATCTGTTTAAACGCGAAGAGGTAACAGACAGACAGACTTTTGCATTTATGATGTTGACATGGATTAACTAATAATAAATAAATTGGACAGTAATTAACTATATTAGGTTTTCTTGTCTTTGCCTGGTATATTGGCGAAGTCACAGGACAGCTATACAAAGATTTATAGAATAACTAGACTAGATGACGTCCGCAACTTCGTTGCACCAAAATTCGTTTGTCGCACGGGAACCGTACATTTTCGGGATAAAACGTATCGTATGTCCTTTACCGGGACTCAAAGTATCTACATGCCTTTCAGCGAAATTGGTTCAGCGGTTTGGGCGTGAAGTAGCAACAGACAGACAGACACACTTTCGCATTTATATTAGTACGGATTGTACGCTGCGTAATGCGTATATTATTTTTATTACTTAGACTTTAGAGGGATAATATAAAACTAAAATTAAATTGTACACAGACTTACAGAGTATTATCTAGCTGCGTACGAGAACTAGTCTAAATGTACAATGTTTACAACATCATACATTAAATGCCTTCCGTTTCCCCTCTACACAATAACAAACATACATATTTACTTTAGTCTAATTGTACGTGTTATACAATTGGAGATGAATCTATTAGGGCAGCGATTCTCAAAGTGTGTTCCGCGGAGCCCTCGGGCTACGCAAAAGCGGCAAAGGCCTTGTACGGAGCCCCCCGACCTAAAATATTGTTATTACAAATGTCATCAGCTTGGAGACAATTAATGTACATTGTCTGCTTTAAACTATTGTACTTATATTATTGTTATGTGTGGTTAACCCGTTAGTAACATAGTTCAATATCATTGGCTTAACCTATCAAGCCCCATAACATCACCGGTGATCGGGGACAACAATAGAATAACAATAGATTTCCAAGAATCTGCGATCGAAGGATTAATAAAGATTTTGAATTTGAATTCAAAGACAAATCATTATTTTTTTTAGTGGTCCGTCAAAAATGTCGTTTCTCAAAAGGGTTCCACCACCAAAAAAGTTTGAGAACCGCTGCTTTAGTCTAATTGTACGTGATATACAATTGAAGTTGAAGTTGAATTGATTAGGGTCAGCACACATTGAGGAACGCAATTTACTAATTTCCGCTGTCTTTTTCTATCTTGTGATGTTTTCGATATGCTATGCAAAAGCGAGCATGCCTCGTGTAGGTTATTTTTATTGATAAAGAGGATGGGAAAGTGTGTCCGTCTGCTTGTCGCCTATTTAGGATTAAACAACTAGATTGATTTTTATGGGTATAAACAGTAGACATACATTGAGTCCCGGGATTAAGGATAAAATATGATATTTTTTGGAACGAAGTTCCTTATCGCGCGTTGCGAAAGGAGGCTAGACGGAAAAAAAAAATCATACGAAAAGTTGTAACGACACTTTTTGCCACAGACATAGACAGGTGTCCCTTGACACCACTCAAGTTTTTAATTCAAATATTTATGGCTATGATACAGCTTTTGTATCTTTCAAAATTCTGTTTTTAAAATCTCATTTTGGTCTAAATGTTAAACGATCACCTGAAGAAATACAATGGCACATTAATTTTGGTCAGGTTTTTGTTTACGTTAAAATCAGAATGACTAGTACCGCACTACTGTTAATTCTCATCTAGGAAGCACGTCGTCCACAAATAGACGTGGATACTGGAACGTAAATAAATACTGTGCATGTACCGTCAGGAGAATAGGCTGTTACCTACAACGAAGCAAAAAGGAGGGTCATGATTTTCAACTGTATTTATAGTAGTACGTGGGAAAGCCATGCTTCGGCACGACCGGAGAAATACCACGCTCTCACAGAAAACCGGCGTGAAACAGCGCTTGCGCTGTGTTTCGCCGAGTGAGTTTACCGGAAGCCCAATCCCCTACCCTATTCCCTTCCCTACCCTCCCCTATTACCCTATTCCCTCTTAAAAGGCCGGCAACGCACCTCCGGCTCTTTTGATGCTGCGGGTGTCCATGGGCGATGGTAGTTGCTTTCCATCGGGTGACCCGTTTGCTCGTTTGCCCCCTTATTTCATTAAAAAAAATGTTATCGAATGCTTATATCAATTCCATACATTTTGATCGGCGATTCTATAAAGAAGCGATAAAGAAAACGTCTTGGCTAAATGGAATGTATACAGGTTTTAACAAAACTAAGTGATAATTCCTTGAGATGTGTGTGTCCTTTATAGAGTTCACTGTGAAAGTGGCAGCGCTGAAAGAGTAACATTTTAATGACACCTCTCAAGCTAAAACCCAACTAGCCGTTCAGCCTTCAGAAGTTCCAGAGCGTGCTAAACATCATACACATATTCTTGAAAAACATATCACCCTCTTTGTGGCAAAACATATTGCCCAGTGGGTTTCGTAATACATGGTAATACATCATTATTTTTATTTTAAAATTATATCCATAATTATTTGTCTTTTGACATAGTAACATGAATTTTTACATTTTCATGTTTATAGCCTCAAAACATTATTACATGTTTTACTATGACAATAGCGTGCAAAATTAGACAACATTAAAAAATGTAATATTTAAATTCACGACATGTTACTATCATTATGTATGTTTCATAGATATACAATAATTTTATACTAGGCTTGATAGCGTTTTTATTCAAGGGGTCATCAGAAAAGTTTGAGAAACATTGCAAAAATCTTCATTAATAATTGTACAAAATAGTTAAATATGTATTGAATTAACATTAATAAATCAACAATTTTTGGGTAATCTAAAGTCTAAACTTCTAAAGTGTTAAATAAGAAGAAAAATATCTGGTCAACAAAAAGAAAAAAAAAAAAAACATTTAAGTATAAAAAATAAAAAACAAAACATTGTATTGGTCTGCTAACGCTACTCGTATGCACCTGCAAGCTGCAACTGCAGTAACTTCCCCAAATCGATCGTTGTGCTACTCATACATACTACAAACACTACACACATTACACTCTCACATACATACGTAGACTACACACACACTATTATTATATCCATACTAATATTATAAATGCGAAATTGGGTCTGTCTGCATGTCTGTTACCTCTTCACGCCCAAACCGCTGAACTACTTTGAGATTGATCAATAATATTAGCATGGAAGCATGCATAATGCATATTATGGACGCTGCTAAACATAATATATTTCCACAGTCGCACACACTGCACTGATGAATCCGTAACATGTCATCCGCCATGACTCATGTCACGGGCAACCCCTGAGTCAGCTGGCACCGTGACAATTCCCCCCCTGCCCCCCACTGCGGGACAGACTGACATGTCATACAGAGATGTAGTGTGCAATAATAATTTGAAATTGTAAACGAATGAATGATTTATAAGACCAATTATTTTATGGTGCAATGCATTTTGCTATCTATTTAAGCTACTACCAAAACTGAGGAGCTTCTATGTTAGCCTTTTTTAGACAGAGAAAAGAAGAGATTTTTTTGTTTGAAAGCTGACATTATCCAGAGAGTTCTTTGAAGTTTTTAGCTATAATTCATCGTCATCAGCCCGCTCAGTGTTGAAAAATTTGAGTTTGATCTACTTACTTACTTAAAATTTTTGAAAAGGGGTTTTTTAATTTCTTAATTTCATAATATATTTAAATGACTTTATTTCACACTGAAGTCACATTTTTATTGTTTTTTTTTTAAAGTGACATAAGCCACAAACGTCTCTTTTTATAAAAAAATATGTGACTTCTGTGTGAAATAAAGTATTTTAAATATATTTCGCGGGAATGGTATTGCAAAATAAATAGATGTGCATATTTTATGTAGTAATAGTATGAAATTAGCTAAATAATGTCGATTGTTTTTTTTTGTATGGGAAACGAACCACCTTAACGTCAAGTACTGAAAAGAATAAGCGACAGTCACATTAGAAATTTTGACCAAAAAGTACCAAAGTAATCTGAAAACAACATTTCCTCTGAGACTAAATTACATTAAACACAAAAGCTAATTCTTTGCTCTGTCGCTAGTGTAACACGAGTCCCTACAGACTAACCAGACTCAATCTAGATATTATGTCTAGACCGAATGATTTGCCTGGGAAATTCGTTTGAATATTTAGTTTGACCGTTTTTAAGTAACCTACACCAGCTATTCTCAAAGAGAGAGCTGAGGCCTGGGGCTCTGCAGGCTGCAAAGGCCTTCTACGGGCTTCGCGATACATAAATTGTTTCTACAAACACACCACCAGCATGGAAACAATTCATTCAAAGACAAAACATTTTTTTTTGGGGGTCCGTAAAGGAGTTCATATTTTAAAAGGGTTCTTCCACACAAAAGTTTGAGAACCGCTGACCTAGGGTATTAATGCAAGTTGCGTTCGACAATTTTGACAGTGTCTCGAAATACATTGAGAAATTTAAAAAATTCGGAGTTTTCTAGCCTGTTAGCAGGCTGATGGTAAGAATTAGCTATTTCTAAGAACACTCTCGATCAAACCAGCTTTCAAACAAATAAAACCAGATCAAAATCGATCCATCCTTTTAGATGCTACTATGTCACGGACAGACACACACGCAGGCAGACAGACATAAACTTATAACACCCCTCTTTTATTGTCGGAGATTAAAAAGGTATAAGTTCAGTTACACCTGCAAAAGACCTTGATTTCTAGATGTTAGTGCGAAACTGCTAACATCTTAGTTATCTCATCGAATCCAGGTCATACTCCAGAAACCTAAACCCTGACTTTTCTGGCGTCCAGCCAGCTCCGACATCTGGTTATATAAATAACGGGATTACTCAGGTTGCATCCTTTTCGGCTTAGCCTTAGGGTCACTTCATGTTGTTCACCAGAGAAAAGTCAATGTCACTCGATTTTTATTTTTATTGTAATAACGTAGAGTTCTATTTTGCACTGCTTTAGATTTCAATAGGACTGTTTGTATGTCTGTGTGTCTGTCTGTGGCATCGTAGCATCTAAACGGGTACACCGAATTTGATCTAGTTTTTTTTAAAGCTGACATGATCGAGAGTGTTCTAGCTATAGTTCATCATCATCAGCCCGTAGAAAATCCATTATGGATATCAATTTCTTGCTTATTCACCTTTTTTGGGGGTTCCTTCAGCAATTTTGCTTTCCAAAGGGGTCTGCCATAAAAAAGTTTGAGAACCGCTGGCGTAGAGTGTAGTTTAATTTTTTTTATTGAATAAGGGGGCAAACAAGCAAACGGGTCACCTGATGGTAAGCAACTACCGTCGCCCATGGACACTCGCAGCATCAGAAGAGCTGCAGGTGCGTTGCCGGCCTTTTAAGAGGGAATACGCTCTTTTCTTGAAGGTTTGCAGGTCGTATAGGTCCGGAAATACTGCTGGTGACAGTTCGTTCCAGAGTTTAACAGTGCGCGGCAGAAAGTTACGCGAAAAACGCACTGTGGAAGACTGCCACTCATCAAGGTGATGAGGGTGGTATGTTTTTCGCGTGGGTCGATGGCGAAAAGTTGCAGGTGGTATGATTCCGAACAATTCCTCAGAGCACTCCCCGTGATACAACCGATAGAGGATGCAGAGCGAAGCTACATCTCGGCGTAATTCTAAGGGGTCCAAGCTGTTTGAAACACTATGGCAGTCAACAACTCGAGCGGCCCTTCGTTGGATACGATCCAGAGGGAGCTGTTGGTATTTTGGCGCCCCTGCCCAGAGATGAGAACAATATTCCATATGAGGCCGTACCTGCGCCTTGTAGAGTTGTAGGCGTTGGTCCGGACTGAAGTACTGTCTCGCTCTTTTAAGAACACCAAGCTTCTTCGAGGCTAATTTGGCCTTACCCTCTAGATGATATCGGAACTGGACTTCGCTCGATATGTTGACGCCAAGTATCTCAATGCTAGAGGAGATGGTTAAAGATGTGCCCTCGAAACGAGGATATACGACTATTGGTGACTTTTTAGTGGTGAACGCGCAGACTTGTGACAAACAAACTCTACGTTATTACAATAAAAATAAAAATCGAGTGACATTGACTTTTTTCTGGTGAACAACATGAAGTGACCCTAAGGCTAAGCCGAAAAGGATGCAATACGTCTACCCCATTCAGAGACCTTCTCCAATGAATTCTCCACCTTAGACACAAGTTCGTTTCGACTCTCAGTGACATTTTGCCGAGAAATATTGGGGGAGCCGGTATATACAGCATTTTAATTTTGCATTGTTTCTTCTCGGCGTTTTAGATTCCGTATTATATAATGCCAGTAGTATCTTACAAGTAAGTGTAGTGTAGTAAAAAAGAATTCCCTGGCGTAGTATATAGTTGATGGACAGTACAATAGTTTGGCGTTATGCCAGTTTTCAGCTTTGGTTTAGGAAGGGAGAGTACACGCACATTGTGTAGAGACGCAGCGAAAGGGGCCGCATTATGTATTAATGACTTATTTGAGAATGGCATATAGTCGCGAAGAGGGGGTACGTGCATATTGTGTAGGAACGCATCGGAGTATTTTTCATGCATTTTGATTATTGTGTCACTTATTTGAGAATGGTATAGTCGTGAAGGGATGCGCACATCGTGTAGAGGCGCAGCAGAAGGAGCCGCATTTGCATGCTTTTAGTAAGACTTTGTGATAGGTCATAAAAATATGGAAACCAGAATATGATGGCCGCAGGAAGGAAATTTGTTTATCGCGCGGGAACCGTACATTTTTTCGAGATTAAAAGTATCTTATGTCCTTTCTTGTCTCTCAGAGTATATCCGAACCAATTTTTCATATAAATCGGTTCAGCGGTTTAAGCGTAAAGAGGTTAAAGGCAGACAGACACACTTTCGCCTTTATAATATTATGTTTTAAGTAAGGATTTTTAGGGTTCCGTACCCAAAGGGTAAAAAACGGGACTCTATTACTAAGGGTCTACACAGATGGACTGCATTTCAACTGCAATCCAACTGCAAATCGCAGTTGGATTGCAGTTTGAATGCAGTTGACACGACTGCAATACGACTGCAATAGAACTGCAAACCAAACAGTTCACACGACTGCACGCCAACTGCAACTGAACTGCTATCCGACTTCGCGTTTGGCTTGCAGTTCTATTGCAGTCGTGTCAACTGCATTCAAACTGCAATCCAACTGCAATTTGCATTTGGATTGCAGTTGAAATGCAATCCATCTGTGTAGACCCTAAGACATCGATGTCTGTCCGTCTGTCTGTCACCAGGCTGTAACTCAAGAACCGCTATAGCTAGACTTCTGAAATTTTCACAGATTGTGTATATCTGTTGCCGCTATAACAACAAATACTAAAAACAAAATAATTTAAATATTTAAGGGGGGCTCCCATACAATAAACGTGATTTTTTTGCTATTTTTTGCTCTTAATCAATAACGGCAACACACAGGCAACTGAAATGTTCACAAAAACACTTAATTTTATTTGTACTTTTATAATTAATAATAAAATTTAAATAAATAATTAAAAATACAATTTTTGCCTATTTTTGCTCTGTAGTTGTACGGAACCCTTCGTGAGCGAGTCCGACTCGCACTTGGCCGATTATTATGAATGAATAAAGTTCAGTAGCCTATATAAATATCGCCTAAGTTCACGGGCAGCTGCGCTGAATGTCAGTGGAGTGTGTCAGATAGGCGACTATTTATACACGGGCTGTATTGATCACATAGGCTGTTCCTTGGTTGAATGATTCATTTGTGTTGGTCGTTTGATGAAAAGGGTGTAACATTTTGATTAAATGTAGCCTTTGTTTAAACGAAGTCTGACTTCTAATAGTAAATAGCTAAAATCCGAGCATTGTGAGGGCTCGCGTCGTCACACCTTGACTGACTGATGATAACAGATTTACATATAAATAAAAATTACTATGTTAAAGCACAAATCAATAGGCGTGGTAGATTTTCCGTAAGGTGTACTACAAAATGTAAAGGTTGTGACTTGTGGGATATACTAGGTCTCGCTTCGCTCGCCCTGATAAAAATAGTTACAGTTGTTTGATGTTTCAAAGCGAGCTAATTTTCGACACTGTAATCATGGACCACAGACTAGATTTGCTTATAATCTTAGCACAGAAAGCATAAGTTAGTTTGTGTACTGTCATGCTAGTAGCTAGTGCCAGTAAACAAAGACACTAGCATGCCAGCGGCTTAAAGTTGCTGGCTCCATCATGTAGGGTTTAAGTGGGATTATGAGGGAGGCTTTTGTGTGTACTAGGATATTAGAAGGCTAGAGGAGGTTTGTAGAGGTCTGAATACTAGGGATGCATAGACGGAGGTTTGTAGAGGTCTAGACTCTAGATACTAGGAATGTATATAGATGATAGTCTATAGCTGGTGTTGTTACAGGTTTGATATTTAGAGGGTTTGAGACAAAAGACCCCTTACCTCTTGTCATCTCAAAAAACCTTTTTGGAAAATCACATGTAAATTATAAACTTAAGAAACGCCAAACTCTATTACTTATATAATATTATGTATTAATAAGGTTTTTTAATCTTGTTAACTACAGACGAACAGAACTTAAAAATACTTATTTTTTAATAAAAAATATATCTTTTTTTTAGGTTTTTATAAATTTTTAGTAAATGAATCTAGTCAATATTATTTATTATCAAAATCAAATAAAAATTAAAAAACAAAAGTGTAATAATTTTGAAAATAACTCATTCATACATAAGCCATACTTTCAACCATGAACCAAGTGCTCATAAGCTACAAAGTGATCAAAATGTGATGTGCCGTGTTTACAAAACTACCAAGAGCCCATAAGCTGTAAAAAGTTTCAATTAAACTACCAGGAGCTCATAAGTGAGTGATATAAAGTGATGTGTGTGGCGGTGATGTGATGACAGAGGAGGGAGGCCTGCGGAGGCGACGCAGTTTCAAACGCCTGCTGAGGAGTTTGACGTCCGATCGACTGCAGATAGGTGCGTTGTGAGCCTAGTATAATGATTGTCATTGTGGTGACATTATGGAGCCATTATGGTGACATTATGGGGCCATCATGGTGACATTATGGTGCCATGATGTAAATAATATGATGTCATAATGGTGCCATGATGTAAATTATAAATATTACTAGCTATATGACCGAGCTTTGCTCGGTATTCAAAAAATTAAAAAACCGGCCAAGTGCGAGTCGGACTCGCGCACCGAGGGTTCCGTACAAACCTGCAAGGTTTACAAAGTTCGTTTGATATGAATTTCAACTTGATAGCTCTACGCGTTCATGAGGAAAAAAGTAATAAGTTTATATTTATTAAAAAATATATATTTTGTAATGTAACTAAAAATTTAAGGTTTTCGGAATTTTTCCTTTATGTGTGCTATAAAACGTTGCTTCATGCCAAATTTCAAGATTCTAGGTCGACTGGAAGTACCCTTTAGGTTTTGATTCCCTTGCGAGTACTTGCGAGTTTCAAAATATGCAGCTTAAATTGCTGTTTCTTTTGATTGCGTTGACATAGAAGTTTGATTTTGTTACAGCTTAAAGGTATTATAGACCTGAGTATTTGGTATGAATTTCAATTTAATACCTCTACGCGTTTATGAGGAAATGGGTAGTAAGTTTGAAATTATAAAAAAAAAATATATTATGTGATGTAACTAAAAATTTATGGTTTTCGTAATTTTTCCTTTATCTATGCTATAAGACGTTGCTTCGTACCAAATTTCAAGATTCTGAGTTCACGGGAAGCACCCTGTAGGTTTTGATTCCCTTGCAAGTGTCGAAAATTTGCGGCATAAACGGCTGTATCTTTTGATTGCGTTGGCTTAGAAGTTTGATTTTTTCACAGCTTCAAGGGACAGTAGACCTGAGTAATTGATATAAATTTCAGCTTCATACCTCCACGCGTTCCTGAGAAAAAGGGTCTTGACAGACGGACAGACGGACAACAAAGTGATCCTATAAGGGTTCCGTTTTTTCCATTTGAGGTACGGAACCCTAAAAAACACATAAAATGACATAATTCTTGTATATATATATATATATATATACAAGAATTATGTCATTTTATGTGTTTTTTTAATTATTCTTGTATATATATTCTTGTATATATATATATATATATACAAGAATTGCTCGTTTAAAGATATAACATAATGTCATTATGGTGGCAGGCCGCAGGATGATAGTGTATTGATTATTGAAGTGTGTAGTAGTCATGTAGTCATATTTTACTGTCTTTATTTATGAGATCACTAGATAACGCCCGCAACTCCGTTTCGACAAAACTCGTTTATCGCGCGGGAACCTTACATTTTTAATAAAAAGTATCCTACGTCCTTTCTCGGGACTCAAAGTACCACCACACCAAATTCCAGCAAAATCGGTTCAGCGGTTTGGGCGTGAAGAGGTAACAGACAGACAGACAGACACACTTTCGCATTTATAATAATATTAGTATGGATGATGCTAGGATGAGAGTTTGATATATTTTACAAAAATTTGACCGTGATAACCAATTATTTTGGTGCAACTAAGTTGCTTTACTTTAGTGTAAGTACTTAATCCCACCAAAAACATACCTGTTAAAATGGGGCCAAGTTCCTATCAGCAAATTTTTGGTCTAAAATAAGAGTTGAAATCCAATCCAATGCCAAGTTTAGATGCATTTCATCGATTGTTATCATTTTCATCAACAGCCTGATCCATAATACTTCTAATTTGAACGTGGCAGGTTAATTTAATTATATTATCTTATTTTACAATTAATCCAGAGTTACGTAAAGCACGAAAACCTGCCAAGTTCAAATTTAGAAGTATTATGGATCAGGCTGTTGATGAAAATGATAACAATCTATGAAATGCATCTAAACTTGGCATTGGATTGGATTTCAACTCTTTTTTTTAGACCAAAAATTTGCTGATAGGAACTTGGCCCCATTTTAACAGGTATGTTTTTGGTGGGATTTCAGTCCTTTTTTTCAAGAAATTATACCTATTTTTTTCTTTTTGTGCCACACCCGACTTAAACAATACCTTCGATATATGGCGCTAGTTGTAAACTATCAATAGAAGCGAAATTTTCAAGTAAACAGTATTTATTTAACCTAAGTATATCAACTCCCAAGCGGTCGAACTTTACCGCGTAAACAATAGATTTCCAAGAATCCGCAATCGAAGTATTAATAAGCTATACGGTATGCATTATACATGATGACAATATTTTAAACCAATTCTCGTTGTATCACTGGCGTATAAGAATTTTTACCTATAGTTCGTAGAGGAGCCGATTCACGCTTGACCGATTTCTTCTTAATTTTTTTATTAATCTACATGACACACGACCTGAGTGTCAAATTTCATTACGTTAGGAAAATTGGAAGTGGTATCTAAAATTCGTAGATGAACCGATTCACGCTTGACCGAACACACGACCTGCGTGCCAAAGTTCATAATGCTAGGACAATCGGAAGTGGCCTCTAAGGTTTGTAGGTGAACCGACTCACGCTTGACCGATTTCTTAAATTTCTCATTTTTTGTTAATCTACTAATAACACACGACCTGTTTGCCAAATTTCATAACGCTAGGACAATTGGAAGTGGCCTAGAGATTTTGATTACCGGTCAGTGAGTGAGTGAGTGAATGAGTGAGTGAGTCAGTGCCAAAATTAGCTATTTTGACAGGGAGATATTTCAGGATCTACCGAAGCTATATCTATGAAATTTGGTATACTGCGTAAGTACTAGTATATAATTACGTAGGTATAATTTTATCTTTGTACTCGCAATAGGCACTGAGCTACAGGGGGGTCAAAAGTGCGTCGAAACGGTTCGTGTAAATAGTGCACGGCATGTGCGCGGCCTGCTGGAACTTGGCCGCGCACTCCGTGCGCTTTAATATTTTATGGATGCAGCTTGATGTAGGTATATCCCTCTATAACATATTTTTATACTATGTTGTTTATCATACCACATACATATAGCTTATATTGTTGTGCTGTTAATATTATATCACCAATGTGACCTCAGAAATCTGCCATTAAATATTAAGGTCAATTGTAAAGGTCAGCAAAGGTCGCGCGTCCAGCATTCTTACCACGGACGCAGGGATGTGTAGGAGATATTTCTATTTATGCCGTTTCTACACGTTGGCAAATGATGGACAACGTAGAGGGCATGTGTTTGCCTATGTTAGACGTCCATCAGGCTTCGCAATCATCACAGCCCATGGGACAATATAAGAACGCCTGCATGAACGTCGACCGCCGTCGCATACCTAGATAGCTTCACAATCATGGTTATGAAACAAGGGCCAAGAAGAATCGTTATACAGAAGCCAAGCTTTGAATGTGAAAGAGTCATTCGGCACTAATGGGTTGGCCCGAATACATATTAATACGTTCTAGTAGAAAACCATGATTTTATATTGCATTTTGGGATCCAAAGTAGCCTATGTCCTATATTGCGTTAATCCTTATCTTCTACTGTAGTAAAATTCATCCAAATCCCTTCAGAAGTTTTGCTTTTTTTTATTAAATAAGAGGGCAAACGTGCAAACGGGTCACCTGATGGTAAGCAACTACGAGTACCGTCGCCCATGGACACTCGCAACATCAGAAGAGCTGCAGGTGCGTTGCCGGCCTTTAAAGACAAACGAAAAACGAAAAAGCTTGTATGACAAACGAAAATCCTTACAAACTTTCACATAATCATAATTCATAGTAGACTGCGTGGCGGCATCCGCGGCTTTTGTGTTGATATCTCTGTTATCTACTAAACAAGCAGATAAGTTACATTATATATGCAATTACCTTATCAGTGATAACAGATTCGTAATCTTCATCATCATCATCATCATATCAGCCTATATTCGTCCACTGCTGGACATAGGCCTCTCTCAATGAACGCCAAGATGACCGATCTCCTGCTCGTAATCTTATGTTAAAATAATATATGAATTCTCTTTCCTGTATACTAAGAATGAGAGAGAGTCACTCTTAACTTTAATAGTGGACCTTAAAATTTGAGATAGCGATATCCTGCGAAATAATTAAAGGGGTATTTACTTGATCTGGGGCTCCGCAAATGCCTTGTGCCTTCACGATATATTATAATTTATAAGGTGTAACAAGAGTAAGTGATAAGTTGTAACTGATATTACTTTAGGGTTTGTATATGTGTCTCCTATTTAGTCCTGTGAAAGTTGCAGCGCTGAAAATAATTTTTTTGAGACTTGCATGGGCAAGCGCCCGAGCGTTATTTTCTCCATACAGAGGTAAAAAGTCATCACTTAGCTTTGCTACACCCTGTATTGGCAATTCATTCAAAAATAAAACTTTATTTTTTTCGGTCTGTCGAAACTTCGAAAGTGATAAAGGGTTCCTCCGCTAAAAAAACAGTTTGAGAACAGCTGGTATAGATCTTGTATAGAGTACCAGATTTTTCGATGAGTTTACTACTTTGGTCAGTTCATAAAAATAACATTATCGTAACCAAACCGAGCCAAGGTCTGATGTTTGACTGTTATTGGGTGTTACCGACTAGCTGCTGACAGACAGACAAACATTACACATACATATACTGTATACATGTATGATGTACACAGGTAGTTTTAGGCTGCATTTACACTGAAGCGGAGCGGAGCTCAGCGGTGCCGAATTGACCAATCACCATGCTCGAAATCTTCGCTGTCACTCCGCTGGAAGAGCACGATTGGTCAATTCGGGCACCGCTAAGCTCCGCTCCGCTTCAGCGGAAACGCACCCTAAGCGTCTTAACACTCTCGCTGCCATGGGATCCGCCGGCGGGCCCCAAGTTTGTGAGTGCAAGGGGCCAGTCTTATTTTCGAGAAATATAAATCCGTGGGGGTCGCCAGCCGCCCCCAAAACATTTTGTCCGCCACGCCGCGCCGCGCCGCGCCGCGCCGCGCCGCGCCGCGCCGCGCCGTTTGTAATTTGCTAGAATTTAACTAGCAAGCCACCTATAGTAATTATAAGTTGGCCGCCGGCCGCCCCCTCGGCTTGCTGCGTGCGTGTTTTTCCCGCGCTTTTGCATTTTCGGGATTTTTTGCGAAGAACATTGTTTTATAGTGTAGTAGTAGAATATTTACGACAAGAAGGCAAAACAAGCGTAGAGGCGAAACTGACAAAAAAAAAAAAACAAGTACAGTTATATGTCTCACTTGCCCAACGAATCCCAGTGTTTGCGCGTCTTGTTTTGCCAATAAACACTGCCAAAACTAATTGTTTTTCCTCATTGAATGTTTCTTTCTTGGTTTTGAATTAAAATAATAACGATTTGTCAATTTAATTTTTATTTGTTTTTCATTTTTTTTCCCGCCGTACAGAAATATAATTTTTGCTCCGATTGACATGATTTTTTTTCAACATGTAGCTTACTGTATGCGCAAGCCAATACTATACATATCTTTTTCTTATTAGCAGGCCTGTAATAGAAATATCTGTTTGAATTTAGGGGGTCACAGCGGATCCCACGGCGTGCTAAAAGCATTCTTAACTAGACGCCAGCGGACCCCACGGCCTGCTGCAATATTTTTTCATTTTGAGTGATGGCCTACCGCAGCAGAATCGTTGGGACTCGCAGGCGGACTCCATGGCTTGCTAAATTGTAACCATGTTATATATTGCTGGCAGCGAGAGTGTTAAACACTACACCTGAAAAACTTAAGTAGTAGGATATATTCCTGCAATGTTTTCATGCTAGAGGCAGCACCAGCACGGACAGTAAACAAAAGGTTTTGTTTGACTTTTGACAATGTTTCTGTCAATATTCTGATATTATATGACGAACACACGTCGTGTTCGTCGCATTACCTCGACGCGTCACGTTGAAGTGTAAATACTTCCTTTGCCTTTCCCAAAGTGAGCAATAGCCGATAACGCCACCTTGTGGGCGCTGAAGGTCCTAAAGGACCTAGAAAAAAATGGGGGCGTTGTGTAAAGGCTTGGGCAGTAATTTATTTCATCTGGATGCATATTAAATTGAAACAATAGGGGCGTTAAAATATAATTTGTTCTCAAATTGGACAGTAGACAAAATAAGTTTGTGATTGCCTGCCATTTTAATGAGGGATTTTCTTAGCTTTTTAATTTGATTGTCAAACAGCTTCCATTTTAATAACTAGATGGCGTACGGGTAGACAACTATCGGTAATACCAGGGAATACCATCAATACTTGCTACAAAACTGGGCAAAAGAATATAAAACTTGATACATTTCAATTTGAAAAAGACGCAA
This sequence comes from Polyommatus icarus, assembly GCA_937595015.1. Lineage (NCBI taxonomy): Eukaryota > Metazoa > Arthropoda > Insecta > Lepidoptera > Lycaenidae > Polyommatus > Polyommatus icarus. The sequence continues at coordinate 519,054 of OW569342.1, read as the reverse complement.
TAATATTCCAATGAATAGGATAATAGAGTTATTAAAACGATGTTTTAGTTAAAACTCACGGAGGAAATAGCCCTGTTTACTGATATTCACACCAAATGTCACAGGAAATATACATTTTGATTTTGACAACATCTTACCTGCACTTGTGCAAGATAACGGATATTTAGTGGCTAATATTTTACCAATAATGAACATCAAAAACACAAATAACACAATTTGGGAAAAAATAATAAAAACCACACCAACAATAAAAAGTAGAAGAAGTTTTGAAAGTGACATGCCCGCCAAAACTCTCTGTCAGTTGTCAGTTTTCAGTTTGACAATTTGCGTGTTCCTAAACTGTTACCAGTATACTGGCCTAATCGCTTAGGCCAATGATGGCTTAGATTTAAGATATTTTGATTAACGTCACACTTGACAGTACACTGATATTTTTTGAAACACTGTCAGTGATGACAACCTGCAGATAATTTCAGATCCGGTGGGGAACCAATAGAAAATCTAGAAGTGTCTACCGTCGCGCCGTCTGGTGGAGATTTAAAAAAGAAAACTTCCCATTAACAACAAAATTTTCAGGCTGGCGTTGCTGAAAATCGTGCGCGTGTAACGAAATCTTTGTTTACGTTCTTTCGTGCGTGTAATCATAATTTATAAGTTTACGTAAGTTTACTACGAAGATATTAACAAACACGTTGCTACATACTACATACAGACGGACAAGTAAATATTGTAGCTTGTAGAGCATATTTTTAAGCTATTGCGTAGCTTTCATCTGCGATAAAAGCTTTGGGCGCGACGACCGATTTCTGAACCAGCCTAAAATTTCCTATTTTCTCACTAATATTTAAATATATTTTCCAAAGGGGCTCCTTTGATTATTATTTTATGAATACGGATTATAATATTATAGTCAAAAATTCGATCTAAAAAATCAATCCACGTTTCGCTCTGACTTATTGTTTCTAATTAATTTATTTTTGTTTCAGGTAAGTCCAGAATCCAGTTTTTTATTTTAGCGGTACGGTGAGAAAACTATTTATAAGCGCCATCTCTTGGCGATCTTACGTACTAAAAATATCGGTTCTTGCATTACACGATAGATGCCGTTATCTTATTTTAATTCTCTATTTGGCGATAGATGGCGTTTTTATTTTAGTCCTATTGGTCGATAGATGGAGTTATCTGATCCGATGTTACCGTAGTACCGTTTGTCAACGCTAGATGGCGACGATACCATGTTTTTCAAGTCGCGTATTTTTAAGTGTTTTTTTATTGTTTTACCAAGAATACTAATCGACGTTATGTTTATGGAATTTCACTATTTTATACTTTATTTTTATTGCCGACGTAAAATATGTCATTTTAAGTACACTTTGACGTATTTTGCGATAGAATACCAAGGATTCTTAAATTAAAAATTAATATTCTTATCTTCAGCAAAAAAATCTTGTAATCACAACAAATTAATACCACACCTGGCTTTAGCACATCAAAGTAAAATATCACGTTATTTTCTTGTTTATTTTCAATCTGTATTCAGTATAATATAAGTCAGCTGGCGTATGCAAATTATTTTTGAACAGGTGTGCTAAGTCCACAGATATTTTACCTGTTATAACCTTTAATGCAGAAGACATAAAGGCCACTGTCAATACACGCGTAGAAGGGTACGCACACATTACGTGGTTGTCCAGAAGTCGCATTTCTATCCACTTTTTATGACCTATCGGAACCAAGTTTACGCGCAGATTATACGTTGCTCAAGAGCCGCATTTCCGTACACTTTTTGTGACCTATCAGTTATCGCGCACTTGGTCAAAAACACGTTTGGAAAATGCGGCCCGCTGCGCTATGATATCCCGTCAGAATGTTCGCGTACCTTAAAGCCGTTCAATGTGCGGGCGCTACGGTGCGGGCCGCATTGTTCACACTTCACACACGTTTTATAACCAAGTGCGCAATTGACCGCAAAACGTGTTCGAAAATGCGGCCCGCTCCGCTGCGACTCGCCACAATTTGCGCGTACCGGTACGGTCTATTAGCACCAGATGTTTAGTCTAGTAAAGTCAAGGGAACGCTCTGACCTTTATGCTAGCCTAGTATAATTAGCTGCTAAGTAGTAAGTGCTACTATGACTCCTGACACTTATGTGACCCGGGTCAGAGAGCGGTGACACTATGGTGCGAACCATGAAGCGAGGCAGTGGCTACTGGCTAGTCTCGTGGCTTGGACTATAGGTATAGGCGATACTTTCTAAACAAGAAAACTTTTATATTTATCCCAAGTATGTCCGTTTGCTAAATCTTGCAATAAGTAATAGTGAGCCAAAATTGCGAAAGTGTATCTGATCAAAATTAGTTTAGTAGAGAATAGAGATACAGTCCCCGAAAATGAATATAAATAATATTTAGGTCATTTTTATCCCCCCAAAATGTTCGGTTCCGGGTTCCCCAATGTACAAATTCCGACACAACGAATAAAATCGGTAAACAAGTCCTTTTCGATTTTTTCACTGATTATAATTTACATATTTATCTGTAGGATATTTAATTTTTTGTTTTTGAAGACCACGAAAACCAAAACTCACACCAGTTTTGTGCACATGGTGCAGGTGTCAATTTGTAGACAGTACATCTGTCTCGCACCTGCGAGGCACCGGGTAGTGATTTTTTAGCTGATTTGTATTTTATCTAAAGACCGGTCGACGGATAGACAGAAATTATGGGAAAGACTAATATTGACATTTGACACGCGAAAATCGATTTGCGGCTCACATAACGTGTGCGTAGAAATGAGATATAATTTTTTCACGTGCGAGCGAAAGAGACGAGTTATAAAGTTCAATGGCCGAATTTCTCTCTATTCGTTGACCGGACTTACGATTTATTAATTGATATTTTAAAATTTATAAATTTCTAGTATTTATGCATTAGCGTGCATTAAATAAGTTCCTATACTATTGGCCCGATTTTGATAAAATTTGAGAAAAAAAACCAGATGTTATGTGATTTTATGTCACTGTTTCTCAAGCTGTCAGTGTTTATTTTCATATTCTTCTTTAAAAGTTAATTGTCAACAAAAAAACTCCACAGCAACTAGGGAATGTTATTATTCGACAAATTTACTATTCGAATAATTCGAATATATTACAAAAGTTTTCGAATAATTCGAATATTATACGAATAATTCAAAAAATTTTAAAAATGCTGAAAACTCTGAATAAAACTAACAAGAAGCTTCGTACAATCATGTACAACATATTTTGTTAATACTATGAAGTAAGCAATTCCTATTTTTACTTTTATCAACATAAATCTTTGTAAATTACATAGTTAATTTTTATTGTTAAACAATTTAAAAATGTATATTTTAAGGTTACAGCTGGGCAATAAAAGAAAGGCTGTAAAGTGTAAACCGTTTTCGATCGTAGCACCTTTTACTTTTCTCACGTGATTATGCTTAGTAGATTGCTAGGCAGCAGTTGAGATTAAATAATAATATGAATTATGATATTCGACGTTATGATATCAGGTCATTAATACTAAGCCAGCTCACTCGTCTTTTTGATATTATTTTCGATCCACTAGTTCACCTATACGGCTTACATCTATTACCTTCTTAAAAAACAAGTTCGTTTTATATACATCCTTCTGGGGTAATACCTCGATCGTGGGAATCGCAGATACAATATATTTTCAATTGTTATGCCGGGTGCCGCTCGGGGATTGATGGGCTAAAGCCCGCGATATATAGTTATCACTTATCACGGTAGATAAAAAATTTAAGAAAGCTTCTTTCAGTCGATGGTTACAGATCGTGAGCGACCATTACTGACGACACTGAAATCCATGACTGAAAAGAGTTTATATCATCATTTGGGTGTCTTTAGGCAAAATAACGTCTAAAACATGGTCAACGGCGACGATGAATGGTCGTACACTCGTTAGTTAGAGTAAAAACAGATTTATATATTATATCATTAAAGATGTAGAATAGTCATATTATTCCATGTTAATTTTATGTTTGATAACATTTTAAACAAACATAAAAAATATTTTTACTATTCGAATTATTCAAAAAAAAAATTTGCCGAATATTCGAATAATAAAATCGTCGAATATTCGTATAAAACGAGTATTCGAATATTCGATTAACATACCCTAAAAGCAACATAAAATAAAAGATGTACCAGGGCACTAGGTGTGTGATGTGTCCCGAAAGTCGAAACCTGTCTTGTATCAGACATTAAACTGACGTTAACATTGTAAATCAGCACTTGACTGCGATACCGCGGTATTTCTGGTCTCCTAGTCATGTGTAAACGTATTTTCAGAGTAAACGCAATTTGAAGTGTCAATGTTTTACTCTTGCAATAGTGTTTATTACGCAAAGGCAGAGGGCGCTACTAGCACATGTAACAGTAAACAATCCGACCACGATCCGACATGTAGCACACGTCATGTCAGAATATTGACAGAAACTACGTCAAATGTCCAACAAAACTTATTGTTTACTGTCTGTACTGGTGCTGCCTCAAACATTAGGTAGTCATTACTGTAACTTTGTAGCGCCAAAATTCGCTTATCACACGGGAGTCGGGAACCGTACATTTTTATGCAACAAAATCTATCCTATCACCTTTCCCATGTCTCAAAGTATCTGCACACTAAATTTCAGCAAAACCAGCTCAGCCGTTTAAGCGTACAGTGCAGAGGTAACATAAACTGTCGCATATGTACAATATTAGTTTGGAAATAATATGGAATAGAAATTAGTATGGATTGTATCCTGCGCCTAAGTTTCGAGCTTTGACATAGTATTATATCTAGATTTTATTCAATAGACTTATCTGTCTAGACAGCCAGACTGAGCGGCGAGGGGGGAGGGTTTATTTTTATTTATTTTATTTATTTAATTCAGGCTACGTAGGCCCATACAATATATACCTTAATGTCTAACATACATATCAATTATAATCTTAATAACTACACTTTATCACGAATTAACGGCGACGTGACGCGCGCTTCATTCCGGAGTCTTCCCCGGAACCTTCGGTAAACCACATCAGTCGGCCAGAATTCCTCCGCTTCAAAGGTCGACAGAAGATGCGTCGGTACCCTCACCACAAAGGAACTGAAGCTTTATGCGTTATACTACCTAATAAAAGGTAACCTGGGTTCTACAGATTTAGAATTGAATTAGGTAAGATAAAGTCTGCCTAAGACCACTTCAAGCTTATAATATCGCATACTCGTAACATATTTCGATGAGTCCTGAGAAAGGACATAGGTAGTTTTTAAACCGGAAAATGTACGCTTCCCGCGTGATAAACAAATTTCAGCCAATAAATTATAGTAAACATTTTGTGGTACATTGGTTGATAAAGATTAAAACCACTGAAATAAAGAAATGAAGTTCTCGAAATAGAACAAATCAATAATTTTGGAAGGTCACAAAATAATGGAGTTTGGAAAAGACCTTGGTAGCATCTGTCGATTATTATCATCAGCGGGGCTAAAATGGTCACATTGAGCAATTCCTCTCAATCAATTCACAAAATGAATTGTCAAAACTGTCAGACTCACGAATGTCATATTAGTACGAATTTAGACATCATCAGATCAGATAAAAAATCGATATTTTTAATTAATCGAAACCCTTACAATCGATTTAATTTTTAACCCACTTTTTATGAAAATCGATTTTTTAAAAAATCGATTTTTTTAATTAAGTGCTTAATCGAAACCCTTACAATAAATTCGAGTTCGAGTTCGACACAAAACACTACTCTCCAACCGTCTTACGGTTTTTTCAAGGTTTTTCGATCAGCACGAGAATCTGACGAGAGTTTTACAGTTTTTACCCATCCCACAAAAGTGCTCAACGCCGCTAAAGAAGTTTTCACTTCAAACATTGTTGGTCTTTCAGCGCTGCTACTTTCACAGTGAATTTTTTACAAGGATCACGTACACAGTACACACCCTAAAGTAATTAGAACTTAGTTTTGTTTGTATGCTACTTCCTATAAGTAAGTAAGTACTTAGTTTAGTTAGTTGCGTTAGAATTCGTTTATCGCGCGGGAACCGTACATTTTTCGTTTATAACATACATTAATCGTCCTTTCCCGGTACTCAAAGTCTCCATGCCAAATTTCGATTCAGCAGTTTGGGCGCGAAGAGGTAACAGACAGACAGACAGACCCTTATTACAAAGGAAATACCGATATGTGCATTTGTATGACATCATGCAGTCATCTATAAGATGACGAATGACGAAGAAAATATATAAACAAACACCTATTGAAGGCTGGAACTTAGAAGATGTAAATAATATTGATTTAGTAATTAGTAGCCATATTCCATCCATAATTAATATTATAAATGCGAAGTGTGTCTGTCTGTTTGTTACCTTCACGCCTAAACCGCTCATACGATTTTGCTGAAATTTGGTATCAAGATACTTTAAGTCCCGGAAAAGGACATAGGATAGTTTTTATCACGGAAAAATGTACGGTTCCCGCGCGATACACGAATTTCTGCGCTACAGAGTTACGGCCATAGGTTGCCCATAAACTTTTTCACGCGTGTACCGTACATTTTTCCAGGATACAAATTATCCTATGTCCTTTCGCAGGACTCATCGAAATCGGTTTAGCGACATAATCCTTCAGGTACTTAGCACGGGGCCAGACTGACGTGGGTCGTGGTGTGAAGCGTCCATAGATATTACGACTTATGAGCTGTTGCCCGCGGCTTCGCTCGCGTTAAGAAGTATTATTATAGACAAACTTTCATCCCCTATTTTAACCCCTTGGGGGTAGAATTCATCAAAATCCTTTCTCAGCGGATGGATACGTCATAACATCTACCTGCATGCAAAATTTCAGCACGATCCGTCCAGTGGTTTGGGCTGTGCGTTGATAGATCACCATGTCAGTCTGTCATCTTTGAGTTTTATAATAAATACTTATTTCGATTATTATTATTATTATAATCGTGAATAACTTTCGCACCCTATCAGTATGGAGGACTTATCATCAGGTGCGCGAGCTCGTTTATAGGCCGACCGTATCACTCACGTAACGTATACGGTGTAACGTGCATAGATTGATAATACGTTACGTCAACTACGGTAGAAAACGGTGGAGGTATTTTGAACTTTATAATCATAGTCATAAGGACGAGGTTGTACGTTTGAGTTGGACAAAGAGATTGTTACATCGCTTGATGAACAACAAAGTATATGTCTGTCCGTCACCTCTTCACGCCTAAAACGCTGGACCGATTTTGATGAAATTTGGTATGGAGATACTTTAGTCTTTAAGGCCCGGGAAAGGATATAGGTAGAGGCAAAATGTACGCCTACGGTTCCCTTGCGATAAAGGAATCTTCTGCGAATCTAGTATTGTTATAATATGTAAATGGGAAGGTGTGTCTGTAAGGGGGCGTCCACTAATTAGGTGAGGTGTTTTTTTGGATTTTTTGACCCCCCATGGTGAGATTTCGTGAAATTTTATTCAACCCCCCCCAAATCTCACGTGAGATTTTTCAAAATGTGGGTTTCTTACGTAAACGTTTAGTTTGACAGTCAGTAGATTTTCTTTCGATCGAATTTGTGAATGATCTTAATCGTATAACGATTATGCTTACGATTAAATTTTAGGGAGATCGCACACGGCACACTTTTTGTGTGATCGAGTCTGCGGCGCACATACATTCTGCATGGACGTGCCCTGCAGAATGTATGGTGCCGCAGACTCGATCACACAAAAACTGTGCCGTCTGCGATCTCCTTTAAGGTTAATTGGACCAAAAGAGTATTATTTTGTTGAGAAAAAAATTACTTGAGATTTTCCTCACCCCAAACGTGAGATTAGATGAGATTTGACTCGATCACGATTACGTGAGACACCTCACGTAATTGGGACGCCCCCTAACTCTGTAACTTTTTAGGCTAAAGTCGCTGGACCGATTTTGATAAAATAGGTCCCAAAACATTTTTCTCAGGTATGAAAGAATCTAAATACCGAAGTTCTATTAAATTGGGTCATCAGTATTCAGTACTGTTTAGGCGTTAAGAGGTAACAGACAGACAGACAGCAGTATGGAAATATTCAGTATCCTCCAAACTTATTTTACCTTTGCGAGGGCCCAGACGTTATGAGTTATGAGTTATGACTACCTCATAAGAACCATTTTCCTATGAAGATTTACATAATTTTAGATTTTGGCTAACATGACGTGTTCATTCATACAAAACCATTTAGTAGTTTGCCGACGGATCTGTATTTAAACATACATACATTCTAGTTCAAGTGCTTCTATTTTGGTTTAGAGTTTAGAGCCTAGAACACGATGTTGCTTGCAATATTGTTGCGCCGTAAGCAAAAACCGTGCATTTTACAGCATAAAAACTATCCTATGTCTATCCTTTCCTTCAAAGTATCTCCATATTATAAATTTCATCAGAATCAGTTCAACCGGTTCAGGGGTTCAACCAGTTCAAACATACTTTAGCGGTTACAAGTATTCAGCTAGTATGTGCTTCGTTCGAGTCGAAATTTTCCAAAATAATATTTTTGCTTTCTCAAAAAGGGGGATTTTTGAAAAGACCCCTTTTCAAAAATCCCCCTTTATGATAATTGCGTTGTATTTTATAACATCTGTTTAATACGAATTAGAGGTATGACGTGTGACATAAGTATAGAAAATAATATTATCAATTATTGAGAACGTTGATATTATAAATATCTCACCCAGTAAAGGTTTATATCTAGGCCGGTTATAGAAGTGTTTAGTTAGATAGCTGTTATTTTAGTTATGACATGTGATAATAGATGGCACTATACAAATTTTGTAATCCGCTACATCGCGCTATCGAAAACCTAATGTGAGCATATATAAGCCCGAGGTAGTTTTGAATAAACCGAGTTCCAACAGCAGTGTGGGTGTTTCATTGGGGTTACCCTACGCAGCAACATATGGTGCCGAAACCCGGGAACTAAGTGAGTAAGTGAGTAGTAAGTGTAGTGGGCAGTGAAGAAGTGAAGTGAATAGTGAGTGCGGCGGACAAGGTAAGAAACTAGTGAAAAGTGAGTGCGGTGGACAAGTAGGAACAGTGAATAGTGAGTGAACAGGACCCAAGTGAGTAGTGACAAGTGAGTGCAAATGACAGGACCCTCGGATTGCAGTGACAGGACCCTCGGATTGCAGTGACAGGAAGCTCGGATTGCAGTGACAACGCGTGCAGATGACAGGAACATTGAATTGCAGTGAGTAGTAGGTGCAAAGGACAATAGACCGTAAGTAGACTCTTCAAGTTAAGTGACCTGGACTTGTATAAGCTGTGCGAATTGTCTTTGAATTAGAGTCTACGAAGTTTATGACAGTTATATTGGCGCTTTTGCGATTGTCACAATGGAGCTGCTTTTGGTAGAACAAGAGGAGATTAGTACACAGATTAATAAAGATTTTACCAATTACAAAAAAACAGCCAAAGATAAGTTAACCTCGTTTTATATAGACACAAGATTAGAAAGTTTAGAACAATTATGGACAAAATTTAATGAAAACCATTATAAGATTGTGAATATTATACCTAAAGTCGAAAGATCACAAGTAGATTATTTTCAAGAAGACTGGTATTATACTGTAAGAGAGAAATACATTGAATACAAGTCCAGATTAAAGTTAGACATGAGTAAGAAAAGCGAGATAGGAGATGCACCTGCGATGTCAACATGTAACCAAAGCTGTAATCCCGCCAAGCCAGAGGTTAAATTACCTCAAATCCAGCTTCCAACATTTTCGGGAGCATACGAAGAGTGGCAAAGCTTTCACGATATGTTCCTCTCGCTCATTCATAACAATGACTCTTTAAGTGCTGTGCAAAAGATGCATTATTTGAAGTGTGGCTTAAGAGGCGAGCCTGAGATGCTATTGCAAAGTATGACTACTACCGAATCAAATTACGCTGAAGCTTGGGACAAACTAGTTAAGCGATATAGCAATAAGAGATATAATGCGAATGAGGTTATGAAAAAGTTATTTTCATTGAAATCTGTAAATAGCGAATCTGCAGCCGCAATTAAGAATTTACTTGACACTACTGCTGTTTGTTTGAAATCGCTACAGAATTTAGGAGTTGAGACGGATAAGTGGGATTTGATTATGATTTATATCACCGTCTCAAAGTTAGACTATGAAACACGAACGGAGTGGGAGTCGGAAGTAAGCCGTAGAGAGTCAGATGATTTCCCAACTTGGAATGAATTAGTTAAATTTTTAGAGAAGAAATTCAGAACCTTAGAGATGTTGTCCGATTCCAAGCCTAGTCGCCGCTTTGCATCGTCCAATGAGGTTAAAGTCCATCATTCTTTAACTGTCCAATATAAGAGAAGCTGCGTAATGTGCGAGAAACCACACTTGTTATACCAATGCAAACAATTTGGATCTAAGTCTCCCCAAGAGAGAGCAGAGTTTATAAAATCCAAGAGGCTTTGTTTCAATTGTTTTGCACGTACCCACAACGTCAAGAATTGCCATGAGACTACGTGTTGCCGACGTTGTGGTAGAAGGCATCACACACTGCTGCATTATGAGAGAAGTCGGCCTCAAGTGATTTCCAGCCAGCCAACTTCATCCACTGGTACTGCATCCGACTCAGGAGATGCAGTTAACAGTCATGAGAGAGAAACTCCAAAATATGAGAAGGAAGTATTAGCTCATTTCGCCAGTGAGAATTACCAAAAGCATAATAGAGTATTGTTACCTACAGCTTTAGTGAGAATTAAATCACAAAATGGTTACTGTCAAAGTGCGCGTGTGTTAATTGATCAAGGGTCAGAGACATCCTTTGTTACTGAGAGTGTAGTTAAATCACTTGGTCTTAAACGTACACCAGTTAATAGTTTAGTGTCAGGTGTAGGTCAAGGCAAAGAGCATATATCTAAGAGCATTGTTAATTTTGAGATTGAGTCACTTTATAATTGTAACTTTTCTTTGTCAATTAATGCATTTGTTTTAAATTCCCTAACGTCATTTCTTCCATCTTCTAAAGCTTTTATCCTGAACTGGCCAGATCTCGACCACTTACCTTTAGCAGATCCTTATTATGGTTCACCTGGAAAAATAGACATTATTCTAGGAGTAGAGGGCTATAGTCAAATATTATTAAGTGGTCTTCTTAAGCATTCATCACTCAGTGGTCCTATGGCTCAGAATACCCAACTAGGCTGGATTATATCAGGCAATACAGGTCGCACAAGAGATCAAACATCAAGAGCTGTTAGTTATCGCCTGAAAATAAAAGAAGATAGTATGCTGAAACAATTTCGAGACATCGAGAGAAAGCCAGACATAAAGGAACGGAAATTATGTAAAGAAGAAAAGAGATGTGAAGAAATAGATGAGACTACAGCTGCAAGAACTACTAAAGACAGACGTGTTGTGAGATTACCCTTTCGAGATCCTAATCCACGGTGTATGTATGACAAATCCAAGGATGTCGGAATAAAGAGATCTATGCCCATAGAACGCAAACTTAGTAAAGATGAGTTTAACGATGTACTTACCACGATAGATGTTGATCACGAAGGACGATCCTGTAGAGATGCACGATTTCGCTGACGTTTCATAAATTCACAGCCAAACCCGTTGAAAAGCTAATTGCTATGCCAAATTACGAGTTGTGTGCAACTATGATCAAAGTGAAGTTGTTATATTTTGAGGTATTCACAAATTTTGAAGATACTAGAGGAGATGTGTTCCTGGTCCAATTCAACTCTAGCTTAGCTTGGCTTTGAGGAAAACCGAGTCGTTGGACCGCAACTGTGAGGGTTTCCGATATACTAACCATTCTTGACTGCCACTGGAATCATATTGTCACAGATCAACATCCCACTGACTATACCTCAACAGGTATTTCAGTCAGAGTTTTGAGAGAGCACGATTTGTGATGCCATGGTCCAGATATATTGCAAGTGAGTGATATTTTCTGTAATAAAGTAGACGTCAGCACTGTCATAGAAGAGAGATCAACCACGGTGCTGGCAATTTATCCTGAAGAAGATTTTATATAGCTGAGACTTTCGAATTTGAGCAAAACGCTGAGAGTACTATCATTCTGCATGAAATTCTTGGAAACCTGAAACGAAATTGATAACAATTTAAAGAAATGGATGAAGTATTTGATAGAAGTCTAGAAGCTGAGCGACAATTTTATTTTCAAGAAGATTTAAGCAGCCGGAGAACTACGAGAATTGTTACGAATTAAAACCAACTGCACACCTTATCATCCATTTCCATTGGAACGGAGTATTCAGGGTGGGCGGCCATATTACCCAATGTTCTTTTCTTACAATGAGAAACAATTTTGCCTAGTGACTCGCACGTCAGAGAGAGAGAGAGAGAGAGAGAGAGAGTACTAGCAACATTTACCTTTGAAGAATTGAGAACAGCTTTTGACCCTGGTGGAAGTTGCTTAAGTTTTTATATCCAATCTACTCTTTGAGTGAGAATACAGATAATCCAATGCCCTTGACGCCCGATCACTTTTTGATCGGTGAACCACTGGATACCATTTCAGAACCAGATTATACTGGCGTTCAGTGATGGAAGCTTACTCAAAAGAATATGGTTAATGTGACTTTAAATAATAGACTTAAATGATTCACAATAAAGGCTGTACCAGAAGTTATTGATTTTGTAGTTTTTGAGATCAAAATATTTCACCAGCTAGAGATGACTGTGTATGAGATAAGAGTAGTTAAAACCATGCAGGTAAAGGACCAGAGTAGTTAATATTTAAACCAAAAATGCAATCTGTGAACGTCCATGTAATAAGTTGTGTTCGTTGCGAAAAGCCTATTAAGTTTTGTTTAATTTGAGTTATGTTTTTACTTGCATTACATCTTGTGTGTTTGTACTTCATTGTGAGTTAGATTGATAGCAGATAATTTACCTTATATTATGTATAATGTGTTGTAAGTAATATTGCTGTTATTTCCATGATAGGGTATTGCTATAAGCCTATAACTATTCATACTATTTATTTTAGTATGTATAATGTATACTGTGTGTGTAAGCTGTTTGTCTAAGTGAACATTTTCTACAAGTTACTGTAATAGCAACAAGATGTGAGTTAACTATTTTCTTTTTATAAGTTTGAAAAGGAACGAGTCCTTTTGGTGGGCGGGATGTTTAATACGAATTAGAGGTATGACGTGTGACATAAGTATAGAAAATAATATTATCAATTATTGAGAACGTTGATATTATAAATATCTCACCCAGTAAAGGTTTATATCTAGGCCGGTTATAGAAGTGTTTAGTTAGATAGCTGTTATTTTAGTTATGACATGTGATAATAGATGGCACTATACAAATTTTGTAATCCGCTACATCGCGCTATCGAAAACCTAATGTGAGCATATATAAGCCCGAGGTAGTTTTGAATAAACCGAGTTCCAACAGCAGTGTGGGTGTTTCATTGGGGTTACCCTACGCAGCAACACATCCATACTAATATCATAAATGCGAAAGTGTGTGTCTGTCTGTTCACTGTTGCCTCTTTACGCCCAAACCGTATTTTGCAGTATGGTATGCTTTGAGTCCCAGGAAAGGACATTCAAAAATACTTTTTATACCGAGTAAGTAAATATACGATTCCAGCGCGATCAATCCTTCGATCGCGGATTCTTATTGGAAATCTATTGTTATTCTATTGTTGTCGCGGTCACCGGTGTGAGGTGTACTTATGGGGCTTGAATCTATAAAATTTATAGATTCAAGCCCCATAAGGACAACTCACAATAGTAGAGTTTTTTTTATCCATAGGTCAAATATATCGGTCAAAGTAATGTAAACAATGTTATTGTAGTTGTAGGTTAAAGGTTCAGATTAAAACTTGACGAAATCATACAAGGAAAGTCCGATTTTGATAATGTAGTGTTTTGGGATTTTACCCTTTTTGAACTTTAGAAAAGTTTTCCTGTATTATGTATTTTGTGAATTGTCTGCTTAAATATTTCCTTAAAAGGCATAATATAATTGTTACTGCTAAAACCACTGAATTATTTATACACGCCGGAATTCCGTGTAGCCGTGGTTTTGATCCGTCCCATTCGTGTCAAAGCATGGCTTTTTGAACTTTTTTAATTCTAGATTTTAGACGGATTTTCATCACGGACCAAGAAAAAAATTCGAATTTTTTAAATTTACCCCTACGCGTAGGGGTGAATTTGAATTGCCTGCAGTGAAATAGGGGAAAATTGAATATGGCGAGGATTCTGCCAATATACCACTGGTCGTTCAACAGGTCTCAGTGCAGAGTATGATCAACTGGCATGGAATTTGGCCAGCGTTTCGCCATGTGTTTGACCCTGAATATGCCTTGATGAGCTTAACAACCCATGTGCAGATGTATCCAAACGAAAACCTACTTTCGCTCCATGGTGTAAAAGTTGAAAATGATTCGATGCTAATTGAACTTGGAGAAGTCAGGTGCGGTCAAATGAAAAACAACCGTAATACAATGTAATGGAGGTAAAATTGATTTGATTCGGTTTTGAATTGTGACGTTTTAAAATTGTGTCAATTTCAGATCCTGGATAGGACGTCTCGTTTATTTGTATGCATTGTTTTAGCGTCGTCTCGCTCGCACATCCATTCAATTTGAGTATTATACAGGTGCATTATGCTCTGTCTCTTTCGCACCCGTTGTTTACGTATTGCTATTTCAGGTCAGTCGCTTTTTGATGTCGGTGCGTATAGACGCCTTGCGCGAGTTTTTTTCTGATGGTTTTGTGATTAATTCTGTGTTTTCTGGAGTTTTTGTGTGTTTTTCTGTGATGATTTGGCATTTTTGATTGGATTTTTGTTCCTGGTTTAGAACTGGTAATTTTAGTTTTTAAGTGTCAAAACTTTTACCGTTTCTTTAAAGTACCGCTCCGAAAGTTTGTGAATAATTTGGTACACTTTTTTTTATTAAGATCGGTCGATAATTAAGTTTTTTTTTATGCAATAAGGGGGCAAACGAGCAAACGGGTCACCTGATGGAAAGCAACTTCCGTCGCCCATGGACACTCGCAGCATCAGAAGAGCTGCAGGTGCGTTGCCGGCCTTTTAAGGGTTAATAGGGGAGGGTGGGGAAGGAAATAGGGAAGGGAAAAGGGTAGGGGATTGGGCCGCCGGTAAAATAAAAAAAAAAAGTTTATTTTTGGATTTTGAATAAGATGATGCAGCTCAGGCTAAATTGGTATTCTCTACTTTATGAACTTTATTATTCTTGTGACAATATTGTTTTTTTTAAAAGAAGCCCTTAAACTTTAAAGTCTGGTTTCATGGACATTACCAATTTTATTTGTAAGGCTTTTTGAAAATGACTTTTTTACCTGAATAATTGAAGGATTTTCTTAAACTGGACCTAGTTTGATATTACTATTTTGACTCGGTTATTAAGCCGAAAGATTTTTTAGCTTAAAAACTACTGGACATCTGTCAATTATGAAATGGAAGGACATCGGGGTAAAATGCACGGTTACATTGGCTTTTCATTTTACGTGCACTTATTTCATTCTTCTTTCTTACAATTTGTTTTCTTCTTCCATTAAATACCTACCAGGCTCCCATAGCAAAATAGGTAGTAGATAGACCTACCACTTACCAGGCTCCCATAGCAAAATAGGTAGTAGATAGACCTACCACTTACCAGGCACCCATAACAAAATAGGTAGTAGATAGACCTACCACTTACCAGGTTCCCATAACAAAATAGGTAGTAGATAGACCTACCACTTACCAGGCTCCCATAACAAAATAGGTAGTAGATAGACCTACCACTTACCAGGTTCCCATAACAAAATAGGTAGTAGATAGACCTACCACTTACCAGGTTCCCATAACAAAATAGGTAGTAGATAGACCTACCACTTACCAGGCTCCTATAACAAAATAGGTAGTAGATAAACCTACCACTTACCAGGCTCCCATAACAAAATAGGCAGTCGATAGATCTAATTTAAATGCACTAGCGAATAGAAACACAATACTCTCAATACTCTCGAAAATAGGTCAAAACACTTGTATGCATTTAGTTGGTTAAATTGAAAGTCTCTAGTGAGATGATGATGATGATGTTTACTGTTTAGACTTTACACATAAAATATAGATAAAAACATACATAAAATATTATAATGATACAATTACTCACATACGTACGTATATTATAAATGCCAATGCAAATTTTTATCTGTCTGCCTGTTTTCCCTGTTACTCCTTCACATAAATCTGTGATGGAGTTACTTGAGTCCCAGGAAAGGACACATCAGAGTTTTTGTTACGGAAAAATATAGGGTTTCTGCGCGATAAAGCAGTTTACCTGTTTTAAAAATTTTATTGCATAAGTTAAAACTCCAATAAGTTATGAGTAAGATTCGTGTAAACAGGGGGCTATTCCTAAAGCCTATTACTGCCGCACTCAGAAAAATCTGGGTGTACGGCAGTGCACCCGCCAAGTCGAGCGCGAAGCAAATATTAATTACTTAATTGTAATTAAATCAAGATTTTGACATATTGCTCCATAAATGATCTGTCTAGCTCTTCATTAAGTTGAAGTTTAATCATCATTAAATATTTCTGAGTGCGTTGACTTTCAGCTTCAAAAGCTGCTTATTGAATGCAGCTGTTGCTTGTTTTTAGTAGCTTGAATATTTGGCATAACATTCTGCGAGGTGTACCTAATTTATTTTAGTCATAATGTACTGATTGTAGTTGATATTTAGATAAAATAATTATAATTATTACAATCGCTTAACATTTCAATAATGTCTCAAGTGAACGTATAATAATTAATTATTAGTTTTTTTGCTATATTAGTGTAAAAGGATATGAATAAAATTATATATTAGTGATGTTTTTATCAAAACACGATTCAAATGATAGTCAAATCATTGCATCATTATTATCAAATTATGCAACATAATATTATTATAAGCTATTTTTGCATAATACATCTACTTAATGCAGTGTTTCCCAAACTTGTCGGGACCGCGACCCATCTACAAGAAAGTTTAAAGTTCGCGGCCCACCTTGTGTCATGAAGACAAAAATGCAGCGGGATGTTACTTACCCGTTAATTCTTATCGCAGTTTACCACCATATCATCATCGTCAGCCTTCCTTACTTACAATTATGACGACGAACAAACGAGTAAAACGACAATCGTCCTATAGTTTCAGGGCCCACCCAAAATCTACCCGCGGCGACCCACCAGTGGGTCGCGACCCACACTTTGGGAAATACTGACTTAATGTATTATGTAAAACCATAGAGTAAATATATATTCCTTAGTCTATGGTAAAACGTAATTTTATCATCCAATTATTGTAATATATTTGCAAATTAAAACTTGTCGCTACCGTGGTCAGAGAGAATTCAGGATGGTATAGGCGGTTTAAGATTAAAATATCGTATTAGAAAGTGTTATAATTAAGTATACATATCGAAATAGAAAGATTTTGCTTCCGGTGATAAAAATGTGATAAAATTCACAAGTTTTATAGCGCTTAGTGCTTTTTATCATTCATTGAAATTTTGAGGTGATTTTCTGAAGTGAAAAAAAGAAATGCCGTAACTGCAATTTTTCTTTAATTATTTTTAAAAGCATGTTTTTAAGGTTTTTTAACTATTATTATTTATTTTTGTGATGTATTGATGATGGTGATAATGAGGAAAAACAGTAACCGGTATCGGCGCTAACAGAATGTATAACATTTAATAAATGCCAGCGTTTCCCCCGACCTTCACCGTCAGGCTGAGTCATAGTGGACGGTGCTGCCTCCTGGATGCCATCATCATCACCTGCACCACCATCCTGCTTTTGGTGCCTTGATGAGTGGCAGTCTTAGCGTAACTTTCTGCCGCGCACTGTAAAACTCTAGAACTAACTGTCACCAGCAGTATTTCCGGACCTATACGACCTGCAAACCTTCAAGAAGAGAGCGTATTTGCTCTTAAATGGCAGCTTTTCTAATGTTGCGAGTTTCCATGGGCGACGGTAGTTGCTTTCCATCAACTGACCCGTTTGCTCGTTTGCCCCCTTATAAAAAGAGTCCTTTGAATATCGATTTCTTTGTCTCCTGCTAATTTTCAACCTTTTGCTGACCCGTATCAACCAGTCCAGTGGACGTTAAAGAAATGTAGCCTAAGATACTTACATCCAACCAAAATTCAATAAAATCTGGCCAAGTCGATCTAAAGATGATTTGATTTGTCTTACGGAGGTGTCTACGAGCGTATAATATGATCAAAATCGTTTTAGTAATTCTTGTATGATGCGGTGCACAGTGCACACTATAAATATACAAAAATTGTCTATGTACCTCGATAATATTAGTATGACTTCTAGATTAATCATAATTAATTACTTAATTAGTTAATACTAGTAATTAGTTGCATTCGAGATGGAAATGAGTTCGAGTCGCGATCGAGTTCTCAGAATAGCGCCTTTGATATTGTGTTTGTTGTTACTGCGGTGTTGTTGTTGCGTTTTATGCTCCTGTTGTGTTATGTGTTCCTAGTTCTTTTATGTTTGGAATTTGGGATCGTTAAACTGTTGTTTAGAAAGAGATGGACTATAGAAAAGAGATAAAGGATTTTGAGGAATTGAGGATACCTGGGGGCTGGGATTGCCCAGAATCTCTGCTTGGTGAGCAGTGAGTAGTGACAGACAGACAATATTAGTAAGTGTAACGCACTTGCAACTCTTTTGATGTTGTGAGTGTCCATGGGAGGCGGTGGATGCTTTCAGGTGAACCGTTTGCTCTTTTTCCTTCAAATTTTATTAAAAAAATCTTAACATTTAAAATTAATTACATTCACTTACAATTAACAATAATTATTATTTTAGTTTTGACTTGCCCTCAAACACTTGACTTAAAGTTAAATACGACGGTTAAAATAACTGGGGAGTGGGGACTTAACTGTATTTAAAACTGTTTGTTTAAAATGAGTTCTGAATGTGCATTGTTTAATGTTTAAACATACATTTGTATGGGCATTATTGAGTCGTGAATAATTGTTATACAAGATGTCGCCCGTAACTTCGAGTATCGTGCTGGAACCGTACATCTTTTTTGGATAGAAACTATACCAATATTATCTTTACCGGGACTCAAAGTTTCTCTATACCAAATTTTATCAAAATTGGTTCAGCGCTTTAAGCTTGAAGAGGTAACAGACCGACAGACTCACTTATATTATAATATTATTGTAACGAAGTAAGGATGCCAGTGAGAAAGAATATTTTGTAGAAAAATAATTGTTTAGAAAGACCACATCCCAAATTTAAATAACAATGATTCGATTTAGGGTCAGAAAAGACCCTTTTGTACTTTAAATAACAGGTGTCAAACAGGTGGTTAAAGGATATTTAGGTACTAGGGTCACAAAATACTGTTAGGGGTGGCCAGTAAAAAAATTAACGAGGTCATCCATATACATAAAAGTGTGTCTTTCTGTTACCTTTTCAAGGTTAAACCGCTGAAGCGATTTTGATGAATATTGGAATTGGATATGCTTTGAGAACTTCGTCCCAGGAAAGGACGTTGGGTTTTTCTTCGGAAAGATGTACGGTTCCCGCTTGATTTGGCGAAACAAAATTGTGAGCGTAATCTTGTAACTCGTCTAGGTACTAGGAACACAAAAGGGAAGAGGTGATGTCATACTCGATTTTGAATACAAAGCAGAAGACGTTGACTTGTGGATTTGAATAAAGAATTGTTTAACGGCTTTTTATTTTTTAACCGATTACGTAGTAAGCTAAAATGTAATGATTTTGGCAACGTTTGTTCAGCTGTAGTTCCCCTCAAGGGCTATGGGGGGTAGGGGGTGAAGGGGTGATTTATATGTTGTTTTTTTGTTGATGATGATGATTTAAATTCCGAACTAAAACATAGAACTATTGATAAAGAAAATATGTATTGAAGTATAAATACTTCAATACATATTTTGTTTAACAAAACATTACTTTGCCACGCATTGTAAATTGAATCTTATGTATAGAAGTATACGGTTCATAATTACTTAACAATTAAAACTACTGTACCATAATATTAGTACGATAATAGACTTTATCTCGATTGCGTAAGGTATGTAATCGCGTAACAGCTGTAATTGTACTGGCAAGGCCAAAAGCGTACAGCCATGTGGTCGATTTAAAATAGCTTTCGTAGATTTTGAATTGCGTTTGCCGTTTGCCTTCATATGGGGTGATGATGATTATGTAAGGTTCAAACTTCCATACTAATAATATTATGAATGCGAAAGTGTGTCTGTCTGTTACCTCTTCGTGCCCAAACCGCTAAACCGATTTAGCATGGCATGGATATACTTTGAGTCCCGGGAAAGGACATAAGATACTTTTTATCCCGAAAAAATGTACGGTTCCCGCGCGCCACCAGTCTACTTGCTGTGTGTGGTACTTGTTCAGTGGTTTGTACTGTCAATAACATAAATTCCCCTCCTCAGAGTTCTTAGAATCGGTGGACCCGCATAATGTCACGCAAATTGAAAAGATTATTTTGAACTTTATTGTTTTACCAGCAAGGTCGATATTTGTTCAGCATATTGTATATGGGGTTGCCATATTATTAACAACAAAATTGGCGAGACAATTATTATGGTCTCATTCATCATTATCAAACTGACACTCAGTTTTTAAAGTGATTCAAACTCTTTTAATGGCGTTATACATTTTTGGGCTAGGTAAAAATGTAAAACTCGCGTTACCATTTACGTCATGTGTGACCTGATCGAAAAATCGTAAGACGAAGGGTAAAGGCCTGTGCGGCGTAGATGAAGAACGACGTAATATTTTTCTCCTTCTTCATCTTCCCCTAGAACAGGGGTTCCCGAACTTATTTTATCTAATGCCCACTTTGAGAGCAAATTATGTTTTAGCGCCCCCATTTTCTTGATTTAAAATGCATCTAGATGAAAAAATCACCCCCCAGGCCTCCACAACAATACCCCCCATTATATTCCCCACAACGGGCGGTGACGACCTTCAGACCTTCAGCGCCCACAAGGGGGCGTTATCGCCCACTTTGGGAATGGCTGCCCTAGAAGGTAATATGACCTGATCGAAAATTTGTAAAAGGGTGATTACTGATTAGGCAACCGGCGCGGCGTAGGAAAGGATGTAATTTATGCGTCACTCGCCCTAAATGATCCCAAATTTAACCCAACCCAAAAATACCAATACCACCACGGCTTTTGACAGTTCTTCGAAGTTCAACCAAAACCAGATTTTGGTACGTTATACAAGGAATTAAACTATGTTGTAAACATAATATTATAGTTGGAGGAACGCCAAAAACACGTGGCACGTAGATAACTAGAACCACTGATTGTAAAAAGTTATGGTGGGACTAGCATTCAAAACTCAAAACACTACAGTGAAATAAGTTTTTGAATATGAATTTACGGCAACTCCAATGAAATTAGTAAAGTGCCCATTGTTTTCGACTTTTTGCAATTTAAAAGTCTGGATTTTGACTACATTTTTTTGGGCATAATTTTGCCTGCATATTTTAAACTTGCATGTACTGAAAGAACATCTAAATCGGTTCAGATTTTTAAGCATTAAGATAACAGATAAAGTGCGACAAGGCTTTATATGATCGTGGGCGGGAGCGCTTCTGGTGCTTCTGGTAAGGAGAACTGTCAAAAATGACGTTTTTTATGATAGCAGCGTTAGTTCCTTTTTTCGCCACGTTCATTTAAAGCCGTCTTCTGACAAAGGATTTCGAAGTTAATAAAGAATCATCTGTCCCTTCTGCCCCGCGGCAGCTGACAGCTATTTTGGTGCAACTAATTCGGACTGCACTTCCGTTGGGGCGCACGTGTGGAGCTTCCGGTATTTATGAGCTCCTGGTAGTTTGTGAATATTGACTATTGCGTCTAACTTCTGTTTTGTTATGTTCGCCTGGTGTATTGAAAATCTATTGCCTGAATTTCCACGAATATTTCAAGACTATTATTGGTTTAGCCAATCCCGAGTTTTAGCGAGATTCACGAATTGTAAAATTCATTTTTAGGATTCCGTACTCAAAAGGTGAAAACGAGACCCTATCACTAAGACTTCGATGTCTGTCCGTCCGTCTGTCAGGCTCTGTCAAGAACCGCTATAGCTAGAGTTTTGAAATTTTCACAGATTGTGTAAATAATTTCTGTTGCCGCTATAACAACATGTACAAAAACTTTAAACTGTTTTTCTAAGGTACACTTATCTCACTAAAGAGAAGAAACTTTTTATGAACCTCCGACATCAAAATACTTAACATAATATTTACTTGATCATGATGACATTAAATTTTTTACGTCTTCATTCTTCATCCAAGCGAGTCTTACATGGTCAAAAGTGTCGATAATATTACAATTTACAATATTGACTTACAATTTTTTGCAACATGTTATGACATCATGCCATGGACAAGGATTAATTTACTTGTTTTGGTTTTTATTAGCTTCATACCGGCCGCGGCAGTATTTTTGTAAGAATAAACTCCTTTATCGTTCGGCTTTGCCCGCGCAAATTAGGAATTTTACAGACAAATTAGCCCACAAAAATATCCTATGCCCTTTCACGTGGCCTACTTCTTATATTATGTGCAAAATAACATTAAAATTGCTGTAGTAGTTCGTGTGATAAGTATATATCCTTTCATATAATTTTCCCCGTTTTTTCCACGTTTTCCTCTGTTTCTTCGCTCCTATATAGTCTTAGGGCCTTTTTCACCACTTCCTTATAAGTGCCGAACAGGCTATTCACCACTTGACATATATGAAGAATTTGTCAACAAAGTTGTGAGTAGCCTATTCGGCAATTTATCAGAGGGTGGTGAAACAGGCCTTTAGCGTGATAAATGATATATTATTATATCCTATAGCCTTTCTCAATAGATCAGCTATCTAACACTGAAAGAATTTTACAAATCGGACCAGCAGTTCCTAACTTCCTGAGATTAGCGCGTTCAAACAAACAAACAAAACCATCAGCTTTAATAAATAAAGTATAGATTAAAATGTTTATTATTTTCCAAGCAAGGCAAGATGCATTATCAATAGCGCGATTATAACGCGCGTCTTCATATTGTACGATGTTGTTCTGATGTCACCACCATGATCTCATCTTACGGAAATTCATTGTTTATAGAACACTGTACTTCACTTAACAGTGTCTTGTTAAAAGGATTTTGACGTTAATTCAATGAATTATGGATATGGTTTAAAAAAATAAATTGGCGATTTACTAAGGAGTTGTTAAAAAAGAAGGAGAAGAATTGGTAGAGTCTCTTCCAAACCTGTGTTTATCAAAATCCGTTCAGTAGTTTTTTTATGAAAGATTAACAAACATCTATCTTTACCAACTGTCACCCTTTTTAGAGCTAGAAGGATTTAAAACTTTGTCTGAGCTATAAAATGACTACGAAATAAACATGTTCAGAAAATTCTAGGATTCGTTTAAGTTAGTTTCAACATGTTTTAATAAGATTTACAAACGTCAATGTTTACTAATCGTTAGTTAAGAGTAACTAACAAACAATAATAATTTATCTTCAGATTTTACGATTCATCGGTTACTTAGTTTTATTCTCCTTTAAATTATACTAGGAAGTTATTAAAATACAGTTCAAATAATATTTAGTAGACTATTACTAGTAATAAAGTACGTTGCAAGGTCTGCTTATTTTTAACCGACTTCCAAAAAGGAGAAGGTTATATGTTCGGCTGTGGATATATATATTTTTTAATTTTTGTATGTTCAACGATTACTCCGCAAATATCAGCAAAACCAGGTCAGCTGTTAAGGCGTAAAGAGGTAACAGACAGACAGAAAGCCACACACACTTTCTTACCTTACATTTAACACAAAACTTAACAATGAGCAAGAACCGCAAGTTCAGTCAAATTTTGACCATTACAAGTTTTGGAGTACCCCAAGGGTCTATTTTCAGACCGCAACTGTATTATTCCATGATGTTTGCTTACTAATAAGACGTAGTCTGTGTCATAAACCATACTAATGATTTATTCTGAGAACGTAAATACGATATAATTATGTCATTGATTTCCAATCCATATGACTGAAGTGAATATCAATTATTAGTAAGCCTCGAAACTAACATGTCTTTCGTATCTCTAAGCGAGAGAGAAATAAAGTTAAAGAAAGACAGAGAGAGAGAGAGTCTCTGGCTGAAGTTTGTCTGAAAGTTGAAGGTTCAGCAGGCGGAGCGTAATGACCATAGAAACTGGTTCTTGCTACGGAAGAATAGACAAAGTGACAGTTAGACAAGACAAAGTGAAAGACAATGAAAATTCGCCATTTAGCTATGTCCACATTATGCAATTTCATCTTCAATTTTCGTCATCTTCTTTTTATTCAACTTTCGTTTGGCATATTCAATAATTGAATGCGTCAAAATCCACCCGCGTTGAAAGAAAAGTGTCATAGCGAGCGCTACGATTTCAACGCGCGTCACCGCATGGGCATGCCTCACGTTCGCTGTTGACTGCGCTGTAACGATGCCCTTGATGAACAAAAAAAGGCCAGTAAGGACAAAGCTTTTTATCGATAAAATCCGTCAGTATGTCGATTCTGTCCCACATCTATGACTGCTACTGTTGTTATGCTAGTCCTGCTGAAATTAATTCTCATTACAATATCTGAAATGACAATTCCATTTGAATATGAAGATCTTCCTTTGACTCTCAAGCATATATTATATAGCCAAAATTACGTTTGTCGTGTTAGCTAGTTTTACTGTAATATGTTTTTAATTTGTTTTGGTTTAACGAGAAAACTATCGATTGAGTTATTTTTGTCCGCCTAATGTGGCTTCAATGTTATAATATGATTGTCATTTATACTTAACCTAAAACAATTTTGATGACCTTCACTTATTTTTAAGACTTGCCTCAACTCCCCTACTTAATATCTATGGATTTGGTATTAAAAAGCCAATTTTATTGGCGATTTACTAAGGAGGCCCTTTTAAAAAAGTAGAAGAAGAATTGTGCTAAATTAGTCTTTTCTTGGAATAGAATTTAAAAGATTTAAAAATCGAAGCTGAAATGTTCCAAAATACGTCTGTAACTTTACGGGAACTTTATCTCTAATCGACCAACGTGATACCCCCCACAAGAATTTAATCCTTCGATCGTGGATTCTTAGAAATCTAATGTGTCTCGCTCCCGGTGAGCTTTATGGGGCTTGATGGGTTATTAGAGTTTTTTTTCATGAGTATCTTCTCTATGTCCTATTTAATTCAGCGTTTATCAAGTATTGCATAAACTATGTCCCACATAGCTGATAGCATCTATCCTATCATATCCTCCTACAACGGAAGTCGCTGTTTCCTCAGTATCACTACTGAGTGCGCGCGCGCATGTTGTATGTACGTGTTTGTCATACTAATAGTATTCATATTTGGATTGTAAAGTATAAAGTTTTAGAGTTCATGGACGTATAAGTGTTTGAGTTTTTAAACGGAGCGGTACTTTTTATGACAAAATTCTATCAAAAATGCCATGTTAGAAATATATTTTTTTCCAGCAGTGTCCAGCACAATACTTGGATTGCAGTGATTGCAAATGATAAAGTGAAGTGTAAAAGTGTACTAGGATCTCATGACACGAAGAGGATTCAGTGGCAAAGTGAAAAGTGTTTGTACTAAGATCTCATGAGAAGCGAAGAGGTCTGATCAGTGTTGTCAAAGGCCTCACAAAGTTCATGTAAAATGATGTGGTTCAAACGGGACCCCAAGGTCCCAGATAAGGACCTCAAGTTGAGGAAGAAGAAGGTCCTTTTGCCGACTAGAGAGTCGAGTGAGAGAGAAACGTCAGTTGACAGTGATAAAGAGAGAAGGAGATATTCTGATATTTTAGATATGAAAGTCTCTATGGGTATGTATCTGATGGACAACTCTTAACTTCCGCACTCAGAGATTTTTAATGATCATTAAACTTTAATTTAATGAAGAGTTTGACAGACAATGTAGGGCTTATAATATATCAAAATCTTCATTAAATTACGGTTAAGTAATTAATTTTCGTCTTTGAGTACGGCAGTAAGAGTTTATTTACTGTCATAGTTTCTTTAGAAACTTATAAAGAATTTTTTGAATGTTTTAACGGCAGCACTTAAAGACGTTTAAAAGATCCTTAACTTTAATTTAATACGAAGCTTGCGTGATAAGTGACAACTGATAATAGATCTTATGTCAAGTTGAGTAATTAATAATTATTAATTCTCTGTACGTGCGGACGTAAGATTTTCAGAAATTTTATGTTTCTGAAGAAATTATGAGGGTAAAACCTGTAGTAACAGACAGAGATATTTTGGCGAGTATCAAAGCAAGTATTTCTACTTAGGAAATATAATATGATTATAGTAAGTATAATATGACAAATTGAAAAGTTTGATAGTTTAATGTAACGAATACTAGTTAAGTTTACAAGGCAAAGAAATAGACCTAAAATTCTAGATACAATATGTGACTAATTTAACAATACTAACCCACTGTTGGTGTTTCTAGTTAGTGGATATTTTTAGACCTATGAGATCACTAGATGACGTTCGCAACTCTGTTGCGCCAAAACTCGTTTATCGCGCGGGAACCGTACATTTTTTCGGGACAAGAAATATCCTATATCCTTTCTGGGAACTCAAAGTATCTCCATGCAAAATTTCAGCAAAAACGTTTCAGCATTTGGTCGTGAAGAGGTAACAGACAAACGTACACACTTTCGTATTTATAATATTAGTATGGATAACACAGTGTGAAACTTTTAATAAGTAACTTATAAATCAAGATTAAAATCAAGGAAGTTTTTGAGTTCATCTCTAATGTTTGTCGACATTTAGCTCGTTATAAACATAACAATAATAAACGAAATCGTGAGAGTGGTAGTGGTGATGGTTTCATAAAGTGTCCCACGAGAAATAGAACTAGGAATACATAATGTAGATAGAGGTATTAGAAGAAGTGTATGGTGAAAATTGTTTCAAAAACTGTTTAGGTACTAGGAGTGCATAACAGATAGAGGTGATCTAGCATAGTAAAAGGAGGGAGTGATAGTGCTAGAAGAAATAAGATGATGATGATTTTATTGATAAGAATAGATGTCCTAAAATAAGGTCGTGTACTGTGAGTTTCGACTCAAATGGCGACTCAAAAAGTAATATTCGAATTTCGTTTCATAAAAATCGATTCAGCAGTTTTAGCCCGAGGTAACAGACAGACAGTTTATGGTCCTGCGTACTTTTGTGTTTATAATATTAGTAAGTATGGCTATTTCTAGTTAGTATGAATTTGCTATGACAATTATCAATTTCTATCATGGAAGATTTAAGTTAAATTTTAGCATACGTGGTTTTAACTTTTAACAATAGTTAGTAGATTTCTTTGTTCTTGCATTACAATACAAAAACCATAACTTATAGAATTAGAATCGGTTTTTAGTTTTGGTATTCGTTCTGTTATTTCCAGAATTCTTTTATCTTCCATACCTTGTACCAATATTCTACTATTAACTTCTGATACTATAATAATATGACGGCCAAAACTCTGTTGCGCCGAAAAACTTTAATGGCGCGGGGGGACCATTCATTTTTCCGGCATAAAAAGTATCATAATTACCTTTTCTGGGACTCAAACTATCTCAATGCCAAAATTCATCAAAATCGGTTCAGCGGTTTAAGCGTGAAGACCTACAGACATTGGTATGGATTTTAATGCAACATTTTACAGTAATGTAGGTTCAATCCTTAAACTTAAATTTTTAAGTGTTAAGTTTCTTTAATCTTACACTTAAGTTCTTTAAACTATAAATTTAAACCGCAGATAACGCCAAGTTAAACCAGAGTTAAGTAAGCGCTTATCACCTGATAACAGTCTTTGATTTCTTTGGTATGTGCTTACTGTTGTTGTTACAACACTTTTTGTCATGATCATCATTATTCAAGTTTGTTGTTGTCAACTTTGCTGTCAAATTTTTATCGTGCTCGGCACGGATAGGTTAGCCAGGAAATATCCACGGCGTCTGATAACTCGCGTTGGTATGTTTAAATGTAGGTGAGATTAAAGAAATTAGCAACACTCTTCTATACTTTGCGTACTATCAGGTGTACCATAAGCTCGTTTTCCTATAGCGATGATCTTCTCTGGTACTGTTTCTTTACATTTTTTTTTGGTTTCTGGTACATCAGGCGCTCTATAAGCTCGTTTTCCTATAGTAAAATACCACCCTAAGCAACGCTTGACGGACAAATTAGATTAAAAGCATAATCTACCTGTAGTTTTATGCGCCCCCATAAATATAGAGTTCCTTCACCTCTGTTACCCTGGTAGATATTTTATTAATTAATCAATATTTAGGATATTTTTAGCGTAATTTGGACCAGATGTTGATCTAAGTATGATTATCTGGCGGGAACCGTGCATTTTTCCGAAACAATAACTGTCACAATATGGCTTTTGTCGGAAGTTAGAGCAGCTCTACTTAGAATTTCATCATCTACTTAGAATTTCATCAAAATACTTTAGCGGTTTAGGCGTGAAAACATAACATACAGACAGACCGTTTTGCATTTCCAATATTAGCATGGATGTTGACCGTTTGGTTATCATGCGGTAACCGTACATTTTCCCGGGATGAAAACTGTCTTTTGTTGGAAGTTAGAGTAGCTCTACTCAGAATGCGTTTAAGTTTAGTTAAAGTTAACAGATAGACAAGGTTCCATAATACTTTTACGCTAAATTTCATCAAAATCGTTTTAGTAGTTTCAGCGTGTGGAGGTAACAAACATATCAGTGATAGATTAGTATAATACTCTACCAACTACTGACTAGTCCAGTAGACTAGTAGATATTGATTATTGTGATGATGATGACCAAGGTCATCGACCTATCGAGCTTGTCGTGTCATCCCCTGTCTCATGTCTGTCACGCACCCCCCTGATGTAATATTAAACTGAGCCGCGCCGTGGCTTTTCCTACTCCTATGTAGTTATGTATTCCTAGTGCATTTAGTTACGTAATAAACATTGATTAAATTAGATATTATAATGTGATATTTAAATCGGTCATGTGTCTGTCTGTCCGTCTGTTACCTCTTGACACTTAAATGGCTGAACCGATTTTGATAAATTTTTGTTACTTAGTTATAACTTATATGTACTTAGAGTCCCAGGAAAGAACATCTAGGATACTTTTTATCCCAGAAAAATGTACGGTTCCAGCGCGATTAACTTATTTTGGAGTAACGGAGTTGCAATTTTGGTAGCATTATATCGTGTTGTATTAATCCAAATCACGAGACTAGGTAGCCACAAAATTCTTTACAAAATATTTTGATATATTTTGTGAGCTTTCGTGGCTTACCTTGTGCTTTTTTACCTTTGAGTGGCTATTTTTTTAATTCTCGTTAGCCATTTTGACATTAGCGCTGATGGCTAGCTGTAAACTTGAGTGACACGCTAGTAATCTAGTAGTTGTTTAACTAATTAGTAAAAATTTGAATACAATGCAATGTTTATTAATACTTTCTACTGAGAAAGTGGGTGAAAAAGGAAATATTTTCATATTATTATTCAGAGAATACGACATAAAGTTATGGCAGAATATACCATTGGGATAAAATTCGTTTTTTTCCGCGGAAACAGTAAATTTTTTCGTCAAAAATCTATCCCTTCCCGAGACTTAAGCCCAAAACATCGAGAAATTAAGCGAAGGCGTGAAAAAGTAACAGACAGACTTTTGCTTATTAGAATATTAGTATGGATTGTGGTAAAACATACAATTAGTAATTACCCATACAAGAACATACAATGTACATATTGATGATGGAAAACTTTAATTGCGCGTCAATCATTTAATTATCATTGTACGACTTCTTATGCTATCCTAGTATTTGTTCGATTTCTAGAATAAAATACGTACGAATCCGTCAAAATGTACGACGTCTAGGAACGTACTTTAAAGTTGGTTAATTTTTGGGACACTTTAATCTAGGGGCATCTTAAATTATAGTCTGCTAGACAAGGATAGCATGACAATTGAGCGAGAATTTTATCATAACTTAGAAGTAACCCTGGCATAAACATTGTTATCTCTATCATAATCCTAGAACATAACATGGGAGTGATAGAGATGACATGATATATAACTCAGGATTAACTTGAGGAGAGGACCTTACTCAAAATAACCTTAAGAATTTAAGACATACTATTCTATTAAACATTTAAAACCATAGCTTTAAAAACAAACATAGAAATACATGCTTTGGTACTTCGCCTGGTGGATACTAATTCTACCAATTGACCAATAAAACTTAATTCTTAGAACGGCGAGATGAAAGCGACGAGTCGTTGTATGAGTCAGCTGACGGCCACAGCGACGCTATATCAGCTAGCGATGATGCCCTACCAAGACTGGGTAAAACACCCACCATCAGCAAAGAATCCCTTAAGCTAGCAGTCACAGATGAAGAAGCAGATTACCCGAAACTGAAGAAAGGCCACCGCAAAACCATGTCTCTGTCACATCCATTCGAAATCGTTAAAAGTCTTGGTGATGACCTATTCGAGCACAAAAATGATAAGAAGTCCAGAGAGAGTCTTTGGAGTGAGGAGGATTCTGGAAAAACAGAGAAAAAGAAAGAAGAAGTGCCTAAACGAAAGATCAGCAAAGGTAGCTCGGTTAGCGCGTTAAACTTCCTTAGAAGGAAGAAGACTCCTACTTCAATGAAGGCAGTAGAAGCGGTGGTCGAAGTGGTGGATGGGTTGGTGAATACCAATGAGATTTTAAGCAGAACCAAGTTCTTTCTAGAAGAAGAGAAGCGGTACGCAGAAGTCTGCCTGCCTGCCCCTCCGCCCGTAGAAACAGACTCAGACGAAGAAATAGTAGCGCCTAAAATAGAACACAGAAGAAGATTGAGCAGGCAAACTTCTAGAAGTAAGAGCAAGGTGCGAGGGAAGTCGCAGAGTGTTAGAGTGAATACTCTGAGGAAGTCCCACAGTGGGACCCTAAAGAAGGGAAAAAAGAAGAGTGTGAAATCCACTGGTAGAAGTAGACAGGCTAGCTTTGTGGAGCCAAGTCCTACTGCTAAGAAGAAGAATCCTGATGCTGCTAAGCAGAACTCTTGGCTGTTCAGCACTAAAGGTAAGGTTTTATCTTCTTTTTCTTTTGTTATGTTATATCTTGGTATTTTTAACTTTAATGCTATAGAAATCTCATGATTTGCTAAGTTCTTTAAATAGGTACAATTTGCATAGATGATAGAATAAATATATGTAGCACGATCTTTGAAATATTCTACCTCACAGAACATTAATACTCCTTTCTGCCTCAAACAATTGATTCATTTCCTATTTATAATCAGGGCCTTTAGAAAAATTACATTCGATAATTCGAAAACGAAGTTATAAATTAAAAATGTTTGAGATTTGCCTGAAAGCAAGCGCCATGTCATTTAACGACGACAATTTTTGGCAAATCCCACATATTTTTTTTATAACTTCACTATCGAAATAAACGAATGCAAGTTGTCTAAGTGTCCAGGTGTTAAAATTATCCGGATGCACTAATGACGCTATTCGTTTATTTCGTTTATTTTAAGTCTAGATTTAAATATAGGCCACCTTGTTATCTAGAAATGTATGGCGCATGGTGCTTTGTTATAACAGGTCTAGGAAAAGTGAAAACCGTTTGTGGCACAGAAACCGTACATTTTTCGGGAATAAAATCTTATACTGTCTTTTCCCAAGACTCCTTGTCCTTTCCCGGGACTCAAAGTACCTATGTCCGCAACAAATAGCAAAATCGGATCAGCAGTTTAATCGTGAAGAGTTAAGAGACGGACTGACAAATAGAGAGACGAGACAGTCATTTTCCGGAATAAAAATATCCTATGTCCTTTCCCGGGACTCAAAGTATCTCGATAGTCGATACCCAGCAAAATCGGTTCAGCGGTTTGGGCGTTAAGAGGTAACAGACAGACAGACGGACAGACACACTTTGGTTTGGCATGTATAATATTAGTATGGTGACTATGGATGATGGCCTCATAGGCTCATACCCAGTCTGGCCTCAACAGACCTCTGGCTCACCTTGTAATCGAAAGATCACATTTCCATCTTATTACTATGAAAATAATGTCCAAAATTGATAAACTATAGATTCCTGTACCTCTGTGGTTCTTATTATTATGGACATAAGGTCTGAAATTGCTAAAATGCGGTGCATCTGTAAGGCAGATGTGTTATACAGATGGCTAGTAGGTTCGATTCTGGTTTTTTGGTTATTTTGTTTATCTTTTGTCTTTGTTTATAACTAGACTACTTTATGCAGCTTGAAATTCGTGGTCACTGTGCATTTAGCCGCAAAAGTATATGTCCTTTACCGTGGTCTACTCTATATCTGTGACATTGATTACTTATGGACATGGCAAAAATGTTCGATTGAAAAAATGTTCGAACGAACTGTCACCAGCAGTTTTTCCGGACCTATATGACCTGCAAACCTTCAAGAAGAGAGCGTATTCCCTCTTAAAAGGCCGGCAACGCACCTGCAGCTCTTCTGATGTTGCGAGTGTCCATGGGCGACGGTAGTTGCTGACCATCAGGTGACCCGTTTGCTCGTTTGCCCCCTTATTTAATAAAAAAAAAAACTAATTTAGACATCTGAATTGCCACGACAGTGTCAATTTTGTGATGTTTAAAAAAAGAATTCATTTAATGATTAATAATATGATTCTCCAGAGCGACAATTTTGGCCCCGCTGTTCCTAAGTTGCAATATCTAAACAGTTAACAGCTGTTGCATTAAGTCATCAGGTGATTTCTAATGAACATTGACGTTATTAATATTCCAACCTTGTCGATACTGAGAATTCACGTTTTCCTGTCCGTCTGTTTGTAGTTTTGTACACGATTGTATATAAAGCGGCCAGTTAGTTCTGTGAAATACTCCAGCTAATTCGATTCTTGTATTGAACTTATTGGGCCCCTAGACGATCAATTTTATTGTGCAATATCATTGAACAATTTAATTTGATTTAACAATTCAATATTGAACAAATTAATCGAAAGGCGGCCGCGTTCAATATTAACTCTAGACGGTCAAGAATATTGCACAATAAAACTCTCGTCTTGGGGCCCGCTTACTACCATTGAATAACGAATTGAAATCTTCTCTAATCTCTATCATCGCGCCGGAACCGTGCATTTTTTGGGACGAGAACTATCCTAGGGCCCCGAGAATCAATGAACTAAAGAGGTGACCTACTTTTGCATACAAGAGGTCACCTTTTAAGTTCTTTGAATAAATTATGCTTTAGGTTTTTTATGATAACAGTTTTAGCAGTTTTAGTATCGACTATAAATAGTTATATTATACTGTACTTGGGACTTTACCCATTGCAGCGGCTCTCAAACTTTTTTGGTGGCGAAATCCTTTTGAGAAGTAAAATTTTGACGGACCCCCAAAAAAGGATGTTTGTCTTGAATGAATTGTCTTCATGCTGGTGTCTGATGACATAACAATTTATGTATCGCGGAGCCCCTACACGGCCTTTGCGGAGCCCCAGCGCTTACACACTTTGAGAATGACTGACGTAATCTAGAAGGTCAGAAAATAAAACGTTTGATTGAAATAGCATCAAATATTTGAGCCTAGAGTTAAATTTTTAGAGAGTTCTAGGACTATCTTTTATCAATTGTCTTGTGACGCAAAGTGTCTTCTTATCAATTTTCATCAAAATCGTTTCACGATTTATATTATATAACTCAAAGGTGACTGACTGACATGATCTATCAACGCACAGCCTAAACCACTGGACGGATCGGACTGAAATTTGGCATGCGGGTAGATGTTATGACGTAGGCATCCGTTAAGAAAGGATTTTGATCAATTCTACCCCCAAGGGGTTAAAATAGGGGATGAAAGATTGTAATATAATACTTCTTAACGCTAGTGAAGCCGTGGGCTAAAGCTATTATTAGATATATTTTTATCGTTCACAATGATGAATGATAAATCCATCACCTTGTATGTCTGCCTGCGTGCCAAAACGTCGGAAAGTTTTCCGGGCACGGAACCTTGTGCCGACTGTGATTGATATTAGATATATCACGACGTGAGACTTTTGTATAATGTTAGTTGAGTTTTAATATTATTTCCGGCTAGAAAAGTTTTTTTATAAAATAAGGGGACAAACTAGTAAACGGGCCACCTGCCTGCCTAGCATACGCCAACGAGATATCTCACTCTACATGTTTCTCGATGTTTGATAGTTTGTATCTTCATTTCTATTGACCCTAGCATGACAAACATTTTTTCTCGCGTAGATCTATCATCGAAATAACACATTTTAATAGAGTTTTGTCAAGATAATGTCGAGATTTTGACATGATGAGACGAGTAGTTTTTAATTATCTCGAGAGTGAGATATCTCGTTGGCGTATGCTAGGCACGCTGATGGAAAGCAACTACCGTCGCCTATGATCACTCGAAATATCGGAAGGGTTGCCGGCGATTGCTCTACGATATTTTTGTTTTCGGGACTAAAATCCACGCTAATATTGTTAAAAATCCGAAAGCCTGTTCGTTACGGATTAATCTACTATTAAGGCTCGTCATGCTTAAACCCCTGATCCGATTTTTAAAAAGGGGTATGAAGATTTTTATGTGGAGCCTGGCCGACCTACTGTGCTGCCAAAGTTTTACCAATTTAAGAATACATATTGCAACTTGGGCAGCTCAAATCTTCGAAACAAAATGATGGATTTGGAAAGAAATATTATAATTAGCTGGAAATAGACAGACAGACACTTTTACAGTTATATTAGTATGGATTTAGGTTAAGCTAAGTCTAATTAGCAATCAGCTTAATGAAATTAGCCAAAAATTTAGTTCATACTGCCAAACCAAAGTAAGCAAAACCCCGCCTACTATGTCAAAATGATTTTCGCTATGTAAAATAGGTCTTTCCTATTGAGTATTGACATAGTGTCATATGTTTGACATACTAGTGCTATATGTAATATGAGGTTCTGGGTATTTAGACAAATTGGAATCGATAATTCCTACAGCAGTTATCAAGCAAAAATGCAATACGACTATGTTAAAAGCTCTAGGCGCAATAAAAAATAATGCAATATTTTTTAAGTGAATATTAATACTAATTTTTTAATGGCGTTGTGTTTTTTGGTGGCTAAAAAACTAGCTCAGGACACGTGATCTGATCGAAAATTCATAAGACGGAGGAGTAGGCCGGCGCGGCGTAAGATGGAAAGTAGTATCCCCCCCTATCGTTGTACTGCGAAAATACCTCTGTTTCGTTTTCAGTTCTACTTGTACTCTCCTAGTGCTATTTTTTTTTGCTAGTTTTGAAAAGTCCGACTCGCACTTGGCCGCTATTCCTAGAGACGCAATGTCTACTCTTCTACTAAGTACCAAGTAGATAAAAGTTCGTCGACCCCTTTATCGTGAGGCCAGTTGCAGTGTTAATGATCTTGAACTCTAGTATATTACTTCTGTAAGGTCATGTGTTCCTGGTAGTTGAAATGTTTTTTCCTTTATAAAATGGGCGTTTGAAACCTGATGGTAGGTATGTGATTGTTGTATGAGATGTTGCATTTTGTTTATCGGGAGGTAACCGTACATTTTTCCAGGATATAACTATTCTAATTTCTATCCTTTTCTAGGACTTAAAGTGTCTTCAATCTTCAAAAGCAACATCCAAATGAGTTCAGCAATTTAAGCATGACGAAGTGACACACAGACACACAAACTTTTTGCACTGCATGCACAGCACTATAAAATAACTCCGGCTGAATTTGGTCTCAAATCTCAATCAAGCCGGCCACCGACGATGGGCGTTTGCACGCTGCACGATAACGACACGACACGATACCACAGAAAAGAATAGAATCGTACAAACTGGCTATTGTACTAATTCTAATATTATGTCACTTAGTATTGAATGCACCCAAAATATTCTTTCTTTTCGCCTTCGTTTTATTAGTGCCACAATAAAAGCGTGCTTTTTACGCATTTTAACACGCACGTCGCTAGGCTAGCAACACCGTTACCAACTAAATCTAAAAGTCTGCGGCTGGCAGCAGCGTACACAATGAAGTTGTCCAATTAAATTGTGACACTACGCAATTTAGTTTGTACTTTGTACGATAGTCAGCCAACTTGAAATTGTATTATAATATGTGTGGTGGCCCTTATCTATTCTGTGGTATCGTGTCGTGTCGTTACCGTCGCAGTGTGAAAACACCCGATGCCAGTCCATCAGGTGATGAGACAGTTTGTTCAAAAATAACCACACATAACATTGTCATCGCCACACGCGTCGTACATAAATACAGTTGAATCACCACTACCAAATATATACTAATAGCATGCAAATATGTGTCTGCCTGTTGCCTCTTCACGCCCAAACCGCTGAACCGATTTTGCTAAGTATGAAGACACTTCAAGGGAAAGGACATAGGATAATTTTTGCCCCGGGAAAATGTACGGTTCTCGCGCGATGAACGAATTTTGGCGCAACGGAGTTTGGGTTTTGGGGATGAGGATTTTGGGATTATACTGTGACAAACAAGGCGTTTGAAATCGCTCAAAAATGGAAGGGGATGTTAGGGTTTATGCGTCCGCCCGCCCATCAAGCCCCGTGCGAGCACCGGTGCTCGCGATAACATTATAGAAAGGCTATTGTGTCTCGTTTGTCCACGATCGATGGATTCAAGTTTTGCGCGTTCAATACGTTCATGTATTTTATCGAGTCAACATTTTGTTTGAGTCCCTCTCTTTATATTTTGTCATTGTTCTTATGTACGGACTGTACGGTACTCATTCAACAATGGTGGAACCTTCTTAATACTTTCTGGGAGCCTGGTATACAATGGTCAATGGTGATGACTGATGATACTTCCTTATGCATTCTGTGTCCCTGGTGACTGGTATACAATGACCGCTACTTATGGCGGATAATAGAAGGAAATGAGCTTTTCAGCAACTGATAGTGATGATATGGCATCTATCTATACGAGGTGGCTTGCAGGTGCGTTGCTACTTGCTCTTAGTTGTAGGCTAGTTTTGATAAAATATTTTGTCTGATAAGGAATGCCATCCATTTCTCATAAATTGGAGCATAATATCTGCTTTACTACGTGGCATGCATGTGCGTTTGAGTAAGTGTCGATTGATCTACTTAAACTATTTTTGGTTAGACCCATTTTGATGTGGCTTTGTTTTAAATGTGTCAGTGTATGAAAACATGTGTTTAGTTTTACAATGTTTAATGTAGGTCGTCTTAGCTCCCGCGTTGTTAATGATTTTGCTATTTTAATCCAATTTTAATACAGCTTCGATGTGGTGAAGACTACATCGATAGTCTTGGTATGATTAATCCTTCGATCGCGGATTCATGGAAAACTTTTGTTATTCTATTGTTGTCGCGATCATCGGTGTTTTTATGGGGCTTGATAGGTTAAATTGCTAGATGGTATTCTTAAAAAATTATATTATCCAAAAATTCTTCATTTCAGATAGTTATTATTAGAAAGTTATTATTAGAATATAATTTTTCTGGTTGAGGTTAATAGGATCGGATTCTGGACTGGAACGAACGAGGACTGAGGAACGAAACTGCAATAATAAGAATAGTAGAATTTTTGTAGCTTTCAGCTCTTAGGCCGGTATAAATAGTCTGTACTCAAGATGCATCTCGGTCTCAAGACACGGTTCAGGCCCTGTGATTGGTTGGCTGTCAAAATTTGGACCAATCATAGAGCCGAACCGCGTCTTGAGACCGAGATTCATCTTGAGTACTGACTATTTATACCGGCCTTAAAGTCTACTACAAAATATGCAAAAGGCTGATGATTTTGGCTGCCTGTTCAAATTCGTGCAGTACGAATTCACCCATACCAAAAAACAAATTAGTCGTTTCATACCACTCAACCGCAGTATGAATCAGACAATTCAAAAAGTACTTCGCTGTTTCTTACCGCGGTATGAAAAACCTGGTATGAAACGGGAACGCCGAATGACCCCTTCTTACTAATCTTATAAATGTGGAAGTGTCTGTCTGCCTGTTCCTCTCCCTCTTAAACTGCTGAAGTAATTTAAATAAAATTTAAGTATCTTCAACTCTCGGGAGAAGGTACACGATAACTTTTATCCCAAAAAATGTATGATTCCCCGCCCAATGAACGTATTTGGGCGCGCCGAAGCCTACCAAGCAACATTATATCTGCAGCTACGATCAGCTGACTGTCCCCTGTCCTTCGTCCCCTCTCCGTCCCCTGGTCGTCCCCTGGCTGGAGGTCAATGACATAACATCACCGTAACGTCATGCGTCATGATGACTCAGGGACGGGGTTTTTGTTATGCGTCTGCAACTTGAGACTTGAGTAATCATCATGATCACAACTTTTATGATAATGTACGTGCGGTGGATCTATGTTCACATGAACCAGAACAAGAAGTGATTTTATGACTGGACACCCCTTTACAGTGTCAACATTATTTTATTTAAATTTTACATAATATTGTATATAATCTGTATGGGTATAATAATTATGCCTGAAATAAAGACATTTTTTTTTTATTTTTTATTTTATTTTAGTATGGAAAGGCCATTGGACGTAAAGTAAAAGAGCTCTTGAAGTTCAACTTTACGAGGTTTTTTTAAGCTTATTGCAAAGCTTTTATCGCGGGCTTTGAGCTCGGCGACCGAATCAAGAAATTCCGTAACGAAAACAAACCTAACACCCCCACAGAGTGCGGCGGTGCCGGAGTTCGACACGGTGTTTGTGTGCGTGCGACTAGACGTATGCGAATTATAATTGCATAAGTTGATAAAAAGTGCTATTTTTTTATGAGTCTATACTATCGCACTGCTGGGCAAAGGCCTCCCCCAAGGTCTTCCATCTGTCTCGCTCCAACGCCACCGCAGGCCAGCCTGGCTTGTAGGCATCCAGTTCATCTGGCCATCTTTTTGGAGGCCGCCCACGGCGGCGTCGTCCGTCCACTGGTACCCACTCTGTGGTGACCTTTGCCCAACGGTCAGGATGCATGCGGCTGGTATGACCCGCCCAGTCCCACTTTAATTTTGCAGCTGTCATGCCGACGTCTTTAACACCTGTTTTGGAGCGCAGCGTGCTATTTGTTATTCGGTCTGCTAGTTTTACACCTAACATGCTGCGCTCCATTGCTCTTTGGCAAACCCCGAGCTGGGACCTTTGCGACTGAGTCGCAAAAAATGCTATGCAATAGCTTTATCGCGGCACTCTCCGAGAGCGACACGTTTTTTTTAATGACGTTTAAAATCCGTAGCACTAGTAACTTTGGCCTCGCAAATCTTGGACAACTTTGAATTAATCTTTGAATAGAGGCGATGACGCAAAACATTTCTCAATTTATGTTATTCGTGAAATATGTAGCTGCTCATAGTTTTACTGCTAGTATCCTTTTTCCGTGGTTACATGGTGGACATAGCTAGCGGTGGACAAAGGCTACATTTCCCGCTATAGCCAGCGGTGGACATACGTCACATTATCAGCTGCTACATGTGATATGGCTACAGCTGATAATGTGACAACTGGCCTATGCCCACCGCTGGCTATAGGTATAGGTAGAGATAGGAATCATACCGCTACAACTAGCGGTGGAAATGGGCTACATTGTCCACAGTATCTTCTGCAACCAGCGGTAGAAATAGGCTACATTGTGCGCTACAAGTTACAATAATTAATGACTGTATAGGTTGTACTGTAGCCTGTAAGTGCTGTTACTGACGGTGAACATAGCCTACATTACTTGCTATAATAGCCAGCAGTGGGCATAGGCTACATTACCCGCTACAACCAGCTGTGGACATAGTCCACATAATCCTCTACCGGCCTCCAATGACGCATGAGATCATCGCTATACACAGTACAATGGCTGCGCGCGCGCATACGGCATGGCAGTCGAACGATATTATAAAGCTTGCTAATATTATAAGAAAGTGTGTCTCTCTGTCTTTCTGTCCGTCTGTCCGTCTGTCCGTCTGTCTGTCTGTCTGTCTGTCTGTCTGTTACTGAAACGCTTAAACGGCTGAACCAATTTCTATGATACTGCAATATGACGTGCGCCAAAATTATTTTGTTGCGCGGGTACCGTACATATTGCGGGATATGAAGTATCCTATGTCTTTTCCCGGGACTCAAAGTATCTCCATGCCACAGCAAAAGCGGTTCGGTGGTTTGGGCGTGAAGAGGTTAAACAGACAGACAATATTAGTATGGATTACACTATAATATAGAGTATAGACTATATAAATAATAGTATATCTAAGTATGTTTTCCGTGTTTTGTCATTGTTATTTCTAGTTTAGCGATAAGTATATTATATTATGCTGACAATTGTGGCTATATTGGTCATTCAAGGTCAGTATGATAAAGATTAGGAATGAGGCAAACTGCAAAGTAAAGCATAGTTTGTTGTCGTGCTGAAATAATGATCTTATGGCCTGTTTCACCGCTTCCTGATAAGGTGCCCGATAGGGTTATTTGACAGATTTTCCATACTCCATCTGTCAAATTAAGTGGTAGATAGCCTTATCAGGAAGCGGTGAAACAGGCCCTTAAACTTGAAAAAAATATATATTTGCAAGTTGCAACCCATATTTTGCTTCTATTAAACAAATAATCGGCCAAGTGCGAGTCGGACTCGCGCACGAAGGGTTCCGTACCGATAAAGAGCAAAAATAGGCAAAAAATCATGTTTTTTGTATGGGAGCCCCCCTCCATTTTTTATGTTATTTTAATATTATTATTAATTATTAAAGAACACATACAATCAAGGATTTTGTGAAGATTTCAAGTGTCTAATAGTTACTACTATTGAAATCGAGCAAAAAAGGCCAAAAAAATCACGTTTGTTGTATGGGAGCCCCCTTTAATTAATAATTTTATTTTGTTTTTAGTATTTGTTGTTATAGCGGCAACAGAAATACACAATCTGTGAAAATTTCAGAAGTCTAGCTATAGCCGTTTTTTAGATACAGCCTGGAGACAGACAGACGGACAGACATCGAAGTCTCAGTAATAGGGTCCCGTTTTTACCCTTTGGGTACGGAACCCTAAAAAAACAACTGAATTTATTATTTTATCAACCGCCCCCTTTTTTGGAAGTCGGTTAACGAAGTATTTCGACACAACGCCATCTATCGTTTATTTGCTAATTTAACATTTTTATAAGGGATTGTTTTCTCCTTTTTGTGCCATCTATCGTTAAGTCTTAAAATTTTGAAGTGAAACTTCTTTAGGCTCATTGAGAATGAAATTTCGGGGTCGTGTCATGATAAAGAGTGTCGAAATAATAATAACCAGAAGTTTCACTTCAGATACGTGTACTCTGTCGACACAACCAGTATGTTTTGACTCTCTTATAATATCTCTATATCTGTTGTTTTGGCCTCATCTCTGTTTGATCTCTAATTTTCCCTTTTCTCTGTTGCAGGAGAGCCACGACGCGAGGGGTCGCACGAGGAGCCCCCCGCGGCGGAGGGGGAGGGGGAGCCAGACACTAAGGAACCCGACAAGGAGAATGAGAAGAGGTGAACTCTTTGTTGGTTATGTGGGCCTGGTAGACTTAGTACGGTGGAGTATGGAGATTTTGAGTTTAAGGAATCTTTGGATAATTCAGTAGTGAAATGAATAATTATTTCCTTGATATAATTCGTGTGTCGCGATTACAATAATTTTGGATGTATACGCAGCGCCATCTATGATTATAGTTGTTACACTTATTTAAGTTCGACTATTCCACGATAGATAGCGCTACAGATATAGCTTACATAGCTTACACCACCGCAACATAGATGGCGTTTTTATGAACATATCTGTTTTTCAAAACCAATAAGGTCCAATTCACACCGGAATGGCAGCGGCCGGCAGCGGCGCGAAGAGCACTTTTAGGGCCGAATCACACCGGATCGGCAGCGGTCGGCAGCGGCGCGAAGAGCACTTATAGTGTGAAATAATTTTAAACTTTATTTACATACTTATAACTACTAGTATCGCTTGAAAACTTCTAAAAGGGCTCGAGGCGCCGCTGGCGGTTCAAGCGAGTTTTCAAGCGATACTAGTAGTTATAAGTATGTTAATAAAGTTTAAAATTAATAATTATTTCACACTAAAAGTGCTCTTCGCGCCGCTGCCGGCCGCTGCCGATCCGGTGTGATCGGCCCTAACTTGAGGCGCTTTTAACAATATTTTGTTTCAACTAATAGATGGCGCTTTTAAACTTAGTAAATTTTTTGGCCAATAGATGGGGGGTTTTTGAACTCTTTTAAGGTACGCGCACGTTATTACGTACCGCAGTTTTACTTCTAAGATTAACATGACTTAAGTATAAATGCGAAAGAATAAAAATACTAACATATTTTAGAGAGAAAAATATAGTTTTCTATTGTTAATCTATGACATTTTCTGCAAAACTCTTTTCTTGGCAAATGCGGTCCGCCTCCCGGCGACCCTGTACTTGCGGCCCGACATAACTCACATATTCATCATCATCATCATTCCAGCTGGCGCGGCGCGACGCGCGGCGTGAATCGCGCGGAGAGCTGTCGGGAGCGCGACGCGCCGCGACGCGGCAAACACAGAAACGCGTCCGATCCGAACCGATTGACGGCACACCCTAACCAGTGAGTACTAGGTTTATTTAGGTTAAAGACTAAAGTTAGCCCTGGGTAACAGTTAGACCGTGGTTAAAGGTCACCTTGCAATTGGTTGAAGGTAGCCCTGGGTTAGGATAACCCGTGGGTTGAAGTTGGCACTGGGTTAACGTTAACTGTGGGTTGAAGGTAGTCCTCTGAGTCAACCCTGTGTTTAATTTAGCCATGGGCTTTACATATAATTTTTCTCGTTTCCAGTATTTTTATGTCGCAGGTTCGAATTTATTTTGTTACTTTACTATGTTCAATAAACATTCAAACGGCCGCGGCCGCACTTAGAGGCGAAAATGTATCACTTTTGTCAGAAAATTTATTTAAAGCTTATGTTTAACTTAACAATTAACATAAAATTGAAGTTAAGTAACATTAAAACTCTTCGAGTGTAGCCATTAATTAAACACAAACATAATCTAGCCTGCTGCATCCTGCAATGCAGATGTTTTATATTGTCTGCGTTTTCAGTTTTCACTTTTCACTAAGTAGTTGCTGTCTGGCTCTATATCTGCATAGATAAAACTTCTAACAAGTTATGTTATCCTAGTACCCTTGTTAAATTTATATCAGTAATAGATGATGCCAAAATTCGTTTATCGCGCGGTAACCGTACATTTTCCGGGATAAAAAGTATCCTATGTCCTTTCCCGGGACTCAAAGTATCTTCACATCAAGTTTCAGCAAAATCGGTTCAGCGGTTTGGGTGTGAAGAGGTAACAGACAGTCTACAAAAATATTAAAATTAAAATATTAGTATGGATAGTCCTGTGACATGTCTGTCTGTTTGTCACTTTTTGACACTTACAGCTACTGATTAGTAGGGACATATAAATATATGTAGGTACTTAGTTATTTTGGATCCTGAGAATGGACTCAGCCCTCAGGATAGCCTTTATTTTAGCAAAATGCACGATTTCGGCACCAAATCCTTCGCACATGGAAAATATTATTATGTCTAAGTTACTTTATATTATGAGACAAA
Source organism: Polyommatus icarus (assembly GCA_937595015.1). Classification (NCBI taxonomy): domain Eukaryota; kingdom Metazoa; phylum Arthropoda; class Insecta; order Lepidoptera; family Lycaenidae; genus Polyommatus; species Polyommatus icarus. The sequence goes on along the minus strand of OW569342.1, from coordinate 475,279 downwards.
ATTTTGTTTGAAAATAGTCCTCATCTTTTTACTAGATTTCTTGAGAATAACAAGTTCCATACACAGTTACAGCAAAAATCTATGATAGCTAATTTTAGGTTTCTACTAAATCTAATATAAAGGTCAATAACCTGACTCTTAATACCAATAACTAAGATCGAAATTCCCGTAACATATCTGCAGCGAAATATCTCTTATGTTTATTATAATAAAGTTGAATCTCCTGCAGCATTTAGTTTCTGAGTTACGGCTTTATAATGTCTATCTGTTCTGGTGCGCATGGCATGAAATTGTTATCATTGTCTATAGGTTAAGGGTGGAATCTAAAAATGGGGGGGTAAATATCATATCTCTTTTACTGATATTAAAAACTCATTGATGTCCGTAAATCTGTTACGCCTATATCGTGCGGGAACCGTGATAGTGTGTCCGTTTGGCACCTTTTCACGCTTAAACGGCTGAAACAATTTTGCTGAAATTTGGCATGTAGATACTTGGGGTCCCCCTGAATGGACATATTAAGGCCGTCCCCCGAGCAAACGACCTTGGCCATACATTTGCCGCGTTGCCGAGATCGCGCCAAAACCCTATTATTTTTACTTAACTTAGTTCAAAATTATCCTAAAAAAAATTAAAACGGCGAATAATAAGAATAAGAATAATAAGAATAAGAATAGTACTCATAGATCATTTTGTTTAAATCATTCAATAAATCATTTTCCATATTGTATTACCATTTGCCAATACTTAGCAACTGACAGCTACAGATAAATAGCCTATGTACATTAGGTTATAGGCTATAATGGATACAGGCTATTATTAGTCTCCAGTAGCCGGAAACATGCATTCCATTTTCAAATAGTATCGTTATTCGTTACATTATAAACGTACAGGATGTTCTTAAAAATTTTGGGGTGAAATAATTAATTGAATTTTTAACTCCCATTTTGTGGTCAGATTTTGAAATGTTATTATTTTGTGACATATTAATTTTATTATATTTTTTTTATGTTTTTAGCGGCAAATAGCGAAATCTGTGTTTGTTAAACAATTTTGACAGATACCTATAATGACTTTTACTAATTACCGTTTTTTTGAGCATTTTTGAATTCCATCTATTATTATTTTATGTGAAACGGGTTTCCAAGGAACTTTAAAAAGTACTCCTCAAATTTTACGGTACAAAAATTAAGTAATATTTACTGGGACCCCTCTCCCCTACAAAAAATTGGCTGGCCCCTTGCTAAATACATACCTCAAAAAATTATGTGCGTCCTCTAGGAAAATACAATCTGACGACAGACAGTAGCCTTAGGGTCAGGCCAAAACACTGCGTTGCGGAGTCGCACCGAAAAAAATACATTGATTTTCAAAGGTTGTTTTGTGTTGTGGCCTGGCCCTTACGATATTTGATATAATCATTCTTAGTATATTTCCCGTACGCAAACGAACGGAAATCCAACACAAAACAACATCCTGTATTCATAGTATACTGAATCGGGACCATGTTATTTTGGAAGTCGCGACTCGTGAGTCGTGCCTGAAGTCTGTTTCAGTATTCAGTGATATTTCCGCTGAGATGCACGCGGGTACAGTGATAGTGTTATAGTCAACATTTGTGGTTAAATTGTCAGTTAAATGAGTATAGAGTGGTTAAAAAGTTATTGAACTTGAGGAGTTGTAAGGATTTGTTTTAAAAGTCCTGAATATACTTTAATAAAGGCTAGGGTAAAGGACTACAAGATAGACAGACAAATTTTTAGGGGCAAAATGTAATTAAATAGTCGGTTAAATGAGTATAGAGTGGTTAAAAAGTTACTATACGTGAGGAGTTGTAGAGTCTTAATTATTGTTTATACAGATTTTTTGCTAATAGCAATAACAAGCATAAGGAATGGAATAGACAGACAGACATGTTTATAGCGGTTAAATATACAGTGTGTAACAAAAATACGTGTACGTGTTCCTTGTAGAGACTTCACTGTGAAAGTAGAAGCTCTGAATGACGACATTTTTTTTGCTTTTGTATGGGTAAGGGCCCGAGCGTCACGAGTTTCCCCATACAAAAGTGAAAAAAAATGTTGGTCTTTCAGCGCTGCTACTTTCACAGTGAACTCTCTACAAGGAACACGTACACACCCTAAAGTATTATCACTTATTTTTGTTACACCCTGTATAGTTAAATAGTCAGAGTATTTTGGTTAAAAAGTTTCATTGAACGTGAAACGTGAACGAGAAAAATTTGTCAATAAGAGTCTAAAATTTACAGTTTTTACAGAATTTTTACTCCTAAGGCGACTTTTTACTATCATTATTAGTATTAGCATAGAGAAAATATCCTTAGTCTACGGTATTAGCAGTTATTAGTATTTAGATTTTCTTATATTTTAACCACGTGTGTTCTAAATTCTAATGCTTTAATTCTCAGTTTTTGGAGGTTATTTGCTTAAAATTCTGTTTATGTATTTGTGTTTTTGAATCCAGCGTTTCGTTACATTTTGTTTTTAACGTTTCGACTTATTTCGATTCAGTAAACAAAGTATGTGCGATATAATTTGTGCAGGTTATGTAAAGTCCGTAAATCTGGGTTACGCTGCATAGGGGGCGGGGATGAGGGCTGCCCAAGATCGGGATGGTTGGTGCTCATTGGAGGAGGTCTACGTTCAGCAGCATGATGATGATGATGATAATGTAAAGTCTGGTCGCATGATAGCTAGAGTCTAGAGACTTGTTAAACTAGCTATAGTTTGTCTTGTAGCATACGATTTAAGTGACTTTGTAGTTCTATACAGGGTTTCACAAAACGAAGTGATAATACTTTAGGATGTGTGTTAGTCCCCTGTGTAGAGTTGACTGTGAAATTAAGAGTACTTTTTTTTCTTTCGTATGGGTTAACTCATGATGTTTTATTTTTATTAAATAAGGGGGCAAACGAGCAAACGGGTCACCTGATGGTAAGCAACTACCGTCGCCCATGGACACTCGCAATATCAGAATAGCTGCAGGTGCGTTGCCGGCCTTTTAAGAGGGAATACGCTCTCTTCTTGAAGGTTTGCAGGTCGTGTTGGTCCGGAAAAACTGCTGGTGACAGTTCGTTCAAGAGTTTTACAGTGCGCGGCAGAAAGTTACGCGGAAAACGCACTGTGGAAGACTGCCACTCATCAAGGTGATGAGGGTGGTACCTTACAAATCATAGAAAAATTGCTCCTCAGCGCTGCTACTTTCACAGTGAACTCTATAATATAAGAGGCTCATACAAATCCTTAAGTATTACCACTTTTTGTTTTATTAGATCTATATTGATGCTGTATTTATGTATTGAAATAGCAAAATCGATGGATGAATGATGATCAGTTGATCTGTGTGCTCGTTTATCCTATGACTTAGTATTGAATATGCATGTAGTTATTGACAGTCGCAAGGTACAGGTAGTGTTTCACGCGATTGTCCATTGTTGACGCTAGTGAGGAGACGATGTCGATAGTTTTTATCGACTTGTCGACTCGATACTCAAATGTTTGAATGTTTGTTACGTCTTCAGGCAAAAACTGTTCCACGGATTTTGCTAAAATTTCCTATGGAATACTTTGAGTCCCTAGAAAGGAAATATTTTACTCTTGTCCCGGAAAAAATTAGGATACTTACACAAATCCCATGTGATAAACAAGATTCGCAATAACAAAATTCCGAGTAGCTAGTGGCTTATAAAATTAGTAGTGTATTACTCTAAGTCTATCGAAATAGCAATTTTCTTATTACAATTATTTTAAAGATGTTAGTCATGATGTTTTTAGAATTAATAATTTCTTCGTAATCATTTTTGTTTTGAAGACAGAGCCAGATGTATAAATAAGATTAAATATCTTGGCGAATTCTGACAACCTTTTGCGTTGATTCAGTTTTGTTTATGTAGTGTGTTTTGAATTTAATAAAAACAAACAAATCATTCGGACATGAACCAAATAAGCTGAAATAAATAAAAATATCATCTAACTAAATGGGGCAGTTTCTGTACAATCCTTTGTTTAAATTTAGAATTTTATGATGTTTCTAAATATTGTGCAAAATTCGTTTAAATTACAAGGAACTGTACATTTTCCCGTGATGAAAATTATCTCAGAAGTTAGATGTCATTTCCTGGGACTCGAAATATTTATCTTTCTAAAATTAGTTCAAGCGTAATAAGGCACCAGATAGGCAGACTTGCATCTATAATATTAGTATGGCTATGATTTTATTTATTACATAAAAATCTTTTTATTTATTTAATCATCAACAACAAAATCTAACGAATTTTTTATCGATATCGACAAAGATATTAGCACAATACTATCAAGGTGTTACATAAAGGTGCTACAGACAATAGAATTTGCTACAATAGGGTGAGCTCACACTAGGCTTAGGACACACTTAATAAGGATAGGGACAGACAGTATTATATCCATTGTAATTAAAGAGAAAATGTGTCTGTCTGGTTTTTGTTTTCACTTAAACCGATAAAGCGATTTTGATGAGATTTCGTATAGATTCGAGCCCCGAAAAAGAACGATTGGTAGATTTTATCGTAGAAAAATGTACGGTGACTGGTTATACTTATTGCCTACGCCCTACACCCATACATTTTTTGACATTTCCGTTGTCCAAACCATAGAATGCAATTTGGCTAAATACCCAGTCTCAAAAGTTGATTTAAAACCAAGATCGAACGTGGAAAAATTGGTTGTCCGCAATTCGGCAATCATTCCATTTCATCGAAATTTATTGCTTGGATTACTCGAACGTGGAAAAATCGGAAAATTTTCCGAACGCTTCGTTACTCCATCTCTTTTCTCTATAGTCTGTACTCTGTCTCGCTCTAGCTACTATTCTCTATCTCGCTCTATAATGAATATCGATCGAGTCGGCGTGGAAGTTTGCACTTCCTATTAGGCGAGTTGTCGGACCGTTTGGCGTGAGGCCATGTTTTGACGCGGTGGGGTGTGGTGCGACTGTAGGCGGTGGCGTATAGCGGAAGAGGAAGACGGGTAGTTTCGAGTAGAGATAGGGTATGGTGGGATTAACTGCGGATTTTTTTAACAAAATAAGTGTCATACTCCAGACAAAAAATGTTTATTTGTATGGGCGAGGTTTTAGTTGAGAAAAACATTCAAGTAACCTTCAAATACTTGTGTTTTGGGGGATAAGGTTAGGTTTAGGTTTTTTGACTTTTTTCTTAGCGACATTTTAGATTTTATATTTTGCACTAGTAACATATTATTTCCCTTTCTTTTTAAACTTTGTACATAATATATACTCAAGTTTTCATGTACACGGTACACCAAGCTTCTGTAATTTTTAAGGTTCCGTAGCCAAAATGTCAAAAAACGGAACCCTTATAGATTCGTCATGTCTGTCTGTCTGTCTGTCTGTCTGTCTGTCTGTCTGTCCATCCGTATGTCACAGCAACTTTTCTCCGAAACTATAAGAGCTACACTATTGAAACTTCGTAAGTAGATGTAGTCTGTGAACCGCATTAAGATTTTGATACAAAAATAAAAAAAAATATTAAAAATTTTAGGAGTCCCCCATAGGTACAACTGAAACAAAAAAAAATTTTTTCATCTGGCCTATGCGTGTGGGGTATCTATGGATAGGTCTTTAAAAATCATATTCAGGTTTCTAATATCATTTTTTTCTAACCTGAATAATTTGCGAGAGAGACTCTTCCAAAGTGGCAAAATGTGTGTCCCCCCCCCCCTCTAATTTCTAAAGTAGGGGCATGATAATTCTAAAAAAAATATATGATGTACATTACTATAAAAACTACCAACGAAAATTAGTTTGAACGAGATCTAGCCAGTAGTTTTTTTTTATACGTCATAAATGATAAACCCAATGATATTCTACTAAATATACTCGTAGATCTGTTACGTTCATACTATTTTCCGGCTTAAATTGCTTCCGAACAATTTTCAAATTCAATTGTCAAATTTGACAGATAAGTGAAACAAAAGATACGAAATGCCATTTACATAAAAGAGACAGACTAAATAAAAGACGGGCCAATTGGCCCGTATTTGAGGCTTCACAACGCGCGCGGTAGTAACATATCTGCTTTGAGTTTTTTTATATAATATCATTGGATAAACCTTAATTTAACTTTCATTATATCAAAAATAAAATATTAAAATAAATCAAAAACCTTATAATTTCATAGAAACAATTCTTATTGCTGCTGCGGAAGTCCCTTCATTGGCGAGTCCAACTCGCACTTGGCCGGTTTTTTTAGTATCATTGTATTGTATGTGAATTGTGAACTTTGCACTTAGTGCCCGGATTCGATTTTTTGGAAATGGAAGTTTATCTAAACAACATTTTCGATTAGCTAATATTGTGACTTTAACCAATTTAAAGAAAAAAACCTTCAGAAACCGAACAAAAACCCGTTCTTTGTAACAAAAAAATTGCTTTCTCTCATTCCTTATACCATCGACCGTTCTAGATTTATGTGTCGATGGCTCCGCGAATTCGGGAAATGGCCCGTCACATTACTCTTCCGCATTCCTGCTGTCTTGGTAACTTAGTCAGACGGGGGATACCCTTGGCTTGGATAAGATAGTGATTGATCAGCGCTTCTGTTACTCTGGCACTTTGTTGTTAGTATTGCTACTGCTCTTCAGCATTTCTGATATCCTGGTGGCTGGTACCTCACCCATGAAGAAGATATTCTTGAAAATTGATTGTGATTGCTAAGCGCTTCTGTAGCTCTGGTATTTTGCTGATAGACTACATTTAGCATTTCAGATAGCATTTCTGTTGTCCTGGCACCTTACTCGTGAAATTTTTAATATATATATATATATATATATATATATATATATATATATATATATATATATATATATATATATATATATATATATATATATATATATATATAAAATATTAGAGTATATATATATATATATACGTAATACGAATATGCCTTTCTATACGTTCCTAATTGTCTGTAATTAGAGCTCTATTTCTTCTCAGCGTTTCTGTTACCCTAGTATACTCGGCATAAAATGATTAGGCACTAGAATTAGATGACGATCGCAACTGCGTTGCGCTGAAATTAATTCACGCAATAATTTCCCCCAATAAAACCATCTGACGCCCTTTTCCGGGACTCAAAATAAATCTACACACCCATCAAAATTTGGTTTAGTGGTTTAAACGTGAAGTGGTTACATACAAACAGACAGATTCACTTTGGAATTTATAATCTTCTTATATATAAAATTCTCGTGTCACAATGTTAGTCCACGAACTCCTCCGAAACGGCTTTACTGATTTTTACCAAATTTTATATGCATATTCAGTAGGTCTGAGAATCGGCTACTCGGTACTTTATATATTGATATGTGCATTTGTTGAATAAATAATAGTAAATTATTACAACCTGAGACTGATGGCGACCATTCTTTGTGCGACGAGATAACGATCGACGTTGCCATGGCGACATACTTATTTAGTCACTTCAATAAAATAATATGGGCGAAATACTTTATTATTATGGCAAAGAAACGTTTGCCGGGACAGCTAGTCTAATATATAAAATTCTCGTATATGTATAAAATTCTCGTGTCACAATGTTAGTCCACGAACTCCTCCGAAACGGCTTTACTGATTTTTACCAAATTTTATATACATATTCAATAGGTCTGAGAATCGGCTACTCGGTACTTTATATATTGATAAGTGCATTTGTTGAATAAATAATAGTAAATTATTACAACCTGAGACTGACGGCTACCATATTGTTTGTGCGACGGGATAGCGATCGACGTTGCCATGGCGACATACTTATTTAGTCACTTCAATAAAATAATATGCGCGAAATATATTATATTATTATTGCAAAGCAACGTTTGCCGGGACAGCTAGTGTTAGTATGACTTTGGTTGTCTGCCACACTAGCGGAGTAACATGTGCGTTGCCAATCTTTTAGATATTATTTTCAGTACGCCGCAAACGGATTCCGTTTTGTTTGTGTATGTTGGCGGTTTTTATTTTTACGACCGTCTGTCTGTCTGTACAGTGTTGCCAATTGCAATAAATACCAGATTATATTACGAAATTCGGGGAAGATAAAATTTTATGATTAAATGAAATTTAGATTAGAGAATGGAGGTTTTTCAATCTCGCCTTTTAATGAAGTTGTTAATATGTTTCGTCAAAATTAGTTTATCGTGGAAACGGTACATTCTTCCGTAATTGCTTTCCATATCTACAATCTGCATACCAAATTTCATCAAAATGGTTTCAGCGCTTTAATCCTTCGATCGCGGATTCTTGAAAATCTATTGTTGTCGCGGTCACCGGTGTCCTTATAGGGCTTGATGGGTTAAGCGTGAAGGAATAGACAGACTAACGTACTATTATAATATGTATATAACATTAATATTCAGTGTTGTATGCATGATAAAAGGCGCAGTTTAAATTAGTAATCATAATAAGTAATTTGCAACCACTATTAAAAAAACAAATATGCATTTATTACAAAATGTCCCTACATAAGATTATGACTTTAAATCCTATAAGATCGTATTGCTATTAGACTAAATATTTCTGATCTTTTCGGTATTTTCATGTATGTACGCGGAAAAGTCGTTGATTTCAAGGATGGTTTGAAAATATCCAAACATACACACGCTGTGTTGAATCTGCCTTTGACGGCGCGAAAATATTTATCGGAAACAGGATAAAAATAATAACCGCGTTGTTTTGATATAAACCTACTGTAGGAGGGGCCAGTAGCTCTACCATGAGTTTAAATCTATAGTTGTTATCGATACCCGATACCGACTACGTAAATTTTTAGTATGACAAATTTTACAGCACCTCTAGCGGTCACTTGCGGAACTAAAATCGCCATAATATAGTATATACTAAACTTAGTCGGTATCGACTATCGAGTAGCTCTACCATGAGTTTAATCCGTCGATCACCAATTCCTGGAAATCTTTTGTTATCGCGGCCCATATGGGCCTTACGGGGTTGTTCAAAGATTGAAACGCAAATATTAATAAGACTATTGCGTAAGTGTGTCCATCTGTTACCTTTCAAGCTTAAACCACTGAACCGATTTGATCAAGTTTGATACTATGAAGATACTTTGAGTCCACGGAAAGAACACACGATAGTTTTTGCTGTGCTATAATGTACGGTTCCTCTGCTATTCGATTAGTTTAAAGACGAAGAGGCACTTTAAGCACACAGACAGACAGACACTTTTCCATGATATAAGTATAGATATGGCTTCTAAAGAAAGTATCCATAATACCAAGATATTGTGCAGCCCCACACCTGTCTTTAGGAGTGTCCCATTCCTTGACCCGACCTACTTCCCTGGTATTTATGCCACCCTAGTAGTTAGTACACGCCGGGGCTAGCGATACTGGGATATCATAATTTATTAGCAGTTAGCAGATGCGATGATATTTTCAGATATTTACGATGGCATTTTTAGATACGATGATATATTTTGTTTGGTATGAGTGTTATTTGAATAAATACTAGGATTGCAGAATATTGCGAGTGTAAGATGAACATTTTGCTGTTAAGCTGCTGCTAATGATGTTTTGGGTGACTGTACATTTTGCTGGTGAGCTAACTAATCCGTCAAACGTTGTTTTGTCATAAACCTTATTTCGGGTATGCTTAAAATGTTGTCTCAGATCCACAGCATAAGCAGACAAAGTTGCATCAAAATCGGCACATAAGTTTCAGAGCCCATTCGATGCGGATAAACAAAATCTGTCGCTTTAAAAAAAAAGTTTACACTAGATGTTGCCCGCAACTTCGTTGTGCCAATATTCGTTTATTGCGCGGGATCCGTACATTTTTCACAACGAAAGCTGTTCTGTGAAGGTGTCGTCTCTCAAATATCTGCATACCAAATTTCAGTGAAATCGGTTTAGCGGCATAAGCGTAAATAGTAAAAGTTTATCGCGCGAAAACCGTACAGTGTACATTTTTCCAGAATAAAAAGGATCCTATGCCTTCCCCAGGGACTCTAAGTATCTCCATACCAAATTTAATTAAAATCGATTCAGCAATTTGGGCTTGACGAGGTAACAGACAGACAGACACGCTTTCGCGTTTATAATATTAGTATGGAAGCATGGATGTTGCTGACCGACAATAAAGAGATATGACCAAAATATAGAGATATAGAGCCTATCTCTATATTTTCGGTTATCAGTAGCATTTACTGTTATCTGACCATTGCCTAATTGATATGGTGGTTTTTATGGAGTTGTTGTCAGTCAAAAGTGATTTCAAGGTCAAAGTCATGGTAACACCCTCTTTATCTAGGATGTTGGATATCCATGTTTGCCAGCCTGATTGCCAAGCTGTTATAGCACAATCAACGTCGATCATGGGCGAATATTGTATTCGTTTGTAATAGATTGTATTGGTCAAATATTGGCTAAATTCTACACTGAAACATGTTTAGTGTAATTGGGATATTATAGCGTAAAGACGTAACAGACAGACAGACAGATATACAGAATACAGCGGGGCTAAAATGGTCTCATTTAGCAATTCCTCTCAATCAATTCAGCAAATGAATTGTCAAAACTGTCAAACAGACAAATGTCAAATCAGTACAAAAATACAGAAATGAATTGCAAGCAGAGTTGCATTTTGCGATTTTAGAAAAATGAATTATATTATGATTCATATGATTCATATCTTCAAAGCGACCATTTTAGCCCCGCAGATAGAGATTCACAGCTATAATAATCCTAGATGACGTCCTCAACATAGTTGGACAATTTGTTTATCGCGCTGGAACCGTATATTTTCCGGTATCCTAATGTTTTCCCAGGATTCAAAGTAGGTATCTCTGTACCAAATTTCAGCAAAATCGGTTAAGCGGTTTGGACGTGAAAAGGTAACAGACAGTCAGATAGACCGACTTTCGTAGTATGGATTAAAATTTTGTTTGGGACGATACCCACAGCTAAAGCCACAATCTTGCATAACCGAGAATAACACCTCGCTCGGTCGGAAGAACTTCCCTTGTACCACGTATATCTCCACAGATTTTTCATGTTAGCCTGGTAATAATTGTCGACAGCGGCTACCACCGTTAAACTCCTGATATCCTGGTCATAACTGTCCTCTGTTGGTGATAGTGTTGGTGAGAGGCCTAAGGTAGACCTTTGGTTCGTACTCGTAGAGGGTGCTGGTTCGATCCCGGGTGGAGGCGTGTACCAATGAGACATTTTCTGATCTCAAGTACATAATACGGACGCTCGTACGGTGAAGGAAAACATCGTGAGGAAACCCGCACATAGTTGGTCCCAGACGTATTGACTTCTTGCCTCTGTACTAGCCTGACAATGTTGCGAGAATGTCGTATGTGCTTTGGCATACGGACATTTAAAATCAAACTTCATCTTTACTTTTTGAGGAGTGGTTACTTCGCTCTGAAAATACTGTATAAATCATCCACAACGGATGTGAAGGTCTTGTTTTTTTTGGTGATAATGATCATGGTCTCGATGGTGGTTGTCCGTGGTGGTGATCATCCGGTGATGATGATGCGCAGGTGGTGATGACGCTAGCTCCGCGCCCTAACGAGCGCTCGTAACAGTTTGTGGCTACGTCTCGGTGATGGTGGTGTGTGGTGTGAGGTATAGGCGGTAGCGATCTAAAGATGGTGCGCAGTTTTTACGATTTTGTGTTGGGATTTCTTGTTTTTGAGTTTGAGTTAAGACTTTAACCTTAAGGTTTTTTCAGATTATAAATTATTACTTATATAACGTATAATTTAAAATATAAAAAATAAAATAGTTTGTTATTATTTTTAGCTATATTCCGCGAAAGTTTATAGCTTTTATAATGATTTGTTAAAAACCCGTTTAGTTATTAGTACTTCCAGCGTAAAAATTCATCCACTCATGTTCGCAAACAGAATAATAGCAGTGAAATTATAGACAAACAACCTTGGCGCTACTCTTTAGTCTTTACTTTCTGCTCTGGTTTGAAGTTTGGGGGTGAATTTTGAAGTCCAAAGTTTTTCACGCAACTTGCCCGCAACTAACAAAACTTTTGCTACTGCTCTACAATAATTTTGGGAGATACATTTTGAAGTCCAAAGTTTGCCCCCAACTCTGTTCTGCCAAAATTCGTTTATCGCGCAGTAAGCTAGAAGAGGCTATCAGACAGACGGACACAGTTTCGCACTATAGTATCAATAATCGCTATTCGCTACCGCTTCTGCCTTACACCACAGAATACATATTCTTACACTGTATACCGTCTTATGACGTCACAAGGGCGTGTATGTATACAAACCATGTGTATACTGTTTGTATACAATGTGTATACACTGTATAGTGTGTGTATACAGTAGGACGTTAGCAAACTTCGTAGTGGCGCGTGCTAGGTGATGGGCGATGGCTCAGTGGATAATGATAGGCCACAGGTTCGAATTTCAATGAGGGATTTTCTTTTTGTCTTACTTTTGAATAGCTCTTTCTCTACACAAGGGGTTCCCAAACTTATTTTGTCTACTGCCCACTTTGAGAAGAAATTATGTTTTAGCGCCTCCTTTGTGTTTCAATTTAAAATGCATCCAAATGAAACAAATCACCCCCAAACCTCTAACACAACGCCCCAATTTTTTTTCTGGGTCCCACACCGCCCCCCTTAAGACCCTTAGCGCCCACAAGGGGGCGCTAAGGGTCTTTCCACTTTGTGAAAGGCTGCTCTACATAATAATATTTGTTTCAGATGTTGACCGTATTTTCGTTTCTCCGAAATTGGTTTATCGCGCGGGAACCGTACATTTTTCCCTAATTGAAACTATCTATTGTTGAAGTCAACAATGGATTTCGCCGTACAAATTCATCAAAAATTGGTTTAAGAGCGACCGCAGGCTTACAATTTCAAGTTGGCCAACTAAATCGCATAGTATACTAATACTATAGCGACTTATGAGAGCTCGCACATTATGTCCAACTAAATTGTACAACTAAATAATTGGAGACCGATGGTATAAGAACCGCGATTCCTTTCCGATTACCTACAAATTAAAAAGTTGTTCAATTAAATTGTGAAACTACGCAATTTAGTTGTACGATAGTCGGCCAACTTGAAATTGTATATCTGTGGAGACCCTAACTCCTAACTAGACGTAAGGAAGAAATCGACAGACAGACATTTTGGCATTGTACTATGTACGGTTCCCGCGCTATTAACAAATTCCCGAAAAGTATAGTTGCAGGAACGTAAATGAGCATTTACAAAAATGCATAAAACCTTCTTATATCTTGAAAGAACCCCAAAATACGACCTTAAAACTGAACATTCTAGGGAAAGAGAAGTTCTAACTTATAATTAACTAAGTATGTACCCACCCTTACCGCCCTCGATATAACCAAGTGTGCGCACAGCCTTACAGCCAGGCTGCTATCACCTCCAGTCTTCAGTCTTTCCCCAGTGACCAGTCGCGTAGCTAACGCGAAAGCGATCGGACGCGAGTGTTTAGGGGTGAAATTTCATAGGGGGTGAAATTAAAAAAAAGATGTGAATTTTTTTAAACTGCTGTTGGTTTTTTTGGAGATATTCCGAGAAAAAGCTATAATTTAGTTTTTATTGGATTTTTTCGGTTTCTTTGTGATTTATGTGAAGGGTAGAATTGGCTTCTGATGTAAGTTTTTGGTATGACATTTTAATTTAAAAGCGTTTGAGAAAATTTTAAAAATTTTGGGAAATCTTTTTCTAGCAGTTGTGTATCTTATACAAATTGTTTTAGTTTGTTCTTCAGAATATAATGATTAATAATATTAACATTTTAGTAAAAATATTGCCTGTAAGTTTTTAGTTTGTTGCTCTAAAATCAGTCTATCTATATTTTTTCATCTCATAGAATCTTTTTCGTTATAAATTTCATCAAAATCGATTCAACCGTTTAGTTGAAGTTTTATCACAAACAGACGAACAGAAAAATGATATATTAACATTAATTAACTTACTAATTATCAATTAATTACAACAAATTGAATTTACTTGTACTAGGAGAGCATAAGGCATAAGAAGGTCTCGCAACACGGAACATAGAACTATTTAGCATTGCTATAAGGACCTAACGTCCTTTAAGGTATAGAAGATATGTTATATTGTAGGAAAAACTAGATTTTTTCTTATTTATAACCCTGTATATAGCTATATTTGTATACTATATACGGTATTACCAATTAAAATATAAATTCATTACTTAGTTACTGTTATAAAGTTGTATTATTGAAATTATTAGAAGAAAAAAGTTGTCTAGCGCCACTTACATATTATGTATAGTCTGGTTTCTGAATATAGAAAAATTTTTACTATTGGCGCTGCTTGTCTTTTTTTACTTGCACACGAAAATTTGCTATCTCTTTCCACGTACACATTATGCGAGCCGCATAACAATGTTTTCGTGTTCCTGTTAAAGAGACACAGCTATAGTTTGGTCGAATTTTCTCACTATTCTGTGACCGAATTTTAGCATCATAATGCGTCTGTCTTGAAAGATTTGTACTGAATACTGAATACTTTTCGTGAACACATTATTAAAATTAATGAATATTATGTTGTTTGAAACATCTCATTATTTTCGGCGTTCTGTATACATTTAGTATGCCAAGTATCTCTATTAGAGTTAATAACAATTAACAATCTATTGTTTATGATATCCTAGTAGCAGATTGGCTCTTATTTAAATCAATTAAAAGACAGGGAATATGAGAAACTTAGACTCTATACGAGTTTATAGTTAGGTCGTTATTTTGTAATTTGCCAATTTCTTTAAGGATGCTCACATTGTGACGAACCGCAGCGGGTTGGGCCGCATTCTTCACAATAAGTTTTATTTCATAAAAAATTCTAAATGCGGCCCGCTGCCTTGTTTAGCTAATGACGAGTGCAGGGTGTCGCATTTTCATTCATCTTTGTGCGGCCCCTTCCGCTGCGGAAAATGTGCGCATACGTTAGAATATTTCCGACGCCTTAACTGTAAACATTTTAAACTATTTAACATGTGAACGCGTTACGAAGTCGTAAATTTCCGTCGTTAAAATTTATTGCAAAACGCCGCGCAAGTCTGTTGGCCGAATTATAAAAAAAACCGGGTAAGGTCTTTCCGGTATAGTTGGTCAAAAATGGAATAGTGCTTGCATTTTTGAGTGTTTCGATTTTTGACTCCGAATAGTGAAAAATCCCGGATTGTTGAAACTCACGCTTCAACATGTTGTTAGTAGACGAGATTTTTTGAAGTTTTATGTATGGTTCGTATTAACTATTAGGCTTTTCTTGTTGTGTTAATTTAAAAAAAAAAGCTGTATTCGATAGTAAGGTTAGGCCATTATTTCTTAGTTCTTTCCAAACATCACTTTTGCCAAAGATTTCTCTGACTGATATTTTAATTTGTCTCGCAATTTTATTTACTTTGTTTCTACACAGCTTAGTAAATATAATCAAAGTAACTATTATTTGACTAATTCCCCCTGAAGTGATATTTCAAAGGTCACAAGTCTTAGAAAACTTAAAGTGTAACTATTGACATAGTTTGAAGTGCAAAAGTGTAGTCAAACGACAGCAAAGACGTTCGAAGTGCACCGAAGCGTAGCAACGATTGTGCGAAGCGAAACAACAAGTGTGCGAAGCGCAGCAACTAAAATGTTTCAAGTGTGAAGCGAGACGTAACCATGGCGACGCAGCCGCCTCGAGTTTCACGCAATGTGTCGCTGCCGGCGGGGAGACAGCCCCCCACAGTGGGGATGCTCGCGAGGAGGACACTGTCTGAGAGGTATTACATAATAGTGATGTTAGACTTCGGTTAGTTGTGTGACTTCGGTAAGAGTTGTATTACTTCGGCTCTCTAAACGAAGTGTTACAACTTCGTATGACTTCGCTTCTGTGACCGAAGTGTTACAACTCTTTGTATTACTTACTTACTTCGGTAAGAGCTATGATTTCGCCTAGCTGGATCACTTAAAGTTGTGTATTACTTTGCTGAATGATGAACGACTTCGTTGTATTTACTGTTGTGCGTGAAATGTGAATGTAAATGATTTATTGAATAATAACTGGCGAATATCAGTGGCTCTACGGCTATAATACTTGTAATTGTTTTTACTGACGTTAAAAAAGGAGTTATATATTCAATTGTTTTTTAAAGTCAGGTCCTATGAATGTATTTAAACTGCATTTTATTGTAACAACTAATCATTGAACAAAACTCGTATCGCATCCGTTGATAATGTATGTCTGTATACAATGTTTATACACTGATTCATCTGTCTGACATTATATCAATGTTCAATGTACTACGAGTATCGGCAAAGTTGCTGCTCGATCAGGATGCTTAGTCAAATTGTATTCGATTGCTTAGTAGCAAAGTGAGTTCTTAAAAAAAATATTTGTATTTTTAAACATTTAAAGGAGAGAAAACGATTAAGCTTGGGTCCTATGACCTATCCCTAAGAAACTGCGCTTCTTGAGATTTGGTTGTTTGCTAAAACTCTAGCGGTATTTACACAAAAGACAGTCATATTAATCGTAATATTTAAAGAATCTAAAATAATTACACTCGTAATTAGAAAATCTTCAAAGACGTCTGCCAATATGCGTCAAACGGTTCTAAAATAGTTAAACCATAATTAATGCTGTGTCTATTTTGATGACGTTTCAAAGTCTGCGTTTTATGCGTTCCGGGTAATGTTATATCGTCTAGGTAAAGAAGGGATTAAGACAAAAGTGCGGCTGCAATCGAGACATTTAATGATGATTAAAGTTTAATTTAATGAAGAGTTTAACAGAAAACGTATGCAGATGTCAAAATCTTAATTAAATTAAAGTTAAGAGTCATTATCTCTGAGTGCGGTGTTCACTTAATTTTAGTAAGCGGGCTATCTCTATTTTTTATTTTATTTATAAAACAAAATTCGAACCTGCGACTAATCTTTTGGACGAGTGCAATTTTTGAGTCGCTTTTTTCTCGTAGTTAACTGCCTCATGGCAAGAAACGTACCACAAACTTGCACTCAGCACAACTCATTCTTCTGCCATCTTCTTACATCTTCTATACCGTGCTACTTTTGTTCTGTTGCAGTGACCTCGAGCCTGGCGCGGTCACTGCCCCCTCCGGATCTTCTAGCAGTTCCAGTCTATCTTCTAGAAGCAACGAGAGTAACACCGTCCCGCCTGACCAAGGTAAGCACGGCACGAATTGGTTAGCTTCGCAAAACCTAGCTAGTAGGTACTAAGGTCTGACAGAAAGCTTTTTTTTATAAAATAACGGGGCACACGAGCATACGGGTTACCCGATGGTAAGCAACTACCGTAGCCCATGGACACTCGCAACATTAGAAGATCTGCAGGTGCGTTGCCGGCGTTTTGCGTTGAAAGCTGATGTGAAATAACTTCGATACTTTATCACTCACATATTACTGCAATACCTCGATTGTGGGAATCGCAGACACAATATATTTTAAATAGTTATGCGACAGCCGGGTGCCGCGTTGGGATGAAGTGGGGGTGAAGAGGTGACACTCTATAAACATTCACAATATCACTAGATGACGGCCGCAACTCCGTTCGCGCGGGAACCGTACATTTGTCCGGGATGATGAGTATCCTACGTCCTTTCCCGGGATTAAAAGTATCTCCATAGTCCATACCAATTTTCAGCAAAATCGATTCAGTGGTTTAGACGTGACAGAGACAGATGTAACACTTTCTCAATCATAATTATAACTATGTAGTTTAAACTTTGACCTTCACAACTTCTATGTAACTAGTTAATATAATGGGGTTAAAACTACCCCTCCCACGGGGCTAATGCATTTTGCCACTAATTGTCGTATTCTCACTAAATTGGTGCAATTACTAGAGTGTTTATAATTAGTTTTGTGATGCCTAGGTCATGTTTTATTCCTAGAAAGTGTATCGTTTGGAGCTATAAAGTTCGTAGAGTATATTATATAGAATCGTGATGGTTACATTGTCTCTTTCACTCGATGTTGCTGTCGCATTTACGCAATAGAATTTAATAATAAATACTATGTGTCTAGCTAAGATGTCCTCAAGAATTGTACTAGAACAGCAGACGTGGTAAAGAGCTATATAGGACAGCCTGTGATCGATGCGACATTCGAGTCTTGTATAAACTTTATAAACTGCCCGCCTCCAATAAGACAAAAACACCAACATCTCTCCGTCTCTTTCCAGCGTCTCAATCTGATTGGTCGGAGGAGGAGGAACCTCTCGCTGCCCAGTGGTCGGACAGTCTGCCGCCAGCCGTCAGAGACGCCCTCGTCCTGTCGGCGCGGCTGCGAAAACGGCAGGAGGTTATACATGGTTAGTGTACTGCTGGTGGTTTTATGTTAGCCTGGTAGATTCTGGGTGAGAGATTTTATACTTAGTGAGTAGTGTGAGTGGTGTAACTTATGCGAGCCTGGTTGGTATAAGGATACTTTGAGAGCACTAGTACACTACTATAATTACTGTTATGGAAGCCTGGTAGACGCGGAGTGAAATATACAGGATCTACGTTGGAATATGATGGGTAACCGTGATTATCAGCATGTTTTCGAAGATGTCACACACAGTTGACGACGATCATGTGCATTGTCCATCACTAACCAATAAGAGAGGCCACACCATACCGTACTTCTAAGATATAGGTACGGGACCAAAGAGTCAGGCTTCGGCAAATACTTTTTGGTTTAAGGGTCTATTGGTGGACTATTGAAATTAGAAACATGTAAAAAATATCATGGATTTCATGTTTATTCGCCAACTTATTCCATAATTTCTCTAATCTTTCTCTTTTATTTTCCAGAGCTGATAGTCTCCGAGGGCTCCCATGTCCGGTGGCTGAAAGTCCTCGGCGTGGACTTCCTCAAACCCCTCGAGAGGCAGCCCACTCTCCTCTCGGCGGAGGAGTTGCGAGCTCTCTTCCCCAACCTCCCCTCGGTGCGAGAGAGACACTCGCGGCTGTACGCGGAGCTCAGAAGCGCGAGGGAGTCTGCGCCGCAGCACGTGGTGCAGATACGACCGATAGCTGACGCGCTGTTGAATACGGTAAGTTCCTATGTGGTTATGTGAGCCTGGTAATTTGTATTGGTTTGGTGTTAAGTTTGTAGGAAATGTTATTAAGTGTTAATGTCAAGATGGCGTGCTTTGATTGGCTAAAATGGTGTCATTGATTTGATATTAATTGTACGAATAACTTACTATTTTGTTTACCCTACTCAGTGGTTACAAACATTAAGATCAAAATAAATAGGTATGTTATATAGTTATAGACACAAGATATTACAAAAATCGGATTTGTAGTTTAGGCGCTCCGATGTGATAAACATGTTGCACTTCAACTCCCAAAAATCTGACTGTAATGTATATTTTAGAACCTACTTGAGATCTGAAAACAACTTATTTTGCATGCCCTTGGGATTAAACTTCTTGAATCAAGGTTCTACCCATTACTGCTCTTTCTGGTACTTAGTAGCTTATATGATTTATTATTCAGCTAGGCCATGTTCTCTGGTACTAACTACCCTCTATATTTCCAGCTGGGTGAAGCCGGCTACGCAGCGTGCTTATCCAAGTTCTGTCAGGGTCAACGCATGGCGCTGGACGCGTTACGAGAGCGGAGACGGAAGAGCAAGGAATTACAGCAGTTCCTGGCGGGAAGGGAGCAGCTGCCGCGTTGTGGCCGGCTCCAGCTGCGAGATCTGCTGGCCTGCGTGTGGCAGAGGTGAGGTGTCACTGGGGTGACAGTTGTGGAGTTGTAGTGGGAGCTGCAACAGTTTGAGGTGTATTACAGAGAGAGGACTTAAGCAGGGGATGGAAGAGACAGAAGATATTCAGACTGCAGCAGACATGTCTGGTCAGAACTATAAAAGTCAGTCGTTTGACATTAATTATTTCTACATGTAACATGGGATCTGAAGAAACTTCAATAGCGCGATTCAAATTCATGCTTGGTCCACTACAGTAGGACCCAAATATGAAAACCATAATAAAGTTTTATTTTTTATTAGGATAAAATTGAAGTTTCTGTGCCTTATTCATCCTTTTGTACTCTTAATTGTTAAAATTCCACACCCAATTTTCACACACATGATGTCACATTCCAGGCTGACAAAATACCAGCTCCTCCTAGAAGGCATCATCAAGACGGTGCACGAGGGGACTAACGATGCTGAAGGCGACTCGGACGACGCGCCCGAAGACGCGGCGCGGCTGAAAGCGGCGTTAGCTGTCGCCAAGGAGGTGCTGCACAGCGTGGACACCGCGATACGGACCGCGGAGAACGAGCACAGGTGAGAGAGAGAGAGAGAGAGAGATGTGTTGTGGTGGGTGTGAGAGAGATAGAGAGTCGACGACGCGCCCGAAGACGCGGCGCGGCTGAAAGCGGCATTAGCTGTCGCCAAGGAGGTGCTGCACAGCGTGGATACGGCGATACGGACCGCGGAGAACGAGCATAGGTGAGAGAGAGAGAGAGAGAGATGTGTTGTGGTGGGTGTGAGAGAGATAGAGAGTCGACGACGCGCCCGAAGACGCGGCGCGGCTGAAAGCGGCGTTAGCTATCGCCAAGGAGGTGCTGCATAGCGTGGATACGGCGATACGGACCGCGGAGAACGAGCACAGGTGAGAGAGAGAGAGAGAGATGTGTTGTGGTGGGTGTGAGAGAGATAGAGAGTCGACGACGCGCCCGAAGACGCGGCGCGGCTGAAAGCGGCGTTAGCTGTCGCCAAGGAGGTGCTGCATAGCGTGGATACGGCGATACGGACCGCGGAGAACGAGCACAGGTGAGAGAGAGAGAGAGAGAGAGATGTGTTGTGGTGGGTGTGAAAGAGATAGCAGTATTTATTAGTGATAGATAGATATAAATAGAAAGAATTTGATGTAAGTGTAAGAGATGGAAAATAAATGAATAAAAAGTCAGTTAGAAAGATTTAGAAGAATGAAGTTAGAAGATTGTGTAATTTGCAAACAACAATGCAATAGGCGTTTAGCAGCACCGTATGTTGCACAATATATATTGCATAGCTGTCGCTAGTAAATACCTGCGTTTTGTGCTCCATATTTATTTAAAAATTAAAAATATTTATATAAATCGCTACCAAGATACCTAGACTCCGCATGTCGCTCCATTTGTATGAAAACGAGTGTGTCACTTTTTTCCTACACTGTGACGTACCGATGATAAGAAACGTGTCCATTATCAAGGCCAACGTTTCTATTTCAATTTCTACAGGGAACGCGATATGGCGCGCGAAGTACATACACAAGCGGTATCTATCTTGATCTATGTCTGTGATCGTTACAAACATTTGCTTGTGAGCAGCAAACCGCTCGTTCGCCCGTTCATATAAATCGATGCTTACAAAGTAATACTTAACTTTCCACCATCAATTTCAGGCTGCGCACCATCCAGTCCAAGTTGGAGATCCGAGTCGGCACCCTCGAGCGAGCTGAGGCTGAGGAGTTGAGGAGGACAGACCTCACGCAGTGCCGGCTGCGGTACGAGGGGGAACTGCTGTTGCGAGCTGACACCAAGAAGACAGCTGTGCTGGTGAGTAGCTGCCAGCATGAGACAGCTGTGCTGGTGAGTAGCTGCCGGCATGAGACAGCTGTGCTGGTGAGTAGCTGCCGGCATGAGACAGCTGTGCTGGTGAGTAGCTGCCGGGATGAGACAGCTGTGCTGGTGAGTAGCTGCCGGGATGAGACAGCTGTGCTGGTGAGTAGCTGCCGGCATGAGACAGCTGTGCTGGTGAGTAGCTGCCGGCATGAGACAGCTGTGCTGGTGAGTAGCTGCCGGCATGAGACAGCTGTGCTGGTGAGTAGCTGCCGGGATGAGACAGCTGTGCTGGTGAGTAGCTGCCGGGATGAGACAGCTGTGCTGGTGAGTAGCTGCCGGCATGAGACAGCTGTGCTGATGAGTAGCTGCCGGCATGAGACAGCTGTGCTGGTGAGTAGCTGCCGGGATGAGGACAGACCTCACGCAGTGCAGGCAGCGTCTAGTCGCACGCACACAATCACCGTGCCGAAGTCTGCCAAACTTTGACAACGTTAAACGTGTTAGGCTTATTTTCGTTACGGAATGCCCGCGATAAAAGCTGTGCAATGGCTTAATAATTTATAGTTATTAATACTTATTTATTTCTCATTCTTCTGTCTACAGGCGTTACTTCTAGAAGACAGGCTGGTGTTACTACAGAGGGAGGGAGACAAGTTTGTACTGCGACCGGTGCCCACCGCGGCGGCGGGTGCCCAGCTGTTACCGGTGATTAAGTGGTGAGTGCAGTGGCGGATATAGACTAGAGGGGTATGGAGATAGAGTAGGCGGGGCTATACCATTGCGTAGCTAGATTAATATGTCCCGTATTAAAAATGATTTGAGGATGATTTGTGCGAAGTATTGGGTGAAGCATGTTTCAAACATCCTATTAAATTAATAATTTAAAAGTTTCTCTGACTAATTGTTACATCTTCGCGCTTTAAAAAATTTATGATGTGTGCGCCTATAATTGGTACATACATCAGATCCTTACTTTGCTTCATTATTTTGTATGTGTATCAATGTATAATGTATATACTGTTGGTGAACCTTAATAAAGTAAATAAATAAAATATCCTCGCAGTGTGACTCCTAAAGGTGAACGCAGATTTGGCCGCACCGCACGCACCGTAGTCGCCGCATTTCGAATTCTTCATATAAAGAATGTAGAAGTTGCGGAGACTGCGGCGCGGGTAGATATGCGAGCTTGCCTATAACTTCATATAAAGAATTCGAATGCGGCGACTGCGGTGCGTGCGGTGCGGCCAAATCTGCGTTCACCTTAAATCCTTATTCTTTAAAATGGTACCTGAAAATCGCTGATATTAATTGTGAAAAAATGTGATAGCGTCCTTAATGTCTCTCTTCTTTCTCTTTTCTTTCTCTCGTCTAATCTCTCTCTCTCTCTCTCCGCAGGGACAAGGTGCTGTTCCGGCCGAACGCGGCGGTCCGCAACACTTTCTTCCTCATGAACATCAACGGCATACAGATGCACGAGCTGTCGGCCACTACTGCCGCGGAGTACGCCATGTGAGTACAATCTCCGCTACAGGGGTGCCCATTCTCACCTTTTAGCGAGGTTTTTGGGGTGCCCTTTTTCCCCTACATGTTTTGAATGGCAGTTCAGGCGGTTGCCCATTCTCCCCTAGACGAGGTGCCTATTCTCTATACAGTAGGGATCGGGGTGTCCATTCTCCTCTATAAGGGCTGCCCATTCTCCTCTTTTAGAGAGGTTTATGAGGTGCCCATTCTCCCCTGATAATTATAAAATAGAGTTAAGCATGCCCATTTTCCTCTACGTGGGTGACTATTCTGAAAATGAAAATGAAAAATCTTTTTATTACCAAATAGGTTAGAAATTAACACTTTTAGAATTCGTCTCTTGCCTTTTGCTATTTCTCTGCTAGTACACTCGAAAATAGAGTCTATTTAAAACAAAACCTGATTTTTTCCTTATAAAAAATTTGTTGAAAAGTAGACTTTCTACACACTTGAGAGTCGATATTACGACATCAGATTTATCAAAATAGTTTAAAAATAATATTTTCCACAGCTGGGTGAAACACATACAAGAGTCGCCGCTCGCGCGACTCGCCGAGGTCAAGTCGGTCGCGCCACCCGCGCCGCCGCCGCCCGAACACCACGGTATGTGTTATTTGTATGGCGGTAAGGTTTATATTAGCTTGGCAGGGTATGCTTAACCAACATGGACCTTATATATGCCAAAGTATGTCTTATATGTATTGTGCTAAGATTTATATTGGCTTGGTAGGGTATGCTAAATTAACATAAATCTTATGTATGCTAAAGTATATCTTATTTGGTTGAGAGTAGAGTTCACAATTTACTTAGACAAAGTGTCAATAATACGGTAAAGATTTTAGTCCATATTGCTCTAGCGTCGTAAAGGCGTGCCTTAGTAAACAGAGTTTTAGGTTTATTAGCGTAGAGCTTGTATTGGTTTGGCGTTTGACTACCACCACTTTAAAATTTTATCAGCGGAAGAATATTGTAACTGTCGCGAAAACATGGTAAATTGTATCATATAATTACTGTGCTAAAGTTGAAATTATTTAAGCCATTTGACTGCGTTTTTTAAAATATAAGAAGTAGCTAAAGATCATCAGCAATCGTTGAATATTGGTGTAAGGTTATAAATGCATTAATTATTATTACATATTCGGTATATTTAAATACTTCATAATATATGCGAAAGAGTGAAGCTATCGTTATTAACTATCCTAGCACCTTATGCCTATGAATTTAAAGTTGAAATTGCATTAATCATTTTATATTTCAGGTACAAACGTATCGAGAAATCCATCAGACGCCTCCGAAAAGTCCACGACTAGCACTCACTCGTGCGAACAGGAGGGTGCGACAGAGACGGAAGATAGGCGGGACACGGAGGAAAGAGAGAGGCAGAAACAGGACGAGGAGGAGAATGAGAAGGGCGCCGAGAAGGGGGCGTCGAGCGAGAGAGATAGCGAGGAGAAACACACGTGAGTAGTGCTGTCTCGCTTACACGTCGTATGTGTGAGGGAGAAGATACATACGGGGACCGGTGTGTTGTTTGCTCACTCACATGTCATATGTGGGAAGGAGAAGGAAATAAACTCGAATAGTTCTATAATAAAAATAGAAAAGTCAAATAGAAAAGTGAAAATATATATTTCAGTAGAAAGTAATGTGTTTGTTCTCTCGTTCACACGCCATATGTGTGAGGGAGAAAGAAGAATTGATATACGATATTAATAATAAGAATTGTTAAAGACGAAGCTGTACATATAATTTATCAAATTAAAATTGTATCGTGCACTGCTAGATATTTTGTAGTTTCTCCTTTCTATACTATCAGAAACACATTTCTTCTCCTTTTATTTAAACTTAGTGCAGTTACAGCAAAATGTTTAAATAGTTTCACACGAAAGTAATCATTTTCTTTAAATGTGTGCGCACGCATGGATATCCAACTAAATTATGATGTGAGTTGGCTGTTTGCTTTAGAAAAGCTTCACTACTTAGTTACTTGTTTTACAACTAGATGGCGTTGTCAAGAAAAATATCGTTCTTTGTTGTTTTATTATAGTATAGTAGTGCTATTTTTTACAGTAGTTTATAACAACCGTTTTCTAGACTGAAATGAAGAGCCATTTTTAACCGACTTCTAAAAAACGAGGAGGTTATACGTTCGGCTGTGGATATATTTTTTTTTTGTAGTATAACCGTAGGTTTTTATTAGTTATGTTTGTGCACAATTGAGCCAGAAGGGTTATGTTTTTCAAGGATATTATGTTAAAAGTGTATTATGTGTGTGTGTGTGTGTGTGTGTAATACAAGTTGTATCCCGTAAACTGGTAGTCGGATTTCATCTTCATACAAATTTTAAAATTCAATTTAGTTGTAAGAACTTGGTGAGAAATTACATCAAAATGGCTTGTCTAACTTTAAATGACGCACCCCTCCCTCGTATTCACAGTACTTACAAAATTTTCCATATTATATACATTAACTAGTGAAGTGGTGGGTCGCGTCATTTTAAATTAGACAAGCTCTATACAGTCTGGTGTTTTTTTTATTCTAGAGAATTATACTTGACATTCTTTCGATACTATAATCATGAAGTGTATTTATGGGCCTGTATTCATTTTGATTAGTGCAAGTACATGTGATTAAGGCCCGTATTAACTTTCATTAGTAATAAGTGCATGTGATTAGGGCAGGTTATTAGTGATTAGGAGAAATATCAGTGATGTGATTAGTGTAAGTGGTTATAGTGATTAGGAGAAAATAAAGAACTTGCACTAATCAGCCGCGGTCACTTGCTTTCTTCTGATCACTAATCACCTGCACTAATAACATGCTCTTATCTCTAATCGAAGTGAATACAGGCCTTATGTTTCCTGTTTAACTTATCTAACATCCTCCTCCTCAATAGGGTGAGAGACTCTCCCCAGCCCGACTACTGCTATAGCCTTAAATCGATCTCCCCCCCTCATTTTTACTAATCTTTATCTCTCCGCAGCCCGACCGTCGGCCGCATCAGCACGCACCTGGCGTCCCCCGCGACGCTCGAGTCGTGTACCGTCACCGCGTCAGTCTGCACCGCGGCGCGTTGTGTCACGCCCGCTGAACGACTACGGAGACTCGACGCGGCGGTCACACGAGCGCTGCGGGCGAAGGCGGCGGCCGCGGCCGAGATGTTGCGGGTGCCGGTCGATCAGGCGGAGCAGTTGGCTGAAATAGCGGCCGAGGATACGCTGAGACAGCTGGGTGAGTTAGAGAGAGAGTGGGAGAAGGAGAGAGTTAGGTTAGAAGTGGACACGCTGTGGCAGTTGGGGCTGTGTACATGCACGTATGCGCATGCGTCCGCATATACGTACTTTTGAGTGCTTTGTTGTGGATACGCTGAGGCAGTGAAGATGAGTGTGTGTGTGTGTATATGTGTGTGTAAGCGGCTGAGGCAACAGAAAGAGAGTGAGAGAGATGCTCAGGCTGTGAAGATGCTGCGATAAGTCGGCATAGTCGGCTGAGTTTGTTAAGTGCTTAAGTATACGCTTGCGTCTGCGTGTACGACGCACACTGTACGTATAAGCACGAATGTGCGTGTACGTATATTCCTGCGTGTACGTGTGCGATAATATTTTTTTATTTATATCAGGCTACGTAGGCCCATACAATACATACCTTAATGACTAACATAAATATTACATATAAATTATATACATACTTACACTTAATAACTACATAATTATTATGAAGTAGTTAGTGTCACTGCGGATACACTGAGGCAGTTGTTGTGTGAGATGTTTTTTTATGTTTGTTCGCGCAAATTGTGAACCGATTCGGATGATTATTTTTGACGTGAAAACTTCTTTAGCGGCGTTGAGCTCTTTTGTGGGATGGGTAAAAACTCTGAAACTCGTGTCAGATTCTCGTGCTGATCGAAAAACCTTGTAAAAACCGTAAGACGGTTGGAGAGTAGTGTTTTGTGTCGAACTCGAACTCGAATTGATTGTAAGGGTTTTTTTTGATTAATTAAAAAAATCGAATTTTTAATAGATTTTCATAAAAAATGGGTTAAAAAAATGCACAACGTTAATCAAGTTTTCACTTCTGCCGGCACTCCCGGAGTGCAACCCGTCCTTTTTTTGTTGGAAGGAGGATACTTCACAGGTGGTCCCATGATATGGAAATACTGTCTGAAGTCTGCTTTTCATGTTTTATCTGTATCTCTCTAATATTCTTCTCTTTTCCACAGAAGCGGGCGGCGATCGCGGGCCGCCGGACTTGCATCAACTTCTGCTAGCTGCGCAAGCGCAAGGTAAGTGTTACAAACGATATAACTCATTGCTAAAATTCTGTCGCTGGATCGAGAGAAATTAATAAAAGGCTATTTCACTCTTTATGCGGACCTGCGAAAGCTATGGGCGAGTGAGGGAAACAAATGGTGTTAGACCCAACTTCTCCTTGTTGGACCTATAGGTAATCTTGTAAGATTATCCTACAAGATTATTTCGTTTAAACTAGGATATAATCTACATTTACATTAACGTATTTAATGTTTCACAGCGAACCAGCTAACAGAAATACTAAACAGTGCGTTATCTGTGAGCGAGGGCGCCGTCGTCGCCGCGCGCGCCGGTCGCTGCGACCGCTGCTGTCGCCGCGACGCGCGACCGCGACACAGCGAGACTAGAGGTGTGTTTTTTAAAATAAAATAGGGGGGGCTAACGAGCAACCGGGTCACCTGATGGTAAGCAACTACCGTCGCCCATGGACACTCGCAACATCAGAAGAGCTGCAGGTGCGTTGCCGGCCTTTTAAGAGGGACTAGGGTAATAGGGTAGGGAAGGAAATAGGGTAGTCCATAGGGGATTAGGCCTCCGGTAAACTCACTCACTCGGCGAAACACAGCGCAAGCGCTGTTTCACGCCGGTTTTCTGTGGGCCCGTGGTATTACTCCGGTCGAGACACTTCGTGCCGAAGCATGGCTCTCCCACGGTAAAAACGGTTTCAAAGTACTCGTCGAGACGATTCAAACGATTATAATATTATCACGCTATTTGCATTCTTTTTAAATTCAGCTTCGTAACAATAATATCATGATCAAGTTGTTTTTCAATACTCATTCCTCTGGACTTGGCCGGCTATGTTGCGAGAATCTTGTTTGTGCTTCGGCAATCATACGGACATATAGAATCTTGTCCCAGGCACTACAGTATTTGAAGAGTAGTACTTCGCTTTGAAAATACTGTTTAAATCATCCACAACGGATGCAAACGCCTTTTTTTTAACCGACTTCCAAAAAGGAGGAGGTTATATGTTCGGCTGATATTTTCTTTTTTTTGTTTCAATACTCAATGTCCAGTGCTATGCAAAACTAATATTTTATAGTACAAAGTACTAGGTTAACATAAACTCACGTTCACAGACGTCCCCGAGTCTGACAGTGACGAGACGTCCGGCCGGCTGTCCGGCGCGCCGGACGACGTCGCCGATACGACAGAGACCGACGACGCTACAGGTAACTTATGATCTCCTGGTGTTTCATGTTAATTTTCCCTCCTGGCCATTTAGCCAATACTTTTTCGTTTTCGCGTCGTTAATCTCGTTATAGAATCGCCGATCAAAATATTATATGGAATTGACGTAAGCGTTCGATAGTATGAAGTTGACGTTCGGCTCGTCTAATGTCAATTCCATACATTTTGATCGGCGATTCTATAAAAGCAATAAAGAAAAGATCTTGGCTCACTGGTATTTTATGCTAAAATATTATATGGGACTCCAAATTAATGTTAATAAGTGACACGTTCATATTCTTCACTTGTGAAGACATCCCGGGAATGTTATTCTTAATTAATTTTTGATAATAAGAGAGAGGACAAAATATAATATGCCTAGTCTTGCGTTGACAATAATATTATAATGATAAGTTGCATTTTTTCCAATGTTATTTTCATCACTTCATTATTTCGTCGTTTGTTGACTGTTTGATTGTTATTTTGATGCATATTTACGGAAAAAGTATAATATAAGTAAAGAAACACCAATGAGTCGTTTCTTTTCAATCAATTAAGCGCGACTAGGGTCACATAATAATCAAAGAGTTATTTAAAGGCGACCCCGACCTCGATATCGACTGGGCACGAAGCAGTGACGAGTCTCGAAACACGACTAGGCTCACATAAATAACCACGATTATTCACAGGGAACCCCGATCCCAACTCCGACTGGGCTCGCAGCAGTGAGGAGTTCTCGGGCGCGGCGGGCGCGGGCGCGGCGGCGTTGGCGGCGCGGCTCGCAGGCGCCGCGGGAGGCCTGCAGGCGGTACTGGGGGCACTGTTGGCGACGTTGCCAGCTCTCGAGGCGGAGAGGACGTTGCTCCGGCAACAGCTCGCCGTGGCCAGGGAGCGGGCTGATAGAGGTGAGGGAGATAAATAGAGCGGGGTGATAGAGGTGTGAGAGAGATATAGTGTGTGAGTGTGTGTGAGAGAGAGAGCGTGGCTGCTCTTACATTGCGTGTGTGCGTATGTTTTTTTTGCCGCTAGGTATGGAGTGTAGATAGAGGAGAACTATCTTATATGGGGGATATTTGAAAAAGTGTCCAGCTGTACGCAGTAAATAACAGTTGAAAAATCCTCCGAGAGTGGCGCTAGCTGCAGCAAAGGGTGTGGAATGCATGTAGCCGTTGGCGACAAATAAATTATTACTGGAATATAAATTACTAGCGACCCGCCCCGGCGTCGCACGGGAATTAAATATATAGCCACTGAAAAAATGATTAAAATCGATAGCCTATCACGATCCTTCATGTGGTCTACTTCTTATCTGTGCCAAATAACATAAAAATTGCTCTAGTTGTTCGCGAGATTAAACCCTTTCAAATAATTTTTCACATTCTCCTATTAATCTTAGCGTGATAAAATATAGCCTATAGCCTTCCTCAATAAATGGGCTATCTAACACTGAAATAATTTTTCAAATCGGACCTGTAGTTCCTGAGATTAGCGCGTTCAAGTTAGCCCTTTCAAATAATTTTCCCCGTTTTTTTCACATTTTCCTCTATTTCTTCGCTTCTATTAATCTTAGCGTGATAAAATATAGCCTATAACCTTCCTCGATTAATGGGCTATCTAACACTGAAAGAATCATCAAAATCCGTTGCGTAGTTTTAAAGATTAAAGGGAACAAAGGGACAAGAGGGAAAAACGTGACTTCATTTTATAATAAGTATAGATTACTAGAATTACTGGGTTAATACCAATATATTTTGAAAAATATAACCTAAAATAGCTGAAATAAAAGTTGCTAAATGATTTAAAATTTACATTGTTGCTACTGTAGCGCCACCTTAGGGTGAATTAGTTTCACCCTAATTTAACGCATTTCCGCGTACACTTTTTACATTTAGAGATAGTTCTCCTCTATCTACACTCCATACCGCTAGGGGACAAACACCCGAAAACTGTCGTGATCACGTGTCGTATTTCGCGACAGCACCATTGCTGTTGCTAACACTTGTCCTATGACAAGAGTTTGACAGCAATTGCATTATATTGTACCATCGAGGAAATTGATTCCTAGGCAGGTGACGGACCTGCGTCATGTGGTCGGCTTCATAGAATTATTTATGTCAATTCAATGTTAGCTGTGATCTGTCGGCTGGGTTTGACATAACGCGGCCAAACTACGTAGGTCCCCGATCTGCATAGGAATCAACTTCTCTGATAGTACATATTGTCACGAAATTATAAACCCCTTGTGCAAAGTACAACAAAATTATTAGGTTAAGCGCTGAACGCAAAAAAGGAAGTAAGTGCATCCCTAGACGATTAATTTTATGGTGCAATATCATTGAACAATATTATTGAACAATATTATTGAACAATTTTATTGATAATAAGGCCCGTATTTTTGGTCAGTACTTAAGATGCGACCCGGTCTCAAGACGCGGTTCGGCTCTGTGATTGGTCCAAATTTTGACAGCCAACCAATCACAGAGCCTGAACCGTTTCTTGAGACCGAGATGCATCTTGAGTAAGTACTGAAAAAATACGGACCTAAGATTGCAAGGCGGGCGCGTTCAATATTGTGATACTATACGGTCAATAATATTGCACATATTGCGCAAATTGCTCGTCTAGGGCGCCCGCTAAGACTGATTTACAATGAAATAAGTAAGATTAATTTACAGTTTTACATTAACATGTTACAACATGTTTTTAACAAAGAGTGACATTGTAGTTTATGTATTATGTCTAATGTTGGTGTATTATGTGTTTCAGATTACCACATGTCGGAGACATTACCCAGAGCGAACATGGACCAGTCAATACAGGTATTATAATATTTATTTTCTAACCTAACGATACACATAATAAAACATATTTAAAATCGGTCAAGCCGTTTTGGAAGAAGTTACATTGTAACAAGAGTTACTTGTTTTGTTACAAAACGTTATGGAGGCACTTCACATGGCTATTTGTATTTCCTATTGGCTATTTGTTGCATTTGGCAAAATTATTGACGCATACACAAACAAGCAAATAAAGGCAAATACGGCCTTCCACACATGGACGTCAAATACCAAGCTTTAACTTGATTTTGTTTACTTGCCTATTTGACTCCTTTGATGTGCGTCAAAAACCGACAAAGGTACGGACACATGTATATTTGGTATTGGTCATATTTGTCAAATAGGCAAATAAGGCCAATATTTGTCAAACATACCGTCTACACATGGTGATTGTTTGGCGAATACACCAAATACGCAAATACAAATAGCCATTAGCCATCATGTGAAGTGCCTCTATTATATCTGTAAATATATTCCATTTTGAAGTTTGTCTGTCCGATATTTATGAAATTATCAAGATACTTTGAACTCCAGAAAAGGCATCGAGTAGTTACTAGTTAGTTTCCCTGAAAAATTGATGATTCTCGTGCAATAAACGAATTTTGTTTGTTTTATTTTAATAAAAAAAATGTATCAATCATATTTTGTTATTATTTTAATCTACTGCACTACTAATAACAATAATTGTAATTTTCAGGAGCAGCCGAGCCACGGCGGCTGATGGCCGCGCGATGCCAAAACGACAAAACTCTAAAATCCATCAAAACCGACACGGGTTCGACCCAACCAAATCGAGTGTATATTTTGTATCTTTTTTAATATTAAGCAAATATATATTCCATTCTAGAGGTGTATATGTCGTGTATATAGAAGTATTATCCAAAAATCGACCCAAACGTAAACGTAATAGAGCTTATTTTCGTATTGGAGGCCGGCAGCGCTGAGGCCGAAACCGATGTATTCCACATTCGGTGTTTCGTGTAAATTTATTTATTAGAGACCACATTTTTCGGCTACTTCGGCCGATTGACGATTTTGGCCGACAAATACGGCCATTTATGTTAAGTGATAATTCCACGCGTACTGTCGCTTAGGAATATTGGCTGGAAAGAGATGTTTTTTTTTATGGGAATAACCAATGAGGGAAAGAGATAGCTTTTATAAGGAGTGAAAGATAGCCAATATTCCTCGAGCGTATAAGTATATAGTCATAAGCTGTACACACAAGTGCCCAACGCAAGTACCTAGGTAATGCCATATAGCTGACATAGAGTACACGTTGCTATAGCATAGCTAAATACATAAATACCAATTATCTTCAAATTTCACCCAAGATCTGAAACGGTTTTGACTCGAAAATGATTAGATTTTGTAAAATATAACTTGCTTCCTCTTGGCCTTATAAAAAAGGTCAAAAGTCAGGCAAGATCTGAAAACAGTTGTTTAAAAAATGGATTTTGTGAAAATATGACTTGTTTATGCCTTAATAAATTTTTAGGCCCTAAACAAGATCTTGAAACAGTTGTTTTAAAAAAGGGATTTTTTAAGATTTTGACTTGTCACCTTTTGCCTTCCGGCTATGCTATAGTAAACTAATATAAACCATGTATAGTAATATAAGTACGCTACCACTAACTTAGAGAATGTCCGTACCTTTTTTAATGCAACTTTTTCAGCACTTCGCTGAGTTTTATAACATATACACATATAATATAATATGCATTTTATGTATACTAGATGTTTTAAAAACGCTACTTACATTTAAGTAACACCTAAGTGTTTGGTCACACTCAAGTTTTTGTAACGATTCGAGTATTTGCGTTTAAAAATAACGGAGATTTTCAAATATAACGGAGAGAGAACATTAGAGAATAGATTTTCTGAGAAGCGTTTTTAAACATCTTCCCTCTTACTAATAAAGATATTATGTATGCAGCGTTTATAAGGTTTGCTTGCCTTAGGGTCTGTTTCACCAATTCCTGATAAAGTGCTGGATAGGCTATCCACAACTTTTTTGACAGATGTTCTATCTCTCAAGTTAAGTTGTGGATATCCTATCCGGCACTTATCAGGAAGTGTTGAAACAGGCCCTCAGTCTGGCCCGTTGGAAACGTCACATTTTTATGTCGTGTATCTTTTCCAATATGGTACACAACCCACAAAAATATTACGTATTGAGTCATAACTCAATACGTAATATTTTTGTGGGTTGTGGGTTGCAATCGTGTTTTTTAGATCATTTAAAGTTCTGCATTTATAACTCGACAAGAAAAATGTGGGTTAATACACAAATGATTAACAACATCTAGCAGACTTAGCATGGCCACTATAGAATTTTATTCTTGCGGTAAAGATGACAAAGAGATGAAATCTGTCAAGTTTGTCCGCAAAAACTGTCAGCGTTTCTATCCTTTCGCATTTCTACTGTGGCCATGCTAAGCTCGAGTTATATTGAGCGTAAAATATATTATGTTTATTAGTAAGTAGGAAAGTATATACCCTCCGTATACAAATTCCTAAGTCGAGAGCTTTTTTAAAAATATCTTTGTAATCGTATTATTAAGAAATTAACATTTTTGGATGCTGTTTAAATATTTATATATCGTATAACTTTTTAGGGGTGTGGTCTTTTTGCGATTTCAGAAATTTTGCATAAAAAATCAATTTTTATGAGTTCTTTCAATTTTTATTTTAAATCGAAGAAATGTATTTTCTGTATTATATCTAAGAAATCAATATTTTTTGTGTTATAATCATAAGTACAAAGAATGCCATATTTTTTAGCACATACAACCAAAGTAGCTGCGGCCCTGGTAATATTGCCGAGGGACATTAAGAATGTGGTGACCACATCCCCTAATATAGCGCATCTCAAGATAAAATTGTAACATTTTATATTAGATACCAATAAACCATACAGCGAGAGTGGTGTTGTTATTTTTATAACCTCTTCATGTATCATGTATCCTAGTACTTCGAGTATTATAACTTGGTAGTATTATAACATCTTAGCTGGGTAGTATTATAACCTCTTCATACATTATGCGATACTAGTACCTCAAGCAGTATAACACGCCCGAGTATTATAACTTCTCAACTTGCTAGTATTTATAACCTCTTCAGACATTATGCGATCCTAGTACCTCGGCTCATAGCATAACACGGGAGTATTAAAACCTCTTCATACATTATGCGATCCTGGTAGCATCTGTATTATATTTTCATCAACTCGGTAACATTGTAATTATAATCTCTTCATGTAATGTATTCCTGGTACTTGAGGTACTAGCGGATAGCGGGACTGTGACAAACATTGCAAACCTTCAAGAAAAGAGCGTATTCCCTCTTAAAAGGCCGGCAACGCACCTGCAGCTCTTCTGATGTTGCGAGTGTCCATGGGCGACGGTAGTTGCTTACCATCAGGTGACCCGTATGTTCGTTTGCCCCCTTATTTAATAAAAAAAAAAAACATTTGTGGCTACCTACATTTGTGGCTAACAAGGATTCCCAGTTCCCACAATGTGAAGCTATTGCACAATCCCTCTTCACCTTGGCCATGATTGCGAAGCTCTCATGCACAATCGACATTGATCATCGGCGAACATGCCCATCTACATGTTCGTAATCTTGGCCTAATCCAACATGGTCCAATAACACACTTTTAAGAGAGTGAACGAACCAAATGTTAGCTCACGCCTCACACTAGTTTTATTATATTATGTAGTCTTAAGTTTACATAACTTTAAATTAATTTAAGAAATTAAAAATAGAGGAAAATAATTTATATAATTTTTTGAATAATTTACAATCAATAAAATTCTTTATTTACAATAAGTAACAGTGGCATGACTATTATAAAGGGTGTCCAGCGGAAATTTTTCAACTTCAAACTGCAATTATCGAAATAATAGCAGGGTGAGTGGTACCATTGAAAGCGCTGTACGTGCGGATTTGTTATTAGTAGTGTGGTTAGTAGCTATGTGTCACTGGACAAGAGCGCACCGCTCGTTCGCGGTTGAGCAATATCTAAAGCCGGCTGTACACTCTCGCCGAGACACAGCGAGGCGGCCCGAGTGCGAGAGTGTAAATGGGTGCGCTCGCCTCGTCTCGCCTGTCTCGGACCCTCTCGGTCCGTTGTCGGTATATTGCACCCGAGACAAAGGGTATCGCGAGGAAAACGAGCGCACTACTGTACACTCTCGCGTCTTTCAGTACTAGTCCCGCCGTTGGACAGTGTAGAACAGAAAAATAACAATATTAAACGACATTATGAGTCATTAACTGTGATAAATAAAATTAAATATGATTATAAATCTTTGGATTACAATGATATCTTTCGATGCATGGTGAATGGTGAATGGTCGTTTTCCTCCATCTTGTCTGAGTTCTTACTGCGATTGAACTAAGCGAGAATGTACATGATCCCACTCGGGCAAGGGGCTCTCGCACGAGACTCTCGCCCGAGAGCTCTCGGCGAGAGTGTACAGCGGACATAACGAATGGTGAATCGTTGGTTCGCGCGAGTCGAACATTTTGTACTCATTTTAATATTCGGCGTTTAAGTGATGGGCCAAGAACGCAACTTATTTGGTCGTGGGCAGAAAGATTTAGGGAAGAAGGGACAACGCTCAACAGAACTCCTCCAGGACCATCAACATCAGCAGCAACGCCCGAACGTTTGGTGTGCCATTTCGGCTAGCGGTGTAATTTGGCCCTATTTTTTTAACCAAGGAGAAACAGTTACTGCTCCGGTGTATTGCCGTATGATAGACGAATTTCTGGTACCGCAATTGCAGCTGTATTCAGGTTACAACAATAGGACACAATTTCAGCAAGCCGGTGCCACTCCGCATACAGCTAGGCTAGGGTCGATGGAAAAGTTAAGAACAATTTTTCCAAATAAACTCATCAGCAAGTACGGAGACATCTCATGGCCGCCCAGGTCACCCGACCTCACGCCCTTCGATTTTTTTTCTATGGGGTTACCTTAAATCGAAGGTTTATGAGAACAATCCCCGGACAATTCAAGCCCTGCAGGCCAATATTCGCCGTGAAATAAAAAGCATTACTCCAGAGCTTTGCCGTCGCGTGATTGCATTAATGTAAGGGTCTGACTACAGGAGTGCGTACAAAAAAACGGCCATCATTTAGATGATATAGTGTTTAAGAAATGAAATCCGCATTAATGTAGCACATTTAGTTTAAATAAAAATAAATAAAATCTATGTAGTTTTTTTATGAGAAATTTCAAAGTTGAAAATTTTCCACTGGACACCTGTTATTATAGTCTACGTCTGGTCGCAGAGAAATTCGTCCATTCACCCATCACTATCTGTCTCTTTCACGCGCACAATAACCACGTATAAGCGGAAACGAGACAGCAATACAAATAAAGAGACAATGCTATGGGTCAATCATAAACTTAAAGCCGGCTGTACACTCTCGCCGAGACACAGCGAGGCAGCCTGAGTGCGAGAGTGTAAATGGGTGCGCTCGCCTCGTCTCGCCTGTCTCGGACCCTCTCGGTCCGTTGTCGGTATTTTGCGCCCGAGACAAAGGGTCTCGCAAGGAAAACGAGCGCACTACTGTACACTCTCGCGTCTTTCAGTACTAGTCCCGCCGTTGGACAGTGTAGAACAGAAAAATTACAATAATAAACGTCATTATCAGTCATTAACTGTGATAAATAAAATTAAATATGAATAAAAATCTTTGGATTACAATGATATCTTTCGATGCATGGTGAATGGTGAAAGGTCGTTTTCGTCCATCTTCTCTGAGTTCTTATCTGCGATTGAACTAAGCGAGAATGTACATGATCGCACTCGGGCAAGGGGCTCTCGCACGAGACTCGCCCGAGAGCTCTCGGCGAGAGTGTACAGCGGGCATAAGTATATATCTTATATCTTTAAACGAGCAATTCTTGTATATATATAATTGGAATCTCGGAATCGGCTCCAACGATTTTCATGAAATTTAGTATATAGGGGGTTTTCGGGGGCGATAAATCGATCTAGCTAGGAATCATTTTCAAAAAATTTCATTTTATGTGTGTTTTTTTTGAATTTTTTGAATACCGAGCAAAGCTCGGTCATATAGCTAGTTATAATTTATAAGTCTATGGGGTCAATGATCGAATTTGAAACACAAAGAAGTTGATTCATTGACAGACGGCGGACCAATTATTCTGTCAGTGTGTCAAACCGACAATATTATGACAGCTATATTGTGACATATTATGACAGCTTATTAACACGGAGAACCCTACGGCCACATAGCTCCACCTACAGGCCTAGCATGGTCACCATAGAAACGGTTTCTTTCTACGAAAGAATAGACAAAGTGACAGACAGAGGTAATCCGACTTTTTGTTGCTATAATCTGTCAGTATGTCCATTCTCGATATCCTTAACCTGTGTTAACAACATTAGGAACGGGAGAGAATGGACATACTGACAGATTATAGCAACAAAAAGTCGGATTACCTCTGTTTCTTGAATATTTCTATTTGTCGATAATTTCGAAGCACATTATTATACAGAAAAGAAAGTCACTTAGTTCGTGATATCGATAACTATAGTTTATCGCTTATTCTTACTATAGCTTATTCAAGTAATGAGAATCCGTAAACACACGTAAAAAGCTATGCAATTTTTGTAGACAAATTATTAATTGATGTGACATTTTTAGCACTAATACCTTATATAGCACGATTAAGGGATTATTAAACTTATAAAATATTATCTTTTTAGCTTACAAAAATACCGATTGAAAAGCCCAAAAAACGTTGTTCAAAACATACGTATCTAATGTTAAGTCCACGTGTTTGAGGCATTCTTTGGCTCAACAATATCTAACACAAAATGTTCACAAAAAACCTTTATTAACACTTTTATTACATGAAATATTATGCGGACCGACTCCTTTGTTATGTCCGAGTAAGTCGGACATAACATTACACGCTTTTGACGCTTGTACACCGATTTAAGGCTCTCTCCTAGTGTATATTAACTCAATGGTTGTTAAGCTGAGCCTACTGGTGACAAACGACCTACATGATTTAGTCGAGTTATTAAACAATCTTTGTTATAGCTCGACTAAATCATGTAGTTCCACCATTTGTCTATGAATCAACTTCCTCGATGGTACAATGTATTAATACAAGGTGTAAAAAAACTAAGTGATTATACTTTAGGGTGTGTATGTGTCCCCTGTATAGAGTTAACTGTGAAAGTAGCAGCGCTGAAAGAATAACTGTTTTATATTATGTATGGAAAATTAATGACGCGTTGGCGCTTGCCCATACAAATCACAAAACAATCATCTCTCAGCGCTGCTACTTTCACAGTGAACTCTCTACAAGGAACACATACAGTCATACACACCGTAAGTGTCGCCGCACACGGGCCACACGCGTCAGCCACAAACGCCGTCACAAGCAAGAAAAGGCACAAAAATAAACTACCCCCTCCCTCCAAAATATTACTGTTTCAATGTGTGTAGTCACATCCTTATGAAAGAGTTTGTATAATTAACTAATCATAACTAGCCGACCGCACAAGACAACGCACGTCAAACGTTTTGACAACGCACTTCAAACGTTTTGAATTTTGGAGGGGCGCGCCATGTTATCGTAGTTGATCTCTAGCTGTCACCTTCGTCAACCGTGTGCGGCGAGTCCATATAAAATGTATGAAAACTACAGGAAATATAGTAGCGGCGTTTTATGGTTGTGGCCGGTGGCCCGTGTGCAGCTCTTAAGAGTCCGGGTACCCTTGGAATTTTTCATACAAACGTAATACCAAAATCATTTTCTCATACGAAAATATTTAACATGTTTGAGTTATTTTTCAGTTTAGAATAGTAATTACCTAGGTTCCTGCACAAAAATTTACTTCAAAATATTTAAACACAAAAAAAATTTTTTTTGTTTAAAATTTTTTTTTAGTAAATTTACTACTCAATATTGAAACACTAAAAAATAGAGTAAAATACTAAAAAATATATAAATAAATAGTAAATTTACTACTAAATATTTAAATACTAAAAAATATTTTTTAGAAATTAAATATTTTGTAGTAAATTTACTATTTATTTATATATTTTTTAGTGTTTTAATCTATTTTTTACAAAAAAAATTTTTTTTTTTGTTTAAATATTTTGAAGTAAATTTTTGTGTAGGAACCTAAGTAATTACTATCTTAAACTGAAAAATAATTCAAACATGTTCAATATTTTCGTATGAGAAAATGATTTTGGTATTACGTTTGTATGAGAAATTCCAAGGGTACCCGGCCCCTTAAGCATTATCATATTTTGCTTCACCTACGCCCATGTGGGGCCACAGCAGCACTCCGCCAAGTCTACTGCACCAACAACGCGATAGTTACTAGCAGCATTGATGCGGTGAGTCCTCCAGCTCCTGACGGTATACTTCTGCCGGTAGTCCAGTAGACCATGTGGTCTAGTACCGCCTGTTTGGTCTTCTCCAGTTCTTCTGTCTCGCTGTCACCGAGAGGCCTGGAAAGAGACGAAAAATATAAAAATACGTGTGGCACTCTGGGATTGCCGCGGTAAAGCTACTGCATAGCATTTTTTAACAATTCGCATACGTCTAGTCGTACGTATACAAACACCATGCCGAAGTCACAACTCCGTACCTACCGACACTGGTCAGAGTGGGTTGTGTAATGTGTTAGGTTTTTTCGTTACGGAATTTCTTGTTTCGGTCGCCGCGTTTAAAATCCGCGTAAAAGTTAAGCAATAGCTTAAAAATCTGTGTCTGTCGCAGCGTTGCCAGACGTCCCGATTTTGGCGGGACGTCCCGATTTTTTCATCAAAATTAACTGTCCTGCGCGGGACAGACTCAGTCCCGCTTTTCGGGGAAAGCCCGAACCGCGAATGTACAGTGCAGCGTGCTGAGAAAGAAAGGTGCGTAATAAAGATAAGAGTGTGGAAGGTATAGGGGTAGATTTTCTTTGGCTACTTTTGGAATCTATTGTCGCGTCAACGTAATTTTAACGCAAATAAAAAAAAAAAATTCAAAAAACTTTTGATTTTATAACTTTTTTTACTTTGTCCCGCTTTTGACTGCAGAATCCCGCTTTTTCACTCAAAAAGTTCCAAAGTACCGACTTGGTACAAAAAAAAATCTGGCAACGCTGGTCTGTCGGTGTGTTAAGTGTTAATTCTTCAAGATTATCATTTTAATCCGTCGATCACCAATTCCTGGAAATCTTTTGTTTTCGCGGCCCATATGGGCCTTACGGGGCTTGATGGGTTAACCAGAAAAATGTACTGATCCCCGTGAAAAACGAAGTTTGGCACAATGGGCATTGTCCAAAAAAAATCACATGTACTTTTTATATTTTCTTTCGTTAAAATAGGGTATTTTAAGAGTAAGAGAGAAATTTTTAAAGTTTCGCTCTGACGTCATCATCGGCGGCCAATTGACCTCTGCAGTATGTTTTTTTTCCTTTCAATCTTATTTATAATGGCTGGTTCGTTAAATGCAAGTTATTATTATGTGAAAGCTGATACGAGAAGCTTACCAAAAGTTCGAAACGTAATGTTGGTCGAATTTATTGCTAATTTAACGCCATTGAAGGTCAAACTAAGGTTAAACATATTTGTTCAAAAATGTAAGTAACTAATGGGTATTTTTTTCGTTTATATACAGAAAAGCGATCACTGACCTTATTCCTCGAAATGTTTTTGTAATGAGCAAAATTAAAAAAAAATGGACAATCCCCATTACATTGAAAATAGAAATTAGAAACTGCCGAAATTAGTTTTTCTGGGATAAAATCATAATTTAATGTGTTTGTTCTCGGGACTTCAAGCAAGAGTTTTATGTACAATTTTGAAGTCGGTTTTATCTTTTTACAATACTATTATTCTTAACATTAGACTCACCTCACGGCTCTACAATGTGACACACCGTCGACAACATACACGGGGGCATGTTGATGCGCGTCGGTCACATTCGGCCCGACGGGCGACCATGGATCCGCGCCCCCCGCGACCGACACCACGCGGTGGGGTAGCTGCGACCCCCACAGCAGGTTGGTGCGCGATATACCCGCCCGGAGGAAGGTGGGAGTGAACCTGAAAATTATAAAAAAAATATATTAAGGCGACGCCTTGATATGGCTGTAGCGATATCGATTTTTCTAAGCAATGACTAAAGCTAAGAAATTAAAGTTCATTGTCAGTAGTTCTTTGAATTACCCATAGCATAACACGATTGGTCAACTTTTATAACACAGAATAAATAAAACACAGAATAATCAATCAAAAATTCCTCTATAAAAATGGGATTCCTATTTTTCTAACAGAGGAGAGTGATTTAAAATTTCAAAATTTGTACATAAATTGGTTTAAGCTTACACTTTAATTTGCCCATAGCTTATATTATTATGAAATATAGTTTTTAAATTACGCGACAAAAACAATTTTGTCGCTTACGCCCTTTCCATTTCTTTCTGTTCCATTGCTTGTTTTCTATGAGAATTGAGAGCCCAGATCTCAGTCTCATAGAAAACAAGCAATCTTAAACATATCTAACACGGTTTTTTACTTTAACGCGGCGTCACCTTAATATACATCAATAATATTATAATGTCATGTCTGCAAACTATAACAAACTCCAAATCGCGTAGGAACCATACATTTTGATGGGATAGATATGTGTTCTATGTCATGTTACGTAGTAATTATTGAATAATTTGTTCCTACTATTTGCTTTTCCGGGACACAAGCACAACTAATATAATATAGTCGGAGTCGGGACTCTCTATAGTATCTCCATAACAAATTGTGTCGGATGAGCGGTAAGGCGTGGAAAGGTAACAGACAGACAGACTGACACACTTTCACTTATTTAATATTAGTATGGATTCTTTACAAAATACATAACAATATCTATATATATATATATATATATATATATATATATATATATATATATATATATATATATATATATATATATATATATAAAAGAAAGTTGTGTTAGTTACGCCACTTATAACTCAAGAACGGATGAACCGATTTGGCTGAAAATTGGTGGAGAGGTAGCTTAGAACCAGGGATAGGACATAGGATATATTTTGTCTCGGAAAAATGTACGGTTACTGCACAATATACTTTTATGATTTGCGCGTAAACTATTCAATCGATTTTGGTGAATTTTGGTGAATTTTTGACAAGGGATACTTTTGGTCCCGGAAAATGTACGGTTCCACAATAAACTTTTA
Source organism: Polyommatus icarus (assembly GCA_937595015.1). Classification (NCBI taxonomy): domain Eukaryota; kingdom Metazoa; phylum Arthropoda; class Insecta; order Lepidoptera; family Lycaenidae; genus Polyommatus; species Polyommatus icarus. The sequence continues at coordinate 432,570 of OW569342.1, read as the reverse complement.
TCTCAAGAACGGATGAACCGATTTGGCTGAAAATTGGTGGAGAGGTAGCTTAGAACCAGGATAAGGACATAGGATACATTTTGTCCCGGAAAAATGTACAGTTACTGCACAATATGCTTTTATGATTTGCGCGTAAACTATTCAAACGATTTTGATGAATTTTGGTATGGAGATACTTTGAGTCTCGGGAAAGGACAAGGGATACATTTGGTCTCGGAAAATGTACGGCTCCCGCACAATAAACTTTTATGATTTTTGCCTAAACTATTCAGTGTATTTTTATGAAATTCGGTATGGAGATACTTTGAGTCTCGGGAAAGAACTAGGGAAACTTTTTGTCCCAGAAAATGTACGGTTGCTGCACAATAAACTTTTATGATTTTCGCTTAAACTATTTAATTTAAAGGGTGTCCAGTGGAAAATTTTCAACTTTGAAATTTCACATAAAAAAAACTACATAGATTTTATTTATTTTTATTAAAACTAAATGTACTACATTAATGCGGATTTCATTTTTTAAACATTATATCATCTAAATGATGGCCGTTTTTAACCGACTTCCAAAAAACGAGGAGGTTATATGTTCGGCTGTGGATATTTTATTTTTTATTTTTTTTATTTTTGTATGTTCAACGATTAATCCGCCGTTTGTGAACCGATTTTCGAAATTTTTGTTTTGTTGTATTAGGTTTCACTCCAATTTGGTCCCATTTTCACAAAGGTGGTGACCTGATGATGGGATCCATGAGTAATCGAGGGAACTCCTCGAAATTTATATGGAAACATATGGTGATTTTGGTTTTATGTGAAGTGTACTAAGAATACGCTACCAAAAAGTCAAATATTGGGTCAAGGTATACCATGGTTTCGATGATGCTGAGAGAACTCCTGATTCCTTATAGATACACGTTTGGGAGTTTCGGCGTTGTTTTAAGAACAGAAAGCATAAACTACTATGCAATTCATATTCATCATCATAATCATCATCATCATCATCGTCATCATCATCATTACCACGTCGTGTTAAGGCCACCAATGTCTCATGGCACAGAATAGATAATAGTACAAGGCATAGGTATGGATATACTAATAATAATAATTATGTACTGTATAACAATTAACAACACCTGTTTGTTTTTTAATACACAGCGTCGGCGTCGCCGCGCGCCGCCCAGACAGACAGACAGAAGACAGAATATCGAATACTTTACTAACTACTTTATATACAGATCGAATACTTTACTACTTTATAAATTAATTTTAATAGACAAATAGAATTAAAATAAAGTTATTTTAAAAAGAGCATTTAAACAAAACAAAGTCATTAAGTGCCTTTTTAATTAGTTATACTTATTAATCGATAGATGGTGCACTAAGTACCTATCGATTTGAATTCTTGATAACCAGAACAGCTGTCAATAATTATGATAATATTAAATATTATGCTACGCTACATCCTATGCAAGTTTGTACAATTTTTTATCTGATAGATCCTTCGATCGTGGAAAAACGAGACACAATAGCCTTTCTATTGTTATCGCAATCGCCGGTGACCGCTTCGGGCTTGAAGTATTAAAATTGTTAAATTACTTAGCACAATATGTTCACTTCACTGATAATATTATATTATTTTGTGAGTGTGGTTGTGACTCTTAACAAATTGTAATAAGATACGTAAAATATACGCGAAGATTTATCTACTAGTGTAACTAAAAAGAGTGAAATTATTATTATTTTTAACAAAAAATTAAAACCGACTTCCAAGGTAAAAACAATAATAACATTAATATTAACTAAAAAGTATTAAATAATTTTTACTATCTAATAGTGCCTTTTTCCGAATTCGGCTAAACCTCAACTATTTCTGTACTCAATCTTCATAATTTTGAAGTCGGTGCCAGTTCCAAAATTTTTAAATATTCTGTCAGAGGACTGAAGATTCAGCTATCTGGTACCGACTTCAAAATAATGAAGATTGAGTACAGAAATAGTTGAGGCTTAGCCGAATTCGGAAAAAGGCACTATTAGATAGTAAAAATTATTTAATACTTTTTAGTTCATATTAATGTTATTATTGTTTTTACCTTGGAAGTCGGTTTTAATTTTTTGTTAAAAATAATAATAATTTTGTACGCACTCCTGTAGTCGGACCCTTACATTTGCAATCACGCGACGGCAAAGCTCTGGAGTAATGCTTTGAATTTCACGGCGAATATTGGCCTGCAGGGCTTGAATTGTCCGGGGATTGTTCTCATAAACTTTCGATTTAAGGTAACCCCATAGAAAAAAATCGCAGGGCGTGAGGTCGGGTGACCTGGGCGGCCAAGAGATGTCTCCGTGCTTGCTGATCAGTTTATTAGGAAAAATTGTTCTTAACTTTTCCATCGACACCCTAGCTGTATGCGGAGTGGCACCGTCTTGCTGAAATTGTGTCCTATTGTTGTAACCTGAATACAGCTGCAATTGCGGTACCAGAAATTCGTCTATCATACGGCAATACACCGGAGCAGTAACTGTTTCTCCTTGGTTAAAAAAATAGGGCCAAATTACACCGCTAGCCGAAATGGCACACCAAACTGTGGTTTTCAAGCTATGTAAACGTTTCTGGTGGCGTTCTCTTGGGTTGTTCGGGGACCAGTATCTCATATTATGTTTATTTACATATCCATCAATATGGAAATGTAATTAGTCACTAAACAAAATGTTTCCCAACGTGGTAGGTGTCCAAAAGCGTTCCAGCATTGTTCTTGCGAAGGTTTCTCGCAAAGGATAGTCGCTTTCATTGAGACCCTGAACAATTTGCATTTTGTATGGATGGAGACTTAATTTCGTCTTCAAAATAACATGCACTGTTGACTTTTTCATTCCTGTGGAAGCTGCAATTTTCCTAATGGACTTGCGTGGATTTCTAATGATTTCATTTCGAACTTCAGACACACGTTCGGGCGTTGCTGCTGATGTTGATGGTCCTGGAGGAATTCTGTTGAGCGTTGTCCCTTCTTCCCTAAATCTTTCTGCCCACGACCAAATAAGTTGCGTTCTTGGCCCATCACTTCAACGCCGAATATTAAAATGAGTACAAAATGTTCGACTCGCGCGAACCAACGATTCATCATTCGTAAAGCCGGCTGTACACTCTCGCCGAGACACAGCGAGGCGGCCCGAGTGCGAGAGTGTAAATAGGTGCGCTCGCCTCGTCTCGCCTGTCTCGGACCCTCTCTGTCCGTTGTCGGTATTTTGCGCCCGAGACAAAGGGTCTCGCGAGGAAAACGAGCGCACTACTGTACACTCTCGCGTCTTTCAGTACTAGTCCCGCCGTTGGACAGTGTAGAACAGAAAAATAACAATATGAAACGACATTATGAGTCATTATCTGTGAGAAATAAAATTAAATATGATTATAAATCTTTGGATTACAATGATATCTTTCGATGCATGGTGAATGGTGAATGGTGAATGGTCGTTTTCCTCCATCTTGTCTGAGTTCTTAACTGCGATTGAACTAAGCGAGAATGTACATGATCCCACTCGGGCAAGGGGCTCACGCACGAGACTCTCGCCCGAGAGCTCTCGGCGAGAGTGTACAGCGGGCATTAGATATTGCTCAACCGCGAACGAGCGGTGCGCTCTTGTCCAGTGACACATAGCTACTAACCACTTACCACACTACTAATAACAAATCCGCACGTACAGCGCTTTCAATGGTACCACTCCCGCTCACCTCACCCTGCTATTATTTCGATAATTGCAGTTTGAAGTTGAAAAATTTCCGCTGGACACCCTTTATTTTGATGAAATTTGGGATGAAGATACTTTAATTTATTAAAGTTTTAATTTAAATTTATTGTTTTCTTTATTTAAATCTATTGTTTTCTTTATTATACCAATTAGAATTAAATAATCATCGTTAAGACAGGAAAACGTCTGTCGGGTCAGCTAGTTTTTTATAAAGCGATTTGCTCAGCTTAGTGCAACTCGAAATAATTTTCACGCAATGTAAATAATTAATCTTAATATTTTTGAATCGCTGCGTCGCTGCTTTCGTGTTGTTTCATCATCATTCATCATCATCACCACTATCACGACCACCACCACCACCATATTCTAAAACAAGCACATTGAAATGTGCTTGTTTGATTTTCATTATCATCACCCCAATCCCTTCAAACACAATCAAAGTTACCAGCCAACATAATATCACCATTAGCAAACTTAAAGCTACTAGGCCAGCATAACATCAGATGTCTGCAAACTTCATCCAAGCTACCAGGCCGCCATAAATTATTATTAACAGCCATTACATCTCTACATATCAAGCTACCAGGCCAACATAACATCATTAACAAACTCAAAGCTATCAGGCCGCCATAAATTAACAGACATCACATCTCTACATATCAAGCTACCAGCGAGGCTAAAATGGTCGCTTTGAAGAATCATGATATGAATCATAATATGATTCATTTTTCTAAAATCGCAAAATGCAAGTCTGCTTGCAATTCATTTCTGTATTTTTGTACTGATTTGACATCTGTCAGTTTGACAGTTTTGACAATTCATTATATTTTACTGAATTGATTGAGAGGAATTGCTAAATGTGACCATTTTAGCCCCGCTGGCCTTCATAACAATATCATTAGCAAACTCAAAGCTACCAGGCCGCCATAAATTAACAGCCATCATATCTCTACGTCTCAAGCTACCAGGCCAACATAACATCATCAGCAAACTCAAAGCTACCAGGCCGCCATAAATTAACAGCCATCACATCTCTACATATCAAGCTACCAGGCCAACATAACATCATCAGCAAACTTAAAGGTACCAGGCTACTCACAGTTCCCCGAAGAAGTCCCTGCACATCTGGTGGAAGTACTCCAACGGCACAGTATCACGGAACGGCTGGTGCGAGCTGGTGGTGGTCTGGTACCAGCCGTACTCCACGCACGTCTGGTAGGTCCAGAGTCGCACTGAAAGTGGGGAGAAGAAGGTTTTTTTATTACAATAATAATTAGGGTCGTCTATGGGCCTTGCGCTCATATCCTCTGTTTGTCGCTTTTTAATAATTATAATATCGATGGACGCTTCACACCACGTCAGTCTGGCCCCGCGGTAAGTACCTGAAGGACTTGTGTTACGGGTACCAGACAACGGAAATATATTTAATACTTTAAATATTTTTATACTGTACATACATAATACATATATATTTAAGATTTTTATTATATCATACACATATTTAATACACATCCATGACCCAGGAACATTGAAAAACTTTTTGTTCCGTCGGCGGGATTCGAACCCGCGACCCCCGGCTTGAGCTGACACACACTCTAACCTTTGAGCCACAGAGGTCGTCAAGTCGGATTTTATTTAATTTGTTCACGTACCAAGTTTATAATTTCTCTTAGAGTGGGTTGCACCAACTTACTTTAATAACTATAACTGAAACTTGAACTATACATACTCTATGACTATATTGCAAAATGTCAAATCTTTGGTTAGCGTTAAATATGGCGTCTGACGATGGCGTCTATCTAAATTATTATTATCTAAATTTTCACGAAAAAATTTAGATAATTTAGATAATAGTATCTTAGTAGTGGTTAACCACTACTAAGATACCTACTATTATCTTAATTATCTAAATTTTTTAGTGAAAATTTACTATGTTTCACAGTGTTATGTTTTTCCTGTCAATTCTTAACGGATAATTCAATATTTTATACTCTCAATCCCATCACCTGTACTAGCTTTAATAAAATAATAAACGCAACAGACATATTTTGTCAATTTCTGTGGTCAAAGTTAAGGTTAAAGCTAAGTCAGCCTAACTATAACCATAAGTTTACTTTAACCACGCCTCTGGTGCAACCCACCCTTAATCTACTTTAAGTCCTTTAAGTACACCTTAGGACTTGTTAAATACCTTTATATATTATTATACATACAGAAAAGAAAGTTAAGTTGGGTAAAAGTGAAGAACAATACTAAATTAGGAAAAATATACGTGTGGCAATCGGGGAGTGCCGCGGTAAAGCTTGTCACGGGGTAGTTCCCTGTGCCCTTAAAGATGTTAAATAAAAAGCCAGCCTGAATGCATTATATTTTATCAACTTATGCAATATCTAGTCTAGTCGCACGCACACAAACACCGTGCTGAAGTCTGCCGAACTGAAACGACGTTAGACCGTTATGGAGGCACTTCACATGGCTATAAATTGTATATTTGCTACTGGCTATTTGTTGCATTTGGAAAAATTATTGACATATACAGAAACAAGCAAATAAAGGCAAATACGGCCTCTCACACATGGACGTCAAATACATTTTACTTGACTTGCCTATTTGACTCTTTTGATGTGAGTCATAATTACCGAGAAAGGTACGCATACGTGTATTTGGTATTGGTCATATTTGTCAAATAGGCAAATAAGGCCAATATTTGTCAAACATACCGTCTACACATGGTGATTGTTTTGCGAACACATCAAATATGCAAATACAAACAGCCATGTGAAGTGCCTCCATTTGACGATGCACGGCAACGCCGTATCGCTGTGTCGGTCGAAGTGGGGTGTGTTAGGTTTATTTCGTTACAGTGTCTGTATAATATCTACTTTCAAAAAAGTCGGTTACTAGTTGCTACTGAAGCATTATGTTTTCCGGGATTCAAAAATTAAAGAAAGGAAATGGTAGCATATTTTTTATCCTGGAAATGTACGTTTTTGGCGCAGTAAACGAATTTACTAGAGTCCGCGCGCAACTAGTTGGCCGCTCTGCCCATATACTCACATACCGGCAGAGCGGCCAACTAGTTCCGCGCGGACTATAGCAACATTGAGTTATTCATATTTTAATTTAAATAGGTAAGTACTAATCAAATACAAAGTAATTTGAGCTTTGATCAAACTTTATTGACAGAACAATCAACTTCAAGTGCAGACTTAAACAATAATTAAGTTGACAAAATTATTAATTTAACTTCAATTATTATAGCGACTGCTAGCAACCGTCTTTTTACGCAACTACGCAAGCTAAAAAAAGAGGGTAAATATATACTCCGTTGCGCCAAAATTCGCGCGGGAACCGTACACTTTTCCGAGATAAAAAGCATCCTATGTCCTTTCCCGGGACTCAAAGTATCTGCATGCCAAGTTTTAGCGAAATCGGTTCAGCGGTTTGGGCGTGAAGAGGTATGAACAGACATACACTCTTTCGCATTTAAATATTAGTACGGATTAACTTACGTTCGCCTGTCTATTCGCTAGTCGCTTCGCTGTTCGCGCCGCCCTCGCCAACATCGTAGCACTACCTTTAAGCTTTAATTTAACTTGTAGTTAAATTCTAAACTTAACTGTTAATAGGTTTCTGATTCTGCAGGGAGTGAGGAGTTACATGTGTGTCATTAATAATTATTCTAGTGTAATATTAAATGCAATTCACCGAGTAATTACTTTTGCATAATAAGATTTGCTTAGAGAAAATCGATGTTACAATTACATACATAATTTAATCCTTACTAATATTATGTATTATTTATGCGAATGTGTGTCGGTTTGTTTCCTCTTTAAGCTTAAACGGCTGTACTGATAAAAATCAATAGTTTAGGACTTAGGTGTTATGATACAAACATAGACCATCATAACATTACACTATAATCGATACATTTTTGTTTTGTTGTTGTGTAATATGTTATATTATAACCTCCTCCTTTTTGTAGGTCGATTGAAAATATCTTTAAATAACGAAATTACTCTCCTTCTATTACTTAATGCTCCTCAAGATATACAAAATAAACACAATATACAAGATATACAGTATGTTGGAGTCCCGATCAAACAGTATATCAAGTATCAACATATAACTCATATAATATACGACAGACTTAGACGTGCCATCTATAGAGGTCACATGGTAGAAAAATAAATAAAACTTTTGTTTCGTGCTGATTTTAGTAAAGCGTATGGGAGAGCGAGTGGAAAAATATTTACGTATGTTATCTGCAACTTAGTACACGCGGGAACCGAAAAATTTTCCAGAATAGATACAAATTTTTGATCACGGAGTACCTATAAGGTTCTGAATACTAAATTTAATTTAAATCTGATCTGTCTTCTAAGCTTGAATAGGTAAAAAAGAATAGTGTTTTGTGTCGAACTCGAACTCGACTCCAACTCGAACTTGACTCGAACTCGACTCGAACTAGACTCGAACTCGACTCGAACTCGACTCGAACTCGACTCGAACTCGACTCGAACTCGACTCGAACTCGACTCGAACTCGACTCGACTCGAACTCGACTCGAACACGACTCGAACTCGACTCGAACTCGGTTGTCTGTAAAGTCGGTTTACTGACGATAGTTGAACGTGACAACTTAAATGGAACGCCTCAGAGCGAGGTAACGCCGCATATTACGTCATGTTTTTTCGTCGGCGCAGCCCATATCGAATTATAAGACGTTGTCACGTCAAAAACAGACAAATAAGAGACATACACACTTCGTGAGTGTTTGTCTGCCTGTCGGTATATTTGTCTATCAATCCGATTGTAATAAAAGTTCCGGAAGGGGACATAAAGTAGTTTTTGTCACAAGAAAAATGTAAGATACAACGATTTTGCGAGTTTCTTACACCGGTTCTTCTCGCTGGGTTAGTTGCCGAACCGATAGGCACCTTAGTTACCACGTTCAGAAAAAAATTATTTTTAAAATTGAACTCTGGACAAAAGTTATTTGATTTGATTGATGAACAAATTGAGGAACGATGAAGTTACGGTTAGTAAGTAACCTAATTAGCATTTTTCCATTGTAATCATCAGTAAGTAATTTATAAATCGCGACGACTCAAAATTAACCAATTTTCATTAACCGTGGTCCGTGAGTTCCTTACATATCGTACATCGATGTACCAACGTAATTGTTCTCCGAACTCCGCGGGAGGACTGGGCAAATATAATTGTTACAATATGTAATGTGGAGGTAGGAGGACAGTTTTAGGGGGAGAGGTAGAAATAAAGGGAGAGGTAGGGGGAAAAGGGGGAGGGAGGTTGTTTAGGACGAAGATTGAAGGTAATATTGGTTTCTTTTGTTCTAGTAACTTAATAATACTAAACTATTGTTATGCATCGAAATATAATACTACAAGTTGCCGCACGCAACTCCGTTGCGATAAAGCTCGTTTATCGTGAAGGAACCGTACATTTTTCCGGGATGAAAACTATCTTATCCTCCTTTTTCGTCTCTCAAAGTATCATAAATCATTATTCATTACAAAAATTGTTGTAATCTCGTGGTGTAGAGGCAAAAACGCGCGTTCGAGCGGGCGCATAATAATTATAAGGCGTAGCGCAGACGACAGACTCTCCGTGACGCACTTTTAGTCTGTGGGAAATAGAACCTATGCAATTATATGCAGTAACGCACACGACGAGCAAAAAGTCCGCATATAATAATTGCATAGGTTCTATTTCCACAGACAAAAAGTGCGTCACGGATAGTCTGTCGTCTGCGCTGCACCTTATGGATAGGTATATAGTCCGTCAAGAAAGTCATGACAGGCGGGAAAATTTTCTAAACGTAATCACGCATAAAAGATGTATTTTAAATATTGTCACCTTGCACATTTTTATCTCGAATTAATAAAGTTCTCATATTTTTTATTTCATTTAAAAAATTTCCCGCCAGTCATTACTTTCTTGACAGACTATATTATATTATGCGACCGCACAAACGCGCGTTTTTGCCTCTACACCGCTTTAGATTCCTAATATTGGTTGCGTATTGCTCTCCACTTTCCCCCACCGATCTTATTCCCATGTGCAATGTTGTACTAGTAGTGTGTTGTCCCATGTGCGACCTATGTGCAGTGCTGGCTACATGGGCGCCGGCAGGGGGGTGCCAGGTGGTGCACTTGCACCCCTTGGAAATCTCGGGATCAACAGGAATTATTGAAATAAAAAGCCGTCTGTAACCCGGCGGTACACCATGCCGTACAAAGAACTAAAAGTATTCTGTTGACGTAAATAGACAGTCACTGTTGTTCGTAAAAAATAAAAAGAAAAGAAAAGAAAGAAAACTAAAATTTGCACCTCTTGGAAATTATTTCTGCCGGCGCCCATGGCTGGCTAGGCTACCCTGCGAGATTTAACTTCGGCGCCCAGGGTGCTGGTTGGAAGCTAAGCTAAAGGGGCCTTCCACCTTCAGCCCCTCTTTTTAACGCTCTTTTATTAGCTCGGGCTGTATGTATGTATCGGAATCTTTGAGCACGATTTTACCTAACTCCAGTAGTCTAATTAATTCTTTGCATGAGCCAATGGCAATGCAGTAATTTGTTAATATTTGAATATTAAAAAAAGCGCGTTTTATTAGTTTTTGTGTGGTCGCCTAGCGTCACCCCCTCCTAAAGCCGTGTAATAAGTATGTTATTGTTGTTTTTTTTTTATAGATACTCTGTTTGTAATATGTATATGTGGATTGTTCTGTACCAGTTGTTAAAATTGGTGGTAACCTTGTACGTTCTACTTCTTTGGTTTTTTTTTGTTTTTGTTATTATTATACTTACAATTTTTTTTTAGTTATTTTGTCTTGTGGTGTAATGGTCAAAAAGGGGGAATAAACGTTTATTTATTTATTTATTTACACAACAAACTGACTATACGCCGTTGAATGTGAGCGAACGTTACGCAGTTTATTGTATTTCCATACATATTCACTTTTTCGTCCACACCTAACGGACAATACGCCATTACGCTAGGCGTAGGCGCGGACATTCGATACCGTATATTTTCACGTTCACTTACGTTCACACTGGGGCTCACAGTGAGCCTGCTCACATTCAGCGGCGTATAGTCAGTTGGGTCTGTACACGGCCTATGGCTGCGTTTCTGCCAGATATGTGTTGCGTTGCGACTTGCGAGGAATGTGTTTTTAAGATCCAATAGAATCGCTGCGCTGAGTGATGTCAAACGACGCGATTCTATTGATTCTCAAAAACACATTCCTCGCAACACATCTCTGGTGGAACGCAGCCTAACGCTGCTACTGCTTACGTAAGTGCTAGTACTCACTGACGGAATCTGGTGCATCATAGCTGGTGTTGGTGTGGGCGGCCAACACCTCCTGGTACCGGCTCTCGATGCAGGGCTGAGTCCAGGCCTGGGAGGTGATCCAGGTGGAGAGACGCTCGACTGGGTCACCTGGAAACATGAAGGTAAAGTTGAAAGTAAGGTTTGAGCGTATTTACTCTATATTGCATTCTCTCTAAATTCTAGAAGGTACAGTACTACACTACAATTAGGGCCTGTTTCTCCACTTCCTAATAAGTGCCGGATAGGCTATCTACAACTTATATGACAGATAGAGTAAATTCTGTCAGAAAAGTTGCCTATCGGGCACTTCTCAAGAAGTGGTAAAACAGGCCCTAAGTGTAGTGTAGTACTGTACCTTCTAGAATCTAATCGAGACTTTTCTGCTATCTTAGGGCTCTCGCACACGGGTCACCGGCCACAACCACAAAACTACGCCACCGGCATATTTCCTGCAGTTTTCATACATATGGACTCGCCTTAAACGGTTAACGCCCCACACGCTACAATCGTTCAATCGTCTTGCTCCTTGTAAGTTGTGGCGGCGTTTGTGGCTGTCGCGTGTGGCCCGTGTGCGGCGACACTTACTGCATAGTCCATACTAGTATTATAAATCAGAAAGTTTATCTGTCTGTCTGTCACGCCCAAACCGCTAAACGGACTTTAATGAATATGGGGATACTTTTAAGTCCCGGGAAAGGACATAGGATAGGTACTTTTTATCCTGGAAAAATGTACGCCTACCGCGCGATAAACAAATTTTGGCGCAACGGAGTTCCTAAACTTGTTATTAAATGTTGTTATACAGGACTCCAATCATTATTATGAATCATAAAATATACAATTAATTAATTATTATCTGAACCCAAGCCAACCCTGAAGACACTTACTAAATTCCATTTCCAGCCGTTGTCAAATACATAAACATTAAACACACAACAATTCCTCATTTAAGGTAGAAAAAAGAGGGAAAAAATATTTTTTTACGGTCTTAAATAGGTCTTACTTTATATGGATTGTAAAGTACGCGTCGTTAAGTCCTACTTATTTCTACAGGCCCTTCAGTTTATGAATGGACCCCTTGTAAAATATTAAAGTCCTTTCTTTCATAACTTACTTTTATATAGTACCTATATGTATACTTTATAGGGGTTTGAGAGGTTACTAGAATGACATCATCATGAACCGTACATTTTTCCGGGATAAAAAGTATATTTCGTCCTTTCGCGGAACTCAAAGTATCCATATCTAATTTCAGCAAAATCGGTTCAGCGGCTTGGGACGTGAAGAGGCAACAAACAGACAGACAGACATAATTTTTGTGACGTCATTTAAGCTCATCAAGCTTGATACATAGAGCTGGAGGTACCAAGCTTACATAAACCACAAGAGTTTACCCTGACCGCTTTTTGTGAAACCCACCATTCTTTCATCTTTGGTCTACTAAGCAAGCATGAGAAACCTATACATGAATCTGGAGCTACCAGGCTCACATAAGCCTTAGTTTTCACCCGGACTATTTGCGCGATTTTAGTATAATATAGAGTTGAAGCTACTAGGCTCACATAATATCACAAGAGCTCACCTATTATGTATTCTGTGCCCTGACTCCCGGTGATGACGTCGCGTCGCGCGCTGCGGGTGTATACCTGGGCTACTAGCCCGGCACCCTACAACCACCCTGAGTCCTAATCGCTAATATATGCGACTGGCATGCCCGAATTTGATATAATAAAGACCTGGAGCTACCAGGCTCACATAATCACGTCATAATACAACAAGAGATCACCTTGACTCCCGGTGATGACGTCACACGCTGCGGGTATATCTCCTGGAGTCGCGTACTGCACGAGATAGGCGAAGGTCTCCGTTATTCCGAACCAGAAGAATGTGGCCACGTCGAGCGGAGACGAGGCTTGCAGGAGCGAGCAGGTCCTGAAATATAGTTTTAGGGACCATCCATAAAGGCCTGTATTTACTAGTGCGAGTGCAGGTAATTAGTGATTAGGAGAATATAGGACTTGCACTAATCAGTCGCTGTTTACACTTGCTGAAGTAAACACCAGTAGACCGTATGTTCACCTCAAAATATCTGAATTTCCTCACACCATATTTCCTATACAACATGTCAATGCAAATCGTTAAAGTTTATGGCGCAAATCGTATAATTGGCGAGACAAAAACTATCCAGACAGACGGGTAATACTAATAAAATTTCGCATTTATAATATTAGTATGGATTATACTAACAACTAATACTACACATTTGTCTCGACATTGACACACTAGTAATATCCTATTGTCATGAGTACAAGCCAGTGTACTGGGCTATATTTCAGAACGCGTTTAAACTTATGCATGGTCTATGGTGGTCACTGCCAAGAACTTATCGTAAGTGTCAACTCCATGTATGAACGGTTCCATATGGACAGACAGTTGGCACAACACCTAGCATTGTTATGTGTTAGAATTTATTATTGTTTAGTTTAGTGTCGTCACTAGAATAAAATATAACACTACCAAATATATTGAGTACTGACATAATATTAAATTAAAAATTTATTTTAAAAAAGCCCCCGATTCAAAATTCTAATAGTCAGAATCTTCGATCGAGAATTGGACGTTTGGTTATCTTGATACGGGAAATACGTACTTAAACGAAATCGAATCAGAGTTTTTAGACAAAATACATTCGCTTGTTTCAATGGCAACTTATGTCTAATAATAATATGTCACAAAGTATAGGATGAAGTTAACAATTATTCAATTACCCTATACCAGTGCGGGAAGGGGTGGAGTGACCCTGTAATCTATGCGGAACTTTCTTCCCGTTACCCGCAAGGAATGGAAAAAAATATCAATCAGTGCGTTATCAGACCGGAAGACCCTAGCACGATTTTAATGATTTATCGAGTAGCCCTTAAAGTCCTAAACTCAAACCTATACTTGTCTCCTTTTCACATACAAAAATACTCATTATACAGCCCCAGCACCAGGGAAGTTCGTCGTTTCTCGCCTCCGCACAGAGCGCGAGTACATGCATCGGGTGTTTAAGGCCTCCGCCAACGACCTTGATCATTGTCTGTCAGTGCGAATATCGACGTAAATGACATTAAAATAACATTCATAACAGCGCGCCTTGTACGGTGGCGGTTACGACGCTCGCCGCGTCCATGATAGGGCGAAATAGGAGAAAAAACCTTTTTAAGGCTTAATATAATACATATTTAAAAAAAGTAAAAAAACCAAATTATCAACTTATGTATTGCAAAGCAGTAGATATTTTTTATATATTCTTTTGATAAATAATGAAGGAGTAAAGTGGTTTCATTCAACGATTTGGAGGTGATTTGGTTTTTTATTTCTTTAATATGTGATACCGATAAAAAAAAATATGGCAAAACCACGTTACGTATCATATCATGTATATTACTAATTATTTTTTTCAGATATAATTTCTCTGTTAATGCCGATGAAAAGTGGTTTCATCTGCACGCTTTTTTTCGCGAGAGGAGCCTTAAACCTTATATCGCAGCGAATGTATGGATTTCGACAAAGCACTTTGATTAGGGAGAAATGCATGTGCTTGTCAATTCTAATCCAACTTACTTGAACAACTCCGAGACCCTCTGCACTCCAGCCGTCGTGGTGATGAGCTCCAGCATCATGTCTACCGCCTCTCCCACCGCGTCGACACATGCTTGGCCGCCCTGGCTGCGGAGCGCCTCGGTTATCACTTCGAGGTATTCTGGATGAGAAGAATTATATTAGACTAGAGCAAGTGTGGAACTCTTCATGTGTTATGGGTTCCTGGTACTTCTTATTATTACTATGCGAGAATAATTATTATATACTATCGAGGAAATTGATTCCTAGGCGGTTGACGGACGTCTACATCAATTGGTTGAACTATGTTAATTCAATACTAGTCGTGAAGTCTGACGGCTAGGTTTGACGCAACCGTCCAAATTATGTAGCTCCGCTATCTGCCTAAGAATCAAATTCTCTGAATATACATTTGCATCGAATATGCGGGAAGTCTATTTGATATCAGATTTATGTGAAACTATAATATGACGACCGCAACTACCGTACATTTTCCCGGAATAAAAAGTATCCTATGTCCTTTCTCGGGACTCATACCATACCAAATTTCAGCAAATCGGTTCAGCGGTTTGGGCGTGAAGTGAAGAGAGGGGAGAGACATTTTCGTATTTATAATATTAAGGACCTATTTCACCACTTTCTAATGAGTGCCGGATAGGCTATCCACCACTTAACTTGACAGATAGAGGCCCTGTTTTACCACTATCTGATAAAGTGGATAAGTGGAAAGTGATGGATAACCTATTCGCCACTTGTCAGGTAGTGGTGAAACAGTTCGGAGAATCTGTCAAGTTGTGAATAGATAGCCTATCCGGCACCTTATCAGGAAGTAGTGAAACAGGCCCTAAGTAGCTATGGATTGATAAAATGACCAAGAAATTACAAAAGAAATTACAAAATCATTTTATTACCGAAGCTATAGTGTTTCCATTCCTTCGCATTCCCTTAAAGCCATTCTTGTAAGACTCCATCATCATCTTCATACCTGGGAAGTCTTCCTGCGCCCTGAGCGGTCCACTGTCAGAGAAGGCGGCAGTCACGAGGTGCGGGTAGCCGAGCCGAGCCCACGTCGCCATGGAGCCAGCGTAGGAGCAGCCCACTAGAGAGACTGTTGCGTTCCTGAAACAGCAGGACAGAACAGCTTACAAACTGTTGATCGATAGGGTATCTACAGCCTACTAAAGAGTTGTTGTGTTCCTAAAACAGTCAATCGACAGGGTTACGATAGCAATGTTACAGGGGAATGTCACGTTTCTGCCACAGATTTGTCAGCTTGCAGACAATGATTCGACATGGTATGTTTCCTGCGACATCAACGCAACGCAATGACGACCTCTGTGGCTCAGTGGTGAGCGCGTGGTAGCTCAAGCCGGGGGTCGCGGGTTCGAACGGCCCGCCCACGGAACAAAAAAGTTTTTCAATGTTCCCGGGTCTGGATGTGTATTAAATATGTGTATTATATAATAAAAATCTTTAATATATGTATAGTATAAAAGTATTAAATACTAACTGTCCCGGCAAACATTGTTTTGCCTATTTTGTTGAAGTGACTAAAATCAGAGACAAGCCATACATAGTTTATATCCTCTTTGCTAAAATATAAGTATGGCGCCATGGTCGTCCGACCTGGCTCCCTTTATGCATTTTCAAATATTTAAGAGAATAATTGAATGCACCAATACGACAGTTTCTGAATGAAAGAAGATGACGAAAATTGAAGATGAAAGTGCACAGTGTAAACTCCCCTCTCGCACGCGCCCACTTCGCAACGGGCCGTGTAGTAGAAAACGTAATATTTAAATTTCGCCATAACTTCAAAACCAAACATCCAATTTTAGTCATTCACAGACCAAATATTATCTACCTAAACTGTACTTAGTGATTAAATAATTTATTTTGATAAGGATTAATAGCATGAGTAAAATAAACGCGTTTAAATGTAGTCCAAAACAAATTCAAGATTTTTTAAATAAAAAAATGGTTGTTGTGCCTCACTCGACATAGATAGGTAGGTATAGTGTGTCGCGGACTTTTTTGTAGATATTTATAAGATCTACAACTAATTTGAAAATTTAATGGTTCTACTTCTATCTTTTATAATTTAGGCAGCGTACGCAAAATAAGTAACTTTTCTGGTTGATTTTTTACACATTGTGTCCGAAAAATCCAAATATATTCTTACGAAAACCTACTTTTTCCAAAATAAAATTAAGCCTATGTTACTCGTCGATAATGTAGCTTTCGAATGGTGAAAGAAATTTTAAAATCGGTCCAGTAGTTTTTGAGCCTATTCATTACAATTATACAAAGTTTTCCTCTTTATAATATTAGTGTAGATATTTCCGTTGTCTGGTACCTGTAATACAAGTCCTTTAAGTATGTACTTAGCACGGGGCCAGACTGACGTGGTGTGAAGCGTCCATAGATATTATTATTATTATTATTATTAATTACACAACAGGCTGTCGGCAGAAGGTCTGTCACGTTCCTAAGACAATCGTGTGGTGACTGCTGACTAAATACTGACTGCGTGTTAATAATATACCTACGTCAGTTTTCGGTCCCAGCACTGACGACTGCCATTAACTGAAATCTGCCTTTACATTGGTTTTTTTTTTGGGGTCAGCGCTGCCTTGTCTCCAGTTTCGGAGCCAGTCACGGACCCTGTTTAAACCTTTCCTGAGTCTGTAAGCACCTTCCTTCTATACAATGCCGAATTCATATTTTTTAAGAGTGTAGGCCATTTTAATTCCGCTGTTTCATAAACATGTACGTGATGCCGGCCCATTATGGACGCTGCCTATACGGCCTGTTTACAAATCCTGGGCTAAGTCTCACCTATAGTATCCACCTTCGAAGTCATCACTCTTGACATGTTGTATGAACTGCACGAGATCGCCTACCGCCTGGTCTACGTTCAGGTACCGAAGGTTCTCCACACTTGTATCCCTGGAAACAGGAGATTAACTAGTTAATGCGCGGGAACCGTACATTCTCATTTCCGTAGGTGAGGAAGTGGCGTAGCTAGGTAACTGAGGATCCCGGGGCAAAAATAAAAGTAAACAGTGACGACACAACTGACAGGTTTGCTAGGGACAAAAATGTTATGTGGGCGAGGCTTTCTGGCGAGGATTTAACATAGGTACCCATGCAAATTAACTTATTAGTAATTATTTAAAAACTAATAAGTAAGTACCTATAATTACGCGAAAGAAACCTTAGAAAAAATTTACAGCTACAAAACATTTACAATTCATACAGTCATAATATAGTAAATCGGAGGCCCCCTTGAACTTGGGGGCCCCGAGGCATCTACTGGGCCAACCACGGAATATATAAGGGCCAACGGGTATAGATGGGAGTCCTCTTATGACCTTCGGGTACAAAAAATTCGATATATAATACCTAATTAAGGGCTCTATATCCGCCAATGACCTTGATCATTGTCTGTCAGTGCGAATATCGACGTAAATGACATTAAAATAACATTCATAACAGCGCGCCTTGTACGGTGGCGGTTACGACGCTCGCCGCGTCTATGATAGGGCGAAATAGGAGAAAAAACCTTTTTAAGGCTTAATAGATATTTCAAAAAAGTAAAAAAAAACCAAATTATTTACTTATGTATTGCAAAGCAGTAGATATTTTTTATATATTCTTTTGATAAATAATGAAGGAGTAAAGTGGTTTCATTCAACGATTTGGAGGTGATTTGGTTTTTTATTTCTTTATTATGTGATACCGATAGAAAAAATATGGCAAAACCACGTTACGTATCATATCATGTAGATTACTAATTATTTTTTTCAGATATAATTTCTCTGTTAATACCGATGAAAAGTGGTTTCATCTGCACGCTTTTTTCGTCTTAAATATGTTGTTGGTTGTACCTTAGGTTCTTGGTAAAAAATTAAAAATTCATGTTTAACACTACTACGTACACTACTAACACAATATTTCCACTTTAAAATTACAAGTTTATTAATAAAATACACGACCGGTTTCGAAAAAAATCGTTAGCAACTGTAGGTAGATTTAAATTAATATTTTCATATCGAATATTAGGATTGCCAGTAATATAAAACTTCCTTTTTTGTTACTGGCAATCCTGATATTTGTTACAAAAATATTATATTAATTTAAACTTTTTATTATTCGTGATTCAATCCTTCGATCGTGGATTTTTGGAAATATATTTTTATTCTATTGTGTCTCGCTCACCGGTGAGCTTATGGGGCTTGATGGGTTAAAAGTAAAAACACATAAGAATTAGTATTAGGTTAGGGCCTGTTTCACCACTTCCTGATAAATGCCGAATGGGCTATCCACCGCTTGACAGATGAAGTATCATGAAGAATCTGTCAAAAAGCCGTGAATAGCCTATTCGGCACTTGATCAGAGGGTGGTGAAACAGGCCCTGGTTCTTCTAAAAATCTAAACTTATCAAATGGCCGACACAACTGGTTGGGAGGACATTTTATTTTTTACCTAAAGGCTACTAAAGGCAGGGACTATGACAGAGCTAGACATCGTCTGTCAGTCTGTCTGTCACCGTATCTCCTTAACCGTGACAGAGTTTCACATACATTTGTTGCAATCACAAATACCATAGCCATTTTGAAAGCTATTACTATTGTAACATTGTAAGAAATCTGGAAAATTAAATTCAACCTTATATATCTAATTTTAACGTTCAAATTTCACTGCATTAACCTATTGCACATGAACAATTAAATTTCGACCGTATGACCGAAACATACGGTTCAAATTTCACTGTATACGATTTTACGTATATATAAACAGCTGTCCGTCTGTGTACTCAGCGACGCATCGTAATGACAATTAGTTGCAGGTGTAGGGCTGACGGAACTGTACATTTTGCACAAAATATACTACTGACATTTAAAGGCTTCTCTTTTTTTATGAAATAAGGGGGCAAACGAGCAAACGGGTCATCTGATGGAAAGCAACTTCCGTCGCCCATGGACACTCGCAGCGTCAGAAGAGCTGCAGGTGCGTTGCAAGGTTAGTGGGAATAGGGTGATAGGGGATGGTAGGGATGGGAAGGAAAGGGAATAGGGGAGGGTAGGGAAGGGAATAAGGTAGGGGATTGGGCCTCCGGTAAACTCACTCACTCGGTGAAACACAGCGCAAGCGCTGTTTCACGCCGGTTTTCTGTGAGAACGTGGCATTTCTCCGGTCGAGCCGGCCCATTCGTGCCGAAACATGGCTCTCTCACGTATAAATTTATTATAATTCTCTTATTAAAACTAAAAACCGGCCCATTTATGTCGGGGCCCGGGGGTAAACGAGCAAACGCGTCACCTGATGGAAAGCAACCGTTGGCCGCGGTTGCCCACGGACACTCGCAACACCAGAAGAGCTGCAGGTGCGGCACTTTTAAGAGGGAATACGCTCTGTTCTTGAATGTTTGAAGGTCGTATTGGTCCGGAAATACTGCTGGTGACAGTCCATTCACTCACGCACTCTGGAATGAACCGTTCCGTAGGGTTCCGTACCAATAATGGATATCGACCGAAAATAGGCAAGTTGTATTTTTTTGTATAGGATATATTTATTACATTATTTTTTTGGTAGTTATAGTTAAGTACATAATAAATACATTCGGCAACAGAAAAATACATCATTTGCGCAATTCAGCTGTATCGGTTCTAGAGATACAGCCTGAAGACAGATAGATGGACGGACAGATAGCGAAGTCTTAGCAAGGATCTCGTTTTATCGGACCTAATCTTAGGAACCCTAAAAAGTAATAAGGCTCTAAACTGAAGTTTAGACTAGTTTTCGTCAAAAGACTTTCTTTATACTTACTTAACTCTTTTGGCAATGTATCAAGATAAAAGTTGTGACAGACAACATAATACTAATTAAACTTCCTTTTTACGCTTTTCAACTGAATTTTTGTTCATTCGGAAATAAAATGTATCAAATATAGAAAAAGAAATTTTGACAAATCCACACTAATATTATAAATTCTAATGTGTGTCTGTCTGTTACCTCTTCCATCCAAATCGCTGAACCGATTTTGCTGAAATGGTATAAAGATATGGTATGAGACTCACAAGTCTCAAGAAAAGACACAAGCAATTTTTTATCCCTGTAGAGCTAGCATAAGAAATGGGAAGGAATCGACATACACAGATTTTATCGATAAAATGGCAGATTTCCATTGTCTAACTGTCACTTTGTCTATTCTTCCGTGAAAAGAACCCGTTTTGAATGGTGACCATGCTACGCCTGCTGGAAAATGTACGGTTCCCGCATGATAAACTACATTTGTCGCAAGACCGTTGCGGGCGTCAATTAGGCACAAATAAAGTTGAGGTTCCGTTATCGATGAACCCATATTACTAATATTATAAATGCGAAAGTGTGTCTGTCTGTCTGTCTGTTACCTCTTCACGCTCAAACCGCTGAACCGATTTTTGAAATTTGGTATGGAGATACTTGGAGTCCCGGGAAAGGACATAGGGTACTTTTTATCCCGCAAAATGTACGGTTCCCGCGCGATAAACGAGTTTTGGCGCAACGGAGTTGCGGGCGACATCTAGTATTAAATATTATGGCAAAACAACATCTGTCGGGTCAGTTAACTAAGCTAGTGTCAGCCCTATAACTGCATGACCCGGCGACTCGCAAGTGTCACTGTAATGACAGTAATGATCACAGATTAGGACGTCCGTTATGCACATGCAAGAGCTACTGAGAATTATAATTAAGTGATGTTTTAAAAGTAAGGATGGGATAACATACATAATATCAGAAAAATATCGGTTGTCTGTAAAGTCTGTTTACTGACGATAGTTGAACGTGACAACGTATGACGTTGTCACGTTCAACTATCCTTAACCCCTTAACCCTCGCTTCCGAATCTCTATAAATAGAAACAAACTTTTTCGACCTTTATTTTTTTTTTTTTTTTTAAGGAGGGGAAATACGTTACGTATCCCCCGCCCCCTCGGGGGAAGGAGCAGGGGTATGTGGGACTCCCTCTACGAGGTTTACCCACTAAAACCCCCCCAGCCCTCCGTCATGCGCCTATAGTGCGGGAGGGACGGGTACCGCAGAGCAATTCAACTCCGCCCCAAACTTTTTCGACCTAACCTAACCTAAAGTTATTTCGATGTATTTCTTTCAAATGATAAAAAATTATAATATATATTATATAATATATATATATATTAAAAAATTATAAGGAGTAAAATAAACTATTCGCAATACAAAACGCTACATACATTCGTGAAATCCAGTAAAATCTTCGAACAAAGCACAAGTCATACCTTGACACGTAGGAAATAGAGCACAATTTTGACTAGCCGAAATAATACTAATAGCTCACAGATTGTTTACTTATTTTTCATTCAGAGTGTGGTCAATGTATCAAAGGTCATAACTAACCAAACTTCTTCATACAAAAGTATTCTCTAAGTCATCGAAATACGTAATATAATCGAAACAAAGAGCGCGGCCCAGGTGGGCCTTACGGTTGTTAAGAGACTTGAAAGGCTCAGAGCTGTCAGCGAGGTAACGCCGCATGAACTGTCATGTTTTTCGGGCGCGCACCCCATATCGAATTATAAGACGTTATAACGTCAAAAATAAGTGTGGCACAAATAAGTGTGGCACTCGGGGACTGCCGCAGTAAAGCTCAAATCAAATCAAATCATAAATAGCTGTTGCATAGCATTTTGTTATCAACTTATGCAATTATAATTCGCGTACGTCGTACGCACACAAACACCGTGCCGAAATATGCCGACTTAGCACTGCAGTTTTTCGTAACGGAATGTCTTGACTCGGTCTACGCACTCAAAGTCCGCGATAAAAGCTATAGAATAGCTTAAAAATACGTGTTTTTTCTAAAAGCGCACGTTGGGCCGTACAATAATTAAGTAGGTACTTAATAGGTATATATTTTATACCTATACGGACATACATACGGACTACTAAATACTTAATATTATAAACGCGAAAGATCCTGTCTGTCTGTCTGTTACCTCTTCACGTCCTAATCGCTGAACCGATTGTGCTGAAATTGGTTGTGGAAATACTTTGAGTCCCCGGAAAGGACATAGGATAATTTTTATCCCGCAAAAATGTACGGTTCTCGCGCAAAACGAATTTTTACGCAAATGAGTTGCGAGCTTCATACATAATATAATGTTATACAGTAAACCCACATGGCATCCAATTACATTTACAACAAAAACAATTATTTTATTTCAATTTCGCCGCCATGCATAAATGAGTAGCTGTGATTGTCTGCGGTGCTTCCAATTATAGCCTATGTGTGCTGCCTATGTGACTGTGTGTGAGGGGACGTCCATAAGTTAGTTAAAAGCTGATAAATTTTTTTCTCACTTTTTTTGGTAAAAAAGTGGGCCCCGTGCGAGTTTATTACGCCGGTTCTTCTCGCCGGGATAGTTCCCGAGGCCGAACCGGTGGTAGGCACCAGTAGTATCAACATTCTGAAAGTATTTTTTTAAAATCTATTCAGAAATGAAACAATTTTTATTTTATTTTATTATTTATATTACGTTAGGGATGGGTAATACATGCTGCTACCAATCTTTTTTACCCTTGACCAAAACAGTGGTTGTTATCAATTTAATCCTTCAAGCCCCATAAGAGCACCTGTGCATACAATATGCATTTCCAAGAATCCGCGATCGAAGGATTAACGTGGCTGTGTTTTATGCGTGCGTGCGTGCGTGTGTGTGTGTGTGTGTGTGTGTGTGTGTGTGTGTGTGTGTGTGTGTGTGTGTGTGTGTGTGTGTGTTGTGGTAACGTAGAATCAAAACAGGTGCACCGATTTTGATCTAGTTTTGTTTGAAAGCTGATATCAGCGAGATTCGAGAGTGTGGTCTTTAGCTAATCATCTCTTTTAACTCATCATCATCAGACAGCTCAGTGCTGAAGTATTGATCTATTTCATGAAAAGTTGTAAGCAACTTCCAGTGATTTGATCGGTTCAATAGTTGCTTATTAGTTTTAATCGGGGGTTTTTGATTTTTTTAATTTAGGTAACAATATTATTATGCTCGAGAAAATCCATACACTTTTACTTTTAATGCTTTGGTGTCTTTATCTGTCTCCCTGTATCTCTTTAACATCTGAGGATAAAAAAAATTTGCCATATATACTTTTATATACTTTGATTCTGGAATTTCAGGAAAATGGACAAGGGATACCAATAATTTTGTATCGCGAAGGGAAAAAGGGGTCAAAAATCCTGAAATATAATACTGTATAATTTTTTAAGGTTTTACGTCATGTATGAAAGTCCCCTAATGCTTATAAATGATACCTGTCCGCGATGTTTTAATTGAAATGTTTAAACCACTGTTTTCCACATGTAAATAATATAAAACTAATTAAAATAAAATATTTTATGACTTACCTCTATAATTTATTAATTATAGAGGTTTAAGTCATAAACATTTTAAAATTTTAAAATCGTCTGAATTTGTTTAAACATCATAATTGATGTTTAAACAAATTCGGACGATTTTAAAAATTTTATGTGACCTTTCACGTTGGCCCAAGATGAACAAAAACAACCCATAACTAACTTGTAGATGGACAAATTCATATAAGCCCATGATCGGAGTTATGATGGCAAACATGGCTATTCAACGTAACCCAAGGTGGACTATTATTAGAAAACGTTACACGACATAAAATTCTCCCTAAGTGCAGATCCATGTTACAGTGTCTGTCTGTCTGTCTGAAGCACAAACCGATGCACGGATTATGCTGAAATTTGCTATGGAGATACTTAGAGTCCCGGGAAAGGAGATAAATGACTTTTTATGCCGGAAAGATGTACGGTACCCGCACGAAAAACGATATTCTGCGCAACGGAAAACGTAATCTAGTTTTTAATAAAAAAGACGGTTGGAGAGTAGTGTTTTGTGTCGAACTCGAACTCGAACTCGACTCGAACTCGGTTGTCTGTAAAGTCGGTTTACTGACGATAGTTGAACGTGACAACGTCATAGCCTTAAATGGAACGCCTCAGAGCGAGGTAACGCCGCATATTGCGTCATGTTTTTTCGTGCGCGCAGCCCATATCGAATTATAAAACGTTGTCACGTCAAAACCGCATCAAATTTGGTGTGTATCAACCTATACACAGTCAAAAATAACACCTCTTTTCGCAAGGAGGTTAACACACTGCCTCCACTTGACTGACATATTGGAGTTGCTGTCACCTCATAACTTATGCGTTCCTGGTACGTATCTGATATAATCGGTATAGTAGCTTGATACAGTATTACTGGATTCCAGCACTTGAATACAGCTGTTAGACTGCGTATAGCTTTAAGATGTTTTAGCCAAAAAACACCAGCAGGCTTAGCATGGTCACCATAGAAACGGTTTCTTTCTACGGAAGAATAGACAAAGTGACAGATAGACAAAGGAAATCCGCCATATTTATTCATTGAAATCTATCAGTTTGCCCATTATTTCCCGTTTCTAATGTTGTCATGTTAAGCCTGCTAGACGGACAGACAACGAAATATAATGAAACTAGATCACGCCCGCAACTCCGTCGCGCAAAAATTAGTTTATCGCGGAAACCGTACATTTTTTCAAGATAAAAAGTATCCTATGTCCATTTCCGGGACTCAAAGTATCTCCATACCCAGCAAAATCGCTTCAGTAGTTTGGGCGTTAAGAGGTAACAGACAGACAGAAAGATACACTTTCGCATGTATAAATATTAGATTCGATATGTATATTGTATGCTGGAACTTGGCTTGACACTTTACCGCGTGTCTAGATATTGTAGGATTTCGATTCTGTTGGCGAATCAATAAATATTAATAAATAAATTAGTATCCAGGATTAAAATCATATTCAGCCACTTTTATTTTTTTAATATATAAAATAAGGGGGCAAAGAAGCAAACGGGTCACCTGATGGAAAGCAACTACCGTCGTTCATGGACACTCGCAACATTAGAAGACCTGCAAATTCGTTGACGCAGATATTTGACGTGTTTATAATCAAAGATTTGAATCTAGTTTCCACTAGCTGGCAACAGCAGTATCAATGTAAGCGCGTCTGGCACTCTGCCAAGTGCCAAAGCTGCCAGAGCTGCCAGAACTTATGGCACGTTTTAAAAACTCCATTTATTCTTGATTAATGACTATTCAGTATTTATGGGGGTTTCTTTTCAGAGTTTTTTGTTGACGATTTATTGCTTGCTGACCTGACGATAAAACGTCATTTAAAGTTAAGTTACTCAATGAATATCCATACTAAAATTGATAAATACGAAAGTGTGTCTGTCTGTGTGTCTGTTACCTCTTCACGCCCAAACCGCTGACCCGATTTTGCTGAAGTTTGGCATGTAGATAATTTGAGTCTCGGGAAAGGACATAGGATACTTTTTGTCCCGGAAAAAACTACGGTTCCCGCGCGATAAACAATATTTTTGGTGCAACGAAGTTGCGGGCATCATCAAGTTATACTATATTTCGTCCTTGTCTATCAAGCGACATTTCCAATGTATCAGAAAGAGACATAACTTAATAAATGAAAATACGTGTGGCACTCGACGACTGCCGCGGTAAAGCTATTGCATAGCATTTTTAATCAACTTATGCAATTATAATTTGTACTAGGTACTTACGTCTAGTCTCACGCACACAAACACCGTGCCGATGTCTATCGAACTGAAATGAAGACGATGCAAGGCAACGCCGCATCGCTGTGCCGGTTAAAGTGGAAGGTGTTAGGTTTATTTTCGTTACGGTTTTTATTGATTCAGTCGCCGAGCTCAAAGCCCTCTATAAAAGCTATGCAATAGCTTAAAAAATTAAATTTAAGCTTAATCTTAGAGGAAAGAGCGGTTTATTAATGCCTTGAGTATTGGACCGTGCTGCGGTGTGTCCAATACAGCCCACACCCACTATAGTATAGCTCGAGCAATGACGTCACAGTGCCAATCTACACCGATTTACTAGATTAAAGGATGGCTGGGGCCGCTGTCACACCGAATTGTAACATTAAAATATTACCCTGTCCAAATATATCTGGGTGATTAGACAATTTGCATTAAAAAAAATCGGATTTTGACATAAGTGATATTAAGGCTTGGACAACCGCGGTGAAGCAAAGAGGCAACCAGGGCCGGCCGGTGTCGCCGCCTGGCCCGAGGAGGGCGCTCCCAGCGGACTGGAGGAGTCCGCTGCGGATGCTCACCGAGGTGGGGCCGCAGAGGAAGAGGCAAGTAGGTATTACGGTGCGCCGCTTGCCCTATCCTCTGCGGCCGGTGGTAGAGCGTGGTCGGTGGCAGAGCCACAGACCTGATCTGCCACATGGCCTCCAAGTAGCAGACTCGGAGGGCGTCTGCTACAGCCCTGGTGGGGGCCGAGGAGGAGGGCGCACGTGTTGTGCGCCCACCGTGGAGTCTTCGGGCCACTGGCGCGGGCGGGGTCGCAGATGTGTGTATCGTTCCCGTGGTCCCGTTAAAAGGCGGCGTGGCGGAAGATGGGGGGGGGGGTTTAGTGGGTATACCGTGGTCTCATTAGCTACGGGAGTCCCACATCACCGCTCCGGTCGCCCCCTGCGCCTGGGTGGTATGCGTAATGCATTTCCCCCTCCGAAAAAAAAAGTCGATTTGTCAAATTCCATACAAACTGCAACTTGTCTAAGGACCCTGCCCAGCTGTTACTCAAGATTTTGAAAATTTAATTCATATTGGTGCAGCTGTTATTAATGCGCAATATCATTAAAATTAATAACGCGGGAACCAAACATTTTGTGCTTTCCCGTATTTCAAAGTACAATATATTTATATATTTATTATCTTATATATAAAATTTCCCTGTCACAATGTTAGTTACCGTACTCCTCCGAAACGGCTTGACCGATCTTTATGAAATTTTATATGCATATTCAGTAGGTCTGAGAATCGGCCAACATCTATTTTTCATACCAAAAAACCCAAAAATTATTTATATGGCAAAACAACGTTTGCCGGGTCAGCTAGTCTTATATATAAAATTCTCGTGTCACAATGTTAGTCCACGCACTCCTCCGAAACGGCTTTACTGATTTTTACCAAATTTTATATGCATATTCAGTGGGTCTGAGAATCGGCTACTCCGTACTTATTATATTTATAAGTGCATTTGTTGAATAAATAATAGTAAATTATTACAACTCGAGATAAACGACGACCATGATAGCGATGGACGTTGCCATGGTGACATACTTATTTAGTCACTTCAATAAAATAATACGGGCGATATACTTACTTTATAATATGGCAAAGAAACGTTTGCCGGGACAGCTAGTAAATATATAAATATATACAATATATGTATATTATACCTGTAATTTAAATTAGTTCGCGTGAAGAGGTAACAGACAAACAGACAGAGTGCATAGATAATAAGTCACTTCAATTAATAGCAATAGCATTAAAGCTATAACAGCAATCTATTACATCCAATCTAAAATATTACACAGCGCAGCACAGCTTAAAAACTTAGTTCAAAGCACTAAGTCTGGAAGCCTGGTATAATCCTTGTTCAGGGATTACCAGGCTCGTCTATTGTTAATTCACGAAGGTATACTTCCTGCTAGGCTGGTCCCGTGGTACTCCATTGTGTGGAGCATTATCATGCAGACGGTGGCTCCAAAGACCAACGTCTAGCTTTGAAGTGCTTACTTTGATCACTGTGTTTAATATTTTAAAGGTTTTTCCGATATACGTGTTTATACTTTGCTGTCTGATATTGTACACTAGACGTCCCGCTTCGCCCGCGTAATTAGGAATTTCACGGACAAAATATTAGCCCACAAAAATAGCCTATGATCCTTCACGTGGTCTACTTTTTATCTGTGCCCAATAACATAAAAATTGCTCCAGTAGTTCGTGAGATAAGCCCTTTCAAATAATTTTCTATGCTTTCACATTTTCCTCTGTTTCTTCGCTCCTATTAGTCTTAGCGTGATAATATAATATAGCCTATAGCCTTCCTCGATAAATGATCTATCTAACACTCAAAGACGAGGCCTACCACGGGTACGGGAACTAACGAAGAAAGAGAGAGATGAGAAGAACCGGCGTAAAAAACTTGCACGGGGCCACCTTTTACCAAAAGGATGGGAAAATGTTGTTATCGGTGTGACAGACGGACAGACAATTAGTGCGAGCGGCAGGCATGATCTCGTTAATACGTGGGTTCGAATCCCGGGCTACAGCTGTATGATATAGCCACATGCAGTATATATTATTATGTGTCTTTATGTCTATATCTTCACGTTTGTTTGGCTGGACCTATTCAGATGAATTTCTTTCTAAGATACTTGTCCGGGAAAGGAAACGTTCACACCTAATACATAGTTTTCTTTGCGGAAAATGTACGGTTCCCGGATTGATAAGTAAGTACCGGCTTGCTGTTGATAAGTGAAGACCCCTTAACACAAGAAAGCCTTCCGAGACCCAGTAATTCTGAAGTTCTATTTGTTAGAGCAAAAACACTAAAATATCCAACATCTCTTTATCTTTACAATTTTAATAGAGTAATAATTATATTATTTCAAGTTATAAATCAAATATATTTTAAAAGCGAAAATCTAATGTTACTATTAAAATTTCCTTTGCAAAATTAAACTAAATAATACAAGAATGATATACAACGCCTGTTGAAATAAATTAGCAATTATAAAGTCTGACTTGTAAATAAGTTCACATAATTTTACTAGCCATTGTTACTAAAAACCGGCCAAGTGCGAGCGGGACTCGTGTTTCGTAAAAATCGGTTGTCTGTAAAGTCGGTTTACTGACGATAGTTGAACGTGACAACGTATGACGTTGTCACGTTCAACTATCCTTAACCCTCGCTTCCGAATCTCTATAAATAGAAACAAACTTTTTCGACTGTCACCTAAAGTTATTTCGATGTATTTCTTTCAAATGATTGTCTAAAAATATTTATAATGAGTAAAATAAACTATTCGCAATACAAAACGCTACATACATTCGTGAAATCCAGTAAAATCTTCGAACATAGCACAAGTCATACCTTGACACGTAGGAAATAGAGCACAATTTTGAATAGCCGAAATAATACTAATAGCTCACAAATTGTTTATTTATTTTTCATTCAGAGTGTGGTCAATGTATCAAAGGTCATAACTAACCAAACTTCTTCATACAAAAGTATTCTCTAAGTCATCGAAATACGTAATATAATCGAAACAAAGAGCGCGGCCCAGGTGGGCCTTACGGTTGTTGAAAGACTTGCAAGTGTAAATGGAACGCCTCAGAGCTGTCAGCGAGGCAACGCCGCATGAACTGTCATGTTTTTCGGGCGCGCACCCCATATCGAATTATTATAAGACGTTATCATGACAAAAATATTTACAGCCGAACAAAGAATCTCCTCCTTTTTTGGAAGTCGGCTAAAGGACTTTTAAGGGACTGATTTTCTTACAGCGGCAACAGAAATTCGTAATGTCTTAAAATTTTCACTGTATATCTATCACGGACCACTAAGGAGTTATAACATAGAGCGGTGACTGTTACGTATTGAAACACAGGTGTTGGACAAACAACTGATTTATTATAATGAGTTTAAGGACGACCTAACAGTATTTATTATTTAGACACCCACAACAGAGACAGACGAAGAAGTTTTAGTAATAGGTTGACGTTGGTAAAAAATATGTGGTGAAAAGTTTGGGAATAGGCTACGGGAATAGGGGATTGTAGAGGTTTCATGACAAAAATATGTTATATTATAGGTCGTCCATAACTTTAAGATCACCTGACCAAACTAGAGAAGGGAGTCTTCACGGAGCTCGTGGGAATATTCCACAGGCAATCGCAACATTAGAAAAGCTGCAGGTGCGTTGCCGGCCTTTTAAGAGGGAATACGCTCTCTTCTTGAAGGTTTGCAGGTCGTGTTAGTCCGGAAATACTGCTGGTGACAGTTCGTTCCAGAGTTTAGTGTTACTTGGTAATTGGTATAGAGCTTCTGATATTTCATGCTAGCCTAGTACTCACCTAGAAGGCCTAGTCATGCCATAATATCTATGTTCGGTGTAGAACAGGCCAGCTCCAATCTCCGATGCCAGGTCGTAAGCGAGGCCGGCCTGAACCCAGCCTGCAGAGATGGCCCATTCGCCACCCACGAAGATCACTATGTGCGTTTGTGACGTGGCATTCTTGAGGTCAGGGTTGTAGAAGTAGCGCTGAGGAAGTGAAAAATTGAAAATTAATAAGACTGGTTTCAGATGATATAAAAATCGGCCGAGTGCGAGTCGGACCCGCGCACGAAGGGTTCCGTACCGCTAAAGAGCGAAAGTAGGCAAAAATTGTGTTTTTTGCACGGGACTCGGGAGCCCCCCTTAAATGTTAATTATTAACTTTATTTTATTATTAGTGTTTGTTGTTATACCGGCAACATAATGACACAATCTGTGATAATTTCAGAATTCTAGCATAGCGGCTTTTGAGATACAGGCTGGAGACAGACGGACAGACGAACAGACAGACATCGAAGTCTCAGTAATAGGGTCCCGTTTTCTTTTGGGTACGGAACCCTAAAAAGCATTAAGCAAAAAAGTTTTGTAATTGAAGAATAAAAGATAATGCTCAAAGTCCCCATCAGGACTAATCAAATGAGCACAAACTTGATAGGGCTAAAGATGAAGCTATAAGGTGGCCAATGGCCATAGGAACTCCGTAATAAAAACTTATAGCACCATCGAGTTTAGCTTGTTTGATTCGTCTTAAATGTCAGTTATCATGTGACCAACTTCTAATTTATAAAATTGTCGTGTCACAGTGTTGGTTTGGGCGTGAATTCCTTCAAAACCGCTCAACAGATTTTAATGAAATTTTGTATTTACATTCGTTAGGCTTGAAAATAGGTTTTTGACGTGACAACGTCTTATAATTCGATATGGGCTGCGCGCACGAAAAAACATGACGCAATATGCGCCGTTACCTCGCTCTGAGGCGTTCCGTTTAAGGCTATGACGTTGTCACGTTCAACTATCGTCAGTAAACCGACTTTACAGACAACCGAGTTCGAGTCGAGTTCGATATTCACGTAAAAATTACTTAAAAGATTTTGATGAAACTTTACAGTAACATCGCTTATCATATCATAATAATTTTTTTATCTACTTTTTATACTGATACATAAGAAATAATTTATATGGCAAAACAACGTTTGCCGGGTTAGCTAGTATCAAGAAGCGCTACCATTAGAAGCTTAAAGTCCCAACTCTTCATGTTAACCTAGTACTAACCATCTGAAAAGTCTCCGTATTAGATGCATCAAAGTGGTTGAGTCTGACGGGCAACCAGCCCTCCACCACCTGGTTGCGGGAGACAGCTGCGGGGGCAGGCGGCTCCAGGGTGCGGAGACCAGCCACGGAGGATAGGAGGAGCAGCCACCCTGGAAATGAGGCATGTGATGGTTACTAAGGCAATAAATAACCAATAAAATGTCACCAGCAGTATTTCCGGAACGATACTTCAAAGTTCAAGAAGAGAGCGCAACGCAACTGCAGCTCTTCTAATGTTGAGAGCGTCCATAGGCGACGTTAGTTGCTTTCCATCAGGTGACCGAATTGCTCGTTTGTCCCCTTATTTTATGAAAAAAAGACGGTTGGAGAGTAATGTTTTGTGTCGAACTCGAACTCAAACTCGAACTCGACTCGAACTCGGTTGCCTGTAAAGTCAGTTTACTGACGATAGTTGAACGTGACAACGTCAGCCTTAAATGGAACGCCTCAGAGCGAGGTAACGCCGCATATTGCGTCATGTTTTTTCGTGCGCGCAGCCCATATCGAATTATAAGACGTTGTCACGTCAAAATCTTACTCCATACTCCTTCCTATTTCTTTGCAGGACCCAAGGGCCAAGACAGGACATATCAAAGAGTTTTCGTGGTTGGATACCGCTCTCAATCCTTGCAACAGTAGCAGATTGTGGTGGCTCGTTTTAAAAAAGACGGGTTGCACTCCGGGAGTGCCGGCAGAAGTGAAAACTTAATTATTAACGTTGTGCATTTTTAACCCATTTTTTATGAAAATCGATTATTAAAAAATCGATTTTTTATTAACGAATTCGAGTTTGAGTTCGAGTTTTCGAGTTCGAGTTTTCGAGTTTTCGAGTTTTGGAGTTCGAGTTTTGGAGTTCGAGTTCGAGTTCGACACAAAATACTACTCTCCAACCGTCTTACGCGTCTTGTATGGTTTTTCGATCAACACGAAAATCTGACGCGAGTTTCACAGTTTTTACCCATCCCACAAAAGTGCTCAACGCCGCTTAAGAAGTTTTCACTTCAAAAATTAAGGAAAAGTTTGTTTGTTTGCATCAAATGAGCTCCGAAACTACTGGTCCAATTTTGATAAAAGGCATAGGTATAAAAGGAGGCCAACTCGTTGCGAAGTGACATGGTGCTAGAGATGTTTAGGCTATGACTTTCTGACTATAAATAATGATAATTGATTGTCTGACTACAAATAATCATAACATTACGTACGCTAGCTATATAATTTTTGTTTTTTAAACTGTGATTGAATCCTGCTAGCTATCCTGCTAGTTTCTAAACATAAATTAATATAACTTACACATTTTATAGCACGCTTCACTACAATATACTATTATACCGACTAATTAAATTATCATTATCGTACCAATTTTACTATCAGCACTAATCTCATGCATTTATGGATAAAAGTGGTGTAAGTCATATTTTGGATTTTTTACTGCAAATATCAATGTAACTTATCTACTTTATTCTCATAGTGTTATGAAGACTGTAAATCTTTTTCGGTTGCCTGAATGACTGTTTTTAGCAGTAAGAAAACTGATTCGGACTTTATTTTTTTTTAATTGTTTGTTCGAATAAACTATAATGCATTTATTATATTTATAGTAAATTCCTCTTACACTGTTCTTTTTAAATCAAAACCTGATAAATATAAGGATGTTTCCTGTTAAAAACAAAATATTCCTCAATCTACAATTAATTTTCCTCGACAGTACTTTGTCTTATGCGTCAACACATTATTCATGCTTGTTTACTATTCCTCTATCGTTTATAGACTTCTTGTTAAATTAACGTGTACCAGATAATACAATAATATTGACACTTGGGTGACAAACACCTATTTTAGGACTGAGATTTGTTAGTAATTAGTCATGAAGATTCATTAGTAAGGAACTGAGTTGTTTACTTAGTAGTCAGTACATGAGGACTTAAAACTTACAACACTACAAGACTATATACACTTACAAGACTCGTTTTAGGGTATTTGGCCAAGATCACATCTCGGTTGTTTTGTCACTTAATATACAGTATAGCTCACACTTATTTACGTCAATGTCATTAATGTATTATTTAATCCCGAAATGGTTACTGGTGTCACATTTTAAATGACAGTTACCTACGCATTTACGCTTCTATGACTATTTCGCGTAAAAAATCATAATAATTTTATATTTTTTATTTTTTGTCAGGAGTCAGGACTCCTGACAAAAAATTACTATGACATACATGGCATACTAAGGTGTTATTAATATGTTGTATGTTAGTATCTTGAATAAAAATATAAAAGAAGTACGCTTCCCAAAAAATTCAAAACTTGACTTACATCACTTTGCCTGATCGCTACGTCTTATCTTAATGTGTCGATTACTATTAGATAACTGAAGAATTAAAATATTTTGTTCAGCACATTAAATAACAGATTGTAATTAGGTCTCAGTAAAACTATTGGCAGAAGATGTACGTTTGTTTCATTATAGCACCTAAACTACCGATTTGAATGAAGTAGCATTGATACTTCAATCGTATAATATAATATTGAATTTGAATATGAAATTTCAATCTTATGTATATGAAAGTCTCTCGTCTCAGTGTTTTTGCGCAAACTCCTCCAAAACGGCTCAACCGTTTTTAATGAAATTATGTAATGTACATTCGTTAGGCTTGAGAATAGGTTTTCATCGACTTTTTATACTGATGACTAGAAATAATTTATATGGCAAAATAACGTTTGCAGGGTCAGCTAGTGTTTTCAATATAAGCGATATGCTTGCTATATTTTCAGTCGTTATATCCAATAAGCCAGTATCGAAGTCGTTACATCCGATAGCAACTGTATATAATTTAATTCTGCACAAGCATCCTGCAAGCCTGGTAGGAAAGTGAAATCAGTACATTACAGTACATTACTATATCGGTCACGTGCAGACCAGGTGCTCAGAAACAATAGGAGTTGACTCATTAGGAATACATAAGGGCTAGCTATAATCCAAGGACAAGATGACGCCCGCAACTTCGTTGCACCATCGTTTATCGCCCTGGGAACCGTACATTTTTCCGGGATGAAAAGTATCCTTCGTTCTCGGGACTCAAAGTATCTCCATTTTGAGCAAAATCGGTTCAGCGGTTTGGGCGTGAAGAGTTAACAGACAGACACACATTCACATTTACAGTATTAAGTACTAGGTGATGAGGGAGTAGGATGAGGTTTTGAAAGATGTACCATATTAATTGGTTAAACATTTTTAAAGAAACCCTATTTTAATTTTGCGTTGAGAATGGTTAACAATAATTAATATTAAATCCTGTAAACCTGATCAAAATGTAAGGCAGAGCCCAGAGGGAAAGTGAACCGTCGGCGCGGCGTAAAGGAAGAAGTAATATACTCTTCTGTTGTGCCTGCTGCTACTGTTGCACGTGTTCTCGCGAAAGGTGTTTGTCTCATACGTGCAATATTAGTCACGTCCTCGTTAGCGGTACAGCTGTCTAGTGTCAAGTTGAGGTGAATGTCAAACGTGTGTACAGTCGAGGAAATGTGCTGATAGGCTTATTAAATTATTTTTAACAAAAAATTAAAACCGACTTCCAAGGTAAAAACAATAATAACATTAATGTGAACTAAAAAGTATTAAATAATTTTTACTATCTAATAGTGCCTTTTTCCGAATTCGGCTAAACCTCAACTATTTCTGTACTCAATCTTCATTATTTTGAAGTCGGTACCAGATAGCTGAATCTTCAGTCCTCTGACAGTATATTTAAAATTTTTGGAACTGGCACCGACTTCAAAATTATGAAGATTGAGTACAGAAATAGTTGAGGTTTAGCCGAATTCGGAAAAAGGCACTATTAGATAGTAAAAATTATTTAATACTTTTTAGTTCACATTAATGTTATTATTGTTTTTACCTTGGAAGTCGGTTTTAATTTTTTGTTAAAAATAATAATAATTTCACTCTTTTTAGTTACACTAGTAGATAAATCTTCGCGTATATTTTACGTATCTTATTACAATTTGTTAAGAGTCACAACTCACACTCACAAAATAATATAATATTATCAGTGAAGTGAACATATTGTGCTAAGTAATTTAACAATTTTAATATTTCAAGCCCGAAGCGGTCACCGGCGATTGCGATAACAATAGAAAGGCTATTGTGTCTCGTTTTTCCACGATCGAAGGATCTATCAGATAAACAATTGTACAAACTTGCATAGGATGTAGCGTAGCATAATATTTAATATTATCATAATTATTGACAGCTGTTCTTGTTATAAAGAATTCAAATCGATAGGTACTTAGTGCACCATCTATCGATTAATAAGTATAACTAATTAAAAAGACACTTAATGACTTTGTTTTGTTTAAATGCTCTTTTTAAAATAACTTTATTTTAATTCTATTTGTCTATTAAAATTTTATAAAGTAGTAAAGTATTCGATCTGTATATTATAAAGTAGTTAGTAAAGTATTCGATATTCTGTCTTCGCGCGGCGGCGCTGGCCGGCGACCGACGCCGACCGCCGTGTATTAAAAACAAACAGGTGTTGTTAATTGTTATACAGTACATCATTATTATTATTAGTATATCCATACCTATGCCTTGTACTATTATCTATTCTGTGCCATGAGACATTCGTGGCCTTAACACGACGTGGTAATGATGATGATGACGATGATGATGATGATGATTATGATGATGATGATTATGATGATGATTATGATGATGAATATGAATTGCATAGTAGTTTATGCTTTCTGTTCTTAAAACAACGCCGAAACTCCCAAACGTGTATCTATAAGGAATCAGGAGTTCTCTCAGCATCATCGAAACCATGGTATACCTTGACCCAATATTTGACTTTTTGGTAGCGTATTCTTAGTACACTTCACATAAAACCAAAATCACCATATGTTTCCATATAAATTTCGAGGAGTTCCCTCGATTACTCATGGATCCCATCATCAGGTCACCACCTTTGTGAAAATGGGACCAAATTGGAGTGAAACCTAATACAACAAAACAAAAATTTCGAAAATCGGTTCACAAACGGCGGAGTAATCGTTGAACATACAAAAAAAAAAAAAAAATATCCACAGCCGAACATATAACCTCCTCGTTTTTTGGAAGTCGGTTAAAAAATACAAAAACAATAGATAAACTGATGCGAAGTCATATTTTGGATTTTGTGTAAAGACAAATAAAATATATGTACTTAATAAATAAAGTAAAAAAACTTAAAAATTTACACTTTTAGAACGTCTACATGAGGCCTACCACCGGTTCGGGAACTAACCCGGCTAGAAGAACCGGCGTAAGAAACTCGCAAAATATTCATAGGAAATGTGTATGTATTTTCTCTGCCTCTGTCTGTCTCTCTGTTACGCTAAAATCTCTAAACTGATTTGATACGTCCCAGGAAAGATTAGGGATAGTTCTGCACAAAACCTTGTATTAAAATCACAAAAATACTTATAATATTTAATATCTTTTTGTACATAAATAATAAATATATTGTCACAAAGTATTTTTCTTATTCTATTTTTTTGGTCATTATTATAATGGCTGGTTTAAATTATTCCAATTCACTGGATTGGATTCCTTTTCCATTACAGCGCTTTTTTGCAAAATTGCATTCCAGAGCCCTTTTACATTATTCTAACGGTAATCCAGCAACAATACATCGTTGGAATAATGTACTTAGATTGGCACTGGAGTGCACTGAAATACAATTCAATACATTCCAGCGCATTTCAGTGTTCGTTTACATTATTAATAGCAGCGCTGGATTGAATTACTGGACTTGAATAATGTAAACCATCACTAAACGGTCATCTTATACAAGACAGCTCAACATTTTATTTCCTCAGCCGTACATATTCTTAGAATACGTCAATATACAGACACCACTGATCGAGTTAAGGAGTGACGCAAGAACGCCACATTGCCTTATATGGCCACGTCAATTGTAAGATGGCGCGTCACGCCAATTTAGAATATTCGAAAGTAATTGATGACTTGTTATCTAATAGATATTAAGTAATGGTTTTTAAGAGCTATCGTCGCGGTGCAGTTCATGTGTGCCTGTCTCTTTGTTACCTCTTTCCGCCCAAACCACTGAACCAATTTTGCTGAAATTTAGTATAACTCCCATACCGGTTTGTGACGGTGGCCGGTTTGATTGAAACCGAGCTAGTAACGCAGGAGTTATTTTATAGTGCCCAAGTGTGTGCCCAGTACACAAGAGCACTCTCTATTCCTTTACTCTCATAACCCAGTGGGACGGCAGACCGACACGACTGGCGAGAGATCAGGCGCAGGACCGACTTTTTACATGCCCATCCGACGCATGGATCATCTTACTTGTCAAACGAATCAAGTGATCAGCTTGCATTGTCCTAACCAGACTTGGAAATAAGTAATGACATGTTTCCAACGCGGAAATCGATCCCACGACCTCCGGAGTCTTGACTCCGGAGATCGTGGGATCGAATTTCGATTGTTCACTTCGACACGAAATTTGGTATGGAGATACTTTGAGTCCCGGGAAAGGACATAAAATATCCTGAAGAAAAGGCCTCCCCTGCCTCTTTCCACGTGTCTCTATTCTTCGCTGTATTTGGCAACTCTTTATCTGCAGCGTGTAGCTCGTCGCGCCACCTTTTCTTGGGTCTGCCCCTATTTCGCTGACCATTCGGCAGCCACTCCGTAACTAGACGCGGCCATCTGTCCGGGTGCATGCGGGTCTAATATGCTACATAGTATTCTTTTTAACCGACTTCCAATAGGAGGTTATGTTTGTGATCGAAAGAAACAAGCTATAGGTCACTGACCGTATTTCTAGATGTTCGCTGTATTGAGTAATAAGTAATAACTTATTTATAAGCCTTGACTTTCTATTGAAGATTAAATTGACCTCCTTTCTGTCTATGATAGCCTAGTACAATGATTCATCCACGCTTACATAATATTATTCATACTAATATTGATAGGTAGAGTGTGTCTGTCCGTCTATAAGTAAATCTGTTTGTCACGTTAAAAGAGCTGAACTGATTTTAATGAAATTTGCTGAAAAGTACGTCACGGGATAGGATACTCCCAAAAATTGTACGGTTTCAACTTCCAGTGCGATACACGAATATAGCTTATAGTACTGTAAAATTAAATAGATATTGTTTCTTAATTCTTTTGAAGAGCAGGAACCGTGCATTTTTCCGCGATAAAAACTATCCTATGTCCTTTCTCGGGACTTGAAGCCTCCCTGTTTTGTCTAAAATCTAAATCGTATCAGCGGTGTAAGCCTGAAGACGTGACAGACAGACAAACACTCGTATTTATAATATTAGTATGGATTAGATTTGATGATGAATTCTCTGAGTCATCGTATAAAAAATCATTAACGGTTTTGATAGAGGAAAACCTAATAAAAAATCCCCGAGGAATAATGACTGTACCGATTTGAATAAGATTTTGAATACAAATCAGTTGAAGGGCGTTCCGTCCGGAGATTCCGTAATTGACCGAATTTAAAACCTTATAAACGCATAATCTGAAAGCTACAAAGTTATAATAAAAATACAGCAATAATCTTCAGTATATCAACATTCCTTTTGTCGTTTTAAATTTTCTATTTTTGTTTATTATACTCATGATATCAGCTTCCAAAGTAATACCAATTTGTTAAAATTCAAGCATACATTCAGCATCTCCTTAGGATTTACAAATTACTTTTATTTGAAACTCACGCCAATAGATCGACAATATCATTAACTACGCCGCCTAACTATTCGCCGTTTTAAATTTTTTTTAGGACAATTTTGAACTAAGTTAAGTAAAAACAATAGGGTTATGGCGCGGCGCGATCTCGGCAACGCGGCAAATGTATGGCCAAGGTCGTTTGCTCGGGGGACGGCCTTAAGTACGATAAAAATTCCTAACGACTACAATGATTTTGTTACATTTTCAGATGAAATAGAAGACGGGTATAGAAAAAGTGACAGACTTTCATGACCAAGTCCCTCCCAACCGAATCTTCGTAAAATGAATAAGGGAAGGGAAGGAAATGACTGAATTTTTTTTTTCTTCATGGGTGGGAGGCTGCCACTGCCCATTGCCCAGTGCCCACTGCCCACTGCCCACTGCCCAGTGCCCACCCCATCCACGGATTCGCAGCTGACGGTCGCTAGTATTCATAGTATCTAATATCTATGCATTGTACTATCGTCTTACAAAGTTTCGCCCGGGAAGAAATAATTGACCAAAAACTTACCTGGCTCCTGGTCCCGGGCCATATGATGTTTACTTATCAGTTATTAGAACTTATTACCTAGACAGTATTAAATTTCATTACGAAATAACACATAAAAACTTAGGTAAAACTGTTTGTATATGTATGTCACGGAATTTCTAAATGAGTCTAGAGTCTATACTCTAGTTATTAAATTAAAGTTGGTTCCATGAACTAGTTACTAGAGTAACAAGTAACAATACGTAATAAAATGTTAGTTTTAGATATATTGTGAGAAAAAATACCTCATTATATTAATTTAGCTAGATCAGCCATTCTCAAAGAGGCCAGGGGCAAAGGACCTTCTAGGTGCTGTAATCAAACACAAAACATTATTTTTTTGGGGGTCCGTCAAAAATATTACTTATGAAATATCCGCCACCAAAAAAGTTTTGGGAATCGATGGACTAGCCGCTAGAGTCTAGAGTCTAGACTCTAGAGTCTAGACTAGACTGTCAGACCCAGTAAATTTTATATTGCCATAATGTGGGAAATGGCCTTTGGTAATGGAGACGTTGTAAGACTACTGACTAAGTCACGCCGATCTCAGAAACTTCGATAGAGAGAGCTACAGGATTATTATGAACACAGGATTTCATGAAAATGTGTCCAGTCGAAAGGAGAATAATTATACGTCATCTGAATATGGGAATAATATCCCGTATGTGATGAATGTCACGGAAATAGTTTGGTATCATTTGGTGAAATAATTATCAAAATCGGTTGAGCAGTTACTATTTCGGCTCTAGGAATGGTCTAAATTTTTATCTTAGTAGAAATGTACGGTTCCCGCGAGATAAACGATTTTTAGCGCAACGGAGTTGCAGGCGTCGTCTAGAAACATTGTAGGTCTAATATGAATTTGGTAGACCACAAAATATTCAGGAAAATCTTATAATATGGTATTCCCTAGCTAGATTTTGGTGGTTTTGGGATGACGTCTGTCGACATTGTACTTTCTGTTTACTACACATCACATGTGTAATGTGTTATGTGTACGTGATAAAGCGCAGTGGTTCCATCGAAGTCAGTCCCGCGGTTTAGGTAAAGTACAATGAGAACACAATAATATATTGTGTAATACGTGATAAAAGTCAGTAATTTCATCAAAAACGATTCAGCGATTCAATAATAATAATCCAAGACCCAATTTCACCAACGACTGTTAAGGCAAACCGACCCCGAGCAAACGACCTTGGCCATACATTTTCCGCGTTGCCGAGATCGCGCCAAAACCCTATTATTTTCACGTATCTTACTTCAAAATTGTCTTAAAAATAATTAAAACGGGGAATATGTAGTTTATGATATTGTCGATCTATTGGCGTGAGTTTCAAATAAAAGTAATTTGTAAATCCTAAGGAGATGCTGAATGTATGCTTGAATTGTAATAAATAGGTATTACTTTGGAAGCTAATATTATGAGTATAATAAACGAAAATAGAAAATTTAAAACGTGGAAAGGAATGTTGAGAAAAATACAGCAATAATCTTCAGTATCTACTGAAGATTATTGCTGTATTTTTATTATAACTTTGTAGCTTTCAGATTATGAGTTTATAAGGCTTTAAATACGGTCAATTACGGAATCTCCGTAGGAGTTAATGCTCTAATTAGTATCACGTCACCTCTTTCACTTTTCATATGAATGAAAGAGAGAACATGATATTTTAACTAACTGTTAACACTAACAGACGTTGGTGAAATCGGGTCTAAGTATACTAATATTATAGATGCAAAAGTGTAAAAGTCTGTTTGTCTGTAACCTCCTCACGCCTAAACCGCTGAACCGATTTTGTTGGCTATGAAACTTTGAGGCCCAGGGAAAGGACATCTAAGGATACTTTTAAACTCGGAAAAATGTACGGTTTCAGCGCGATAAACGAATTTTGGCAGAACGGAGGGAGTAGCGGGCGTTATCTAGTGTTACGTGCGGTTCACCTGATGGAAGGCAACTACAGTCACCCATGGACACTCGCAACATAGAAGAGTTCCAGGTGCTTTGCCTAGTCACGGCAAAATCAGTGTCATTTTTAGTGACAGCTCCACGTGCTCAGTGTCACCCCAGTGCCAGTGCCACTGTCTTTGTAGGTCCGTGCGTCTGTGACTATTGTCAGTAACAATACAAAGTTAAAACAATTGGGTTTTTCCGTGGAAGCCTATTGAAATTTGTGGTTTCGCTAAAACATGGTAAAACCTTGGTTAGCAATATTTCCCAAATCTCAAAGTATTTTCATTGAAATGAAATGAAAATATTTATTTCTCAGTAGGTTAACAAAGTTAACACGTCTTTTAGAACGTCACGTCTTCTGCATGAGATCTACCACCGCGCCGGTTAGTACCAAATTATGTCGACATCGGTTTAGCGTTTTGGGCTTGAAAAGTTAATTATAAAAACACTACAGGTACAGACTGTAACACTACAGGTACAGACTGTAACACTACAGGTACAGACTGTAACACTACAGGTACAGACTGTAACACTACAGGTACAGACTGTAACACTACAGGTACAGACTGTAACAATCACAGATATTAGAAATAATATCTCTATGGTAACAATATTACAAAGTGATAATACTTTAGGGTTTGTAAGAATAAGATAAGAATAAAAAGTTTATTTGCAAAAACATTATTTAAAGTGTCCCTTATATAGAGTTCACTGTGAAAGTAGCAGCGCTAAAAGATAAAAAAAAATGTGGTTTGTATGGGCAAGAGCCCGGGCGTCAGAAATTTTCCCAAAAAAAGTTACTCTTTCAGCGTTGCTACTTTTACAACGAACTCAATACAGGGAACTCATGCACATACACACCCTAAAACATTATCACTAAGTTTTGTTACACCTTGTATAAAATGCGTCTGTCTGTATGTAACCTTATCGATTCAACCTCTGAAACGATTTAGATGGAAGATAATTTTATAGCGTTTTACTGACCAAAATGTACAGTTCCCGGGTAGTTTAAGTTGCGGGCAACATCCCTTCTGATATAAATTATAATAAAAGCGAAACTGTGTAGGTATGTCTGTTACCTACCTCTGTACCGATTAAGATAAAACTTTGCAACCCAGGTAAAGATTTTTGCCAGGCCAGTTTTTGTCGTAGAAAAATGTACGAATCCGGTCCTACTAATGTTGCAGACTGCAGTTAATATCTAATCCATACTAATATTATAAAAGCGAAAGTTTGTCTGTCTGTAACCTATTCAGTATTCACGCACAAACCGCTGAATCGATTTTACTGTTTGGTATGGAGATATTTTGAGTCCCGGGAATGGACATAGGATACTTTTATTCCATAAAAATGTACGGTTCCCGCATCTAGCATTACTATAGACTTCTAATTAAACAATATAACCTATATATCACAGTCAGTTAAGCAATACCAATAAGTAGGTCTCGAAGCAGGAACCTCTTATAAGGAGCTACCACTACATGCCTCAGTACTTACTGTACATTACTCACAGAGTGGACAAAGCATATTTTGTGGTACATGATTCATATAGCATCAATGTAGTAAATAGTATAGGTATGTGTTGATAATAATAACTCCCACGCCGGTTTCGGTGACGGTGGCCGGTGTCATTGATTTTATAGTGCCCAAGTGTGTGCGCAGTACACAAGAGCACTCCCTATTCCTTCA
This sequence comes from Polyommatus icarus, assembly GCA_937595015.1. Lineage (NCBI taxonomy): Eukaryota > Metazoa > Arthropoda > Insecta > Lepidoptera > Lycaenidae > Polyommatus > Polyommatus icarus. Next base: position 388,614 of record OW569342.1, on the reverse strand, counting down.
CTCTCATAACTCAGTGGGACGGCAGACCGACACGACCGGCGAGAGATCAGGCGCAGGACTTTTTACATGCCCATCCGACGCATGGATCATGTCACTTGTCAGACAATCAGGTGATCAGCCTACATTGTCCTAACCAAACTTGGAAATAACATGTTTCTAACTCGGGAATCGAACCCACGACCTCCAAGTCAAGAGCCACGCTCTATACCATTAGACCACGGAGGCGTTTTATGTACTAATGTACTATGTAGTATACCAGAAGGAGTACGTTTATTGTGCGGGAACCGTACGATTTTCCGCAAGGAAATTGATGATATTATGTCCTTACTTCCTGTCTTAAAGTATCTATCTAATACGTTTAGCGTGAAGAGCTAATAGACAGACAGATAGATAGACTTTTGCATTTGTAATATTAATAAAGACTGAAAGTTGCGCACGGCTTCACCAGCTTAAAAACAGTTTTCCTCGGTAATGGTACTTTTTTTAGCTATAAAAGTATCCTTTGTCCTTCCTCCTTTTTAGGGTTCCGTACCCAAAGGGTAAAACGGAACCCTATTACTAAGACTTCGTCTTCGTCTGTCCGTCTGTCTGTCGCCAGGCTAGGGTGAGGGTATCTCAAGAACCGCTATAGCTAGACTTCTGAAATTTTTACAGATTGTGTATATCTGTTGCCGCTATAACAACAAATACTAAAAACAAAATATAATATAATAATATTTAAGGGGGGCTCCCATACAACAAACATGATTTTATTAGCCTTTTTTGCTCGATATCAATAATGGCAACAGACGTAGGCACTTGAAATTTTTACAAAGGCCTTAAATATTGTGTTACTTAATAATTCATACCCGTTATTAACATAATTTAAACCCGTCATGGGTCCCCCGGGTTGGGGATGTGCTGGGTGGGGATGGGCTATAATTGCATAAGCAATTATAGCCCGCATACGTCTAGTCGCACGCACACAAACACCGTGCTGAAGTCTGCCGAACGACGTGAGACGAGTGTTAGGTTTTTTCGTTACGGAATTTCTTGATTCGGTCGCCGCGGTCAAAGCCCACGATAAAAGCCATGCTGCTTAAAAACTGCACCTTCATACATTTTTTAAAGAGCCTAAAGTACTATCAGAGAAGTTAATTCCTAGGCAGATGGGTGACCTAGATAGGTTAGGTTACGTAGTTTGGTCGCGTTACGTCAAACTTTCCCCGATGGTACATGACCTGTATAAAGTACGCGGTTAAACCAATGAACCGATTTTAGTGAAATGATTGTTCGCACGTATAAACGGAAAATACTATTACGAGCACAGTAAATCCTAAACCACAAAATACTATAATATTGACATGTCATATGTTTAACGTAAGTTGTAAGAATTAAGATAGTATTGTATTGTAATGTATATTATTATTTAATTCATTGAATGAATGGAAAAACCACTAGAATATGCCTACTTGTTAGTATTAAGTCACTATGAATCACTACATAGTAAGGCAGTAGCTTCCCGCAGTCACAGCCTGTCTGTCCCTACTTCCTATCTTATACAATACTAGCGACCCGCCCCGGCGTCGCACGAGTATAAAATATATAGCCACTGAAAAAATGATTTAAATCGATATAGCCTATGATCCTTCACGTGGTGTACTTCTTATCTGTGCCAAATAACATAAAGATTGCGAGATAAGCCCTTTCAAATAATTTCCACCGTTTTTTTCCACATTCTCCTATTAGTCTTAGCGTGATAAAATATAGCCTAATAGCCTATCTCAATAAATGGGCTGTCTAACACTGAAAGAATTTTTCAAATCGGACCAGTAGTTCCTGAGATTAGCGCGTTCAAGTTAGCCCTTTCAAATAATTTTCCGCGTTTTTTTCAAATTTTCCTCTATTTCTTCGCTCCTATTAGTCTCAGCGTGATAAAATATAGCCTATAGCCTTCCTCGACAATAAATGGGCTATCTAACACTGAAAGAATCATCAAAATCCGTTGCGTAGTTTTAAAGATTAAAGGGAACAAAGAGACATGAGGGAAAAAAGCGACTATATAGATACTGTATACAATGTACATAATATACAATGTGTAACAAAACTGAGTGAGAATACTTTAGGGTGTGTACGTGCTCCTTGTAGAGAGTTCACTGTGAAAGTAGTGGCGCTGAAAAACCTTTTTTTCCTCTTTTGTATGGGGAAACTCATGATGCTGGGGCGCTTGCGCATACCAAAGTGAGTCTTTCAGCAAAATCGGCTCAGTGGTTAAGACGTGAAAAGGTAACAGACAAACAGAATAAAAGACAGACAGACAGACGGGCAGACATACAGATAGACGGCCAAACAGACACACTTTCGCTTTTATAATATTAGTATGGAAGTATGGATTATACCTAAAGTGTAAAAAGTCACATAACTATAAGAAGTAGTTAGCCAAATATACTTACTATTAACTATACTATGACAAGTATGAGTGCTATGACCGATGGTGTGACATATGACATCATCATCATCATTTTGTCATGACTCAACCGACCCACGCATCCATAGAGGTTCTATGGTATTTTCTATGACTAATATAAATTAAGTACCAAAAATTCTACTTATAATTAAAAAATACGAGTGACACTCGAGGACTGCCGCGGTAAAAAAAGCATAGCATTTTTTATCAATCTTTGCAATTATAATAATTCGTATACGTCTAGTCGCACGCACACAAACCAGATGACGCCCGCAACTGCGTTGCGCCAATTTCGTTTATCGCAGTAGGACCGTACATTTTTCAGAGAAAAAAAGCATCCTATGTGCTTTATATCCATACCAAATTTCAGCAAAATCGGTTCAGTAGTTTAAGCGTGGCGAGACAACAGACAAACTAACACATATTTGCATTTATAATAACCTAGTTTTAAACTTATTCACTTTGACTAGTGATAAGTGCAGGTGATTAGTGCAAGTGATTAGTGCAAGTGATTAGTAATCAGGAAAAAGTAAGTGTGGACAGCGAGTGATTAGTGCAAGTCCTTTAAAGTTTAACATATTATCAAGTAAGGGCACCAGCGACCGCGCCAACAATATAATAACAATAGATTTCCAAGAATTCGCGATCAAAAGCGAATCAAAGTGAATCAGGCCCTAACTCAAAGCTACTAATTTATAATTTTATGCCACTACAACTATGACTATGACTAAACTATGACGAATACTGCCTAATGTGGAACACACTTAACCTACTTCCGTAAACTAGGTGTACTGCTCAGGCTCACCAGTTCTTATACAATTGATAAGCTTTGAAATTATGAAATACTTCTTTAGCGGCATTGCGCGTGTTCTTATGATGGATAAAAATGTTAAATTGTCGCAGATCACGTGACCTGATCGAAAATTCGTAAATTTCGAGCTTTTACCCAATTTCCAAAAAAGCCGGCGCGGCGTAGGAGAGGCAGTGATATCGCCTTCTCTTTTCACTGCCTTAGCGGTCCAATGTTTAGGGCTTTTGACTCGGAGGTCTAGGTTAAATTTCAGTGTAGGAACAAACAAAATGTTATGTTATACAGATTATGTTTGTCCCCTATGTTTAACATGTTATCACTAGATGAATCCCGCTACTCCGTTGTGCTGGAACTCGTCGCGTGGGAACCGTACATTTTTTCAGGATCAGAAGTATCCTATGTCCTCTACCGGGACTCAACGTATCTCCATACCAAGAATAGTTCAGCGGAAAATCGGCATGAAGAGGTAACAGACAGACAGACACACTTTGGCATTTATATATGGATGGTGTCCCACCAAGCGTGTCCAACACTCCCAACATTGTGTGACTCACAATACACACGTGTATAAAAGAACAATACAGATACTGTGCTAACATAGGCATAAAAGATATTTTGCAGTAACTACCTTGTAATTGCTGATAGCCTGGTAGCTAGACTGATTGTAATAACATTAATCAATCATTAATTTGAGTTATAATTTGAATCCGTACTAATGCAAAAGTGTTTTTCTCCATCTGTCTGTTATTTCTTCATGATCAAACTACTAAAACGATTTTTTGGGTATGGAGATACTTTGAGTCCTGAAAAGGGCGTCTAGGATATTTTTTATTGTGGAAAAATGTACGGTTTTAACCGAATTTTGGCGCAACGGATTCGCAAAACAGCGTAAACTAATCTAGAAATAACTTAAAAAACAGGAAAAAAGCGTTTTACTTTGCGATTGCATGTTTAACCCTTATTATTAGACATGGGGTGTTAACCCTTGTTAACCCTTATCGCAATTACATTAAAACATTATGTCTGCTTGCATTACAAGCAACGCTTATATATACAAAGAAATTCTTGGAATATTAAAGAATTGTAGGTTTTAAATTCGAAAGTTACATTTTGGTGTTATTAACTTAATGTACAGTTATTGGTAAACTGCGGAGATAAACTTAAGGTGCCGTTCCGATCTTTTTTTGTTCCGAAAAATTCAATTAAAATGCCACTTTATGACAGACTATAGTCACAAACTGTGGAGATAAACTTAAGGTGCCGTTCCGATCTTTTTTTGTTCCGAAAAATTCAATTAAAATGCCACTTTATGACAGACTACAGTATATGTCATAAAGAATGATATTATTTGAATTTTTAGGACTATGGTCTGTCATAAAGTGGCATTTTAATTGAATTTTTCGGAACGAAAAAAGATTGGACGACACCTTAAGTTTATCTCCGTAGTTTGTCTGTACTTTCGCATTTCCACTGACCGCCGTGCTAGGGCTACGTCGAATTATGCCAATTCAATGTAATTCTGGGTTTGCCAAAACGCGACTAATTCACATAAGTCCACCATCTGCCTAGGAATCAACTTCTCTGATAGTGATAGTGCATTCTGCGGCTACAAAAAATCTTGGCTCTTACAGTAATATCATAAGGCTAGATACGTAGACTAATATTATAACCGTGGCTTACTACATCTGTTTAAAATACCATTAAAATCAGACCACCAACTAAATGACACCCGCAACTCCGTTGTGCCAAAAAAAAAGACTTGCACTCCGGGAGTGCCGGCAGAAGTGAAAACTTGATTATTAAGGTCGTCCCCCGAGCACACGACCTTGGCCATACATTTGCCGCGTTGCCGAGATCGCGCCAAAACCCTATTATTTTTACTCATCTTAGTTCAAAATTATCCTAAAAAAAATTAAAACGGCGAATATGTAGTTTATGATATTGTCGATCTATTCACGTGATCTACTTCGTTCGTGAGATAAGCCCAGTTCAAATAATTTTCCCCCGTTTTTTCCACATTTTCCTCTATTCCTTCTATCATTTTAGTCTGAGCGTGATAAAATATAGCCTTCCTCGATAAATTGAATATCTAACACTGAAATAATTTTTAAAATCTGACCAGTAGTTACTGCGATTAGCGCGTTCAAACAAACAAAGTAACAAACTCTCCCGCTTTATAATATTACTAGCTGACCCGGCAAACATTGTTTTGCCATATAAATTATAGCAGTGCCCGCAACTTTGTTCGTGTGGTTGTCGAAAACACTGTCGCGATTGCAATAAAAAGGATATAGCGGGTCAATATCTTAAGGCGATATATCGTACATACATCCTCACAAACTTTCGCCTTTATAATATTAAGTAGGATATACTATTATCTCATACATATTATTATATCTCATGCATATTAATATGATAAAATTGCCACCTTGGTAAATATAATAATTATTAATATCTATAATTTTTATATCGCTTGACAAACTCTAGTCTCGATCTAAAAGACTATAAAAAGTACCAATAAAACGGTCATAATGGGACGATGCATGGTACTTATAATGGTCTTAAATGGTAGTGATGATGATAATGATGATTGTAATTTTCATAGTAATAGCAGTAGTAGTTGCTTTCAGTTCTTAAAACAACGTCGAAACTCCCAAACTTGTATCTATAAAGAGATAGGAGTTCTCTCAGCACCTTCCGAACTATGGTATGTATTTGCACCAAGATGGTGCAAAATCTAACTTGTTGGTAGCATATGCTTAGAATACTGCTAACGAAACCGAAGTCACCACATGTTTCCATATAAATTTTGCGTAGTTCTCTCAATTTCTTAGGGATCCCTTCATCAGGTCACCACTTTTATGAATGTGGTAGCAAATAGAGATGATAACCTATACACCAAAAGAAAAATTTTGAAAATCGCTTCACAAACGGCGGAGTAATCGTTGAACGAACATAACATCTCCTCCATTTTGAAAGTCGGTTAAAATTATAGCCTATGTGTTATTCTGATATATAAGCTATATTATTGTAAAGTTTCATTAAAATCCGTTCAGTAGTTTTTGCGTGAAAGAGTAACAAACATCCATACATCCAAACTTTCGCCTTTATAATATTAGTAGGAAGGATTAAAAAAAAGTATAGATTCAACAGTTTTGAAGCTAACTAAAAGCAAGGACAAAAATAAGTAAACAAGCTAAAAACTGGTTGATTTTATGTAGAATCGGTTTAGTGGTTTAGGTACTTATTATGTAACACAGAGTATAGCACATTTTATTCAAATTTTGACCCCATATGCCTGGTAAGTGGTGACTAACAAACAAAAAACTTTCACATAATATTGAGTATGATTTTATTATTTCTTCGAAAAATAAAATTTATGAATAATTATTTCTGAGATCAACGAACTTTGTAATAATTACATGCATTTTGCTTTTATGAATCATGATACATATTTTTAATTAAATTTTGTTATGCATAAAATTTTCGATCAATGGACGTACATACATTGTGCATTGATCTTAAGCTTTGTCCACACTGTGCCTTTTTCTGTTCGTCAAGGGCATGCGTTATAGCGCAGTCAACAGCGAATGTGAGGCATGTCCGCGACGCATGCCCTTATTAAAAATTACAGTTGGAGTTGCGTTCTTTGACGCATTCAATTATTGAATACGCCAAAACGAAAGTTGAATGACAGAAGATGACGAAAATTTAAGACGAAAGCGCATAATGTGGACATATTAGCTTTACGTTCATTCAATCCAAATAGCCGGTCATCACTCCAAAAAATACGTAATGCCATTAAGAGAATAAACCCTCGATTCAAAACTCTTTAAAAATAAGTGTCAGAAGCAGAATACAAAATATTGAACGGATCAAATCACTTACACAGAGTCTTGCTTGCAACCTTTCATGAGGTAAATAAACCCAAAATTGCCAGCACTGAGCGGGTTGATGATGATGAACTATAGCTAAGAACACTCTCGATCATGTCAGCTTTCAAACAAAAATGTTACGATGCCACGGACAATTCACCGATACACAATCAAAGTCCGGCAACGCACCTGCAGCTCTTTTAATATTGCGAGTGTCCATGGTAGTTGCTACTTGCTTTCCATCAGGTGACCCGTTTGCTCGTTTGTCCCCTTATTTTACAAAAAACACTCACACAGAGTCAGGCTCGTCTTTATAACACTCTTTTTACGCGGGTGGTTAAGTACGTATAATATAGGAATGTGGAAGAAGTAGACCACAACCCTCCATACACTACAAATAAAATAGACAATAGACTCTACATCTGCACTTACAATGCCAGATCTCTCTTATCATATGAAAGATTATTGGATTTTAAATTAGCAATTTCAAAAATAAACTACGACATCATTGGCCTAGCAGAAATAAGAAGAAATGAATACAATATCGAAGAAGATGATGAACATATATTTTGCTACTATGGAGAGACCAAAGGGCAATATGGAGTTGGCTTCTTTATTAAGAAAAAATTTAAACAGAACATACAAAGCTTTATTGCAATATCAGAACGAATATGCATTCTAAACCTACACTTTAGCAACAATTCACTTTCATTAGTACAAGTCCACGCACCCACTGCAGAATCTAGTGAACAAGAAATATGTAACTTCTATAATAATCTCCAAACAGCTCAGCACCAATGTTATCAACACCTTATTATAATGGGAGATTTCAACGCAAGAGTTGGACAACGCCTAGCTGGAGAAGAAAAAATCTTAGGAAACTATTGCTATGGAAAAAGAGATAATAGAGGCGAACTTCTTCTTCAATTCTGTTGGGAACATAAACTTTTCATCATAAATAGTCTTTTCAAAAAGAATTCAAAAAATTTGTGGACCTGGATGTCTCCAAAAAACAAGCGAAGCCAAATTGATTACATATTATCCAACCATAAAGAGAATATTAAAAATATAGAGATACTGAATAATTTTCAATTTCCAAGTGACCATAGATTTATCCGAAGCACAGTATATTTGTCAAAAATTAAAAAAAGCAGAGCAAGTTACAAACATTTTACAACTCAATTATTAACACAAAAAAATCAAGAAAACTTCATAGAAACTTTAAAACAAAAAATTGACGCAGCTAACTTATACGAATGCGAAGATGTAGAGTACTTATATGATACAATGAAAAACTGTATCCTAGAAAGCTTACATTGCAACACATACAGTTCTGGGAAGAAACACACTATTATTACAGAAGATATAAAAAATCTTATACAAAGAAGGCATGAACTTACGATCAAGAAAAAAATTAACAAAGAAGAAAAATTTGAACGCAGCTATTTATATAAAAATATACATAAACTTATAAAAAAAGAATATAGAGAGTATAGAATAAAAACCATAGAAAAACATTTGAGGTCTTCAGGAAGTATAAAAAAAGGATACAAAGCGCTGTTGAACACCAAAAAATGGATACCCTGCTTAAAAGAAAAGGGCAGCAACACCAAGACTTTCTCAAGAGCGAAGATAATAGAGACAGCAACATCTTTTTACACAAAACTCTACTCAGCACCAACCGATGAACAACTAGAAATCGAGCCAGTCAACAACAACTCTACCACCTTGGACAGGTTTTCATGTACTGAAATTATTAAAAAAATAGACAAGCTAAAATGTGATAAAAGTAACGGACCAGATGGCATCCCCAATCAAGCGATAAAAATTGGTAAATTACTTTTAGCACCTCTAATAACCAACCTGTTCAATATGATTTTAAACGCAAAAAAAATTCCTTCTGACTGGGCTAAATCAGATATAATATTACTATACAAGAAAGGAGATCCGGCAAATATAAATAACTACAGACCTATCAGCTTACAACCCAATATGTACAAACTCTTCGCAACCTGTTTGGCAGAGCGTATAGAAAAATATATTGACGAGCACCAACCACCAGAACAAGCAGGTTTTAGGAAAAATTTCTCCACAACTGATCATATTCACGTATTAGACCAAATAATTGAGAAATACGAAGAACACCAGCGTCCACTCTACCTGGCTTTTATTGATTACGCAAAAGCGTTCGATTCAATATCCCATAATAGTATGTGGACAGCTCTATATCAATGTGACATCCCATCAGAAACTGTAGATCTTATAAAAGATATTTATAGCAAAAGCACATCCCGAGTAAAAATGGAAACAAAAGGCTCACATATAAAAATCTGCAGAGGAGCTCGTCAAGGTGACCCCCTCTCGCCTGGAATATTTATCAGTGTCCTGGAAAATATAATGAAAAAACTTAAGTGGGACAAAAGGGGTATAAATATTAAAGGAGATTATCTGAGCAATTTGAGGTTTGCCGACGACATTATCATCTTCGCAGAATCTGCTGCCCAGCTGGAAAAAATGATTTGCGAATTGCACACAGTAAGTCAGCAAATTGGATTAGAGCTAAATACTGTTAAAACTAAAATTATGACCAACTCTACATTATTGCCGATAAGAGTAAATGACACATCTCTCGACTATGTACAAGAATATGTCTATCTAGGAAAACAGATATCTTTCTCTAAGTCTCGACAGCTAGATGAAATAACAAGGAGAATCAACATTACGTGGAACAAGTTTTGGAGCTACAAAGAGGTACTAAAATCCAATTTACCTATATCTCTCAAGAAGAAAGTACTAGACTCCTGCTTACTTCCATGTCTCTCGTACGGTAGTCAAACCTGGATATATAATAATTCTATAAAAAATAAAATACAAACTTGCCAAAGATCCATGGAACGCAGTATTCTAAATATAAAAAGAAAGGACAGAAAACGTAACTCAGATATAAGAGAAATAACAAACGTTATTGATGCTTTAGAACATTGTCAGAAATTAAAGTGGAAATGGGCAGGACATATAGCTCGGATGAATAAACAGAAATGGACATACAAAGTAACGAACTGGACGGGACCACAATACAAACGAAAGAAAGGAAGACCAAGAACAAGATGGATGGATGATATAATAAAAATAGCAGGAAAAGACTGGATGACTAAGGCAAATGATAGAGATGCATGGCAAAGTATGGAGGAGGCCTATACTCGTAGAGAGGTCCTTAATAACTAGAAATCAAATAATATATATTTTTTATTTTTAATGATAATATTGATCTTTAATACAATGTACTTAATTATTTATTTATTTTTATTATAAAATTTAATATTTAAATTGTTAATAAATAAATATATAACTAAAAAATAAAATACTAAAACAAAAAATTTAATGCATTGTAATTGTTTAAATTTATAATGTTGAAATTTTGTGCATTTATAATATTATCATGTACTTATATTGAATAATTAAGGAATAAATGAGGCTTAATAAATAAATAAATAAATATAGGAATGTATAATATTTGAATGGAAGGCTTCTAAACTTCCATACATAGTCAAAATCATTACTCTCCTCTTTAGGCGTAGTCGGGGTAGCCAAACACCTCTTTTATCTTCGTAATCGGGTAAACAATTCGTATATGTCGCGAACGTGAGAATATCAAAGATCGATATAGCTGCTCAGTATATATGACTTGTATGACAACCACGTGTAGAATGTAAGTGTCAGAGATTTCATATCCATACTAATATTATAAATGCGAAAGTCTGTCTGTTACCTCTTCATTTGATAATCCTTCATAATAATATAAATGCGTCTGTGTGTCTGTCTGTAACCTTTTTACGCCTAAGCCGCGACTGATGTAGATACTTTGAGTCCCGGGAAAGGATATAATTTACTTTTTATCCCGGAAAATGTACGGTTCCCACACGACATATTTTAACGAGAAAACGAATTTTGGCGCAAAAAGTATCCTATGTCCTTTTCCAGGACTCAAATATATTCCGGCTATATCCGTTCAGATATTTGAGCGTGAAGAGTTAACAGACTGACAGACACACTTTGGCATATTTTGTTATAATATTAGTATGGATGATGGGTCTTTGTTATTAATAAAATTATGTGACGTCGCTTAAATTATCTCAAATCCTTCTTGTTTTCATCGAATGCAATAAACTATGTGCCCAGCCAGGTTCCACCTACGTTAATCAGTAACCAATCAGTTAAATTACCGTTAAACTAACCCGACCTTGTAACTAATCGTTCGACAGTGAACCATTGATAAAAAGTGCCCCAGTTTTATTGAGGTTTGGGCCCTTAAAAATGCACTTAGCAAGGTACAGTAAATTTTATTTAGAACTATAAAAGTAGCCTTGTTTTGCAATTATGGTGGTAGCTTCGTCCGAAGATTCGCTTATTGTAGAGAAATAATACAATATTTTTACAGTTTTCATTTAGATTCCTCTTTCGCACTTTTTAATACAGCGCTGAAAAGTCTGAAGGTGGGCGGTGTGGGACCCAGAAAAAAAAAATGTGGGCGCGTTGTGTAGAGGCTTAGGGGGTGACTTATTTCATCAGGATGCATTTTAAATTGAAACAATGGGGGCGCCTAAAAATTTGTTCTTAAAGTGGGCGGTAGACAAAATAAGTTTGGGAATCTCTGGTCTAATGTCTCTGAATTCTATGTCATAGTCATAGTCATACAGAAAACTCATCAAAATCGGTTCTTCAGGAGACAACAATCACACTTTCATATTAATAATATTGTTATCTTTACTAATATTAGAAATGATAGTTTGTCTGTTACCTGTTAAGCTTGATTCTTTCACCGATTTAGATAAAATTTGGCATTTAAAGCCCGGGAGAGGATAAAGGATACTTTATAAAGCGGAAAAATGTACGTTTCCCACGCGATAAACACAGGTAGTGCATTATAAATTCTAGGATCTAGGTAACTAGCTCCATCAATGACAATGGCCTTAGTCAGATGACACATTACGTAGATTAATAGAAGGTCAACCACTACTGTTATATGGGAGCGCCACTAAGGCTTAGAAGAAAACTGGCGTAAAAAAGTGAATACTAGATGACTAATAGTAAGGGTCTATATTCACTTTGATTAGTGCGAGTGCAGGTGATTAGTGATTTATAGGAGAAATTACAGAACTTGCACTAATCAGTCGCTGCCCACAGTCAACACTTTATACTCCTGATTACTAATTTACTCCTGATTACTAATCACCTGCACTTATTAGTAATCAAAGTGAATACAGGCCATAAGGTTCATTCATTGTGAGAGAAAAAGAGAGAGATTTTTTGATCGCTGACTATGCTAAAATCAAGAATCAAGATCATTTATCCCTAGTCCTACAATGCTTTTCAAAATCTTACGTGTAGTTTAACAATAATAATTAATACCTTCCTCTAAAATTGTGGTTTAAAATAATTAACAGGTTTTTTTTTATTGATTAAGGGGGCAAACGAGCAAGCGGGTCACCTAATGGTAAGCAACTACCGTCGCCCATGGACACTCGCAACATCAGAAGAGCTGCAGGTGCGTTGCCGGCCTTTTAAGAAAAGAGCGTATTCCCTCTTTTCTTGAAGGTTTGCAGGTCGTATAGGTCCGGAAATACTGCTGGTGACAGGTCCTTAAATTGTTATCTAATAAGTCCCAGTTAAAAGTAATTACATGTTAAACAACGTTAAGTTTGCTGTGCAGTAAGTACCAAAATAAAAATAGGCTACTTGACCTATATTCAATTTCATTGAACAAATGCATATTTCTAGTAGAACTTGGCCTAGGAAACCGTATTTCACCCTTATTATCAAATAAAAGCGTATGATTGATAAATAAAAGTCGATTTGAAAATATGATTTTATGAAAATAGGAATAGTACTGACGAAAACGTTTTTGCGGTACTTCCGATTGGGATGTGACGTCATCCTCATACTAATTTAATATCTTTTATTTATCGCGCTCGCTATATGTAAGTTTATTTGTACATAAATAATCAGAATAAGCCTATTATATATTTTCTTCAATTATTCAAATAAAACATCAGTTTTATATACACACCCCGGCAAAATTAGCGGAACATAAGTAAAAAGGGCACAACTTGAATTCAAGTGGGTCGGGCTGTGTGAAATCCTTTTTTATAGTTTCTAAGCTCATTTAAGAAATAAAATATTGAACAAAACTGGCAAGTTGACAGATTTTTATTGCAATTATGCCCTACTAAGTGTTTTTTGATGATTGACGTTGTAAGTGTTTCTGATAAGAATGGCGTTTTTAGCGGGGTGCAAGGTATGCCAGCTCATTTGATTGTTTGGTTTTTGGAAGAACACATTGCTTAGATACAAAATTAGTGGATTTTCCAGCATCTACGACAGCTAGAGCTGTAACCACGATAGAGAAAGGTCACACCTACCGTTCGGTCAGTCAGGCCTTAGGTGTGTCGGCTTTCGTGGTCCATCGTAAATTTCAACGCTACAGAGAGACTGGATCTTACGTTCGGAGACGAGAACAAGGCAGATATCGGGTGGCAAAGGTTCAGGATATCCGTTTTGTAAGGGTACAAGCCTTAAGAAATCGACCTTAAACTGCTTTGCAGAGATGAAACCTATAGGAACAGGTCCGAGATGTACCTGTAAGTGATTGTACAGTAAGAAGAAGACTCAAAGAAGTTAAATTAAACTCAAAGGTGCCAGCAAAGGCACCAAAACTTGAGACAGGGCACCAAAGAGCCAGGCTAAGATTTGCGCGTGAACATCAAAATTTGACAAGTGGGTGAAATCGTATGCTGTACAGTGATGGGAGCAAATTCTGTGTAAATTTTATTGGCAGGCGATAAGGAATGTGGATAAATCGTAAGGAACGCTATAGACCATCAAACTTAACGGAAACAGTGGTATATCATGCAGGCTTCGTAATGGTTTGGGGTTGCATATGATTTGGAGCCCGCACAGAGCTGATGATTGCTAATGATGGTACTTTGACAGTACAGGGCAATAGCACAGACATCCTAGAACTGCAGGTTGTGCCTTTTACACAGTTTTAGGTAGTAACTTCAATTTTTGCGCGTCCATAGAGTAAAAAAAATCGGGCATTATGACCTAAATGATGCTAGCGTAGCCCAGGTGGAGAGGTCAGCACGGTCTACGGATGTGGATCCGATTGAGAACGTGTGGCACATCAATGGGTGAACGGTACGAATTAAAACTCCAGCTCCAAAATGTGTTCAGGAGCTCGAGTTGGCGCTACTGGAGGAGTAGAAGAATATCCCACAGGAAATGATTGACAATCAAAATGCAAGCATGTAATGGCGTATCCAGACTCTCTTCAGATCCATAGAAGGCATTACACGCTGTTAACATGGCATTTCTTAAGTAAAAATGAAGAATTTAACTTAAAAACTTACTACTGAAATTTCAAAGATTTTTCTTAATTTTAGATGTTTGCAGATTTTTTTAATTTTACACGTTTTTATGCCCTAAATTTATATAAGTTTTATTTTTTAATCATCAATTATTAATTTAATAAATAAATATATAAAAAACAGCGATTAGTTTTCAAAAAAAAAAAATTTATTATGTTCCGCTAATTTTGCCGGTGTGTATATATTATCTCCATTTATTGTAGACGGGAAATGAAATGGCCAAAACTTTTCTGTAAAAGTTTTCAACATTACAAATGATTTCTAATTTCTTATATAATTATTTTATAATTAAAAAAATTTCAATAAAGAGAGTTTAAAATAAGAAGCGTATGACGTCAACCTATGGCGGACAGTGTTTACGGCGCCATTTTAGAGGCATTGTTTTATGTAGAACACAATTTTATACACTAATTCCCATGTATCACGGTAAGTTCTCCGAAAAAAATATACATAAATGCAAAGTTGCATGAAACACCATCATTATTTGGATATCAGATTTTTTATTAGCTCTTTATTATCCGACTATGTCTGGAGAGTTGTGTTTTTGGTGATATTTTCTACTACTGCCCGAAAGTTCTTTTAACCTGAAATCGTACATTTTGCGGGATGAAAAATTTATTTTTTCGGGACTCAAAGTATCTCTACCGTTAATTTTAGTAAAATAGGTACAGCGATTTTAGCATCAAAAGATAACAGACTGCAGACATGTAGATAAATATACAGACAGACAAACTTTCGCATTCATGATATTAGCATGGATTGGAATGCTTAATTTATTTGATTCTATAGACGTTCTAAAAGTATTTTTAACCGATTTACTAATAAAACATTATCATTGCAATACTAACCACGGGACCGATTTAGAATAAGTTTGGTACAGATAAAAAGAACATACAATGAAGGCCACAGGGATTTCTTTATTAATATATTTTAAATAACCGATGACACACTATGCCGAAATTACGTCGCGTTATATTGTATGCGTAGCGCATTGCAAGCGTAATCATGCCGAACTTAGGCCGCGTTTTTTCGGCCTACTGTTTAGACACTAATAGGGAAGAAAATATGCCACTTTTTATAACAGCATCATATTGTAATTTCTAACTTGTATAATTTCCGCGGGTTTGCTTTATTACTCAAGTCTTATAACAATGTTTAATAACATGAATGAAAACTCACGTTTAAATAAGATTGAGCTTCTCAGAAATCACGTTGTTTAAAACCAGTTCTTAGTATGATGAAGATGATTCATAATTTTATAATAATTAATATTCTGTTTGTCTGTGTGTCAAGTTAAATCAAGTGTCATTACGTGGCAAGTAACACGTTGCCTTAATCAAAATTCAAAACGTACTTATTAAAATTGGAAGCATAATATATTAAAAATTGAAACAAGACTTAGGGCCTATTTCACCACTTCCTGATAAAGTGTCGGATAGGCTATCCATTACTTTTTTGACAGATTCTCCATACTTTATCAGTCAAGTTAAGTGGTGGATAGCCTATCCGACACTTTAATCAGGAAGTGGCGAAACAGGCCCTTAGTTCAAATAGAAACAAACTAATCTTCGCGTCATCATAGACTAAACTCCTAAAAACTTATGTGATTCTTGTGCTTTAGAACAAAAATCCAGTAAAAGTGATACATTTAGGAGGCTCTTAATTTGAGTAACGCTTGAGAACTCTTAATCCAAAGTATTTTTAGGAGGTTATTTATTTGAGCAGCGCTAAAATATTTGATCCAAGGAACTGTTAAAGTTATATAATATAAAACTACAAGGGCGAAGAAAGTTATAGAAGAAGAAAATTAAAATAGAAGTGGTGGTAAAGTATGAAGAAGAAAGGTAAAGAAGATGAAAGTTCTTCTTCGTTAAGAACAGAGTTTCCCAAAACTTGTTTTGTCTACCGCCCACTTTAAGAACAAAATTTGTTTTAGCCCCCCCCCCATTGTTTCACTTTAAAATGCATCCAGATATGAAATAAATTAACTCCCCTATTTTTTCTGGGTCTCACACCCTTCAGACATTCAGCGCCCAAAAGGGGGCTTTATCGCCCACTTTGGGAAAGGATGGTCAAGAAAGATGTTCGAATGGCACTCATAAGCATGATTCATCCAACTTTAGATAGCAATACAAGGCACTATGCACTATCAAGTATCACGCGCGTAAAACTTGTGGCTTTTTGCGTGTTCCGTTTTCCATTCATAAAATTATTACATCCGGTCAATATGAGTCACAGGCTCACAGCATCCAATCCTAATCAAATTATACGCTAAGAAAAAACTTCTAAGAATTGTGTACAAAGAAATGCCAAAGGTTGTGAAGGACTATCTTGGTAGAAGATTTTGGAAAAGCTATCCATACTCAAATATAGTGCGAAAGTGTGTCTGTCTATCTGTTACCTCTGCACGCCTAAACCGCTGAACCGATTTTGCTGAAATTTGGTATGAAGATACTTTGAGTCCCAGGAAAGACATAATATAATTATTTTTTGTCCCTAAAAATGTACGGTTCCCGCACGATAAACGAATTTTGGCGCAACGGTGTTGCGGCTGTTATCTAGAAGCGATAATACTTTAGGATATGAGTCCCTTAAATTTAGAGTTCATTGTGAAAGCAGCAACGCCGATAGAGTAACACTTTTAAATTATTGTGTGGGTAAATTCATAACTTCTTGGCATTTCTCTTAGAAACCTAAAAGTTTAAAGTACATATTTTACACTCTATCAGTGCTGCTACTTTCACAGTAAACTTTATACAGGTTGTAACGAAACAGATAAAACTTTAGGGTGTTTTTGTATGTGTGAAAGTAGCAGAACTGAAAATAATAATAAATAATAATAATATCTATGGACGCTTCACACCACGTCAGTCTGGCCCCGTGCTAAGTACCTGAATGACTTGTGTTACAGGTACCAAAGGAAATATATTTAATACTTTTATACTATACATATTATATTTAAGATTTTTATTATATCATACACAATATATTTAATACACATCCAGACCCGGGAACATTGAAAACTTTTTGTTCCGTCGGCGGGATTCGAACCCGCGACCCCCGGCTTGAGCTACCAACGCGCTCACCACTGAGCCACAGATGTCGTCGAAATGTACCCCTTTTAACATTTTTCATGGGCAAATAACGCTGGAGCGATTGCCTACACAAATGACAAAAAAATTCTCTTTTAGCCTTGCTACTTTCACAGTATATTCTATACAAGGGACACACGCACCCTAAAGTATTCACATTTTGTTTTGTTAAAACCTCAGAAGATTCTCTCCTACTTATTCTTTTTCTTTCATTCTTCACGAAAGAGCAAGCAAATAACTGGACACTTATGACTCATGAATTTTATCCGCTCAACATATTCCATTGACAAACAAGTATCCATAGTATGAATCATACAATATAGTATTTCTGAGAACGGTGATCACCTTACCAAGAAGAACACTCATCTGAAGGTCGCAGGTTCATTTCCTGAACAGGAATATGGAGTAGGTGACCCGGCATATATTGTTTTGCCATTTAGATAGAAATACAATAGTTTTTTACTGACTATTATATTAATTTAATTACAAAATCCATATTAATATTATTAATGCGGAAATGGGTCTGTCTGTCTGTCTATTTGTTACCTCTTCAAACTTAAAGGTACTTATGGAGATAGTTTGAGTCCTGGGAAAGGACATAGAATACTTTTTATACCCTCAAAATGTACGGTTCCCGAGTGATAAACAAATTTTGGTGCAAGAGAGTAATTGACATCGACTAGTAATAAATGTATATTTGTCTGCTTGTCTGTCTGTTACCTGTTCACACCCAAACCACTGTACCGATTTTGCTGAAAATTGGTATGGAGATACTTTGAGTTCCGGAAAAATTGAGAATTCCCGCGACATAAAAACGCAGGCTCTAGTTTATTTTATCAGTATTAAAAGTAAATTAATGAATTTTAATTATTCAATCTCTATTTGTTATGGTTAAAACAAAAAAGTTACTAGGTATGCATAACATGTAAGATGGTTGGGGCAATGAACTTATGACAAAGCAATGCACTTTTTACCGTTAAAAAACTAATTTTAAATTCAATACATGAGTAATCATAATAAATTATTATGATTATGTACAAGACATGTAAGGAGGATATATAAACATAATAATAAGTACCTGAGTTTTGTTTGTAGCTTACATCAGGAAGAAACACAAAGAAATAAAAAATTGAGGTGTCTCTGGGATACAACTTATATTACTAGAAAAAAATTTCCTCAAAAATCCTTATATTTCAAAATTTTAATGAAAATACTTACAGTTGTTGCAAAGGTTGTTAATAAATGCATAATATGTCTATCCGTTATACCGCAATATCGCTTAAGTTCTGTGAAAGGACATAAGATATGTTGAAAAAATGTACGGTTCCCGTACTAATTTCAGAGCCACAAAGTTGCTAGCAATGTCTAGTACTAGATGCCTGCAACTCCGTCGCGTCACAATTCGTTTATCGCGTGGGAACCGTACATTTTTCCGGGATCAATAGTATCCTATGTCCTTTACCGGGACTGAAACTATTTCATACCAAAATTCAGCAAAATCGGTTCAACGGCTTGGGCGTGAAGAGGTGACAGACAGACAGATACACTATCGCATTTATTAATTTTGGCATAGATTTTCAGATTTTTAGGAATATTTTGTAAAATAGTTGTTTCTATCATATTTCTAAGGTTCTTTCTTATCTTCTTGCCTATTATATTCAGTTTAAAGGAAGCAACTACCTTCTTTAAGATCACAGCCTTTAAAATATGTATGAAGTAATGAGCATGTTTTATTTTTGGCCCATCGTGATATCATACCGATAAAATTCATAATTACTACGTCAAAAGTGTTTATTTTGTGTCCGTAAGGCGTAGATATTATCTTGATTTAAAAACAGAAAAAAGTTTGTGTGTTGAGCTAAAATACGTACTAATATTATAAATGCGAATGTGTGTCTGTCTGTCATTTATTTCTTCAAGCTAAAGCCACTGTACCGGTTTTGATGAGATATGGAGATAGAGTCCCGAGAAAGGACATCGGATACTTTTTATCCCGGAGAAATGTACGGTCCTTTCTCAGGACTCTATCTCCTTACCATTTCATCGATAACGGTTCAGCGGTTAAGCGTAAAGAGGTAACAGACAGACAGACACTTTGGCTTTTTAAAATATTAATATGGATGTATTAAAGTTTGTACAAAATGTTAGGTTTCCATGTAAAGATTGCTAGTAACATCTTCAAGTAACAAGAATTTGCATACAGTTACATAAAAGTTACAAATCACTCTTAAGCTATGTGTCCCTAGTATTACGTGGCAATATTTCTTTGTTTTTTTTTTTGCAATTGACTCATTATGATCTTTAATTACTTTGTTAAGTCGTGATGAATCCCATTTACAACAACTGTACATAATATTAATTACATATTATCTTTGAAATTGTCTCGTTCGGTATATCTCTAACGGCCGTTCCCAATATTCAATCTATCTCTGGTTTGACATACGACCGATCGCAGCTAGCATTGAAATGACATAAAATATATGTCTCCAATGTCTAATGAGAGCTATTCCTATCTCTAGTAGGGCAAAACAAGAGATAGATCAAATATTGGGAACGGCCGTTAGTCTTTCTACCGTTTTAAGAAAATATAGGTTTGTAGGTAAAGAGCCATTGTCTAAAATATTTGATTTAAAAAAAATAAATGGCTGAGGTTTGAAAAATATATTATTACGGTAAACCAGTTATTTGGCACTAAAGAAAGTGCATTTTTGGCATATTCCTAGTTATTTCAGACAATTATAACGTACACATAAGGGACTTCAAACGATAGGGTAGTTTGCCCTTATTCCACATTTAAATTATAATATTTGCTTTGAAAATGTATGCATTGTGATTTGTGAACAACTCAGAAATGTGAAATGTTGCCTCGACAACCACATAAGGCTTACCCCGTGAAAAAGACAATGAGATCTCATGTAGAGCCAAGCTTCTGAATCTACATGGCCTAACTCTACTGACCCTAACTTCAAAAAATTCTACATACCAGTAAATATGGCTTCGCCGCTTCGCTACCGTAGCGGAGTTGTGAATAAATACTCAGAAACAAAACAATATTATTGCAAAGTTGAGTTTCTCGGAAAAAAACCACAATAATTATCATTTATATTGCCAAATGTAAAGGGTGTCACCCTCAATAAGGGCTATTATGCGAATTATAAAGCCCTACGTCACGTTTACTATGGTGTATTTGTCATAGTAAAACACTATGATGACAACACAAACGAAATTACACCCTAACTTTGAATTGTAGAGTTTTAATTTGCTTGAAGTTACGTTTTTACATCGATAAATTAACGCGAGAATGAATTTGAACTATAATTTGTGGTGTTAAGGTTCGATTTCAGTTGTGCGAAGGTTCTATACGAAAATGAATCATACTATGATGGCTATCTTAATATATACAAGCCGAAGGCTCCGTCACGCCATTCAGTTTGCAACAGTGACACTGCGCGGACGCAACCATGGGTAGCGTGCACGTTAGTAAAGTGATATTGTACGTTTTAAACGCAATAAACGTCGTTCTTGGAGTGGCCATAGCGGCAGCATCCATATGGTTCTTCTGTGAAGTCCACGACTTTACAACATTGAGGAACTCCAACCATTACCTTTTGGATTATACCGTATACTGGCCGCAAGCGATACCATGGCTTTTCTTTTTCGTATCGCTCTTCGTGTTGGGAGTCTGCGCCTGTGGGTTTGCCAGCGCTAAGAAGAAGTCTCGTGGATTGTTGACGATGTATATCACGGCTCTAGTGATTGTGATATTAATTTTAATTGCGGCGTCCGTCGTAGCCCTGGTATTCGCAGACAATAAGAGCACGGACGATTTTGTGAAGGACACAGTATGGGATGTGTACTTCCAGACGAAAACTGACAATGATGTCGCTGAAGCGTTCGGTGAAATTGAAAAGAAGTTACACTGCTGTGGAGCTGATAGCCCAAGGGATTACAAGAACTGGAAGAATGAATTCCCTAAATCCTGTTGCGATGTATACTACCACGGCTGGTTGGACCCGTACTCCATCGACTGCGATTTCACCAACAAACTTGCCAACGAGCGTCACGGATGTTCCACAGTTGCTGCGCAGTATGCTAGAATCGTCATCAAGGTTTTGTCAGGAGCCTCTATCTTCACTGCCATCATCTGCATACTCAGTATCGTTGTTGCCGTGACTCTGTCTAAGGCCCTGGCTAAGAGGAGAAGGCCACCTCCCCAGACTGAAATGGAGAGCAAGAAGGTTCTATTGTAAAGCAATTTGATATAAAAAGTAAGTTTTGTGAAAAAGTATTCAGTATGATTTGACATTGAAAAGGTTCTTTATTTGAAAAATATTTTTTTTTCATGCCAGTGGTTTTATAATATTGTTATTTTTTTTCACAATGTAAAGAGTTTTTATACTATTTCGATAGTATTTTAAAACTTCCAATTGTATTTTCAATGTCAAATTACGTCTACGTGGCTATAATTTTTCAATTGAATGTCGATTCAGCCATCTTGGAATCATACATACATGGTGCCAAGGCTGTACAATGTGCATTCAAGGAAAATAGCTAACTTTATGTTTTTTACTGAGAAAAACAATTTTAAATGCTATATTCTTGACTAAGAGGATACTTTACGCACTATAAACTAAGTTGAAATTAATCCTGTTTTATAGTTAAAACTATTTTTAGCCCAGGATTAACTTTACCCTGGCTACATCGTCATAATTTTAGTCTACGACTTAAGAATCTAAACTCAATGACACACATTGCGTTTAAGATCGACGATTGCTTAAATCTTGAGTAAGTTTAACGATTACGTAAGTCAAAACAGGTATCGCAAACATGAGGTCACGAAAACATATTTTCGTCATGTGTATGCGAATAACAATGTTTATTTTAGGTGTATTTGATGGGTGAAAATTGTTGTGATGTTGAAAAAACAGTATAAAAAGATAGCTTCTTTCTAATAAAAGTATTTACATATAATATCTCAAGTTCCACTGCATCTGTCGTGTGACTTTACCAACGTGTCACACAAGGACAAGCAAAATTAAATTGCTATAATATTATGTAAATATTTTTATAAGTAAGAGTAAGTTTTAATGAAAGAAGTATTTATAGATATCTTTTGTGTATGTGATGGTTACATTCCAATGAGAAATTATTTTAATGCAATATTAAACAAGGTGTATGTTCGATTTAGTCCGTTTTTAGTCAAACATCAAACTGGTATTATCATTTAGTCAAATTGGTTAAAAGTCTAAAGGTCAGTCAAATGACGCTTAAAAGAATTATTATTTGGTCGTTTGATAGAAAACTGACTAGATTAAACAAGAAACAAAGTTAACGTTGCATTACATTAGTTGAATACAATATTTTAATGAAAACGGGCCATGCCCAAGCCATACGGTATATTTATTTTAGGTTACTATTGATCTGTTTGTGCGTGTGTAAGTTGCGTGTTAGGCTATATTTTAATGTAAATTAAGTCACCCTTAACGATTTTGGTAAACACATGACGCCACCAAAATGGCGCAGTTGTATATTTTAAAATTAGAGTTTTAAATCATTGTAAAACTAGATACATTTTTAATCAGACATGCTTTCATGAAATGAAAGAAATCATGATTTTAATAGTTATAGAGATTTTAGTTTTTATTACTCAAGACTTTACCAAGTCAAAAATATTGTTCTTTTTCTGTGTTTTTTTAAGAATCTAGCTTAGTTTTTACTTTGCAAGCTAATCCACAGACAAATCATAGACTCTACGTCAAAATAGGCCTTTTTTCTATTTTTTTAAAGAAACTAGCTTACTTCTTAATCTGCCAGTTACCACGGATAAATCTAAGTTCTTTTTCTTAACAAAGGAACCAATTAAAGTCTTTTATATGCGCTTAACGTACTCTACCAGGACGGAATAATAATCAGTTAAATTGCTTAAGTGGTGAAACAAAAGGATGACTGCATTAGTCGAGAAAGAAATTTTGTACGTAGTAGAGCAAAATAATACATTTTTTATAATTTGTACAGTAGAAATATTATTAAATATCCAATTATTGGCACAAGAGTCGTATTATTGGCATTATAAAAATAAATTTTAAATTTTGTTTGTCTCGCTAAAACTCGAGAACGCCTGAACCAATTTGGCTAATTTTCATCTTAAAATATTCGTGGAGGTCCAAAAAAGGTTTAACAAGGGAAGTGATACGAAATTCGAATCTAGTATAATTTAATAAAATGCTAATTAATAGGACTTGCCAATAATTTGATTAGATATTTTTAAGATTTTCTCATGAAGGTACTAGGATAACATAAAGTTACTGTAGTATTAATATTTTTATATTTATTATAAAATTTGAGTCATTTTTTGTGTTACAAGCTTTAATATAGCAAATATTAAAGGTTTTTTTCAATGTACAAGTTTTGATCACAAGCACAATATAAGCTATGTTAGCACAAAGTGCAATTAGGCTAGTTTTAACCGACTTCCAAAAAGGAGGAGGTTTTAGTTCTTAAGATGTTTGTTAACCAAAGGTAAATGCTGTAAATTTTGCTAATAGTATTAAGAAATGATGTGAAGTGAATTAAATATCATGTTGTTTCTTTCAGTGCGAAAGAGATAACATGAAAATGGTGCAAGCCTAAATATTCTTAAGTTATACCACCTATTAATACTATAATTATTGTAGACTGATTTTTCTAGCATTTTGTGACAGTTTTTGTAATTAAATATTATTCTCTTACCGTCCTTAAATACTCTTTAAACGCTTCTCAAGTTAATGGCTTCTTAAGTAACCAGATTAAAATGTCAATACAATAAGTTTAGTGTGATCTGATTGAGCTGGCCCATTCGAGCCGAGTTCGTGTGACTTAAGGGCTACTTAAATTGAGCAGCGTTTGAGCACATATATCTCAATAGAATCTCTATATAAGATACTTTTTAGAATCTCTACATTAATATTTAAAACAATCACAAATTATTTATCACAATATGTAAATAGTTACCAATATTTTTGTATGTATTTTGACAGTTGTAATAAAAACAATGAATGGAAATATGTTTTTTATTTGTACGGGGAAATGACTTTTTGACAGTACAGTCGGGGAAAAAGTAGAGTCAAATTTGTTCTTTTTACCCCTTATTCATTCATCGCATGGGATGTACTATAATATAATATTCCGTATTTTTCTAGGACATCAAGAATCCTATAATATCTTGTCCTAGGACTCAAAGAATTTTTATACCCAGCAAAATTGATAAAGAGGTCCGGACAGATAGACAGACACACATTTCGCATTTACAATTTTAGTATGGAAGTATAGAAAAAGTATAGATTTCTAAATTTATACTTATTGCATTAATGAGTAATCTTATAGTAGGTAAATAAAATTTGTGGTTTAGCAAAACAGAAGTTAGTCATGATTATTTTCCGAGAAATACCACAGTTGTCGTCATATTATCGAATAAGACGTTTGCGGAAATATAATATAGCATTAAATTGAATATAACAATATTATATGGTAGTTACATTATACAATATGAGATTTAAGTTAAAACCACAACTTGTTAGTTGTATAGCATGCAACATTTTAACATTATATGAGTGACTAGATTCGTTTATCGTGCGGGAACCGTACATTTTTCCGGAATAAAAGGTATCCTATGTCCTTTCTCCAACCGTCTTTTTTTTTCGGTATAAAAGGTATCCTGTATCCCTTCCCGGGACTCAAAGTATCGCCATAACAAACAGCAATATCGGCTTAGCGGTTAAGATGTAAAAATGTAACAGACGGACGCACAGAGAGACTTTCGCAAATATTAGTACGGATAAGTATGGATAAAATGTTTTCCTCCACCTTGATGAATAACCATGATTGCAAAGCTAAAACCACAATCAGAACATGGGCAAGTATATGGCTCTCAGAATGTTCGCAAAGGCTTGTATTGGCCATGGCATAAGATTTTGATCTTTACAATATATTTAGTATGAACTTTAAACATTATTAAGAATATTACAAATATTTGAATACTAATTATGAATTATAATATTAAGGTCAAATTGTTTGCATATTGACAGTCTTATTACAAGGCTATACAGTTTCAATTCGCACGTTTTCTTTACATTTTTTCTTAGAAAACAATAAATAAAATTTCCATGTAACGAAGAAAATACATAATATATTTTACGTAATAACTTATTGTTTAAATAAAGATCCATACTAATATAACAAATGAAAGTGTGTCCGTCTATCTCTAATTCTTTTACCTTTTCACACCCAACCCTAACTGCTGAGCCGATTTTGCTGAATTTTGGTATGGAGATACTTTGAGTCCCGGGAAGGGATACAGGATATCTTTTATACCGAAAAAAAGACGGTTGGAGAGTAGTGTTTTGTGTCGAATTCGAACTCGAACTCGAACTCGACTCGAACTCGACTCGAACTCGGTTGTCTGTAAAGTCGGTTTACTGACGATAGTTGAACGTGACAACGTCATAGCCTTAAATGGAACGCCTCAGAGCGAGGTAACGCCGCATATTGCGTCATGTTTTTTCGTGCGCGCAGCCCTAGCCGGCCTCATCGAATTATAAGACGTCGTCACGTCAAAATGTACGGTTCCTGCGCAATAAACGAACTTTGGTGCAACGGAGTTCCAGTTTAGTCCTATCATTCTAAGTATATACTACACAAAATTTATGCCACCCTAGTACTAACAACTAGAATCGAGCAGTTATGTCGCCTGATTGAAAGCGATTTTGCGACAACAGAGGAGCTACAGGTGGCTTGTATGTATGTCACGTACAAACTCATAAACCAATAGGGAATGTCGCTTTCAAAGACAAACAAAGTCAAAGGAAGTACTGTGCTAATGTTATAAATGTGTGTCTGTTAGTTCTTTACGCCTAAACCACTGAACAGATTTAGTTAAAATTTGATATAAGATACTTGGAGTCCTGTGAAAGGATTCAATTAGTACCTATACACATTTTTATCCTAGAAAATGTACATACACAACTGAAGTTCGTTCAGTTGATCTGTCCGTTTCTGCGTTTATTTCATAAAGTATAAGGAGTTAACTTTGCCATTAATCATTAATAAAGCACAAAATAGGCAAAAAATAGTATTTCTTGTATAATGTAATAGGAGCCCCGCTTAAATATCTAATATAATATATAAATCTCCTGTCACGATGTTTGTCCGCGATGGATTCCTAAACTACTTAACCGATTTTAATGTTGTTGTTTTTTAAATGTGTGCTTTTTCCAACTTGAGAGATAGGACAGCTTAGATCTTTAATTATAGAGGCAATTTTATTTTATTGCAAATTATTTGTCTATAAAGAGCGACCATTGTTTATGCGACGCGGGTCACGGGATAGCGATGGACGTTGCCATGGTGACATACTTATTTAGTCACTAATTCAATAAAATAATACGGGCGATATACTTTATATAATATGGCAAAGAAACGTTTGCCGGGACAGCTAGTAGATTATATTTTTAGTGTTTGTTGTTGCAGTGGCAACAGAAATACATCATCAGTGGCAACACTCTAGCAGTTACCGTTCTTGAGATACAGCCTGAAGACAGACGGACAGACATCGAAGTCTTTGTAATAGGGTCCCGTTTTTATCCTTAGAAACGGAACCCTAATAAATATGAGAAGTGTTTCAGTTACTTCTTCACGCCCAAACCACTAAACCGAATTCGCTGAAATTTGGTATGAATATACTTTGAGTCCCGAAAAAGGCTAATCGTACTTTTCATCCCGGAAAACTGTACGGTTCCCGCGCGAATTTTCTGGCAATGGAATGGGGGTTGTCCATTTTTTTTTAATTTTGCTCATTACAAAAACATTTCGAGGAATAAGGTCAGTGATCGCTTTTCTGTATATAAACGAAAAAAATACCCATTAGTTACTTATATTTTTGAACAAATATGTTTAACCTTAGTTTGACCTTCAATGGCGTTAAATTAGCAATAAATTCGACCAACATTACGTTTCGAACTTTTGGTAAGCTTCTCGTATCAGCTTTCACATAATAATAACTTGCATTGAACGAACCAGCCATTATAAATAAGATTGAAAGGAAAAAAAACATACTGCAGAGGTCAATTGGCCGCCGGTGATGACGTCAGAGCGAAACTTTAAAAATTTATTGAGAAAAAACTAGCCACTGAATTTCAAAATTATTTAATTTATATTCTTAAAATACCCTATTTTAACGAAAAAAAATATAAAAAGTACATGTGATTTTTTTTGGACAATGCCCATTGCAGGCGTCATGTAATTTATAATAATAAAAATAATAGCTCCCACACCGGTTTCGGTGACGGTGGCCAGTTTCATTGAAACCAGGCCTGTTACGCAGGAGTAATTTTATAGTGCTCAAGTGTGTGCGCAGTACACAAGAGCACTCTCTATTCCTTCACTCTCATAACCCAGTGGGACGGCAGACCGACACGACCGGCGAGAGATCAGGCGCAGGACCGACTTTTTACATGCCCATCCGACGCATGGATCATCTTACTTGTCAGACAATCAGGTGATCAGCCTGCATTGTCCTAACCAAACTTGGAAATAACATGTTTCCAAAGCGGAAATCGAACCCACGACCTCCGAAGTCGAGAGCCACGCTCTAACCACTAGACCACGGAGGCGTCTCATGTAATTTATAATGTTACCGAGAACAAAGAATTTCCAGCGCCAGTGCGCTTACAATTAATGAGGAAAAACATGTAACAAGAAAAAATACTACCTGTTACTGAGATTAGTCACAGGTGAACATAATGTCAGGCAGAGGGCATTCATACACGAGACAATCTTTAAGTACTTCATATTATAAAGCTGAAGAATTTGTTTGTTTGAACGCGCTAATCTCAGGAACTACTGGTCCGATTTGAAAAATTCTTTCAGTGTTACATAGCTCATTTATCGAGGAAGGCAGGCATTCGAATATTTAATGGGACTGATGGGAGCGAAGAAACAGAGGAAAATGTGGAAAAACGGGAAAAATTATTTGAAACGGCTTATCTCTCGAACTACTGGAGGAATTTTTATGTTATTTGGCATAGACAAAAAGTAGGCCATATTTTTCTTAAATTTAGACGGCGAAACCCCACGGAACTTCTAGTCTTGTACATAAATGGTTGGCAACGGACTTTATTAATGTATTAGATTTTTAACTTTATTTTTACACTAAAATTCGTTTATCGGGAAGGAACCGTACATTTTTTCGGAAGAAAAGGATACAACTGCCGAGTTTCAGTAAAATCGGTTTAGCGGTTTGAGCGTGAAGAGGTAACAGACAGACAGACAGATAGACACACTTTCGCATTTGTAAATTCAAACTTAAAACTCAAAAAATTTTATTCAGAATTTTTCGATGTTCTCTGAACATTTAAAAAAATATATTCTGCCCGCTAACCTCACAAAATATTGGACCGATTTTAATGTAATTTGGCAATAGTGTAAAGTAGACAACAGGGAAGGAAGAAAATGTACGGTTCCCGCAGAATTCATGATGAATATAGACGGAGCCGCACAATTTAGTATTTAATACACATTTTACCAAAACATGGTAAACTTTTTGTTCCTTATGCGGGATTCGAATCCGTGACCCCCAAGCTCAACCACTGTGCCACAGAGGTTACATAATACATATATAATATAATAGCTTAACTACTTTAGCGCCTGATTAATACAAACAGCAAATATGTAGCCTATGTGTAATAGTTTAATAAAGAGCCTAACTCTATTATAGAGGCAACGTCGAGTTATTACTTAATCACTTTTAATCAGGTTATTACGCTCATTAAATAATTAAGTTTGTAATTATAGGCGTTATAGTGGCATTAATTATTATGTTATAAGTCGCGCAGTAACCGTACATTTTGCAAAAACAAAAAGTATCCGTAATCCGATGTCCTTTCTTGGTACTATACTGTACACGGCGAAACATAGCGATAGCGGTCATTGACTCCCTGTCAAAAACTTGTCATATTCTATGTAAGCCGCGATTGATAAGGAAGTGCCAAATGTTGACAATCGCGGCTTTGTATAGAAAATGACAAGTTTTTGACAGGAAGTCAATGACCGCTATCGCCATGTATCGCGAAGCATCTACCAAGCTTATCTACATATACCAAGCAAATTTAATCAAAAACTGAATTGACTTTAATACTTGATTACTTAATTAACTTTAATTTTTGATTAAATTAATCAAAAACTGAATTTAACTTTTGCATATTTTGTAATTTTACTACATGTCGCTCGCAACTCTATTGTGCCAAAATTAGGTTAGCGCGCGGAAACCGTACATTTTCCGGTATAAAAAGAATCCAGACAGACAGACATATAGACCCACTTTCCCATTTGTATTAGTATGGATTGCATAATATTCAAGCCATTGAAATGTCAATAAAATGTATTAACCCAGTTTTAGCACGTTTTGTCAATAAAATGTTTGGTATGCCCAGTTGTGCAAATATGGTGGAGCGAATAGTGATGCTAAAATAATGAACTCTTAAACACCCACTTAAATTAGGGACCTCTTAAGTTATATCTTTGTTAGATTAACCCATCAAGCCCCGTACGAGCACCTGTGATCGCGACAACAATATAATACAATAGCATTTCCAAGTATCCCCGATCGAAGGATTGAATGGTATTCCATCTATCCATACTAATATAAATGCGAAAGTGTGTCGGTCTGTCTATTTACTATTACGTCTACACGCTTAAACCACTGAACCGATTTTACAGTTTGGTATGAAGATACTTTGAGTCCCGAAACAGGACATAGGATACTTTTAACCCCAAAAAATGTACGGTTCCTGCGCGATAAATATTGTCTTAACAGAGTAGAAAATACAAAAGTTATTGTTAGTTCATTAAGCTTAAATTTGGGGTAAGGAATAAGATAAAATTCTGGTATAGGACACACCAAATTTTATGAAAATCGGTTCAGAAGTTTGGGCACGGAATACATATTAGTACGTTTGGGCGAAAAGAGCTAACAGACAGACACAAGTCTTATCAAATAACATTAGTACGTATTAAAGGGGTACATAAAATGCGCGTAAAAGGGATAAAACATTACGAAATGCCTTTTTATAGACTTGTTTTTATAAACATGTTTTTGGCTATAGTCCAGGGGTTCCCAATCCTTTTCAGCCCGCGGCGCACTTACAAGTCAATATTTTGTCACGGCGCGGCGCCCTACTCTACTCTACCTATATTTTTGTAACAGCTACAAAAATAAACACCTTTAATAATTATTATAGTTACGTTAAGCAAGTAAATAACAATAAACAAATATTTAATCATTTGCTTATTTAATCAATATTTATTCATATTATAATTTTATTTTATAATATTTGTGGTTATGGATAATGATGGAGGATCGACTCACGGCGCCCCCCTTGCCTTTCCACGGCGCACCAGGGCTACGCCGCGCACAGTTTAAGAACCCCAGGGCTATACTATATAAACAGTTAGTTGCTCTAGTAAGCACAGCCTTATTTTTTACATCCTCAAGGCCGTATGAAAATAAGAGCTATAGTTAAAACCACGAGGCGAGGAACTGCGTATTACAATTTTGTGACTCAAATCGTGGTTTAGATCATAGGAGTTTTTTTATTTATAAATTACTAGCGACCCGCCCCGGCTTCGCACGGGTATAAAATATATAGCCACTGAAAAATTATTAAAATCGATACAGCGGTTTTGTTATAAATCATTAAATATTAACCCATCAATCCCCAAGCGGCACCCGGCTGCTGCATAACTATTGAAAATCTATTGTGTCTGCTATTCCGACGAACGAGATATTAAGGCTAATTTAGATATGAACCGCACATTTTCCCGCTAACTGTCTTTTCCGAAACTCAAAGTCACAAAAACCATCAAAATCTGTTTTAGCAGTTAAAGAGTGATGTGGAATGATACAGTTCCGCATATTTACAATATTAGAATATAATATGAGAAGTTATCATCAAAACAATAAAATCTGTGTCAGTATTAGACGCAACACACAGACTAACTTTCGCATTTATAATGTTGGTATGGACATGATGATGATGATGATGATGACATTACACGGTACGATTTGCAGGAGACTTATGTGTTAGACTGTACGATAATCAGGACGCGCTTATTTAGAGTGTACGATGCGGGTCCGACACGATTATTTTCTTAGCTGATTGCAACTTCTAAGGAAAGTATTTTGAGTATAAAATAAACTTACCTACTTGTCTTTCAATACGACTTGAAAATACATTTTAAAATTATTATGTACACCTGTATGCAGTATTTTCATAGATTTTAAGCTTGAGTAAGTCATTAAAGTCATGAGAATGATAGTAAAATAAAGCACATTTTTAAATTCAGTTTTTATGTTTTCCAAAATAAAAAATTAATTGCAAAAAATAATTATCCAAATATCCATTTCTAGCCCACAATTTGGTAAATATGAATCAGGTTTATCAATGAAGCTACTAATTTGATAATAATTAATATTTAATTGACAATTAATTGTCTATTAATTTATTGATTATTTAGAGAGTACCAGATAATTTACCGTTTCAATTCGTTTGAAATTGTAAAGAAGTACTAGGACAAGATCAAATCGCCATTGTATAATTACTATTACTCAGTTTAGTTTTAACACTTAAATTTGTAGCATTATAACCCACTCTGTACTCTGCTTATATTAATATTAGATGACGCCAACAAATAAGTTGTACCAAAATTAGGTTATCGCGTGGGAACCTTACATTTTTCTGGGACAAAAAGTATCTCCCTGCCTTTCTGCAAAATCGGTTCAGCGGTTTGGGCGTCAAGACTTAACAGACAGACAATCACACTTGCGCATTTATAATATTAGTTATATATTATATAGTATAATATTACTGTACTTTATTTAGATTCATATAATTTGAAACCAACTATCTATTCAAGTTTCAAAATCAACTATGACTAACTTCAAAAAAAAAACAATAAAATTTTAAGTAACATTAGTGTAAGGTCATAATGACTCTAAAAGTCTAAAACCTTTTTAATTATTAAAAATCTAGTTAAATTCATTGTCATTTCATTAGTAAATCACTACCGAATTCCCAACACAATCCATACTAATATTATAAGTGCGAAAGTCTGTCTGTTTGTTACCTCTTCACGCCCAAACCGCTGAACAGATTTTGATCAAATTTGGTATGGAGATACTTTGAGTCTCAGAAAAGAACATACAATACCTTTTATCCCGAAAAAATGTACGGTTCCCGCGTAGTAAACTAATTTTGGCGCAACGAAGTTGCGGGCGTCATGTAGTTACAAAATAAGTTTCGAAAATGAAAGTCCTTGCATGTGTATTGTTCATTGTATTTCCGGTGAACACGGAAATATGTAAATTAAATAATTAAATGGCATATTAATTAATTATATTCCAAGGAAAGTGATATTTTGTATTTTATATTTTTAGAATTTTCGGTGCGTAAGTTATGACGACTAATATTTTATGCTTAGTAATTATACACTAACAAATAAATAACAATAACGCCTCAGTGGTCTAGTGGTAAAGAGCGCGGCTCTTGACTCGGAGGTCGTGGGTTCGATTCCCGCGTTGGAAACATGTTATTTCCAAGTTTGGTTAGGACAATGCAGGCTGATCACCTGATTGTCTGATAAGTAAGATGATCCATGCGTCGGATGGGCATGTAAAAAGTCGGTCCTGCCCCTGATCTCTCGTCAGTCGTGTCGGTCTGCCGTCCCACTGGGTTACGAGAGTAAAGGAATAGAGAGTGCTCTTGTGTATTGTGTAAAGTGTGTGCACACTTGGGCACTATAAAATTACTTCTGCGTAGCTGACCTGGTTTCAATGAAACCGGCCACCGTCACCGAAACCGGTGTGGGAGCTATTATTAGTAATTATGTCTAGTAAAAATACTTCTTTGAAAGGCCAGCAACACACATGAAACTTCTGAGGAGTTGTGGATGATCCACAGTAATCGTTAGCCCGTATCTTTAATAAGTTATACTTTAATACCTCGATCGTGGGAATCGCAGACACAATAGATTTTCAATTGTTATGCGACAGCCGGTTGGGGATTGATGGGTTAAATACGACAATATAACGATTGCAAGTAAACTATAAAACTTTAAACTTTAGTTGTACTTGAAACAAACAATACCTAGCAAAAAATAAAATGTTTGAAATTTTAGAGATTTATTTAACTCCAAGCGAAACCTTTGGACCAGAAATCTAGTCTTGTATTATTTTTTAACCCTTTAATTGACGTTAATTTTATACGTATATAAAATCTACAGTATATTTTCAGTCAGAAAATACATGAAGCTAAGAATTTTCGTGTTTTGAAAATCCCGGATTTAATGTTATCTATTCGATAGCCAGTCCCAATAGTCAATACATTTGCTTTCTCTACAGAAAAGATCGCTTTTATCAGCTAGAATGTAGCACAATTTAAAAAGAAATACAAAATATACGTACCCAAGAAACAATATTTCTTTAGTCGGCTAAAAATGTTAATCTATTTATTTTCACGTAAAAATAAATAACTTTGTCAATAAAATAATTAAATAATGTTAAGTATAGACGAATAATAACTATTTACCTTTTTTTTTTGAGGAGGGGAAATACAGCACAGCTTTAGTGAAAATATGCCATTTCTTACCTGAGTAATAATTATTATAACAATTATTTACCGTTAATGACTTACACCAATAATGACATTCGTTATAAAATTACCTTTGAAATTACATTTATCGCCATTCTTATGTCTCAGAAATAATGTTTAAAAAGTTAATATACTTGTAAAATATTACCTAAAACTGTTCCAAAGTAATGAATGTCGTATGCTCAAGCACTATATCGCATCGTCCGCTCTAAAGGCCACCTGCGCACGAGTCATCAAAACTACTGCGTCGCGCGCGCCGCGTCTCATTTCAACTCCGATCGTAACGAACGACGCACGTCCAATAATCAAATTCGGTCAAAATGAAGGAGGATCTAGCAAAAGGTGTGTTGTATGTTGTGAATGTGTTGTACGCGATATTCGGATTGGCCTCCGCGGCGACTGGGATATGGTTTTTCGTGCAGCTGTCAGAATTCGTCGCGTTGAGGAACTACAACCACTATCTCCTTGACTACCGCGTCTACTGGCCGCAAGTTGCGCCATGGTTCTTCATCATCCTTGGAATCTCCATCATGGTAGTGTCCTTCTGCGGCTGGTGCGGCGCTAACCAGGAGAGCAGAGGTCTGCTGGGGATGTACGGCGTCTTTCTCATCTTAATCATCCTGCTCCAAGCGATTACTGCGACCCTAATATTTGTTTACGTCGATGGTGAAGACACCGACCGATTTATAAAGGATACGGTCTACGACGGGTACTACAACTCGCAATCCAATCCTGATGTATTCAAGTCCTTTGGCAGAATTGAGAGGAAGCTGAAATGCTGTGGAGCGAACGATGCGAGAGACTACAGGAGTTGGAGAAACGATCTACCTCTGACCTGCTGCCTGGACAGCTACTACAGAGCCACATGCGACTTTACCGATAAGGAAGCAAACGAAAGACTTGGATGTGCGAAGGTGGCTTCTGTGTATACGAAAATCATCTCTTCTTCAGTCGCCGGTGCGTCTCTTATCATCTCTCTGATAGAGATTGCTGGTGTTATCGTAGCTTGGAAACTCTTCAACAATCTGGGAGAAGTGGAGCATTATATTACTGAGAGGAAGGAAGGAGAAACAGAGTGCTAAGGTCAGTCATGCATTTTCGGTGCTAATAATGTTGCTAAACGGCCATATTGGATTTGCCGCCATTGCTGATGCATCTTGGCGGTATACCACCGACGGGTATATTCGCTTCCTTGGCAAAGGAACCCAGAAACCATACCCCGTAGCTTAGTTACCATATTGATAAGGAGTTAAATCTGTATTTAATTGACGTATGTTTATGTACACTGTGAGCCTGGTACTATTAAGTTTAGACTGTTAATTGTAGCTCTGCGCGACTTATGCAATCCTGGTATTTCAATCCCTATTTTCTCTTAAATTCTTATAGTAAACCCCCATTTTTAGGGGGGTTGACCCCCCTCGAACCACATCTAGTGTTAATTCGTCTACGTGGGCTAAACATTTCCTCTTTATCTTCAATGAACCAGTCAATTGTGTCGTTTGACCTCGACCCCCACTCTTGCCCACTTTGACATGTGCCCCCCTACCCCCTTCGTCTTGCGCAAGCGATGCCTCTCGGACTTAGCCTCGAAAACCTTACGAAACGTGTTACGTAGCTAGTTTTTCTACATAAGAATTGACCCAAAACCTCTTTGTGTTTACGCGAGCTTAGTATGACCTCCGCGTTTGATTGGCCATGTAGAACATTTAAAAATTGTTTTTTTCCTAGCTAAAATTTGCATAGTCTTTGTGTAGGAAAATGTTTTTTCCGCTTTTAATATGTAGGTGACTATATCCTGCTAGATTCTTTGTAATTTAACTAAAATTTGCCATTCTTTTGTGTTAGAAAAAACATTTTCCGCTTCTAATATTCAGTATGTAAATTTTCTTCAAAATAAGCACCTAATCTATATTTACACAGATGAAACATGACTCAAATGTTATCGTGGAATTTCCGGTGACTAAAAGTAGGCTTTTACTGTACGTTTGTCACGTCTCTGACACTTATGACACAACGAATATACTTTCTAGTTTCTACACGCTTTTCCGTAGGCTAGCTGACCCGATAAAGGTTGTTTTGTTTTGCTCATACTCTATCTAATACTCTATCTTACAAAATACCACATCAAAATCCGTTACGTAGTTTTAAAGATTTTTATATAGGGACAAGTGACAACCGTTGTTACTAGTTAGTGATAACTGTCAAAATGTCATGTATCAATGTAATATTACGCCCGTATTATGTGAATACTGTAAGTACGTGCCTTCCTCAAAATATCTATTCGCTTGAACAGTTCTTAGATAATAGCCAGGGTCGAACGTGCTTCGTACCTGTGCTTCCTTAGTACCTGAGAATATTTTTTCTTGCAACGTGACAAGGGTTTGCTGGCATAATGTCCGGTATCCGAGAATTTGTGACTGAAGTTTATCTATTCAGTAGCGTTTTTTAATGGATTTAGTCAAAATCAGCTTAACAACTCTGTTAAATAGATAAACTGTCAAAAAACTTTAGAAATCAGTACAAATTTTTAAAAGAACTTTACAGATGTAATTTGAAGCATATTTTTTTAATTTGAAAAAAAAAGTAAAGTATTCTCCGCCATTTTGAATTAACATAGAATTTTCCCGCCAATTTCAAAACTTTATTTTAGAATAGATACTTTTAATGACTGTTTCTTCTTTAAATGTTATGAGAAAGGCAATATTTTAGTTATATTTTAACTTTTTTCTTGCATATGTGTTTATAATAATTCTAGCTGAAATGTCTGCCATAATATAGGAACAAAAAAGCAACTTCATTTTAATGATAGCTTAATACTTTCAAAAATTAAAAAAAAGTACTTTATTGCTCAGGTGAAAAGCCTAGCCTAAGTAGTAAAGTACTTTATTGACTTTCCATAACATTCGTATGTATGTCACTACGCGTTTTTACGCAAGAGTGGTTTCTATTGAATGGTTTCGTAATATGGTGGGGCTATGGACTCTTTAACTGGGTCAAATGTTCAAAATGTAGGCCCCAAAATATGCTTGCATAATAACCATTGAAAGTATGGGAAAAATACCATGGATTGCATAATTGTTTGAAATGCCATAGTGTAAGTATGTGAACATCACAGAATGGCCGACGTAAGGTCAGAGAATCTCTCAATTAATAATAAAAAAATGTATATTTTATTTGTATTTATAGAGAATTATTTACTCAATGTATATTTTTGGTTGTTTTTATGTAAATTATGCAACGCTTTTAAAATAAGAATTATTTTGATGTTAACATTTTTTTATTAAGAACTTTTAACGTTTTTATTTTTTAAAATAGGAACTTTGACGTTCATTTTTTTTAAAATGAAGTTTGACGTTTGTATTTTTTAAATAAGACCCGACGTTTATACTTTTTAAATCATCCGTCCTTAGAAGTAGCTTCCGTATGCCAAAGACGATACACACACCTTTATTTTTTGCATGCAAAAGATCTGTAAGTTATTTTTATATCTAGTCTTAAGTTTCGAAAATAAATTAATACAAATTATTATAATTTTTCATTTCAAACCTATATTATTATTATAAAGGGGTAGAGTTTATGGATATAGTTTGTGGGGTGTATTCTCTGGATCCACTGAACCGATTTTAAAGATTCTTTGATATAATATTTATTATACATAGAGAGCTATAACGTAACTTACTTTTGAGTATCATGGACTTATACTAAATTTTAAAACAGTTTTTTCAAAATATTAACAAAACTCCGTTGCGCCAAAATTCGTTGATCGCGAAGGAACCATACATTTTTAATATTAATAATCGGCCAAGTGCGAGTCGGACTCGTGCACGAAGGGTTCCGTACCAATGCAGAGCAAAAATAGGCTAAAAATTGTATTTTTTGTATGGGAGCCCCCCTTAAATTTTTATTTGTATTTATATTAAAATTTATTTATATTAAAATTTAATTTAAATAATTATAATATTATTATAAAATATTAAAGTACACATATAACAAAAGAATGTGTGAAAAATGCAAGTGCCTACCTCTTGCCATTATTGATATAGAGCGAAAAAGGCCGAAAAAATTACGTTTGTTGTATAGAGCCCTCCTGAAATATTAATTTTATTTTGTTTTCAGTAAGTGTTTGTTGTTATAGCGGCAACAGATATACACAATCTGTGAAAATTTCAGAAGTCTAGCTATAGCGGTTCTTGAGATACAGTCTGGAGACAAAAAGACGGACAGACCGACGGACAGACAACGAAGTCTTAGTAATAGGGTCCCGTTTTTACCCTTTGGGTACGGAACCCTAAAAAGTATCATATGTCCTTCCCCGGGGCTCAATGTTTCACCTTACCAATTTCCAGAAAAAATTGGTTTAGCGGTTTGGGCGTGAAGAGGTAACAGACATACACACATTTTTATTTATAAAATAAAAAATAAAAATTGTTTTATTTCCGAATAGATTTGTAGCAAATGCTTTCAGAATGTTGATACTACTGGTGCCTACCACCGGTTCGGGAACTATCCCGGCGAGAAAAACCGGTGTAAGAAACTCGGCGGGGTCCCACTTTTTACCAAAAAAGTGAGAAAAAAAATAATCTTTTAAAATAAAATTTACAATTGTAACTTAAAATTCTACAATGTCATATTAGTAACTTATGAATAGTAGACTAGTAGTACATACCTACCTTCATTTAAACTAGTTACTAATAGCCTTGCGATAAGAAAATAGAATTTTAATTAAGCAATTATCACTACCAAAGTTAACTTTTAAAATACTTTAAAAATTAAGTAATGGCAGTGGATTTTCCAATATAAAAGTAAGTTTTCCTAATAGGATATTATAAATTTGAATATTACTGCAATCTCCATACCAAATTTTAGCGAAATCGGTTCTGCGGTTAGGCGTAAAGGGGTAACAGATAGACCGACAGACAAACAGAGAAAAATGTTACATATTATACAAATCTAGCGTAAAGTATTTCTGAATTTCTCCTAGATAACAAAATAATCACTTTCATATTATATCGAAATGTCACGTTTGTATGTTATTTTGTCTCACATAATATAATAATATGATTATTCACTTTTATTCTACCTTTAAATATCTAATATCATCCTTATGATAAAGATGATAATATTACCTGAAGTAATATACTACGTGACTTTAGGAGAATGTATGAATACGTCAACTACCTCTGTAGTTATGTGTACCTAGTAGCTAAATAACAAAATGTTTGTTTATAGAGAAAGGGCATGTTTAAAATCCATACTATACCTAATGCAAAATTGTATGTCTGTCCATCTGTTACCTCTTCACGCTGCAGCTGAACCGATTTTGCTGAAATTTATGGAGAGATCCACAAAAATGAACGAAAGTGTGTCAAATTGGTTACGCTATACTTTTGAATTTGATAGAGTTTATTCTAAATCCTAATAATATGCCCTTTTCTGGGTCCCAAAAATCTCGATACACATCCATAGGCACAATATTTTCGCATTGATTTATTCTTATTAATACTTCCTATAATTT
This sequence comes from Polyommatus icarus, assembly GCA_937595015.1. Lineage (NCBI taxonomy): Eukaryota > Metazoa > Arthropoda > Insecta > Lepidoptera > Lycaenidae > Polyommatus > Polyommatus icarus. The sequence continues at coordinate 348,769 of OW569342.1, read as the reverse complement.
GCCTTAATCCCTTTATTTAAATTTGAAGTTCAGTGGATAAACCATGGGAGTCACAAAGTGCGTTGACGCATATACATGACAAAGAACTTTAAATGTATTGCATACTAACCACAAAATATTATGAATCATTATTGTTTTATAATCATCACCTTATTAATTATTATGAAAAGTTCGAGAATATTTTAATTTGTAATAGGATTAAGAAATCTACTAAACAGTCTTACAAATAAAGTTAGTCCATACTAATATTTATAATTAATTATTATTTTTAACAAAAAATTAAGGGAACAAATATAATGACCACCAAAAATGCACTGATACCCTAAACTTGTTTACCAAAAAAAGATATTTAGCACCAAAAAAAGAAAGTCTAAAATTGCAATACTACCAGCTATTTTAGTCATGAGAACACTTAAAATTGTAATCGAACACCAAATATAGTAAATGATCACCAAATATAGTAAATGACCACCAAATATAGTAAATAATAACCAAATAAAGTAAACGATCACCAAATATAGTAAATGACCACCAAATATAGTAAATGATCACCAAATCCTTGTGAGAAAAAATTGACAAAAAATGTAAGCATATTATTAACAAAATAATCGGCCAAGTGTGAGTCGGACATGGAGGGTTCCGTACCGTTATAGAGCAAAATTAGACCTTAAATTGTGTTTTTGTATGGGAGCCCCCTTAATTCATTTTATATTATTATTAATTATTTAAGAAAACATATACATATTATAATCAAGGCCTTTGCAAAAATATCAACGTGCCTACCGGTTGCCATTATTGATATCGAGCAAAAAAGGCCAAAAAAATCATGTTTGTTTAATGGGAGCCACCCTTAAATAATAATATTATTTTGTTTTTAGTACTTGTTGTTATAACGGCAACAGATAATACACAATCTGTGAAATTTTCAGAAGTCTAGCTGTAGCGGATCTTGAGATACAGCCTAGAGAAAGACAGACGGACAGACATCGAAGTCTCAGTAATAGAGTCCCGTTTTTAGGGTTCCGTACCCAAAAGGTACAAACGAGACTCTTTTACTAAGACTTCGATGTCTGTCTGTCCGTCTATCTATCTTCTTCTCATTAATAGGATTGTTAAATAAAAATAGATTTGGTTATGATTTTACATTCAAATTGTAACGTATAATGTTGGTGATCATTTACTAATTTTGGTGATCATTATACATTAAAATGCTAGTATAATGTTGGTGATCATTTACTTATTTTGGTGATCGTTTACTATTTTTGTCTGTGAAATGTTAATATTTCTGGTGATCAGTTAATTATAAGGTAAAAACAATAATTACTATTAAGTATAATGAACAAAAAAGTATGAAATAATTCTTATTATTAATAGTGCCTTATACAGAATACTCCTAAACCTCTACTTTTCTGTACACAATCTTCATTATTTTGAAGTCGATATCAGCTAAGAATGGTGAGTTCTTAGACAAAATATTTTTAATTTTAAAGACTGGTACCGACTTCAAAATTATGAAGATTGTGTACAGAAATAGTAGAAATAGTAGAGGTTTAGGAGTATTCTGCATAAGGCACTATTAATAATAAGAATTATTTCATACTTTTTTTGTTCATTATACTTAATAATAATTATTGTTTTTACTCTGGAAGTCGGTTTTATTTTTTTGTTAAAAATAATAATTTCACTCTTTTTAGTAATTTAAGTAATTTATAAGGTTTTCTGTAAATACTAATGTGTTCTACTAAGTGACTTTGGAGCCAGGATACACATTTATGATATGAGAACTATAAAGTTAATATACCTAGCGCCCTCTCGGAATAGAGAATTGCATAAGCAACTCCAAGAATATACTCGTAGATACTGTATAATTAATAATATAAGCTTGCCGTTAATCAAGCAATGATAAAATTAATGTTCATGCGCCTATCTCTAAAGGCTCTAAAGTTCTGTTCAGTGACTTTATTATGCTCAAACTACTTAGAACTACGTTAATATAACTATTTATTTTGTCCCAATAAAAAGGAGTTTCCTACATACGGAGTACGGACATACCCACCATACCTCATAATTCATAGATCTCATAATCAAATTGCTAACTTGGTAACCTGATCACCAAGTTTGAATCATTTACTTTGATATAACAATATAACACCAATATAATTTTTGAAAATAAATTAAGAGTTATGATTTAATGATTCATGGTGATGATGATAATGAATGTAACTTGCATAGCAGCATAATATGCTTTGAGTTCTTAAACCAAAGCCGAAACCCCAAACTTGTATCTATAAGGAATCCGGAGTTCTCTTAGCACCTTCGGAACCAAGGTATATCTTAGTGCAAATTGTTGCTTTTTGGTAGCATATATGCTTAGGATACTTCTCATAAAATCGAAATCACCATATTATTATGTTTCCATATACATTTTGAGGAGTTCCCTCGATCACATTGGACCTTATCATCAGGTCGAAATAATAAAATAATTTTCAAAATAGCTTAACTTTCTACAGAACAATGTTTAAAGACATCCGTGATCCGTCTTGGTCTAAAAATACTATGAAAAAATACCTACCAATTATAATAGGGTCATAATGTGAAGGTGTATGGTGGAATGGTGGTGATGATGATGATGATGATTAATGTAATTAGCTAAGTAGTATTTGCTTTCAGTTCTTAAAACAACGCCGAAACCCCCAAACCCGTATCTATAAGGAGTAAGGAGTTCTGTTCACCACCTTCGAACCATGGTATATCCTGGTGCAAAATCTTACTTTTTGGTAACATATGCCTGGAATACTTTATATGACTCCGAAAAAAACCATATGTTTCCAATTGAATTTTGAGGAATTCCCTCGATTACTCATGGATCCCATCATCAGGTCACCACTTTTGTGAAAATGGGACCAAATTGGAGTGAAACCTAATACAACAAAACAAAAATTTTGAAAATGGGTTCACAAACGGTAAACAATGATGATGATTAATGTAATTAGCTAAGTAGTATATGCTTTCAGTTCTTAAAACAACGCCGAAACCCCCAAACACGTATCTATAAGGAGTAAGGAGTTCTGTTCACCACCTTCGAACCATGGTATATCTTGGTGCAAAATCTTACTTTTTGGTAACATATGCCTGGAATACTTTATATGACTCCGAAAAAAACCATATGCTTCCATTTGAATTTTGAGGAATTCCCTCGATTACTCATGGATCCCATCATCAGGTCACCACTTTTGTGAAAATGGGACCAAATTGGAGTGAAACCTAATACAACAAAACAAAAATTTTGAAAATCGGTTCACAAACGGCGGAGTAATCGTTGAGCATACATAAAAAAAAATATCCACAGCCGAACATATAACCTCCTCGTTTTTTTGGAAGTCGGTTAAAAAGTATATCTGTCTGTCTGTCTCGCTTTCACGCCAAAACAACTAAACCGATTGTAATGAAATTTTGTACACAAATAGTTTAGAGCCTGAAAAAAGAAAAGGGTTGTAAGAAACAACAGACAACTCAAGCGAACAGATCACCTGATAGTAAGTAAAGATATTGATATAACAAAAAATTAAAACCGACTACCAAGGTAAAAACAAAAGTAATAGTTATTCTTCTTAATCTAAAAAGAACTTCGATCACTAATATACTTCGATCACTAATATACAAGATACACAATCCGCGGCAAAAAACGACCTCACCAAAAGAGCACCAAACTCAACATTCTGGTGCACTTTTGATTTAGTAGTGCTCGAACGCTCCGCCGGGAAACATGCCTCGGTGCGCGTTTAATAATTGTAGAAATCATACGTCTAAAACCAAAAAAAAGGATGGAATTTCATATTTCCGGTAAGTATTAATTTTATCCTAATATATTTCTTACAATTGTATTGTAAATATTGGTATTTCTTTAAGAAATCACCAAAAGACTGTTTTAAAATTAAGTTGTAAATAAATCAACACCAGGTATAAACCATCTTAATTGCGAATACTCATACTAAAGGTACTTATCGTAGTTTATCATGCCCACTTGAAATGTTCGGGTTATAAGCTATGTTTCTGTTCCATTTGATGGAGTCGCTATTACTATTATTTTTTTATTGAGGATTTTTTTCAGGTTTCCTCGAGATCCAGTTAGATGTGGTAATAATATTATGTTCCCATCTTCGATCAAATATAGTTCCCATTAAGGATTTTTTAAGTAGGTTAAAAAGTATGGGCGTTGGGTGATGTGAGTTGTCCTTTGTGGCCTATCGGAAAATGTATGTACACTTATGTATATTTTGGTTAATGATAAAATTAGACATAACATTAGAACAACATAATATTACAAGTAAAAAATAATTACTCCTCACTTTATACATTAAACTTCGGAAAAATAAAAAAATGGACTACTTATTAAAATTATTACAAATTACAATCAACAAAAAAAATTTGAACAGTTCGACTCCACTCATACTTCACTTCGCCCTGTTCCAGCGGCGAATTTCGGTCGTAAAATTGGATTTTTTTTTTGGCACTATACAAATTTGAACTTAAATCATATACGCGGATGGTTGAATTTAGTATGAAGCGTGCATCGGACGTAAAAATTTTATTGCTTTGTAAACACAAATGTTCATTGTTTTATAAAAAGATCTTTAATAATTACTATAATTAAGGTTGATTTTAGATAAATGTATACTTCATTAAACTCTATTACTCGGGGACAGATTTTCGAGAGGTTTTGTATGAGACTGTGTATCTTGTATATTATTGATCGAAGCTAATATACAAGATACACAGTCTCATACAAAACCTCTCGAAAATCTGTCCCCGAGTAATAGAGTTTAATGAAGTATACATTTATCTAAAATCAACCTTAATTATAGTAATTATTAAAGATCTTTTTATAAAACAATGAACATTTGTGTTTACAAAGCAATAAAATTTTTACGTCCGATGCACGCTTCATACTAAATTCAACCATCCGCGTATATGATTTAAGTTCAAATTTGTATAGTGCCAAAAAAAAATCCAATTTTACGACCGAAATTCGCCGCTGGAACAGGGCGAAGTGAAGTATGAGTGGAGTCGAACTGTTCAAATTTTTTTTGTTGATTGTAATTGTAATAATTTTAATAGTCCATTTTTTTATTTTTCCGAAGTTTAATGTATAAAGTGAGGAGTAATTATTTTTTACTTGTAATATTATGTTGTTCTAATGTTATGTCTAATTTTATCATTAACCAAAATATACATAAGTGTACATACATTTTCCGATAGGCCACAAAGGACAACTCACATCACCCAACGCCCATACTTTTTAACCTACTTAAAAAATCCTTAATGGGAACTATATTTGATCGAAGATGGGAACATAATATTATTACCACATCTAACTGGATCTCGAGGAAACCTGAAAAAAATCCTCAATAAAAAAATAATAGTAATAGCGACTCCATCAAATGGAACAGAAACATAGCTTATAGCCCGAACATTTCAAGTGGGCATGATAAACTACGATAAGTACCTTTAGTATGAGTATTCGCAATTGAGATGGTTTATACCTGGTGTTGATTTATTTACAACTTAATTTTAAAACTGTCTTTTGGTGATTTCTTAAAGAAATACCAATATTTACAATACAATTGTAAGAAATATATTAGGATAAAATTAATACTTACCGGAAATATGAAATTCCATCCTTTTTTTTGGTTTTAGACGTATGATTTCTACAATTATTAAACGCGCACCGAGGCATGTTTCCCGGCGGAGCGTTCGAGCACTACTAAATCAAAAGTGCACCAGAATGTTGAGTTTGGTGCTCTTTTGGTGAGGTCGTTTTTTGCCGCGGATTGTGTATCTTGTATATTAGTATATTAGTGATCGAAGAAAAAGAATCAAATAATTCTTATTCAAACTCAAACTCAAACTCAAATTTTTTTATTCAGAATAAATTTTTGCAAATATTTTCTGAAAGTCTACATGATGCCTACCACCGGTTCGGGAACTAACCCGGCGAGAAGAACCGGCGTAAGAAACTCGCAGGGGGCCCACTTTATTTACCAAAAAAAGTGAGAAAAAAATTAATCTTTTAAAATAAAGTTTACAATTCTGTAACTTAAAATTATACAATGTCAACATACATACATAATTGTAAGTCATAAAATAATGTAGAAGTAGCCTTGCAAGCAGCCATCCTACTCCCAAGATGTGCCGTCGTTTATGAAATCATTGACCTTATAATAGGCTTTGGCACACAAACGTTCTTTGACTACATTTTTAAATTTATTAATGGAAAGATTTTGAACGTTTTCTGGGATTTTATTGTAAAGGCGTACACATTGACCTTTAAAAGATTTACTAACTTTACTAAGTCTGATCACCGGTATTTCTAGTTTGTACTTATTTCTAGTGTTTCTTCCGTGAATGTCACTTTTGGTTCTAAATTTACTAAGATTCTTTCTAACATATAAAACATTATCCAAAATGTATTGAGAAGCAACAGTTAGAATACCAATTTCTTTAAACTTTTCTCTCAGAGATTCAAAAGCTGACATTTTATAAATTGAACGTATAGCTCGCTTCTGCAGCACAAAAATCGTATTAATGTCGGCAGCGTTTCCCCATAAGAGGATTATTCCTTATTATAGTGGCGTCTTCAGACTTCCCTAAACCTCAACTATTTCTGTACTCAATCTTCGTACTTTTGAAGTTGGTACCAGCCCGGAAAAGTTCTGAGATCCTTGACATAGCAATTGCGCTAAGGTAAGCTGGTACCGACTTCAAAAGCAAGAAGATTGAGTACAGTAATAGTTGAGGCTTAGGCGAAGTCTGAAGACGCCACTATAATAAGGAATAAGAATTATTTGATTCTTTTTAGATTAAGAAGAATAAGTATTACTTTTGTTTTTACCTTGGAAGTCGGTTTTAATTTTTTGTTAAAAAATTAGTTACATAATATGAGACGACAAGGCTATAATATTATAGCTTGTTGTCGAGTTGTACATAATATTACTAGCGGTCGCCTGCGGCTCTGCCCGCGTGGATGTCGGTTACGGCTGCAAAAAGCCTACCCAGGAAAGACTCGGTCAGCAAAATGATTCCCAGGTCAATTCACAGACTCCGACACTGACATCGACGACGCGGACGCAGTCATTATCCGAAGGGTGTACACTGTACAGTGCACACTGCACACATGGTCTTCCCGCTTGGTGACGCCCACTATCGTAATATTTTAATTTCGCCATAATTTCAAAACCAAACGTCCAATTTTAATCATTCACAGACTTCGATCACTAATATACAAGATACACAATCCGCGGCAAAAAACGACCTCACCAAAAGAGCACCAAACTCAACATTCTGGTGCACTTTTGATTTAGTAGTGCTCGAACGCTCCGCCGGGAAACATGCCTCAGTGCGCGTTTATAATTGTAGAAATCATACGTCTAAAACCAAAAAAAAGGATGGAATTTCATATTTCCGGTAAGTATTAATTTTATCCTAATATATTTCTTACAATTGTATTGTAAATATTGGTATTTCTTTAAGAAATCACCAAAAGACAGTTTTAAAATTAAGTTGTAAATAAATCAACACCAGGTATAAACCATCTCAATTGTGAATACTCATACTAAAGGTACTTATCGTAGTTTATCATGCCCACTTGAAATGTTCGGGTTATAAGCTATGTTTCTGTTCCATTTGATGGAGTCGCTATTACTATTATTTTTTTATTGAGGATTTTTTTCAGGTCTTTTAGTTTGCATTGATAGTTTAACGTATTTATATAAGACTCTGATTGAATCTGATACTGTTTCTTTTCTTTTTATCCAAAGTCACTATAACTTTGCATTTGAAATACTTCAGATGAATCGAAATCACAATATCATCCAGATAAATGGGTTTTTCAGTATAAATAGCGAAGAATTTCAAACCAAATTCGGATTAACCCGATACAATAGCGAAAAAATCTTGAAAATCGGTCCACAAACGGCAAAGTGATCGTTGAAAAATACAATATTACAAAAAATATAAACAGACGAACATAATATTATATTCTCCAGGAGGAGATTATAATATTATGTTCCCATCTTCGATCAAATATAGTTCCCATTAAGGATTTTTTAAGTCGGTTAAAAAGTATGGGCGTTGGGTGATGTGAGTTGTCCTTTGTGGCCTATCGGAAAATGTATGTACACTTATGTATATTTTGGTTAATGATAAAATTAGACATAACATTAGAACAACATAATATTACAAGTAAAAAATAATGACTCCTCACTTTATACATTAAACTTCGGAAAAATAAAAAAATGGACTATTAAAATTATTACAAATTACAATCAACAAAAAAAAATTGAACAGTTCGACTCCACTCATACTTCACTTCGCCCTGTTCCAGCGGCGAATTTCGGTCGTAAAATTGGATTTTTTTTTTGGCACTATACAAATTTGAACTTAAATCATATACGCGGATGGTTGAATTTAGTATGAAGCGTGCATCGGACGTAAAAATTTTATTGCTTTGTAAACTCAAATGTACATTGTTTTATATAAAGATCTTTAATAATTACTGTTATTAAGGTTGATTTTAGATAAATGAATACTTTTTTAAACTCTATTACTCGGCGACAGATTTTCGAGAGGTTTTGTATGAGACTGTGTATCTTGTATATTAGTGATCGAAGTTCACAGACCAAATTTTATCTACATAAACTGTACTTAGTGATGAAATAATTTATTTTGATAATGATTAATGGCATGAGTAAAATAAATGCGTTTAAATGTTGTCCAATAAAATTCAAGATTTTTAAATAAAAAAATGGTTATTGTGCCTCACTCGACATATATAAGTATAGTGTGTCGCGGACTTTTTTGTAGATATTTGTAAGATCTACAATACTTAGAACATTTTATGGTTCTATCTTTTATAGTTTCGGCAGCGTACGCAAAATAAGTAACTTTTCTGGTTGATTTTTTCACCTCGCGTCCGAAAAACCCAAATATCTTACGAAACCCTATTTTTTCCAAAATAAAATTTAGCCTATGTTTAGCACAAATAATGTAGGATTTGCTTAGAGTAGTTTAAATAAAGCCAAAATCCTCAAACTTGTATCTATAAGGATTCAAAAGTTCTGTTGGGTACCTTCAGAACCAGGGTATATCCTGGTGCAAAATCTTACTTTTTGGTAGTACATTCCTGAAATAAAATCGAAATCACCATAATATGTTCCCATATAAATTTCAAGGAGTCCCCTCGATTCCTCATGGATCCCACCATCAGATCACCACTTTTGTGAACATGGTACCAATCTCGGATTCAACCCTGTACAACAACAAAAGAATCCTGAAAATCGGTCCATAAACGGCGAAGTTATGGTTGAACATACAAAAAAAATATATATATAAACAGACGAACGTATAACCTCCTCCTTTTTGGAAGTCGGTTAATAAAAGCCAACTTGCTTTTGATAACTTCGTCATGAATTCGTCATGTATTTTAAAAAGATGTTCTTTCAGCGCTGCTACTTTCACAGTGAACTCTATTACGTAGACTCATACATGATACACACCCTAAAGTATTATTACATACTTTGTTTTGTTAGTCTGTATAAGGCTGTTTATGTATTGTGAGTTGTGACTTGTTGACTGTTGTGTCACTATAATGAGTCATGACTCATGTACAATATTTGAATAATGAATAACTAATATGTAATGACTTTAATCATTAGATACAGAATTATGTACCGACAGTATATAATAATAATATTATAAATCCTTGAAATACTTCTTACAATACTTTATTCTTATTATTACAACTAGCTGTCCCGGCAAACGTCGTTTTGCCACTCAAAGTATTTCTACTTTAACAGTGGATACAAAATCTTAGAGGGGGGGGTGTGTGTTTATTTTTATACACGAGATTTTGAGTTGGAAGAAGACAAAATATATCTGCGAAAACCGTATGCAAATCGGTTCAGTAGTTTTCGTGTTAAAGCAAAAGTCTTATACAAAATCTGACCCCCTCTTTCGTCCCTTTTAGAGGGGTGGGGGGAAATTTATTTATAGACCAGATGTTAAGTTGAAAGAAGTCAAATATATCTGCTAAAACCGCATTCAAATCGGATCAGTAGTTTTCGTGCGATAGTGGAACAAACATACAGACAGACAGACAGACAGACAGACAGACAAAAAAAGCTAACCACATTTTTGGCTTCTATAGCGATGTATTAACCCCCAGCTTATTATTTTTTGAATATCTTTAATGTACAGAATTCTCATTTCTACAGTTTTATTATATGTATAGATATAAAGTTAAGTTTGTTTGAACGCGTTACGCCCTAATCTCAGGAACTAGTAGTTTGAATTCAAAAAATATTTTTGTGTTGGTTAATGTTTATATTTTATAGTAATTTACTAACGCATCTGCAACTCTTCTGTAGTTGCAGATATATTTTAACATGCATATTTATCGATATTGATAATGGACAATCATGGACGAATAACGTTTGTCAATCATACTGTGCCAACATAAGAATTTAGGGTCAAATGACATAATGTCCCTTACTGGTAATAGTTAAGTTTAACTGTGATGTAACTTGAGTTAACAGTGAAAACTTGCTGGGCACTTTACTTTTTAAAGGTTTTCTTACGAAATAAGTAAACGGATCGCCTGATGGAATTTTGCTATGAAGAGGGCATCCCATAAATTATGTTAGAAACGGGGGTTTAATTTTAAAACAAACTAAGATATAAGTAGCTGTGTCCCGCGGTGTTACCCGCTGTTTTTTAGTCAAATTAAATTGACTAAAAACCGTAAATGAATAAAACAATATATAATTTTACGCGAATTCATTTTTATTTATTTTCCCATAGAACTGAGTAATTTTTCCGAAGTAAAATGTACGAGGGCTGCTATTTATGTATCCGGAACTGGCCACTTACAAGAACAATATTTAAAAAGTAATTACAACATTTGAAAATAGAACTCTTTGGTTGAAGAATACATTTTGTTTCATGTGACTGTCAATTATTTTTCCATTGTGGCGTCATTTTGAAAATTGCGTGTCTTCATTTGCCATGGATTTAACGCGTGAACATTTTCGTGCAATGATTTACTACGATTTTCGGCGTGGGCTAAATCAACAACAGTGCTTTATTCAACTCACCGCAACTTTTGGAGATGAAGCACCATCAAAAACCACTGTTTATCACTGGTACAGTGAGTTTAATCGTGGGCGGTCTATGCTCACGAGTCACGGATGAAAATAAAGAAGGTCGCCCAAAAACAGCTGTTGTCCCACAAAATATAGATGCTGTGCGGGAACTAATAATGCGTGATCGTCATGTTACATATCGCGAGATAGAGGCGTCCTTAGGCATAAGTATGACGAGCATACATAAGATATTATAAGATACGGGCTCGTGTCGATTGGTGCAAAAAAATGATAAAAAAATACAACCGTGGTACGTCAAAAGCCGTTTATAATATCTACACAGGTGATGAATCTTGGATCTATGCATATGACCCCGAAACTAAACAACAGTCAACGGTGTGAGTGTTCCAAGATGAGCCGAAACCAACAAAAGTTACTCGTGCAAAAAGTACTTTGAAGCAAATGGTCGCCTGTTTTTTTGGAATTCATGGACATGTGGCTACAGTGCCATTAGAGAATCGTAAAACGGTTAATTCTGAATGGTATACGACCATTTGTTTACCAGAAGTCTTTGAAGAAATAAGAAAGGACAACCGACAACGCAGAATCATATTACATCACGACAATGCTAGCTGTCACACCTCAGCTGAAACAACTCAGTTTTTGGAGGGTCAAAAGATCGAATTGACTGGTCATCCGCCGTACAGCCCTGATTTGGCACCTAACGATTTCTTTTTATTTCCATACGCGAAGAACAAATTACGTGGTCAACGTTTTTCGAGCCGCGAAGAGGCTGTTGATGCGTTCAAAATGCACGTTTTGGAAATACCTCAATCAGAATGGAAAAAGTGCTATGAAAATTGGTTCCAGCGTATGCAAAAGTGTGTCGATCATCGCGGCGAATATTTTGAAAAGCAATAAAACCATATTAAATGATATATGTTTGTTTCTTTTTATATTTCCGGATACATAAATAGCAGCCCTCGTAATCTTATATAAATCTCAGGACATGTAATCATATCTATAGATAAAATTACATGTCCTGACTGACTGACTGATTCATCATCGCTGAGCAAAAACTGTTAAAGTTACAGCCACGAAATTTGGTGAGTAGGGTTGTTTTATTAAGTAGACACCCACTAAGGAAGGAATTTTGAAAATTTTACCCCGAAGGGGGTGAAATAGGGCTTGAAAGTCTGAATGAAAGTTCGTCATTTCTTAAGTTAGGAACATGAAACTTTATCTTTGGGTTACTGATTAAAAATGAATGGATACGTATTTAAGCGTTTTTGGAAATTCTTCCCCCAAGGGGGTGAAATTGGGGTTGAAAGTTTCAATGGAAGTCTGTTATTTCTTGAGTTAGAAGCATGAAATTTTATGTTTGGGCTACTGATTAAAAATGATTGGATACGTGTTTAAGCGTTTTTGAAAATATTACCCCCGAAGGGGGTGAAATACGGGTTGAAAGTTTAAATGAAAGTCTATATGATAACGCGGACGAAGTCGCGGGAAACAGCTAGTCTAATATATTGTGTTAATTCATACTGTCAGCTAACTCCATGCTTAATTTTATCGAAATCGCTCGAGCCGTTTAAGCATGAAGAAGTAACAAACATTCACACTCACAAACACACAAACTTTCGCCTAATTTAAATAGTAATGTTTCCAAAGTAAAGTACAATCTGTTAATATTGTGTTAATTCAGGATGTCAGCTAATTCAATGCCAAATTTTATGGAAATCGCTTTAGTCATTTAAGCGTCAAGAAGTAACAAACATACACACAAAATCAAATTTTCGCCTAAATTATGATGATGTAAACAAAACAAAGCCTAATTTTCTCGCAATAACAGACATTTTTTCTGCAGGATAAATATCAATAATCTGAATAACTTAGATCTCCTAAGTGCCTTACGTAACGTAAGAATGGCCCCTAATATCATTAAATTAACCTATAATAAGATTAGCAAATCTATAGATAACTTTTACATTAGTTTGAAGGTGATAGACTTCCGTTTGTTTGGTTTAAAAGATCGTTTCGGTTTCGTCATAAAATGATTGAGTAAGTTTTAAAAGTTGCTTGGCGAGTTGCGGCACCAGTGCTGGATTCCAGCACTGGGCCACTGTATTAGTAAACATAATTATATTAGTCCCTTGTTCACTATGGAAGTACTCAGCGTACAAAAAAAAGCATTTTTTTTTGCGATATAATGGGAAAGCGTCCCGCGTCATCCATTTTTCTATACAAAGATGAAAAAAAATACTCCTTCAGCGCTGCTACTTTCACAGCGAAACCTCTACAAGGAACCCATACACACCCTAAAGTATTACCACTTCGTTTTGTTACACCCTGTATATTATGTCCGGACTCCGGGCTAAACTCACAAAGTACTGCATGTATTTACTTCAAATTTTGCATGAATATTACTAAGAGGTTTGGTCAACATAATATTATAGGCTACAATTTTTTTTTTAATAGAAGGCAGGTCGCTATAGCCCTGACTTCACTGCGACCCATGAGGATCTATTGTGACTCCTTCGCACTAGAGAATCATCCCCAACCCAATACTGCTCATAAATTGAACGATATGGTTGGGGTTGGTGCCACGAATTTCCTCTGTGGATGAGTATTCGTGGCGACCAAGGTGTCTGTTCCTGCTCTGTAGTAGAGCAGGACAGTCGAGGAGAAGGTGAATAGGTGTTTCATCCTCCTCCTCACAGAATCTGCAAGTCGTTATACTACAAATACCCATTCTGTTTAGGTGTTTGTTGAGCTTACAGTGCCCAGTTAGGCTTCTGGTAAGGATTCTTAATTGGTTCCTACCCAGGGTGAGCACTAATTCTGATAGTTTCTTGTTGAAGCCAGGAATTAGTGCCTTGGAGTGTTCAAGGCCAGGGGTCTCAGCCCATTGCTTCCTGCATAGTGTGTGGCCCCATTCCTTGAGCACTTGCTTTGTGGTACTGGGAGTTATACCACAGACTGGTTCTGGGCCATATATGAGACTCTCGGCCCCAAGCCCATAGGCTACAATATAGTACATAATAATATTTTAATAATCACGCTATCACCTACCTATCTTTGGTGCTGTAGAGCCTTCACGCAGACGACGTCGCGGGCAGCAGCTAGTATTCAGTATAAAGTACCTGTAAAAAATTTCATTACACTCCAGTGTATAGTAGCTAGCTTCAGCTATAAATTAATGTAAATCCATACTAATATTATAAATGTGTCTGTCCGTCTGTTACCTCTTCACGCCTAAAACGCTAAACCGATTTGCCTGGGTATGAAGATACTGAGTCCCAATAAAGGACATAACCTGGGTATGGAGATACTGAGTCCCGGTAAAGGACATAACCTGGGTATGAAGATACTGAGTCCCGGTAAAGGACATAACATTATGATGCTTTCTATTCCGTAAAATGTACAGTTCTTGCGCGATAAACAAATGTCACTCGGCGCAACGGATTTGCGGGCCGTGGGGGGCGTCATCTAGTAAGTACTAAACTTTAAGGCCGTCCCCCGAGTAAACGACCTTGGCCATACATTTGCCGCGTTGCCGAGATCGCGCCAAAACCCTATTATTTTTACTTAACTTAGTTCAAAATTGTCCTAAAAAAATTTAACGGCGAATATGTAGTTAATGATATTGTCGATCTATTGGCGTGAGTTTCAAATAAAAGTAATTTGTAAATCCTAAGGAGGTGCTGAATGTATGATTGAATTTTAACAAATTAGTATTACTTTGGAAGCTGATATCATGAGTATAAGAAACAAAAATAGAAAATTTAAAACGACAAAAGGAATGTTGATATACTGAAGATTATCCTTAATATGTTGTCACTTGTTTCCTACGTGAGGTACCTACCTACCATCGAAAAATTGATTCACAGGCAGATGGTGAATCTATGTGACCTACGCAATTGGTCGGGTTGTGTCAATTCAATATTAGCCGTGACCTTTTTTTTTTTTAACGCCAAGAAATGCATTTACGCATTCCGCGTGGGATGAGGGAGATCCTGACGCGGATATGTGGGACTCGCTCGAAAGCCCTACCCACTAAAACTTGGCGGTGCGCCCTCTCTCCGACGGCGGAGCCACGGGTACGACACCGCGACCGCAGCTCCACCAGCGGTCGTCTGCCTAGTGGTCGGCAACCCTTCTTCGGAGGGGCGATTACTCGCCCCCCAGGCCAGTGAGGGCTTGTCTAGGCCATTCCTCTCCTTTTCGTCGCGATGCGCAGGAGCATGCGGGGGCTTGGTGCAATGGGTGACGGCTTCCCTTTGCCGTCACCCTGAGCTTTAGCCGTGACCTGTCGTTTGGGTTTGATATAACCCGACCAAATTACATAGGTCCGCCATCTGCAGCCAAGAATCAACTATTCTAATAGTACATCTTTTAGAGAGCCATTTTTGTTTTACTCAGTAATTGTGAAAATGACAGTCGTTAGTGACGTCATATTGTCATTAGGGTGACACTGACCGACAATTGGCCAAGCGTGGGACGCTTTAAGTGACACCTCTATGTCAACGGAATAAGAACCATTTTACACTAAGTTTACTTGCAGTGGTATAAATGTTTAAATTGCTGCCATTTTCTGCGTTACAAACACATGCTCATTGTATTATTTAAGTTTGTTACTGTACGCTTAAACCGCTGAATCTATTTTGATGAAATGTTGTTTGGAGATACTTTAAACCTTGAGAGAGAACACAGAAAAGTTTCATACCGGAAGAATGTGCGGTTCTCGCGAAAAAAGAATTTTCGTACGATGGAAAATACGAAGGAAAAATAAAATGACATGGAAAGCTGCAACTTTCATACTAATATTATAAATGCAATAGTATGTCTGTTTGTTACCTCTTCACGCCCAAACCGCTGAACCGATTTTGCTGAAATTTGGTACGGAGATACTTTGAGTCCCGGGAAAAGACATAGGATACTTTTTATCCCAGAAAAATGTACGGTTTCTACGCGATAAACGACACTAGCACTATTATAACTTTGCAGTTAGAACTTAGAAGTTACTTGTATAGGTTATATGTATAATTATAATAATTTATAATAACAAGTATAATGTGATGTAACTATGTGACGTACATACAAACATGTATATATGTCAAACATGTAATATGTACATAGGTGTTCGCATGTATATGACAAAATGTTATTTCACAGGGCTAGTTATGAAATCTGTATGCCGATTCTATAATATGTAACATTACTATGCTTTAGATAGGCTCTCAAACGTTTTTAGTGGCGGAATAAAAAAAAATTTTAACGTTCCGCCAACAAAAAAAGTTTGAGAAACAAGTGACATTTTTGACAGACCCCAGAGCTCCGCACACTTTGAGAATGGCTGTTCTAGAAATACAGTAGACTACGATACTTTTAATGCGGAAAAATGTACGATTAGGTACCTTGTTGTCATGTAATCAATAACAAATTGGTACAACCAAACATTTTCTTTTCCTTTTTTGGAAGTCGGTTACAGTAGTGTACCATCATCTTCTGAGTGCAGAGTACTAGGATATCATAGGAGTGTAGAAAGTTGTTTTGAAAGTTTTTCTTTACTTTACTACGTACATAACCTCCTCCTTTTTGGAAGTCGGTTGAAAAGTTCAGTCAAAATTCGTCATCTTCATGAGACGGTCAACTTTAATGAAGATTTCAACGTGTTTTGACCTAATTAATGTTAATTTACACCCAATTATAGAGGTGACGACGCGACGTGCGGTCATTACGCCTTTAAATACACCTACTGACATAGATTATGTTGAAAATATCTTAAGAAGAGCTATGAATAGAAAATACAGCCTGGAGACAGACAGACAGACAACGAAGTCTTAGTAATAGGGTTTTTGCCATTTGGGTACGGAACCTTACGGGTACGAAACGATTCCAAACCATTAATAAGTATCAGGAATCAAAATATAAAATATTGATAACTACAAGTTGTTTCAGATCAAAATCGGTCCAAAGACAGATAGACCCACAGAGTACCTACACACACATTTTTTGGGGGTTAAAAAGATAAACTACAATCAAAAATATAAACATTATCTCAAAAACAAGGCATTTTAGTCAACTTTGTATGGTAGTTAATAGTAAATAGTGACCAAGAACTTTCAAAACAACCTCCTACACTTATAATATCCTAGTACTCCGCACCATTATTTAACCGATTTCCATAAAAGGAGATGCTATAATCGACTGTATTTTAACCAACTTCCAAACTAAACGAAGGCTCTATGTTCGTCTATATAAAAATATTTCTTTGAACATTATTTAAATTATCTAAAACTAGCTGTGCCCCGCGGTTTATTAGGGAAAATAAATTGTGATATTTTTCCACAGTAAAAAGTAGTCTATTATTCCAGGGTATTTATTATATTTTATTTTATTTTTATTTTTTTATTGGAAAACAAAACAGTAATTAAGTGACAATGTGGATAAATACATAAATACCTACTTACAAAAGGGAAAAATAAACATATAACATAACTCAATTAAAATTTACAATTATTTCGAAAACCAGTCTCTAGAAAGTGTATTTCCAACAACATTAGGTGATGATCCAAAAAGATCGAGTGCGGAGCCATCTGTCGAATGAGTGCTGCTGTAGTAATTGTAGGTATACATAGACCTTATAAAGAAGGAATTTTGCCTGTAATTAGTACAGTGAGAAGCCATAGAGAGAGTCGGTCTATGTCGCATGTGTGTTACTTTAAAAGGCACGCGTATGTTAATTTTTGATAGTAGAGTAGGAGAGTCAATACGAAATTGAGCAATTTTTACTAAAAAGATTATATCAGCGAATTTACGTCTCTCTTCTAGGGGTAAAATATGATGTTTTTTACAAATATCTATATAACTGGCGCTACGGTCATCGTTGCATTTATACTTTAAGTACTTAATAAATTTACGTTGTATTGATTCCAGTCTGTTAATATGAACCTTGTACTGGGGGTTCCAAACCTGAGAACAATACTCGAGGATACTACGCACGTATGAACAATAAAGGATCTTCAACACTTTTATAGACCTAAATTGAGAGCATGCTCTTATTACAAAACCAAGGGCTCTGTGGGCCTTTTTAGCAATAGTGTCTATATGTGGTTCATAACTTAGTTTACAATCATGTATGACACCCAGGTCCCTTATTTGGCTTACACGATTTAAATTAGTACCCCTAAGATTGTAATCAAAGTTAACTATGACCTTTTTTCGAGTAAATGATATGACTAGACACTTCGAAATATTTAAAATCATATTATTCATGAGACAGTACTTACTAAAAGCCTCTAGGTCTCGCTGCAACAGTAGACAATCAGCAAGATTATTAATCTGCTTAAAAATTTTCATGTCATCCGCGTATAGAAGAAAACTGCAGTATTTAAAACAGGAACCAACATCGTTCAAAAATATATTAAATAGTAGAGGACCTAATAAAGATCCTTGTGGTACTCCAGATGGCACGAAATTCCATTTAGATGCATAGCCATCAAGAACCACTGCCTGGGATCGATTCTTTATATAGGAGGAGAACCAGCGAAACAAACTACCATGGATACCGGCCGAATAAAGTTTCTGTAATAGTATGGAATGGTCTATTAGGTCAAAGGCCTTACTAAAATCAGTAAAAATCGCATCCACTTGACCTCCCGAGTCCATAGATGAGCTAACAAACTCAGTAAAAGTGATTAGGTTTGTATTTGTTGAACGGTTTTTAAGAAAGCCATGTTGTTCTTGAATAAAGTAATTCGAGAGCGAGTGATGAACCTGTTCATATATAATTCGTTCAAATACCTTTGCAAACAAACACTGTTTCGAAATAGGACGGTAATTTTTTATTTCATTTTTATCATCAACTAACTCCATACCAAATATTATTAAAATCGCTCTAACCGTTTAGACGTGAAGAAGTAACAAACATACAAACTCATAAACTTGTGCCTTTATAATATTACTAGATAATGCCCGCAACTCCATTGCGCCAAAACTCGTTTATCGCGCGGGAACCGTACATTTTTCCGGGATGAAAAGTATCCTATGTCCTTTCCCGGGACTCAAAGTATGTACATACTAAATTTCAGAAAAATCGGTCAAGCGGTTTGGGCGTGAAAAGGTAACAAACAGACATACAGACATACAGACGGACAGACAGAATATAGACGGACGGACAGACAGACACACTTTCGCATTTATAATATTAGTATGGATAGTGACGTGATTGGCAAAGATAAGCTTTTATCCTCGTGGCATTTCCTACCAAACGTTATGGTGATTCTACCATGACGTCAGCTATGTCGGCCTTCGTGAATCGTGTGGTACCGTAGTGGTAGTGGTGGTGGTATATAGTGGTGGTACAAGTCGCATACCGATCGCCGGTCAAGGAAAACCGGTGGGTGGTGCGAGTGAGAGCGGGGAGCGGTTGTCTCTTTCTGTACTATATCGGTACTAATATTATTGTAAATGCGAAAATACCTATGCCTGTTACTTCCTTCTTTTGGCGGCAAAAAAATAAATAAATGAAATAAAATAAAATATGGTGGCTGTAGGAGTCGGATCGCAAAGTCTCCAATTAAATACTGTTGAATTATTATCTATGGTATAAATAGCTTCCTCATAATATCTATTTGTACATCACTAGTTTAATGGTACATCACTAGATGTCTTTTGTAATCTATGCCTTTTTCTGCTCTGTCATCTCTGTTCTATGGTCGTGCGCTTTGCATTAATAAAACGTAGTTTTGCAATAATTACTTTTATTTTTCACTAAATCCAACAGGTAATGCGCCCAGACCTTCCGACCAGTCGAAATAAAAGTAAATAAGTGTGTAAATAAAGTGAAAAGTAGAAGTGATCCGTTTTGCAAGCTACTCAGTATAACCTCAAAGCACGTGTCGTGCCGGCCGGCGAAATCTTCATTAGCAAATCATAGCAAAAATGTCTTCGAATAATACAATGGCATTAATCGAGAAGCTAACAGGAAGAGAGAACTATCCTACATGGAAATTTGCGGTTCAAACATACCTTGAACACGAAGAATTATGGAGTTGCGTTTCTTCAGATAAAGTTACTGACAGCAAACTCGATACAAAGGCAAAATCAAAAATAATTTTGCTGGTAAACCCGATAAACTACGTACATATACAAGAGGCAACCACGGCAAAACAGGTGTGGGATAATCTCGCAAAGGCATTCGACGACAAAGGATTAACACGACGGGTTGGTTTGCTTCGCGAACTGATCACCACGACATTGGAAAATTGTCAGAGCATAGAAGACTATGTCAATAAAATTATGTCAACTGCACATAAACTAAGAAATATTGGTTTTCTGGTAAATGATGAGTGGCTTGGCACTCTCTTACTAGCTGGTTTACCAGACGTTTACCAACCGATGATCATGGCCATAGAAAGCTCTGGTGTGGCAATAACAGCAGATGCTGTTAAGACTAAGCTTCTTCAGGATGTGAGGAACTCCGAGTCAGCTGCCCTGTATGTTAATAAAGGACATCAGACACAGGGTGCCAAACAAGCTTTTAATAATAAGAAAATTAGTAAAGGGCCTAGATGTTTTGTGTGTAACAAGTATGGACATTTAAGTAAATACTGCAGGAATAAAAAGAAAGACCAAAAGTCAAAAGAGGACTCCGGGTATGTAGCGGTATTTTCTGCAACAACTTCTAATAGTAACAGTAGCTGGTTCATTGACTCAGGAGCTTCAATGCATTTAACAATGCACCGTGAATGGTTATATGATGAAATTTCTCCACCTGTAAGTACAATAAAAGTGGCTAATAACAAGAAATTAATTGTAAAATCATGCGGGAAGGTGGACTTAAATGTTATCGGAGAAAATGGCAAGATAGCTACAATTAAGGTAGAAAATGTACTGTATGTTCCTGAATTAGCCACCAATCTTCTTTCAGTCAGCCAGATTATAAAGAAAGGATGTAATGTACAGTTTGACAAAGAAGGCTCTAAAATATTTAATAAACGCAATCAGCTAATTACTTCAGCAAAACTAATTAATAATATGTACAGGCTAAATACTCACTGTGTTCCGGCATACATATCAGCTATCAAAGATGATGATTTTTATTTATGGCACCAAAGAATGGCACACTTGAACTATGAAGACTTAAACAAGTTATCGGAGTCAACTGGTGTAAAAATGAAAAATAATGGTAAAGTAGTATGCATAACTTGCCAAGAAGGGAAGCAGTCAAGGTATCCTTTTTCTTCTGAAGGTACTCGAGCAACTGAGAAACTAGGACTGGTTCACTCGGACGTATGTGGACCGATGGAGGTACCATCGTTTGGAGGAGCTCGTTATTTTGCAACATTCATCGATGACTTCACCAGGAAGAAGCAATATTGGGGAGAAGCAGTGACAACTGCTGCTTACATCACCAATCGCTGTCCAACAAAATCATTAGCTTATTCTTCCCCTGAAGAAATGTGGACCGGTAAAGCTTTAAAAATCGGCCACATGAGAATTTTTGGATCGGAAGCCATGGTACACACACCCAAGGAGAAAATTAAGAAATGGGACACAAAGGCAAGTAAAATGATTTTTGTTGGATATAGTGAAGAAAGTAAAGGTTATAGATTATTAGATCCTAAAACAAAGAAAGTAGTTATCAGTAGAGATGTAATATTTCTAGAAAACACAATAAAAAGAGACTTTGCTACAGTACCTTTGACCGAATCTTCAACAAATCAAAACACAGATAAGAGTATCAGTAGTGATATGGAAAATAGTTCTGAAACATTAAATAATACATCAAACGAGCATGATTCTAGTGGAGAATATCATAGTGATGAAGGATCTTTGTATGAGCCAGATGAAACTGTAATAATTGATGAAATACATCCCAATGTAACTACAAGATCTAAGTATAAAGCTCAAAATGATAAAAATAATTTTTTCCTCTGTTGTAGTGTGAGTTCAGAGTTAGACATCCCAGAAACATACAGTGAAGCGATATCCTCAGAAAATGCTAACTCCTACAAGTGGAAACAATCTATAGAAGAAGAATTACAGTCACACGCTAAAAATAATACTTGGTCTATTATAAAGAAACCAGAAAAAGTACGACTGATTAGCTGTAAGTGGGTTTTTCGAATAAAGGAAGGAGAATCAGCTCCACTTTTTAAGTCTAGATTGTGTGCTAAAGGCTGTGCACAAAAACAAGGAGTCGACTATACTGAAACATTCTCTCCCACAGTCAGATATGACTCAGTACGAGTTCTATTATCAGAAGCTGCTCAACACAATTTCGAAATGATGCAATTTGATGTAAAAACTGCATTTTTATATGGGGATGTTCAAGAAAACATATATATGACACCACCAGAAGGTTTGGATGTTCCATCTAACATGGTATGTAAACTGAATCGTTCTTTATATGGTTTAAAACAAGCACCACGGTGCTGGAATCGTAAATTTGATTCTACATTAAGGAAATTCGGCTTTGAGAATAGTCATGCAGATAAGTGTGTTTATATAGGAAATGTAAATAACAACAAGGTATTTCTGTTACTATATGTTGACGATGGCCTTTTATTTTCAAAATCCAAAGCATCACTGGACATTATTTTATCTGAATTAGAAAACAATTTTGAAATAAAATGTTGTGTACCTAAAAATTTTGTTGGATTACAAATCGAAAAGTCTGAAGGACATATTTACATTCATCAGTCCAAATATATAGAAAAGTTACTTAAAAAGTTTGAGATGTATAATGCTAATTCGAAATGCATTCCAGTTGATCCCCATACAACTCTAGAAAAGAGTATCGAGGCACCTGACAAGAACATTCCATATAGAGAGGCTGTTGGATCGCTCATCCATCTGTCAATAGTAAGCAGGCCTGATATCATGTACGCCGTCAGCTTGGTGAGTAGATACCTAAATTGCTATGATCATACGCATTGGAATGTTGTCAAAAAGATTATGAAATATCTCAAGGAAACAATAAGCTATGGTTTGCATTATACATCAACACAAGATGTAGTGCTTCATGCATACAGTGATGCAGATTACGCCAATGACAGTAGCACACGTCGTTCATTAACTGGGTATGTCTTCATAAAGAATGGAGCTGCCGTAACGTGGGCTACACAGCGCCAACAGAGTGTTGCCTTATCTACGACTGAGGCTGAGTTCATGGCCGCTTGCTCAGCTACCAAGGAAGCAATTTGGTTGAAGCAATTACTGTGTGATATAAGTGCATTTAGACAGGATTTAGTGACTATTCACATTGACAATCAGAGTGCAATTTGTTTGATAAAAAATAAGGACTATCATAAGAGGTGTAAACATATAGATGTAAAATATAACTTTATAAAAGAGAAATATGCTGAAAAGCTAATAGATTTGAAATATGTTTGTAGCAAAGAACAGTATGCTGATCTGTTTACTAAAGCTCTTCCTAAGGTTACATTTCAGTACTTAAGAAATAAGATAGGTGTTTCAAATTCAAGCACAAGCTAAGTACATAACATTGATGTTCTTACTGTTTAAAAATTTTAAGTAAAATTGTGTAACTGTCTAAAAATTATTGAATAGAGTTTTCATTGGGTGAGAGTATACTGAAACTTATATGTTTTTAGATTTTAAATAGTTGAGTCTGTTTTTGTATAGTGTATACTGTATACCAATGTTATAATATATTCTGTCTTTGCGTTCTTATACTACTGTAAAAATAGTGTATTTAGTTAAGATTTTGTTTTCAAGATTGTAGTATGAGGAATGCTATTTGGTGAGAGTGTTGAATTATTATCTATGGTATAAATAGCTTCCTCATAATATCTATTTGTACATCACTAGTTTAATGGTACATCACTAGATGTCTTTTGTAATCTATGCCTTTTTCTGCTCTGTCATCTCTGTTCTATGGTCGTGCGCTTTGCATTAATAAAACGTAGTTTTGCAATAATTACTTTTATTTTTCACTAAATCCAACAAATACAATAGTAGAGTGTAGTTATTATAATTACTTACTTGATGTTGATACGTCTCGATAGTGAAAAGTGAAAGTTTTTATTAGGGTTCCGTACCCAAAGGGTAAAAACGGGACCCTATTACTAAGATTTCGATGTCTGTCCGTCTGTCTGTCACCAGGCTGTAACTCAAGAACCACTATAGCTAGACTTCTGAAACTTTCACAGATTGTGTATATCTGTTGCCGCTATAACAACAAATACTAAAAACAAAATAAATTAAATATTTAAAGGTGGCTCTCATACAAAAAACGTGATTTTTTTGATATTTTTTGCTCTTAATCAATAACGGCAACACATAGGCAATTGAAATGTTCACAAAATACTAAATAGTATTTGTGCTTTAATAATTAATAATAATAATAAAATTTAAATAATTAAAGGGGGCTCCCATACAAAAAATAACATTTTAAGCCTATTTTTGCTCTGTAGTGGTACGGAACCCTTCGTGCGCGAGTCCGACTCGCACTTGGCCGATTTTTTATTTTTCTATTGTTTTGTTTTAACTTTCGGTAAAATTGTACAACGAAAGTTAAGTACCTTATTTGCTAGTTAACACTACCAGTAATATACATATTTAGTAATCTGAGCTGCTACTAAAACATTTCAATATCTAACTCTAAAACTAATCGTACTAATAATTTTAATCGAAAATAATAATTTAAAGAAACAAGAACACAGCTTTTTAATCTCTCAAAAACGCGCGGTTTTCCGGGGATGAGAGTCTACATAATATATTAAATAGAAAATATGTATAATTATGCAGCTCTTGCCAAAAACGGATATTTCAGCTGCTCAAGACTCTACCTAAGCGCAAATAACTCGCTACCCGCTCTAGCTAAGCGCACCGGCCGCTGTCACTCGCGCCGCACATTGCCTCACGCCTGTCGTAACATACTATGTTGAGAGTATTGCAACATATAGCTGTATGTCATACATCCATAGTAGTATTTTCAAATTTGGCGAAGATACTAACATACTTTATATCCACACTAATGAGCGTGAAAGTTTGTTTGTTCTTCGAGCTTAAATTGCTGTACAAATTTTGATGTAATTTGCTATGGAGGCAGTTCCGGGAGAGGACAACATATTTATGAAATAAGAGTAAAAACGAGCAGAAAAATTGCCTGATAAGCTACTACATTAATGTTTTTCGTAACCTCGTTGCGTCGAAAAACAAATTATTGCGTGAAAACCGCACATTTTTCCTACATCCTATCAGCTATCCAAAAACTATTTTAATACTTAATCAGAATCAGTTTAATAATTTCAGTATGAGGAGGTAACAGACAAAATATAGACACACCTTCGGAATTCGGATTCATTACTTGACGTTATATTGTTACACCAGCTTTCTGAATAGCCTTAGTGGCAGCTTATGCGGATAATTAATATTCTTTGTCATATTATATTCGAGTTCGACATTATACTGCAAAAAAGACCAAGAATATTTTCCTAATGAATCATTATATTATTTTCAAAATGATATTTAATAATGCAGGTTTTGTTGCATACATTTGTGTTCAAATGTCATATGAGTCAGCTAACCTTGCAATGACTAGGAGATCAGCTTTATTGACAGATAAGTACTAGAAGATCAGAAGTGAGGACTGAGGAGTTAGGACCAACGACCTTCGGAGTTGAATGCAATTGAAGACATTAGAGTATGAAGCGGGTAAGTAACAATTTGAAAACTGTGATTTTTTGAATAAAATATGAAAGCTTTAGTTCCGGGAAAATTATTTGAAATCAAAAAATGTGGATTGTATGTATAGCTAGATGATGAAGTAGGTAAGTTGCAACTTGCAAGGTTTGTTCAAATTATAAGTGGGAAAATGAGTGATTGCTCTTGTTGTAAAACGTTAGTTAGCCACTTCACCCACTTATGTCTTTAATTCATAAAGCGATGTTGTAAGCTTATTCGCTTATTCATAAGTACTGGGAGATCATGGACGCAACGACCTTCGTCAGAATTCTGCAGGTACTAGGAAAATATGAGCTTTAGTTAAGCAATGAATACCAGGCGATCAGAAGTTATAGAGTGGTATTTGTGAAACTAATAATATTATACAAACGTCTTAGCAGAGGGCGCTACTTGCACATACAGTAAACAATCCGACCACAATCCGACATGTCGCACACGTCATATATCAGAATATGTATTGACAGAAACTACGTCAAACGTCAAACAAAACTTTTTGTTTAGTGTCTGTGCTGGTGCTGCCTCTAGCGTCAAAACTGAAAACATTGCAGTTATTGCCCTAATATAAGCCTGCAACTTCGTTCCGGTAAAAATAATTATGTTTATCGCGCGGTAACCGTACATTTTACGGCATAAAAAGTATCCTATGATATCCTTTCCCGGGACTCAAAGTATCTCCGTACCAAACAGCAAAATCGATACGACCTGCAAACCTTCAAGAAGAGAGCGTATTCCCTCTTAAAAAGCCGGCAACGCACTTGCAGCTCTTCTGATGCTGCGAGTGTCCATGGAAGACGGTAGGTGCTTACCATCAGTTGCCTCGTTTGCTCGTTTGCCCCCCTTAATTTATAAATAAATCAGTTCAGCGGTTTGGGCGTGAAGAGGTGACAGACAGACAGACAGACATTTATAATATTAGTATGGATTTCCTAGAGCAGCGCAGCGTGTTGTGAAATAAATGTGCTAGGAGACCTAGATTTTAGTTGTATGTTGATAATTTTCAATAATAATAGTGCACTTGCAGTATTCGAACCTGCGACCTTCGTTAGAGAATGTTATAGTTATGCCATGCGATGTTGTAATCATTCATAGTACTGGGAGATCATGAACAATCCATACTAATATTATGAATGCGAAAGTGTGTCTGTCTGTCTGTCTGTTACCTCTTCACACCCAAACCTCTGAACCGATTTTGCAGAAATTTGGTATGGAGCTACTTTAACTCCCGGAAAGGACATACAGGACAGGACATCCAGGATCTGGATGCACGGCAGGGCGCCCGCCGAGTAAGTACCTTAAAAGTAAAAAACCTTTTCTCTATACTTTTTATCCCAGAAAAATGTACGGTTCCCGGGTGACAGAGTTGCGGGCGTCATTGTAGTGTTATAAATACTACCAGCCACAACAGTGCAATATATTATTATTATATTATTCATTATTATGTACTAAGATCACATGAGTTGAGAACATAATATTAACTTAGTACTAGGAGATTATGAAAATATGTAGTTACTGTTTATGTAGTATGTGCTTGTTTGAGTGGAAATTCGGTTATCGTACTTGAGAGGTGTCAACTGTCAAGGGACACCCGAATGGAACGGAGTTATTTCTTATGTTCAAAAAATCTGTAAGTACTTAATACATTACATATTGTTACGGATACGGACACGTGGTGCCATCTAGCGTCAGGCCAGCGAACCTACCAAGGGAACACAGGCAACGTAAATCCCCTACTCGCTACTAGATGACGCTAGGTGTATGTACCTACGAGTACTTTCTAGAAATATCTGATACTTGTTTACGCATATCGGGTTTATTCTGGGATGTTCCGGAATTTTCTGAGATTCGATCCGGCCCGTATAAATAGTCGCAGACAGTCCGGCCGGCAATTCAGTTTGATCTGAGCTATCTTCGAGGCGACTTCGGAGCGAGAACAAGTGATCAATAGTGAGTGATTGTGATTGTGATAGTGACTCGGCTACGACCTAGGACAGTGATAGTGCTCAGTGATTTGGATCTAGTGCTTAGTGTTTGGACTCAGTGATTAGTGTGAGCTAGTGTTTGTGAATAAAGTCTTCAAGAGAGTCACCAGGTCTTTTTCTCCGAATCCAAAGAACCCTAGCACGTAACAACTGGTGTCAGAAGTGGGATTTGGAGATGCCATTGACTTCGAGTGAGGACTTCAAGGGAAGTGTCAGGACAAGGGCACAACGTGCTGCGGAGACCACACCCACTGGGGACCAAGCCCCACCCACTGGCCCCGCCCACCAGGCCCCGCCCACTGACCACGCCCCTCAGGCCCCGCCCACTTTGGGCGTGGCCACGCCCACTGGCTCCGCCCACCCGGCCACGCCCACTCAGGCTACGTCCACTGGCCCCGCCCACTGGGCCCCACCTGCTCAGGCTCCGTCGACTAGCTCCATCCATCCTGCCACGCCCGTAGTTTCTATGGCCCCTCAAATGGCTCCTCAATTAGAAAGCATAATTGAGTTAATTCAGGCTTTGCAAGATGCCCAAGACCGCAAGCTCGGCGCTTTACAAGATTCTCAAAGGGCAATGATGGAGGCACAAGACCGCAAGCTCGGCGCTTTGCAAGAATCACAAGACTGCAAGCTCGGCGCTTTGCAGGAATTTCAGAAGGCAGAAATCAGAGCGATTCGGGAATCACAAGAGCAACAAAAAGACCTCCAAGAAAAAGCACTTGGAGCTATAAAGGATGTAAGTGACGCGGTGACTAAACTTCGGAAAGATGTCGATGTAATGAAAGAACGAGTTACCGGGTTAGAATCGGTTGTGGAAAATTTGAAAACCGGATTCACTGAACTGCAGAAGAGAGTAGTGCGCCTTGAAACTACGGGAGTTACAGTGTCTAGCGGAACCACTGGAGTGATGCAAGGGCCAAGAGTAAAGGTGCCGCCGTACGATGGCACTACTTCTTGGAACGCTTATCGTCGGCAATTTCAGACTGTTGCTACCGTAAACGGATGGACGGAAGAGCAATGCCTGACCGCTCTCATTGTGGCACTCAGAGGGCAAGCTTTGTCGGTCCTGGAGGCACTGCCACATACGGGAAATGGGTTCCAAGACCTGATGGAGGCACTGGAATCCAGATACGGGGAGCGACACCTGGAGCACGTGTTCCGTGCCCAACTGCGTGACAGAGTCCAACGCTCAGAAGAAGGGCTTCAACAATGGGCGTTGGAAATTGAAAAACTCGTCAGGAAGGCATACCCAGGAGCTGACACCAAGATGGTTGACACAAATATTGTTCAAGGATTTGTCGACGGAATCAAAGACCTGGAGGTCAGAGCTGCAGTAAGGCTTGGTCATCATACCTCGCTGAAGGAAGCGTTAGCACATGCACTGGAGGTCGAGGCTGTTCGGCGTGACATACGGCAGACCCATAACATCCGCGAGGTCGCTGCGGAAGTCAGGGAGGTTAGGGCTCCTACGAGGAAAAGATTTGAAGTCATGTGCTATAAGTGCGGTGAGAGGGGCCACCTTCAGCTCAACTGCCCGCAGAAGAAGACACAGATGACGAAGATGGAAAGGATCGAGGAACAGATAGAAAAGCTGAGGAAGCAAGCAGTTTCGTCCCCTGCCCGGGATAAGGGGAAACGAATAGAATCCAGGACTAGGTGGCGAGTATTGGACAATGTGGAGAGAGCCCCGATAACTATTACCTCCCAGGTACGGAGCGGACTAACGAAGACAAATACTTTGGGTCTCTTGGAAAATGATGCTATGAGGAAGGCTCAGGAAAGAAATGACGACCTTCGGCACATCATCACATGGAAGAAACGCGGTGACGTAAAACCAAACTGGAGTGAGGTTGCACCCACTGGCGCTGTCACTAAGGCGTACTGGGAGCAATGGGACAGTCTGATACTTCAAAACGGAATACTCTACCGGAAATGGGCTAACGGTAGAGAGTTCTATTTCCAGATAATTGTCCCAAGGGCGAGAGTACCAGATGTTCTCTGCGAGATACATGAGGGTGTATCAGGGAGTCATCTAGGTGTCAAGAGGATGCTGAGGAAAGTGCGAGAACGATTCTTCTGGTTGCATTGGCGAGATGATGTGCAGAATTGGTGCCACGAATGTACTTCTTGCGCTGACGTGAAGGGGCCGCAGACCAGGACAGCGTGGCGCGGCAGTAACAATGATGCTCGGGACGAGCATCTCTAAGAGGGGAGTAGTGTTACGGATACGGACACGTGGTGCCATCTAGCGTCAGGCCAGCGAACCTACCAAGGGAACACAGGCAACGTAAATCCCCTACTCGCTACTAGATGACGCTAGGTGTATGTACCTACGAGTACTTTCTAGAAATATCTGATACTTGTTTACGCATATCGGGTTTATTCTGGGATGTTCCGGAATTTTCTGAGATTCGATCCGGCCCGTATAAATAGTCGCAGACAGTCCGGCCGGCAATTCAGTTTGATCTGAGCTATCTTCGAGGCGACTTCGGAGCGAGAACAAGTGATCAATAGTGAGTGATTGTGATTGTGATAGTGACTCGGCTACGACCTAGGACAGTGATAGTGCTCAGTGATTTGGATCTAGTGCTTAGTGTTTGGACTCAGTGATTAGTGTGAGCTAGTGTTTGTGAATAAAGTCTTCAAGAGAGTCACCAGGTCTTTTTCTCCGAATCCAAAGAACCCTAGCACGTAACAATATACTAAAAAAAATATATTAAAAAAACGCCATCTATTGACGCCCAGGAATACTAACAACGCGTCGCTGCTTATTCTCAAAAAAACGTAATCTAGTTGACTCACAGGGATACTATCAACGCACAACGCCCTCTGCCCCTAACATGCAGGTACTAATAAAAAAGTGTCGTTACAATGTTTTCGGTCTAGCCTCCTTTCGCAACGCGCGAAAAGGAACTCCGTTCCAAAAGTAGTCCTTTCCCAGGACTCGTATCTCCATACCGATATCCGACATTCACAGTTTATAAACACATTTTAATTACTTTTATAACATTGTTTGTTAATTTCTGTTTAAATAGAAGAATACATTGAATTTTATATTCTGTCATAAAATCTTATGATCTCCAAAGTTAAATGATATTATTAAGATACGAGTAGTAACGGATTATTGTTATTATTATTGTATTTGTAAAGGCTTTCAGATAATTTTATTCGAGAAATGATAATAGTATCGTTTCTCGGACTTTGTAAAACATACAGCTAAAATTTACTAAGTTTTCGATAATATTTAATCAACAAATATAATGCCCGCTGTACACTCTCGCCGAGAGCTCTCGGGCGAGAGTCTCGTGCGAGAGCCCCTTGCCCGAGTGCGATCATGTACATTCTCGCTTAGTTCAATCGCAGTTAAGAACTCAGACAAGATGGACGAAAACTACCATTCACCATTCACCATGCATCGAAAGATATCATTGTAATCCAAAGATTTATAATCATATTTAATTTTATTTCTCACAGATAATGACTGATAATGTCGTTTAATATTGTTATTTTTCTGTTCTACACTGTCCAACGGCGGGACTAGTACTGAAAGACGCGAGAGTGTACAGTAGTGCGCTCGTTTTCCTCGCGAGACCCTTTGTCTCGGGCGCAAAATACCGACAACGGATCGAGAGGGTCCGAGACAGGCGAGACGAGGCGAGCGTACCCATTTACACTCTCGCACTCGGGCCGCCTCGCTGTGTCTCGGCGAGAGTGTACAGCCGGCTTAATATTTTATTTAGCCGTTTTGTTTTTTAAGCCAATAATATTATGTGACAACTGGCAGCATAGCTCCCAAAATGTATAAACCGATTTTGATGTACTTGTTAGGGTTCCGTACCCAAAGGGTAAAAACGGGACCCTATTATTAAGACTTCGTTGTCTGTCCGTCTGTCCGCCCGTCTGTCTGTCTGTGTCCAGGCTGTAACTCAAGAACCGCTATAGCTAGACTTCTGAAATTTTCACAGATTATGTATTTCTGTTGCCGCTATAACAACAAATACTGAAAATAAAATAAAATAAATATTTAAGGGGAGCTCCCATAGAAGAAACGTGATTTTTTTGGCCTTTTTTGCTCGTAATTAATAATGGTAACAGCTAGGCACTTGTTCACAAAATCCTTAATTATATTTGTACTTTAATAATTAATAGTACAATTAAAAATAAAATAAATATTTAGGGGGTTCTCCCATACAAAGAACGCAATTTTTTTGCCTACTTTCGCTCTATACCGGTACGGAACCCTTGGTGCGCGAGTCCGACTCGCACTTGGCCGATTTGTGTATGTCTGTTACCTATTTACACTTCTACCGCTGATTGGTAAACCGATTTTGATAAAAATTTACCATGAAAGTACAAATCTCCAGAAAGGAGATAGGATTTTATCCCGGAATGTACGGTTTTCGAGCTAAAGGAAGTAGGCGCTTACAAAATTGCAGACATCTAGCAAGGTAATATAGAATAACAGCTAAACTAAGTAGGTACGTCTTATTTTCCCACGTTCTGTATGAAATATGTAAATGTTTATGTATGTATGTGTATGTATGTGTATGTGGTAATTGTGTGTGAACATGTATGGCCGTGAGTGTGCTATTAAATGTACCAAAATCGTCACTTTAAGGAACTATTGTTTAGTTCACATTCTACGCACACGTTGTGATGAGCGGCAGCGGGGCGGGCCGCATATTATTGCAAAATTTTCAAAAAATGCGGCCCACCACTGCGGCATTTCATAAATTGTGCGTACCTTCATGCGTTAGTCTATACTCTATAGTCTATAATCTATATTCAACGCAAACTCTGAACAAAAATGTGCCTTTCAAAAGTGTATTTATGTTTATTTTTATGTTTGTGTTCGCATATCTCCGGAACTGCAAGTCCGATTTGAGTAATTCTTTTTTTTATACTAGGTATTGTTCAAGTTAGGGAACACTACAAGTTACATCAAAATCGGTTCTGTAGTTTTTGAGATAGCAAATATTAATTATTCTTAATTACGTACAAGTCGGTTTTATATTTTTAAGACACTATTTAAAGTACCATAACCAGACTAGAATAATTTAATTTAAAGTCTGTAATATGTTTGCAATTTGTGTATTTTTGCGTTGATGATTTCATCCCAAACCTACACCTTTGTCAATTGTTAACAGTTCTCACGACAATCGACCACAGTATACGCCACATACAGTAGAGTAACTAGGAAGTGTCGATGAAAATAACGCTTGATAAAGAGATGAGTATTACGCGTATATTGATTTGTTCAAGTTATTAAAGTTCAAACGGTGAATCGAGGCACAACTTGCTATAAAATGTCAAAATATTAATGAAAAGCTGTGTGCCTCACTATTTTGATTGCATTTTAGCACACCAATGCCATTATATTTTTCAATTCGATCGTTTTTATCACACTACAAAATGGTGTTCTCATAATATACGTAAATCATCATCATCATCATCATAATATCAGCCTATATTCGTCCACTGCTGGACATAGGCCTCTCTCAATGAACGCCAAGATGACCGATCTCCTGCTACTCGCATCCAACATGGACCCGCAACTAAACGGAGATCGTCGTCCCACCTAGTTGCAGGTCGACCTACACCCCGATTTCCCAGCCCTGGTCTCCATTCCAGAGTAAGTTTACTCCAGCGATCGTCTGTTGTACGAGCTACGTTTCTGATATCTATGGGAGCGACGTTCTGGGAGACTGCAGGATTGAACAAGAAGCAAAACTTCTTGAAGGAATTGTGCAATATCTGCTGTCAAACGCAAAGCCGTCGTCGATTCGACCGGCCTGTTAAATATTCGTAATATGCGCCGGATCGGAGTAATCTATAAAGTTGGACTACTGTGATACTGTGACTCAACACTTAATCGGGTTCTTTGACCTTCAGTTAACTTTAACTACACAATTAAACTGACCGCCGTAAACTGAGTCCAGGAAATCATGCGTTAGCGCGATTTAAATCTGTCTTTTGAACTGTCTGTCCGTCTCCTAGCGAAATATGTGAAACAGAATAATTATTATGTTAATAATTTACTTTAAAAAGAAAAATAGTCAAGTGCGAGTCGGATTTTAACTGTCTATCTCAGTAAAATACAGCCTGGCGACATAGGCTTTTTTTGAGGAAAAATGTACGGCGATTGGCGAAGAACGAATTTTGACGCAACAAAAATAGAAAGCATGTACAGGAATATTATTCAAGATTATCTCCTTTAAACCGTGGCATCGCACACGGGCCACACGCTACAGCCACAAACGCTGCCACAAGCAAGAAAAGGCACAAAAGTAGCGGTCACCACTCAGCGGCGTCAAACGCGTGCGGCCAGTCCACATTATAAAATGTATGAAAACTACAGGAAACATGCCGGTAGCGGCGTTTTGTGGTTGTGGCCGGTGGCCCGTGTGCGGGCAGCATAACTACTTGTGCATCGTTAGTATATCGCGCTGGAACCATACATTTTTCCGGATACGAAGAATCCTTTGTCCTTTCCCGAAATCTCAAAGTGTACTCATTATTCAATTATTCATACTTTCCATTAAAATAATATGTCAGTTTAAGCGTAAATACTGACGGACAGACACACTTTCGAATTTATAATATTATTATAAGTATAGATCGTACACCTTTCTGTCACCTAGTTACTAGGAATCTAGTAGACTTCCTAATTAGTAGAAGTTGTAATGATGAAATGTAGCTACATAATCCACATAGCTATGTAATAAAATTCATACTAAGTCTGTCTGTCTGCTGCCGCCTGTCAACTACTGCCGCCCATAGACACTCGCAACATCAGAAGAGCTGCAGGTGCGTTGTCGACCTTTTAAGAGGGAATACGCTCTTTTCTTGAAGGTTTGCAGGTCGTATAGGTCCGGAAATACTGCTGGTGACAGTTCGTTCCAGAGTTTTACAGTGCGCGGGCAGAAAGTTACGCGAAAAACGCACTGTGTTAGACTGCCACTCATCAAGGTGATGAGGATGGTATGTTTTTCGCGTGGGACGATGGCGAAAAGTTGCAGGTGGTATAATTCCGAACAATTCCTCAGAGCACTCCCCGTGATACAACCGAAACCGATAGAGGATGCAGATTTTGTCGAAATTTGGTATGGAGATAAAAGAGACCCAGACTGCAACTGAGAGCAGTTTTTATTTCGGTAAAATGTACAATTTCCGCGTGATAGAGACAGAAATTAATTTCTCTCTATCCTGCAACCATTCTATAGCATCTCGACTATTGTAAAAAAATGTGTGGATGGGTTTTGAATAGATTTTGTTACACTAATTTTGATAAAATTTAGTACGATCATAATAATACTACATGACGGCCGCAACTCCGTTGCGCCAAAATTCGTTTATCGCGCGGGAACCGTACATTTTTCGGGATAAAAAGTACCCTATGTCCTTTCCCGGGATTCAAAGTATCTCCATACCAAATTTCAGCGAAATCGGTTCAGTGGTTTAGGCGTGAAGAGGTAACAGACAGACAGACAGACAGACACACTTTCGCATTTATAATAATAGTATGATGATGTAGTACTAGATCGTCTATCGCTGGGAACCGTACATTTTTCTGCAACAAAGACTTATCTAATGTGCTTTCCCGGGACCAAAGTATCTCCATACCCAGCAAGATCGGTTCTGCGGTTTGGGCGTGAACAGATAACAGACTTCGCATTAGCCTAGCAGCAATTCTCTTCAGAAGAATTAATCTAATAATGAAATGACATACCAGGCGCTCAGAGCGCGGGCAGAGGTCAACTCACACAAAGGGCTGTTAACCTGGTCATTAAGGAGGTATTATACGAATTAGCGGTGGCGGTGTGACCATAGTGGCGAGCGGAGCGAGGAGCGGGGAGCGATTTTGATACTAAAGTTGTAAGTCCTAATATAATATTACATTGGATATTTTTAACTAAACTAGTATTTGGCCACAACTAAGATGTCTCGCGGGAACTGTACATTTTTATTTTTTATGTTAGGTGTCCTTTCCTGGGACTCAGAGTATCTGCGTACAAAATATTGAAATCGGTTCAGTCATTTTAAAGTGAAGAGGTAAGGACAAACAGACAAAAATTTGTATAATTATAATATTACAAGATGGACAAGAATGAAACTTCGTTGAACAGGATTTTTTATCTCCTGGAAATCGTACCTTGTTCTTTCTCGTCTAAACATCCTTTCTTGGTACCCACTCAAAGTAGCTACATACATTTTTTTTAAATCGGCTCATCTGTTTATAAGGAAGACAGACTTGCATTTTCATTATCAGTATGGGTACCACAGCTTGTAGAGTTTTCTCCACACATTTTCCCATAAATCATGAATATTTTCCTGAAATTCCGAAAATACCGTAATATTGTGGGGTTTTTAGGATAACTCCCCTCACACAGAGCTTTTTGCTTATTACATTTCACCCCAACAAATATTTTACAGAGTGGACTATAGCCAAGGGTGAGACGGTTTTTATATCTTATAGACTTTTTCTTATAAAAAGAGTTCTTGAGTATTTAGACAACTTTTGATAATTTCGATAGCTAATGCGGGCACCAGACATGTGTTCAAATACGCAAATACCTACAAATTCGCCAAGTGTGGCACTGACATTTGCCTATTTGTGCAAAGTTTGAACACACATTTGCAATTTGCCGACATGTGTCGGTTTTTCTGCGAACATCAAAGTAAACAAACTTCAAAGTTTGTACGGAGCAGTTGTCTAGGTACACATTTTGAAAGTCAATAACAATATTAAACCTACTCTTAATTTGTGGTCAATAATAATCAAGATAAAAAATAGTTTATCCATGCCATTTACATTAAAAGACCTTAAAAATTAAAAATCGTCGTCCGATCTGTCAGCCATCTTTGCAATAACTGTGCCGAAACATTTGAAAACAAGCTTTGAAAACAAGTCTGGCAGGCACATGTGTGCCGCCGCCAGACATGTGTTTACGCACGTCAAAGTTTGCTCAAACTTTGAAGCACATGTCTGGCGCCTGCATAAGAAATCTCAAATGTATGGGTTTTGACATAACATAACGCATCGTTTACTGTCATGGCGCTAGCTATGTCAAACCCCACAACTTTTAAAATTCACCCCAAAACCAACTCTCTCAGTAGTAAGTACCGAAGCAAGATGGAAGTAATAGTCTAAGGGCCTGTTTCACCACTTCCTCATAAAGTGCCGGATAGGCTATCTACAACTTTTTTGACAGATTCGCCATACTTCATCTGTCAAGTTAAGTGGTGGATAGCCTATCCCTTAACACAGTTTTTTATGGTGAAACAGGCCCTAAGTATCCTTGATATATTTTGTATGAAACCCTGTAAAGCATCTTCAGTAACTTTATGATAGCCTGCTAACTCTCGAAATAGACCACTAGGTATTATTACAATCTGCTTTCACATGGGTTACGG
Source organism: Polyommatus icarus (assembly GCA_937595015.1). Classification (NCBI taxonomy): domain Eukaryota; kingdom Metazoa; phylum Arthropoda; class Insecta; order Lepidoptera; family Lycaenidae; genus Polyommatus; species Polyommatus icarus. The sequence continues at coordinate 311,520 of OW569342.1, read as the reverse complement.
TGACGGTTTACGGTTTCAATGAAACCAGACCAAGTAATAAGTATTTTTAATGGTGCCCAAGTGTGTGCGCAGCACACAAGCTTTCTCTTGCTTTACTCTTCATAAAGTGTGACGGCTGACAAGAGTGGTAAGAGTTATGAAGGGCTAGGCTAGGCAACTGCGTTACGCCAAAATCTTGTATAACCGTACATTTTCCCTGGGTAAAAATAGATGTCATTTCCCGGGGCTAAAAGTATCTCCATACCATATATCAGTAAAATCGGTTTAACTTATCAAGTATCAAGCCCCATAAGGACACCGGTGACCGCGACAACATTAAAATAACAACAGATTTCCAAGAATCCGTTTACGAAGGATTAATAGCGGTTTGGGCGTGAAGAGGTAGACAGACTGACGCACTTTCGCATTTATAATATAAGTATGGATATAATAATATTATATCCATACTAATATAATATGTACCATCGAGGAAATTGATTCCTATGCATTTGATAGACCAACGTTATTTGGTCGAATATGTCAATTCAATGTTAATTGTGATCTGTCGTCTGGGTTTGACGTAACGCAACCAAACTACTTAGGTCCCTGATTTGCATAGGAATCAACTTCTCTGATAGTACCTACCAACTACCAGGGCACCTGAGGGCACTTTCAAGTGCGTTTCGCTCCTCTTATGTCCTTACTCTGGGCACAATATTTAGTAGCCATATTGAATTACAGCTAATAATATGATGAAAGCGACAGACAGATTTTATGTATGTGCAGGATGCAGTAATTATATATAGTACAGTCACGGGATAGAGAGAAAATAGGTCATTGGCCTATAGCTGCTTTTCTCTTTCATATCCATACTTAATAATACACACTATAAAATATGCGAATGTGTGTCTGTCTGTTACACCTTAACGCTCAAACCGCTGAACCGATTTTGCTGAAATTTGGTATGAAGACACTTTGAATCCCGGGAAACGACATAGGATACTTTTTATCCCGGAAAAATGTGCGGTCCCCGCGCGATAAACGGATATTGGCGCAGCAGAGTTGCGGGCATCAACTAGTAGTAAAGAAAATATATTTAATTAAGTGAACCGGATTAGATACCAGAAGACGAAGAGGTATCAAAGACAGACAAAACGTGTATATTATTAGTAAGCATTAGCAACTTTATAAAATATTAAATGTATAGACTTCATAATAATTTAATATCTGTCGCTACAAATACGTCTAGAGCGCTAAGTCCATCAACCTTATTTTAACTTTAAACAACATACCGATAGCACCATCTATTGGTGACGAAGCAAAACAAGAAAACCTACATTTTCTCTACTGGGAAACCGGTCCATTTTGTTATTTATAAAGATGAGATGGTATTATAATATGTTAAAGAGGTTACGTCATATATTTTGTATATAAGGCTTTTTTAAACAGAGCGACTCACAATTCACAAACAAAAATACCTACTTGTTATTTTACCCTACAAAGTGGTAAAAAGGGGAGTTACCTATCTGTCTGTAAGGGTAAACGGAGCTGAGTAAATTTTGATTCGTTTAAAGGTAGGTACTTTTAAATCCGGGAAAGGACATGGATTTTTACCCTGAAAATATTATCGGATCGCCGCAATTTTAAATTAACTTCAGTGCAACGAAACTTATAAGCATCACATACAGTATTATAGGTCTACCAGAATCTGATGGCAAATTTAGACGGCAGATTTTCAAAAAATATCCTTGATCAATGGATAAATTTATATATTTGCATGTTTCAAACACAGAATCAGCCGCTATAAGGAAAAAAATAATCGGCCAAGTGCAAGTCGGACTCGCGCACGAAGAGTTCCGACTTCCGTACAATTATGGAGCAAAATTAGGCCAAAAATTGTGTTTTTTTTTTGTATGGGAGCCCCCTTAATTTTTTATTATGACTAAAGACTTTGTGAAAAATTCAAGTACTTACCTGTTGCCATTATTGATATAGAGCAAAAAAGGCCAAAAAATCACGTTTCTTGTATAGGAGCCTCCCTTAAATATTAATTTTATTTTGTTTTTAGTATATTTGTTGTTATAGCGGCAGCAGATAAGCATAATCTGTGAAAAATTTCAACTCTCTAGCTATTACCGTTCTTGAGTTACAACCTGGAGACAGACGGACGGACGGAGAGACGGACATACATTGAAGTCTCAGTAATAGGCTTCCCTTATAGGTTTTTATCCTTTGGGTACAGAACCCTAAAAAGGATCAAAATGTTTTATTCCAATTACCCCGGTATTGCTAGAGTCAATTTACTTTCTCACTGTTTGCCACCAGATTCTGGTAGACCTATAGAAGAAAACGGTATTCAGAAATCAGAAGTATGCTTAACTTGCATTTTCCCAACCGTACCTTCATAAATTCTTATTCAAATCAGATATAGCATGTTTTATGCGTCCTTCAATAGAAATCTTACGACCTATAGTGCTCTACCTGCCCTAAATCTGATGTGAATTTTAATATACAGTTCGACAAGGCTTTAAATGAACGTGGCGAGAAAAGGAACTAATCGTTCTATGATACAAAATCGTCATTTTTGACATGACGTGTTTGACAGTTCCCTTTTACTATTCCCCTATGTGTTATTCTGATGTGCTATTATTGTAAAGTTTCATTAAAATACATTCAGTAGTTTTTGCGTGAAAGAGTAACAAACATCCATACATCCTTACTCACAAACTTTCGCCTTTATAATATTAGTAGGAAGTAGGATTTATAATCTATACTTATTATAAAACAAAGTCGCTTTTTTTCCCTCATGTCCCTTTGTTCCCTTAAATCTTTAAAACTACGCAACGGATTTTGATGATTCTTTCAGTGTTAGATAGCCTATTTATCGAGGAAGATTATAGGCTATATTTTATCACGCTAAGACTAATAGGAGCGAAGAAATAGAGGAAAATGTGGAAAAAACGGGGGAAATTATTTGAAAGGGCTAACTTGAATGCGCTAATCTCAGGAACTACTGGTCCGATTTGAAAAATTATTTCAGTGTTAGATAGCCCATTTATTGAGGAAAGCTATAGGCATAATTTTTTTTAGTGGCTATATATTTTATACCCGTGCGACGCCGGGGCGGGTCACTAGTACTACATATTTTATACACGTTCATGACCCAGGAACATACATTTTTTTCCCTCGGCGGAATTCGAATTTGAGAATCAAGCAAAGCAACTGAGCCACAGAGGTCATTTAAACGCTCCATGTGTATAAGGCCTTATTTCATAAACGACAAAAACACGATTATTAATGGCTTAGCAAACTTTGATTGGTTTTATTTGATAAAGAGTTAAGAGGAAAAAACAGCCAAATTTTTTTAACTTTTTTTTAAAAAAGGGATTGGTAAAATTATTATTCATACTAACAATAATTAATATAAATGCGATAGTTTGTCTGTCTGTTACCTCTTACCGTCCAAACCGCTAAATCGACCTTGCTGGGTATGAAGATACTTTGAGTCCCGGGAAAGGACATAGGATACATTTATCCCGGACAAACGAATTTTTACGCAACGGAGTTATAAAATGGACACTCGCAACATAAGGAGAGCTGCAGGTGCGTTTCTTCTTGAAGGTTTGCAGGTCGTATTGGTTAAAACGTAGTAGTGATTATATTATTTTCTTTGGTATTACTCTGGAAATACTGCTGGCAACTTGACGCTAGCAACAACAACTTATTAAACACGTACTATTTAACAACGGTTTTCCCAAAGACCATACATTTGATCCCAAACTGGGATATTGTATTAGTTTTGCACCAGGCAACTATAAAGTTTAGGAATTAGCATAACATGTTGTTGTGAAGTTGGGACCCCGAAAAGGTCCGCGTCATCTGGCCATCCCCACATTACTATGCGACCCTGGTATGTAAATCTGTCCCGATAAGAAAATAGTGAGCCATCAATGCGTTTGGCTAGTATTTAGGAACTGGAAATCGCGTGGGAACCGTACATTTTTCGGGATAAAGAGTATCCTATGTCCTTTCCCGGGACTCAAAGTATCAAGAATTTCAGCAAAATCGGTTCAGCGGTTTCGGCGTGAAGAGGTAACGGACTTTCGTAATTTATAGTAAGTATGGATTTATGGATTTGGCTCACTCAATACAATATAGTTAATGAAGATTTCTTGATGGCTTTAGTTTTATAGATTTCAAAAGTCAAATTCGAAGATAATATTAAGTTTCAAGATAGGATTTAACGGTGGACGATGTACCATCAAATAAGGAGTAAGGATGTCGCATGATATTTCCACACCTCTTCAAGTTGGCCAATGTAGGACCAAGACTAATTATTATTATTATACAAGCGATTACGAACGTAGATGGGCATGTCTTTGTCCATGATCGACTTCAATTATACGTATAGTTTCTCAACCACGGTATCGTGGCCCAATATCGATTCTGTGGTGTAAGCAATCCTTTTATCGTGCGGGAATCGTTATTTCTGACGGAATTTCGGCATGCTGTGTAATCGGTAATTTAAAAGACACTGCAGGCGGAATCATGCCGAACTTCCGCCGCGGAAATTCGGCATGGTGTTTTTAGGCACTATTACTATCAATAACTTTTCGGTAACTAAGTTTCTACAACTTCGTTTTGATTGATCCAGCAGTTTTATGATGATGCAACATACGAATAAACCTTCACATTTTTGCCTACATTTAGAAATTTAACCCAGTATACTGGTCAGTACTCATGACGTCATAATATTATATCCCCGCTATATTGTGGTGTGTTACTGGTGAGACAAGTGTGACGTATTATAATATAGACAATAGACATGTCAATTCCCAACAAAGTCATATTATAATACTATGTACTGCCGTATATTTCGGAATACAACAGTATGACGTCGCTTCTAGACTTCACGAGCACTGACATACCAATTCCCAACAAAGTATCTATATATATAAAACTCGAAGGTGACTGAATGACATGTTGATCTATCAACGCACAGCCCAAACCACTGGACCGATCGGGCTAAAATTTGGCATGCAGGTAGATGTTATGACGTAGGCATCCGCTAAGAAAGGATTTTGATAAATTCCAACCCCAAGGGGTTAAAATAGGGGATGAAAGTTTGTATATAAAAATACTTCATAACGCGAGCGAAGCCGCGGGCAAAAGCTCGTTATATTATATGACGTGTAAGACTATGTACTGGCGTATATTTCGGAATGCAACAGTATGGCATCGATACTCGATTCTAGACTTCAAGACACCTATACTGGGTTATATTTTGGAACATACCCAACCCACCCATATAATATGGATGATACGACGCGACGTCCCTAGTAATAGTACATCAACGCTTGGTCTCTATGGAATTTGTCTTCACAATCGAACTTCACAAGTCGGAAGTTGGAAACTCCTATCACTCTATGATTTCCTGGTAGTAGAATTTCATTATCAATCATAATGGAGCTCTCAGAATGAAATCTCGTGGGAACCGTACGATGTTAGTCTTTGTCCCTGTAGTATTCGCCATATTTGTGCCAAAACTCAACAAAATCGATCTAATACTATTGCCACTGTAGTATTTGTGACAAAAACTTATCAAAATCGGTTAACACTAGAAAGACCAAAGCAGTCAATTTGATCGCAAGGCAATTTCATTCTTAAATATTTCACAAACTATGGTTTTGTTTCTTTTCATATTTTATGACTTTTCGTAATATGCTATAGATAGACTTAATCTATATTAAAAAAAAATAACTTTATGTTGTTTATGAGATTTAATTACAAATATGTACCTACTAAGACCGCGCACCGTCAATATGACCGCATACATATTATAAAGGTAGCGCGAACAACGAACTCTTCAAACTAAAGTGGGTATTTTTGTTTCTGTTTTAAATGTTGAATTAAATTCTGAGTAAGTTGTTACTGATTAGCTTGTTTATATTTCATAGTAGATATTGGTTTCAAGCTGTTGCGATTTATGGATATACAAGAAGATGTGCCGGGTGATGAAAGTACTGATGATATAACAGGCCGTGCTAGTGAAAACCATGATGCAGAATTTCAGCCGTAACAGATCAATTCTTCATCAGAAGAGTCCGAAGTAGATTTATCTGCTAATAACGATATTGTTGTAAATTCGCGCAGAGCACGCGGGGTATCTGATAGATCCATTAGCGGCGAACGAACGGCACGTGGTGGAGGTTCAGCTAGGAGTTAGGACATCTTGAGTACCGGAAGTAGGTATGTTACAAGTAGCAAATGACGGCACAGAATGGACTTGTATTCCTCCCGACGCTAGTGGAGTAGGAAGTCGTAGCCAGCAAAATATACTTCCTGGCCTGACCTTTTCACGTTTTTTGCAATATATTTGATATAGCAGCTTTGAACCCGTGAATCCTATATCAAAAAGTCATAGGAATAAAATTTCTTGTTACGATTTTATCATTCAACTAGTGAGCGAACTAGGTGCAGAGTATGTGAAAAAAATCCACTTCAACTGCGACTCAAAGACAAGAAACTAATTCTGAAACAAGTGAAACATGAAATGCAAACAATAAGAGACGGAAATGTCAAATCAATAGTAATTGTGAAAAAAAAATAAAACATGTGAAAACAGCTCTATCTGTAAAAACAGCTCTTTGTGGAAAATGTACAAAAGAGTTTAAAAAATCTATATTGTCTACTTGCTACAAATGTTATTCAGTTTAGTGTTGAAATTGTTAACTAATTATAAAAAAATAAATTTATATTATTTTTATGCAAAATATGCAATAATTTCACAAGATAGTACCGCCAAATTGACCGCTGCGGTCTTTGAAGGTATAGCATGAAGCCCGGCCCTTCTAGTGTTAAATTCTTTCAAACATACCTTTGTGTGACACCCGCATCGGTTTCGGTGACGGTGGTCGGTTTCATTAAAACAGGGGTCACCAAATGGTGGATCGCGGTCCGCATCCGGACCGCCGATCTATTGTGTGCAGACCAAGCATGTTGGAAGATGAACTTCGTTAAAAATAAATTTCCGTCTCGACTAACTGATGAACATCCCCAGGATTTAATGTCAATAGCTTGCACCAATTTCACTTCAAATAAGCAGCAAAGATGGCACTTTTCTAATTGATATGGAAATAGAATATACCTTTATAATTTCCGTACTTACCTTTGTTTAATCTTTTTTTTTGTGTGGACCGCGAAGATCATTTCATTTCTTAAAATGGACCGCGAGCGAAACTAATTAAAATAGTTTTCGTAGTAGGTCACCAATTGGTGACCCCTGAATTAAAACCAGGCCAGTTACGCAGGAGTAATTTTATGGTGCCCAAGTTGTGTGCATAGTACACAAGAGTACTTTTTTTCTCTTTACTATCTTACTTTTCCTTGTATTCATGCCTATTTAATAGAAATAGATAAACACGGCACAGTAGATAAACAATGAAAATCACGTTTTTTTTTTGGGATAATTCCAAGCTATACTGTACTCGGCGAAACATGGCGGTAGCGGTCAATGACTCCCTGTCAAAAACTTATCATTTTCTATACAAAGCCGTGATTGACAACATCTGAGTTCTAACGCTTTATTGTCAATCGTGGTTTATATGGAAAATGACAAGTTTTTGACAGGGAGTCAATGACCGATACCGCCATGTTTCGCCGAATACAGTATCTATTCTATACTTATTATAAAATGAAATCACTTTTTTTCCCTCATGTCCCTTTGTTACCTTTAATCTTTAAAACTACGCAACGGATTTTGATGATTCTTTCAGTGTTAGATAACCTATTTATCGAGGAAGGTTATAGGCTATATTTTATCACGCTAAGATTAATACTCGTAGAAGCGAAGAAATAGAGAAAAATGTGGAAAAAACGGGGAAAATTATTTTAAAGGGCTAACTTGAACGCGCTAATCTCAGGAACTACAGGTCCGATTTGAAAAAATATTTCAGTGTTAGATAGCCCATTTATTGAGGAAGGCTATAAACTATATTTTATCACGCTAAGATTAATAGGATAATGTGGAAATTATTTGAAAGGGTTTAATCTCGCGAACTACTGGAGCAATTTTTATGTTATTTGGCACAGACAAGAAGTAGACCACATGAAGGATCGTGATAGAGGCTATCGATTTTAATCATTTTTCCAGTGGCTATATATTTTATTCCCGTGCGACGCCGGGGCGGGTCGCTAGTACTTAACCCTAGAGTACTAATATAAAATTTCCACCGCTTAATAGTAACGATCGCCTAGGAGGCTACTTTGGTAATAAAACTTGTTTATTCTATTATTTATTGACTACATTTTTACAAATACGGCATAAATTAAAAGGTCAAGCCCTAACCCTTAAAAAACTTAAACCCAAATTATTCCTAATGAATAGCATTAGCCTTAAAATTAGACTTAAAACTTAAATTTACCATTCATTTTTCATGTAGCAGTAGGTATTTTGCAAGTCTTGTAGAATAAAAACTACTCTCAAATTTTTGCTTTTTTGGTATCGATATTACCATATATATATATATATATATATATATATATATATATATATATATATATATATATATATATATATATATATATATATACATACTTTATAAAACACATTATTTAACTTTTGGTAACATGATATTTTTATCTACATACTAATTTTAAGTTAGCCTTAAAATCCTTACTATTTGGAGATCAACAGATCGATCTAAACTGGTGAACTAGACGAATCACTTGTGGTTTCATGTGGTAGTAAAATATTCGAGAGTTCAAAGACATCTACTATTTAATTTGGTAGGTCTGCTTTCAACCATAATGGAACAGAAGAAGGATCTGCCGCGCCATCGTCATAGTCATACAGATTGACACCAGTTGGTCCTTAGTTTCACTGTCCGAATTCCCATTGAGAAAATATCTACGATTTGGTGTTCATTAAGAATTATATAGAAATAAAATAAGCATTTGGTAGATTAAAATATCCTACAAGCTGTAAGAAATCGCAAAACAAAACATGTAACGAACGAAAAAAAATTAACGCTTGATACTAATGATCGCCTCCCAGGCGATTGAGTAGGTTATATTTTGAAAACAGGGAGTCTGGGCCTGTTTGGTCTCAGGTCTGCAGCAAGGTGTATGCGGAGTTGGCGCGAAAGCACAATTTGACTCGTGAACCTGTTTTTGAAATAATGGAAAAAAACTGTTCGCACGCGGCCTGTCAGGCGATGATTAGTACTCTAGGGTTAATATATTGCTTTTCATATTACACTTACTTGAAAAGTTGAAACCGTAGCCAAGAATAACAATTATTATTGTGCAAGATCGTTTTGTTTAAAGAATATAATTTTACAAAATCTTTCTTTAAAAATGTTCCATAATTTTCTTTCACCCTAATTATCAAAGTAATTAATGTATTCAAAATGGTTCCTCGTCTGTTAAATAATAAAATTTGTGAAATTTTCATAAAAGCTTTCAAATTTCATTATCGGTTCTTCTGTGCTTGTAGTACGTATCCGTAATTCTGCTTTTATTGCTTATTGCTAGTGTGTCTGTCTATAACATCTTGCCGTAACCGCTAAACAGATTTTAATGAGATTTGGTATAAATGTCGCAGTCATCTAGTTCAATCTGCAATTCGATTGAATCACTAGTGTTTTCATAGAATGACACCATTCAATTGAATGACTCGACCGAACGTCGATTGAACGATCTTCGCTTAGCGTCCAACTAGTTAGCGATTTGTAATATAAGATATTTGTGTAAACACCGTTGTCCTTGAAACCATCAAATGATCCCGTCATAATGAACAACTTTTTCTATGAGAACAATGCTGGGAAAAAAAAAAATTCATACCCATACAAATTGCCGATCCGGGCATCCGTAATGGGTATGAAGACGGCATTTTTTTTTTGAGTTCCCAGCATTGTTGTCAAAGAAAAAGTTGTTCATTATGACGGGCTCATTTGATGGTTTCAAGGATAAACGTGTTCACACAAACACACTGTATAGCCCTTTGAAGATAGCGGACATGAAATCAGTCAGATAATTGAACGTATTTCACTTTTTTCCCACTGCGGCGCTAGTTGTCACTAAAACAAATATGGCGTCAAACAGCTTGCACAGCTGATTGCACTGTGTTGATATTTTGTCGATAAAATTTACTTTAAAGTGCTTCATTTGTTGTAAAATAATATGACAGCGTGGATTAACCTATTACTACCCCAGTCCCCATCAACGGCTACTTAAAAAAATTATAGCATCCCATTTAACAACTTCACTATATGACTTTTAGTCAAAACGTTAAACGTTACAGTCAACGTCTTGACGAGTTGTCCTGTAGTCATTCAATTGAATGGTGTCATTCTATGAAAACGCTAGTCATTCAATCGAATCGCAGATTAAACCAGATGACTGCGACATAGTATATAAACCACGCGCGATCAGAATGGGACGCGACCTTTTGGAACTGAGACGCGCGTTGAGGGCTAGCCAACCGTAGTGTCAGAAAACGACAAAAAAATAGTATTGCAAACTGTCATTTTCTATTTATTTCGACAAGGTTCCACCCCATTTTGATCGCGCGCGGATTCTTTGATTACTTATTTAGTTTTTTTGCACAAAAAATAGTATAATATAGGCTTTGTTATTTGCGCAAAACAATATTCGTTAATAGCCAAACAAGATTTGGTAAACGAAAAATGAATTTGGCCGTTCGCGCCAAAATCCCCACTAAAAGAAAATGGCCGGTCGTTAGTAGTTTATGTTATGTCCTAATATCCGTTTAAAGCAGGATTATATTATTTTATCGTGAAAATTCTAATATAGAAGATGTTACAAAACTAAGTTATAGTAAGAAGGTAATTTAGGGTGTGAATGAGTTCCCTGGGAGAGTTCACTGTGAAAGTAGAAGCGCTAAAAGAGCAACTTTTTAGAACTTTTATATGGGCAAATGCGTGACGCTAGGTAGCTTGCCTATACAAATCGCAAAACCGACAGACGGACAGACAATGAAGTCTTAGTAATGAGGTCCCGTTTTTCCCCTTTGGGTATGGAGTCCTAAAACAACGCCTGTCGGATCAGCGCCAAAATTCATTTATTGCGCGGGAAACGGTACATTTTTCCAGGATAAAACGTATCCAATGTCCTTGCCCGGGACTCAAAGTATAACCGTACCCAGCAAAATCGGTTCAGCGGTTTGGGCGTGAAGAAGTAACAAACGGACACACTTATAATATTAGTACGGATCCATGAAGGTTTCTTTACCATTATAATACAGTACCAAAATGCATACAGCCTTCAAGTAAGGTCTTTATTATCATGAGTTAAGTGACCATGACTGAACCATCTACTTGCTTATGTTAGCCTGGTAGTTTTCGTCCGTAAACAATAGGGGATCATTAAATTATGATATTATTATTGTTTTGATCGCGGTAAGCGTACATTCTGCCACTGAACACAATGGGTTGCAGAGAGTGAAACGAAACAGCAGTAGCAGCTCAGTTGATAGAGTGGAGGGTATAATAATTTTCTCTTCTACACATTACTTCCACTCCTGCGCCGCGCCGGCGGTACTCTCTGTCTCCGTGCCAGGGTGAATTTATACTAGCGTAGAGTTGAAGCGTATCGAAGCGAATTATCAAAACTGTACATAACAAGTTCAACCTTAGCTCCAAAGCATTATCTCACATATTATTATTACTTCTGAGAATTTGAAATCGCGCGCGCATTTCCGCGAATTTTCGCGAATTCGCTTGACAGTTGACCTGCGCTTTTTGGTGCGCGCGCATTCTCGCGTATCCATGCGCGGCCTACAAGCGAATCTAAGCGTCATCATTGTAGGCATTCTGGCGAATCCGCGCGCTATATCGAAGGAATCGACTTGTTGCGAATTTGACGCTTCGACGCGCTTCGATGCGTGGTTTCGACTCTGCGCTAGTATAAATTGACCCTTACGAATATTTTGATCGTCACATTTGTCGTGAGTCCTGACGTGAGTTTAACCTTGTTTACCCTGGATTAAAAAATTACACGTTTTACACCCATCGCCTATTCGATCATAAAACACGTATAAATGCGGCCCGCTGCGCACATCACGATGTGCGCGTAGCTTTATTAACTAGGAGACTATAAAATAGATAAATGACGTACCAAAGTATAGTCCACAAATCGTCGCGGTCGTTAGTGTTAATATATCGTCCCATGGGCTCCTAGTAACTCAACCCCTGGTAACTCATGGGCCCCTGGTAGTTTATTCGATTGCTGGATTTTTCGCTGACCTTTCATTAAGTCTGACAAAGATTTACTTAATGGCGTTTAATCAAGGTTTATCTGAAGTTTATCTGTTCAATAGCTTTTTTATTGGCTAACGTCAAAATGTTAATCAATCAACAACTTTGAATATATAAGCTCCGGTCAAAAAACTTCAGAAAATTGGTAAGTCACAATATGTACTGCCGCACTCAGAAAGATTGATTAACTTTAATCTAAATGCGTAATTACAGTAGTAATCATTATAATCATTAAAATGTATCTGAGTTACATACTAGGAACTAAGAAGACACTTAATATTTCCATAATAAATGGTCTGTCTGTCCTAACTATTAAATCTATCATCGTAAACACTAAACGCGAATCAGAATACTAGGCTGGCAATTGGCATAAAATAGTAAGAGTACTCATAACATAAACTGTCATAAACCATAACTCATAACTAGCTGCAGGGTATAACAACTGATTATGCCATTTTCATGCTACTCTGGTACTAATGTAAATGGAACACTGTGACGGCATGTGATGATGTGACAAAGTTATGTTAGCCTAGTAGCTTTCTAGCGCCTGGTTTTCCAAATACAAGAAAAAATTCCCAGGGGGAATCGCGAAAAAAGCGTGCAGATGAAACCACTTTTCATCGGCATTAACAGAGAAATTATATCTGAAAAAAATAATTAGTAATCTACATGATATGATACGTAACGTGGTTTTGCCATATTTTTTCTATCGGTATCACATAATAAAGAAATAAAAAACCAAATCACCTCCAAATCGTTGAATGAAACCACTTTACTCCCTCATTATTTATCAAAATAATATATAAAAAATATCTACTGCTTTGCAATACATAAGTTGATAATTTTGTTTTTTTACTTTTTTGAAATATGTATTATATTAAGCCTTAAAAAGGTTTTTTCTCCTATTTCGCCCTATCATGGACGCGGCGAGCGTCGTAACCGCCACCGTACAAGGCGCGCTGTTATGAATGTTATTTTAATGTCAATTACGTCGATATTCGCACTGACAGACAATGATCAAGGTCATTGGCGGATATAGAGGCCTTAAAAGAGATTTCCACTACCTAACTTTAAACCACGGGACCGTACGTTTTGCACGTGCATAGAAGTATTATAGATTCTAGATAATGCAAGTACGTGTGTTACTCATGCAAATATTATCACGTACACAGACCGCTAGTAGCGTTTCACCTACAAGTTACAACTAGCAAGTAAATCTATGCTAATATTATAAATGCGACAGTGAGTCTGTCAGCTGTCTGTTACCTCTTCACGCTAAAACCGCTGAACCAATGTTGCTCAAAGGTTTGAAGATACTTTGAATCTCGGCAAACGACATAGGTGATAGGATACTTTTTATCCTAGAAAAAATGTACGGTTCCCGCGCGATGAACAAATTTTGGCGCAACGAAGTTGCGGGCGTTATCTAGCAATTGCATATTAAAAGCTTTACAGCGGCATTCCTCGAGTGCCACACGTATTTTTTTTTACTATTACTAATAGTTGCTATTACTCTTTACTACGTCAGTCCTCTGCGTCAGTCATGCCCTGATTGTCAGCAATAAAACCTCAAACATCATAATTCATAAGTAATATGCACCAGATTTGTGTCATGACTCATGACTCAGCGCAGTGACTACTGAGTCATGACTGCAGGTGACATAACAGCTGCAAGCTTATGCTAGCTTGGTACAGGAAGAATAACACTGTGTGACCTTCTATTACTGCTATAAGTTTATGGTAGCCTGGTATCACTAGGACAACTCTGTGACTGTGGCAATGCTATGCTAGCCTAGTAGTTGTTAGTCTAGATTCCTAGAAGCCAGGAAAGTAAGTCGGAATTCACAGCATTATTGATGTAATTCTCTTACGATTATAAAATACAGTTAAAAATCAAAATAATAATAGGTACATTGTCAATTGTCAAGTCAGTATAATAACAGTAAGTGGTAACATGTTTTAAGGGTTACATTTACACGGATTAGTTTAGTGGTTTAAGCTTAAGGAGGTTACTGGCAGACACATCACACATAATTAGTACCTTAGGTTAGGTTAGGTAGTCCGTAGTATGTATTACGAATAAAGTTTCTTTATATGTCTTAAAAACGTCGTTTTAGCTAAAAAATACACAGTTTTTAATTGTATATTGACAACACTGCACACACGTAAACGATCCATCCGCACTAATAAACGCAAAAGTGTCTAATGGGGATTGTCCATTTTTTTTTAATTTTGCTCATTACAAAAACATTTCGAGGAATAAGGTCAGTGATCGTTTTTCTGTATATAAACGAAAAAAATACCCATTAGTTACTTATATTTTTGAACAAATATGTTTAACCTTAGTTTGACCTTCAATGGCGTTAAATTAGCAATAAATTCGACCAACATTACGTTTCGAACTTTTGGTAAGCTTCTCGTATCAGCTTTCACATAGTGATAACTTGCATTAGACAAACCAGCCATTATAAACAAGATTGAAAGGAAAAAAAACATACTACGGAGGTCAATTGGCCGCCGATGATGACGTCAGAGCGAAACTTTAAAAATTTATTGAGAAAAAACTAGCCAATGAATTTCAAAATTATTTAATTTATATTCTTAAAATACCCTATTTTAACGAAAAAAAATATAAAAAGTACATGTGATTTTTTTTGGACAATGCCCATTGTCTGTCACCCCATTCACGCTTAAACCGTTGAACCGATTTTGATGATATTCGTTTTGGTAGTGTGATTTTTACGCAATATTTACATAGCTATCATATGAATCACTATATTTAGTTCATACTTTCACCGCACAACGTGATTGTGGTACCGTATTGACATTTTATACGTCTGACTCATGCAGGCTGTGAGCAAAACAAATATTTTATGAACAGATTTATGAACTTATGAAGCCTTTTTAACCGATTTCAAAAAAAGGAGGTCATCAATTCGACCCGTATGTATGTAAAAGTAATACATATTTCCAGAACTGCCCAGTTTTCGTATATTATGTTAGTCTATATCAGCGTCTGAACAAAATATGTGCAAAATTTGAAAAGTGTATGTAATATATATACGTAGGTACGTAGGTATTTTTTATGTTTGTGACGCAATTCCGGAATTACAACCAGTGGCGGGGCAAGACCAAAATTTGATGTGGGCGAGATATATCTTGCGAGGCCCCCTGATAGATGACGCAAGAAAACGGATTTTTGGGGAGAAAGAATTTTTTATATTCAAACTTTTACTTATAAAACTTTTTTATGACTATATTTTGAGCATCAAAACTTGTAAATCCTTTAAAAAAAACCTCGTGGTCCAAGGGGCGCGAGGCCCCTTAGACCGCGAGGCCGCGGGTGGGTGGGACCCACACCGCCCACGCCTTGCGCCGCCTCTGATTACAACTCCGATTTAAATATATATATTTTTGTTGTACTAGGTATTGTTCAACTTAAGGAATACTGTAAGTTTCATCAAAATCGGTTCTGTAGTTTTTGAGATAGGGTATATTTTAAATTCTCAATTTCGTCGAATTTTGAAGTCGGTTTTATCTTTTTAAAATACTATATACTATTTAGGCTATACCTAAATAGTTAATAGTATTAGTATGGACTAATATTATAGACTACAGTCTATCTGTCTGTCTGTCTGTCTGTTACCTCTTCGCGCCTAAACCTCTGAACTGATTTTGCAAAAATTTTGTATGTGGATACTTTGAGTCCCGGGAAAGGAAACAGGATACTTTTTATCCCGGAAAAATGTACGGTTCTCGCGCAGCAAACGAATTGTGCTGCAATGGAGTTGCGGCCGTCAATTAGTGATAAAAAACGGCACTATAATATCCGCCTGTGGTACGCTAAAATCTATCTCCATATCAGTTTTATTATAATCGATTCAGCAATTTAAGCCGAGGTTACAGACAGACGGAAGCATTCATTATAATATTACATACTTCTCAACAAATAGGCACCTTAATTATATTAGCTTTGCCTTTAACACTTGATCTTATATAATTGAGTGAGTCACCCCAGTGACACAAAACTGACTCACGCGCTTACTACTTGGATATAGCACTTGTAGTTTCTTTAGTATAGCAGGTATTGCATATAAGGTGTGAATTGTGATAAAAGCTCCAAAACTTGTCAACAACAAGAGCTTTTTTGTTACACTTCAGCAAACTGCATAATTATTAATTTATTTCATGTATTTGACGCCCGCTACTTCGTTGCGTCAAAATTCGTTTATCACGCCGGAACCGTACATTTTATCGGGATAAAAGTATGCTTTCTTTTCCGGATTTCAGAGTATCTCGATACCAAAATTTCAGCAAAATCGGTTCAGCGGTTTAAGCGTAAAGAGGTAACAGACTGACATAGAAAAACACTTTCACATTATTTTATAATATTGGTTCGTATAGATTTCTGTAATATGTAAAATATTATCTTTTAAAACCTACCACACGTTCACAACTGACTAGTATAATAATAATATGATCCCAAATTAGCCTTTTAAATTGGCCCCAAAAAGGCTTTAAATTACCATGTCTGAACAAAATTACCTTCAGTCTGTAATTACGCCTGGCGTTTAAAATTAGCAACGCGACGGAAAATCTTTGCTATGTTAAAACGCTAGGCGCTTTTATTTTAGTTCAACGTTTGTAACAAGTTATTAATTTAGGTGTTATTAAATGTTTAATTACATAAGAGATGAATTTTGTAACAAAAGAAATCATTTTCAACGTTCTTGAATTCTCACAAATAATATCTAGGTTTTAAAATTAAAGGTTGTCTGGCAGAAACTGCTGTTAGCAGTAAGGCCGCCTATTTGTACCTACTTACATAGTTTTCCTAATTTGTGTTTTTTTTTTTAATTTTAAGTTAAGTTTTAAGTTGTACAAATAAATAATTTTCCACTCTATTCTATAGTTATGACTTATGAGTAAAATGTCTGGGACTTACGTACCTATAAAATTCTTATGCCGTTGTGTTCGTTGCCAAATTCATTCGAAACGGCTGGAACTATTTTGTTGAAATATTGGCTGCTTATTTCAATATGTTGAATACTAATAAAACATAATTTTTCGTCCACTTTTTCCACTAAGTATATTCAGAAATTACCAGCATCACGGAATTTGATACAATTTGGTAGAATTTATCTTCAAAGTACGACTATTTTCTACTAATGTAAAAATTAAATAAAGTTAATTCGTGATAGCTTATATTTTAACATTACGATTAAAATATGTCTCAAATATACCGTTAAAGATACCGAAGCATTTATGGCTAAATAACGTTTGCAGAATCAGTAAATACTCAGGACATGTTATTTTACTTCGAAAAATAACTCGCACATTTTGATGACAATTCTTTTTAAATTACTACTTCCTACCAATAGCCAGACTATATTAATTAATTTATATTATGTTTCGAACCACCAGATTTTCCAGCGTGCAGATGAAACAACTTTTCATCGGCATTAACAGAGAAATTATATCTGAAAAAAATAATTAGTAATCTACATGATACAAGGGCGGGATGAGAAGTAACTAGCCTCTGCTATTTAAAAAGTTAAGATTAAAAAAATATGTATGTAAATAAAATAAATAAATAAACGTTTATTCAACAAAAAATTTGAACATTACACAAAGTACCATCGAGGAAGTTGATTCCTATGCAATTGACAGACCAACGTTATTTGGTCGAATATGTCAATTCAATGTTAATTGTGATCTGTCGGCTGGGTTTGACGTAATGCAACCAAACTAATTAGGTCCCCGATTTGCATAGGAATCAACTTCTCTGATAGTACCTACATTTAAAATAAGAAGAAGAAAAATACGACACAATACAAACAATCAAAGTTTTTTAAAACAATGTTACAGGATACAAACAAAAACTATGATGGTAGGTAAAACAAAAGCACAAAAAAAAAACAAAAAATTGAAAACAAAAAAACAGAAAAAGCACAAGGCGCATTTAGAGATAAATAGGTAGGTAGTGTAATGCTCAAACCGTCGAAATGGAATCCGCTTAGGTTCATGACCGTGGGTTTCACAGCCCCTGATATTCTGTGAACCCATTTTTGTCAGCGTTGGACAGACTACTTCGGGCACACTGTGTGAATAATTATTATCAAAATATTGATAAAAAAAATAAAAAATAAAAATACATAATAAATAATAATATAGTAAAATATGTCATATGTCATTTTTAAATTCGTGTCTCTGGAAACCTGTGTTCTAAATTTGAATTTGATGGCGTGAAAATTTTATTATTTTTTTATCATTTGAAAAAAAAAATCGTCAACTGTTTTCAAAATGCATAAAATTGGACAAAGAGCGCCGATAAAATTTCCTCATATGAAGGGGATAAAGGGGAGATATATCTGTGACGAATTAAAAAATGTTTTGGGTGAATCTGCTTCTTCTCATGCCACAGTAAAAAACTGGGTGGCTGAGTTTAAACGCGGTCGTTCATGGGTCAAAGATGAAACCCGCCCCGAACGTCCAAAAAGCGTCACAACTCCGGAAATGATCGTGAAAGTATATGAAATATTTTAGTAGACCGACGATTGAAGTTATCTGAAATAGCAGACACTATAGGTATCTCAAAAAAACGGGTAGATCATATCCTAAGTAAGGAATCAAATATGAAAAAGTTATCGGCGCGTTGGCTGCCGCGATTGCTTACGCACGATCAAAAAAGAATTAAAGAAATTCAATGAATTAAAGTATTATTTGTTGCCCTACACCCACCTTATTCGCCTGATCTAGCGCCATCAGACTTCCATTTATTCCCTAAGCTCAAAACTTTTTTGGGTGGTCAGAAATTTGCCACAAATGATGAAGTCATAGCACTCATAGCCGCTGTAGAGGAGCATTTTGCAGACCTTGAAAGAAATCATTTTATGGAAGGCATTACTGCTTTAGAACAAAGATGGAGTAAGCGCATAGAGGTTCACAGAGACTCTATCGAAAAATAAAATTAATGCTATCACGAAAAGTTAAGTTTTCTACTATTAGGCTAGTTACTTATCATCCCACCCTCGTATGATACGTAATTTGGTTTTGCCACATTATTTCTATCGGTATCACATAATAAAGAAATAAAAAACCAAATCACCTTCAAATCGTTGAATTAAACCACTTTACTCCTTCATTATTTATCAAAAGAACATATAAAAAATATCTACTGCTTTGCAATACATAAGTTAATAATTTGTTTCTTTTTACTTTTTTGAAATATTATGTATTAAGTATATTAAGCCTTAAAAAGGTTTTTTCTCCTATTTCGCCCTATCATGGACGCGGCGAGCGTCGTAACCGCCACCGTACAAGGCGCGCTGTTATGAATGTTATTTTAATGACATTTACGTCGATATTCGCACTGACAGACAATCCAACTGCTAATTTAGGGAGAGAGGGCCCTTAAGGCAAAACTTTACATTTTCTCTTGATTTAAGTGACTCGTTTCATACTTCAGACTATACCGACCAACTTTTAGTCAAAAAACTATGTTTTCCTCTTCTCAAGTCTCCGTGTACAGCTAAAAGACAGCAATATTTATGTAAATCTGTCTCATCAGTTCTGCCCTAAGCAGCGTTCAGACAGCCTTCCCTATGGAATTCGATTATCAACGATTGACAATACTAGGGGAGCAGACGTTATATAAAATGACCTTTATTACAAGGTATTAGAGCTGATATTCGCGCATCAAATATCGATAGTTATGGGAATATTGTGTTGAAGGATTTTGAGTCTTATTTAAAAAAAATTGAGTTGAGTTTACCTTGAGGGTTAATGTCATCAATCGTGTACTTTTATTTTCGGCAATTGGATTCTTGTTTTGGGATGATTTTAAATTTATTTCCGGGTTTTTGGTTCCGTATATCTATACTATTTACTAATATTTAAATTGCGAAGTTTGTATGACTGTCTGTCTGTTACATCTTCGTGATTAGACGCTGAACCGCTTTTAAAGTGGTATAGTCTTATAGTAATTGGAAATACTTTGAAGCCTGGGAAAGGATCCTATTAATAGTTTTTTTGGTAAGAGATAAGATAGACAGACAGACAGACACACTTTCAAATGCATAATATTAGTAGGGATTTTCGAATCGCGCTGTTTGTTGCTTCTTGCTAAGCCCCTCCGAAATGGCTGGACCGAGTGTAATGAAAGTCCGCTAATATCCTCCAGCAGTCGTAGCATGGTCACCATAGAAACTGTTTCTGTCTACGGAAGAATAGGCAAAGTGACAGTTAGACAATGGAAATCCGTCATTTTGTCGATAAAGTCTGTCAGTATGTCGATTCTATCTTCCGAATAGCGCAAATTCCTGAATAGCGCTTAGATCGAAGTATCTGACTTCAGTGTGACTTAATATTATGTAAGTTCATACCTCAGAAATGATATCAGGCTCAAGTTATTCCTACACCGTATATTATAACAAAACAACATCTGCCGGAGCAGCTAGTTTGCAAGAAAAATCAAGGTTAAAATATGACTTCAGTTATAAATGCCTTGAAGGTTAAAATACTACAAAATTAAAAGCTTGAAAAGAGTTATAAAAGAGAAAATTGTACTCAAACACGCTTGCTTAAGCTTCAAAAGGTTTGCTTTAGATTTGTTAGGCCTTTCAGGTTTTTAGTTTCAAAGTCAAAGGCATATAGACCAAAACAAGAAACTAGGTAATTCCTCTTTTTTGAAAAAAAAGAGGGTTGTTTTTTATGTCAGTGTCTGCAGTCTGTGCCAATTTTTTTGAGCGGGCTGAGGTCAGTTTTTCAGTTTTGTCAGCTTTAAAAATAGTAGATCAAAATTGTACTACCTATATTTGGATGCTATGATACTACGGATATATTCACACACATACAGATAATGTAGACATGCCAAACTTACAACTTTATTATTTTTGTAAGGGTTAAAATTGTATGCCACAGACAGACAGACAAAAACACACACAAATAGACTTGAAATACTTATAACATCTCTTTTTGTCGTTGGTTAAAAATCTATCAGGCTGCAAAGCGTTCTAAACAATGAAACAAACATACATATTACATACTCTCGAAAAACATAACCCTCCTAACACAATAATCGGTTAAGTCCCTTTATATAATATGGCTTTTACATCATCTAGGGATCTCCGTTACAAAGGGCTGCAGTTGAACGATTTATCCGCACTCACGGACAGACAAAACGTTTTTATATACGGAGATATTGTTTATCTATACATATAATAAAACTGTAGAAATGAGAATTCTGTACATTAAAGATATTCAAAAATAATAAGTGGGGGGTGTCACTACATCGCTATAGAAGCCAAAAATGTGGTTAGTTTTTTTGTCTGTCTGTCTGTCTGTCTGTCTGTATGTTTGTTCCAGCATCACACGAAAACCACTGATCCGATTTGAATGCGGTTTTAGCAGATATATTTGTCTTCTTCCAACTTAACATCTGGTGTATAAATTTTTTCGCCCCCACCCCTCTAAGGGTACAAAAGAGGGGGTCAGAATTTGTATCAAACTTTTTTCTTTAACATGAAAACTACTGATCCGATTTGCAAACGGTTTTCGCAGATATATTTATTTGTCTTCTTCGAACTCAACATCTGATACAAAAAAAAACCCCACCCCTCTGAGGGGGGTCCGATTTTGTATTAAACTTTTTTCTTTAATGGATTTACTTCATATTATTTACTGTGTTTTTCAACTTAACATTTGGTGTATAACATTTTTCCCCCCACCCCTCTTAGGGGACAAATGAGATGGTTAGATTTTGTATCAACTAATGAAGTAGAAAGTAAATACTTTACATGGCAAAACAACGTTTGCCGGGAGAGCTAGTGTGTAATATACGAGACGATCCTTATTATTATAAATGCGGAAGTGTTTCTGCCTGTAAAATTGTCTCGCTTGAAATTACCGATTTGTGTGAATTATGGTACAATATTATCGTGCAGGTGCTATACATTTTGCCTGGATACATTTGATCCGTTTCCAGAAGCTCTAAGTATCACCAAAACCAATTTTATAAAAAAAGATTTTGTAGTTCCACTACAAATGAGGAAATAGTCAGACATACAGAGATATTTTCGCATTTATAATACAACCTGACATTGCCGATAACTTCGCTGCATCGAAATCCTTAATCCGAGATAAAAAGTATCCTATGTTCCCTGGACTCGAAGTATCTCCATACCAAGTTTCAGCAAAATCGGTCAACCGTTTAGGTAAGCGTGAAGACGGAAGAGGTAACACACAGACAGATAGACACACGTTCGCATTTATAATATTATTAGTATGGATATGAATTTCTATTTTGTAAGTCTCGCTAAAACTCGAGAACGGCTGAACCGACTTGGCTAATTTTAGTCTTGAAATGTTCATTGAAATCTTACTATATAATGTAATTAATGATAATACTTTAAGGTGTGTATGTGCTCTTTGTGGAGAGTTCACTGTGAAAGTGGCAGCGCTGAAAGACCATTTTTTTACTTTTGTATGGGCAAGCGCCCCAGCGTCACGAGTTTCCCCATACAAAAGTGAAAAAAAAATCGTCTTTCAGAGCTACTACTTTCACAGTGAACTCAAGAAACATATTCACACCCTAAACTGCCCTAAAGTATTATCATTTAATTTTCTTACACGCTGTATAAGGAGGAAGTCATCAAGTTAAGAATATTAGTAAAGATATCCGGAAAATAATTTTCCTCAACAAGATTTCTCCCAAAGTACCTCCGTCATCACGTCTATATTCCCTTCGGTTCAGTGACCCTGAGGGCTCGTGTCCCTGAGGAGCGAGCCCTTCTGATGTAGTTATCGCTGGTCACGTGACTCAGCAATGCCGATATTGACAGGGATTGTGACATGTACAAACTATCCATAATCATCTTATATCTTTAAACGAGCAATTCTCGTATTATCTATAAGTATATATTGTGCTAGATGTTCCGCGCGGCTCCGCGTAAATTACATATTTCACAGACAAATTAGTCCACAAGAAAAGCCTATGATCCTTCACGTGGTCTACTTCTTATCTGACCCTAACAGAAAAAATGCTCTAGAGTCTAGTAGTTTATTTATTTATTTAACACTTTTTGTACAATGTACTATCAGAGAAGTTGATTCCTATGCAATTCGGGGACCTAAGTAGTTTGGTTGCGTTACGTCAAGCCCAGCCGACAGATCACAATTAACATTATAATAATAATAATAATATCTATGGACGCTTCACACCACGTCAGTCTGGCCCTGTGCTAAGTACCCGAAGGACTTGTGTTACAGGTACCAGACAACGGAAATATATTTAATACTTTTATACTATACATATATTTAAGATTTTTATTATATCATACACATATTTAATACACATCCAGACCCGGGAACATTGAAAACTTTTTGTTCCGTCGGCGGGATTCGAACCCGCGACCCCCGGCTTGAGCTACCAACGCGCTCACCACTGAGCCACAGAGGTCGTCGAACATTGAATTGACATATTCGACCAAATAACGTTGGTCTATCAACTGCACAGGAATCAATTTCCTCGATGGTACAATGGCGGACTTAATGCCATAGGGCATTTTCTACCAGTCAACCATTAGTAGTTCGTGAGATTTCAAATAATTTCCCCCCTTTTTTTCACATTTTTCTCTCTTTCTTCGCTGCTATTAGTCTTAGCGTGAGAAAAATATAGCCTATAGCCTTCCTCGATAAATGGACTGTCTAAGAATTTTTCAAATCGGACCTGCAGTTCCTGAGATTAGCGCGTCCAAAAAACAAACAAACTAACAAACTCTTCCGCTTTATAATAATAGTATAGATGTGAAACAAAACTAAGTGATAAATAATACTTGAGGTTTTGTATGAGTCCCCTGCAAAGAATTCACCGTGAAAGTAGCAGCGCTGAAATAGCATTTTTTTCACTTTTATATGGGAAAACTCGTGAGTCGAGACTCTGGGGCGCTTGCCCATACAAATCATGAAATAAATTTTGGTTTTCAGCGCTGCTACTTTCACAATACTCTACAAGGAATACATACACACCCTAAAGTACGACCTCTGTGGCTCAGTGGTGAGCGCGTTGGTAGCTCAAGCCGGGGGTCGCGGGTTCGAATCCCGCCGACGGAACAAAAAGTTTTTCATTGTTCCCGGGTCTGGATGTGTATTAAATATGTGTATCATATATATAATAAAAATCCGAAATATATATATAGTATAAAAGTATTGGTACTTAGCACGGGGCCAGACTGACGTGGTGTGAAGCGTCCATAGATATAAAAAAAAAGTAAGTAGGTATTATCACTGTTTTGTTACACCCTTTATTTGATAGCTCGCTTATAAGTTATAACCTACTGTATCCACCATTTAAAAAAAAACATGTAGCGCTCGGGGACTGCCGCGGTAAAGCTAGTATTGCATAGCATTCTTATCGACTTATGCAATTATAATTCGCATACGTCTAGTCGCACGCACACAAACACCCTGCCGAACTGAAACGACGTTAGACAATGCACGGCAACGCCACATCGCTGTACCGGACAGAGTGTAAGGTTTATTTTCGTTACGGAATATCTTGATTCGGTCGCCGCGTGTACAATAGCCTTAAAACTTTTGTAAGTGATCTGGCTGGGTTTGACATAACGCGACCAAATTACGTAGGCCCTTCATCTGCCTACCAATTTCTCTAATAAATACAAAAACAAATACAAATCTTTCGTGTCATAAATTAATTTACTTAATGGTTTTTTTTAGAGTAGCAGGCCCCCAAACTAGGCGCAGCCTGTGCTATGGGCTCTGAGTAATACTTTGGACTCTCACGACTGTTAAGAGATGTATGTATTGCGCACACATTTGGGCACTATAAATCACTCCTAGTCTCAATGAAACCGGCCACTGTCATCGAAATCCGGTAGGCAAAAAATATTGAAGGGAAAACTTTTCCAGCCAAATCATAACTTACATTTCGAGGGTCCCTCAGAGTAATAACCTAAGGGTTATAAACTATCCCTTCTGAGTTCTGTGATCTGTCCACCCTCCTTAGCTGCGTACATACTATGCGAACATGGTAACCGTACATTTTCATAAAGTTGTTAGTTTTACTTTTGTAGTTTTGTACCAAGGTGCATCAGAAAGTAAGACTTCTACAAGGGTTTCATCAAGTGCGTACTAAGTATGTGAAAATGTATTGGAACCGTACATTGATTGAAGGAAGTATTAGGAACATTTTTCTTCGAAACTAAGTAAGAAAGATTCCATGGGCTAGTAATTATTAGGGTCTTACAGAAAACCGATATGCCACTCTTGCAAAAGCTTGAATGTTCAAAGTAAAATTTAGAATGGTACAAACGCAAAAGGCTCTGGCAAGTTGCAACTCCTTAGGTCATGCCATTTTGATCACTTTATGACTTCCTTCACACTTATGCGACCCTAGTATCAGAAAACGATAGATAAAGTCCGGTCGCCAGATAGATAGAAATACGATCGATGAACCCAGTAAGCTGCGTATGTCTCACACGTCATTACACATACAAGAAAGCGTTAGTATGGTCTGGTCGCCAGACAGACAGATATTTAACCAATGACCCTCAACAGCTGTTTATCTCTCACTTACACACACACACACACACACGAAAATATTGGTGCACACACACACACACTGTTTATTTAGCTCTAGCTATCGACCAGACTCTAACGTGTCTAGGCACACAAAAGCGCTTAGGAGGTCGCCAAGTGTGTACAATAGTGTCGAAATGTCATAAAAACTGACGATAATTGGCGAGCCATACGCACTTATCACTGCTAGATGACGACCTCAACTTCGTTACGCTTAAATATTAAGTTTATCGCGCGGGAACCGTACATTTTTCGGCATAAAAAGTATCCTTTGTCCTTTCCCGGGACTCAAAGTATCTCCCGACCAAATTTCAGCAAAATCGGTCTAGCGGTTTCGGCGTGAAGGGACAACAGGCAGACATACTTTCATAGATTTCAAGATGTTTGTGTAAACATCGTTGTCCTTGAAACCATCAAATGAGCCCGTCAAAATGAACAACTTTTTCTATGAGAACAATTTTAAAAAATCTGTCTTCATACCCATACAAATTGCCAATCTGGGCATCCGTATGGGTATGAAGACGGCATTTTTTTTTGAGTTCCCAGCATTGTTCTCATAGAAAAAGTTGTTCATTTTGACGGGCTCATTTGATGGTTTCAAGGACAACGGTGCTTACACAAACACACTGTATTTTAAAGCTTTTGCATATAGCTTCTATCGCGAGCTTTCAGCGCGGCGACTGAAAAGAAATTCCGTAACGAAAATAAACCTAACAACCGAACGGCACAGCGGCGCGGCGCGGGCGTTGGCGTCGGCACGGTGTTTGTGTGCGTGCGACTAGACGCATGCGAATTATAATTATTGCAGTTGATAAAAAATGCTATTCTGCTGCTTTACCGCGGCAGTCCTCAAGTGCCACACGTATTTTAATAAAATTATAATGTAATGATTTCAACTACAGAATCCCAATTATATTGTCAAATCAACTCCAAATTTCATCACCGCCTATCATTTCCCCCTCCCCCGTTTCCCCCCTGACGTCTGGTGATGACAGATGATGAGAGTGCATCACTCGGGGCGAGGAATTGAGCGGTGATGTAGGAGTTATTAGCATATTGAGTTGAAAAATTTGGTTCAGGAGTTTTCTATGAATTCATAATAATATATCCATACTAGTAATTATTATAAAGTGTGTCTGTCTGTTTGTAACCTCTTCGCGCTCAAACCGCTGAACTGATTTTGCTGAAATTTTGGCATGGAGATAATTTGAGTCACGAGAAAGGACATAGGATAGTTTTTATCCCGGAAAAATGTACGGTTCCCGCGCAATAAACGAGTTTTGGCGCAACGAAGTCGGGCGTCATGTAGTGTCTTATCTTAATATATATAATTCTTCTGTGAGTGTGTATGTCACTGAACTAATCTCAAACGACTGGACCGATTTTGATGAAATTTTTTGTGTGTGTTCAAGGGGATCTGGGAATGGTTTAGATTCACAGTTTTGTCCGCTGGACAATGTTTTTTTAATTAATTTTTAATTTATTTATTTTATTGATTTTGGAATGTTTTACATTGGATCCGACAGACGGCGCTACCATCGCAGTGTCAAATTTTAAATAATATTCGAATTCGAATTTTAATTTTAGTCTGTCCCGACAGTTAGCGCTGCGATCAAATAAAAATAAAAATACTTTATATACTTATTTATTTTTATTTTATTTATTACAAAAACTTACATCTAATACAATTTAAGGTTAGATATGCCTAAAAACTCTTGTCGAGTTTGTCCAGGCATAACGTTCTCAACAACAATGCTTATAAATTATAGTTAATCTAATAAGTAATAACAATCATAGGTAAAATATCAAATATACTCGTAAGTTGTCAATATTCAAGCATCGAGCGGCCAGATGGGACTTCATAACTGATAAGAAAAAACCATTCATATTCGCTGCGCCGCTTGGTGCGTATACCTAATTACCTATCACATTTTATGGGTAAACAAGTTACAATAGTTAATATACAGGATGTTTTGTTTTTACACTTAATTATATTAACTTTCAAGTTCACTAAAATAATGTGTTTTCAATACATTTTTAATATTTTTGTTAGTAATCTTATTTTAAGTTTCTTCTGGTAAATTGTTAATTAGGTTAGGAATTATATAATTAGAGGTTCTTTTGCCATATTCGTTGTTAAATTTAGGTATACATAGTTTTTTATTTGCTATACTTCGTGTAAACTTATGGTGACTTAATATGGCAAAGAAACGTTTGCCGGGACAGCTAGTCTTATATATAAAAACTAGCTGTCCCGGCAAACGTTGCTTTGCCATAATATATTTGCCATAATATTAATAAATTGAAGTGACTAAATAAGTATGTCACCATGGCAACGTCGATCGCTATCCCGTCGCACAGATAATGGTCGCCGTCAGTCTCAGGTTGTAATTATTTACTATTATTTATTCAACAAATGCACTTATCAATATATAAAGTACTCAGTAGCCGATTCTCAGACCCACTGAATATGCATATAAAATTTGGTTAAAATCAGTAAAGCCGTTTCGGAGGAGTACGGGGACTAACATTGTGACACGAGAATTTTATATATAAGATGGATTTTCAAATGTGTTAGTCGCGCTAAAACTCGAAAACTGTTGAACGGATTGGGCTGATTTTAGGCTTAAAATATTCGTACAAGTCCAGGGAAGGTTTAAAAGTGACACGAAGTTCACCGGGACAGCTAGTTTTTATAATATAAAATTCTCGTGTCACAATGTTAGTCCACGAACTCCTCCGAAACGGATTTACTGATTTTTACCAAATATTATATGCATATTCAGTAGGTCTGAGAATCGGCTACTGGGTACTTTATATATTGATAAGTGCATTTGTTTAATAAATAATAGTATATTATTACAACTTGAGAAGTTGAGACTGATGGCGACCATTGTTAGCGATCGACGTTGCCATGGTTATAATTATGTCACTTCAATAAAATAATATGGCAAATTTATTATGGCAAAGCAACGTTTGCCGGGACAGCTAGTAATTTATATTTTAATGTAAAATGTACGGTTCCCGCACGATAAACTACTTTCGCAAAGCACGTTTCGCCGTCCCCACCGAATAGTATCGTAATCGACTATTACTATAGAAGTGCTTTTATAACGGATTATTGCTTTTGAAGGCCAATTCCACCTCGTGAATTTTTTTCATAGCGGTCGGACTGATAGTTTTTGAGATAGATATTTTTTAATAAACATACATGTATTATTCGCCTACGCATAAGCAACAAACTTTACGACGAACACTATGACAATAAAATATTACTATTTTCTGAATGACCAAACTAATATGGCTAACTGATATCGCGATCTTATTCCGGTACCAAAAAACAAAAGGCGGCTAAAATCAGATGTCAGTCAGGACATTACCATATTATTCGGGTAAAAAGTACATTGCATATTTTTAGTAATTATATATTGCGATTTTATGTTCTAAAAGTAATGATGGTTATTATAGAATACTGTCTAAAGCGGACCTACATAAATGTAGTAATGCATCTCACGATAGTACTTTGCGTACATTGCGACAAGGGTTTACTTTACAGGTTGCGACAATTTGCTAATGCTTACATCAAAAAGTACTATACATTGCTCTCGCTTTGTCGGCATATAAAAGAAAGTGATAGCCTTAACCTCGTCACGTGTTTTGAAGGTCAAGCAATAATAATTGTTTACATTATCTTCATTTGTGATTTTGTTTACGGAAGTGCGAAAAAAATGCAAAAGTTATAAACAATTAAGTAAACATAAAAAGAAGGGCTTGGATTTTTTTTAATATTTCGAAAACTATTTGAGATAATCAAAATTTGAAAATAGATCCTTAAAGAGCAGGAAATTTCCTAAAAAAAAATCCTAGATTTTGGAACCTTACCAATAATCCTTATAGCTTTAATTGAGCGGCGAAAGTAACGGTAAAACCGCGTGGTTCGGGTTTCGCGTGATTTGCCGCAATCTGCTACGTGAACTAAAAAAATATTTTAAGTGATTAAATATTGATATTAATGATTAAAAAATTTGGGTACTAAGTAGACATATTATGAATAAACAATAATCCGTTAACAAAAATAAATTATCACAATTTGTTTAATTATTATGCTTTTGTTCATTTGTTAATAGTCACCATTTTAATGTTAACATAAAAACGCTGATTATTTCAAAACAAGAAATCTAGATTTTTTTATTATTCTTTAGAACTAATCTTAATAGGCCATATAAGAGATTCCCGTTGAAAAAAATTTTTTTTTTTATTTTTCACTTTTTTATTAACATTCAAAGTCATTCCAAAATTATTCATGTAAATAAAGCAATTACGGTACTTTTATATCCAATTATTGTTACTATTTTGTTTTGTTACTGTTAGAAGCCAGATAACAATATATATTTTTTTTATTTATAACTAATAAAATTTAAATAATCATTTTTATTGATGAAAAATCCCTAATTGCTATATTTACATGAAAATTTAATAAATGCCTTTGATTGTTCATAAAAAAGTGAAAAATCAAAATTGTTGAAATTTTCCACCGGATATCTCTTCTAAGCCCTTTTAAAATTAGCTCAAAAGAATAATAAAAATTTATAGATTTCTTGTTTTGAAATAATCAGCGTTTTTATGTTAACATTAAAATGGTGACTAATAACAAATGAACAAAAGCATAACAATTAAACAAATTATGATAATTTATTTTTGTTGATGGATTATTGTTTATTAATATTATGTCTACTTAGTACCCAATTTTTTTTATTTCTTTATATTAATATTTAATCAGTTAAAATATATTTTTTAGTTCACGTGGCAGATTGCGGCAATTCACGCGAAACCCGAACTACGCGTTTTTACCGTTACTTTCGCCGCTCAATTAAAGTTATAAGGATTGTTGATAAGGTTCCAGGATCTAGGATTTTTTTAGGAAATTTCCTGCTCTTTAAGGATCTATTTTTAAATTTTGATTAACTCAAATAGTTTTCGAAATATAAAAAGAAAACTAAACCCTTCTTTTTTTGTTTACTTAATTGTTTATAACTTTTGCATTTTTTTCAGCCCCTCTTGGAATTTTCATAAAATGTTCTAGATGGTATTCCAAATCGAATGAGACCAAAATCATAATTTTCGGTGCATTAGATCAGGTTTTGAGGAAAATGGCACTTGTTAATCAGACTATTAGTTAAAAAAGTTTTTAAATGTTGTTTTCGGTGTTTGGGCCTTTTTAGTTATTAAACCTAGATGAGGCTTCGGACACAATAGACATAACTACCAGTAGTTCGACAACAAAGAAATGAACAGGTTTCAATATCTGTCAAATTCGTCGGGTTTGGGGGTGATAAGTTAGAGGCTGGCGCGCTGGCTGGTATAATTTATTTTTAAAAATAAGATTTTGAAATTGAATTCTGACAGTTTTCTTTGCATGTGCCAAAATATAAACAACTAAATTTGTAGGTAACGACCCTAGCGACGACTTTTGTCATAATACGTCAAACTTAAAAATTTTTACATCAGTTCTAAGTCGGCATACTCTATCATTCTGTCTACTCTGCTTCGGAGGTATAAAAAAAGGATAACTGATTGTTATATTACTGTAAAATTTTATATACTTACCTTTTGTTATAAAATTATTAAAATACCTATAAAATAAAAATAAAAACCGGCCAAGTGCGAGTCGGACTCGCGCACCGAGGGTTCCGTACAAACCTGCAAGGCTTACAAAGTTCGTTTGATATGAATTTCAACTTGATAGCTCTACGCGTTCATGAGGAAAAAAGTAATAAGTTTATATTTATTAAAAAATATATATTTTGTAATGTAACTAAAAATTTAAGGTTTTCGGAATTTTTCCTTTATGTGTGCTATAAAACGTTGCTTCATGCCAAATTTCAAGATTCTAGGTCGACTGGAAGTACCCTTTAGGTTTTGATTCCCTTGCGAGTACTTGCGAGTTTCAAAATATGCAGCTTAAATTGCTGTTTCTTTTGATTGCGTTGACATAGAAGTTTGATTTTGTTACAGCTTAAAGGTATTATAGACCTGAGTATTTGGTATGAATTTCAATTTAATACCTCTACGCGTTTATGAGGAAATGGGTAGTAAGTTTAAAATTATAAAAAAATATATATTATGTGATGTAACTAAAAATTTATGGTTTTCGTAATTTTTCCTTTATCTATGCTATAAGACGTTGCTTCGTACCAAATTTCAAGATTCTGAGTTCACGGGAAGCACCCTGTAGGTTTTGATTCCCTTGCAAGTGTCGAAAATTTGCGGCATAAACGGCTGTATCTTTTGATTGCGTTGGCTTAGAAGTTTGATTTTTTCACAGCTTCAAGGGACAGTAGACCTGAGTAATTGATATAAATTTCAGCTTCATACCTCCACGCGTTCCTGAGAAAAAGGGTCTTGACAGACGGACGGACGGACAGACGGACAACAAAGTGATCCTATAAGGGTTCCGTTTTTTCCATTTGAGGTACGGAACCCTAAAAATGGTTTTATTTAAGAATCCAGTTAATTATTACAATATATTTTAAGTTTTTTAAATTCTGTATTATATTTTTACATATATAAAGTATGTTTCGCTTGCCATGGAATAATAAAGTTAATATATTTTACGATTAACATGTGACTTACTCTTAACGTCGAATATATTGGTAACAGTCGATTACAGAGCCAGTAAACATGTCTGTAAGACAGCCAATAGGATCGCATCCAACTATTACTGTGTAGTTCGTTGTCGACAACTTACCCGAATAATATCGTATTGATGTGTTACGGACAAAAATTCTATTTAAATTTCGGTATTATACTTTTTGACTTATAATCTCAGTAAGAAATATCATTATATTTTTTTAAAAACATTAAGATATCGCAAAAAATTAGCTTTCTTTTGGTATAAAAATAATTTTCCTGTGTGAACCTGTTAAAAAGTTATTAGCCAAAAACCGTTTTTATTTCTTCCTGTAAAATTTAGATTTTTTGATTACGATTTTATTCGGTGGGGGCGGCGGTTTGTATGTTATGAATGTAATCCAACAAACCGTTTGCACGTGTTCAGACCCAACTAAATATTATATACTCGTACGCCGCCGAATGTGAGCAGGCTCATTGTGAGCCCCAGTGTGAATGTGAAAATATACAGTATCGAATGTCCGCGCCTACGCCTAGCGTAATAGCGTATTGTCGGTTAGGTGCGAACGAAAAAGTGAATATGTGTGGAAATACAATAAACTGCGTAACAAAAAAAAATATTGTTTTATTTCCGAATAGATTTGTAGCAAATGCTTTCAGAATGTTGATACTACTGGTGCCTACCACCGGTTCGGGAACTATCCCGGCGAGAACAACCGGCGTAAGAAACTCACCGGGATCCCACTTTTTACCAAAAAAGTGAGAAAAAAATTAATCTTTTAAAATAAAATTTACAATAATTGTAACTTAAAATTATACAATGTCAATATCCATACATAATTATTATAAGTCATATAACATGTAGAAGTGGCCTTGCAAGCAGCCATCCTACTCCCAAGATGTGCCATCGTTTATGAAATCATTGACCTTAAATAGGCTTTGGCACACAAACGTTCTTTGACTACTTTTTTAAAATTAATCGAAAGATTTTGAACGTTTTTTGGGATTTTATTGTACAGGCGTATACATTGACCTTTAAAAGATTTACTAACTTTACTAAGTCTGATCATCGGCAAATCCAGCTTGTGCTTATTTCTGGTGTTCCTACAGTGAATGTCACTTTTAGGTTTAAATTTACATATATTTTTTCTAACATATATTACATTATCCAAAATGTATTGAGAAGCAACAGTTAGAATACCAATTTCTTTAAATTTATCTCTCAGAGATTCAAAAGAAGACATTTTATAAATAGAACGTATGGCTCGCTTCTGCATCACAAATATTGTATTAATGTCGGCAGCGTTTCCCCATAACGTTCGCTCACATTCGGCGGCTCACAGTCGGTTTGGTGTGAACACGGCCTTTAGATCCTATAAATTGCTAAACATACATACATACACACATTCCTAGTCTTGCCAACAAAATCTTTAAACTGATCAAAACCAATTTCTAAACGATTTTTTTTACAAAACAACTTAAGGCGAGGCTCCATACAAAGTATTTACAAACTGTGCAAATACTTCTTGCGGGTAGTTCTCAAACTTTTCAACGACCACTACAGCAATCGAGTCAATATAAACCTTAACACAATGCATTAATGTGCATATCGCTATGGCAACCTGGGGATATAAAATTCTTAATCACGAGCGATGGAATTTGAACTTTATTGCTATTAAATTAGACTGCATTTTGGCTTGATACAGTTTCTACAGTTGTATACATTTTATTTTAAATCTAATTCTCTTGTAATAAGGTATGTAATATAATTGCATTGAGTTAAGGTTTATTTTACATTGTTATAATGTTAGAAGAGATTTTTGTCTATTGCGGTCGCATTTCTTTCCTTAGAAGTTGTTAGAAGTATCTCTTTAGGATAAACTTGGTTTAGATATCTAACAGAGATACTTACTGTTCCGACAGACGTTGTTTTGCTTTATTTTTAGACTTAAAAATATTTAATAATCGGCCAAGTGCGAGTCGAATTCTCGCACGAAGGGTTCCGTACCGTTATAGAGCAAAAATAGGCCAAAAATTGTGTTTTTTGTATTAGAGCCCCCCTTAATTTTTTATTTTATTTAAATAGAATTATTAATTATTAAAGTACAATTATGTTTAAGGCCTTAGTGAAAGTTTCAAGTGCCTACCTCTTATCATTATTGATTACGAGCAAAAAAGGCCAAAAAAAATTACGTTTGTTGTATGGGAGCCCCCCTTAAATATTAATTTTATTTTTATTTTAGTATTTGTTATTATAGCGGCACCGGAAATACACAATCGGTGAAAATGTCAGAACTCTAGTTATAGTTATTCTTGAGATACAGCCTTGAGACAGACAGACGGACAGACAGACATCGAAGTCTCCAAAACTAAGTGATACTAAGGACGAATGAGAAAATCCATGAGGCTTGCTCAATGCTCATACAACGCACAAAAAATTACTGTTTCAGCGCTGCTACTTTTACAGTGAACTACATACAAGGGACGAAGTTACATTCTACATCTTTATATATATATTTCTTGTGTGCGTGTGTATGTGACTGAACTCCTCCTAAACGACTGGACCAATTTTGATGAAATTTTTTGTGTGTGTTCAAGGGGATCTGGGAATGGTTTAGATTCACAATTTTGTCCGCTGGACAATGTTTTTTTAATTAATTTTTAATTTATTAGTAGTTGTTGATTTTGGAATGTTTTACATTGGATCCGACAGTCGGCTGCCATCGCAGTGTCAAATTTTAAATAATATTCGAATTCGGATTTTAATTTTAGTCTGTACGACAGTTAGCGCTTCGACCAAATTAAAAAAAAATACTTTATATACATAATATGGCAAAGAAACGTTTGCCGGGACAGCTAGTATAACATAAATCTATTTCAATCAAAACCCTCTCTTTTTCGTGGTAGTTGGATAACACAAAGACATTCTTACAGCCGCGTACCACTCGCGTAGAGGGTCTACGAAAATCCATACTATATTATTAAAGATGCTTGTCCATCTGTATGTCTGTTTGTCTGTTGTCTCTTTTCGATATATATTACTGTAATTATAGTTTAATAACTAATATAGAATACTAGCTGTCTCGGCAAACGCTTTACAGTATTTCGCTCATATTATTTTATTGAAGTGACTAAATAAATATGTCGCCATGGCAACGTCGATCACAAACAATCGCCGCCGTCAGTCTCAGGCTGTAATAATTTACTATTATTTATTCAACAAATACACTGATCAATATATAAAGTACCCAGTAGCCGATTCTCAGACCTACTGAATAAGCGTATAAAATTTGGTAAAAATCAGTAAAGCCGTTTCGGAGGAGTTCGTGGACTAACATAGTGACACGAGAATTTTATATATAAGAATTAATAGCGTAAAAATGTACAGTGCCCCTAATAACTAAGGAGAACGGAACCCCAAACACAACAAAGAATTCGCACTTAATTTAAAATATTTTTTACAATATTCTTAGAAAGATATCGGGCAAAAATCAAATTTGCATGTATAAAAGATTATTTACATATTCAATATCGCATGATGTAATTTACATATCCGATATCGCATGTTATAAACGAACCCACGACATCACGGCATACAGTGCACGTACTAGGGTAACATATGAATAGGGGGAAGCTTATATCGAAGATATCCTTACTAACATTTAAATGCGAAAGAGTGTATGTATGTCTGTCTTGACACTTTCTTCTTGATCTTCAATTTTCGTCATCTTCTTTTTATTCAACTTTCGTTTGGCATATTCCATAATTGAATGCGTCAAAATCCGCCCGCGTTGAAAGAAAAGTGCGCGTTACGGGCATGCCTCATGTTCGCTGTTGACTGCGCTATAACACATGCCCTTGATGAACAAAAAAAGGCATACTGTGGACAAAGCTATTGATATGAAAACCTTTCAAGCCTCAAGATCACCGGTGATCGCGACAACAATACTAGAATAACAATAGTTTTCCAAGAAACCGCGATCGAAGGATTAAGGTACGGAGATACTTTGAAAGACGGGAAAGGACATTGAATACTTTTTATCCTGGAAAAATGTACGGTTATCGCGCGAGAAACGAATTTTGGTGCAACAGAGTTGCGCTCGTTATTATAGGCAGCTTTCAATTAAGGGCCTTCCCTACTGGAGATTCCGTAATTTACCGTATTTTAAGCATTATAAACTCCTAATTTGAAAGCTACAAAGTTATAATAAATAAAAATACAGCAATAATCTTTAGTATATCAACATTCCTTGCCCCGTTTTAAATTTTCTATTTTTGTTTATTATACTCATGATATCAGCTTCCAAAGTAATACCAATTTGTTAAAATTCAATCATACATTCAGCATCTCCTTAGGATTTACAAATTACTTTTATTTGAAACACACGCCAATAGATCGACAATATCATAAACTACATATACCCCGTTTTAATTTTTTTAGGACAATTATTTTGAACTAAGATAAGTGAAAAATAGGGTTTTGGCGCGATCTCGGCAACGCGGCAAATGTATGGCCAAGGTCGTTTGCTCGGGGGACGGCCTTAATATCGCCGTCAAGATACGTACAATTTTAAGATCGGTAGGGGAAAGTGGAAGGCTTACTAACAACCAACAAAAAGAGTTGAAAGTGTCTATATGTCTGTTCGTTGTATAGATTTAGGATAACTTACCCCCAAAATTGAATACGTCTATTTACCTCCTTTTTTTGAAGTCGGTTAAAAACAACTATTAAATCGCTCGTGGAGCCCCTACAAAGCCTATGCGGAGCCCTAGGGCTCCGCGGAGCTTAAGAGTGGAGTGGAGTTACTAGGAGATCATGAATAACAAGGAGTTATTTATTTTCATATTTCTGTAATTATGCGCATCTAAGATCGTAGTGTGCATTGATGTACTGTATTTGAAATTACGATCGTAATAAACACTGCGTTGTACATTGCTGGTTCTGATTTTTCTTGGTTTTAGGGGTCCGTGGTATCTACAAGGAATCTGTATTTAATTTCGTCATCAATATACTGTACGTCAATTGTCAAACGAATGAACTTTGGATTTTCTTAGCGAGGGGCTTTGAGGGTGACGAAGAAATTCCGTAACGAAAAACACCTAACATTCGTCTAACGTCGTTTCAGATCGGCAGACTGCGGCGTTGCCGCCCCGCTGTGCCTGTCGGTGCGGCGTTGCCAGACTTCGGCACGGTGTTTGTGTGCATGCGCATAGACGTATGCGAATTATAATTGCATAAGTTGATAAAAAATGCTATGCAAATTGCCACACGTATTTTTTGTTTTTGCAAATAAAGTTTTCTGATATATTCCAACGCGCAATGTACAGCACACCGTCATTTAACTACACCTTACTTTTTCTAGCGAACGAATACACAAGTCCGAGTTACAAACTAGACGTACAAACTGATTTTATATTATGGAATAAACGAGCGGGCTGATCACCTGATTGTACGATGCTGTACATCACCAGACACATAAATTATTTATTTATTATAAAGTCAATTAGACTGTGATGAAACGTAGCCTATGTTTTTGTTCGTTGTCAA
Organism: Polyommatus icarus; assembly: GCA_937595015.1. NCBI lineage: Eukaryota > Metazoa > Arthropoda > Insecta > Lepidoptera > Lycaenidae > Polyommatus > Polyommatus icarus. The sequence goes on along the minus strand of OW569342.1, from coordinate 273,489 downwards.
CTCGTCTGTGCCAAGTTTCATCAAAATCGGTTAAGCGGTTTAAGTAACAAGAGGTGACAATAGTTACAGCTGATATACAGAGAGACAGACACACCTTATTTGTCATAATTATTTTAGTATGGAAGTTCTAACATATAAAAAACCACAGGAGGCTTTGCAAGTGCGTTGCAAACTTTTAATACACTCTTGACTTTCATGTGTACCCTAGTAAAAATAAACAATAAATAACTCCCACACCGGTTTCGGTGACGGTGGCCTATTTCATTGAAACCAGGCCAGGAGTAATTTTATAGTGCCCAAGTGTGTGCGCAGTACACAAGAGCACTCTCTATTCCTTTACTCTCATATCCCAGTGGGACGGCAGACGGACACGACTGGCAAGAGATCAGGCGCAGGACTTTTTACATGCCCATCCGACGCATGGATCATCTCACTTGTCAGACAATCAGGTGATCAGCCTGCATTGTCCTAACCAAACTTGGAAATAAAGTGTTTCCAACGCGGGAATCGAACCCACGACCTCCGAGTCAAGAGCCGAGCTCTGAACCACTGGACCACGGAAGCGTTAATTTTTGGTACCCTAGTAGTTAGTACCAATAAGTCCATCTGCTTATGTGCCCCGGTAACGCTCTTCTACAGAAATAACAGACAGAATAGGATGTATCATGTATACCGAAATACATTAAAGTCGGGGTTAAAATAAAGTGGATAGCTTAAAATAGAATACAATCCCCCAAACGATCCCCTATATCTTATCAAAAACGGTACAGCAATTTGAGACGCTATAACTATCGCTGATTTTCTCCGAATTTACAGCTTACATGGTTACTCTACATTTTACTGTACACTCCAAATTCATCCTAATGCCAACGTGTTACAGTTTAAATTCGCTCAACAAAATAATTCACAATAAATCCAATGTATAAATTCTGTTAAACAACAAAAGGATACAAAGATACGGATTACACAAGGGAATTTGAACCCTATCGCCTACGTGATAGGGTGCAATTGTTTGTTTGGACAAGGGTTAATCCATAGATTGTATTTTAGTTGAGAAGCGTATATGGGATTCAAGGAGATAGCTTATCAGACACAGAACGACCTAAATCAAGATAAGAACAAGCGAATTTACCTTTTAGCAATACGTACTTGGGTTCACTTTTGATTGCACGTCAATTTGTTATTGTACTTTATTTAATTTGAAAAGGTCTTAAAACTCTACTATTTTGTAATAGACTTTATTTAAACGCAATAATGATTATTTTGCCTTGTCGATGAGAATTTTGTTATTCCACTGGCTAAGCATTGTTGTAGCGTAATTTTTATTATCGTATATTTTTCACTTTTAGTGACGTCATTTTTAACCGACTCCGAACTCCGAAGTTAACCACTTGTCATGTTCTGTTTCCCTGGTGTTATAAAGTGACTAAAATTATATGACTTATTTTACTCAACAACGCAGGGTGGGATTGTGTTTTTCGAATTTATACTGACAAGTGACAGGGATTTTATGGCACTTCGGTGACACTACAATGGTGTGTCGCTGCTGTCATACAAATGACACCAGCATAAGCTTTGTGGTGAGAGTAAAGACGAATCTTCGAGGCGCCGGAGATCTGGCCGATGGATGTAGTCTATCGGAGGTTCCGGGGGAGACTCCGGAACGAAGCGCCGAGTCACGTCGCCGGCAACAATTAGTAACAATGTTAGTTTATAAGTGAATATAAAATATGTATGTTAGTTTATAAGGTATTTATTATATTATCAATTAATTATAACTTATAGTATGGGCCTCTGATGCCCGAAATAAAGATGATTTGATTTGATGTCATTTGTGACATACTTAATATACAGAATGATTCTTGGATTGTAATATTGACAGGACACAGCTGTCTTTCAAAGGGACAATAGGGTAAATGACTAGTAGATTGGACAGTACCAGTCATTGGAAAAAGTACAAAAACACCACAATATTTATTAATGTTGCTTTAAGAGCTGACTGTTTTTCTTTAAAAACAGGCGATCTTCTTTTACTTTAAAAACAGGATTTTTTTAAAGCAACATTAATAAATGTATGTGCAAGTATATGTCCCAACATCTGCATACTTAAACGAGGACGTAGAAGAATTTTACGATCACCTAAATAAAGCGTGTGAAGAAAACAGAGGCATACTTTTAACATCATTATTGGCGACTTTAATGATGCAAAAGTAGGTTGCAGAGAAGAACGTGACACCTACACGATCATCGGAAAATATGGTCTTGGAGACCGTAATGAACGTGGAACTCGTCTTCTGCAATTCTGCTTTGGACAAAACCTCCATATCGCCAACAGTTTCTTTTATAAACAGTCCCAAAGACCAACGTCTTTGAGACTGTTGACTGTTGACTGTTTGTGACGCCCAAGTCCAACGACTTGGGCGTCACAAACAGTCAACAGTCGGATACACACGCAATGAAATTGACTATATTCTTTCAGCAGACAAACGCTTAATTAAGGATGTCAGTGTCATAAATCAGATTAAATTCAGTTCGGACCATAGGCCATTAAGAGCTAAATTGAAATTTAATTTCAAAATCCATCGGGCCAAAACATTCAAAAAACATTTAGTTAACCATTCAAAAGACATTCTAGTAAATAACTCAGAACAATTTAATTTAGAACTTTCAAACCATTTCAGTACGTTACAATTAGAAGGAGTAGATGCTGAAACCCAATACAATGCTATCACCACAGGAATTCTTAAAAGTACAAAGTGTATAAAAAACAACCTAAACAAAAAAGTAAACTTACAATTAAAACATTAGACTTAATAGAAAAAAGAACGAAAATGATAATAGGATCCAAGGAATACAGGGAAATAGATAAGAAAATTAAACGTAGCATCAGAAAAGATATAAAAGATCTCAATACTCATCTGGTCAAAGTAGCCTTAGACCGAATCACAAAAGTCCCAACTCGGGGTTTGCCAAAGAGCAATGGAGCGCAGTATGTTAGGAGTAAAACTACTGGACAAAATAAGGAACACCACACTGCGCTCCAAAACAGGTATCAAGGATGTAGGTGTCAAGGCTGCCAAGCTGAAGTGGGATTGGGCGGGTCACGTTGGCCGTATGCATTCCGACCGCTGGGCAAGGATCTCAACAGAGTGGGCACCTGAGGACGGACGCCGCCGCCGAGGCCGGCCTAGAAAAAGATGGCGTGATGAGCTGGAGGCATACCAGCCAGGCTGGCCAGCGGTGGCGCAGGAGAGAGACAGATGGAAGTCTTTGGGGGAGGCCTTTGCCCAGCAGTGGGACAGTTTAGGCTAGAAATAATAATAATAAAAGTAATAACATTAATAAATATGGTGTTTTTGTGCTTTTTCCAATGACTGGTACTCTCCAATCTACTAGTCATTTACCTTATCTAAATTCAAGTTCTCGCCCACAGTAAAGTTTAAAAATCTGTGGAGTAAGCAGGAATATTTTGGAGCTACGTATTCGTAGCCGTATGAAATGTTAAAAGTACTGTCGACGTGCTATCCTATCCGTATTCCGTACTAATAAATACGAAAGTGTCTGTCACCTCTTCAGTCTTCAGTGACTTCACACACAAATCACTGTACCGATTTTGCTGACATTTGGTATGGAGATACTTTGAGTCCCGGGAAAGGCAATTGGATACTTTTTATTCTGGGAAAAATGTACGGTTCGCGATCTATAAACAGAGGAGAAATGGATTTGCGGGCCGGCCGTAATCTAGTTCAATATAATTTATGATATGACGACTAGTTTTGATATAACGCGACCAAATTATGTAGGTCCGCCATCTGCAATCAATTTTTCTGACAGTATGTATGTATATGTCCCGTCTAAACTCAGCGATCTTGAAACTGTACTCAACCTACATCTAGCCCCTCTAGTGATGATGATGAATGTAACCTCACACAAAGCGGAACAACAAGCATTCAACTACCAGGCACTCATAAGTCGCGAGGGGCTTTTAGTACACCATTACCGCGCCAGTTGACCCAAACCGCCGCTCCAGTTACCGAGTGGCGCAGTTGCCTCCTGGAGTGTTATGCGTTCCCGGTGTAAAAATCTTAATAGTATGAAAATATTAACTAATAATTATTGAGAAAGATCAGTCTGTCTTTATGTCTGTCGGTCTTTATGTTTGTCTGTCTCTGTTACCTTTCGTCGCCTAAACTGCTGAATTGATTGTGAAGCTACCGGTAAAGAATAGAAGATTTTGACCGTCGAAAAGTATACGGTTCCCATACGATAAACGAATTTTCGTGCAAACAAATTAGCAGCCAACATCTAATCCTTACTAATATAAATGTGAACGTGTCTGCCTGTCTGTCTGCTCTGCCTATCATCTTAATAGGTAACATACAGAAATACTTTTCCTCCTCTTCTACAGGAAAAAGACAGTTTTCATCGCGGAAAATATACAGTTACCAGTTTACCACACAATAAAAAAATTCATTTTTTTAATGTGTGGTTACTCATCATTTGTATTTTTTAACCGACTTCCAAAAAGGAGGAGGTTATACGTTCGTCTGTTTATATTTTTTTTTTGTATGTTCAACCATAGCTTCTCCGTTTATGGACCGATTTTCATGATTCTTTTGATGTTGTACAGGGTTAAATCCGAGGTTGGTACCATGTTCACAAAAGTGGTGATCTGATGATGGGATCCATGAGGAATCGAGGGGACTCCTTAAAATTTATATGGGAACATATGGTGATTTCGATTTTTTCTGAAGTATTTCAGGCATGTAGTATATGCCTGAAATACTTCAGAAAAAATCGAAATCACCATATGTTCCCAAAAAGTAAGATTTTGCACCAGGATATACTCTGGTTCTGAAGGTACCAAACAGAACTTTTGAATCCTTATAGATACAAGTTTGAGGATTTTGGCTTTATTTAAACTACTCCAAGTAAATCCTACATTATTTGTGCTGAACATAGGCTAAATTTTATTTTGGAAAAAATAGGGTTTCGTAAGATATTTGGGTTTTTCGGACGCCAGGTGAAAAAATCAACCAGAAAAGTTACTTATTTTGCGTACGCTGCCGAAACTATAAAAGATAGAACCATAAAATGTTCTAAGTATTGTAGATCTTATAAATATCTACAAAAAAGTCCGCAACATACTATACTTATCTATGTCGAGTGAGGCACAATAACCATTTTTTTATTTAAAAATCTTGATTTTTTTTGGACAACCTTTAAACGCGTTTATTTTACTCATGCCATTAATCCTTATCAAAATAAATTATTTCATCACTAAGTATAGTTTATGTAGATGAAATTTGGTCTTAGAATGATTAAAATTGGACGTTTGGTTTTGAAATTATGGCGAAATTAAAATACAATCTGTGCAGTGTGCACTGTTGTCTGTTATACACCCTTCGGATAATGAGTCTGTGAATTGACCTGGGAATCATTTTGTTGACCGAGTCTTTCCTGGGTAGGTTTTTTGCAGCCGTAACCGACATCCACGCGGGCAGAGCCGCAGGCGACCGCTAGTAATATGTACCATCGAGGAAGTTGATTCCTATGCAATTGATAGACCAACGTTATTTGGTCGAATATGTCAATACAGTGTTAATTGTGATCTGTCGGCTGGGTTTGACGTAACGCAACCAAACTGCTTAGGTCCCCGATTTGCATAGGAATCAACTTCTCTGATAGTACAACTCTAAGACAACAAGCTATAAAATTTTAGCCTTGTCGTCTCATATTATGTAACTAAAAAGGGTAAAATTATTATTTTTTGACAAAAAATTAAAACCGACTTCCAAGATAAAACAAAAGTGATACTTATTCATAATCTAAAAAGAATCAAATAATTCTTATTCCTTATTATAGTGGCGTCTTCAGACTTCCCTAAACCTCAACTATTTCTGTACTCAATCTTCATGCTTTTGAAATCGGTACCAGCTTACCTTAGCGTAATTGCTATGTCAAGGATCTCAGAACTTTTCCGGGCTGGTACCGAGAAATAGTTGAGGCTTAGGCGAAGTCTGAAGACGCCACTATAATAAAGAATAAGAATTATTTGATTCTTTTTAGATTAAGAATAAGTATCACTTTTGTTTTATCTTGGAAGTCGGTTTTAATTTTTTGTCAAAACATAATTTCTTATTTGAATGAAATAGCAAGCAAAAGAAAATATATCAACTCCATTTTAACTACAAACAAAATTTTCAGCCTTTTACTTCTGTAAATATGCAGCCTGCTTATAACATGTGTCACGGGAGTGACATGACACAGCAAATACGTAAAAACGTTTGTAAGAGTTAATATTGCGTATTGCTTCGCGCAGAAAGCGCAAAACGCGGGAACCGTATATTTTATCGGACAAATAGTTGACTATTAAGGCTGCGTTGCACCAGAGGCGTGGTTAAAGTTAAAGCTTAAAGTTAAAGTCAAATATGGCGTCCTTAGCTTTAGCTTTAGCTTTGACTTTAACTTTAACCGAAAAATTTGACTGATGTCGTATGAGATAACAGGTGTTAGGACGCCATATTTAACTTTAACCAGAGATTTGACATTTCGCACTGTTTAATTATTATAATGTACTTACCTATCTAAATTGAAATAGTATTCCAGAGTGGAAGATGCTGGGAGCTGTGTCACAGTTATAACTAGTACAGCTCCCAACGCTTATTACTGAATTTGTACTGAAATTAACTGAACAGTGATAAGCTCTTGAATGTTACCTATTATTATGATTTGAAATAAATAAATTATTATTGTTATTATTACTGTTATCAAAGTTAAAGCTAAAGCTAAAGCTAAAGTGAAAGTCAAAGTTAGTTCGTGCAACCCACTCTAACTATGTGCCCTTTTCTATGACTGAAAGTTCCGACGTACAAAATTTAATCAAAAACGGTTCAGCGTTTTAAGCGTGAAGAGCTAACAGACAATATTCAGGTATGGATGCATTATTATATTACTATTTTTTTTTTATTATATTACTGATCTAAACTAATATCATAAATGCGAAAGTGTGCCAGTCTGTCTGTCTGTCTGTTACCTCTTCACGCCAAAACCTGCTGAACCAAGTTTGCTGAAATTTGGAAACACTTTGAGTCCCGGGAAAAGACATAGGATACTTTTTATCCCGGAAAAATGTACGGTTCCCCATGTAGGAATGTAGGTTGGCGCAACGGAGTGCGGACGTCATTTAGTAGTAATTAGTTTATAATAATTGGTTCCGTAAAGTATTCCAACTTTTTGACGAAACCCACAAAAATTCATTTCGTTTTAACATAATTGTTAAAACGTACAATATCATTTTCCAATGTGTAAAGCAAAACGGAATCAAAACTGAGAATCTAATACCGTGTCTATCTGACCGAATAAAAAACAAAAACTTTCGAATTCGAAGCGCAGATTCGAACACAGTGACAGTTGACAGCTGACAGTGACAGCGCGCCAATCGAGCAAATTGCCGCGCTTTTTCGCTAGGATTAGAATTTTGGACGAAATATTTATATTGTAAGCTAGATAAATGATTTTAAAATTTTTATTGATTTTTATAACGGTGCTTAGTATATTGAGGGTTTTTGTTCTTTTTCGATATACCCCCATATTTTATCTCGTGAAAAATAATAAAATACATCGCAGATAGAGAGATTTAATGATCACTGAAATGTAATTAAATCCTTCAAGCCCCATACGAGCACCGGTGAGTGCGACAACAATAGTATACAGTAGCATTTCCAAGAATTCCCGGTCGAAGAATTAATGAAAAGTTTGAAGGGAATTTATGTCCAAGTCTTCATTAAAGTAAATAAATAATTCAAGTATGTTTTAATGTGCATGCTATAGGAATATTTAGGTGTACAGTGACTAATTAGTTAATTACTGTAAATGTTATAGCAATAAAGGCTTACTTTAGTATGCTTTAGTTAAGAATAATATTAATAATTTTGACATATTTTGCATTATTGGCTCGTTCCTACTTTGAAAATTCACAAGAAGATATTGCAATTTACAGTAGGTAAGTGTTGTTAAATTCCGACATTTGCAACGGACTCTCTCCTACTGCAAGATTTAATAAAAACTCTACTGAAGCGTTGTTAAATTTTGTCCTTTGCATGAATGGTTCATTGCTAATTTAACCAACAACGTAATGTTACCAGGCTATTATGAGTGTGTAAGAGCATGTAACATCCAATATGCGGTCAGAGCGATTAACGATTGTGTCCGAGTCGTTGAGTTTTCAATAACAGATATGAAATACGCGCACAACGGAAAATTATTGACTGAGGGCCGCTCAGTAATCACATAAGCCCTATAAATATGATAGTGATACCTCCCACACCGTTTCGGTGACGGTGGCCGGATCCATTGAAACTAGGCCAGATACGCAGGAGTAGTTTTTATAGTGCTTAAGAGTGTGTGCAGTACATAAGGGCCCTCTCTATTTCTTTACTCTTAGCCCGCTATCCCCAACCCGCGGCACGCAGGGATTTTTTTAAAATTAAATAAGGGGGCAAACGAGCAGACGGGTCACCTGATGGTAAGCAACTACCGTCGCCCGTGGACACTCGCAACATCAGAAGAGCTGCAGGTGCGTTGCCGGCCTTTTAAGAGGGAATACGCTCTTTTCTTGAAGGTTTGCAGGTCGTATAGGTCCGGAAATACTGCTGGTGACAATTCGTTCCAGAGTTACGTGAAGAGGTTACAGGCACACAGACAGACTTTCGCATTTATATTATTACTAGATGATGCCCGCAACTCAGTTGCGCCAAAATTCGTTTATCGCGCGGGAACCGTACATTTTTCCGGGATGAAAAGTGTCCTATGTCCTTTCCCGGGACTCAAAGTATCTCCATACCAAATTTCAGCCAAATCGGTTTAGCGTTTCGGGCGTGAAGAGGTGCCAGACAGACAGGCAGACTTTCGCATTTATAATATTAGTATGGATGATAAAATGCGTGGATTATCTGCTATACTCGGCGGCTCGTGGGAGCGGGGAGCCATACTGTATTGTTTGACCGACAACTAGGGTTGACACAATTTAGAAAGAAAATACGTCAAAGTGATAAAATAATAATTATAATAATACCAAAGTATATAATAATACTAAAGTATGTAACATGTCTTTCTAGTTTCTATCTGTCTGTCTGATTATGTGTCTGTCTGTAACTTTTTACGGCTAAGCCGCTGAACTGATTTGTCCATACAAAGGAACTGATTTGTCCAAAAAAAGGAACTCAAATTCTTCCATAAGAATTTGAGTTCCTTTTTTTATTGTCTAGGAAAAATGTACGGTTCCCGCACGATAAACGAATTTTAGCACAACCATGTTGTGGCCACATCCATACTAATATTATAAATGCGAAAGTGTGTCTGTCTGTCTGTCTGTCTGTCTGATACCTCTTTACGCCCAAACCACTGAACCGATTTTGCTGAAATTTGGTATGCAGATACTTTGAGTCCCGGGAAAGGACATAGGACACTTTTCATCCCGGAAAAATGTACGGTTCCCGCGCGATAAACGAGTTTTGGCGCAACGAAGTTGCGGGCGTCCATCTAGTACCTTAATAAAGAAGAATATTTTTGGTATGCCTTGTTTGGTTGACTGGGGCCCGCCGCAGTAAAACTATTGCATATAATTATTTCTCAACTTATGCATTTTTGAATCGCGTACGTCTAGTCGCACGCACACAAGCACCGTGTCGAAGTCTGGCAACGCCGCACCGCTGAGCCGGTCGGTGGGGGCTGTTAGGTTTTTTCGTTACGGAATTTCTTGATTCGGTCGCCGCGGTCAAAGCCCACGATAAATGCTATGCAATAGCTTAAAACTTCATCAGAGTACTAAACCTCAATTCAGTCCCTTTTTTTACAGTTAGGACGTTACCTATAATTTGGCATAAAAATGTCACACCAAGTGACAAACAAAACTAATCAACAATAAGGCAGACCGCACATTAGAGACACGACAGTTTTCAGACAATCTTGATTCACATAGACTTGCTTTAAGATTAAAGAGAAACAGTTGTGTCTACCATGCGGCACATACAAAGACGAAACTGTTTTGTCTACGACGACGCAACCCATACCTCAGACTAGGTAAGTACGTACACCGCTAGACAGTTTTGTCGTTGATGTGCGCGCTCGCATACACTTCAAAGAGAAGCCGACAGTCGTTAGTCAGACTTGTCGCCGTGCAGTTCTTGTACGCATCAGACATCTTTGTCTATGAGACGTTTTGTTTCAAATGAGCGCGTCTAGTACTTTTTATTATGCGGTCTGTCTAAAGACTGTTGTGTCTCTAAGTTTCTGAACACACTAGGCTGAATTACGCCGGCATAAATTCCGCCACAAATGTCAAACGCATACAAAATACGGACGGAACGCGACGGAATAGTGTGTCGTCTCTCGCGTTCCGCCCGTATTTTTTATGAGTTTGAAACGCGGCGTAAACGCGGCGGAATTTACGCCGGCGTAATTCGGTCTAGTGTGTTTGGACACTAATATGCGGTGGCACTAAAAAGTGACAATAGCTTCAGCCCTAGGTTCTACGAGATTCGTAGCACTGCTACGCCGCTACGAATTTCGTAGCACCTCTACGAGTTATTTTTATTTTCTCATTTGGCACAGCCCTATAGACTAGTATTACTTATCCGCGTTACTTTTGTTGTTGTTTTTTGGTGTTAATCGCGTCTGCTTTGTGATAAATCCACAAGCGATATTAAATTCTATGCTATAGGTATAGAGTACATTTTCGCTCGCAATAAATCTCCTTTATCATAATATTAAGAGTTATTTTTGGTTTAATACGTGAGGGTTTTTCTGATTTCATCATCATCATCATTTAAGTTAATTAAGGGACCGTCCTTAAAATATGATGTTTTTAACCCCCGACGAAAAAGAGGGGTGTTATAAGTTTGACGTGTCTGTCTGTCTGTGTGTGTATCTGTCCATGGCATCGTAGCTTCCAAACGGGTGGGCCGATTTTGATCTAGTTTTTTTTGTTTGAAAGCTGATATGATCGAGAGTGTTCTTAGCTATAATTCATCATCATCAGCCTGCTCAGTGCTGGACAATCAGGGTATATCTGGTTTATGAAAGGCCGTTAGCAACTTGTAGTCGTTTGATGGGTTTTATATTTCATTCTAGTTCGTGACATTTGTGAATATACAATATATATGTCGGAGGAAGTCATGAGTCTGGTTGTTTTCTGGTTGCTGAATTTTAGAGGAAGTCATGAATAGTCATGAGTGTAGTTATTTTTATGATTCCTAAATGTCAGAGGAAGTCATGAGTAGTCATGAGTTTAGTTGTTTTCTGATTGTTTGAAGTGTTGATTCTTTACGATTATAATCTTTTAAAAATGATTGTAAAATTCAGTGATCATTGTAAAATTCTTAACTAAATTTAATTTACTTTGTCATATTTTTACTAGCTCTAAATATCTTGGTTTGAATTAAATTGTAATTATTTGATTAAGGACCAATCAGAGCAGAGGGCGTGTGCGCCTTGAGTGGGGTCGAGGCGCCATCTTTACTTTAGAGGGGTTGACGGTCGGAGGAACACATTCGAGTGTGAGCAGTCGATCGAGTTGGATCGTGGCTAGTTCTAGTGTTGTGCTAACTAAAGTAAGATTGGTGCCCCGAACTCACTGCTCGTTTTGGAATTGGTGTAATGATTCTAGAATAAAGTAATTGTGTGAAAGTGCTATAATAGTGTTGTGCAATTGTTTACAATAAATTTGTGAATACAAGATGTGACAATTATTGTGTTTTGTGCCCGCATTTACCCAAAATGATGCCCACTAGAATTCCTAACGCTGGCAGCAAAGATGACCAGGATAATGATTCTCCGACATATATATACACATAATAATGAAAAGTTGACCTGGTGCTGCACCATCACCTGGTAATCAAGAGGATATCCAACTCCTCGCCAACTTAGAGCAGATGTTTCGTGTTTGGGCTCATTTTAATTGCGACAACCAGTAAGAAGTAGATAAACAGTAAATATTTACATGCTGCTACTGCAGCATCACCTGGATTCTATAGGAACTGTGGCGTGACATAATAATTCAGTCCGCCACGCTTGAAAAATCGCTCCGCTTATGGCTTGTTCAAAACAAGTCGGCGTGTGTGACGTAGGCGCTGCCACACCACCGCCGGCGCGCCCCTCTACGCTCACTCCGCAGTAGGGATGAAAAGCGGTAAAATTACTTTCGTAAAATTCGGTAATATACGATATTTTACGTAAAATATTATATTTTACGGTAAATTACGGTAAAATTTGGTAAAAAACGATTTTTGAGTTCGTGGCATAATTTTCATTAATAATGGGGATATAAGCAGGTTACTAATTACTTAATGCACGTCTAGTGCAGTCAGTCAAAACAAAATAACTTCCAGGCCACCGTCTTGCTGTATACCCCAGTAGAGTTAGATTTTTTTTTTAAAGTCAGATTTTTTTTTGCACCAGTGTTTAGAGGAGGTCATAAATAGCTTAAATTCAAAAACTCGACCAAATCCGACGAGTGCGTTAGCCGCCATATTGGTTTGAAGTTCCAATCTTTTTTTAGCTAATTATATCTAATTTATATTTTTTAAGAAAATGATAAAGATCAAATTTGTCGCAAATTTGATTCTTTACAATTTTAGTCCTTATAATTTTTATTGTAAAATCAATATTTACGGAAATAACTGCAAAAAACAAGTCCAAGTATAATTTCGACCTGTTCGACCTGTATCGCGATTATTGTCAAATACAGAAAAAATACGGAAATAAACTTGTAGCTCATTAAATTAACCACAATTAAAATGAAGACTTCGCTGCCTGTCCGTCTGTCTGTCTCCAGACTTCAAGAACGGTGATAGTAGAGATCTTTAGATATTATGTATTTTGTTTCGCTCTATAACAACAAATACTAAAAACATAGCAGCACTAAGACAATTAAAATAAGCATAAAATATTTAATTGTATTTGTACTTTAAAAATTAAAATAAAATAAATATTTAGGGGGCTCCCATACAAAAAGCACAAATTTTTGTCAATATTTGCCTTATTTGTAGGAAATCACCTACAACCTTGTTTCTATTCTACAATTACTTTCGCTAAATTCGATACCTAATATTTGACATACAAGCGCAATTATACTTTGACTTGTTTTTTGCATTTATTTCCGTAAATATTGATTTTTCGATGAAAATTATAATAATTCAAAATGTAGACAATTAAATGTACAACAAATTTATATAAAAAAAAAATGTACAACATACATGTACAAAAATGTACAACAAATTTATAAAAAAAAAATTGTTGTACATTTAATTTTCTACATTTTGAATTATTAAAATTTTCATCGTAAAATCAATATTTACGGAGATAAATGCAAAAAACAAGTCAAAGTATAATTGCGCTTGTATATTGTTTAATCCTTATCATTTTCGTAAAAAAAAATAAAGGAGTTATAGCTAAAAAAGATTGGACCTTCAAACCAATATGGCGGCTAACGCACTCGTCGGATTTGGTCGAGTTTTTGATTTTAAGCTATTTGAATTTAAGCTATTTGTGCAAAAAATTTCTGACTATAATTAATTACAGCTTCCCATACATGATATAAGGCTGAATTAACCCTACTGGGCTAGTATGCTCTGTCGAGTGACGTCAACAACTGTCAACAAGTCGCAACAGCGCAAAATATTATGGCAAATAGCACTTATCGGCAACGTCGCATCGTGCGACGTGAACGCAGTACGCAAGATGCAACTTGCAACTTGCAACACGCTAGCCTCGCCCGCCGTCATACTATCATTCACCATACATACGTAGCCGGTAATTTTACCGTAATTTATATAAATTACCGTAAAATACGCGTATTTTACCAGCGTTTTCGGTAAAATTACGTAATTTTGCAACCCTACTCCGCAGTCCGCACCTAGCCTTTGCCTTGATCGCGCGCGGTACATCTTTCATTAGTATTGTATAGCTTCACGTCATTCACTTATTCATATTATCATTCATTGTTATTTTAGTATTTTCATTAAACATCATTTCCATAGTGCATTTCTTTCATTCCATTGTTAGTTAATCGATCGCCTTCAGTAAAATAGTGCATGTTAATTAATGTCTGTAGCTGTGTTCATCGGAGTCCAGGGAGATAACCAGCTACCACAGAACCTAGCTTCGTATGAACCCAAAGTGGAGGTTTCATAACGGCCTCATCGATAAGGATATTAATAGATGGTAATCATGAGAATATGATTCTGTTGAAAGGAACTATTCTGCACTATAACCAACACAAGTTTAAAAAGTAATATTTTAGTCCATAATTGTTGTCACGGTGTGTCTGGGGACCGCTAATGTAGATGTGTCGAGAATCGAGATAATCAGCGACTTGGCGGTTGTAGCCTGTAGGTTGTAGTTTACTTGGCGGTCCCCCGACACACCGTGACAACAATTATGGACTAAAATATTACTTTACACAAGTTAGGAATCATTTGAACTTAAAGACAGTAAATATTATTTCATTACTTTTTAAAGTTGTTTGGCGGGTTTTTTTTTAATTTCTGAATTTAATTTTTTTGAAGTTAAAACGTATTTAGCAGCGTCGAGTTCGTTTTGAAATTTTTTGAATTTTTTACTTTTTTTTAAAACTCGCATTAGGAGTCACGGTGTGACAACAATTATGGACTAAAATATTACTTTACACAAGTTAGGAATCATTTGAACTTAAAGACAGTAAATATTATTTCATTACTTTTTAAAGTTGTTTGGCGGGTTTTTTTTTAATTTCTTAATTTAATTTTTTTGAAGTTAAAACGTATTTAGCAGCGTCGAGTTCGTTTTGAAATTTTTTGAATTTTTTACTTTTTTTTAAAACTCGCATTAGGAGTCCTGCCGGACTAGCACGGCCGCCCCTAGAAATGCGAAAGTATGGACAAACTGTGGACATAAACTTAGGGTGCCGTTCCGATCTTTACCGCGGCTAATCGCGACCGACACAAATTAAATTAAATTGCCACTTTATGACAGACTATAGTCTATGTCATAATGTAGGACATAATTTTAATTTTTAGGACTATACTCTGTCATAAAGTGGCATTTTAATTGAATTTTTCGGAACGAAAAAAGATCGGAACGGCGCGGCACCTTAAGTTTATCTCCACAGTTTGTCCATACTTTCGTATTTCTATTGGTCCGTATGCTAGCTCGGCTGGACACATTTAAAGCTGATCAAAAATTCGTAAGATGACTGCCGGTAGGAGAGGACGATGAATCATAGCTTGGACTATATCTATGATCAGTGGCGTAACTATAGGATGGCAGGACTGGCAAAATGCCACGGGCTCGACCCGACTCAAAAGGGCCGTGAGGTCAGAATTTTTTTATACATTATTTTATTTTTAACGTGACGATATTGACTGATAGGGCCCCATCAATTTGCCACGGGCCCCGATGTTATAGTTATTTGTATCGAATAGGCTCTGAAACTACTGGGCCGATTTCGATGGAACTTGTCGTTGACATAGAGTAGACCACAGAGAAGGACACAGTACAATACTTTTAATAGCGGTAAAATGTAGGATTACCGCGGTTTTAACTAGGCTAGCATCACATCGTAGCAATTTTCCGATACCAGGAATAAATGAACTACACAAATAATAGCTTATTTTTTAGCATAAAATGAACTTGATGGCCGCAACTACGTTGTGCAAAAATTAGTTAATCGCGCGGGAATCGTACATTTTTTCGGAACAAAAAGTATCCTATGTCCTTTCCCGGGACTCGAAGTATATCCATGCCATATTTCAGCAAAATCAGGTTTAGGCGTGAAGAGGTAACAGACAGACACATTTATGCATTCTTAATAATATTAGTAACTATGTAGATTGTAGGTATGGATAATTAATATTGAGTAGTATAACTTTCACGGGTACCAGGTACTTATGAAGTTGAAAGATTTCTTATTTCTATAGCAAATGCCCAGTCTCCACAATATCATCTATTGTCCAATACCAGGCGCACATAGCTCCCCTTAACCGATTCGTTGCCACCTTCATTTCAACAAATTCTTACGACAGGCCAAGTACTTTGTGCGATGACGCACCATAAGCGTCATCGGCCCTGCTAAACGATGACGCGCCACGTGCGGCATTGGCCACTGGTTGTGTTTTATGCATATTTTATTGTAAATAGGCGTAAATCAGAGAGGGAAAAGATAAATTTTGTGTGCAGTGTTCGTATTAGTTGTAATTCAAAGCTGATATGGCGTATAAAAGTAGTAATTCATACTGTTAACAAAATGTGTTAGTAGTCGTCAACCTTTGGCACAAATTTTGCTCATACGAGTATGTAGGTATTAATGATTTTAATTAGTGCTGGTTACTAAAAGCTGAGCTTTGTGAGGGCTCACGTCGTCACACCTTGACTGACTGATGATAACACATATAACTCGGACTCGCGCACGAAGGGTTCCGTACCATTATAGAGCAAAATTATGCCGAAAATTATGTTTTTGTATGGGAGCCCCCCTTCATTTTTTATTTTATTTATTTAATTTAATTTTGTTTTTAGTATTTGTTATTATAGCGGCAACAGATATTCATAATCCGTGAAAATTTCAATTCTATTACCGTTCTTGAGTTGCGGCCTGGAGACAGACAGACAGACAGACAGACAGACGGACAGACAACGAAGTCTTAGGCTGGCCTCACACAGCCGGAATGTCTTTCTGAATTCATATTATTAATTCAGAAAGACTGGAATTCCATACAATATCAGTAAGTATGCTCCACGTACACATTCTGATTTTTTTCAGATTATGTTTCTCAGATCGATCTGTAAGAATGATACTGACGAGCGTTCTGAATTCCGGATCGATAAATTTAAGATTATGATTTCATAACGCGCGTATTCCCATACATTTTAATAGAGCGGCACACACATACTGGAATCAGATTATGAATTATTTCAGTTGACACTGCAAGAAGCTAACCCCTGGACGTGTTGTGACCTGCTGGCGTGATGTCTGACACGGAAAATTTAATCTTAAGCATTGAAATATAGGACACATCCATTGAGAATTACCATGACAGGGAAAAAAACATAGCGTGGTTGGAAATTCTTAAAAGTTTAATTCCAAATTGGGAAACATTAAGTGAAAACGAAAGTAAAAGAAAAATAATATTTATTAGTATTAATTCTTCTTCCATAAAAACGTTTAAATATGTGCCAGGAATCATGAGACTACTGATCAATCTTATTTTCAAAGATGTGTGTGAGGCAAGGTGCCGAAATTTAGATTATGAATTTCCGATTATGAATTATTCAGAGAGACGTTCCGGCTGTGTGAGGCCAGCCTTAGTAATAGGGTCCCGTTTTTATCTTTTGGGTACGGAAGTTAGAACCCTAATTACATGTTAAAGCACAAATCAATAGGCATGATAGTTTTTCCGTAAAGGTTGTGGGATTTATTATGACTAGCAACTTCATCTATTTTAGTTGAAGAATAAATAACTTAGAGTAGTTGTGTAGCTATGACAATATAAATTTGTATTAAAATTTAAGAGCTCTCAGAAAATCGTTTATTTAAACAAATGAAATACGTTTGTTTTGGATAATCAGCAGGAATATAATGACTTTCCTGAATATAGCCAGCCACGATTTACAAAGATACTCAAATGAAAATTGTCTGGAAAACGACAATAAGGAGAATGAAAGTTTTCCAGAATATAGTCACTCAATATTGCAAAACTTATGGAAAAGGACATTAAGTAATTAAAAGTTCTCGTATTTGTCATGACGCAAAAAATAACTCAACAGACAGTTGCATCGAAGCTAAATTACTGACGCTGATGAAGATGAGTGTTAATAAGAAAAAAAAGTTTCATAAATACGCTAATCGCAGAAAAGTAAGGATTCTTCGAGTGAACCAATGATTGACGATCTCTGACTAGTAGCCTTTAATTCTAAAATAAACGGCCACGCATAAAATTGAGTTCAACATGTATATTTAGACAAGGGAATTGTAATTACAGTATAATAAATTAGTTTTAACGTGTTTATTAACAATTCTTATATGCCGCGTCTGGCGCGTCATCGGCCTCACTAAAACTTTTTGAATGACGCGCTGGGCGCGGCATTGGCCATGAATCGGTTAAAGCCCCCAGGGGGACAGTTCGTTATAAGTCAACGCTGATTGTGGTTAAAAAAAAGGTATTTTGTATTTTTTACAATATTCAACCTCCCTTTGTACAATCAGGAGTTTGGCGTATGGCGGTCTATGCTAATGTTAAAATAGAAAAGTCTATCTGTTGCGTTTTTATGATGAAGCGTTTTTGATGAAATTTAAATATTTTAATTTTATGTTTAGTAGTTGTTGTAGCAGGAATAGAAACTTAAAATAAATAATTATAAATATTATGCCACATTCTCAGCTATTGCATAAGTAGCTAACCCAAATCCTGTTTGCGACTAGACGTATGCGAATTATAATTGCATAAATTGATAGAAAATGCTATGCAATAGCTTTACCGCGGCAGTACCCGAGTGCCACACGTATTTTTCATGGAAAAATGTACGGTTACTTTTAACGAGGCTGCGGGTAGCATCTTCTTCTCTTAAGTATAAAAATGGATTTTCAAATGTGTTAGTCGCGCTGAAACTCGAAAACGGCTGAACGGATTGGGCTGATTTTAGTCTTAAAATATTCGTAGAAGTCCAGGGAAGGTTTTAATGTGACACGAAGTTCACCGGGACAGCTAGTATAGTATAATATATCCCAATTTTGGCTTCAGTTTTGCTGTACAATTGGCTTTAGTTTGGCTAGATCCGAGTTGTATAGTTAGAACAATAATTAACAACTATAACACTCTAACTTAAGTTAAGTTGGACTCAAGTTGAGTGGAGGTTGAGGGGCGTTTCACTTTGATTCTATTAAGAAGTTTCGTTCCTTGTTCGATCTCGTTTGTTGACAGTCACACTACATAATATGAACTAAAAAGTCATGGACGTATAAAAAAAGGCGGACGGAGTCCCACCATACACAAAACTGTGTCGTTCAGAGTCGGCCAGCTGACTGTATGTACACGGTCCGCACTCACACATTCTTGCGCTAGTCCCATAAAGTTAATATACCTATCGGAATAGAGCAACAATCTCGAGCTGTCAAACGTAACCAAAATTGGTTTTCATCTGTGTGAAAAATATGTGTACGTATACACTTACACAAGTATGATTGAACATGAATTCTATGAGATTATATTGACAACGTGCGGCACGTGCCGACTGGACGTCAAAAAAAGAGTGCTGCTGTCATGTATCACACGTCTCTTTTTAGCACGCGGTGTTACTGATAGTGGCATCTCGCTTACTCAGGCCTTTGTTTCTCTATTCCGCTAGGTATATTAACTTTATGGCTAGTCCATACCATTTGACAGGCATCAGAATGTGTGCGTGGCCGACTCTGAAGAAAAGTGAAGACACAGTTTTGTATATAACAAGACTCCGTCCGCCTTTTTTTCTACGTTCATGTAAAAAGTATTAATAGTATTGGATCCGACCGTAAAATCCTGCACGAATCGTTTTTTTCGATCAAATATATTTTAAAATAATCTTTAGAACGTATAGAATGGATTAATGTTGGGTAGCCTTGTCAAAAGTAGCCGCAAGTACCTCTAATTAAGTTTGATGTTCATTTGCATGTATATTTTTTTCAATTACATCATTTGAAAGAAAATGACGTGACAAAATAAGGTATAAATGGTTGCCAGCTCTAAGTAGGCCGCAACCTAGGGTTGCCAGCCCGTAAACACACATAGTTCTTCATCAAAATTGAAGCATCGATTTTTTTAATAATTTGATACATGATTAAAGTTTTATGAATTTTGTACATGATTGGCCGCGTACTGACCAAGCGAGCTGCCTCGCCCCGGCAGCCTCGCGCGCATTTGCTCGGTCGGTCAGTGCGTGTTCGTGTGATCGAAGTGAAATCGAAGTGAACACGTGGTAATAGCCGGTCACCGGACTATAAATAGTCTCAACTCTCAAGCGCATCACAGACGGTGAAGATAATATAAAATATATATTATCTTAGAACATATTTTAGAATATCGCTCACCATACAAATCCATTGAACCATCACACACGATGAAGTTAATTTATATTTTATATCTTGTATCTTAAGATACCGAGCGATATGGAAATATATATTTCGTACCTTAATATTTTATCTTAATATACGAAATATATATTTCGTATCTTAATAGATGCGAAATATATCTTTATGAATAGGTACAGGGTGTTTTTGTGTCGAGCAGCGGGCTCATCGGTGATCAGACGCACTAGTAGATGCAGTGTTGCCAGTGCTGTATGTTAGAAAGTTACATACCTACTCTCATTCGAAAAGTAACATTTTGAGGGAAAAAGTAACATTTCGGATAATTTTAAATTAAATTGACTTATAATTTATTGCTTAAAAAGCTCATGAATCGAAATGAATGTTTCTCTTGAATTTCTAAAAAACTCCTGAAACTTCTTCGTCCTTCGAACTGCAATCCAACTGTAAATTGCAGTTCAAGTGCAGTTTGAATGCAGTTTTCAACTGCATTCAAACTGCACTTGAACTGCAGTCCGTCTGTGTAGACCCTAAAGGTTAAATTCGCCGCAGGTTTTTCTCTTTTTTATGTGAGGCTCTATCCAAATGTTTCTCCTTTTGGAATGTGCTATGCAATCTGCATTTCACATTCTATATCAGAATCATCGTCTGAGGAGCTGTCTAACAAATCAAGAAGTAAGGCAGTATCAGTTATTAGTTATCACCCTATATAATATAGAACTCTAACAAGGAATACGTGTGGCACCAACGCAGACTCGTAAGGAAATGAACATATTTTTAATATTATCGTATCGTAGCCGTGTGTGATAGCTTAAGATACTATAATATTTTATATTTGGGCATCTTAAGATGAAATATTATATTATCTTCACTGTGTGTGATGCGCTTCAATAGGCTGGCACTCGCTCGACTTGTCGCACACGCAGCGCACACAGTACCCGGCCCGCGCCGCCGCGCCGCGCCGCACGCTTGATAGCTCTTGCACTTGGCAGATTGAAGCGAGACGGCAGACAGTTATTGTACTATGAACGCTAAATGCAATGCAAAAGGTTGAAATTAGATTTCGCGCCGTTTGTATGGTAGTGAGACAAACATGTTACTTATATTATTATTATCGAAGCAACTTACTTCTCAGAAGTAATGTCGAATGTGTGCCTTACGCTCTGGAGATAAGGTTGACTTTGTTATGTTCTATTTTGGTGACATTGGTGACCCTGACGTGGTAGTGATGGTAATGATGATGATGATGATGAATGTAATTTGCAAAGTAGCATATGCTTTCAGTTCTTAAAACAACGCCTAAGCCCCCAAACTTGTGGCTATAAGGAATCCGGAGTTCTCTTAGTATCTTCGGAACCATATAAGTATACCTCGGTGCAAAATCTTGCGTTTTGGTAGCATATGCTTAGGATGCTTCTCATAAAACCAATGGTACATGGTACCAAATTGGAGTGAAATCTAATACAACAAAACAAACATTTTGAAAATCGGTTCACAAACGGCAGAGAATCGTTGAACAACCAACCTCCTCGTTTTTTGGAAGTCGGTTAAAAATTGTATTCTAATGAAAAGACAAACCTTTAAGGGGTTTAGAAAACCTAAATGCGAGATTTCGAAGAGGAATGTTTGTATGATAGAATGCGTACAATGTATTGAGAAAGATATACAGGGTGCAATTAAACCTTCCTGCCAATTTTTTGAAGTGAAAACTTCTTTGGCGGCGTCGAGCACTTTTGTGGGATGGGTAAAAACTGTGAAACTCGCGTCAGATTCTCGTGCTGATTGAAAAACCGTAAGACAACTGGAGAATAGTGTTGTAACATCGAAATCGATTAATCGAACAATCGATTGTCGATATTTTTAATCGATTGTAAGGGTTTCGATTAATAAAAATCGATTTTCATAAAAAATGGGTTAAAAATTTAATCGATTGTAAGGGTTTCGATTAATTAAAAAAATCATTTTTTTAAATCGATTTTCTTAAAAAAATGGGTTAAAAAATAATGCACAACGTTAATAATCAAGTTTTCACTTCTGGCGGCACACGGTGGCGAAAATACCGAAGAACATGGCAAAAACCTAAATTCTATTAATTTGTTATGAGAACGTTAAAACTAATAAGAATAAATAGTTTATAGCTCAACGTGATTAGTTTTCTGTGCTGGGCTGTCGATTATCCAAATAATATTAGAAAAAACGAGATGAATTCAGTATATTTATCAGTAATCTAAATGACAATTTTTTTTAAACCATGACTATTTTCTATCATCGATCGAAAGCCACGCTTTGGTCAAACATTTTTATTTTTAAGGAATAAAATACTTAATAAAAAATAAAACAAAAATAACAATGATTTTTTTATAATTTCTGTTTCTTCATCTAATAAGCTTAAGTTTAAAGTAGTGAAATTAGATTCTTTTTTAGGCGTCAACTTTTTTGTTTCGGATTACTTTTAGATTTTTAGTTTTTGCCATGTTTTTCGATATTTTCGCCACCGTGCCGCACTCCCGGAGTGCAACCCGTCTTTTTTGTTTTTCCAGGGCTTAGGTATCATTAGGAGAGGCCACGTAACAAAAAAAAATTGGGTGTAATTATTTTTATAATGACATATTTCATCACAGTTAAAATCGTTACGGTCAGAACGATCACTAGCAACGCGGGGGAATGAGAGGGGTGACGCGGGATGAGGCGGGTACGGGGGGCACGTCACGCGCGGCCGATGCATCGTGTCCATGAATAGTAGTGTTTTTTAGGATAACTTTCGGAAGTTATTTCTCAACATTTTGGTACTGAGTGATTAATGATTAAAAAAAATACGTGTATTTTTATTTTTAACAAGGATCAATATTAAATATATTATATAAATTTGGCAGGAAGGTTTAATTGCACCCTGTATAATATTTTCGTCAAATCCATACAAAGGAGTATGTTTTGAAATGTATGAAATCTGGTCCAAATTTCCACCACTAAGTGTTCTTACAGACGAACGGCACGTGTCGGCGGCAGTCGACGGCAGTCGGCGGCACGTGTCGGCGGCAGACGGCGGCACGTGTCGGCGGCAGTCGACGGCAACCTTTGACAGTTTATGACGCTTACCACGACCTTTCCTATTACGATCATGTTTCCAGAACACTTTGTTGTAAGATTACAACAACAATACCGTACTCACTTTTTAAATATAATTTTACTAAAAAACAGTAAAAAATGCAAAACAATGTTAAATCAGCTGTGAAATATCAACTTTTTAAGATCGCTAGCTTACACGTTAAAGTCATAGATTCTTATCTGTCAAACGATGTCGGTCAGTAGAGGTGGTGGTAGGCTCCCAGTTGTGACGTACCCCCGCAAGGTAAGCGTCCATAGGTTGGTATCGTACGCAACGGACATCTCGCATCAAACGGATATTTTTTTCACAGTACGTCCGCTGAATCGGCAGTGTACAGATTACTGTTTAGCCTAGTAAATGAATGCTCATTAACAAAAAATTAAAACCGACTTCCAAGGTAAAAACAATATTAATAACATCCTTAAAATATTATGAACTAAAAGTATTAAATAATTTTTCTGTAGGTACTCAATCTTCATAATTTTGAAGTCGGTGCCGGTTCCAAAAGTTTCAAATTTTTTTTCAAAGAAATAAAAATTCAGCTATATCTGGTACCGACTTCAAAATGATGAAGATTGAGTACAGAAATAGTTGAGGTTTAGCCGAATTCGAAAAAGGCACATTTAGAGAGGATATTCATATTATAAGGATGTTATTAATATTGTTTTTACCTTGGAAGTCGGTTTTATTAAACACAATATAAATATGTACTTAAAATTACTAGAAATACTGTAGGCTCATTTTTTATCTGGTTGCATTGTGAAACAATTTTTTTAAACCTTATAATACACTCCTTGAGATAGAGCACATTTAACTAAAAAACAAATGCTAATTATTGTATTATTGTCATTTTTTTATTCTATACCCTCTTATTAATTCATCAAGCCCCAAGCGGCCACATCTGGCCGCGATAACAATGGAAAAGTTATTGTGTCTCGTTTTGCCACAATAGGGTATATACACATTCATACATTACACTTTGTTTAATATGTTATATGTATTATAGTTCCACAATGTTTTCTCCTTATCTGTGAAGCCACTTCTAACATGTCAGATAAAACATTTTGTAACTAAAACTTTTTGTTAGTCGGTATATGTAGCTATAAGATTTACGGGGAACCATAATATATTTTCCTAATTCGGCTCCGATGGAATGAATTACTACGAGTATGTTAACAAAAAATTAAAACCGACTTCCAAGGTAAAAACAATAAGTAATAATATGAACTAAAAAGTATTAAATAATTCTTATTCTTTAATACTGCCTCTTTCAGAATTCGTCTAAATCTAAACTATTTCTGTACATACTACAGTCTTCAGTATTTTAAAGTCGGTACCAGCTAATTTAACCGATTCGTTGCCACCTTCATTTCAACAAATTCTTACGACAGACCAAGTACTTTGTTCGATGACGCACCATAAGCGTCATCGGCCCTGCTAAACGATGACGCGCCACGTGCGGGATTGGCCACTGGTTGTGTTTTATGCATATTTTATTGTAAATAGGCGTAAATCAGAGAGGGAAAAGATAAATTTTGTGTGCAGTGTTCGTATTAGTTGTAATTCAAAGCTGATATGGCGTATATAAGTAGTAATTCATACTGTTAACAAAATGTGTAAGTAGTCGTCAACCTTTGGCACAAATTTTGCTCATACGAGTATGTAGGTATTAATGATTTTAATTAGTGCTGGTTACTAAAAGCCGAGCTTTGTGAGGGCTCACGTCGTCACACCTTGACTGACTGATGATAACACATATAACACGGACTCGCGCACGAATCCGTCCCGTCCCGTACCATTATAGAGCAAAATTATGCCGAAAATTATGTTTTTGTATGGGAGCCCCCCTTCATTTTTTATTTTATTTATTTAATTTTATTTTGTTTTTAGTATTTGTTATTATAGCGGCAACAGATATTCATGATCCGTGAAAATTTCAATTCTATTACCGTTCTTGAGTTGCGGCCTGGAGACAGACAGACAGACAGACAGACAGACGGACAGACAACGAAGTCTTAGGCTGGCCTCACACAGCCGGAATGTCTTTCTGAATTTATATTATTAATTCAGAAAGACTGGAATTCCATACAATATCAGTAAGTATGCTCCACGTACACATTCTGATTTTTTTCAGATTATGTTTCTCAGATCGATCTGTAAGAATGATACTGACGAGCGTTCTGAATTCCGGATCGATAAATATAAGATTATGATTTCATAACGCGCGTATTCCCATACATTTTAATAGAGCGGCACACACATACTGGAATCAGATTATGAATTATTTCAGTTGACACTGCAAGAAGCTAACCCCTGGACGTGTTGTGACCTGCTGGCGTGATGTCTGACACGGAAAATTTAATCTTAAGCATTGAAATATAGGACACATCCATTGAGGATTACCATGACAGGGAAAAAAACATAGCGTGGTTGGAAATTCTTAAAAGTTTAATTCCAAATTGGGAAACATTAAGTGAAAACGAAAGTAAAAGAAAAATAATATTTATTAGTATTAATTCTTCTTCCATAAAGACGTTTAAATATGTGCCAGGAATCATGAGACTACTGATCAATCTTATTTTCAAAGATGTGTGTGAGGCAAGGTGCCGAAATTTAGATTATGAATTTCCGATTATGAATTATTCAGAGCGTTCCGGCTGTGTGAGGCCAGCCTTAGTAATAGGGTCCCGTTTTTATCTTTTGGGTACGGAAGTTTGAACCCTAATTACATGTTAAAGCACAAATCAATAGGCATGATAGTTTTTCCGTAAAGGTTGTGGGATTTATTATGACTAGCAACTTCATCTATTTTAGTTGAAGAATAAATAACTTAGAGTAGTTGTGTAGCTATGACAATATAAATTTGTATTAAAATTTAAGAGCTCTCAGAAAATCGTTTATTTAAACAAATTAAATACGTTTGTTTTGGATAATCAGCAGGAATATAATGACTTTCCTGAATATAGCCAGCCACGATTTACAAACATACTCAAATGAAAATTGCCTGGAAAACGACAATAAGGAGAATGAAAGTTTTCCAGAATATAGTCACTCAATATTGCAAAACTTTACATTGAAAAGGATATTAAGTAATTGAAAGTTCTCGTATTTGTCATGACGCAAAAAATAACTCAACAGACAGTAGCATCGAAGCTAAATTACTGACGCTGATGAAGATGAGTGTTAATAAGAAAAAAATTTCATAAATACGCTAATCGCAGAAAAGTAAGGATTCTTCGAGTGAACCAATGATTGACGATCTCTGACTAGTAGCCTTTAATTCTAAAATAAACGGCCACGCATAAAATTGAGTTCAACATGTATATTTAGACAAGGGAATTGCAATTACAGTATAATAAATTAGTTTTAACGTGTTTTTTAACAATTCTTATATGCCGCGTCTGGCGCGTCATCGGCCTCACTAAAACTTTTTGAATGACGCGCTGGGCGCGGCATTGGCCATGAATCGGTTAATCATGAGTTAATCAGTACAGTCAATGTCAGAATATATGAAACTTTTGGGACTGGTACCGACTTCAAAGTAATGAAGACCATAGGGAACATACCCATACTACGTGACCCATTTAAGGTCGGGGAGGTCTTTAAAATACTACGCTCGGTCACAAGAGGGGGGGGTCTAGAGTTTTGTCACGTAGTCAATTTCGACAAGAGAAACGTCAATACGCAATTTTTTTTTCTCGCCACATTTTAATACTTGACACTGGCATTTATTATGGTTATTTATAGCCAACAGCCATTAAAGGTGAACGCAGATTTGGCCTCACCGCACTCACCGCAGTCGCGGCATTTCGAATTCTTCACATAAAGAATGCCTATAACTTCATAATATTATAAAGAATTCGAAATGCGGCGACTGCGGTGCGTGCGGTGCTGCCAAATCTGCGTTCACCTTAAAAAAACAGGCACTGTTGTTATTTTGAAGTTTGGTGAAGCTGTCAAGCTAGGCGATCATTTACTATTTATTTTGGTGTTCGATTACAATTTGAACTACAGTCGTGACTAAGGCTGGTATAAATAGTCAGCACTTAAGATGCGACCCGGTCTCAAGACGCGGTTCGGCTCTGTTATTGGTCCAAATTTTAACAGCCAACCAATCACAGAGCCTGAACCGTGTCTTGAGACCGAGATACATCTTGAGTACTGACTATTTATACCAGCCTAAAATAGCTTGTATGTACCTACCATCGAGGAAATTGATTCCTCATCATGTCAATTCAATGTCAATTGTGATCAGTCGGTTGGGTTTAACTTTAAGCGCGACCAAATTATTTAGGTGATAGGTCCGCCATCCGCCTAGAAATTAATTAATCTGTTTGTTCTATTGTAATTTTAGACTATTATTATACAAGGTGTAACAAATCTAAGTAATAATATTACTTAAGGGGTTTGTATGTGTTACTTGTATAGAGTTCACTGTGAAAGTGGCAGCGCTGAAAAACATTTTATTTTATTTTTGTAAGGGCAAATGCCCCGGCGCGGCGTCACGATTTTCCCCATACAAATGTGAAAAAAGTTGGTCTTTCAGCGCTGCTACTTTCACAGTAAACTCTGTACGAGGAACACGTACACGTCCTAAAGTCACTTAGTTTTGTTATACCCTGTAGGTATATTATATTATACATAAATCTAAGGCCGTGTTTCCACCTGCAAGATAACTTTCGCGAGAAGTGTCTGACAGTCTGTCTGACAGCAGTTTGCAAGTGTAAACCCCGTAGCAAGTGCTCAGTACTGTCGCGACAATTTGTCAAGCGCTTCCTGCGAGTAGTTGCGACAGCATGTCTAAACATGTCTGCGAGGACTCGCGACTGATCTCGCTGCGGGTCACCGCAGACATACGGTCTACTTTCATATGACACTTATCCGCGAGCTTCTCGCACGACATTTATTGCAGGAATTCCACGCAAGACTTCCGCGAATTTGCTTACAGGAGGAACACGGCCTAAACACGTCTGCATGGACTCGCAACAGATCTCGCTGCTATATCTCGCAGAAAGCTATCGCACGGCTTGTGTTTTTGTTTAAAATAATGATATTATAGTTCCTATCGCGACATTCGTAAGCTCTTGTGTGTAAATATCTCCGCGATAAGTTACAATAATATTATCCGGGAGCTTCTCACAAGACATTTATTGCAGCAATAAATTGCAAGAATTACTACCAAATGTACCTAAACACTATTGCAAGAAACTCACGCAAGATTTCAGCGAGTTTGCTTGCAGGTGGAACGGCTTAAGTGATAATACTTTAGGGTGTGTAGTGTTCCTTACATAGAGTGAAAGTAGCAGCGCTGAAAGACCAATTTTTTTTTCATTTTTGTATGGAAAAACTGGGGCGCTTGCCGCTTGCCCATACAAAAGTGAAAAAAAAAACTGGTCATTCAGCGCTGCTACTTTCACAGTGAACTCTATACAAGTAACACAATATACAAACCCTAAATTATTATTACTTAGAATCAAATTATTTTCATTTGCTATCTATTCTTTCTAGTTTCTACTTACAATATGATTCAAAATTATTCTTGTCAATGAATTTCCACGTGAACAATTGAGGGGGGGGGGGGGGGGTCTTGGCGTATACTACGTGTGGTCACCAGGGCGAGGGAGGGGGTCAAAAAATCTTAAAAAGTAGGTCACGTAGTATGGGTATGCTCCCATAGTATGTACAGAAATAGTTGAGATTTAGACGAATTCTGAAAGAGGCACTATTAAAGGGTAAGAATTATTTAATACTTTTTAGTTCATATTATTACTTATTGTTTTTACCTTGGAAGTCGGTTTTAATATTAGATTATCATTTATATTGGATCATATATCATTGAGTCATTTATATTGGATAATGTAATATATTCATTTCTTCCTTGATCATAGATTTTTGACATTTGCTGAGAGATTGGATCCAATACGGTCATAGAATTGGTGTTGCCAGTCATTTAATATAAAAAAGAGTTTTTAATTCCTTGTTCGTAAATATGTTTCAAATAATGTAATGTAATTATTTTTATAATTATATACTTGAATAATCTTGCTGAAATAACATAAAACAAGCCATGTTAAAAATGACGATGTCTTTTGACAAATCGAATTCTCTGAGATCTAGTAACACTGATGTCAATACCTGTCAGCGTTAGCGCTCCCCATTGGCTATTGAAACCACATACGACGTAAAATAGGATCAATGATAAATGATAACGTAATACCCCCCCTAAGGGGGCGGCTGGTGAGAAACCATATAACTGTGGTCTGTGATATATTATGTCAAAAGAAATTCTTAAGAAGAGGGGACTTAAAACAACACACTAATTCATACTGGTGAGAAACCATGAATGAATGAAACCATATTATTAACCGACTTCCAAAAAACGAGGAGGTTATATGTTCAGCTGTGGATTTTTTTTTTTTTTATGTTCAACGATTACCCCGCCGTTTGTGAACCGATTTTCGAAATTTTTGCTTTGTTGTATTTGGTTTTACTCCAATTTGGTACCATGTTCACAAAGTGGTGACCTGATGATGGGATCCAGGAGTAATCGAGGGAACTCCTCGAAATTTATATGGAAACATATGGTGATTTTGGTTTTATGTGAAGTGTACTAAGAATATGCTACCAAAAAGTCAAATATTGGGTCAAGGTATACCATGGTTTCGAAGATGCTGAGAGAACTCCTGACTCCTTATAGATACACGTT
The DNA here is from genome assembly GCA_937595015.1 of Polyommatus icarus. Classification (NCBI taxonomy): domain Eukaryota; kingdom Metazoa; phylum Arthropoda; class Insecta; order Lepidoptera; family Lycaenidae; genus Polyommatus; species Polyommatus icarus. The sequence continues at coordinate 243,582 of OW569342.1, read as the reverse complement.
TGAGAGTTTCGGCGTTGTTTTAAGAACAGAAAGCATATCCTACTATGCAACTCATAATCATCATCATAATGATCATCATCATCATCATCATCATCATCATCATCGTCTTCATCATTACCACGTCGTGTTAAGGTCACCAATGTCTCATGGCACAGAATAGATAATAGTACAAGGCATAGGTGTGGATATACTAATAATAATAATAATTTTATACTGTATAACAACACTTTGTTTAAATATACACGGCGGTCAGCGCCGCGGAGGCGACGGTATCGCGGCGCCGCCGCGCGGCGGAAGACGACAGATCGAATATACTTTACTACTTTATATACAGATCGAATACTATACTAACTACTTTATAAAATTTTAATAGACAAAATATAGAATTAAAATAAAGTTATTTTAAAAAGAGCATTTAAACAAAACAAAGTCAATAAGTGTCTTTTTAATTAGTTATACTTATTAATCGATAGATGGCGCACTAAGTATCGATTTGAATGGATTTGAAATTGAATTCTTGATTACAAGAATTACAGCTGTCAATAATTATGATAATATTATATTATATTACTAGCTGTCCCGGCAAACGTTGTTTTGCCATATAAATAATTTTTGGTATGAAAAATAGATGTTGGCCGATTCTCAGACCAATATCCTCACAATATGCTCACATAATTTCATGAGAATCGGTCAAGCCGTTTCCGAGGAGTATGGCAACGAAAACTGTGACACGAGAATTTTATATATTAGATGAGTAGCTACGCTACATCCTATGCAAGTTTATACAATTTTTTATCTGATAGATCCTTGGATCGTGGAAAAACGAGACACAATAGCCTTTCTATTGTTATCGCAATCGCCGGTGACCGCTTGGGGTTTGAAGTATTAAAATTGTCAAATTACTTAGCACAATATTTTCACTTCACTGATAATATATTATTTTGTGAGTGTGAACTGTGTAATAAGATACGTAAAATATACGCGAAGGTTTACCTACTAGTGTAACTAAAAAGAGTGAAATTATTATTATTTTTAACAAAAAATTAAAACCGACTTCCAAGGTAAAAACAATACTAACATTAATATGAACTAAAAAGTATTAAATAATTTTTGCTATCTAATAGTGCCTTTTTCCGAATTCGGCTAAACCTTGACTATTTCTGTACTCAATCTTCATAATTTTGAAGTCGGTGCCAGTTCCAAAAGTTTCAAATACTTATTCTGTCAGAGGACTGAAGATTCAGCTATCTGGTACCGACTTCAAAATAATGAAGATTGAGTACAGAAATAGTCAAGGTTTAGCCGAATTCGGAAAAAGGCACTATTAGATAGCAAAAATTATTTAATACTTTTTAGTTCATATTAATGTTAATATTGTTTTTTACCTTGGAAGTCGGTTTTAATTTTTTGTTAAAAATAATAATAATAACTGTAGCATTTGTCATGAAAAGGAAACCGGCACTTTGGTACCCGCTCCAATAGCAATGGCAGTAGTGTCGTTAGAAAGGTTTTGTCATGGCCAACAATGTTTTCTTACATGACTAAATCAAAATCTTTGTGGGTTCGGACGACGCCTAAGTCGACGGCAGACGACGGCAGGCGTGCCGTCGTCTGCCGTCGACACGTGCCGTCGTCTGCCGTCGACTGCCGCCGACACGTGCCGTCGTCTGCCGTCGACTGCCACCGACACGTACCGTCGTCTGCCGCCGACACGTGCCGTCGTCTGCCGTCGACTGCCGCCGACACGTGCCGTCGTCTGCCGTCGACTGCCACCGACACGTACCGTCGACTGCCGCCGACACGTGCCGTCGTCTGCCGTCGACTGCCGCCGACACGTGCCGTCGTCTGCCGTCGACTGCCACCGACACGTACCGTCGACTGCCGCCGACACGTGCCGTCGTCTGCCGTCGACTGCCACCGACACGTACCGTCGACTGCCGCCGACACGTGCCGTCGTCTGCCGTCGACTGCCGCCGACACGTGCCGTCGTCTGCCGTCGACTGCCACCGACACGTACCGTCGTCTGCCGTCGACTGCCACCGACACGTACCGTCGTCTGCCGCCGACACGTGCCGTCGTCTGCCGTTGACTGCCACCGACACGTAACGTCGACTGCCGCCGACACGTGCCGTCGTCTGCCGTCGACTGCCGCCGACACGTGCCGTCGTCTGCCGTCGACTGCCACCGACACGTGCCGTCGTCTGCCGTCGACTGCCACCGACACGTATCGTCGTCTGCCGCCGACACGTGCCGTCGTCTGCCGTCGACTGCCGCCGACACGTGCCGTCGTCTGCCGTCGACTGCCACCGACACGTACCGTCGTCTGCCGCCGACACGTGCCGTCGTCTGCCGTCGACTGCCACCGACACGTACCGTCGTCTGCCGCCGACACGTGCCGTCGTCTGCCGTCGACTGCCGCCGACACGTGCCGTCGTCTGCCGTCGACTGCCACCGACACGTACCGTCGTCTGCCGCCGACACGTGCCGTCGTCTGCCGTCGACTGCCACCGACACGTACCGTCGTCTGCCGCCGACACGTACCGTCGTCTGCCGTCGACTGCCGCCGACACGTACCGTCGTCTGCCGCCGACACGTGCCGTCGTCTGCCGTCGACTGCCACCGACACGTACCGTCGTCTGCCGTCGACTGCCGCCGACACGTACCTTCGACTGCCGCCGACACGTGCCGTCGTCTGCCGTCGACTGCCACCGACACGTACCGTCGACTGCCGCCGACACGTGCCGTCGCCTGCCGTCGACTGCCGCCGATACGTGCCGTCGTCTGCCGTCGACTGCCACCGACACGTACCGTCGACTGCCACCGACACGTACCGTCGACTGCCGTCGACTGCCACCGACACGTACCGTCGTCTGCCGCCGACACGTGCCGTCGTCTGCCGTCGACTGCCACCGACACGTACCGTCGTCTGCCGCCGACACGTACCGTCGTCTGCCGTCGACTGCCGCCGACACGTACCGTCGTCTGCCGCCGACACGTGCCGTCGTCTGCCGTCGACTGCCACCGACACGTACCGTCGTCTGCCGTCGACTGCCGCCGACACGTACCTTCGACTGCCGCCGACACGTGCCGTCGTCTGCCGTCGACTGCCACCGACACGTACCGTCGACTGCCGCCGACACGTGCCGTCGTCTGCCGTCGACTGCCGCCGATACGTGCCGTCGTCTGCCGTCGACTGCCGCCGACACGTACCGTCGACTGCCACCGACACGTACCGTCGACTGCCGCCGACACGTGCCGTCGTCTGCCGTCGACTGCCACCGACACGTACCGTCGACTGCCACCGACACGTACCGTCGACTGCCACCGACACGTACCGTCGACTGCCGCCGACACGTGCCGTCGTCTGCCGTCGACTGCCGCCGACACGTACCGTCGTCTGCCGTCGACTGCCGCCGACACGTACCGTCGTCTGCCGTCGACTGCCACCGACACGTACCGTCGACTGCCGCCGACACGTGCCGTCGTCTGCCGTCGACTGCCGCCGATACGTGCCGTCGTCTGCCGTCGACTGCCGCCGACACGTGCCGTCGTCTGCCGTCGACTGCCGCCGACACGTGCCGTCGTCTGCCGTCGACTGCCACCGACACGTACCGTCGTCTGCCGCCGACACGTGCCGTCGTCTGCCGTCGACTGCCACCGACACGTACCGTCGTCTGCCGCCGACACGTGCCGTCGTCTGCCGTCGACTGCCACCGACACGTACCGTCGTCTGCCGCCGACACGTGCCGTCGTCTGCCGTCGACTGCCGCCGACACGTACCGTCATCTGCCGCCGACACGTGCCGTCGTCTGCCGTCGACTGCCGCCGACACGTGCCGTCGTCTGCCGTCGACTGCCACCGACACGTACCGTCGTCTGCCGCCGACACGTGCCGTCGTCTGCCGTCGACTGCCACCGACACGTACCGTCGTCTGCCGCCGACACGTACCGTCGTCTGCCGTCGACTGCCGCCGACACGTACCGTCGTCTGCCGCTGACACGTGCCGTCGTCTGCCGTCGACTGCCACCGACACGTACCGTCGTCTGCCGTCGACTGCCGCCGACACGTACCGTCGACTGCCGCCGACACGTGCCGTCGTCTGCCGTCGTCTGCCGTCGACTGCCGCCGACACGTGCCGTCGTCTGCCGTCGACTGCCACCGACACGTACCGTCGACTGCCGCCGACACGTGCCGACGTCTGCCGTCGACTGCCACCGACACGTACCGTCGACTGCCACCGACACGTACCGTCGACTGCCACCGACACGTACCGTCGACTGCCGCCGACACGTGCCGTCGTCTGCCGTCGACTGCCGCCGACACGTGCCGTCGTCTGCCGTCGACTGCCACCGACACGTACCGTCGTCTGCCGCCGACACGTGCCGTCGTCTGCCGTCGACTGCCACCGACACGTACCGTCGTCTGCCGCCGACACGTGCCGTCGTCTGCCGTCGACTGCCACCGACACGTACCGTCGTCTGCCGCCGACACGTGCCGTCGTCTGCCGTCGACTGCCACCGACACGTACCGTCGTCTGCCGCCGACACGTGCCGTCGTCTGCCGTCGACTGCCGCCGACACGTGCCGTCGTCTGCCGTCGACTGCCACCGACACGTACCGTCGACTACCGCCGACACGTGCCGTCGTCTGCCGTCGACTGCCGCCGACACGTGCCGTCGTCTGCCGTCGACTGCCACCGACACGTACCGTCGACTGCCACCGACACGTACCGTCGACTGCCACCGACACGTACCGTCGACTGCCGCCGACACGTGCCGTCGTCTGCCGTCGACTGCCGCCGACACGTGCCGTCGTCTGCCGTCGACTGCCACCGACACGTACCGTCGACTGCCGCCGACACGTGCCGACGTCTGCCGTCGACTGCCCCCGCCGCGTGCCGTCGACTGCCACCGACACGTACCGTCGACTGCCACCGACACGTACCGTCGACTGCCGCCGACACGTGCCGTCGTCTGCCGTCGACTGCCGCCGACACGTGCCGTCGTCTGCCGTCGACTGCCACCGACACGTACCGTCGTCTGCCGCCGACACGTGCCGTCGTCTGCCGTCGACTGCCACCGACACGTACCGTCGTCTGCCGCCGACACGTGCCGTCGTCTGCCGTCGACTGCCACCGACACGTACCGTCGTCTGCCGCCGACACGTGCCGTCGTTTGCCGTCGACTGCCACCGACACGTACCGTCGTCTGCCGCCGACACGTGCCGTCGTCTGCCGTCGACTGCCACCGACACGTACCGTCGTCTGCCGCCGACACGTGCCGTCGTCTGCCGTCGACTGCCACCGACACGTACCGTCGTCTGCCGCCGACACGTGCCGTCGTTTGCCGTCGACTGCCACCGACACGTACCGTCGTCTGCCGCCGACACGTGCCGTCGTTTGCCGTCGACTGCCACCGACACGTACCGTCGTCTGCCGCCGACACGTGCCGTCGTCTGCCGTCGACTGCCACCGACACGTACCGTCGTCTGCCGCCGACACGTGCCGTCGTCTGCCGTCGACTGCCACCGACACGTACCGTCGTCTGCCGCCGACACGTGCCGTCGTCTGCCGTCGACTGCCACCGACACGTACCGTCGACTGCCACCGACACGTACCGTCGACTGCCGCCGACACGTGCCGTCGTCTGCCGTCGACTGCCGCCGACACGTGCCGTCGTCTGCCGTCGACTGCCACCGACACGTACCGTCGTCTGCCGCCGACACGTGCTTTCGTCTGCCGTCGACTGCCACCGACACGTACCGTCGTCTGCCGCCGACACGTGCCGTCGTCTGCCGTCGACTGCCACCGACACGTACCGTCGTCTGCCGCCGACACGTGCCGTCGTTTGCCGTCGACTGCCACCGACACGTACCGTCGTCTGCCGCCGACACGTGCCGTCGTCTGCCGTCGACTGCCACCGACACGTACCGTCGTCTGCCGCCGACACGTGCCGTCGTCTGCCGTCGACTGCCACCGACACGTACCGTCGTCTGCCGCCGACACGTGCCGTCGTTTGCCGTCGACTGCCACCGACACGTACCGTCGTCTGCCGCCGACACGTGCCGTCGTTTGCCGTCGACTGCCACCGACACGTACCGTCGTCTGCCGCCGACACGTGCCGTCGTCTGCCGTCGACTGCCACCGACACGTACCGTCGTCTGCCGCCGACACGTGCCGTCGTCTGCCGTCGACTGCCACCGACACGTACCGTCGTCTGCCGCCGACACGTGCCGTCGTCTGCCGTCGACTGCCACCGACACGTACCGTCGTCTGCCGCCGACACGTGCCGTCGTTTGCCGTCGACTGCCACCGACACGTACCGTCGACTGCCGCCGACACGTGCCGTCGTCTGCCGCCGACACGTGCCGTCGTCTGCCGTCGACTGCCACCGACACGTGCCGTCGTCTGCCGTCGACTGCCACCGACACGTACCGTCGTCTGCCGCCGACACGTGCCGTCGTCTGCCGTCGACTGCCACCGACACGTACCGTCGTCTGCCGTCGACTGCCACCGACACGTACCGTCGTCTGCCGCCGACACGTGCCGTCGTCTGCCGTCGACTGCCACCGACACGTACCGTCGTCTGCCGCCGACACGTGCCGTCGTTTGCCGTCGACTGCCACCGACACGTACCGTCGACTGCCGTCGACTGCCACCGACACGTGCCGTCGTCTGCCGTCGACTGCCACCGACACGTACCGTCGTCTGCCGCCGACACGCGCCGTCGTCTGCCGTCGACTGCCACCGACACGTACCGTCGTCTGCCGTCGACTGCCACCGACACGTACCGTCGTCTGCCGCCGACACGTGCCGTCGTCTGCCGTCGACTGCCACCGACACGTACCGTCGTCTGCCGCCGACACGTGCCGTCGTGTGCCGTCGACTGCCACCGACACGTACCGTCGACTGCCGCCGACACGTACCGTCGTCTGCCGCCGACACGTGCCGTCGTCTGCCGTCGACTGCCACCGACACGTGCCGTCGTCTGCCGTCGACTGCCACCGACACGTACCGTCGTCTGCCGCCGACACGTGCCGTCGTCTGCCGTCGACTGCCACCGACACGTACCGTCGTCTGCCGCCGACACGTACCGTCGTCTGCCGTCGACTGCCGCCGACACGTACCGTCGTCTGCCGCCGACACGTGCCGTCGTCTGCCGTCGACTGCCACCGACACGTACCGTCGTCTGCCGTCGACTGCCGCCGACACGTACCGTCGACTGCCGCCGACACGTGCCGTCGTCTGCCGTCGACTGCCACCGACACGTACCGTCGACTGCCGCCGACACGTGCCGTCGTCTGCCGTCGACTGCCGCCGATACGTGCCGTCGTCTGCCGTCGACTGCCACCGACACGTACCGTCGACTGCCACCGACACGTACCGTCGACTGCCGCCGACACGTGCCGTCGTCTGCCGTCAACTGCCACCGACACGTACCGTCGACTGCCACCGACACGTACCGTCGACTGCCACCGACACGTACCGTCGACTGCCGCCGACACGTGCCGTCGGCTGCCGTCGACTGCCGCCGACACGTGCCGTCGTCTGCCGTCGACTGCCACCGACACGTACCGTCGACTGCCGCCGACACGTGCCGTCGTCTGCCGTCGACTGCCACCGACACGTACCGTCGACTGCCACCGACACGTACCGTCGACTGCCACCGACACGTACCGTCGACTGCCGCCGACACGTGCCGTCGTCTGCCGTCGACTGCCGCCGACACGTGCCGTCGTCTGCCGTCGACTGCCACCGACACGTACCGTCGTCTGCCGCCGACACGTGCCGTCGTCTGCCGTCGACTGCCACCGACACGTACCGTCGTCTGCCGCCGACACGTGCCGTCGTCTGCCGTCGACTGCCACCGACACGTACCGTCGTCTGCCGCCGACACGTGCCGTCGTTTGCCGTCGACTGCCACCGACACGTACCGTCGACTGCCACCGACACGTACCGTCGACTGCCGCCGACACGTGCCGTCGTCTGCCGTCGACTGCCGCCGACACGTGCCGTCGTCTGCCGTCGACTGCCACCGACACGTACCGTCGACTGCCACCGACACGTACCGTCGACTGCCACCGACACGTACCGTCGACTGCCGCCGACACGTGCCGTCGTCTGCCGTCGACTGCCGCCGACACGTGCCGTCGTCTGCCGTCGACTGCCACCGACACGTACCGTCGTCTGCCGCCGACACGTGCCGTCGTCTGCCGTCGACTGCCACCGACACGTACCGTCGTCTGCCGCCGACACGTGCCGTCGTCTGCCGTCGACTGCCACCGACACGTACCGTCGTCTGCCGCCGACACGTGCCGTCGTTTGCCGCCGACACGTGCCGTCGTCTGCCGTCGACTGCCGCCGACACGTACCGTCGACTGCCGCCGACACGTGCCGTCGTCTGCCGTCGACTGCCGCCGATACGTGCCGTCGTCTGCCGTCGACTGCCACCGACACGTACCGTCGACTGCCACCGACACGTACCGTCGACTGCCGCCGACACGTGCCGTCGGCTGCCGTCGACTGCCACCGACACGTACCGTCGACTGCCACCGACACGTACCGTCGACTGCCACCGACACGTACCGTCGACTGCCGCCGACACGTGCCGTCGTCTGCCGTCGACTGCCGCCGACACGTGCCGTCGTCTGCCGTCGACTGCCACCGACACGTACCGTCGACTGCCGCCGACACGTGCCGTCGTCTGCCGTCGACTGCCGCCGACACGTGCCGTCGTCTGCCGTCGACTGCCACCGACACGTACCGTCGACTGCCGCCGACACGTGCCGTCGTCTGCCGTCGACTGCCACCGACACGTACCGTCGACTGCCACCGACACGTACCGTCGACTGCCACCGACACGTACCGTCGACTGCCGCCGACACGTGCCGTCGTCTGCCGTCGACTGCCGCCGACACGTGCCGTCGTCTGCCGTCGACTGCCACCGACACGTACCGTCGTCTGCCGCCGACACGTGCCGTCGTCTGCCGTCGACTGCCACCGACACGTACCGTCGTCTGCCGCCGACACGTGCCGTCGTCTGCCGTCGACTGCCACCGACACGTACCGTCGTCTGCCGCCGACACGTGCCGTCGTTTGCCGTCGACTGCCACCGACACGTACCGTCGTCTGCCGCCGACACGTGCCGTCGTCTGCCGTCGACTGCCACCGACACGTACCGTCGTCTGCCGCCGACACGTGCCGTCGTCTGCCGTCGACTGCCACCGACACGTACCGTCGTCTGCCGCCGACACGTGCCGTCGTTTGCCGTCGACTGCCACCGACACGTACCGTCGTCTGCCGCCGACACGTGCCGTCGTTTGCCGTCGACTGCCACCGACACGTACCGTCGTCTGCCGCCGACACGTGCCGTCGTCTGCCGTCGACTGCCACCGACACGTACCGTCGTCTGCCGCCGACACGTGCCGTCGTCTGCCGTCGACTGCCACCGACACGTACCGTCGTCTGCCGCCGACACGTGCCGTCGTCTGCCGTCGACTGCCACCGACACGTACCGTCGTCTGCCGCCGACACGTGCCGTCGTTTGCCGTCGACTGCCACCGACACGTACCGTCGTCTGCCGCCGACACGTGCCGTCGTCTACCGTCGACTGCCACCGACACGTACCGTCGACTGCCGCCGACACGTGCCGTCGTCTGCCGTCGACTGCCGCCGACACGTGCCGTCGTCTGCCGTCAACTGCCGCCGACACGTACCGTCGTCTGCCGCCGACACGTGCCGTCGTCTGCCGTCGACTGCCACCGACACGTACCGTCGTCTGCCGCCGACACGTGCCGTCGTCTGCCGTCGACTGCCGCCGACACGTACCGTCGTCTGCCGCCGACACGTGCCGTCGTCTGCCGTCGACTGCCACCGACACGTACCGTCGTCTGCCGCCGACACGTACCGTCGTCTGCCGCCGACACGTGCCGTCGTCTGCCGTCGACTGCCGCCGACACGTACCGTCGTCTGCCGCCGACACGTGCCGTCGTCTGCCGTCGACTGCCGCCGACACGTACCGTCGTCTGCCGCCGACACGTGCCGTCGTCTGCCGTCGACTGCCACCGACACGTACCGTCGTCTGCCGCCGACACGTGCCGTCGTCTGCCGTCGACTGCCGCCGACACGTACCGTCGTCTGCCGCCGACACGTGCCGTCGTCTGCCGTCGACTGCCACCGACACGTACCGTCGTCTGCCGCCGACACGTACCGTCGTCTGCCGCCGACACGTGCCGTCGTCTGCCATCGACTGCCACCGACACGTACCGTCGTCTGCCGCCGACACGTACCGTCGTCTGCCGTCGTCTTCCGCCGACACGTGCCGTCGTCTGCCGTCGACTGCCGCCGACACGTGCCGTCGTCTGCCGTCGACTGCCGCCGACACGTGCCGTCGTCTGCCGTCGACTGCCGCCGACACGTACCGTCGTCTGCCGCCGACACGTGCCGTCGTCTGCCGTCGACTGCCGCCGACACGTACCGTCGTCTGCCGCCGACACGTGCCGTCGTCTGCCGTCGACTGCCGCCGACACGTGCCGTCGTCTGCCGTCGACTGCCGCCGCCACGTGCCGTCGTCTGCCGTCGACTGCCGCCGACACGTACCGTCGTCTGCCGCCGACACGTGCCGTCGTCTGCCGTCGACTGCCGCCGACACGTACCGTCGTCTGCCGCCGACACGTGCCGTCGTCTGCCACCGACACGTACCGTCGTCTGCCGCCGACACGTACCGTCGTCTGCCGCCGACACGTGCCGTCGTCTGCCGTCGACTGCCGCCGACACGTACCGTCGTCTGCCGCCGACACGTGCCGTCGTCTGCCGTCGACTGCCGCCGACACGTGCCGTCGTCTGCCGTCGACTGCCGCCGACACGTGCCGTCGTCTGCCGTCGACTGCCGCCGACACGTACCGTCGTCTGCCGCCGACACGTGCCGTCGTTTGCCGTCGACTGCCACCGACACGTACCGTCGTCTGCCGCCGACACGTGCCGTCGTCTGACGTCGACTGCCACCGACACGTACCGTCGTCTGCCGCCGACACGTGCCGTCGTCTGCCGTCGACTGCCACCGACACGTACCGTCGACTGCCGCCGACACGTGCCGTCGTCTGCCGTCGACTGCCGCCGACACGTGCCGTCGTCTGCCGTCGACTGCCGCCGACACGTACCGTCGTCTGCCGCCGACACGTGCCGTCGTCTGCCGTCGACTGCCACCGACACGTACCGTCGTCTGCCGCCGACACGTACCGTCGTCTGCCGTCGTCTGCCGCCGACACGTGCCGTCGTCTGCCGTCGACTGCCGCCGACACGTGCCGTCGTCTGCCGTCGACTGCCGCCGACACGTACCGTCGTCTGCCGCCGACACGTGCCGTCGTCTGCCGTCGACTGCCACCGACACGTACCGTCGTCTGCCGCCGACACGTGCCGTCGTCTGCCGTCGACTGCCGCCGACACGTACCGTCGTCTGCCGCCGACACGTGCCGTCGTCTGCCGTCGACTGCCGCCGACACGTACCGTCGTCTGCCGCCGACACGTGCCGTCGTCTGCCGTCGACTGCCACCGACACGTACCGTCGTCTGCCGCCGACACGTGCCGTCGTCTGCCGTCGACTGCCGCCGACACGTACCGTCGTCTGCCGCCGACACGTGCCGTCGTCTGCCGTCGACTGCCACCGACACGTACCGTCGTCTGCCGCCGACACGTACCGTCGTCTGCCGCCGACACGTGCCGTCGTCTGCCGTCGACTGCCGCCGACACGTACCGTCGTCTGCCGCCGACACGTGCCGTCGTCTGCCGTCGACTGCCGCCGACACGTGCCGTCGTCTGCCGTCGACTGCCGCCGACACGTGCCGTCGTCTGCCGTCGACTGCCGCCGACACGTACCGTCGTCTGCCGCCGACACGTGCCGTCGTCTGCCGTCGACTGCCGCCGACACGTACCGTCGTCTGCCGCCGACACGTGCCGTCGTCTGCCACCGACACGTACCGTCGTCTGCCGCCGACACGTACCGTCGTCTGCCGCCGACACGTGCCGTCGTCTGCCGTCGACTGCCGCCGACACGTACCGTCGTCTGCCGCCGACACGTGCCGACACGTGCCGTCGTCTGCCGTCGACTGCCGCCGACACGTGCCGTCGTCTGCCGTCGACTGCCGCCGACACGTGCCGTCGTCTGCCGTCGACTGCCGCCGACACGTACCGTCGTCTGCCGCCGACACGTGCCGTCGTTTGCCGTCGACTGCCACCGACACGTACCGTCGTCTGCCGCCGACACGTGCCGTCGTCTGACGTCGACTGCCACCGACACGTACCGTCGTCTGCCGCCGACACGTGCCGTCGTCTGCCGTCGACTGCCACCGACACGTACCGTCGACTGCCGCCGACACGTGCCGTCGTCTGCCGTCGACTGCCGCCGACACGTGCCGTCGTCTGCCGTCGACTGCCGCCGACACGTACCGTCGTCTGCCGCCGACACGTGCCGTCGTCTGCCGTCGACTGCCACCGACACGTACCGTCGTCTGCCGCCGACACGTGCCGTCGTCTGCCGTCGACTGCCACCGACACGTACCGTCGTCTGCCGTCGACTGCCGCCGACACGTACCGTCGTCTGCCGCCGACACGTACCGTCGTCTGCCGCCGACACGTGCCGTCGTCTGCCGTCGACTGCCACCGACACGTACCGTCGTCTGCCGCCGACACGTACCGTCGTCTGCCGTCGACTGCCGCCGACACGTGCCGTCGTCTGCCGTCGACTGCCGCCGACACGTGCCGTCGTCTGCCGCCGACACGTGCCGTCGTCTGCCGTCGACTGCCGCCGACACGTACCGTCGTCTGCCGCCGACACGTGCCGTCGTCTGCCGTCGACTGCCGCCGACACGTGCCGTCGTCTGCCGTCGACTGCCGCCGACACGTACCGTCGTCTGCCGCCGACACGTGCCGTCGTCTGCCGTCGACTGCCGCCGACACGTACCGTCGTCTGCCGCCGACACGTGCCGTCGTCTGCCACCGACACGTACCGTCGTCTGCCGCCGACACGTACCGTCGTCTGCCGTCGACTGCCACCGACGCGTGCCGCCGACACGTGCCGTTCGTCTGTAAGCGCTGTAACGAGACCTATATCATATAAGATTGCCTACTAAATACTGAATCATTATTACCAGTCCGCAATCAAAAATATGCTATCAGTAAAAAGTTATGACTGAATGAAAAGTCATGTTTTTCTACCACATTTTGTATAAGAAAAATATTGCTGACTAGCTGTCCCGGCAAACGTTGTTTTGCCATATAAAGTATTTCTACTTCATCAGTTGGTACAAAATCTTGTCCCCTAAGAGGGAAGGGGGGGGGGGGGGGGGGGGTGTTAGATCGGTAGTTTTCGTGTTAAAGAAAAAAGTTTGATACAAAAGCTGACCGCTCTTTAGTCCCCTTAGAGGGGTGGGATAATTTTTTATACACCAGATGTTAAGTTGGAAGAAGACAAATATTTCTGCGAAAACTGCATTCAAATCGGATCAGTAGTTTTCATGTGATGCTGGAACAAACATACAGACAGACAGACAGACAAAAAAACTAACTAACTTTTCAGCATCTATAGCGATGTTGTGACACCTTCCGCTTATTATTTTTTGAATATCTTTAATGTACAGAATTTTCATTTCTACAGATTTATTATATTAAGTTTTATTATATGTATAATGTATATAGATCTAATAATAATCGGCCAAGTGCGAGTCGGACTCGCGCACGAAGGGTTTCGTATCGTTATAGATTAAAAATAGGCCAAAAATTGCGTTTTTTGTATGGGAGCCCCCCTTTAATAATTAATAATATTTTTATTTAAATATTATTATTAATTATTAAAGAACACATATAATTAAGGCTTTTGTGAAAATTTTTAAGTGTCTACCTGTTGTCATCATTGATACCGAGCAAAAAATGTTTGAAAATCACGTTTGTTGTATGGTAAATATTTATTTTATTTTGTTTTTAGTATTTGCTGTTATAGACTGGAGACAGACGGACAGACGGACAGACATCGAAGTCTCAGTAATAGGGTCCCGTTTTTACCCTTTGGGTACGGAACCCTAAAAATGCATTGATTTTAGCGCAAATACCCACCACTATTTCTTCCGTCTGCTAAATTCGCTTGGCGTACTCTACTAGGTTTTCACTGGAACAGATCAAAGGCTTGGAGTAAAAAAAACGCAAGAATACTTTACAATAGCTTTATTCGTGTGTATTTTTTATAAGGAAAATAATTCATTTATTCTTTAATAACATGGAAAAAATGCAAAAACGAGCAAACGGGTCACCTGGTGGAAAGCAACTTTCGTCGCCCATGCACACTCGCAAGTCGCAACATCAGAAGAGTTGCAATTGCATATCAATATAGAAAAGCTTTTGTAACTGGTCTTTTCTTCGAAATTTCTTCTGACAAATATTGCAGTTAAATGGTTTCTCACCAGTGTGAATTACCAAGTGTTTTTTAAGCTCGAACGGAAGGTGAATTCCTTTTGACATATGTCACAGTTATATGATTTCTCACCAGTGTGAATTATTATTTATCTTATTATAGCTGCAAATAAACGTTTATTCTATTCTATTCTATTCAAAAGCAAAGATGATGACCAGGGCTTCGGTAACTATTATATTTTTTTCTATGAAATCTGTTGTTTTCATATCATTACCTATATCTCCGAACCCACAAAGATTTTGATTTAGTCATGTAACAAAACATTGTTGGCCATGACAAAACCTTTCTAACGACACTACTGCCATTGCTATTGGAGCGGGTACCAAAGTGCCGGTTCTCCTTTTCATGACAAATGCTACAGTTATAATATGGTTTCATTCATTCATGGTTTCTCACCAGTATGAATTAGTGTGTTGTTTTGAGTCCCCTCTTCTTAAGAATTTCTTTTGACATAATATGTCACAGACCACATTTATATGGTTTCTCACCAGTATGAGTTAGCAAGTGCTTTTGTAAGATGCAATTTCTTCCAAATTTCTTCTGACAAATATTGCAGTTAAATGGTTTCTCACCAGTGTGAATTATTAAGTGTTGTTTTAAGTGATTACGTAATGTGAATTTCTTTTTACATATATCACAGTTATATAATTCCTTACCAGTATGAATAAGTAAGTGTTGTTTTAATTCCCATCTTCTTAAAAATTTCTTTTGACATAATATATCACAGACCACAGTTATATGGTTTCTCACCAGTATGAATTAGCAAGTGCTTTTGTAACTGGTATTTTCTTCGAAATTACTTCTGACAAATATTGCAGTTAAATGGTTTCTCACCAGTGTGAATTGCCAAGTGCTTTTGTAACTGGGCTTTTCTTCGAAATTTCTTCTGACAAATATTGCAGTTAAATGGTTTCTCACCAGTGTGAATTAGCAAGTGCATTTGTAACTGGTCTTTTCTTCGAAATTTCTTCTGACAAATATTGCAGTTAAATGGTTTCTCACCAGTGTGAATTACCAAGTGTTTTTTTAAGCTCGAACGGAAGGTGAATTCCTTTTGACATATGTCACAGTTATATGATTTCTCACCAGTGTGAATTATTAAGTGTTGTTTTAAGTGATTACGTAAAGTGAATTTCTTTTTACATATATCACAGTTATATAATTCCTTACCAGTATGAATTGGTAAGTGTTGTTTTAATTCCCCTCTTCTTAAGAATTTATTTTTACATATATCACAGTTATAATGTTTCTCACCAGTATGAGTTAGCAAGACGTGTACTTTTAAGTCGGCTTTTCTTTTAAATTTTTTTTGACAAATATTACAGTTAAATGGTTTCTCAGCAGTATGCATTACTAAGTGATTTACTAAGTAAAGGCGTGTTTTGAATTTCTTTTGGCATATGTCACAGTTATATGGTTTATCATCAGTATGAGTTAGCAAGTGTTTTTGTAACTGGTATTTTCTTCCAAATTTCTTTTGACAAATATTGCAGTTAAATGGTTTCTCACCAGTATGAATTACTAAATGCCTTTCTAAGCTAGAGCGATATGAGAATTTTTTTTCACATATATCGCAGTTAAATAGATCTTCACCAGTGTGAATTCGCATATGTGTTTTCAACTTGCTTTGTGTTGACAATTTCTTATCACAAATATCACAGGTAATTTTTTTCTCACCAGTATGTATCTGGATGTGCTTTACCAACTTGCCTTTAGTCGGAAATATTTTTAAGCAAACTTCACAGATGAATTGATCCTTGTGACTCTTGTACGTCACAAGGATCAATTCATGTGCCTTTGCCTTTTTTTCCTCATTTTCTACGCTCTGTTCACCAGCGCACTTCCCCTTGTCCCCAGCATGTTCTTCTGTGCCTGTGTGCTGCGTGGGGGGACTTTGGCGTACATACTTGCCAATGACACTTTGACTCAACTTTACTAATTTCAATTCAAGTACCCTTGAATCTTGCCAAGCATCAATGCGGTCGCTCAATGATTCCTGTTTGCAAACATCATCACTATCTGACACATCATCATCTTCAAATTTTATCACGGGTGAATAATCTTCGCCATTCGTATTTTCTGCAGTTTGTTCTTCAATTATTCCTATGAGAAAAAAAATTTAACATTGCATTATACTCAATTTCATAAAATTATTATTATTTTTTAACAAAAAATTTAACCCGACTTCCAATGTAAAAACAATATTCTTAAAATGATCTAAAAAGTATGAAATAATTCTTATTCTTCAATAGTGCCTTTTTCAAAATTCGACTAAATCTCAACGAATTCTGTACTCAATTTTCATTCGTTTGAAGTCGGTACCAGCCCAGAACTGAGATACTTGACATAGAACTTAGCCAGTACCGACTTCAAAGTAATGAAAATTGAGTACAGAATTCGTTGAGATTTAGTCGAATTTTGAAAAAGGCACATTGAAGAATAAGAATTATTTCATACTTTTTAGATCATTTTAAGAATATTGTTTTTACATTGGAAGTCGGGTTAAATTTTTTGTTAAAAAATAATAATTTTTATGGCCTGTTTCACCGCTTCCTGATAAGGTGCCCGATAGGGTTATTTGACAGATTTTCCATACTCCATCTGTCAAATTAAGTGGTGGATAGCCTTATCAGGAAGCGGTGAAACAGGCCCTTACTCTTTTTAGTTATCTACAAGATAAGGCTTTATGCGTAGATAGCCACTACGAATATTAACTATCCATAATTATACTACTGTAAGCTAAATTGTGGTAAATGCTTGCAGTTATCTAAGCGATGCTGCAATTCCCAAACTTTTATCTTTAAAGGTTCAGGAGTTCTATTTTTGGGACCTTAGGCCTTTGGAACAAAGGGACACCTTCGTATAAAATTTCTTTTAATTGTAACATATGTTTAAGTTACTAGAAACAACATTTTAACCGCTATGAGTGCTTTGATAAATTTCAAGGGTTTCCTTCGATTACTCATATATTTCATCATCAGTTCACCACTTTCGTAATTCTTATACAAAGTTAAGATTATATCCTATATAACAAAACAAGAATTTTGAAAATCGGTCCACAAACAGCGAAATAATCATCAAAAATATCTGCTTCGATGCAAAATATCACGAAAAGTACCAATTATTGGGTCATAATGTGATGATGCATGGCATAATTCTATTTGTGATGATGATGATTAATCAAATTGATATATTGGCATAAGCATAAGCTTTCAGTTGCTTAAACAACGCCGAAATCCCCGAACCTCTATCTATAAGGATTCAAAAGTTCTGTTCGGTACCTTCGGATCCAGGGTATAACCTGGTGCAAAGTCTTACTTTTTGGTAGTATATACCTCTAATGCTTCAGAAAAAATTGAAATCACTATATGTTTCCATACAAATTTCAAGGAGTCCCCTCGAATCCTCATGGATCCGTCATCAGATCACCACTTTTGCGAACATCTTACCAAATTCGAATTCAACCCTGTACAACAACAAAAGAATCATGAAAATCGGTCCACAAACGGCGAAGTTATGGTTGAAAATACAAAAAAATATATATATACAGACGAACATACAACCTCCTTCTTTTTGGAAGTCGGTTAAAAAGGGGGCAGAGCAGTTAAATAGCAAACAGAACACTGTAAAT
Organism: Polyommatus icarus; assembly: GCA_937595015.1. NCBI lineage: Eukaryota > Metazoa > Arthropoda > Insecta > Lepidoptera > Lycaenidae > Polyommatus > Polyommatus icarus. Next base: position 225,493 of record OW569342.1, on the reverse strand, counting down.
GTGATTTAGCTGGAATATGAGTATGTTACGCTCAAAGACCGAAAACGCTCAGTGAGCGGAAAAATATCTGGCAAAACGTGTTTTTTTTTAAATATAGTCTGATCCCAATAAATAATAAACTTTGAGTGAAATAAATACATAAAGTACAGTATAGTATACATTACCGCCTTCATCGTATTGTTCAGTCTTTATGTCCGGCTCCTCTTTTATATTATCTGCGGTAGGATGTGTTGTGGAAATATTTTTCTTCTTATAGATTGATAGTTCTAACAAAGATCCAATTGCTCCAATGTCAATATCAGCCTATAATATAATGTTATGTTTTAGAAGACACAGATAAATGATTTTTATCTACAAATATTATAAGTACCAGAATACTATGAATATGTTGTCTTGTAGGAACCATAATATTTTTCTGCAACAATTATTTGCAGGGTGCAATTTTAAATCTTCCTGCCAAATTTTGATACATTGACGTCGCCTGCGCGTGACGTGCCCCCGCATGTGCGTCACCCCCGCTCATTCCCCCGCGCCGCGAGTGACCGTTCTGCAACGATTTTAAATGGGATGAAAATATATATCATAAAAAATAACACCCAATTTTTTTTGTTAAATGGACTCTCCTAATGATACCTAAGCCGTGGAAAAAATTTGGCAGGAAGGTTTAATTGCACCCTGTATAATATGCTAACGTTAATGTGCGTAAACCAGTTAGAGTGCAGATTAACAAGGTATTCTGCATATTACCTGGGTGAGTTAGGTAAAGTGCAAATAGTTTATTCTATGCTTACATTAACGAGATAATCTGCAGAATGCCTAGGTAATCTGCGTACTAATGACCATGCAAACACATTCTTGTTTGAATAAAAACATGTTATTTAATTGGCAATTATTTTCTATAATATGTATAATAGCAGCAATGAACAGGCTGATAATGATGAACTATAACTAAGAACACTCTCGCTCATGTCAGCTTTCAAACAAAAAAAAATGTGAGAAAAGTGTGTCAGCTCCGACGCACGACTGGAGTTTACTCCTTAAGTACGAGTATCTAACCATACGCAAAAAGAGTTTATTCAACTGAAAAAAAGATTAATATCTTAAGAAATCAGAGGTTCCGGCAATATTATCTACACCCCTTTCTGCCATAGTTATTTCAAAATACTTTTAGTTCACTTTAGCCAGTATAATGATAAAAATTATAACTTCACAATAACAATATTAATTATTGATATTTATAACAAAAAATAATAATAAAAAAAAATAAAAAAATTATAATATATGTATATATAATTATAATTGTATAATAATATAATTATATAATAATATAATATAATATTCCGATGTCCGATGATTCCAAAAACGTGACACATTTTTTCGTTACATGTTTAATAGGTTTTACCACTCGCATTTTTCTCATACCGGGCGCCTTATATTATCGATTCTTAAGGAGTAAACTCCAAAAACTAGATCAAAATCGGTCCATCCGTTTGGATGCTACGATACCACAGATAGACACACAGACAGACAGACAGACACCTCAAACTTAATATAACACCCCCCTTATATATCATCGCGTAAACGATTGAACCGATTTTGCTGAAATTTTTAATTTGGTATTGAGAGAGTCCCGAAAAAGAACAAAGAATACTTTTTGTCCCGGTAAATGTACGGTTCCCACATAATAAACTTTTACGAATTTCGCCTAAACTATTTAAACATTTGATGTTTGGCATGGAGATACTAATTTTAATCTATCTACTAGCTGACCCGACAGACATTGTCCTGTCTTAACGATGATTATGTAATTCAAATTGGTATAATTAATTTAAAAAAAGTGTGTTTATTTTCCTTGCCATCTTGCACTCATCCCAAACTATTAGACTGCTCTGCCGCAACACTTTGGCCATTGCACAATTTCACGAAAGGTTGCAAGTTGGTGTTTCATTTATATTTCGCTCTCAAGTTGGCGTTGTACTTGCAAATAAATATATAATAAGGTGTTTTATTTATTTTCAAGTACAACGTCAACTTGAGAGCGAAATACAAATGAAACACCTACTTAACTTGCAACCTTTCGAGAAATTGTGCGATGGCCAAAATGTTGCAGCAGAGCTGCAGTCTAAGTTCATCAAGAAAAAATATCGCCCAAGTTGATTTGGACTCGCGACACAAAGGATTCCATACCTATATATTGCAAAAGTAGGCAAATTAAATAAATATTTTAGTGCAAATATAATTGAGATTTTGTGTATATGTTACGCTCAAAGACCGAAAACGCTGAGTGAGCGAAAAAATTGCTCACAACGCGTTGTGGTACTAGTGAAACGACCACGACGCAAAATTCGCGTCGTGGCCCTAGTGAAAACGGCCACGACGCATTCTGGTACTCACAGAAATACCACACAGCGAAATTCGTGTCGTGGCTGATGTGCTATTCGACCACAACGCGTTGTGGTAATCGAGTAAAGCCATGACGCGTTTTGAGCATTTAAAAACAGCCACGACGCGAATTCGTGTTGTGGCCCTAATGAAAACGTCCACGACGCGTTCTGAAACCAGGTTAGTTACTCAGGAGTAATTTTATAGCGCCCAAGTGTGTGCGCAATACATAAGAGCACTCTGGTTTCAATGAAACTAGGCCAGTTACGCAGGGGTAATTTTATAGTGCCAAAGTGTGTGCGCAATACACAAGAGCACGTTACACAGGAGTAGTTTTATAGTTCCCAAGTGTGTGCGCAATACACAAGAGCACTCTGGTTTCAATGAAAGCAGGCCAGTTACGCAGGAGTAATTGTATAGTGCCTAAGTGTGTGCGCAATACTCAAGAGCACTCTGGTTTCAATGAAACCAGGCCAGTTACGCAGAAGTTATTATATAGTGCCCACGTGTGTGCGCGTGTCAAAGTCAGTCCTGCACCTGATCTCTCGCCAGCAGCCAGTCATGTCAATCTTCCGCTCCATTGGGTTATAAGAGTAAATAATAGTGCATAGTGCACTGTGCACTATAAAATTGCTCCTGCGTAACTGGCCTGGTTTCATTGAAACCAGAGTGCCCTTGTGTATTGCGCACATACTTGGGCACTATAAAATTACTCCTGCGTAACTGGCCTGGTTTCGTTGAAACCAGAGTGCTCTTGTGTATTGCGCACACACTTGGGCACTATAAAATACATCCCGCTTAACTGGCCTGGTTTCATTGAAACCAGAGTGCTCTTGTATATTGCGCACACACTTAGGCACTATAAAATAACTCCTGCGTAACAACCAGAGTGCTCTTCTGTATTGCGCACACACTTGGGCACTATAAAAATAACTCATGCGTACCTGGCCCAGTTTAATTGAAACCAGAGTGCTCTTGTGTATTGCACACACACTTAGGCACTATGAAATGACTTCTGCTCAACTGGCCTGGTTTCATTGAAACCAGAGTGCTCTTGTGTATTGCGCACACACTTGGGCACTATAAAATTACTCCTGCTTAACTGGCCTGGTTTCATTGAAACCAGAGTGCTCTTGTATATTGCGCACAAACTTGGGCACTATAAAATAACTCCTGCGTAACAACCAGAGTGCTCTTCTGTATTGCGCACACACTTGGGCACTATAAAAAATAACTCATGCGTACCTGGCCCAGTTTCATTGAAACCAGAGTGCTCTTGTGTATTGCACTTGAGCACTATGAAATGACTTCTGCTCAACTGACCTGGTTTCATTGAAACCAGAGTGCTCTTGTGTATTGCGCACACACTTGGGCACTTTAAAATTACTCCTGCGTAACGTGCTCTTGTGTATTGCGCACACACTTGGGCACTATAAAATTACCCCTGCGTAACTGGCCTAGTTTCATTGATATCAGAGTGCTTTTGTGTATTGCGCACATACTTGGGCGCTATAAAATTACTCCTGAGTAACTAACCTGGTTTCAGAACGCGTCGTGGCCGTTTTCATTAGGGCCACAACACGGATTCGCGTCGTAGCTGTTTTAAATGCTCAGAACGCGTCATGGCTTTTCTCTATTACCACAACGCGTTGTGGTCGAATAGCACGTTAGCCACGACACGAATTTCGCTTTGTGGTATTTCTGTGATTACCAGAACGCGTCGTGGCCGTTTCACTATGACCACAACGCGTTGTGAGCCATTTTTTCGCTCACTGAGCGTTTTCGGTCTTTGAGCGTAACATATATTTCAAGTGCATATCTGTTGCCATTATTAACTACGAGCATAAACTGCCAAAAAATCAGGATTGTTGTATGGGAGCAGTGAGCACCCTTAAATATTGATTTTATTTTGTTTTTAGTATTTGTTGTTATAGGTGCAACAGAAACACACAGTCTGTGAAAATTTCCGAAGTCTAGCTATCATCGTCCTTTTGATGCAGCCTGGAAACTGACAGACAGACAGACAGAATAGGTTCCCGTTTTTACCCTTTGGGTATGGAACCCTAAAAAGGGAAAAATACTCCATTTGTTTTATAGCTCCCTTATTAATTTTATTTATATTTAGAGACATGTAACAAAAGTACTAAATTAAAGCTGCTAGACAGCTAAATTATCATTAATTTAATATGCAAGCAGTACTTAGCCTGCGATTTAGCCGGGAAACATAGTTCTGAAGTACCTTATTCCGGCAGAGACCATCAACAAGGCCCCGTGTCTGTACGGCCAACTGCTGCAGCCGGTGACACTGCTGCAGTCTCGTCTGGCAGATGTAACACATCCAGCACTCGCTGTCCCTAACCTATTATTATTGAAAGAAAAAACACAAAGGAAGTATAAGTGATATAGAAAATATTTTACATTTAACATCCGTTACTGTATTGTTCCTACTACTATTGCAACAATAGTACGCCTCATTATTATGATACTAGCTGTTGCCCGCGACTTCGTCCGCGTGGACTTCAGTTTATAGCGCGCGGTGTCAAATTTAAAACCTTTTTAAAACCCTGGTATCCTTTAAATCAAATTACTCAAAAACAGCTGTGCAGTGTGCACATAACATTTCATTTTTTTAAATGAAACTTTATTTATACCAAATTTTAAAGCTTATTTAGCCCCCCATTACACAATATAGCTTTACCCATTAACTATTTATTTTTGGTAGGTTTAAGGTTACGTCACTGTATTATGCATAGATAAAAGTACTGAGTAGTGAATTATTTAATAACATGATAACAATCGAAAGAATCGAAAACCTGAGTTAACATCATACCACCTCTTATAGAAAGACGCATGAGCAAGCAATAGCGCGATGTAGGCGACTCTTAGCGCCATCTGTTATGATTTTTTGGAACTAACTTAATTTGAACAAATTTACGCATTTTCACCCGCTGACAACACCTTTTTCTAGTTAAAAAGTAGCCTATGTCCTTTCTCAGGCTTTATAGACTGTGTGTACAAAATTTCATTACAATCGGTACAGTAGTTTTGGCGTGAAAGCGAGACAGACAGACAGAGATACTTTCGCATTTATAATATTAAGTATAGATATGCTGTAGTTTCACCATCCGGTATCTTTGTTTGACTCATGCATGTATAAAAACCGACCTTCTTTTATGTCTGTAAAATTAGGATATTTCCTAGCTTTTTATTCAGTCTGAGAGATCAGATAATGGGGTTCTTTTAATTTTGATATTCTATTTCTAAATAACAAAACTTCGCGCGAAACCTACTTTGAAGGGAGTCCGGCCGGGTTTTTGAAAAGTGTCCGAGTGACATCCCAGACACTTTGTTAAGAGAAATGTAACTTTTAAGGGCCACTTGCACCATGATGTTTAACTCAGAGTTAAAATTAAATCTGAGCTAAACATCATGTCATCTCTATCACTCACCACCATGATGTTTAACTCAGAGTTAATTTTAACTCTGAGTTAAACATCATGGTGCAAGTGGCCCTAGGTCATGCAGCAATAAACGAAAGATAAAAACTCAAAAGCATACACACGGTTTCTTGCGCGGACTTGAGTTAGTCAGATTTTTACAAATTCTTGTTGGAATGCCCTGGACCGGAGCCACAGAAAACATTTATCCGTACATTAGCACTATGAGCATTAGCATTTGTTTACGTACCTTATAATTTGCCAGTTGCTCATAAATGTAAAGCAGATCCGTTCTATAAATGTTAACAGTTCTTTTATTTGTAGATAAGCATATACAGCAACAAGTTTTCTTAAACATTTTGAAATCTTTTCCTTGATGAAACCTTAAAAACTGCCAGTTCTAGATAAAGTTACGTGGCACAAAAAACAATTTCCATACTTTTTAACCGATTTCTTGTTTTTTTCTATAGTATCTTTTGCAAATCGTTTAAAATTTCGTGTTTATCTAAAAATATAATCTTCTTCTTCTTCTTCTTTTGGCGTAAGCCCACTTAGGAGTTGCCAGCGTCAGAGTTGAGGCGAAAAATATGTATATTATTAAGCTCAGTTTAAAAATATAATACCTAGGTTTAATATTTATATAGGAAGACATTTAAAGACAACCATGACACTTGACAGATTACTAGTTTAATTTTTTTTTTAATTCATCCCGGTCGGAACAGGCAAAGGGAGCGTTGCCCATACAGCCATTTCTATGTTTTTCATCATCGTTTTCATGTATCGTCAGGTCTAAAGTCTAGTCAAAGTCTAAATAAAAGTCAATACAGTCAAGGAGTCAAGTTGGTCGATTCAGTAAAGTGGTAGACGCTTTACTGAAACTTTCGATTCGGAGTTTTGTAGGGAACACAAAATAGCACGTTTCTGGATATTACATCACTTTCCTACACTTGTGCATGAACACGAATATCTAATGGTTAATATTCTACCAATATTACACATTAAAAACCCAGCTAACACAATTTTAGAAAAATAATACAAAAACACAACAGCACTCTTTCACGTGCCCGCCAAAACGGATACGGACGTAGCGAGGATTGGACAATTACTGAACTGACAAATGAAGTTTTTTTTTTATAATAGCACTTCGGCTATGTCACTGTGGTGGTGACTGGTGGCGTTATATTAAGTAAGTACCATGCATTGAGTTAATATACATCCATAATCTGTGGTACCATGTCTCTGCTGGTGATATACAAATTACAATCCATAGACTTATAATATATACTAGTTTAAGTTACAATCCAATGGGTAGGAAGCAGTGTTGCCAACCACATCACAGAGCTAAGCTGTAGAATATAATATGCTAGAAAAAAACTGTAGAAAACTGTAAATATAATTTTTTTAGTTAATTAAATAAAGGGTTTTGCCATATCATGTGGCATGGCAGAAATGTCAAATTGAAAAACAGTATTACTACAGTAAAATATATTATCTACTTATGTACAGTTTTCACTTTTCTGATAATGTCATTATTTAAATATGGTAAAGCCGGCTGTACACTCTCGCCGAGACACAGCGAGGCGGCCCGAGTGCGAGAGTGTAAATGGGTGCGCTCGCCTCGTCTCGCCTGTCTCGGACCCTCTCGGCCCGTTGTCGGTATTTTGCGCCCGAGACAAAGGGTCTCGCGAGGAAAACGAGCGCACTACTGTACACTCTCGCGTCTTTCAGTTTCGTCCAACGGCGGGACTAGTAAGTCCCGCCGTTGGACAGTGTAGAACAGAAAAATAACAATATTAAATGACATTATGAGTAATTATCTGTGAGAAATAAAATTAAATATGATTATAAATCTTTGTAATCACAATCAAAGAGGATGTAAACTGTATACTACGTAACAAGAGATCGGACTTAGAAGAAAAAAAATTAACATCCGTTATTTTTTTAATTTGAAACTGAAGTTAAAATTTTTAAGTGCAAAACCTTTCACTCTAAACATACCGAAAATTAAAAAAAATAAAAATAAAAAAGAAATGAGCTCAAATAAATGTTTTATTTCAATAAAAATATTGTACATAACTTAATAAATAGGCTAATAAGGTAAATTAAACAATAAAACAGATTTAATCCACAAGCTTTTGTTGATTTCTATTATTAAATATTATAATATTACAGTACAGTTTTCTGTATTTTATTTATAAATATAATAGAATAGCTATATATGCTACTCTACTAACTACTTGATTGGCTTATACACTTATACAGTAAACTCTATATAGGGAGGGGATTAAAGCTGCGCGTCCACCAGGTCGGAATCGGGACGTACGGTGCGGATGGAACGTCGTGTCGTCATATACTTGTCAGGTGCAGAATGACGTTCCAGTACTCCTAGTGCAGTTCATAGTAGTCAGTACCATACATACAAAGCAACAAATCTGTCCACTGCGTACCTACGCTCCGATTCCGATCCAGTGGACCGCACCTTTATACATACACACTTTGTTTTCTTATACCCTGTAAACGACAGCTGAAATCTATCGCGCGGGCTCAGGCCAGCTGCATACCACCTCACTTGATCAGAGGATTTTTCCTTGGTGGCCGTACCAGTTACCACTCATAATCCCATACCTTCCTTCTCCTAAAATCTCCTTGCTTTGAATCTCTTTGCTGCTTTCGTTCCCAAGCGGTCGCATGCGAACGCGAGAACAAAAGACTTCCTAGAATCCGCATACAGTTTACATCCTCTTTGGAATCCGCGATCGAGGTAACAGCTATTGCTTACAGACTGAAATGTTGTAAAGTAGCTGTGCTGTGGACCTAAAAATCTGAAATTAATAAAAAATTTTTCATTTACTACATTTCCATACAGTTTACATAAATTACTTAGTATAGTTAATAACCTTATGTATTGTTACAATAAAACAATATACACATGATACACATTTCATCATTTTCCAAATTAACTGCATACTGAATACTGATATACATTATAATATTTTCTATGAAATAATAATCTATCTTTTTCATATTAGGTACTTAATATTATAGTTAAAGTTGTAAATTATTGTACAAATATGCAAATAGTACTACGACATACTTTGTATTAGAACATGGTATGATATCGTTATATTTTGCTTCAATTTATCAATTTACGGTTCTATTTACATTTTACAATGACTTACCTTTCGTTTTTCATTAATAAGTCCACTTAATTTACAATTTTTGTATTTTTGTAATAAATAATTTTCACAAAATGAAATTCGAACTTTGAGTTTTAAACTTCTTCTTCCTTTATTTTCCTATGTAGTTTATATTCTCTATGGTCTTTTTTATCAACCAATCACAGTCGACCGTGATTAAAAATTGTACAGATTATGCGATTTAATTTAGTAGCTACGTTTAAATTTGGAACCCAATTTTTTTTTGTTCGAAACTTGCATCCACCTGATCACAATGATATCTTTCGATGCGTGGTGAATGGTGAATGGTCGTTTTCCTCCATCTTGTCTGAGTTCTTTACTGCGATTGAACTAAGCGAGAATGTACATGATCCCACTCGGGCAAGGGGCTCTCGCACGAGACTCTCGCCCGAGAGCTCTCGGCGAGAGTGTACAGCGGGCATACTACATAAATATAATAGTTATTTTAGAAAGCCGGGAATTAAAAATTGAAAACCCAGAAATATCATGAAATATGCCTGTTTTACCCACATTAAGTCGGTAAAAGCAAGGGGCTTTATTCTACCTTACACTTTACAGTTCGACAAAGCTTTAAGAATTAATTTAATAATGAATAGGTATGTCAATGATGTCAATGGGCGCTGCTGGTAAAGGAGAACTGTCAAACACATAATATCAAAAATGACGTTTTTGTATGATCTTCACTACAATACACGATAATGCGTGCATTACAGCACGTAATGCATGTAATGCAGAATTACCGCTTAGCGAGCGCTTTAGAAGCGTTTAGTTCCTTTTCTCGCCACGTTCATCCATACTAATATTATAAATGCGAAAGTGTGTCTGTCTGTCTGTCTGTCTGTTACCTCTTCACGCCCAAACCGCTGGACCGATTTTGCTGAAATTTGGCATAGAGATACTTTGAGTCCCGGGAAAGGACGTAGGATACTTTTTGTCCCGGAAAAATATACGGTTCCCGCGCGATAAACGAGTTTTGACGAAGCTGCGGGCGTCATCTAGTTATAATATAAAGCCTTGTCGGACTTTATGTTTAGACGTCCTAATTAGGATCCTAAGCCCGGGCGTGCACTAGCGGCCAAGGCGCAGCGGCCATCGAAAGTATGGTGTGGCCGCATGGCGGTTTCATATAAGGTATCTACTCGATGGCCGCCGCGGCCTGGCCGCTGCGAGTTGCGACTTGGCCGCTAGTGCGCGCCCGGGCTAAGGCCGTGTTTCCGTGCAAGCAAACTCGCGGAAGTCTTGCGTGAGTTTTTTGCAATATCTGCAATTTATTTCTGCAATAAATGTCTTGCGAGAAGCTCGCGGATAATACTATCGCAACTTATCGCGGAGGTATTTGCACACGAGACCTTACGAATGTCGCGATAGGGACTTAGGCCGTGTTTCCACCTGCAATTTATTGCTGCAATAAATGTCGTCATAAAATATGTAATTGACAGATCTCGCTGCGGGTCACCGCAGATATACGGTCTAGTTTCATATAGCATTTATTCGCGAACGGCGAGCTTCTCGCACGACATATTTTATTGTAGCAATAAACAGTGCCTTAAATAGCCTTTTTTGGAATCGAGCACCAAGGGCGCAGCGGAAACTTATCGAGAGAAAACCGAAATTACATACATAGAAGATACGCGCTAAACACATAACCCTCCTAGCAGTCGGGTAAAAATAATAGGCCTACCAGCCTGGTCAGGCCATTTTTGCGCTCCCCAGAGTCTACGCCCTGTGCCTGGGCACCGGTGGCACCGCCCTATTTACGGTACTGGCAATAAATTGCAGGTGGAAACATGGCCTAATATATCATTATTTTAAACAAAAACAAAAGCCGTGCGATAACTTGCTGCGATATATAGCAGCGAGATCTGTCGCGAGTCTATGCAGACGTTAGGGGTTTACACTTGCAAGCTGCTGTCAGACACTTCTCGCGACAGTTGTCTTGCAGGTGGAAATTAGAAGCTTCATTGCACCAATCAAAAGCCCCCATTCTCCTGATTCAGTACGCTAATTAGGATCCTAACTTTCTACGCCTGTCTCTTTTACTACGTGCGTTTTTTAACATTTTATCCTGTAAAATGTACGGTTTCTAGAGTACATAATAAAGTTATATAATATCTGAACATCTGTCACTTCAAAATAAAACTATTTCTCTGTGCCTTAGCCCTTAGGGCGGCTGAGTTTGTTCCCTCAGGGTGAAAAGTTACTTTACATAACTTTATTACGACTTATAAATAAAGTTATATAATAAGATGAGAAATCTTGTAATTTATGGAAAACTAGGTAATATTATAATGCTCGCAACTCCGCTGCGCCAAAATTCGTTCGGGACTCAAGTGCAACTCTATGAAGTTACTTGAGTTAGTTGATTTGGTATGCCAAATCTCAGCAAAATCAGTACAGCGGTTTAGGCGTACATTTTCCGGGACGAAAAGTATCTCCATAACAAATTTCAGCCAAATCGATTCAGCGGTGTGGGCGCGACGAGGTAACAGACGGACAGACAAACAGACTTCGCTTTGACAATATGTCTACCTGACCGTCTGTGTGTTAGTCTGACTGTGACATTATCTAAGAAACGAAGCGGCCGTTTTAATCCTTCGATCGCGGATTCTCGGAAATGCTATTGTATTCTGTTGTTGTCGCGATCACCGGTGCTCGTATGGGGTTGGGGATGATAGATTAATAAGTTTTTCTGTTTATAGCTAATAGCTAATAATTAATATGATCGAGAGTACCCTTAGCAATATTTCAAAATATAGTGCAGTGCCAATTTAATTTTGTCTCACTCCTATTTTCAAGTATTAGTCACAAAAGTTTGATATAAAAACAAAAGAACCATCGGAAAAGGTACAGTGTCTTGCCAATGGCATCAAGCCAACTTCCAGAATTAAATGTTACTGAGAAATGTAATTAGTTCTATCGCCAGACAGACTACAGTACGGTCACAGAACAGGCGGACGGAAATATTATGGAGGCTGCAGTTGGTAAAAATAGCATTAGCAATAATAATTATTAACCTATCAAGATTCAAGCCCCATAAGAGCACCGGTGATCGCGATTACAATAGAATAACAATAGATTTCCAAGAACCCGCGATCGAAAAAACAATTAAATTAATCGTACTTGCTATAAATTCGATTGCTAATATTATCGTGCGCACCAATAATCTGCGATCATGTTAAAAAATTCACGTCCGCGCTGTAACGCACCGCGGAGGTAAGTATCTAAGCTAAGTGCCATAAAGCCCGTCACAGACCTAGCTATAAAATAAGTATATTAATATGTTAATAGCTAGGCATATTAATATAATATATATTATAGCTAAGTCTGTGACGGGCTTAATTATTAGGGAGTGCCTCCCAAAAATATCAGTAATGGGAGCCGGCGGTAAGTACACTGCCGGCAGCCGAGATATAATAAAACCGACTTCCAAGGTAAAAATAATTATAACATTATTATGAACTAAAAAGTATTAAATAATTTTTACCCTTTTCCGAATTCGGCTAAACCTCAACTATTTCTGTACTCAATCTTCATTATTTTGAAGTCGGTACCAGATAGCTGAATCTTCAGTCCTCTGACAGAATATTTGAAACTTTTGGAACTGGCACCGACTTCAAAATGATGAAGGTTGAGTACAGAAATAGTTGAGGTTTAGCCGAATTCGGAAAAAGGCACTATTAGATAGTAAAAATTATTTAATACTTTTTAGTTTATATGTTATTATTGTTTTTACCTTGGAAGTCGGTTTTAATTTTTTGTTAAAAATAATAATAATTTCACTCTTTTTAGTTACACTAGTAGGTAAACCATCGCGTATATTTTACGTATCTTATTACAATTTGTTAAGAGTCACAATTCACACTCACAAAATAATATATTATCAGTGAAGTGAACATATTGTGCTAAGTAATTTAACAATTTTAATGCTTCAAGCCCCAAGCGGTCACCGGCGATTGCGATAACAATAGAAAGGCTATTGTGTCTCGTTTTTCCACGATCGAGGGATCTATCGACGAGCCCCGTACGAGCACCGGTGATCGCGTCAACAATAGAATACAATAGCATTTTCAAGAATCCCCGATCGAAAGATTCAAATATACCACCCTTACAATATGACTATTTATGACCTTATTATTTGCAATACTTTTCATAGTCCTTTAGCTCAAGATTGATGTTTTTGATCATTATTCTGTCATTTGACAAGCGATATTTGCCGAATAGGCGCCGGCAGCCTATTCGGCAAGCATCGCGTGACTTCGGCAAACTTCGGAGTTCGGAAAACAGCGCCGGCAGCCACTACGGCAACCGGCGCCGGCAGCGAGGCACTCCCTAATTATTATTGTACGATGCAAAATTATTTCACTCAATAATAAATAAATAAATAAATCTATACTTATAAAATTACATGTCCTGACTGACTGACTGGCTGACTGACTGATTCATCATCACTGAGCAAAAACTGTTAAAGTTACAGCCACGAAATTTGGTGAGTAGGGTTGTTTTATTAAGTAGACATTTTGAAAATTTTACCCCGAAGGTTGTGAAATTGGGATTGAAAGTTTGAATGAAAGTCTGTCATTTCTTGAGTTAGAAACATGAAACTTTATTTTTGTGCTACTGATTAAAAAATTAATGGATACGTATATTGCGTTTCTGATAATTCTACCCCCAAGGGGGTGAAATTGGGGTAGATAGTTTCAATGAAAGTCCGTCATTTCTTGAGTTAGAAACATGAAAGTTTATTGACGTTTGCTTAAATAGGGTCCCGATTTTACCCTTTGTATAAGGAACCACAAAAAGGGAAAAACTATCCATCTTTGTTATTATACTATGTTAATGCGGACGAAGTCACGGACAACAGCTAGTAAAATATATTTTTATTGAAAATGGTGGATATCATGATACACTTTTTTAAAGTCGTAGAAAAAACGAAGAAACTACCAGGGCCCCAGCTGTAAGGACTACTGGCGGCACTGTGCAAAAAAAAGATTTTGGCGCCCCTTTAGGCAAATTTTTTGCGACCTTGGTTTTGGCGCCCGTAGAGGTTGGCGCCCGTGTGCATTGCACACATTGCACATATAGGTAGCCCTGGAAACTGCGTTGCCTACCACCAATGCGAAATAGGTATACTCGACCGTCGACGCGTGCTTTGCGTTGCGAACCGAAAGTTCGTGATTTTAGCAAAAATCTAAGCAATAGCACGTCAACATGACATGAAAATTTGCCCGTTAATGAAATAAATAGAAAATTAATTTCCATTACTAGAGGCTGCTGTATTTCCGTGAATTCGCTTCAACCCCCTGTGATTTAGCGGTAGAGATAATGATAATATAATATCTATGGACGCTTCACACCACGTCAGTCTGGCCCCGTGCTAAGTACCTGAAGGACTTGTGTTACAGCCTACAGGTACCAGACAACGGAAATATATTTAATACTTTTATATACTATACATAATTATATTTAAGACATTTATTTACACATCCAGACCCGGGAACATTGAAATTTTTTTGTTCCATCGGCGGGATTCGAACCCCTGACTTGAGCTACAAACGCGCTCACCACTGAGCAACAGAGGTCGTCAAAGAAAGTAACATAGGTTTTTTTTTTTTTTATTAAATAAGGGGGCAAACGAGCAGACGGGTCACCTGATGGTAAGCAACTACCGTCGCCCATGGACACTCGCAACATCAGAAGAGCTGCAGGTGCGTTGCCGGCCTTTTAAGAGGGAATACGCTCTTTTCTTGAAGGTTTGCAGGTCGTATAGGTCCGGAAATACTGCTGGTGACAGTTCGTTCCAGAGTTTTACAGTGCGCGGCAGAAAGTTACGCGAAAAACGCACTGTGGAAGACTGCCACTCATCAAGATGATGAGGATGGTAATATGTTTTTCGCGTGGGACGATGGCGAAAAGTTGCAGGTGGTATGATTCCGAACAATTCCTCAGAGCACTCCCCGTGATACAACCGATAGAGGATGCAGAGCGAAGCTACATCTCGGCGTAATTCCAAGGGGTCCAAGCTGTTTGAAACACTATGGCAATCAACAATTCGAGCGGCCTATGTCTATACTTATACAATACACATTACAGAACCGTCTCAATCCTTCGATAGCCTTTCTATTGTTATCATAAGTAGTATAACGCGATAAGTCGCGATCGCTGGTCGCATGCGACCGCTTGGGGTTCGAAGGATTAATGCTTCCTAATATAAAAGTTATATTAAACTGAAGTCCATCATCTCATAATATAAAAAACTCGTAAACCTTTTTTCAAGAATAACGACAAGTATAACATACTTAAATATTTTAACAACGTCGTAAAAGTTAGTTACTTATACTTAATGAATAATGAATATATTGTGATTTGTGAGGGACAGAAAACGTAGACTAAGTATTATAATTTATAATAAATGGCGCCCGCAACTCCGTTGCGTCTAAATCAGGGGTTCCCAAACTGTGCGCCGCGGTGCCCTGGTGCGCCGTGGAAAGGCAAGAGGGGCGCCGCCGCGCCGTGAGTCGATCCTTCATCATTATTCCAAACCACAAAAATTATAGAATTAAATTATAAAATTAATTTAATTCTTTACTATGTTATGTAAAGCTGGTAGATCATGATGAAATATTTGTAAATATATATTTACCTGGTTAACCTAACTATGATCATTAAAGGTATTTTATTTATGTATATTTTTTAATATTTAGGTAGAGTAGGGCGCCGCGCGCCGCGCGCCGCGCCTTGTCAAAATATTACAGGTGTAAGTGATGTAACTGCCTTGCAGGCTGAAAAAGATTGGGAACCTCTGGTCTAAATTCGTTTATCGCGCGGGAACCGTGCATTCTTCTGCAACAAAACTATCATAACATTATAATATACTTTCTCGTCATTCAAAATATCTGCAATCTGCATGCCCCAGCCAATCAATTTTCAAATTAATGACAAATCAGTGTCCTTCACGTTTTTTAAATTTTAATACCACATCTAAATCGATGCGTGAAGTGGCAAGAGACAGTCACACTGCGCATTAATAATATTAGTAAGGACTAAGGGTCTACAGTCTACACAGACGGACAGCATTTCAACTGCAATTCAACCGCAAATTGCAGTTCAAGTGCAATTTGAATGCAGTTGACAGGACTGCAATACGACTGCAATAGAACTGCAAACCAAACAGTTCACACGACTGCACGCCAACTGCAACTGAACTGCAATCCAACTGCGCGTTTGGTTTGCAGTTCTATTGCAGTCGTGTCAACTGCATTCAAACTGCACTTGAACTGCAATTTGCGGTTGGATTGCAGTTGAAATGCGGTCCGTCTATGTAGACCCTAAGGAGTAACTCGCTGAAGTATAATAAGCTGTCTGCGGACAGTCGGCGATAATGAAATGAACGTTTCTGCGGAACCCGGGACTTAAATCACTGGACAATCACATTACGTAGGGAGGGGACAATGTCGATAAGTTATTGAAAGTTACAAGAATTTTAAACACTAACTATATTTAAGCGACTGACAAAAAGGAGGAGGTTTCTAAATTCGACCTTATATATTATGTTCTTTTAAGCTATTAATCGCGGGCTTTGACTACGGCGACCGATTCAGACGTAACGGAAAAAAAAAACAAAATCGGATGTCCGTAAAGTCGGTTTACTGACGATAGTTGAACGTGACAACGTCATAGCCTTAACCCCTCAGTTCCGGGAAAAATCTATGCAAAAAGTTGGCAGGTCAATGTGCAAAAAATGGCGCCCGGCCTACCCTCTTTGTAAAATTAATGTAATATGAAATATCCTTACATATTATAATATAATAATCCATATTTTATGTTTGTGTGAACTACATTATAATATATGTTAAATTTTCTATCTATCAAGCCATCATAATATAGTATTTAGTCCGATGTGATATTAGTTTCTCAATTATAAACTTTCGAAACTATAATTAGTGACTTGTTCAGAAGATATAAACGAATACTTTATTCTTCATATAATGAGTCATACCTTGACACGTAGGAAATAGAGCACAATTTTGAATAGCCGAAATAATACTAATAGCTCACAGATTGTTTATTTATTTTTCATTCAGAGTGTGGTCAATGTATTAAAGGTCATAACTAACCAAACTTCTTCATTCAAAAGTATGCTCTAAGTCATCGAAATACGTAATATAATCGAAACAAAGAGCGCGGCCCAGGTGGGCATTACGGTTGTTGAGAGACTTGAGAGTGTAAATGGAACGCCTCAGAGCGGTCAGCGAGGTAACGCCGCATGAACTGTTATGTTTTTCGGGCGCGCAGCCCATATAAGACGTTATCACGTCAAAAACCTAACACGGCCCACTCCGACCGGCACAGCGGCGTGCTAGACTTAGACACGGTGTTTGTGTGCGTGCGACATATGCGAGTTATAATTGCACAAGTTGATAAAAAATGCTATGCGATAGCTTTCCCCGAGTGCGGAGTGCCACACGTATTTTTTTGAAGTGTTAATCTCATAAGCTACTATGAATATGGCTACTTTTTGCGGGAAAATGTACGGTTCCTGCGATATTGGAGCCGCGAAACGTCTTCTTGCAATGCGATTCTATTATTAATTAGTACTTATTTCATATACTAGCTATTTGACCGAGCTTTGCTCGGTATTCGATAAAACACGAATAAAATGACATTTTCTAAAATTGATTCCTAGCTAGATCGATTTATCTCCCCCGAAACCCCCTGTAATATACTAAATTTCATGAAAATCGTTGGAGTCGATTCCGAGGCCGATATAAATAGTCAGTACTCAAGATGCATCTCGGTCTCAAGACACAATTCAGGCTCTGTGATTGGTTGGCTGTCAAAAATTGGACCAATCACAGAGCCGAACCGTGTCTTGAGACCTGGTCGCATCTTAAGTACTGACTATTTATACCGGCCCGAGATTCCAATTTTATGTATAATAATATAATATACAAGAATTTCTCGTTTAAAGATATAAGATTATATTTTATCGACATGTCACATCACTAGCGCGTAATGAGAGTTGAGTGTAATGGTTTTAAAAATTAATGTAGCGGACAGATCTCCGTGGCCAGGCGCGATCTGACACTGTACAGAATCCCCACGATAATTTAATTTATATAACTTTATATTTTTCTAGTCATCTTACCGATAAAAAGATCTTTATTATATTCAATGTTCATAGAGTTACTAATAAATGTGTGTTTTGTACTTGTTCTAGCCCCATACTAACGCCTCCGTGGTCTATTAGTGGTATAGAGCGCGGCTCTCGACTCGGAGGTCGTGGGTTCGATTCCCGCGTTGGAGACATGCTATTTCCAAGTTTGGTTAGGACAATGCAGGCTGATCATTTGATTTTCTGACAAGTATAGATGATCCATGCGTCGGATGGGCGTGTAAGTCGGTCCTGCGCCTGATCTCTCGCCGGTCGTGTCGGTCTGCCGTCCCACTAGGTTATGAGAGTAAAGGAATAGAGAGTGCTATCGTGTACTGCGCACACACTTGGGCACTATAAAATGACTCCTGCGTAGCTGGCCTGGTTTCAATGAAACCGGCCACCGTCACCGAAACCGATGTGGGATTTATTATTATTATTACACTAATATTATAAATGCGAAAGTAACATAGGTACACACAGATATCTGTATGTCCACCTATCTGTCCGTGTGTCTATCCTTCACACTCAAAATGCGGAACCGATTTCCACTTTGAGTCCCGGTAAAGGTTATGGGACACTATTCATGTACGTACGTACATACATCAAATGTACGGTTCCCGCGATAAACAAAGTTTAGCGCAACGGAGCGGGTGTCATATAGTTTCATAAAAATCGGTTCATTAGTCTTTAGAGCGAGAACTTACCTACTTTTGCATTAATAATAGAAAGAAAGTAAGGATTAGAATGGCCACCTAACTTTCTATTTAAAACAAATCTCAAAAAAGATAATTCCAAATTCAAAAGGCGCATTCATAAACCCGAGTTCTAATTTTGAACCGGCGTGTCCGGTCCGGGCCGGAAGTGGGGGAAGGGGGAACAATGGCAGGAGTTGAAAGAGTTTTAGGGTTCCGTAGTTTGTGAGGTAAACCCTGGAAAGTTTTTCTTGTGGGATGGCCTTTTTTACGCACAGCTGTCACAGAATGTTATATATTATTAGTATATTATTAGTTTGAAATAAAATTAATAAACTGAAATATAATTATTAATGTTACCTAGATATTGAAAAACAATCACAAAAACTATACTAAAAATCACCACCAATAATTTGTGTCGTGTGGACACACAAGTATAATGAATCCTTCGATCGGGGATTCTTGGAAATGCTATTGTATTCTATTGTTGTCGCGATCACAGGTGCTCTAATGGGGCTTGAAGGATTAAATGAACTACGGAACCCCTGCGTCAATTTCCTAACTCGGTACTGTAATTCAGCTACAGTAGCTGTATCGACCGCAAATAGCGCGCGCTGATACAAACTAGTCTGTAGTACACCGTACCGTACTAGTAACTTGTATAACCATGTGCAAGTAGCTAGCATGGCTATGTGCTAGTAGCAACTAGCAAGTATGACTACGAGTATAAGTCTCTAAACTCTAAACACACAAGGCCGAAGTTACGCGGCGTAAATTACGTCCACAATGTCAAACGCATACAAAATACGGACGGAATGCGACGGAATAGTGTGTCGTCGGCAATATAAAATACATTGCGGGCGGAATCATACGGAATTTACGCCGCGTAATTTCGGCCTAGTATATTTAGACACTAAGCCAGAAGCTACTGTAAGTGTATGCAAGTAGCTGGCATGATGAATGCAAGTGGCTGGATAACTAGATTATTAATATGCTAGTAGCTGACTTGTCAGTAAAAGTGTTACGTGCTTTTTGCGTGTTACAACTTTACAAGTCATACCTACTAAGCTATGTTTGACGGTTTTTGAACACGGAATATATAACACTACAGGAAAGGGCATAGCGATAAGTTTCATTAGAAACTGCTGTCGCCAAACTCACACAGTAACATTTTACGCACACAAAAAAATAACCAATCACAAAAAGAATTCAAAAAAATATATACAAAGTCGTAAAAAACACCATAAACCTTTTGAAATAAAGAAGAATTTAGCTTAAATTTAGCAATACCGGCTCTTGACTACCAAGTTCAGCTATTCAACGCTAGATGGCGCTTATCGGCTTAATATGATAAAAGACTTGAAGTTGGACGCAATTTTACACCTTAGGTCAACTAGCGTAAGGTTTTAATTCGTACTCGCGCACTTCCTTTTTTCTTGAATGTTCTATCATGACCTTGATTTGTGACGTCGCTAGCCGCTACTCAAAAAGGGATGGGATTGTCGATCGATTATGTCGATAAAATCAATCGAAAAAATAATAATTATGCTAAAGGTCGGTTAGTTAATTAGTTTTAATATACATTTATTGTTTGTGTTTTATAATATTTTGTTGTTTTTATGGTTTTTGTGTTTATATAGAAAACTATCTGTCCCGGCAAATGTTGTTTTGCCTGTTTTTCCCTTACGGTCCGTCCGTAAAATTATTCGAGTTAAACTGTTTATTTTTGATACTTTTTAGTTTATGTTCATTTGTAGGGTTCCGGGCCCCAAGGGTTTTTACCCTTTAGGCACGGAACCCTCAAGAACCACTATAGCCAGACTTTTTTTTTAGGTTTTTTTCGCTCGTAATCAATAAGAGTAACAGCTAGGCACTTGAAATTTTCAGAAAATCCTTAATTATATTAGTAAATATTTAAGGGGGCTCCCATACAAGTAACACAAATTTTTGCCTAGTTTCGCTCTACACCGGTATGGAACCCTACGTGCGCGAGTCCGACTCGCACTTGGCCGATTTTTATTACCAAACAGTTTTTATTAAACGGTTTTATTTAGCTCACGCTGTTCGTTCGCGGGTCAAATTTAGTAATACCCATTTTCCGTCAACCGATTGATCTGAAATTTAGCACGTAACGCCTTTGATTCTAGCGACAATACAATTATATTTATGTTATATACGCCATATTATTGTGAATGCAAGATGGTCGCCACTACAAGATGGCGGACAACATAGTTTTTCTCAATCCCGTCAATATGGGTATCAAATTAAGGGGCTTGATAAGTAGAGTCACAGTAGAATACACTGCATTGTACAAAATCGAAATCCAAGATGGCCGCCTTTTAAAATAAGTCGGATAATTTAGTTTTTTTTCAATATGGGTATCAAATTAAAGGAATCGGTAATTACAATACAGTGCACCATATAAAACCGACTTGACAGACAGACACACTTTCGCATTTTTATTATTATTTATGGATATATATAAGAAGTTTATTAAATAAAATCAAAATCAAAATCAAAGCGCACGGAAGTGCGCGGCCAAGTTCCAGCAAGCCGCGCGCTTGCCGTGCACTATTTACACGAACCGTTTCGACGCACTTTTGACCCCCCTGTATCTCAGCGCCTATCGCGAGTGCAAAGATAAAATTATACCTACGTAATTATATACTAGTACTTAAGCAGTATACCCAATTTCATAGACATAGCTTCGGTAGATCCTGAAATATTTCCCTGTAAAAATAGCTAATTTTGGCACTGACTCACTCATTCACTCACTCACTGACCGGTAATCAAAACCTCTAGGCTACTTCCAATTGACTTAGGGTTATGAAATTTGGCACACAGGTTGTGTGTTCTATGTAGGTTAACAAAAAATTGAGAAATTTAAGAAATCGGTCAAGCGTGAGTCGGTTCACCTACAAACCTGAGAGGCCACTTCCGATTGTCCTAGCGTTATGAAATTTGGCACACAGGTCGTGTGTTATAAGTAGATTAACAAAAAATTGAGAAATTTAAGAAATCGGTCAAGCGTTAGTCGGTTCACCCACAAACCTTAGAGGCCACTTCCGATTGTCCTAGCATTATGAACTTTGGCACGCAGGTGGTGTGTTATAAGTAAATTAAAAAATTTTGAGAAATTTGAGAAATCGGTCAAGCGTGAATCGGTTCATCTACGAATTTTAGATACCACTTCCAATTTTCCTAACGTAATGAAATTTGACACTCAGGTCGTGTGTTATAATATGTAGATTAATAAAAAAATTAAGAAGAAATCGGTCAAGCGTGAATCGGCTCCTCTACGAACTATAGGTAAAAATTCTTATACGCCAGTGATACAACGAGAATTGGTTTAAAATATTGTCATCATGTATAATGCATACCGTATAGCTTATTAATACTTCGATTGCGGATTTTTGGAAATCTATTGTTTACGCGGTCGAATTCGACCGCTTGGGAGTTGATATTGTTGTTATTAAAAGAAGTCACAGTAATTTAGAAGGTTTTTATTCGTACTTTTACACTTTACAATACAACTGAACTGACAGAACTCTTAACTCTTTACAACCGGACGCCATAACAATAGACTAACAGAGTTGCCAACTTTAAGTGTTACCAGGTATTACATTGATTATTATTTATTACCAACACCCTCCCTCAATGTGATACCTTTAAGTACATAATATACTATACTAACAAAACAAAAGGAAAACTTACAATCACAAACTAATGTAATTATTTAAAACTAGACATTAACTATTCATAAACAATATTCATTCTTGTTATGAATTTATTTAACAAATTTTTATTTAAGGGCTTAGTAAATAAATCAGCGATCTGATCTTGAGTTTTAACATATTTCAATAAAATTTTACCCTTTTTAATCGACTCTTTAATGTAATGAAATTTTATATCTATGTGCTTCAAGCGTTTGATACAATCTGTTTTTGCAACCATAATTGCACTTTGGTTGTCACAATATAACTCTACTGGAGTAATATTCATTATACCAAAGTCACTTAACAAATTTAATAACCAAGAAACATCAGCTGTGGCCATACTAATTGCTATATACTCAGACTCAGTCGATGACAAACTGACACTGGCCTGTTTCTTAGAAGACCAAGATATTACACAATTAGCAAACATAAAACAATAACCACTAGTTGATTTTCTATCTTTTAAATCTCCACCCCAGTTTGCATCGCAATAACCAACTAACAAATCATTATTACATTTATATATTAAACTATAGTTAATAGTAAATTTTATATATCTTAACACTCTTTTCAATGCTGCTAATAACATGTTATTTGATTTGTTTTGAAATCTACTTAAAATTGATACAGAAATACACAGATCAGGCCTTGTTCCTAATGCCGCATATGATAAACTACCTATAATCTTCCTGCATGTGTTTTCAATGTTTTTATCAGTTACATTATTTTCTGAATTTTGTTCTAGAGTTTTTACATCAAAGTTAAAGTCCATAGGAGTAGATATTCCTTTACAATTTTGCATATTAAATTTAAATAATATATTTTCAAGATATTCTTTTTGACACATAGTAGTAATTTTATTCTGTAAATCCTGTCTTATCTGTATACCTAAAAAATTTGACACCAGCCCTAAATCTTTCATTTTAAATTCACTGTTTAATAACAATTTTAAGTTGCATATTTCATTGCTATCATTTCCAAAAATTAACAAGTCGTCGACATACAACAATACATATGTTTTAGTATTACAATTTATTTTAATATACAAACAATTATCACTCTGAGATCTGACAAAACCTTGTGTTGTTATAACAGAATTAAATTTATCATTCCAATACTTTGGTGATTTTTTTAAGCCATATAATGATTTATTAAGTTTAACAATATTTCTATCACCTTCAAATGCCCCTTCTGGTAATTCTAAATATACAATCTCATCAATATTACCATACAAAAATGCACCAGTCACATCCATCTGGTAAATAGGCAGATTCCACTTGGTAGCTATTGAGACAAATAACCTAAAAGTAGATAAATTTGCCACTGGAGCATAAGTTTCAAATGAATCTATTAAGTCATTTTGTTCAAAACCCCTAGCTACTAATCTAGCCTTATATTGAGTTCCATTTTTAATTTTAAATACCCACTTACTGCTTATTATGTTCCTGTCACCTGCATGATCATCACAAACATCCCATGTATGATTGATCTTTAATGTCTCCAGTTCCTTACTTATGGCCTCTGTCCACAAGGCTGCATCTTCCCTCTTCATCGCCTCATCATACGTCTTGGGTTCATCTAAAAGGTTTGTATGGTTACATTTATAAAAACAATCAGTCTGCTTTCTAGTACGTCGAGGATAACGTCTTTGAGGAGAATTAACAGGTGTTGTCAAAGCAGAATCACTTGTTTGCGTTTCATCATTATCATATTCTTCCTCACATGGTCTATAGTCACTATCTTCTGATTCTGATATGTCAACAGTTTCGACTAGTTCTTGACTAATGCGAGAAGTTGAGCATGTTTCATCAACATATTCCTCTGTCAACTCATCTGTTTCTTTTGGTTCTGAATTTTCTATTGTCCATTTTACAGTTTTCTCATTTTCTTTGTTATGTTTCACACATGTAAATACCACATCTCTCTTAACCTCAACTTTATTCTTATCAGGGAAATAAATCCTGTATCCCTTAATAGTTTCTCCATATCCAACTAATATTCCTTTCTCACCTTTAGGATCCCACTTCTTTCTTTTTTCAGCTGGTATATGAGCTATCACATCTGATCCAAATACTCTCAGTGAGTGCAAGTCAAATAATTTATTTGTCCATAAAGAATATGGTGTTTTATTTTTCTCCGAGCTTTTTCCAGTTCTATTTAAGACATATGCAGCTGTGTTTACTGCCTCAGCCCACAGTGATTTAGGTAAATTTTTCGAGCATAACAACGTCCTTGCTGCCTCCACAAGTATCCTATTCTCTCTCTCTGCCGACCCATTTTGTTCGGGCGTATATGGAACAGTTAGCTGGTGTATTATGCCTCTTTTGTGGAACATTTCCTGTACATCTTTGTCAATGAATTCTAACCCATTGTCGCTTCTAAAATATTTTACTTTGTTTCCAGTCTCATTTTCTGATTTATTTAAGAAATTCTCAATACACTTTTTCACTTCGTACTTTCCTTTGATAAAATAAACTTGTCTATATTTTGAATAATCGTCTTTGAATACTACGAAGTATCTAGAGCCTCCCACCGAGTACTCCATCGGACCGCATACATCGGCGTGTATCAATTCACAAGTTTTTGTAGATTTGTTTAAGCTGTTCGGAAAAGGTTGACGATGAATTTTTCCTGTCAAACAACCTTCGCATTTTGCACCATCACTTGAATCAATCACTTTTATATTGTTGTTTTTCAAAATATCCTTCACGTAAATCATGTTTTGGTGAGCCAGTCTTTGGTGCCATTCAATCAAACTAACTTGATTATTACGTGCAGTTATCGTAGTTTCCGCAATATGTAAGTTACTATTCTTGTATATTAGGTCGAGATAATACAAATTTCCTTTTCTTTCTGCAATAGCACACACTTTGTTATTTCTCATAAATTTACAACAATTCTGTTCTGTCACGATGACATACCCCTTGGCGGTAATACATTTGACAGATAACAAGTTTGTTTTTAATGCTGGGACATAGAGTATATTGTCTATGGTAGTGTCAATCCAACATTTTCCGTCTGACACCTGTGCTGCCATCTTACCAATCCCAAGGACACTAATTTGTGTACCATCGCCAAGTACAACTTTATTATCCAGAGATTTGAATGAAGTAAATAAGTTCCGGTCACTGCACATATGTTCACTCGCGCCAGAATCTACCACCCATTTTGAATGTTCATAACCTTCGAAATTATCAGATAATCCTGACACCATAAATGCATTACTTTCCTTGTTTTTCTTGTAACGGCACTGATTTTTCATATGTCCAGGCTTGCCGCAATAGTAGCACTTATTGTTCACATTACCAGAGTTATTACGACTATTAAAGTTATTACGACTGTCTCTCATTTGATTATATTTGCACTCCTTTTGATAATGTCCAAACTTTTTACACTTAAAACACTGTATGTGGTTTTTCTCTGTCTTTTTTGCAACAAAAGCTGATGAAGACGGCTGTGACGGGCCACCTTTCTCCTTCAATCTTTCTTCCTGTAGAATCCTCCGAACACTGGTATGTGGAATCCCCAGAACACTGGCTCACTAACACACCCAGTACCACTTGCGGAGCGCACGTCTATTCACTGTCACTGCCACTATACAACTGAACTCTGTGACTACTTGACAACGACTTATATAGACTGCCCCCACTACTGGTGTGCATGAGACAATGTAGTATCTACTTTTATATGTAGATACACTGCACATACACTACATCCCTTCCCTTTTCTAATTTTGATTAAACTAGACATTACAAAATCTCAATGTATGCCTACTGCTATAACTCCTACAATACTTACAAGTTTACAAGTTTCCTTTTTCGCTCCTCCTCTTACCCTTACCTCCTTCCATGAATATAAGCTTCCATCTCTCCTTTTTCCTTCTTTTGGAACGGAGTTTTTCTATTGTGCGTTGCGAAAGGAGGCTACACCAAAAAAGTTGTAACGACACTTTTTATCAGTGCCCGCATGATAGGGGCAGAGGGCGTTGATAGTATTTGTAGTTAAATTCCAATTTAATGGAAAACCAAGTTCTTATATTTTATTCCCAATTTAATGAGAAACTACATTTCCAATTTAATGGAAAACCAGATGTCGAATTTAATGGAAAACCAGATGTCCAATTTAATGGAAAACCAAGTTCTTATATTTTATTCCCAATTTAATGAGAAACTACATTTCCAATTTAATGGAAAACCAGATGTCCAATTTAATGGGAAACCAAGTTCTTATATTTTATTCCCAATTTAACGAGACCATAACCTACCAATTTAATGGCAGCAAAACATAACTCGCCAATTTAATGGCAGCAAAACATAACTCGCCAATTTAATGGCAGCAAAACATAACTCGCCAATTGAATGGCAGCAAAACATAACTCGCCAATTGAATGGCAGCAAAACATAACTCGCCAATTTAATGGCAGCAAAACATAACTCGCCAATTTAATGGCAGCAAAACATAACTCGCCAATTTAATGGCAGCAAAACATAACTCGCCAATTTAATGGCAGCAAAACATAACTCCGAATCTCTTAATATTTGTTTACAAGAATGTCCATAACAAATTTTGACACCACCTGATCTGGTGAAAACCTTTTCTCTGCAATAATTTTACATCTCAACATATTTTCATGTGATTAAATGATGATAGGTATAGATATACACATACTTTTCTCGTTTCTCGATATCAATATTTTTAGTTGAGTAGGAAGCAGTTAACAGTCCATATTGAATTATTGTCGCTTCCATTTTTTTTAGCCAAATAAGTTTTTACTTAAATGTGACACGACGACAACTTCCAATACATCAACCATGCATGAAAGAATTATTTATTTAATCTAACTACTGGATAAATTAGATTCGTGATCCAGACGAAATAGAACATAATATCAGGAAATTGAACCGCTATTGTTTTATTTATACTTCTCCCATTTCAAAAATCTTGACAATCCAACTCTGCGTTCAAAACCAGAGAGGTAATCCACGTACATACTTTATTTGATTAAAAAATAATTACTTAATATTATTGGGGCGAGTGAATCAAACCCTAGCCCATAACTTGAACATTTCGTGGTACAGAGAGAATATCACGCCTATTGATTCGTGCTTTATCGTAATCATTTTTATTTATATTATGCAGATGTGCTATTATTATCAATCAGTCAAGGTGTGACAACGCGAGCCCTAACAAAACCCGGCTTTTAGCTTTAGTTATCTCTATCTCATGTTTTGTCATCAATACAATATGAACACTTTTTAATGAATTAATTCACAATAAATTTTACATTTAACAATAGAAGTTGCCAAAAGTTACTCAATCTCTAACATTTTCATTTAAAGTCTTTAGTCTATATACGTATATTTAATACCGTTGTAAGAGTATACGAGGTCTTGGGTCTTGAATGTCTTTATCAGGTGACATATTCTGTACCTGCACTCGTACCTATACTATAAACTTGTCACAAACACCAAACCTCACAGTTCACGCCGAACTGTTACGTCATGTTAAACGTATGAAAAGATTTTTATTCCCAAAGGTTTACTTGTATGAACAGAAGGCAATAAGTAAAAGCAAAATAAAAGTAATTATAAAGTGCAATGCATAAGTTTAGGTACTGTATGATTATAGATGTAACAATTATAATATTATTTATTATTGGCCAAATATTGTACCATTTGGTCTTACTATTACAATACAGGATCACGTAACAAAAATCAAAATAGTATAATGTCAAAAATAAGACATCTTCCAATTAATTTCCGTTTTTTTTTTTTACTTGAGAAAATAAGGACAATTATTGTAGTCATACAACCATATATCGACAAAGAACTATCAGAAATAAATATCCACGTTATAACTATCTTTACTTCATAAAAACATTTGAATATAACTTTTATTAAAGTTCATTGCTATTAGATTTAGTTTTTCAACGCTTTTATATTAATATAAACATCAAATAGGGACCTTAAGACAACACTTATTTATTGAAATAACGTTCATTTTAACCATTACCATACTTATTAATTGTTTTGTATAAAATATTTTGGTTTATTTTGAACAAAGATACACAAGATATGTATTAAGTAATATACACGGGCCACGGCATTGTAAATGTCTTAAGGCCGTCCCCCGAGCAAACGACCCCGGCCATACATTTGCCGCGTTGCCGAGATCGCGCCAAAACGCCACCATCTTTACTTATCTTAGTTCAAAATTGACCTAAAAAAATTTAAAACGGCGAATATGTAGTTCATGATATTGTCGATCTATTGGCGTGAGTTTCAAACAAAAGCAATTTGTAAATCCTAAGGAGATGCCGAATGCATGCTTGAATTTTAACAAATTGGTATTACTTTGGAACCTGATATCATGAGTATAAGAAACATAAATAGAAAATTCAAAACGACAAAAGGAACGCTGACACACTGAAGATTATTGCTGTATTTCTATTACAACTTTGTAGCTTTCAGATTATGAGTCTATAAGGCTTTAAATACGGTCAATCACGGAATTTCCGGACGGAACGCCCTTAAAGTTATATTCATTATTGTATCCATGACTGTATCATGATTAGGTATATTGTGTTAAATTTACTTTTCTGCTAAAACTTTGTTTAAGTACGAGGACAGATATAATTTTTATATAAGTAAATTTAGAACAAACCAAAGAATATGTCATGTATACTCGTATCACCAAAGTTAAATTATAAACCTCTCACATTAAATATACCTAATATACACAAGTGTTAGTAAAATTCCACTTACCTGCGTTTATTTACGCAATTTTATTTATAGCAATTCCATATATCAGCTGAATTTAACTTACAAACACTTCCGAAACAATAAAATCACAATTTAATTGTAATTATTAGTACTAGGGAACAACTTAAATATGTTATTATTTTAACGATTGTTCAGTTACTTATTGCACGCATTACATAACTATAATTTTCAAAAGTTAAGAAAATAATCAAAAACGTAAGTGTATTGGTTTTGTCTGCCTTATAAATTTCTTAGCAAACCATAACGTCGACTTTTAAAATATATATTTTTATTAACATCTACCTTCCATTTTTTTTATTTTTTTAATTTCTCCAAACCTTTAATAATATTTGTCCTCGTCGCCAATGTAGAATCCTCCGAACACTGGTATGTGGAATCCCCAGAACACTGGCTCACTAACACACCCAGTACCACTTGCGGAGCGCACGTCTATTCACTGTCACTGCCACTATACAACTGAACTCTGTGACTACTTGACAACGACTTATATAGACTGCCCCCACTACTGGTGTGCATGAGACAATGTAGTATCTACTTTTATATGTAGATACACTGCACATACACTACACTTCCTCTATTAAAAGCCTCGCAATTAAATTTTCTAGAGTCTGTCTGTCATCCGGGGCTGACTCCCAAGCGGATATAAAGTGCTTATAATCTTCTGGTAACGACATTAAGACTTTAGTGATAACAAACTTGTCCGAGATATTTTCTCCCAACTGTTTCAAATCATTACGCATCTCTTGTACTTTAGATAAGAATACTGACATTTCTGTACTTTCATCATATTTCAACTGGAAAAACTTTTGTTGCTTTATATGAATGTTTGTTTCGCCTTTTTGTTCATATATACCTACTTAGGAGTTTAGACCACATATCACCAGCGGTAGTACATGAAAGTATGTGAAGCATTACATTTTCACACATTCTTGTAACTAAAATAGTTTGTGCCTTTACATCTTGTTTCTCCCATTCGGTAATTGCTTCTGCATTCGTCGGTTTCTTATTTTCCGTAACCACATTGTACAAACCTTGACTTTTCAACAAAATGACTGTCTGAAATTTCCAGATATTCCAGTTTTGACTTCCTTCCAATTTAATAACTGTTCCTTGCTGCATCATATTGTCACTCATATTTCCCTTCTTCCTTCCTGCAATACTTTACACCTTCCTTGCAACTTTTCTGTTCACAAGTATTTCTTCTCGTGCGCCGGCCGGTGTGATTTTTATAACCTCCAAAAGTGCACCTTGCCGCCAACGATATTTTTGCAGTTATTACTTTTCACTGACTTCACTTTAAGCAATTTTTGTGTCTGGACCCTTAACCTGTTGTTATTAAAAGAAGTCACAGTAATTTAGAAGGTTTTTATTCGTACTTTTACACTTTACAATACAACTGAACTGACAGAACTCTTAACTCTTTACAACCGGACGCCATAACAATAGACTAACAGAGTTGCCAACTTTAAGTGTTACCAGGTATTACATTGATTATTATTTATTACCAACAGATATACTTAGGTTAAATAAATACTGTTTAGTTGAAAATTTCGCTTCTATTGATAGTTTACAACTAGCGCCATATATCGAAGGTATTGTTTAAGTCGGGTGTGGCACAAAAAAAATAGGTATAATTTCTTGAAAAAAAGGACTGAAATCCCACCAAAAACATACCTGTTATTATTATTATTTTTAACAAAAAATTAAAACCGACTTCCAAGGTAAAAACAATAATAACATTAATGTGAACTAAAAAGTATTAAATAATTTTTACTATCTAATAGTGCCTTTTTCCGAATTCGGCTAAACCTCAACTATTTCTGTACTCAATCTTCATTATTTTGAAGTCGGTACCAGATAGCTGAATCTTCAGTCCTCTGACAGTATATTTAAAATTTTTGGAACTGGCACCGACTTCAAAATTATGAAGATTGAGTACAGAAATAGTTGAGGTTTAGCCGAATTCGGAAAAAGGCACTATTAGATAGTAAAAATTATTTAATACTTTTTAGTTCACATTAATGTTATTATTGTTTTTACCTTGGAAGTCGGTTTTAATTTTTTGTTAAAAATAATAATAATTTCACTCTTTTTAGTTACACTAGTAGATAAATCTTCGCGTATATTTTACGTATCTTATTACAATTTGTTAAGAGTCACAACTCACACTCACAAAATAATATAATATTATCAGTGAAGTGAACATATTGTGCTAAGTAATTTAACAATTTTAATATTTCAAGCCCGAAGCGGTCACCGGCGATTGCGATAACAATAGAAAGGCTATTGTGTCTCGTTTTTCCACGATCGAAGGATCTATCAGATAAAAAATTGTACAAACTTGCATAGGATGTAGCGTAGCATAATATTTAATATTATCATAATTATTGACAGCTGTTCTTGTTATCAAGAATTCAAATCGATAGGTACTTAGTGCACCATCTATCGATTAATAAGTATAACTAATTAAAAAGACACTTAATGACTTTGTTTTGTTTAAATGCTCTTTTTAAAATAACTTTATTTTAATTCTATTTGTCTATTAAAATTTTATAAAGTAGTAAAGTATTCGATCTGTATATTATAAAGTAGTTAGTAAACTATTCGATATTCTGTCTTCGCGCGGCGGCGCTGGGCGGCGACCGACGCCGACCGCCGTGTATTAAAAACAAACAGGTGTTGTTAATTGTTATACAGTACATCATTATTATTATTAGTATATCCATACCTATGACTTGTACTATTATCTATTCTGTGCCATGAGACATTCGTGGCCTTAACACGACGTGGTAATGATGATGATGACGATGATGATGATGATGATTATGATGATGAATATGAATTGCATAGTAGTTTATGCTTTCTGTTCTTAAAACAACGCCGAAACTCCCAAACGTGTATCTATAAGGAATCAGGAGTTCTCTCAGCATCATCGAAACCATGGTATACCTTGACCCAATATTTGACTTTTTGGTAGCGTATTCTTAGTACACTTCACATAAAACCAAAATCACCATATGTTTCCATATAAATTTCGAGGAGTTCCCTCGATTACTCATGGATCCCATCATCAGGTCACCACCTTTGTGAAAATGGGACCAAATTGGAGTGAAACCTAATACAACAAAACAAAAATTTCGAAAATCGGTTCACAAACGGCGGAGTAATCGTTGAACATACAAAAATAAAAAAAAAAAAAATATCCACAGCCGAACATATAACCTCCTCGTTTTTTGGAAGTCGGTTAAAAATGGGGCCAAGTTCCTATCAGCAAATTTTGGGTCTAAAAAAAGAGTTGAAATCCAATCCAATGCCAAGTTTAGATGCACTTCGTCGATTGTTATCATTTTCATCAACAGCCTGATCCATAATACTTCTAAATTTGGACTTGGCAGGTTTTCGTGCTTTACGTAACTCTGGATTAATTGTAAAATAAGATAATATAATTAAATTAACCTGCCACGTTCAAATTTAGAAGTATTATGGATCAGGCTGTTGATGAAAATGATAACAATCGACGAAGTGCATCTAAACTTGGCATTGGATTGGATTTCAACTCTTTTTTTAGACCCAAAATTTGCTGATAGGAACTTGGCCCCATTTTAACAGGTATGTTTTTGGTGGGATATTTTTATTTCCAAATAGGTTAACAAAGTTAACACTTTTAGAACGTCGTGTCAATATGAGGCCTACTACCGGTTCGGGAACTAACCTGGCGAGAAGAACCGGCGTAAGAAACTCGCACGGGTCCACCTTTTACCAAAAAGGTGGAAAATAACAATGATAACTTAAGCTAATTTACACTAAGTATGTAAGTAAACTGTAAAGTGAGTAAGTAAAAATGTGGTACATTTGTATAGAAGCGACTTATGGTCTGTCAGCTTACGAGGGCACTGAAAATTTCGGGAATCAAGGAAGTGACACAATATTACTATTTAAAAATGTGTTTATTGCTTTTCGAAGTATTCTCCACGAAATTTGACACATTTTTCTATACGATGGAACCAATCATTGAAGCAACCATTCCATTCGGAAGTTGGGGTCTCCAAAATGGCCGTTTTGTAGGCGTCCACAGCTTCTTCAGGTGATGAAAATCTCTGACCACGCAATTTATTCTTCCAATTGACCCTTCCAGTCGCAGTAATCCACTTCTCTTTTACATGCGGATTTTTAGGAAAACTAAAACAAAATTATCAATAGGTTGTATAAATCAACTGGGTAAATAATTCAGTAATTGCCATTAAAGTGTCCACATTATAATAAGTGTACAATTATTAAATCGATATATCGATAATATCACAGTGTCACAACCCTAATGTTCCGATCGTGACGTCATTTCTAATTCTAGCGGACAAGGCGTCAGACAATTTTGGACTTTATTACAATGTACAAACGTAAGATTATTAATTTAACACTGATGGTTTAAATGGATGCAGATAATTCTAAAATATTTTTAATTAATAAAAAGTAAATAACGACTTACCGATGAAAAGAAACACCTGGTCGAAGTAATTTACTACTACCACTATTGTTTTTGCACTCAAGGATGGAACAACGAGTCATTATTGAGGGGTTTTTAACAGAACACGCGTATCAGAATCACCGGCAGCGCACGTCACGAGACACCAACGACCGCGAAGCGAGTGAGCTAGGTTATGTCCCGCAGGACATAATTATGGCACGCGGCCACGCCCACATGCCCTTTCCTGTAGTGTTATATATTCCGTGTTTTTGAAATACACCTGATACTAATATAACGAGAATGTGTTAATAAGAGAAATTTCATACGAAGGTGTCTCTTGGTCTGCGGGCACTGAACAGAACTCCTGAACCTTTGAAGTTTGAAGATAATAGTTTAAAAATTGCAGCGTTGCTTAGATAATTTGCCACAGTAATATAGTTAATAAGGATAGTTAATATTCGTAGTGGTTACCTACGCAAAAAGCTTTGTCTTGTAATTAACTAAAAAGAGTAAAATTATTCTTTTTTGACAAAAAATTGAACCCGACTTCCAAGGAAAAAACAATACTCTTAAAATTATTTTTAACAAAAAATTAAAACCGATTTCTAAGGTAATAACAAAAATTACATCCTTATAATATGAACTAAAAAGTATTAAATAATTATTCCTATCCTAGTTATTAATAGATGTCCGAATTTATATAATACAACACCACAATGTGGCTGCTTGGGAGTTGAAGCGTTCGAGACCGGTTTCAGCACGATACTTATAAAGGCCGTCCCCCGAGCAAACGACCTTGGCCATACATTTGCCGCGTTGCCGAGATCGCGCCAAAACCCTATTATTTTTACTTATCTTAGTTCAAAATTGTCCTAAAAAAAATTTAAAACGGCGAATATATAGTTTATGATATTGTCGATCTATTGGCGTGAGTTTCAAATAAAAGTGATTTGTAAATCCTAAGGAGATGCTGAATGTATGCTTGAATTTTAACAAATTGGTATTACTTTGGAAGCTGATATCATGAGTATAAGAAACAAAAATAGAGAATTTAAAACGACAAAAGGAATATTGATATACTGAAGATTATTGCTGTATTTTTATTATAACTTTGTAGCTTTCAGATTTTGAGTTTATAAGGTTTTAAATACGGTCAATTGCGGAATCTCCGGACGGAACGCCCTTTATACCTAGTTTGTATCCTTCGATCGTGGATTCTTGGGGGTGAACAAGTTTCAGACCAATACGACATGCAAACCTTGAAGAAGAGAGCGTAATTCCTTTAACAGGCCTTCTGATGTTGCAAGTGTCCGTGGGCGACGATAGTTGCTTTCCATCAGGTGACTCATTTGCTCGTTTGCCCCATTATTTTATAAATAAAACTAGTTATTAATTGCAGGTACATATTTTACTATACAAACTTATTCAATTTACACAATAACAATAATTTTATCAATATGAATTAGCCTTAAGTCGTGTTACGTTATCTATAGGAAGAAAAAATTTGAATTTTAACATCTAAAATGTATCGTCATAATATCAAATATCTTACCTTGAAAACAATTTCTCTGTGTTTATGATCACCAAAACATACTATTTTAGACTGTGTATCCAAACTCGCGTCATTTACTTTAGAATTTATCTAGACTCACCGTTATTCACAGGAATATTTTAGGCATTTTCTTTTGTGCGTGCACTTTTTCCACCAAAAAAAAAATGAAGTGATATGCTGGCGTTCTTAAAGTTACGTGATGTGATCCTACAGTTTTGTTGGAATAAAATATAATTGTGACACAGTAGAATTCCTTTTCGGGAACGCCTAAAACACCGTTATCTACCGGAGTTACTCACAGGAATGATATTTAGGATTTTATTATGAACAGTAATTTTATAATAATAGGCATAATAAATAATGGTTTTAATAAATGAAAACAAAGACCTGGACACCGTTTTTTATTTTATAGTCTATAATATTGCAAAATGGTAACTAGTTTTGAATATTTTATAATGTTTAAATTTTCATTACGCAAGAGGACACTTTCATTTTGTATGGAACTGAAATTACTGACTTTAGTTTGATGATGTTTCTTTCGATATATTTATGTTCTTAGCATTACAAAAATGTCTTGGTTTACTGAAAATTAATTGTTCTTTAAACTTAGTAGGTTTATAACTTGTTATAACCCGACGTTTTTTTTAAATAAGCTAAAAACGGCCGAGGACACATATTTTTTCAAGTCATGTACGATTATTTTGACTTCTACCCAAATAATAACTTTCCAATTTCTCCCAAGACCCATCCATTCTTGTATCGTCGCCGTACATTTTCATTAGACCTCCTATCTGCGACCCTGTTACTGGTACCCTGGTAACGCACGTTTTTACCCGAGCCGCTCAGATAAGCCCAACGAGGGTTATATTAAACGCCGTGAGGGTTTACCGTAATACGTGTCAAATACCCTTTATCCTTATAAACTATGGCTTTTGATGAAAATTCTGAAATTCGTCTTTTTAAGTTCACTTATTTATTTTTAAAATATTAAACTGACTGACTTATATAAACTGACTTGCCGCGTTGTTCGGTACAGTACCTTATGAGAAAATAAAAATATACAGGGTGTAACAAAACTACGTGATAATATTTTAGGGTGTGTACGTGTTTCTTGTAGAGAGTTCACTGTAAAAGTAGCAGCACTGAAAGACTAACTTTTCTCAACTTTGTATGGACAAATTCATAACGCTATTATATTATTTTTTCTATTACAGCGCTTTCTTTCACAATGAACTCTAAGGAACACATACACACCCTACAGCACGGGTTCCCAAACTGTGCGCCGCCGTGAAAAGGCAAGAGGGGCGCCGTGAGTTCTCCATCATTATCCTATATTAATAACCACAGATGTTATAAAATAAAATTATAATATCAATTAAGTATACAAAGCAGGCCGATGATTAAATATTTGTATATTATTATGTACTTTAATCATTAAAGATATTTATTTATGTATATTTTTGTAATAGCTAGGTAAAGAAGGGCGCCGCCCGTGAGAAAGTATTGACTCGTAAGTGCACCGCAGGCTGAAAAAGATTGGGAGCCCCTGCCCTACAGTATTTGTGGATATTTTATAAGACAATAAAAACCAAGAGCTGTATTAATACCGTTTATTATCCAGTACACGAGTAAACACTGCATGATACACATATCAAATAAACATAGTATGTGTAAATATATTATGTCTCCGTATTGGCACCTGATACACAGTATCTCAAAATGGACGCTAGGTACGAACAATTTGTGATGGCGACATCCATATCGGCTCAGTAAAATTTCTTTACGGCAATCCGTACTATAGTTTGGAATTTTTTTATCTTATCGGTTTAGTAAAACCTTCTTAAGGTGAACGCAGATTTGGCCGCACCGCACGCACCGCAGTCGCCGCATTTCGAATTCTTTATATGAAGTTATAGGCAAGCTCGCATACCTACCCGCGCCGCAGTCTTCGCAACTTCTACATTCTTTATATGAACAATTCGAAATGCGGCGACTGCGGTGCCTGCGGTGCGGCCAAATCTGCGTTCACCTTTACGCCACGCTGCTATGCTATGCCACGATCTGTCAAAAATTATTTTTTCATATGTCAAATTTTCTACGTCATGACTATTTCTCAATTTCTAGATAGACAGCGACGTAACGCGTCTAAAGGTACAATTCCGTGCATCGCGATCGATCGCGGTCGCGCACGACCTACGACTGTCGTCGGCCGCTCGCGACCATAGTCAGCGTATGAAAATGTATTGCACCGCTTCCGAGGCCCGCGACTGACGCGCGCGGCTTACGACTGTCGTAAGCCGCGCGCGACCGTGTCTTGAAGTTATGACAGTCGCGCACGACCTACGACCGCGATCGATCGCGATGCACGGAATGGTACCTTAATGCGAGACTAGAAAACTGACTAGCTGTTTAATATGACAGCAAAGTGATTAAAAACCAGCAACTTTTATTTAAAAACTCGGTGTATAAATCATGGAATAAATCAAAAACTTTTAAACGGGTGATAATTTTATGCGGAGCAAAATAAATTTATGCTGCTTACGCTCGCAAAAATAAATTACTCGGTGGAAGGAATCTATCAAAAAGATAAGCTCATATTTATGTTTGTTAATAATTTTCTTAAGAAAATACGTGTGGCACTCGGGGACTGCCGCGGTAAAGCTATTGCATAGCATTTTTTATCAACTTATGCAATTATAACCCGTATACATCTAGTCGCACGCACACACACCGTTTCGAAGTCTGGCAACGCCGCACCGATCGGCACAGCGGTACGGCAACGCCGCACAGGCGTGCTTGTCGTGTTAGGATTTTTCGTTACGGAATTTTTTGAATCGGTCGCCGTGCTCAAAGCCTGCGATAAAACTTATGCAAAATATTAATAATATGGTCAAAAATATGGATGTCACCGTCACAATATCATCAATATATACATCAGAAGTGCGGGGGCCGTCGTCTCTAATGAAAGGAAACGTGTTCAGAACACTCGTCGAGAGAGAAAGAGAGAAGGGTATCTCTATCTATAATTTATCTATCTATTCAGGGGCCAGCCACAATATAAAACGATAACGAAGTTGGAAAAGATTTAAAAAAACTTGAGAGGTTTCCCATTCGGGTGTCCCTTGAGAACGAAGTTAATTCTTATGTTCAAAAAAAATATTAAAAAAGCCATCTATTGACGCCCAGGAATACTAACAACGCGTCCCTGTTTATTTTAAAAAACGCCATCTAGTTGATGCACAGGAATACTTAATATCAACGACCTCTGCCCCTACCATGCAGGTACTAATAAGAAAGTGTCGAGGTCAAATCAAGGTCAAATATCGTTCTGTCTAGCCTTCAGATTTACGTCGAACGCGCGATAAGGAACTTCGTTCCAATTTACGGAAAGCAGCAATTTGGATCAGCCACGTAGATTATAAATTTTTCCTGTATCTTCGTCATCGTTTCGATATTGTAATCCGTTACAGCCCCCAATTCTACAGGACTCAAGGGATTTGGTGTTAGACAACGACATAGCTATCTCGCTATCTCATTCCTTCATATTTTCAATCTCTAGCGCTTTATCCGTAAAGCGAATAAGAAACGGTACAATCATGTTACTTGATACTTCAGGCATTAACCCATAATCCCCATAAGCTCACCGGTGAGTGAGACAATAGAATAACAATATATTTCCAGAAATCCAAGATCGAAGGATTAAACTATGTGTGCGTAATTTCATCTTAATCAGTTCAACGGCGCCAAGACAGTCAGTTAGCAGCGGGATAGCTACGTCGCATCGTGCTAGGAAGGCTGCTAGATAGAGGTTCTATTCTTAATAACCTATCGAATTCCGTTTGGACGGATAATTTTATCCACAGGTACAACAAATTATACATTTTCAATTGACCATAACTTTTAGACGGTACAAAAATACATTCCCTAACAACTAATTCAACTAATTCGTGTTACGTAACGTCGTATATATATATGACAGAGCGCCCCGCACCCCGCTGGTATCACAATTCTTTACAACAATAACGATAACTATGACAGGAAAGAAAGAATTACTTAATGACAGGTAATGAGTGAAACGTTTAGCTTCCTCCTAGGAAGGAGGTCGTCAATTGGAGTGCTGGACAAAAACTTATGATTATTTGTAGATTACATGGGAACTTACTTAAATTCACTGACCTCCATTATACAATAATTAGTACCTACGGTGGACATAAGATACCCAGCTGTTTTTTGTGCCTATTTGAAGCGGAATCAGCACCCCCAATGCGGCGGAAGAGAACTAAATCTAAGCATTCTAATAAGCAAATAAAATATCGCAAAAGTCATATTAATATAATTCCCCTTAGTTCGTGCAGTAAACGCATCGTTTTGTCAACGATCATGGACATCGAACTTCGCTGTTAATTGTTATGGCTAAGAAGTAAGAAAATTCTCCATCATGTCAGCTTTTGACCAGAATATATAACGGTTTATCCTGATCTGTTGTTTCAGATAACAAATTACTATTTAATTCATCATATTTGTGATATTATTGTGTCAGTTAATATATCCATTTTTCTGCTGTTGGTTTACTGCCAGGAAGTGAAGGTAACAGTATGATTCCTGTATAATTTAGATTTTTGCTATGTTTATGAAATTGGAACAAATGACACTTATCTACCTCACAGTATCTTTCGGTTTTTAAAAAGAGACAGAAACATTTATTATTGCTTCTTAATTCAGAAACTTGACGTTTCACTCATTCCGATCAAAGTGTAGCAGAGAAAGAGACAGACATATCAGACAATAATGAGAGTAACCGAGATCAACAACAACTAGAACATTCAATAAAATATTATCACTTACCTACAAGATTGTTGCAAAAATTGTGGTAGCAAATTCGTTACAAAAATCCGCACGGCGCGGATCTAAAATTGACATCGAAATTTACATGATAAGCTATGATACATCGAGTTGACATCTATATAAAATATATGGATATATGCCCCCCAGTACAATGCGCGTAGACGTGACATAGGTCGACATAATATTGGCTAAAGCGAGACAGACAACATGGATAATAATTACAGGGTGCAATTAAACCTTGTTGCCAAATTTTTTCCAGGGCTTAGGTATCATTTAGGAGTCCATTTAACCAAAAAAAATTGGGTGTTATTTTTTTTCAATGACATATTTTATCCCATTTAAAATCGTTACAGAACGGTCAATCGCGGCGCGGACGAATGAGCGGGGGTGACGCGGGATGAGGCGCGCGTGCGGGGGCACCTCATGCGCGGCTGACGCTTCGTGTCCATTAATTGTAGTGACTTTTAGGATAACTTTCGGAAGCTATACAACATTTTAGTACTGAGTGACTATAAAAGAAAAAATACGTGTATTTTTATTTTTAACAAGGATCAATATATCAAAATTTGGCAGGAAGGTTTAATTGCACCCTGTATAAGTTGTCTCACTCTCACAGTATAGATTAGTGGTTTAATCTATTGGCAGTTTGTCAGAGCTACGTCGCGTCGCCGCGTTTGTGCTAAGTGAACTTGACGAAATTCGCCATAAAATCTTAATCTTATAATCCGTTTCGAGTTATCTTACCTCGGAGTTTCTAGAGTGATCCTTATATCGTTGGCACAAAGATCACATCAGAGGCAAAATAACTCTCAACGCTCTGTATATCTAACATCTCTAAACTTGGTGTTCTATACACTTCGATAACTTCACAGAATAAAAACTAACACAATATCAACAATTTGGCACGTTTTCCTGTTTTAACTTCGATAGAGAAGAAGAAGGAGTGGAAAGTAACAACGGCCACGAATTTCTTGCAGAAATAAATAAAATTAATCCTGATTTAAAAGATCAATACGATTTTACTAATCGTACTGAAGTAAATCAACCCAAAGATGAAACATTTTCTGAAGGTGATTCGAGAATTTTTGATGATATTAAAAAAATGGAGCAAGTAAATTCGTGGCGTTCAAATATAGTCCGTAGGTAGCTACACATAACAGTTATATTAGAACAAATGATTATAGGAGCACTACTAGGATACATCGACACGTCTACGAGTAATTGAATCATTAAGATAGCATTAGGACGAAGCTTAGGACCTAGGAACTTAAAAGTACTGGGCGTAAACCTTTCATACCTAAGAGCAGACCTAAAATATAACCAGACAATTTGACTAGCATCGTTCTTGAATGTATGGTATTAAAATGAGATCTAATCAAATGTAAATCTAAAGTATATTTTAACTTCTCGCTCTAACGTATGGTTTGTGAAAGGGACAGCTATATAATAGGTCTGATCTACCCTCGTTTAATAACATAATGGACATCATAGTATACATCAAACATCATAAGTTTCGAAGAACGCTCTCTGGTCTCACAGCAGCTTTCGATATGACAAGAATCAAGTCTTTTAAAAAACGTTGGGGCTTTATTCAATTTGACACTTCGTTGGCGATTTTATTAAAACATTACAAAAATATCTTATGTATTAAGAAGCTAACTTGGCGACATGACAAGACCATTTCATTATTAAAACCTTCATCATCTTTGTTTATCGTACCACGATTAGTTTCTACTGATTTATCTACCTCATTGCTCTAATGATTGTCATGTTCCCAAGTGTGTACAGTACAACATTCTTAATGTATTTTGGAACCTCGCATTCCATCATCGTTATTCGTTATTATATTTTCTCAGCCCATATTACTGACATACATCGATACAGTACCTTCAGTATCAACGGATTCTGATTTCTGACATAGATTTTTGACAGTGATTGTAATAAAATCTAATAGCTTTGTCCACACTGTGCCTTCTTCTGTTCATCAAGAGCATGCGTTATAGCACAGTCAACAGCGAACGTGAGGCATGTCCGCAACGCATGATCTCTGACCGTATCCAAAACTTCAAAAATTACAATATTGGCGTTGCGTTCGTTGACTTGACGCATTCAATTATTGAATGAAAAGATGACGAAAATTGAAGACGAAAGCGCCTAGTGTGGACATAGCTATTGTCGGATGGGAGCTGCTGCCATCATCATCATCATCGAGTGTTACAGCTTGCAACCTACCCGCCCCACAGTATCCAACTGGATCCGCTACTTTATCAATGTGAATCAGCAACTGCTTTTAAGAGGACATGTCATTAAGAAGTTGCACTCTATCTATATCCATACCATGACCGCTGCGGCTAGCAAGACTGCAAGTGGTCGTGTGACGTCACCGCCAGCATGCAGCGCTCGCACGGCGTGGCGCGCGGGCGCGGGGGAGGGGGGAGGCCGGCGCGGGAACACCGCTACTGCACCCCCGTTGGAGGCTGATACCACGCACCACACCTAGAGGAGAAGTGGAGGTAGCTTATCCTCGTTTGATGGAGAGATTGGATTGAATAGACTTGTAACCGAAAGCATTAGATTTATTGCAATGAAATCTAGCACAGGTAAAGTAGATTATTAGTAGGCGTACTGTCATAAACGCATGGGACGAATTTCACCAGGGATTAGGCACAGGATCGACTT
This sequence comes from Polyommatus icarus, assembly GCA_937595015.1. Classification (NCBI taxonomy): domain Eukaryota; kingdom Metazoa; phylum Arthropoda; class Insecta; order Lepidoptera; family Lycaenidae; genus Polyommatus; species Polyommatus icarus. The sequence goes on along the minus strand of OW569342.1, from coordinate 182,595 downwards.
TTGACACGTCTATCCGTCTCATAGATTATTATCAATCAGATGATCAGGTAATCACCTTTTAGTCATAACTAACCAAACAACTTGTTCAAGCTAAACTCCAAACCACCAGACTACATCTGTATAATATCTACAGCAGTACGTACTGGAGTCATTCCACTACACTCACCTCATCAGGCTCAGATAAAGCCAACTGCGCGCGTCAGCAGTGCTGCGTGTGCTACCAGGGCCGCAGGAGCCGCAGGAACATGTGTACAGCAATATCTATCTGTCACTTCACACACCTCATCAGGCTCAGGTAGGGCGTACTGCGCGCCTGCAGTGCTGCGCGAGGTCGGGTACCAGGGGCGCAGGAGCCGCAGGAGCCGCAGGGACATGTACCAATATCTATCGGTAGCTATGTCACTCACCTCATCAGGCTCAGGCAGGGCGATCTGCGCGCGCCAGCAGTGTTGCGCGAGGTCGGGTACCAGGGCCGCAGGAGCCGCGCGGCCGCCGCGCACCCACACCACGCGGAGGTTGCGGCCGCACGCGCCGCACGTGAGACGCCACCCCCCGGATATGGCTTCGGAGCTGATAGCTGTAGCTGTCGCGCCGCCTAATGGAGATTCATAATTTTTAAGGCCTGTTTTACCACTTTATGATAAAGTGCCGAATAGGCTATTTACAGCTTTTTTGACAGATTCTCTAATCTCTATACTTCATGTGTCAAGTTAAGTAGTGGATAGCCTATTCGGCACTTATCAGGAAGTGGTGAAACAGGCCCTTGGCCTATTATAATAAACTGTAGTTCAATAACAAATTGATGATTATATTTGTCTTTCTATATTACCTAATCTAAAACATCAACTACACCTACCCCTCTTTCCTTATCATTACAACCTTCATCATCATAATTCATAATCATTATTATCATCTTCATCATCATAACTCACCAGTAACAGCCAGCGTGACTCTCTTCAGCTCCCTGAGTCGCTGCAAGTCCGGTGCGCGTGCGCCGACACACCGGTACTCACCGCCTTCTTCGTATACCGCCTCTTTTATACCTACATGGTAAAAGATGTCATGTAAATGGTCCTTTTATGATGTTGGCAATATAATCCGACTAAACAAGAAGTGACGACAAATCTTATAAAACAAAACGTAAGATATTTTAATATTTTTACTGGAATAGCGATGTTTAATTTGTGTGGTCAGGTTGAAGCTTAAAATGGTCTCAAAACTTAACTAATATCATCATCAGGCAGTCGACGGACTGCGTTATTTAGTCGGGTTATGTTAATTCAATGTTAGTCATGATCAGTCGGCTGAATTTGATGAACAACGTATATCGCCATCTGCCTATGAATTAATAACTTCGATGGTACCATCGAGGAAATAGATTCCTAGGCAGTTGACGGACCTAAGTCATGTGGTCGGCTTATGTCAATTCAATGTTTGCTGTGATCGGTCGGATGGGTGTGACTTAACACGACCAAATTACAGGAAGCGCTTGACAAATTGTCGCGACAGCACTTGCTACGGGGTTTACACTTGCAAGCTGCTGTCAGATAGACTGTCAGACACTTCTCGCGACAGTTGTCTTACAGGTGCAAACACGGCCGAATGCAATAACATGCGAGCTCCGTAATGATGTCATCAAACCGTGCGTCTAGTTAATTTGACCGTGTTATTCACAAAACACCTCCTGTGTGTATGCTCACCTAGTACTCCATGCGCATGATGCGAGCCGGCCGGCGCCCAGCTGTCGCTCGCGTTGCCGACCACGCGCCGCCACCAGCAACCCACGCTACCTGTATCATCATCATCGTTATTGTCTTAATTATTGGTGACTCATGAGTCATGAGTAACTTATGAGATGATGGGCAGTCTTCCACAGTGCGTTTCTCGCGTAACTTTCTACCGCGCACTGTAAAACTCTGGAACGAACTGTCACCAGCAGTATTTCCGGACCTATACGACCTGCAAACTTTCAAGAAGAGAGCGTATTCCCTCTTCAAAGGCCGGCAACGCACCTGCAGCTCTGATGTCACGAGTGTCCATGGGCGACGGTAGTTGTCAGCGACCACAATATAATGTGGTCGCTGGTAATTACTTTTCATCAGGTGACCTGTTTGCTCGTTTGCCCCCTTATTTTATATAAAAAACTTCATAAACCTCAACATCATTATTTACATAATACAGAGAACACGAAATGCAGTACTGTTGTATTCCCAAGTATATTTTTTTTCAAAGAAGTTTATAACAACTTATAGTTCTTTTGTGATTGAAACTTATATCAACATTGAACAACCACCTAGCTCCCTTAAAAACCATACGTTAATATTTAAGTAATGCGAAAGTTTGTATGTCTGTCTGTTACCTCTTCACGCCCAAACCGCTCAACCAGTTTTGCTGAAATTTGGTATGGAGATACTTTGAGTCCCGGGAAAGGACATAGGATACTTTTTATCCCGGAAAAATGTACGGTTACGCGATAAACGAGTTTTGTCGCAACGGAGTTGCGGGCGTCATCTTGCGTGTCTATAAGGTAAAAATGTCATTTTCCAAGCCCACAAGCAGTATCCTGTCTTAAAACATCCCTTTCAGTCTCTGCATCCTACCATCTACTAATTTTATTTCCCTAATCTATTCCCTTTCATCTACTGCCTCTCCAACCTCTATCAACTTCTTCTCTCCTAGTCCATTATCTCACCTTTGGGACAGTGTAGCTGCACGTTGCCCCCAAGCGGCACCTCCACCTTCTGTGTCTCCGGCTCGGCTTCCGGTTCCGCTTCCGTTGTGGGAGCTTCCTCTGATGCTAAAGAAAAGTTTTCATTATGTAATTATTCTTCTATTACTAAAGAAGATGATCTTTCATCAGGATTTACCTTATACGTTAACATCATTATAATTACTATTATGTAAATTCTGTCTCTCCAAGTCTTATTTGAAAAGCAATAGGTGATCATTGCTTGGGCTTTCCTTCGATCGGTGATTCTTGGAAATGCTATTGTATTCTATTGTTGTCGCGATCGCCGGTGCTCGTACGGGGCTTGATGGGTTAAAACATCTTTATAGACATCTAGGTGTGAACTTCCTTCTCCGGGAAGTATCGTTATACTAAAGCAGGCCATAAAGAGTGTACCTGTACAGTTCTGTAACAAACACGCTCCGGTTTGCCTGAACAGTTGACCTGTTCAGGCAAACCTGTCAGGAACACCCTTGCGTGTATGGCCTGCTTTTAATTTTATCAATTTCCATCTAGTTTCACCTCATCATTATTACTTACCCATCCAATGCAGGCTGATCACCTGATTGTCTGACAAGTAAGATGATCCTCCTGATCTCTCGCCAGTCGTTTCGGTCGTCCGTCCCACTGGGTTATGCGAATAAAGGTATAGAGAGTGCTCTTGTGTACTGCGCACACACTTGGGCACTATAAAATTACTCCTGCGTAACTAGTCTGTACGCCTACTACGAAACTGTTTTGAGACTAAAACAGTTGGATGAGAATGCTGCATCCTGCTCTATACGGTTTTGCTCGATTGAGCAATAGCGTCGAGCACAACCCGCGGCTCGGACTTTCGTCCACACATTCAGCATTGCTCGATAGTTTTACTCTAAATCGATAGCATTAATTCCATCAATCCGGCTCGATCCGGTTCCATCAATCCTTCGAGCGGCTCGAAGCGAGCCTTCGAGCTGTCAGTTTTGCGGTCCACAGAGTAATTATCACTCGATTTGTAGTAAAACTATCGAGCAAAACCGTATGTGAGTACTTAGCATTAGAGTAGGACGCGGCATTCTCGTCCGATTATTCTCTCAAAACAGTTTCATGGTACAAGCCCTTTTTTTTTGTTAACTCAGTGAAATGCTGTGACGCATTCGACGCAGGGGATGGGGACTCCCGCTGCGGATAATATGTGGGGCTCGCCGCGGCGAAGATGGTGAGTGCCGCGGCTCTACCCACTAAAACACCGCGGTGTTCCTGTCTCCTGCAACTGGCGGATGCACGGGTCCCGATGAGCATTACTCCGTAGTTATGGTACAAGGCCTGGTTTCAATGAAACCGGCCATCGTCACCGAAATCGGTGCGGGAGTTATTATCATCAAACTGACCTCTTTAATACACTGGACTGGCTATGCCGTACAAAATGACAGCTATTTCTTTTGCCGATTTGAAGCGCCGCGGTGGCCGGTGACCGTACTGTGAACTAATTACATAAAAAATTGCAACCGCCATTTGCAAAATATTAGTTCCAAGTACACTCACCACTGCTTTCACATAGCAATCAGCGCCAATATGGCGATTTTCAATATTTTTTTTCTATTTTAATTTTCAATCAGTCTCTTGACTATAAGCAAATGTGTTGCGTCATAGTTTGTCATTTTAGGTCTCTCCACAGTAGGAGACACCTTTCAGTTTTACCAGCGGTCTTTTAGGCTTTGTATATCAGAGCGCTTCAGGTGTTCATTGTAGGTGATATTCAACAATTGGTTTGCCAAGTCATTTGGATGGTTTTCAAGTCGGTGGTTATAGGCGGTAGAGGCATGTTTTATTGCGATTTTCAAATAGGAACGTTTTATTGATAGCGATCGCCTGTCCACACTCCACTGTCCAGTGTATTATAGAGGTCAGTGTATCATCATCACTCACCCAGCACGTTCAGGTAGTACCCGATGCTGTAGTAGTCTGTATCTGCCCAGCGCGCGCGGCAGCGGTACCAGCCGGCGTGTGCCGCCCGCAGCGCCCCCCACCGCAGCGTCGCCGCCTCCCCCGCGCCCCCTTCCTCCACCGGGGCCAGGGAACTGATTCAAATTCCAATTATTTACTAAAACGTTCATGTAGAAAAAAAGGCGGACGAAGTCTTAATATACACAGAACTGTGTCTTCAGAGTCGGCCTGTCAAATGGTATGGACTAGCGCAAGAATGTGTGCGTGCGGACCGTGTACATACAGCCAGCTGGCCGACTCTGAAGGACACAGTTTTGTGAATGGTGGGACTCCGTCCGCCTTTTTTTATAGGTCCATGGATTATAGAGACAAAAATATTCAATATTTTAAAGCAAGCAGTCATATAAAATTATGTCAGAAATACAGTGACTTCATTGCTATACTTATGGAAAAGTTTTGCAGCTTCTTCTCTCAATATTTTTGAGATCTTAAGAATGAAATGTCTGAAGTCTAGATCCTCCTGATCAACTAACAAATGAGCAGTGAGCTTCTTTTCACTTTTCAGAGGTTCGGAAAAATTAGTATGATCCGAAGCAAAGCCTGTAGGGTCTTCTGACACAAGAGATCTCCAGAAAGCCAAGATGGTAGCCAAAATATTCTGTAGCTGTCAGCAGCAAATATCGATCGGATAGTCATGTTACAAAAGAAGACAGGAGAGAATTGGATTCATCTAAGTAGATGGCGGACCTTCTTAATTTAAGGCCGTCCCCCGCGCAAACGACCATACATTTGCCGCGTTGCCGAGATCGCGCCAAAACCCTATTATTTTTACTTATCTTAGTTCAAATTGTCCTAAAAAAATTTAAAACGGGGAATAAGTAGTTTATGATATTGTCGATCTATTGGCGTGAGTTTCAAATAAAAGTAATTTGTAAATCCTAAGGAGATGCTAAATGTATGCTTGAATTTTAATAAATTGGTATTACTTTGGAAGCTGATATCATGAGTATAAGAAACAAAAATAGAAAATTTTAAACGGGGAATGGAATGTTGATATACTGAAGATTATTGCTGTATTTTTATTATAACTTTGTAGCTTTCAGATTATGAGTTTATAAGGCTTTAAATACGATCAATTACGGAATCTCCGGAGGGAACGCCCTTAAGCAGTACAGGTTAAGTCGACAGAATATTCAATTGAAATACGACCAAATTTTGATGAACCCATTTCTTTGATCGTTTATTGCCTGCTTTGTTCTGTTGTTTATTTAAATGTGTGTTCAAATTATAATTGAAATTCTTTGTATTTATGGTACACATCTACCAGGTAATCATAAACTTGATAAGGTGTCCGTTTGGTATTTACCGGTGTTCACGTCGCAGCCAACTGGTTTAAATAGCCGTTCAATCTAACAGCTAGCACTTTGACTGAACAACGTCATTCAATCACACGTCTAGCTTTTAAATTGAATATTTCAGTCGCCCAAAACGTTCAACACTACAGCTGATTCAAAAGCAGCCGTTTGATTGAATTAGTTCAGCGCTCACCACCGCGGCGCTAGGTGCGTTTTGTTTACAATATGGCGTCAACTAGCCGGTATTTTGTGATTGTATTAAGATATTTTTCGTTCATATACTTTACAAGAGTTATTAAAGTGACAGAAATTATGGGAGCACATACGAGTGAATCGAAATTTAAACAAATATTCGAGGAGAAATTACGGGATTGTGAAGTGCATTACAAAGGTATTTATTGCAATTTTGTTAAAAATGAGTTAGAATGCAATAATTTATTCTACCTGTTATCATTACATTTTTATAAGAATAACACTAAGTTAACTTGCCATTTAATCAGTTAGCTAAGCGTCGTCTAGCTGTAGTGTTGAACGTTGCAGTAAACACGTCGACTAAACGACGTATAGCCGTGTGATTAAATGGCGTTGTTCAGTCAAAGGGCTAGCTGTTTGATTGAACGGCTTTTTTAACCAGTGGACTGCGACATTCACATAATAAGGCTTTCTGTCTGCAAAAATACAAGTTACTACTCGACCAAGCCAACTTGAGTCTAGACTCTAGACGAATGTCAAAGCTAGCTCTCTCGCACTGACGCACGTCGCTAGCAATGCATAAGTGCGAGAGAGCATGGTTTGACAGTCGTCTAGTTGGCTTGGTCGAGTAGTACAAAGCTATACTCACACTGGGGCCCGGTCGTGTCTGGTCCAAGCGGCGCGCGCGGGCGGATTGGCGTCGACGTCGCAACGCAGCGCCGCCGCGCCGCCCGCCCACAGCGCCACGCCGAAACCCGGCCAACGGGAGATCACGAATGACGGTGGGTCTGCGGGAGAGAGATAGATACAGTGGGGAAGCAGGACAGAAACATGGCCACCGTGAGACGACAATGGTGAGTTTCGGGAATGAGGTAGATAGAGTGGAGGAGTGAGACGGGTAGAGTGAGTGAGCAAGACACAGCTCCACCACGACGAAATTCGGCCAGCGGGAGATGACGAATGATGGTGGGTCTGCGGGAGAGAGATAGATAGAGTGGGGATGCGGAATAGAAACACGGCCAGCGAGGCATTATGATGCTGGAAAAAGACGGTTGGAGTGGAGGAAAGAGGCGCCGGCCAGTGAGAAATGACGAACGGCGAACATACTAGATGACCCGGTGAACTTCATAACAATTCCCTTCTAATATAAACCTTCCCTAGACTTCAACGAACATTTCAACACGAAAATTAGCCAAATCGGTTTAGCCATTTCTGAGTTTTAGCAAGACTAACTTCTACGAAACTTCTACAAAGCCCAGTGAAGAATAAAAGTTTAGAAAAAGAAGACAGTGAGACGAATTTCACCATCATTTAACTGAATATTTTTTTATATTAAAGAAGACTTAGGGCCTATTTCACCACTTCCTGATAAAGCTATCCACCACTTAACTTGACAGATAGAGTATGGAGAATCTGTCATAAGCCTATCCGGCACCTTATCAGGATGTGGTGAAACCGGCCCTTAGGGCTTAGAGTATAGATGATTAGGGTATACTCACATGTGACATGTATCTGCAGTTTGGCGGTGCTGTCACGCGGCGCGGCGGCGGAGCGTTGTCGCGCGGTGCAGACCAGCGTCGCGTTGTGCAGCTCGCGGGCCGCGGTGAGAGACACGCGGGAGAACGATACACCCTCTGTACGAGATAAAAGATGCTTAAGTTTGACTAGATAACGTCCGCGTCTCCGTTGCGCCAAACACGACGACCTCCGTGGCGCAGTGGTGAGCGCGTTGGTAGCTCAAGCCGGGGGTCGCGGGTTCGAATCCCGCCGACGGAACAAAAGTTTATAAAGTTCCTGGGTCATGGATGTGTATTAAATATGTGTATCATATAATACAAATCTTAAATATATGTATAGTATAAAAGTATTAAATATATTTCCGTTGTCTGGTACCTGTAACACAAGTCCTTCAGGTACTTAGCACGGGGCCAGACTGACGTGGTGTGAAAGCGTCTATAAAAAAATATAAAAAAAGGCCAAGAAATCACGGTTGTTGTGTGAGAGCCCCCATTGTATATTTTGCTGGTAGAGCTTGTCTAACTTGAAATGACGCGCCCCTCCCTCGTATTCACAGTACAAAAATGTTTCATTTTCAACTTTGAAGTGGTGGGGCGCGTAATTTCAAATTAGACAAGCTCTAACAGAAAGACACACTTTTATATAATTTATCATAACTAGCTATATGACCGAGCTTTGCTCGGTATTCAAAAAATTCAAAAAAACACACATAAAATGAAATTTTTTGAAAATGATTCCTAGCTAGATCGATTTATCGCCCCCGAAACCCCCTATTTACTAAATTTCATGAAAATCGTTGGAGCCGATTCCGAGATTCCAATTATATACAAGAATTGCTCGTTTAAAGATATAAGATATTAGTATTTTATCTTATATTATATAAAAATGGATTTTCAAATGTGTTAGTCGCGCTAAAACACGAAAACGGCTGAACGGATTGGGCTGATTTTAGTCTTATAATATTCGTAGAAGTCCAGGGAAGATTTTAAAGTGACCTGTGGGCTGTGACACGAAGTTCACCGGGACAGCTAGTCTATTAAATAAAAATAATCGGCCAAGTGCGAGTTGGACTCGCGCACGAAGGGTTCCGTACCGAAATAGAGCCAAAAGTAGGCCAAAATTGTGTTTTTTTGTATGGGATTTTTATTTAATTTTTATTTTATTTTAATATTATTATGAATTATTGACCTCGACATACAATAAGGTCCTTCGTGAAAATATCATGTGCCTACCTGTTGCCATTACTGATATAGAGCAAAAAAGGTAGAAAAAATCTTGTTTGTTGTATGGGAGCCACCCTTAAATATTAATTTTATTTTATTTTTGGTATTTGTTGTTATAGCGGCAACCAAAATACACAATCTGTGAAAATTTCAGAAGTCTAGCTATAGCGGTTCTTGAGTTACAGCCTGGAGACAGACAGACGGACGGACGGACGGACGGACGGACGGACAGACATCGAAGTCTTAGTAATAGGGTCCCGTTTTTACCCTTTGGGTACGGAACCCTAAAAATGAATTTTCAAATGTGTTAGTCGCGCTAAAACTCGAAAACGGCTGAACGGATTGGGCTTGTAGTGACTAGTGTACATAGCTAATGTCTTTTATAAAAACCTTTTTTATACTATTTTGTACGATTCTATAATTTATGATTTTTTGACTTGTTTACCTTTTGATAGATTTTGTCATTATATTAAAATTATTAAACTTGAACATCGAGTGCGTGATTTCCTAAATTTCTCCTTTGCACCTTCCAAACTATAAAGTTGAGCAACCTGAGCCTCGCAACGACGCGAGGACCTTGCTCACTTCATTGGTGACCCCGACGTGAGCGACGTAAAATCGCTAAGGATGAATTTGATGCCATGATTCAATGTGGCACATGTCGCCCATCTGAATCTCCGTGGTCGTCGCCTCTCCACCTGGCGCCGAAGAAAGACGACGGCTGGCGCCCCTGTGGCGATTATAGGATGCTGAACGCACGGACCATCCCTGACCAGTATCCCATCCGTCACATTCAGGATTTTGCACATAGCCTGTCTGGCTGTACCGTATTCTCTAAGATTGACTTGGTGAAGGCCTACAACCAGATCCCCGTGAATCCAGACGACGTCCCGAAGACCGCGATCACAACGCCGTTCGGTCTTTTCGAATTTCCGTTCATGACGTTCGGACTTCGAAATGCCGGGCAGACGTTCCAGCGGTTCGTGGACGAAATGGTCCGGGGTCTGGATTTTACGTATGCATATTTGGACGATTTTCTGGTCTTCTCGAAAGACCAGAAGACCCACGAACTTCACCTTCGCCAACTCTTCACCAGACTTAGGGACTACGGTATGGTCATCAACAGCTCGAAGTGCGTGTTTGGCGTGCCAGAGATTGACTTTTTGGGCTACCATATCTCAGCCGAAGGCACAAGACCACTGCCATCCAAGGTCGAGGCAGTAAAAAATTTTCCTGTGCCCAAAACGGTCAGAGAGCTACGCAGGTTCCTCGGTATGCTCAACTTTTACCGTAGGTTCATCCCTGGGGCAGCAAATTTTCAAGTACCCTTAAACAATCTTTTAGTTGGGTCAGTTAAGGGTTCACATCCAGTAAATTTTACCCCCCAGGAGTTCGAGGCATTTCAGAAATGCAAGGACAGCCTTTGTCTAGCAGCATTATTAGCACATCCTGATTGCAGCGCTAAGTTGGCGTTGGTCACGGATGCTTCTGACAAGGCTATCGGCTCAGTGCTGCAGCAGCTTAACGCAGGTTCATGGGAGCCTCTTGCATTCTTTTCGCGCAAATTGAATCCAGCGGAAATGAAGTACTCCCCTTACGACCGCGAGCTGCTCGCCATTTATCAGAGCGTTAGGCATTTTCGGCACATGTTAGAGGCTCGTAATTTTGTTATTTACACAGACCACAAGCCCCTAACTTTTGCCTTTAGCTCTCGCAAAAAGGATTGCTCTCCACGGCAGTTCCGTCACCTGGATTTTATAGCCCAGTTTACAACGGATATCCGTCACATATTCGGAAAGGATAATGTGGTGGCGGATACTCTTTCGCGCGTGGAGGAGATATCACAACCCGTGCCTGCTGAAAGAATCGCTGCAGCTCAGGTTGATGACCAAGAGCTAGAGCGTCTTCTAGAAGGTTCTACCTCATTACGCCTACAGCCTTTTCAGGTACCAGGCTCACGTAGCCAGCTGTATTGCGACACTAGCAGCACTACGCCGAGACCTTATGTGCCTAAAGAATTGCGCAAGGCAATATTTAATAGCCTGCATTCCCTGAGTCACCCAGGGGCTAAAGCTTCTGTTAGGCTAGTAACCGAACGATATGTCTGGCCTAGCATTAGAAAGGATTGTCGCGAGTGGGTTCGGTCTTGTGTAGCTTGCCAGCGATCGAAGATCACCAGACATGTGCATTCTCCTGTGGGTGATTTTAAGTTACCCTCATCGAGATTTGCATTTGTCCATATCGATCTCGTGGGTCCTTTGCCGCTGTGCCAAGGTTTCCGTTATTGCCTCACTGCCGTTGACCGCTTTACGCGATGGCCTGAGGCAATACCGCTAGCCGACATAACCGCGGAAACAGTGGCAAAGGCCCTACTGAGTGGTTGGATCGCTCGATTCGGCTGCCCATCTACTATCGTCACCGATAGAGGTAGGCAGTTCGAATCAGCGTTATTCAAGTGCTTGTCTTCGATCGCTGGCTTCCAACACCGCAGAACCACCGCATACCATCCTGCCTGTAATGGACTGGTGGAGAGATTCCACCGTCAACTAAAAGCTGCGATAATATGCCATGCCAATGACAGTTGGGTAGAATCTCTCCCACTAGTACTGTTAGGCATCCGCAGTTCCTTCAAAGAGGATGCTCAGGCTTCAGCAGCCGAACTGGTGTACGGTCAACCGATACGGCTTCCTGGTGAGTTCTTTGACCCTCAGCCAGATGAGACCGCCGATATGACGGAGTACCTGTCAAAACTTCGAAGTATCGTCAGGAAACTCCGCCCATCACCAGCAGCTAGGCATAACAGCTGCAGCTTCAAAACTTTTATTCATAAGGAGTTATCTTCCTCAACTCATATTTTCTTGAGGGACTGTACTGGCGGTGGGTTAAAGCCAGCATACTCTGGCCCGCATAAGGTCGTGGAAAGAGGGGACAAAGTTTTCAAAATTTTAGTAAATGGTAAGCAGGTTACCGTATCAATTGACCGGATCAAGCCGGCCTTCATATTGAGTGACCCTACCATCACACCATACTCACAACATAACACTAACACGCGCCAAAACACTCCACACTCACTACTTAACAGTAACATCCGTCTCAACACTCAAAATGCGGATAGCCATGATTTGCCTTCGGCTGATGAGAATATCGTCAAAAGGACGAGGTCAGGCCGTCGTGTCAAATTTACTGACTATTATCGCCCTTGACGGTCTCTGGAGGGGGGTGATGTAGTGACTAGTGTACATAGCTAATGTCTTTTATAAAAACCTTTTTTATACTATTTTGTACGATTCTATAATTTATGATTTTTTGACTTGTTTACCTTTTGATAGATTTTGTCATTATATTAAAATTATTAAACTTGAACATCGAGTGCGTGATTTCCTAAATTTCTCCTTTGCACCTTCCAAACTATAAAGTTGAGCAACCTGAGCCTCGCAACGACGCGAGGACCTTGCTCACTTCAGGCTGATTTTAGTCTTAAAGTATTCGTAGAAGCCCAAGGAAGGTTTTAAAGTGACACAAAGTTCACCGGGACAACTAGTTTTTTATTAAAAAACTGGCCAAGTGCGTGTCCGGCCACGCGTAATATGGGGTTCCGTAGTACCGCAAGTTTTAGATAATTTTTATGGTCAATGAACGTACATTTAAGGCGTGTTTTACACTACTACTAACAACATCATCTCAGTTACTTTCAAAGGAATTTGAACGAAAAGAATAAAGAATACATTTTTTTAGTTAGTCAACTATTACCAATAACTTATGAAGTCTTCTTAGCCGTGATAGCTTTCCTTTTAAATTCAGCATATTTTCTATTCCCGTGAATTTTTTGACATTTCCAGAACCAACCGTTTAGCTCTGGACTCTAACGATTTTTTCCTCTTTAAACCTTAATATTTCACAAACGGATCCCTAAATCGGAAAATGATCTATGAATACTCGCAATATTTTTAAGAAACCTATTCAACGACACCCTACACGATGCGGGCGAAAAAAAATTCATCCCCGCTTGATGTGTAGGGGAGGTACCATAAAAAAATATTTTTTTTTCTATTTCATGTACCATTTTGTTGCCATCACTAATATGTGTATTCATGCCAAATTACAGCTTTGTAGGTCCTATAGTCTATGAGTAAAACCGCGGACAGACAGATAGACAGACAGACGGACAGACGGACGGACAGACCGAAACTATAAGGGTTCCTTGGTGACTACGGAACCCTAAAAAGAGGGCAAACGAGCAAACGGGTCACCTGATGTAAAGCGACTACCTACCATCGCCCATGGACACTCGCAACATCAGAAGAGCTGCAGGTGCGTTGACGGCCTTTTAAGAGGGAATTGATAGTTATTGCCAATATGCAGTACTGATTTTAGTGACTGACACCAGTAGTTAGGGATTCACCGGTTCTGGCTCACAGCCTCAATGTAGGGAAAAATGGGATTTTCGATGACCATTCGCCTAAAAAAAAAAAAAAAAAAAAAGGAAGTTTGGTGTCAAAATATAGGTTTTCAACTACGCCCGTTCGATATATGCAATCCGTTTTTACGTATTTGCACTATTTCCAAAGTTAGCTTTTGTGTTTAACCCTCATTATCTACTATCACCACGCTCCATTGTTCCTTAATGATTACAATGGCTACTTATTGCATTGTTATGCTCGCCTCGGTGTCCTATTGTTCTGACTATCGGTTTATCGCTTACGTCACCTCACTTTCTTACAAGATTTTAAATAAATATGAATGATAATTAACTAACTAATGAATTATTGCAAATTAAAAGTACTTAATAATTAATTATGTAGGTCATCCGATCATTCGATGGACTTCGTAAACACACAACGACGCGGTGCGCAAACTGACACGTTTTGCTGGTCAGCGAAATCCGACGAGTCATCGACCGCATCCACCACCACCTGCATCTCGCGGCTCGCGTCGAAGTGCAAGTGTAAACACAAAGCTCGCAACACAAAAGCGTGCCCTGCGAGTCGCGAGCCGCGCCGCGAGACGGGTCGCAAGCTCAAGTTTACACTCTCGGCTCGTAGCGCATCTCGCGACTCGCAGGGCCCGCACCCGCTCGCCACCGCCGCCCGCTCGCTGCCTGCGACCGAGTCGAAGCCGAGTCCAACTCAGCAAAAGCTTCGCAAATGTTGATGCTCACCCCGCTCCACCCCCGCGGGCGAAAACAAGGAGGGTAATGGATGGTCGTAAGGCAGAACCTCCTCGACTCAACAAGGACGAGAGCAGGAGGTGCGATGAGGAGGGCTGCACACTGGTAGAGAGAGGAAAGAAGAGGAAGTCCACCCTCCGCAGCCACTGCGACACCGCACCTTACGTACCCGAGCTGCTCTACGTGTTGCACCTGCACTGGTCCATGGAAGTCGAGGACGTTGTAAAATAATTATTGTAAGAAGACTACCTCCACATTGGGGGTAGAGCGTCTATACTCTCAGTACAAAGTTAACTTCGGTTCCTTTGTGGTGAGAGTACTGACAAAACTTCTTTCCACTCTCGAGGTGGATGAGTTCTGGTTGACCGGTGTAGTTTACCGAAGGTTTCGGGGAAGGCTCTCCAATGAAGCACGCATCACGTCACCACCAAGAAAGACTACGTGATTATAGTGTGAATGTGAGAGTGTTGTGACAATAATAATATTATGCTTTGGAATAAGACTGTTCGGTGTGCATCGGTTGTCTGATTGCTATAACACAAGTTCAACTTCACGCTAAGTTGAGTTGAGATTAGACGACGTGATGTCACTGTCTACTTTGTGCTGTTGTGTATTATTGTATGAGTGTAATAAATAATTTGTATGATTTGTAATTTGTATAATAAAACTTGAAAAAATTTTCATTACATTTATTTTATTTCATTAAAACATGTATTGAACATACTGTACAATATTATATTAATACATAAAGTGTTGCTACTATGTAACTTTCGAAACTCTACTAAGCTTTTCCCATTGAACTTATAATACAAATACATTAAACTATACTGTCCACAAACTGATATGAAATCATTTTGTAATCTCTACGTGTTAAAATCCCATCTCCTACAGCTTCGCCCCATAAAAGCCTTGTGATATCACATAG
This sequence comes from Polyommatus icarus, assembly GCA_937595015.1. NCBI lineage: Eukaryota > Metazoa > Arthropoda > Insecta > Lepidoptera > Lycaenidae > Polyommatus > Polyommatus icarus. The sequence continues at coordinate 167,561 of OW569342.1, read as the reverse complement.
GAGCGCGCCCAAACGAGTCAAAGTATTGCCATTTTCATTGATGTGTATGGCTATCCAGTAGGACCCTGGTTTACTATCAGAGTCCAAGTTGCTAATAAATTTATGTAGGGGTTTGATCATATTACATTATATAGGCAGACGATTCGCAGCGTATACTATATTATCTTCTAAAGTCTAAACCTTCACAAATTCTTCTCAAATAATTACGAATCTCTATTGTGTTCATACTGTATTATGACAGAACCAATCTGGTATAATTATGAATCTTTTATAATAATATATCACGTCATATCCGTATAATGTAAATCTTTATGTATTTACAAAGAGGGGTATTACATATGAAATACTGAATGAATAAATAAAAGAAACATAACTTTGTTACAATATTTTATTTCATAATATCTACACACTATTAGGTAAACATTCACACATAAACACGTTACATATCATAACTTAAATATATATCATACATGTGACTTTTCTTAGCTTCTATAGTCTACAGTTACATTACGGTTTTTATCTAGTTTTCTATAACATTATCAAACTCTGCAAATACAATACAGTTATTCGTTTGAGAGAGACTAGAATCAATTGTTACCCCATTTCCTTCATTAAGGAAAGTTTACCGGTGCCGAAAAATAATGTATGAGAGACTGAAGTGAACATATTAGATACCATTGAAGGATGGTTGTAGAGTTTTTGAAGGCACGTGTTGTCCATCTATGTATAAACAATATGAATAATTCATACCTACCATAATTTTCAAAATTGAAAGGATTCCTACTAATGATTAAATGCTGCGTTATTTACTAATCCTATGATAAATCTTTTGAGTACTTGCCCCAAGAATATTATCAAGCGTTTTTTTTTTCTCATCAGTGGAAAGTCGTAATATCATAAACGTTATTCACAATTATTGAGTCATCTTAAACATCCATTTAATGGTAAAGCATACAATAGATACACTTTCACATTCTTTACTAATTACTGATTATTCCTGTGAGTCGTTCAAAAAAACAGAATAACATTAGATAAGATTGTAAAACCTCATATCATTTTAAAATTTAAAAAAGTATACTCAATAATATTTATTAAGTTTTCCTATAACTCCGTTCACTTGTCAACTTGTTCGTATGTGATATCAGATATGGTGTGAGTGAAATACTCTGCCGACACTTCAACCAACCGTAACCACTCTTCGTAATCGGTGTTTACACACTCCCGCTGTATCCTCGAGATCCTCTGCGATATCATCCTGAATCAGTGTGTAAATGCTATCACCACTCAGTCCACTCCTTTCGTACACAGTATAATAATATGTAAGTCTTCACGCAATTTACGTAATAGAATAGGCCACATCCACAGCTTCAACAACCTGTTGGTTGATAAACATTTTTTTCATTTAGTCATGATCACATGGAAAAGTTAATAGCCCATGTATTACCCTCTCGACCCCTGTTAATTATGTTTACACCCTGATTAAGTATTGCCAAAATATCTTCATCTATGTCGTTATATCTTGATGGTTATGCCACAACGTATCCATTGTCGAGATGTACCACTGTCTGCAATGTACCAGCATGAATCTTTGATGGAAATTTGAAAGCTCTAATGATTTCATAAGGGATGTTTATCTCAAGGTCCTCCAAATTTTTCCATGTCTTATTATAATTATTTAATATTTTCAGAGCATCCCCCATTGATATTTTTAAACTAAAACACTTTTTATACTCACAATATTCAAAAACTTCTAGCGGAAATATTAATTACTGTATTGCTCACGAGTGTGGTACTGATTAAATGTGATTTCAAACAGAACACTAAAAATCTCTTTAAATTTTCTCTATTGTTCCCCATAACGACAGAAACCACTTCCTGTGTGATAATATTTTGTTAATAATTATGTTTTTAATGATATGAACTTCCCGTTATGTCCTGAAAATATATGCATAGGTAATACTAAAAGTTCTACTAGGTGCACAAGATTTAACGATGAAACCGGAATTTTATAGTTTATCGATTTTTCTGAAAATTTAGTGACTGTCCAGTCACATAAAATCAAAATGTTTCATAAAAACAATTTATTCACGATTTTGTATTTTAGATATTTCAAAAACTTTAATGTATGATTTCCACTACAATTATATTATAAATAAATTTTCAAATAATATAAAATTGTTGTATACAGATTACATATTATATACTGATAGTTTAATATAATATCAAATATACATACAAAATTTATATAATGATATTAAGCAAGATCTCCATAAATTTTTTGATACATCTGATTATCCTTCTGATAATAAGTATGGTTATCCTTAAATAAATAAGAAAAAATATTTTTTTTCAAAGATGAAAACAACGAAAAATAATGAAAAAATTGTAGGGTTGAGATAAAAAAATGTATGTGTTTGATTCAGACAATAATTTAACTGCAAAGGCAAGGAGTCAATAAATGTGTCACAAAAACAACGAATTTAGAAAATTATAAAACGTGTTTTCTTTTAATCGATAAAAATATTCATTATGGTCAATGTTGAGATTCATATGATCAATCAAACATAGAATTTTCACTCTAAAATAAATAAATCACGTTTATCATAGTACAATGATACTAAAATATTTATTTTGTCCAATGATCTTCACTTTAGCTCAGGGTCATTATAAATTGAGAAAAATTAGGTGGAATAAAACCTTCTAAAATATTGTGTTCGTATGTGATTTGTCATTGTACCGTGAAACTGTATTTTTGAGCTTAGTCAATAAGATTAATTTGTTTTCTTGTTATTAATTACTGTAAAACGTACTTTGTTATGACATAATTTTATACACAATGATTTTGATGTATGAGTATGACATAATGATTTTTTTTTCTTTTGTAAACTAGATTGTGATTTGTGATACTTTGTTTCGTGTAGCCATACTTTAATATTATACTTTTATATGTATGATATTGTACTGAATGCTTAATTTTTAAAGTTTTATTGTATTACAACATTGTAAAACGTAATAATATTTAATCAAGATTTTCCTTAAAACATAAAGTTTTAAATTATGTTTCTTATAATATGAGGTTCAAATTAAAATTTGAATGATATATTTCAAATTTATTAAAGCTTTTTTCATTATTTTCAAAAACCTTTTAGAAAATTATAAAACGTGTTTGTTCTAAATATAACATATTTCAAATTTGTTAAAGCTTTCATTTTTTTTCAAAAACTTTTTAGAAAATTATAAAACGTTTTTTAATCTAATATATTTCAAATTTATTAAAGCGTGTTTCATTACTTTCAAAAACCTTTTAGAAAATAGCAAATCGTGGTTTTTTTATAAAAAAATATTTCAAATTTGTTAAAGTTTTTTTCATTATTTTCAAAAACTTTTTAGAAAATTATAAAAATTAAAAAACGTTTTTTTGAATTTAATATAACATTTTAAATTGATTAAAGCTTATGTCAATATTTCAAAAACCTTTAAGAAAATTTCAAAACTTTTTTTTATAAAATATATTTCAAATTTATTAAAGCTTATTTCATTATTTCAAAAACTTTTAAGAAAATTACAAAATGTGTTTTTTTTTTATAAAATATATTTCAAATTTATTAAAGCTTGTTTCATTATTTTCAAAAACCTTTTAGAAAATTATAAAACGTGTTTTTTTAATACAATATATTTCAAATTTATTAATGCTTGTTTCATTATTTTCATAAACTTTTTAGAAAATTATAAAAAGTTTTTTTTATTTAAAATATTTCAAATTTATTAAAGCTTGTTTCATTATTTTCAAAAACCTTTTAGAAAATCATAAAATGCGTTTTTTATTTTTATAAAAATATTCAATTATGTTCAATGTTGAAATTCAAATCAATCAAACATCGAATTTTCACATTTTCACTCAAAAAATAAATTAAACATGTTTATCATAATCTTTACAAGATTTTAAATAAATATGAATGATAATTAACTTATGAATTATTGCAAATTAAAAGTACCTAATAATTAATTATGTAGGTCACCCGATCACTCGATGGACTTCGTAAACATAGGAGGCCCCGGCGCGCAAACTGAGTCTTTTAGATTTTAAATAAATATGAATGATAATTAACTAATGAATTATTGCAAATTAAAAGTACCTAATAATTAATTATGTCGGTCACCCGATCATTCGATGGACTTCTTTGTTTGACAAAATATGTTGCTACTTCATAAATATATAGACACGTAAGAGTGAGAATTTGTAATTGTAATTTGTATAATAAGACTTGATAAATTTTTCATTACATTTATTTTATTTCATGAAAACACATATTGAACATACTGTACAATATTATATCATTACACAAAGTGTTGTTACTAAATAACTTTTGAAACTCTATTAAACCCTTTCCCATTGAACTTATAATACAAATATATTAAACTATACTCTCCACAAACTGATGTGCAATCATTTTGTAAATCCCATCTCTTACAGTTTCACCCTATAAAAGCCTTGTGATATCGGATGGGAGCGCGCCCGCAGCAATCAAAGTATTTGTAATGTAATTTTCATTGATGTTTCATTGATGGCTATCCAGTGGGGTCTAGGTGTAACATAAATCAGGATCCAAGTTGCTAATAAATGTATCTAGGGGTTTGAACATATTATATTATATAGGCAGACGATTCGCAGCGTATACATTATCTTCTAAGCCCTCACAAATTCTTCTCAAATAATTACGGATCTCTATTGTGTTCATACCGTATTATCACAGAACCAATCCGGTTTATGGATCTTGTATTGATATCACATATCCGTACTATGTGCGCTTTATGTATTTACTAAGAGGGGTATTACATGTAAAATAATGAATGAATAAATAAAAGAAACATAACTTTGGTACAATATGATCGGATGACCGACATAATTAATTATTAGGTACTTTTAATTTGCAATAATTCATTAGTTAATTATCATTCATATTTATTTAAAATCTAAAAGACTCAGTTTGCGCGCCGGGGCCTCCTATGTTTACGAAGTCCATCGAGTGATCGGGTGACCTACATAATTAATTATTAGGTACTTTTAATTTGCAATAATTCATAAGTTAATTATCATTCATATTTATTTAAAATCTTGTAAAGATTATGATAAACATGTTTAATTTATTTTTTGAGTGAAAATGTGAAAATTCGATGTTTGATTGATTTGAATTTCAACATTGAACATAATTGAATATTTTTATAAAAATAAAAAACGCATTTTATGATTTTCTAAAAGGTTTTTGAAAATAATGAAACAAGCTTTAATAAATTTGAAATATTTTAAATAAAAAAAACTTTTTATAATTTTCTAAAAAGTTTATGAAAATAATGAAACAAGCATTAATAAATTTGAAATATATTGTATTAAAAAAACACGTTTTATAATTTTCTAAAAGGTTTTTGAAAATAATGAAACAAGCTTTAATAAATTTGAAATATATTTTATAAAAAAAAAACACATTTTGTAATTTTCTTAAAAGTTTTTGAAATAATGAAATAAGCTTTAATAAATTTGAAATATATTTTATAAAAAAAAGTTTTGAAATTTTCTTAAAGGTTTTTGAAATATTGACATAAGCTTTAATCAATTTAAAATGTTATATTAAATTCAAAAAAACGTTTTTTAATTTTTATAATTTTCTAAAAAGTTTTTGAAAATAATGAAAAAAACTTTAACAAATTTGAAATATTTTTTTATAAAAAAACCACGATTTGCTATTTTCTAAAAGGTTTTTGAAAGTAATGAAACACGCTTTAATAAATTTGAAATATATTAGATTAAAAAACGTTTTATAATTTTCTAAAAAGTTTTTGAAAAAAAATGAAAGCTTTAACAAATTTGAAATATGTTATATTTAAAACAAACACGTTTTATAATTTTCTAAAAGGTTTTTGAAAATAATGAAAAAAGCTTTAATAAATTTGAAATATATCATTCAAATTTTAATTTGAACCTCATATTATAAGAAACATAATTTAAAACTTTATGTTTTAAGGAAAATCTTGATTAAATATTATTACGTTTTACAATGTTGTAATACAATAAAACTTTAAAAATTAAGCATTCAGTACAATATCATACATATAAAAGTATAATATTAAAGTATGGCTACACGAAACAAAGTATCACAAATCACAATCTAGTTTACAAAAGAAAAAAAATCATTATGTCATACTCATACATCAAAATCATTGTGTATAAAATTATGTCATAACAAAGTACGTTTTACAGTAATTAATAACAAGAAAACAAATTAATCTTATTGACTAAGCTCAAAAATACAGTTTCACGGTACAATGACAAATCACATACGAACACAATATTTTAGAAGGTTTTATTCCACCTAATTTTTCTCAATTTATAATGACCCTGAGCTAAAGTGAAGATCATTGGACAAAATAAATATTTTAGTATCATTGTACTATGATAAACGTGATTTATTTATTTTTGAGTGAAAATTCTATGTTTGATTGATCATATGAATCTCAACATTGACCATAATGAATATTTTTATCGATTAAAAGAAAACACGTTTTATAATTTTCTAAATTCGTTGTTTTTGTGACACATTTATTGACTCCTTGCCTTTGCAGTTAAATTATTGTCTGAATCAAACACATACATTTTTTTATCTCAACCCTACAATTTTTTCATTATTTTTCGTTGTTTTCATCTTTGAAAAAAAATATTTTTTCTTATTTATTTAAGGATAACCATACTTATTATCAGAAGGATAATCAGATGTATCAAAAAATTTATGGAGATCTTGCTTAATATCATTATATAAATTTTGTATGTATATTTGATATTATATTAAACTATCAGTATATAATATGTAATCTGTATACAACAATTTTATATTATTTGAAAATTTATTTATAATATAATTGTAGTGGAAATCATACATTAAAGTTTTTGAAATATCTAAAATACAAAATCGTGAATAAATTGTTTTTATGAAACATTTTGATTTTATGTGACTGGACAGTCACTAAATTTTCAGAAAAATCGATAAACTATAAAATTCCGGTTTCATCGTTAAATCTTGTGCACCTAGTAGAACTTTTAGTATTACCTATGCATATATTTTCAGGACATAACGGGAAGTTCATATCATTAAAAACATAATTATTAACAAAATATTATCACACAGGAAGTGGTTTCTGTCGTTATGGGGAACAATAGAGAAAATTTAAAGAGATTTTTAGTGTTCTGTTTGAAATCACATTTAATCAGTACCACACTCGTGAGCAATACAGTAATTAATATTTCCGCTAGAAGTTTTTGAATATTGTGAGTATAAAAAGTGTTTTAGTTTAAAAATATCAATGGGGGATGCTCTGAAAATATTAAATAATTATAATAAGACATGGAAAAATTTGGAGGACCTTGAGATAAACATCCCTTATGAAATCATTAGAGCTTTCAAATTTCCATCAAAGATTCATGCTGGTACATTGCAGACAGTGGTACATCTCGACAATGGATACGTTGTGGCATAACCATCAAGATATAACGACATAGATGAAGATATTTTGGCAATACTTAATCAGGGTGTAAACATAATTAACAGGGGTCGAGAGGGTAATACATGGGCTATTAACTTTTCCATGTGATCATGACTAAATGAAAAAAATGTTTATCAACCAACAGGTTGTTGAAGCTGTGGATGTGGCCTATTCTATTACGTAAATTGCGTGAAGACTTACATATTATTATACTGTGTACGAAAGGAGTGGACTGAGTGGTGATAGCATTTACACACTGATTCAGGATGATATCGCAGAGGATCTCGAGGATACAGCGGGAGTGTGTAAACACCGATTACGAAGAGTGGTTACGGTTGGTTGAAGTGTCGGCAGAGTATTTCACTCACACCATATCTGATATCACATACGAACAAGTTGACAAGTGAACGGAGTTATAGGAAAACTTAATAAATATTATTGAGTATACTTTTTTAAATTTTAAAATGATATGAGGTTTTACAATCTTATCTAATGTTATTCTGTTTTTTTGAACGACTCACAGGAATAATCAGTAATTAGTAAAGAATGTGAAAGTGTATCTATTGTATGCTTTACCATTAAATGGATGTTTAAGATGACTCAATAATTGTGAATAACGTTTATGATATTACGACTTTCCACTGATGAGAAAAAAAAGAAACGCTTGATAATATTCTTGGGGCAAGTACTCAAAAGATTTATCATAGGATTAGTAAATAACGCAGCATTTAATCATTAGTAGGAATCCTTTCAATTTTGAAAATTATGGTAGGTATGAATTATTCATATTGTTTATACATAGATGGACAACACGTGCCTTCAAAAACTCTACAACCATCCTTCAATGGTATCTAATATGTTCACTTCAGTCTCTCATACATTATTTTTCGGCACCGGTAAACTTTCCTTAATGAAGGAAATGGGGTAACAATTGATTCTAGTCTCTCTCAAACGAATAACTGTATTGTATTTGCAGAGTTTGATAATGTTATAGAAAACTAGATAAAAACCGTAATGTAACTGTAGACTATAGAAGCTAAGAAAAGTCACATGTATGATATATATTTAAGTTATGATATGTAACGTGTTTATGTGTGAATGTTTACCTAATAGTGTGTAGATATTATGAAATAAAATATTGTAACAAAGTTATGTTTCTTTTATTTATTCATTCAGTATTTCATATGTAATACCCCTCTTTGTAAATACATAAAGATTTACATTATACGGATATGACGTGATATATTATTATAAAAGATTCATAATTATACCAGATTGGTTCTGTCATAATACAGTATGAACACAATAGAGATTCGTAATTATTTGAGAAGAATTTGTGAAGGTTTAGACTTTAGAAGATAATATAGTATACGCTGCGAATCGTCTGCCTATATAATGTAATATGATCAAACCCCTACATAAATTTATTAGCAACTTGGACTCTGATAGTAAACCAGGGTCCTACTGGATAGCCATACACATCAATGAAAATGGCAATACTTTGACTCGTTTGGGCGCGCTCCTATGTGATATCACAAGGCTTTTATGGGGCGAAGCTGTAGGAGATGGGATTTTAACACGTAGAGATTACAAAATGATTTCATATCAGTTTGTGGACAGTATAGTTTAATGTATTTGTATTATAAGTTCAATGGGAAAAGCTTAGTAGAGTTTCGAAAGTTACATAGTAGCAACACTTTATGTATTAATATAATATTGTACAGTATGTTCAATACATGTTTTAATGAAATAAAATAAATGTAATGAAAATTTTTTCAAGTTTTATTATACAAATTACAAATCATACAAATTATTTATTACACTCATACAATAATACACAACAGCACAAAGTAGACAGTGACATCACGTCGTCTAATCTCAACTCAACTTAGCGTGAAGTTGAACTTGAGTTATAGCAATCAGACAACCGATGCACACCGAACAGTCTTATTCCAAAGCATAATATTATTATTGTCACAACACTCTCACATTCACACTATAATCACGTAGTCTTTCTTGGTGGTGACGTGATGCGTGCTTCATTGGAGAGCCTTCCCCGAAACCTTCGGTAAACTACACCGGTCAACCAGAACTCATCCACCTCGAGAGTGGAAAGAAGTTTTGTCAGTACTCTCACCACAAAGGAACCGAAGTTAACTTTGTACTGAGAGTATAGACGCTCTACCCCCAATGTGGAGGTAGTCTTCTTACAATAATTATTTTACAACGTCCTCGACTTCCATGGACCAGTGCAGGTGCAACACGTAGAGCAGCTCGGGTACGTAAGGTGCGGTGTCGCAGTGGCTGCGGAGGGTGGACTTCCTCTTCTTTCCTCTCTCTACCAGTGTGCAGCCCTCCTCATCGCACCTCCTGCTCTCGTCCTTGTTGAGTCGAGGAGGTTCTGCCTTACGACCATCCATTACCCTCCTTGTTTTCGCCCGCGGGGGTGGAGCGGGGTGAGCATCAACATTTGCGAAGCTTTTGCTGAGTTGGACTCGGCTTCGACTCGGTCGCAGGCAGCGAGCGGGCGGCGGTGGCGAGCGGGTGCGGGCCCTGCGAGTCGCGAGATGCGCTACGAGCCGAGAGTGTAAACTTGAGCTTGCGACCCGTCTCGCGGCGCGGCTCGCGACTCGCAGGGCACGCTTTTGTGTTGCGAGCTTTGTGTTTACACTTGCACTTCGACGCGAGCCGCGAGATGCAGGTGGTGGTGGATGCGGTCGATGACTCGTCGGATTTCGCTGACCAGCAAAACGTGTCAGTTTGCGCACCGCGTCGTTGTGTGTTTACGAAGTCCATCGAATGATCGGATGACCTACATAATTAATTATTAAGTACTTTTAATTTGCAATAATTCATTAGTTAGTTAATTATCATTCATATTTATTTAAAATCTTGTAAGAAAGTGAGGTGACGTAAGCGATAAACCGATAGTCAGAACAATAGGACACCGAGGCGAGCATAACAATGCAATAAGTAGCCATTGTAATCATTAAGGAACAATGGAGCGTGGTGATAGTAGATAATGAGGGTTAAACACAAAAGCTAACTTTGGAAATAGTGCAAATACGTAAAAACGGATTGCATATATCGAACGGGCGTAGTTGAAAACCTATATTTTGACACCAAACTTCCTTTTTTTTTTTTTTTTTTTAGGCGAATGGTCATCGAAAATCCCATTTTTCCCTACATTGAGGCTGTGAGCCAGAACCGGTGAATCCCTAACTACTGACACCCTGACACCCTAACTAACAGTACCATCGCCTAGGGGGGAAATTCTCGGCGCCTATGGTGCGGGCCTGCGACGCCCCTTTTTATCCGGCTCTCTGGGCGGTCACCCATCGTCTCCCGCCCCCCATAACGCCGCTACTGCCAACATGATTACGAAGCTTTCTGTGTACAATCGACATCGATGATGGGCAATCACAGTCCAATATGCCTTTTGTTAGGCCATCATGAGCCAACACTAATTGCATTTAAAAGAAACTTGTCAATATTAAACCAGGCATTTGTTTTCGTTCCTTGTAGTCATGATGGTATCCTTGCAGGCCTGCTACTCACCGACGCTGTAGTTGGTGGGGTTGGGGCGCAGGTAGGGCTTGTGGTCGAGGGTCGGCTCCAGAGCCAGCAGACGCCATGACAACTCCGGTGGTGGCACTCCACCTGGGTGACAGTATACGGTATAGTACCAGGGACACAGGGATGTGTTAGCAATAGCGGTACAACGTGGTACTAGGTGAGCAGAAATGTGTATGTACTATCAGAGAAGTTGATTCATAGGCAGATGGGACGCCTATAACATTTGTTCGCAGTATGTCAAACCGACAGATAACAGCTATCATTGAATTGACATAATCCGACCAATGAACGTAGGTCCGTCAAGTAAGTAAGTAAGTCTTTATTTCCAAGAAATTGCTTATGAATCAAATTCTTCGATGGTACACAAGTTAAAGATCTCTCGGCTGAAGAGAAAGGGGAAAAATCTCTATTCTTCATTAATAATTGTGTGTAGTCACTAGTCACTTGACGGACAGTTTTAAAGTAGAAAAATCATCTTGAGGGCCGTACAACTTTAAGGTCGCTCGACAAAAATGGATGTTTGTCCGTAAGCATCTGTCTGTGTCTATATTTACTTCTATTGACTTCTATTGTACTTCTATTGTTTGTAACAATATTACAAGCAATGCTACAGAAAGCCGTAGTATTGTTTGTAATTTTGTTGTTTTTCTTATTAATTTTTCTTTAGCCTATGATGTCCCACTGCTGGGTAAAAGCCTCCTCAAGGTCTTCCATTGTGCTCGCTCCTTATTAATTGTGGTTCCTTATTTATTTTATTTTATTGCAATGTTATGATACTCACCTTCAGCTACGCATCTGACGACGAGCTCTGCCCTGTCTCTGACTGGCACCCACGTGTTACCGGCGTCCAGACGACGACCGTCCACCGCCAAGTAGACAGACCGCACCGGTTCTGAAGGAGAAAGAAAATTAGAGGACATGTGCGAGAGAATGAGACAGAAGATCAGATAAGTAGAATTTATATTATAGACCTTCTTATGAATTATGATCTCCCTGTCTAGTCTTACCGCTTTTGTAAACACAGCAAAATACTACTGTTAAAAGATTCTACGCAGCGTTAAAGCAAACCTTGTTTAGTTATTCGATCTGTAAATATTTTATGAGTATAGTTCTTGCAATCTAAGAGTGCGCGTCGCCTTTATTTGTAGTTGGAAATGTAAATAGACATTTTCGTTAGTGTGCGTACCCGACGGAGCAGTCAGTAGCGAGCGAGCCATGTACGCGTGTATAGATATGGTCACTCACACAACTAAGGGCGACGCGCACTCGTAGATTGCAAGAACTATAACAGAGTTAGGCATCCATTATACGGTAGGTTTTGCTGTCAGTTTTACCACAGTCATGGCTGTGACTGATGGATAACCTAAGCGCGTGACTGACGGTTGCATGAAGTTGATTGACGAAAATCTGGATATTTTGATTTTTGCTTCATGCAACCATCAGTCACGAATTTTGTGTGAGTTTTATCACATCTGACAAAATTGGAAAAAAATTAAAAACGTATATTTTTGAAAATTTTGGCTTTGACTGACATAAAACTGAATAGAATTGTGTGACCGTCTCATACCATTTGTCAGTCTATCAGTCACCATCAGTCAAACTTAATTCATGAGTCTTGACTGACGCTTGCATGCCCGTGTAATGAATGCAGGGGTGGGGGTGGGATCCTTTTGATTTCAGCAATTCCCCAATCTCTTGTTTATTGCACGTCAGAATAATTAAATTAACCTCCACCCAACTCCTTATCTCCTAGTACCAACTCACCGTATATCATGAGCCTGGTGGGTTCCCCGCTGACGGCTCTCCCGCTGTCATCCCTGCCGGTGCAGCGCCACCGGCCGGCGTGGTGACGCGTCGCTCGCCCCACCACCAGCGTGATGCCGTCGCGGTAGACACCGTCAGCCCCGGGGGATGTGGGGAGGTTCATTTGCTGGGGGGAAAGGTTAGTTAAGTTTACCTGTCCTCCTAAGTGTCTACGTTAATAATTTGGTTTATTTTAAACTCCTTAAATCGATTTTAAACTACAATTATACAGTTTATAAAATATTATTATTTATTATTGTGGTGGCCAATACTCATTAGGCTGTTTTATTTGCCTGGTACTTCGTTCAGACTCCAGAGGATCTCCTCGTGAGGATAAAGGTGGACGCAGATTTGGGCCGCACCGCACGCACCGCAGTCGCCGCATTCGAATTTTTTATTGAAGTTGCGAAGACTGCGGCGCGGGTAGGTATGCGAGCTTGCCTATAACTTCACCTTAAGGTGAACGCAGGTTTGGGCCGCACCGCACGCACCGCAGTCGCCGCATTCGAATTCTTTATATATGAAGTTTCGTCGACTGCGGGCTGCGGCGCGGGTAGGTATGCGAGCTTGCCTATAACTTCATATAAATAATTCGAAATGCGGCGACTGCGGTGCGTGCGGTGCGGCCCAAATCTACGTTCACCTTTAACTGAGAAGTTCTCAGTGGCGCACTGTCGCACAACTCTGCGCGCCTAGTACCCACCTCGCTATCCTAGTTTAGAGTTGTCTTCGTGTCTGTGTGATCATCATTGTGCCTCCTAGTACCTCGTTGTATCGCCATTACTCACAAATCTCTGTCTCCCTGGTACCCACCTCATTGTCCCGGTACCACCGCACGTTGCTGATGTTGGCGACATCGCACGGCAGCCGTGCGGCAGCATGGGGCTCCACAAGCAGCTCCCGTTCTCGCTTCTGTTGCTGTTGACAACATTCACTGTTAAGAGCATACGCTAACACTGTTTTGTCATACAAACGTATTCATCCATTTACTCCCAAGACAATGCGTCTAGACAAATGATTTTTTTATACAACTAGCTGTCCCGGTGAACTGCCTGTCACTTTAAAACCTTCCCTGGATTTCTACGAATATTTTAAGACTAAAATCAGCCCAATCCGTTCAGCCGTTTTCGAGTTTTGGCGCGACTAACACATTTGAATATCCATCTATATATATAGATATTGGGATCTGTAAAAACTATGCCTCTACGTTCGATTTTTTCTAAATTTACTAATATATAAATTATTTTTAAGAAACAATTAAAACTGACTTCCAAGGTAAAAACAATAATAACATTAATATGAACTAAAAAGTATTAAATAATTTTTACTATCTAATAGTGCCTTTTTCCGAATTCGGCTAAACCTCAACTATTTCTGTACTCAATCGTCATTATTTTGAAGTCGGTACCAGATAGCTGAATCTTCAGTCCTCTGACAGAATATTTGAAACTTTTGGAACTGGCACCGACTTCAAAATTATGAAGATTGAGTACAGAAATAGTTGAAGTTCAGCTGAATTCGGAAAAAGGCACTATTAGATAGTAAAAATTATTTAATACTTTTTAGTTCATATTAATGTTATTATTGTTTTTACCTTGGAAGTCGGTTTTAATTTTTTGTTAAAAATAATAATAATTTCACTCTTTTTAGTTACACTAGTAATTAGTAGGTAAACCTTCGCGTATATTTTACGTATCTACTATCTTATTACAATTTGTTAAGAGTCACAATTCACACTCACAAAATAATATATTATCAGTGAAGTGAACATAATATTGTGCTAAGTAATTTAACTATTTTAATGCTTCAAGCCCCAAGCGGTCACTGGCGATTGCGATAACAATAGAAAGGCTATTGTGTCTCGTTTTTCCACGATCGAAGGATCTATTAGATAAAAATTTGTATAAACTTGCATAGGATGTAGCGTAGCTACTCATATTATTTAATATTATCATAATTATTATTGACAGCTGTTCTTGTAATCAAGAATTCAATTTCAAATCGATACTTATTGCGCCATCTATCGATTAATAAGTATAACTAATTAAAAAGACACTTAATGACTTTGTTTTGTTTAAATGCTCTTTTTAAAATAACTTAATTTTAATTCTATTTGTCAATTCAAATTTTATAAAGTAGTTAGTAAAGTATTCGATCTGTCGTCTACCGCCACGCGCCGCGCGGCGGTGCGGCGATGCAATGCCGTCGCCTCTGCGGCGCCAACCGCCGTGTATTAAACAAACAGGTGTTGTTATACAGTACATAATTATTATTATTATTAGTATATCCATACCTATGCCTTGTATTATTATCTATTCTGTGCCATGAGACATTGGTGACCTTAACACGACGTGGTAATGATGATGACGATGATGATGATGATGATGATGATTGTGATGATGAATATGAATTGCATAGTAGCATATGCTTTCTGTTCATAAAACAACGCCAATACTCCCAAACGTGTATCTATAAGGAGTCAGGAGTTCTCTCAGCATCTTCGAAACCATGGTATACCTTGACCCAATATTTGACTTTTTGGTAGCATATTGTTAGTACACTTCACATAAAACCAAAATCACCATATGTTTCGATATAAATTTCGAGGAGTTCCCTCGATTACTCCTGGATCCCATCATCAGGTCACCACTTTTGTGAACATGGTACCAAATTGGAGTGAAACCAAATACAACAAAACAAAAATTTCGAAAATGGGTTCACAAACGGCGGAGTAATCGTTGAACATACAAAAAAAAATATATATACATAAAAGTAATATATATTCACAGCCGAACATACAATCTCCTCGTTTTTTGGAAGCCGTTAAAAAATACTAGCTGTTCCCCGCGACTTTGTCCGCGTGGACTTCAATTTATAGCGCGCAGTGTCAACAAATTGTTGTCAAAAGCTTTTAAAAAAAATACAATTTATACCTAAATCAGAATACCAAAAACAGCTGTGCAGTGTGCAGCGTGTTTAACAATCGAAAGAATCAAAAAGCATAAGCTGAGATGGTTACCACCTCTTATAGAAAAAATTGAGCAAGCGATGGCGCGATGTAGACGCGATGTTAGCGACATCTGTTATGAATTTTTGGAACGAACTTAATTTGACAGTAGATTCAAGACTGATAACTTGTGTTAAGTTTTCTATACAATACCTACCTGGTCTCTGACAATACGTAACTTTTTAGTCATTTATGAGCTATCAGTCAGATTCTTTTTTGGCTCATTTAGTTAAGTACTAATTTACTTTAATTTTTAGACTTTTTAAACTTTAAATAGCTGTTGCTCGCGACTACGTCCGCGTGGACTTTAGTTTATAGCGTACGGTGGTTCCTGTTTCCGTGGGAATGCCGTGATAAAATGTCCAAAATAAAATATTCTAATTTTAAAATTAACTTAATAATTAATGTCCTAATAGCGCCATCTGTTGTCATATAATAAAACTAAAACAATAGAGAGCCTATAATGCCCTATTGACTGCCGATATTTTTATTTGGTGGAAATTGGGATAGCTCTGCACCAGGGATGTTGCGGATCCCGATTTTTTTATATCCGCGGATGCGGATGCGAATGCGAATTTTTAGAGGTTAGCATCCGCGGATGCAGATGCGGTTGCGGATGTCCAAATCTATGCGGATGCTCCGCATTTGCGGATGCGGATGTGGATATTCGCAACATCCCTGAATTACAGATCTGTTACGTCCATACTGTTTTCCGGCTTAAATCTCTTCCGAACAATTTTCAAATTCAAAATTGCAAACATTGACAAATTTGACAGATAAGTAAAACAAAAGATACGAAAAACGATTTACATAAAAGATAAAGTTATATTTTTAAACGTCGAATCGTATCGCTGTCTCTTTCTTCGCCTGAGCTATGACGAAAATTCGATTTTTTCCAGATTTTTCGAAAAAATAATTGAAAATGTAAATAATCGAGGTATATATTTATTGCAATCAAGACATGTGGTAAAAGATTCCATGTGTTTTGTTTTCTTTTGAGTCATAATTGGTACATTTTCGAAACACGCACTCGGATCCTATATAAATATTGTATATAAATGAAGAATTAAAACATCTGTCTATCCGCGGCTTTGCTCAGAGATCATAATATAGGACCTACAAAGCTGTAATTCGGCATGAATACACATAATATTAATGATGCAGACAAAATGGTCTATAAAATCTTTAATTTTTTTAGGGTCCGCGGGGATGATTATTTTTTCACGTCAACCCCAAGGGTGGTGTGGAATAATTCACGAGAGTAGGAAATATGCTAAAAAAAGAAAAACTATCACAGCTAAGAAGAAGTGCAAAGGAACTTTTTGTTCAGATTCCTTTAGACGCAATCAGATGATATTGTTAGTAGTGTAAAACACGTTATAATTATTGTATATTCATTGACCATACAAAACCTAAAATTGGCGGTACTACGGAACCCTCTATTGTGCGTGGCTGATACGCACTTGCCCAGCTTTTTTGCTCCCATTAGCTTTGTCCACACTGCGTCTTTTTTTGTTCATCAAGGGCGTACGTCATAGCGCAGTCAACAGCGTACGTGAGGCATGCCCGCGACGCATGCGCTCTGACTGTATCCAAAATATTCGCTAAGTTCTATTTTTTCTGGAATTTCTTATGAGCATATTAGCCGCACATATTCCACCCAGTAAAACGTTCTCGTCGCACATGTTACAAAGCTGACAGACACTGCAACTGATAGACAATGTTGGCGTTGCGTTCGTTAACGCATTCAATTATTGAAATTTGAAAGCGCCAAACGAAAGTTGAATACAAAGAAGATGACGAAAAGTGAAGACGAAAACGCATAGTGTAGACATAGCTATCGGTCATATTGTCGCGCAAACGGCACATGCTATTCCCGCTTTTTTTCTTGTCGTATGACATTCGCATCCGCATAAAAATCCGCATTGCTTTAATGCGGATGCGGATGCGGATGCGGATGCATATGCGGATGTCCAAATATATGCGGATGCTCCGCATTTGCGGATGCGGATATTCGCAACAACCCTGCTCTGCACTGCAATCATGTTTACAATAATTATACTTATTACTATTTTTATGTAATTTTATTTTTTATTAAATGTATTATATTATAATATAATTATTAAACGTCTTACATTTAGCATAAATTAAAATAGCATAAAAATTATCATACTTACTTATCCGTATTAAACATTGTTTAATACGAATGTCGGATAATAATAATATTTACGGACACTTCACACCACGTCAGTCTGGCTCCGTGCTAAGTGCCTACAGGACAGTTAAAAACAGCTTACACCTGTGCCAGACAACGGAAATAATATCTAAGGTACATTTTAATACTTTTATAATATTTATACATAAAATATATTTAAGATTTTTGAAATATTATTATGATACATATTATATCATATTTAATACACATCCAAGACCCAGGAACATTGAAAACTTTTTGTTCCGTTGGCGGGACTCGAACCCAGGACCCCCGGGATGAGCGCTGACCACGCGCTTAGCCAACTGAGCTACGGAGCCATGGTCAATAAAAACGACATCTGTTGTCACGTGTAAGAACTACAATGCGAATTAATTTTCATCTATATTTTCATGGAAATTAGATATTTTCCCTCATCAAAATGTAGCCTATGTCCTTTCTCAGGCTCTAGAATATCTGTGTACAAAATTTTATTGCAATCGGTTCAGTAGTTTTGGCGTGAAAGGGAGACAGACGTCTGTCTGTCTCCCTTTCACGCCAAAACTGACGCAAAAAGACAGACAGACAGATAGACAGACAGACAGACATGACGAATCTATAAGGGTTCCGTTTTTTGCCATTTTGGCTACGGAACCCTAAAAACGTAGAGGCATAGACTCACTCTTCCTAAATATATTAAAAAAAAATAACAATTAGATTGGCTCTATTTTGAAGGAGGAATCAGAGGAATACGTAACCTCGATTTATTGTGTCTGTCTCTATCACAATACACGCGCCGGCGCAGGGTGAAGCGTGATGGCAATAGTTTCTTCGTTTAAATTCTACTGTACCCGCGTTTCCTCTTAATACAGGTCACGCGGCACGCACAACTTAGGCTGAAGTCTTGCAGAGCGGCGCGACAAGATCGGCGCGACAAGCAAGCAAAACAAAAGGTTGTGCTGTTTATTTACTTACGGAAATGGTACAAGTCCAAGAGTAATTTTAAGATGTCTTATCTCTGGATCGAAAGTGTGTTCACAGTAAATTTCATGCAAATCGGTCCAGCCGTTTTGAGAAGTTTAGCATTCACATACTGCGAAACAAAAATTGTATGTATTTGATGGTGACGAAACTTTGTAAGGCAGAATTTCTGAAACAGCGCAGGAACCGTACATTTTTTGGGTCTAATAACTATCCTATTACTTTTCCGGAATTTAAAGTATCTACACACGAAATTCCACCCAAATCGCGTAGCTGTTTAGGCACAAAAACTAAAAAGGTAATTGACCTCAGACAGACACATTTTCACAACAACATAAACGTTTTAAAACGCAAGTAACCTTAACTTTAAAATAATATAATGAAATTAGAAACATGAAATAAGAATTCTTTAATCTTTTTGTGTATCTTCAAGCCAGCTGGGTTTAACGAGCAAAAGATGGCTGTCATTATACGGGCTTTCAAATAAACTGCGCTGATATTAGAGGTCGTATTATTTTATTGTTATAGCTTATTGCTTAAGCGAAAACCTATAAGGCCTAGCTAAGAATGTGTGCTTGTGTATAACTAGATAACGCCCGCAGGCCGCAACTTCGGTGCGTCAAAACTTGTTTATCGCGCAGGAACTGGACATTTTTCCGGGATGAAAAGTAAATTCCATACGAAATATCAGCAAATTCGGTTCAATGGTTTGGGCATGAAGGGGTAACAGACAGATATACAGCGAAAGCAGCAGCGCTGAAAGGGGATTTTTTGTGATTTGTTGGTGCACAGATCAAAAAAATATCTTCCAGCGCTGCTACTTTTACAATCAACTCAACAAGGGATACGTAGGCTGGTATAAATAGTCAGTACTTAAGATGCGACCCGGTCTCAAGACGCGATTCGGCTCTATGATTAGTCCAAATTTTGACAGCCATGAGCCAACCAATCACAGAGCCTGAACCGTGTCTTGAGACCGAGATGCATCTTGAGTACTTTACTATTTATACTCTCCTTAAAGTATTATAACTTAGTATTGTTACACCCTGTAGATTTGATTACTTTATTTGTTAAAGTTATCAACTTCACTTCTCTAATACATCTTAAGTCGCTCTTATATCCTTTTGTTCAGTACTTACGTAATTAAAGTTTACCAAGATGTGGGTCGATTCCGCTAAATAATCTCACAATAATTCAATTTCGATATGTTTTCAATAGGCCCTGTATAATAAAACCACTAAAGAGCTGCTCCTTGCTAATATTATGTGAAAGTGAGTCCGTCTATCTGATACTTCTTCACGCCCAAACCGCTGAACAGATTTTGCTGAAATTTGTTATGGAGATATTTTGAGTCCCGGTGAAGGCCATAGGATACTTTTAATCCCAAAAAAAAATATGTACGGTTCCTGCGACAGTAAAATTTTGGCGCAACGGAGTTGCGGGTGGGTGTCTTTAATATTTGCTATGAAGATACTTTAAGGGCCTGTTTCACCGCTTCCTGATAAGGTGCCCGATAGGGTTATTTGACAGATTTTCCATACTCCATCTGTCAAATTAAGTGGTGGATAGTGTTATCAGGAAGCGGTGAAACAGGCCCTAAGTGTCGCCGCACACGGGCCACACTCAACAGCCACAAACGCCGTTTTAATCTAGTCTATTGGTCGTAAAGTGCAACGTTGTAGCGTGTGGCGGCCACCGGCGTCAAAAAATGTATGAAAATATGCCCGTAGCAGCGTTATGTGGTTGTGGCCGGTGGCCTATGTACGGGGAGCCCTAAATCACGGGAAAGTATATTAGGATAATTCTTTTACGGTAAAATGTGCGGTTCCTGAGCGATAAATAAAAAATCGGCCAAGTGCGAGTCGGACTCGCGCATGAAGGGTTCCGTACCGTCGCGTTAAATAGGCGAAAAATATTTTTATTTTATTTAAATATTATTATTATTTATTAAAGTACACATAATATAATTAAGGCCTATGTAAAAATTGCAAGTGTCTAACTGTTATCATCATTGATACTGAGGAAAAAATGTTTGAAAAATCACGTTTGTTGTTTGGCAGCCCCCATTAAATATTTAATTTGTTTTTGTTTTTAGTATTTGTTGTTATAGCGGCAACAGAAATACATAATTTGTGAAAATTTCAGCTCTCTAGCTATTACCGTTCTTGAGTTACAGCCTGGCGACAGACATCGAAGTCTCAGTAATAGGGTCCCGTTTTTACTCTTTGGGTACGGAACCCTAATTACGGCGTAGCAGAGTTGCGATGACCTTTTGAAAGACCTTAGCTTGACCTTATGTCGACCTTTGACTTGTGACATCTCTATACATTACATCGATGGCTAATGCTGTAATTAATTTGAACCCTAACCCCCAACTCCCGACCCCCACTCCCCACAAATCCCCCACAAACCCCCATGGATGGACGCATTCTGTCTCTACGGTATAAAGTTTTTTAATTACCCGATCTGTTAGACGTAGGCGGTTGTATTTTTAATTTAACTTGAAACATGATTTTCAATGTTTTACCCGACTTTCGATTGGTTATGTTTTTAACCGACTTCCAAAAAAACGAGGAGGTTATATGTTCGTCTGTGGATTTATATATTTTTTATTTTTTATGTATGTTCAACGATTACTCCGCCGTTTGTGAACCGATTTTCAAAATTTTTGTTTTGTTGTATTAGGTTTCACTCCAATTTGGTCCCATTTTCATAAAAGTGGTGACCTGATGATGGGATCCATGAGTACTCGAGGAAACTCCTCAAATTTCTAATGGAAACATATGGTTTTTTTGGTTCCATATGAAGTATTTCAGGCATATGTTATCAAAAAGTAAGATTTTGCACCAGGATATACCATGGTTCGAAGGTGGTGAACAGAACTCCTTACTCCTTATAAATACATGTTTGGGGGTTTCGGCGTTGTTTTAAGAACTGAAAGCATATACTACTAAGCTAATTACATTAATCATCATCATCATCACCACCATTCCACCATACATCTTCACATTATGACCCTATTATAATTGGTATGTATTTTTCATAGTATTTTTAGATCAAAACGGATCACTTTTAACATTGTTCTGTAGAAAGTTAAGCTATTTTGAAAATTATTTTATTATTTCGACCTGATGATAAGGTCCATGGGTGATCGAGGGAACTCCTCAAAATTTATATGGAAACATATGGTGATTTCGATTTTATGAGAAGTATCCTAAGCATATGCTACCAAAAAGCAAAATTTTGCACTAAGATATACCTTGGTTCCGAAGGTGCTAGGAGAACTCCGGATTCCTTATAGATACAAGTTTGGGGGTTTCGGCTTTGGTTTAAGAACTCAAAGCATATTATGCTACTATGCAAGTTACATTCATCATCATCATCACCACTGCCACCACACCATGAATCATTAAATCATAACTCTTAATTTGTCGAACTATTTCAAAAATTATATTGGTCTTATATTGTTATATCAAAGTAAATGATTCAAACTTGGTGATCAGGTCACCAAGTTAGCAATTTGATTATAAGATCTATGAATTATGAGGTAGGTATGTCCGTATGTAGGAAACTCCTTGTTATTGGGACAAAATAAATAGTTATATTAACGTAGTTCTAAGTAGTTTAAGCATAATATTATATGAACAATAATTATAGTGAGCTAATGACTTTCTAGTAGTGTTGTGATAGAAAGAAAGTCACTGAAAAGAACTTTAGAGCCTTTAGAGATAGGCGCATGAACATTAATTTTATCATTACTTGATTAACGCCAAGCTTATATTATTAATTATACAGTGATACGAGTATATTCTTGGAGTTGCTTATGCAATTCTCTATTCCAAGAGGGCGCTAGGTATATTAACTTTATAGTTCTCATATCATAAATGTGTATCCTGGCTCTAAAGTCACTTAGTAGAACACATTAGTATTTACAGAAAACCTTATAAATTACTTAAATTACTAAAAAGAGTGAAATTATTATTTTTAACAAAGAATTAAAACCTTCTTCCAGAGTAAAAACAATAATTATTATTATAATGAACAAAAAAGTATGAAATAATTCTTACTATTAATAGTGCCTTATGCAGAATACTCCTAAACCTCTACTATTTTTGTACACAATCTTCATAATTTTGAAGTCGGTACCAGTCTTTAAAATTAAAAATATTTTGTCTAAGAACTCACCATTCTTAGCTGGTATCGACTTCAAAATAATGAAGATTGTGTACAGAAATAGTAGAGGTTTAGGAGTATTCTGCATAAGGCACTATTAATAGTAAGAATTATTTCATACTTTTTTGTTCATTATAATAATAATTATTGTTTTTACTCTGGAAGTCGGTTTTAATTTTTTGTTAAAAATAATAATTCGTAAATATGTTTGTTTGGTACGCTCTGTAAGTTTGAATGGATTGATTTTATCTTGAGTTGTGTGTGTATGTGTGAGATTTGTGTTTGCTGTCAGAGTGAGACTGGGTATACCATAAGTTTTACGTGTCTGTCTGTCTGTCTGTCTGTGCGTATATTATGTGTATGTCTGTACGTGCCATCGTAACATCTAAGAGGGTGGGCAGATTCTGATGCTTTTCAGCTTTTTCTCTCTCACAAACTCACATCATTTTTAACGACTACAGCGATCAAAAGGCAACTAACAAATATCAGCCATCTCTTTCACTCAGCTCTTTCCCTCTGATCAAAAGGGTAATTTTGGCGGAACATCTAGTATAAGCTTGGCGTAATCGTCTTAGTTTATAGCTTTCTCTCTTTCCGCATTTTCTCTCTCTTTCTCTAATTTCACTGTCACTTCATCAATCTGCATGGGCCTCTCTCTCCATCTTCTCTCACAACTCTCACCCACCTGCACGGGTCTCTCTCTCCTGCTCTCTCTCTGCTCTCTGGGCTCGTCGCTCATGACGGGCGCGGGTCGTATGACGAAGGCGTCGACTCTCGACGAGGCCCGCGGGCCGGGGGCTGCGCCGGCGTCCCCGATGGCGTCCCGGACTGCGCCCCGGATGTTGAGGATGGTGTCTCCTGTCTTGATGCGCCGAGTCTGTGGTGAAATTAGGGCCTTAGAGACTACCGGCGTGAATAGTTCTCTAGGTGATCCGGAGTGGAGCTACCAGGGTAGCAAGAGTATGAAATTTATGGTCTAAATATCGGCAGGAAAAGCGCTTTTCGGGCATTTGCTATGTAGATTTTGAGCGAAGATACCAGGTTAACATAAGTAAGGCAGAGCTGTGAAAATGTGGTGATCAGAAATCTGGCAGAGGTGTCCTTGGGTAGTAGAGAGAACTTGAGTGGAGATACTAAGGGATCATAAAAGCAATATTAGTGTCTGAACCGGTGGCTTCCGAGAGATGATAATAGTGAGAGATACTAGGGCATTAGAGATCCGTTTACGTTTTGACGGAAAAATGTTAATTGTGGGCGTAAAAGCCTTCGGAAAAGGCTAGACTGCTAGCACATCGTCTGAAGAAACCACCATCTGAGATGGTAAGTTAGTGAGAGAGAAAAGAGTTGGAATATTCCTAAATTTTAATTCCTTCCGTGACTTTTGTGTATGTATGTCTGTCTGTGGCATTGTTGCATCCTTAAGTGTTGATATATTTCAATTAAGTTTTGTAGTTTTTCTAGCTGACATAATCGAGAGTGTTTTAACAATAATTCATCATCATCAAAAGTTGCAGGCTTCACATGCACAGTTTTTTTTCTACGGAAGAATAGACAAAGTGACAAATAATTGACACAGGGAATCCACCATTTTGTCACGAAAATCTGAAAATACATACTTTCCTTTCCAGTTTCTAATGATATTGTCATGCTACGCCTGCTGGTAAAGTAACATGCAAACAATAAGACTTTAAATTAGGTGTAAAGTACCAGACAAGCATAGCAATAAACAGTAACCCTCACAAAAACTCCGCGAAAAAGCGCATTATCCGCCGTTAAAAACAGCTCATAATATAATATGTGCATACAACAGCTGGTGCCGACGGCCCGAGAGAACAGGGTTGCCAATTTAGAAAATTTATCAAGATTCGGATCGATTCTACCTATATTGGTGGAAAAATATGTCAATCTATACTTATAAAATTACATGTCCTGACTAGTCACTGATTCATCATCGCTGAGCAAAAACTGTTAAAGTTACAGCCACGAAATTTGGTGAGTAGGGTTGTTTTATTAAGTAGTTACCCACTAAGGAAGGAATTTAGAAAATTTTACCCTGGAGGGCGTGAAATGGGGGTTGAAAGTTTGAATGAAAGTCCGTCATTTCTTGAGTAAGAAACATGAAACTTTATTTTTGTGCTACTGATTAAAAATGAATGGATACGTATTTAAACATTTCTGGTAATTTTACCTCCAAGGGGGTGAAATTGGGGTAGAAAGTTTCAATGAAAGTCCGTCATTTCTAATCGACGTTTGCGTTTGACGTTTGCGTATATAGGGTCCCGTTCTTAACCTTCGTATAAGAAACCACAAAAAGGGGAAAGCTATCCATCTTTGTTCAAACACAAAGTGTGACAAAATCAACTTTTTAACCGACTTCCAAAAAAGGAGGAGGTTATATTATGTTCGGCTGTGGATATTTTTTTATTTGTGTATGTTCAACGATTACTCCGCCGTTTGTGAATCGATTTTTTTAAAATTGTTGTTTTGTTGTACCTATTAGGTTTCACTGCAATTTTCAAAACTTCCGCATTTTCGCCACAATCACCAATCCCCAATAAGCTTAACCCCCATTTCGGGAATTCCCCAAGTATTGGCAACCCTGCAACTAGGAATTCCCCACTCTCGGGACAAGTGTGAGCGGCGCTGTCGGGAACACGTGCGGCTGACGCCGGTACCAGGCGATCATAATTCGAAAAAGATTCGCTCGTTTATAACTCTGTGATGAATATTTTTACGGAGTGTTATAAGTTTGGGTGTGACGTGGCTGATAAACGGATGAGTCGATCTTGATGAAGTTTGGAAACTGATATGATCGCGAGTTTAGACATTTAGACAACGGAAGTGATCTTAAAAGACGCAGGAAGTATGAATTTTACCTCACGGTGAAAATATGATTATGATGCCTGTACTGCTGTTCCGTTTTGTCTTCTCTTAGAGTGCAACCGTGTTGTTTTTAAGTAACTTCATAGCTTTTATCGCGGGCTTTGCGCGACGACTCAAACAAAAAACTCCGTGACGAAAAGAACCTAACACCCCCCTACTCCGACCGGCACAGCGTTGCGGCGTCGTCAGACGTCGGCACGGTGTTTGTGTGCGTGCGAATAGATGTATGCGAATTATAATTGTATAATTTGATAAAAATGCTATGCAATACCTTTACTGCGGCAGTCTCCGAGTGTCACACGTATTTTTTGTTCACATCTAGATCAAAATGAATTAAAACGGACTATACGCAAGAATTTTGGAGTTAATAATATAACTTCTCCGTATAAAACGACCAAAAGCTACACTTTTAATTAACGACGCTCGCTAAGTGTCCTAATCTGTCCTCAAACGAGTACAAATTAACAAAATGGAAGTTGCCCGAACAAAAATGGCCGAAATGGACAGAAGTTGGTGATTCAATTACTTTTATTTTCGTCCATCGTTTTATTTTTTAAGGTGACTTATATAAGGCCGCACGGCTTTTCCCCTGGGAATACTTTAAGGCTATGTTTCCATAAGAAATTGGTTGCGAGGAATGTGTTTTTGAGAACCAATAGAATCGCTTCATTGACGTGAGCTTGCCATGACATCGCTCAGCGTGGCGATGCTATTGGATCTCAAAAACAGATTCCTCGCAACACGTGGAAACGCAGCCTAAGGCTCGATTCTATGACACAAGCTTATCTCTATACCAAATTTCATCAAAGTCGATTCAGCGGTTTAAGCGTGACGATGTAACAGACAGACACACTTCCGCGTTTATAATATTAGTATCTGATTGCAGCCTTTACTACTACAATATCAACAATTACCTTAGTCTTGTCCCAGTCTTGACCAGCGCTCCTCTTGGTTCTGTCCGTGTCCTCCTCATCACCTCCTAGAATCTCTTTCAGAACCTCTTCACTTATGTTCATCTCTCCGTTATATTCTTCTTTCTCCTCTACCTCTACTTTCGCTAGTAAATCTTCTATGCCGTCATTCTGCTGTGTGTCTACGCTAGCATCTTCTATATCTTCTAATGTTTCCCCCTTCTGCTGTAGATCTCTATTCTCGTTCTCTATTCTAGCATTCGGTAAATCTTCTACTCTATCTCCTTTATCTAAAATATCTTTATCATCTACTCTTTCAGTCGCAATATAATTTTCGTTGATAGGTATCTCGTTAGTCTTATCATCAGGTAGAGAGGTTTCGTCGGGTGTGACAAGGATGCCGCTATCTTCTATGCTTGTCTCTGGATCAGTTTCGATTTCTATAGACTCGTCTTCAGTATCAAAGAATGGTTGGAATTTTTTATCTATAGGTTCGATTTGGTCTGGTTGATTTTGTAGTGTGTTTGGATCTAAATTGTCGGGATTTTCTACAAGTGCTATAAGGTTGGGATTGTCTTCAAGTGCATCTGTGTCTGTTACGTCCTTTGGGAATTCATTAAGAGTGCCATCTTCTGCGTCTCTAGTAGCTTTCTGAGAATCATCTACGTTTCTGGTAACTTTAATAACAGTGTCATCGTTTTGAGGGAAAGTGTCATCTACTTCTGCGTTTCTAGTAGCTTCATATAGAGTATTAGTCTGAGGGAAGGTATCATCTTCTGCATTTTTAGTGTTAGGGTAGAGGGTATCATCTGCGTTTCTGAGAGCTTCATAGAGAGTATTGGTTTGAAGGAATGTGTCATCTTCTGTGCTCCTGGTAGCTTGATTGATCTCCGGGTCTGCGCTCCTAGTGTTGGGGTAGAGGGTGTCTTGTAGTGGAGGGTAGAGGGGGGCGTCGCGGAGGAGTTCGGCAGCGTCGAGCGACAACGCCCTCTCCGAACTGCTGCGCTCACATAGCACGGGAAGAAAGCCTGCGGACAAGGAGAATGGTGTTAGAACTATTGCGTGATTATGTTAGCCTAGTACAAGAGACAGGTTTTCAGTTATAAATTAACGTTTTTATTAATTCAAAAAATCAAAAATATGGTTTAGGATATTTGCGAGTAAAGACAAAATGCCAATATCAAAAAACTCATTTACTTAGCAGTATTTAGTGTCCAACTACGAGTAATTACAATTTTCTAAACTTCTGGGTTTTTTTACAAGGAATAATTTACTCCTAAATTCAAGTAACTTTAAGGGCCTGTTTCACCGCTTCCTGATAAGGCTATCCACCACTTAATTTGACAGATGAAGTATGGAAAATCTGTCAAATAAACCTATCGGGTACCTTATCAGGAAGCGGTGAAACAGGCCATAAACTAACAAAAGGATTTTCATATAAATAATGCTAACGCTTGAGGTGCACTTTTATTTCAAGACTCAAAGCCAAACTTGTCAGACTGTATACACATTACACAGGCTACGAAACATACCTACACTCACATATCTATTTACAAGTGTATGTATGTGTGGGACGTAGATATATAACATACATTTCTTTGTACATACTTTAATACATAAAATCTTAAACTTTTCCACATCCCTTTCAATACTTGTTCGGCGATGTATAACTTAATCGCGAAAGGTCGCGAGTCTCAAACGCACTCAAACTCACAAACTTAAATTAGCAAAAGAGAAGAGAGTAAAGCACGAGCCGAGTTTACGAAGAAAGGGTTCAGTATAAAATGTAAAATGAGAAGGGTACCCATTAAGACAAAATTCACGCTTTTGTTAAGTTTTTTCAACTTTTTTACAAATTATTGCATTGTCTTTGGCTTTTGATACGTACCCGTACCTATGCAAAGTTTCGAATTAATAAGTCTACTGTAGCCCTAGCATGGCCACAGTGGAAATACGAAAGTAGAATTATCTATACTTTCATATTTCTACTGTGGCCATGCTAGGGCTACTTAACTGGAGATAGGTAAAAATCGTGCCTAAATATTCCGTTACAAACAACCCAAGCTAATAAAAGCATGTTAAAAAGACTTAAAGTGTCTGTGATGTGTTTCCTTAACGAGCAAACTAATCACCTGATGGTAAGCGATATAACCCAAGAGAGTCGCAATACTAGTGTAGTTACACGTGTAACTTATAATTCTACAAGTAACGTCCTTAAGGTTATCTCATTTATAATTTAAAGTGTTTTTGTTTCACTCCGGTTCTCTAATGTAAGACCGTGCTCTGAGCCGACCCATTCGTGCAGAGAATATAACGTCTTCAGTTCATGCGCACACTTAAAATGCTATTTAGGAGTTCCGTCGTACCTTTATCACGTGGGTACTGTACATTTTTCCTACCTATACCCTAACCTATCTCCTTTCACAGTACTTACAGTATCCCTATACAACATCCATACTAATATAATAAGTGCGAAAGTGTGTCTGTCTGTCTGGCTGTCTGTCCGTCTGTGAGTCCGTCTGTCTGTCTGTATGTCTGTCTGTCTTCACGCTCAAACCGCTGAGCCGATTTTACTGAAATGTGGCATGGAGATACTTTGAGTCCCGGGAAAGGAGATAGAATAGTTTTTATCCCGGAAAAATGTACAGTTCCCGCGCGATGACCGATTTTTGGCGCAACCGAGTTGCGGGCGTCATCCAGTTTTATCTAAATCTGTTCAGTGGTTTAGGCGTGAAGAAGTAACAAACATACACACTTACACATTTATAATATCAAGTACGGAACCCTATAAGGGGTAAATGGGGCAATGGGAGTGTATGGGGGACGAAAAGGGGTCGCCAATTGAATTTCTCGTTGGCAACAGTAAATAAATTTCATACGATCACTCATTTCTTTTGACACTTGATACTTGTTGAGAAGTTTGTACTTGGGATTAACGATGAAGTATACTGCTTATTATATACTTCTCATATAACGCGTATATACTGCTTATATAACTCTTATATACTGTTTATTTATAGTCAGGGCGAGCGAAGCGAGCTCTAGTATATCCCACAACCTGTACATTTTGTGGTACACTTTACGGAAAAACTGTGACGCCTATTAATTGGTTTGTGCTTAAACATAGTAATTTTTATTTAAATACTAGCTGTTGCCCGCGACTTCGTCCGCGTGGACTTCAGTTTATAGCGCGCGGTGTTAACAAAATTGGTGTCAAATTTAAAAGCTTTTTAAAACCCTGGTACTCCTTAAACCAAAATACTCAAAAACAGCTGTGCAGTGCGCACATAATAATTCATTTTTTTAAAATAAACCTAAAGCTTACTTAGCCCCCAATTACACAACTTTAGCTTTACCCATAAACTATTTAGCATTGGTAGGTTTAAGGTTTCGTCACTCATCACTGCGTAGATAAAAGTACTGAGTAGTGAGTTATTCACTATGGACGTGTATTACAATCGCAAGAATCGGAAAACGATACTTAACATGGTACACCTCTTATAGAAATATGCATGAGCAAGAGATAACGCGATGTAGGAGACGCGCGGCGCCATCTATTATGAATTTTTGGAACTAACTTAGTTTGAAGAAATTTACGCATTTTCACCCCCTTACAACCCCTTTTTCCGGTTAAAAAGTAGCCTATGTCCTTTCTCGGGCTTTGGACTATCTGTGTACAAAATTTCATTTCAATCGGTTCAGTAGTTTTGGCGTGAAAGCCGGACAGACAGACAGAGATACTTTCGCATTTATAATATTAGTATAGATTATGTAGATGTGTTATCATCAGTCAGTCAAGGTGTGACGACACGTCACACGAGCCCTCACAAAACTCGGCTATTAGCTAACATAAAGAAGTGGTAAAACTTAGGATATGTATGTGTCCCTTGTATAGAGTCCACTGTGAAAGTAGCAGCGCTGAAAGAGTTACGTTTAACTTCTTTATACCTATGAGAAATGCCCCAACTTCATGAATTTTAACAATAATAATAGAAAAGTAATCAAGTCACAAAAAATAATGGTAAACTCTATACAGGGGCAAATTATTATTGTAGTTAAAACAAGTACAATTTTATCATTTTAAGACACTTTCAAAGCTTCTAGTAAAAATAAATATTAAATCAAATATAAAACTTCATAGAGCACAAACCGACTTCACAAGTTAGAATTAACATAATGAAATACTAGCGGAGCAAATTGAGTTTTGGGGGAAATAAAATTAAAAACCCCCGTTTGTTTTAAAGTCACGTTTGCTAAACCCACACGTAGCTCCCGGACTATAAAGCGATATTATCGCGCACGTACCTCCTCGTCTATAAAGTGATAGCATCGCAAAAACGTAGCTAACTCCCCGACTATAAACTAGCCAGCTCCTAGTCTATAAAGTCTGTATGAATTTAGAAATCTTTGCCGCTTTTAGACCAGTGCTTTTCAAGTTTTCAACCTGTGGGTCGCGATCCCGTGGCGAAATATTTTTTACTAGGAGGGTCGCATCATAAAAAAAGCACTCGGGGACTGCCGCGGTTAAGCATTTTCATCAACTTATGCAATTATAATTCACAAACGTCTAGCCACACGCACACAAACACCGTGCTGAAATCTGGCTCTGGTTGGAGTAGTGTTAGGTTTATTTTCGTTACGGAATTTATTGATTCGGTCGCCGCACTCAAAGCCCGCAATAAAAGCCAATTAAGAGCCCAAAAGATCGAAAAACACTGTTTTAGACATCCACCTTTTACCTAAGATTATTTACGAAGTGTTATTTAACATCTGCCATGTTTGTGTCTAAACCATAAAGGTAATATACCTATCGGAATAGAGAAACAATCCCGAGCTGTCAAGCTTAACCAAAATTTGATTTACATCTGTGTATACAATTATGTTTACGTGTGCGTGTCAGTGATGTACAAACATCTTGTAATTCGACAAAATATCGATCATGGAATAATAATTGTAAGATTGTAAACAAAATAAAATGGGATAAAATAAAACTGCTTAGATATATAATAAAATTGTAATTTTGAAGTAAAATGTGACTTTTCTTCAAAATGCTTGCTGCATAATTAAGTATGCATGAAGTTTTCTTCGGAGTCCAGTTTGGACGGTTAATTATTTTAACCCGTGAATTTCTGGTATCCAGGTCAGCAGGAAATCTGAAAAATTGGCCAAGTGTAAGTCGGACTCGCGCATGAAGGGTGACCGGTTTCAACCGGGCATTTTCTAAAACCCGACACGATACGACACGACATGACGTCATGACACGATTCGACACGACAGGTTATGTCACGTGACAATATAAGTACACGACACGACACGACTTCACTAGACCCTATTAATTTTCAATTCACTCTCAATGAGCCCTTTTATTTGATGCCCATCTTGCAGAAGTGCTTTCAACTATTCCCCTATCTTGGATGAGCAGCCATATTGGATGTAGAATGACATTACATCTGTGGAAATTTCAGAAGTCTACTACTATTATAGTGGTTCTTGTTATACAGCCTGGACACAGAGAGATGGACGGACGGATGGACAGACGGACAGGCAACGAAGTCTTAGTAGTAGAGCGGGCTGCGGGACCCCACTACTAGGACTTTTTACCCTTTGGGTGCGGAATCTTAAAAACGATGAATTATGTATGATAGTATATCAATATACTTAAACGAATTATAAACTACGGATGAGTATGTTATCATTTCAACATTCCTAGATAATTAGTATACTTGACTAAAAAATATTTTCATATCGATACAACTTATCGATAAATTGATGCAGCCCTAGTGTAAAATATATGAAAATTGTTTACACAAAATATCCTTAAATTGTGCACCAAGGCTAGTCAAGTTATGTTTTCCATATAATGAACCCTTTAAAGAAGTGAGTTCTCAAAATCAATACCAATAACTCGTAGGGAATTGGCAAAAATAAACTTAAAACTAGGCCCTGTCGATGTAGAATAATTCACCTGTGAAATGAATATTTGTCCGGGTTTTTTCGATGTGTGGATCCAGAATCATTCCACAAACAATTAACCATGTTTCTAGAGCACTATTTCTAAAAACTATTCATTATTTAACTTAAAATCACAATTTTTCTGAAAGCCCAAATTGACAACGATCGGTCCAGGGGCAGACAGACTGTCAAACAGATGAAAAAAAAGCTATGCAACCTCAAATCGCGCTTCTCTTTCTACCACGCGGTGTTACTGATAGTGACATCTCGCTTGCTCAGGCCTTTGTTTCTCTATTCCGATAGGTATATTAACTTTATGGTCTAAACACACAATGCCGAAATTACGCGGCGTAATTTCCGTGAACGAAATTACGTTCCCCGGCATCCGTCTGTCAATACGACACACTATAAATTACACGAACAACGGTAATTACGCGAAATTACCGAAATATGGGTATTAGCGGCGGAATTCAGAATATTAGTAGGATCAAAAGTTTGTGGAAGTTGATATCAGATGGCAAAATGTAGTCATCATAAAATTTCGGCGACAATCGAACCGAACTTCCGTCGCGTATAATGTGTTGCTATACAAAACATTACCGCCGAATCGCTGCCGAACTTTACGCTCGACTCGGCTCGACGGAAGTTCGGCTCGCGACGGAATTTCGGCATAGTGTGTCGTCCATCGCGTTCCGTCCGTATTTTGTATGCGTTTGAAACGCGGTGTAAACGCGACGGAATTTACGCCGGCGTTATTCGGCCTAGTGTGTTAGGACACAATCTATATCTATATTTGACAGGCAAATAGTAGTTAGTATATTCTAGTTAAGGGGTTAAACTTCTTGACACTTACTTTAGTTTATATTACCCTAGTACTGCACCATAATCACACAAGAACTAACCTCCCCGACTATAACTCTCGGGCTATAAAGCACAGATCTCGTATGCTGAGTCACGTCCGCGCCCTAACTAGCCCCCATCAGGCGCTATTCAACCTCCTCGCTAGTCATGCTAGCCCAGTCCATGTGCGGTCATAGCGCATAATGTCACCAAGTACGTGCACATTATGCAGCGGGGCGGGCCGCATATGTGTAATCCATACTAATATTATAAATGCGAAGGTGTGTCTGTCTGTCTGTTACCTCTTTACGCCCAAACCGCTGAACCGATTTTACTGGGTATGGAGATACTTTGAGTCCCGGGAAAGGACATAGGATACTTTTTGTTCCACAAAAATGTACGGTTCCCGCGCGATAAACGAGTTTTGGCGCAACGAAGTTGCGGGCGTCATCTAGTAAATTATAATGTTGGCTCCTCTTTATGTTAACCTCTGATGGAAAACAATGATTGTCACCAAGATTGTGAAGCTGTCAATGGTCAATAGACTACGATTATGGGCAATCACATACGTCTCCAAGTTAAGCCTATAACAATTTAAATAATAAACCAACTAAAATATGAATAGGGTAACTATTCAGATTAAGCAAAACATAGTTTACAATATATGTCAGATTTAATTGTATCAAAAACAGTATATCAATAACGCAATCTAATAAAAAAGTACAGTATTTTCACAGAGCTTCAATATTTATGGTCGCTACAAAATAAATAACTAATATTTTTCACGGCTTACAGCTTAGCCAGGTTAGTTTGTTTGAAAAATATTACATTTTCATACACTGCCTTTTGTAACTTGTAACTTTTTTATTCTTTTCATTTATTTTTATTCACTGAAACAATTTTATTTAAAACTAACAATTTATTCTATTGATACAATATAGGAATGCACTCATTACTTATTTCTTAAGCACAGTAATCTTAACAAAATTTTCGTGTCACAATGTTAGTTACCGTACTCCTCCGAAACGGCTTTATTGATTTTTACCAAATTTTATATTATGCATATTCAGTAGGTCTGAGAATCGGCTACTGGGTACTTTATATATTGATATGTGCATTTGTTGAATAAATAATAGTAAATTATTACAACTCGAGACTGACGGCGACCATTGTTTGTGCGACGGGATAGCGATGGACGTTGCCATGGTGCCATACTTATTTAGTCACTTCAATAAAATAATATGGGCAGAATACTTTAGTCAAAACAACGTTTTCCGGGACAGCTAGTACAAGTATGAATATTTTTATTAAAAATGTTGGCTGTGAGAAAAGTTTTGGCTATCACATAATATGAGCGAACTGATGAAAATTAACTATTGCTAAGAAAACTCGAAAGCTGTCATGAGCTTTCCAAGAAACTTCGTCTAGGTACTTGTTTGGAAGCTACAATGCCATATATGACACACAAACACACATCAAACTTATAAATTAACTAGCTTATGCCCGCGGCTCCGCCCGCGTGGAATTCTGAGAACGACATAATTTCAGGAAAAAAATCATTGAGTGAAGAAAAACATAAAAAATAACTTTTTACACATAAAATATAGCCTATATTATGTCACTCAGTAACACACCAGCTTTCTGTCGGTGTTAAAATGTTTGTCTCCTGCAAACAAAATTTAAACAAAACCTCTTTATTATATTAGTGTAGAAGTGCAGCGGGGCTAAAATGGTCGCTTTGTAGAATCATAATATTATGAATCATAATGTGAATTCATTTTTTAAAAATCGCAAAAATTGATACTGTGTTGGCAATTCATATGCCTGTGATTTTTTGATTGAGAGGAATTGCTAAATGTGACCGTATATTATGTAGATAACACCCTACGAATAATAAATCTAAAGAAACGTGACTCCCATACTAATACAGTTTTAAATTTGGTTCCATTCGAACTGTCATATAACGTCAGCCTTTATACCGCTCAAGGTCACCTAAATATTGCAAATGTATGAAAAGTGAACCTAAGGTACACTTTTTTGACAAGTATTTTGGAGCATGTTTTTTGACGGAGTTACTCTTCCGTAGTTTTTATTATTCGTAGATAACACCCGTCTTTTTTCGTCCGATGTTAAAAAGAGAAAAAAACTTCGTAACCTTTAACACAGCCGTAACATAATTTCGCTTCCCCCTCAAATTACATACATCCCTACATATATTGTATGACATTCACATTTCACATACATTACCGCTACGATATTCGTAGCACGGCTACGGCGTAGACCTGCTACGGGGTTTCGTAGCATATTTTAAACGGGGGTTATAACTTATACTAGATGTTCCGCGCGGCTTTGCCCGCGTCAATCAGATACTTCACAGACAAATCAGTTCACAAAAAATAGCCTATGATCCTTTACGTGGTCTATTCTTCATGTGTGCCAAATATCATAAAAATTGCTCCAGTACGTTCAAATAAGCCCTTTCAAATAATTTCCCCCGTTTTTTTCCACATTTTCCTCTGTGTCTTCGCTTCTAAAAGTTACAGCGTGATGTTATATAATATCCTATAGCCTTCCTCGATAAATGGGCTGTCTAACACTGAAAGAATTTTTCTAATCGGACCAGTAGTTCTTGAGATTAGCGCGTTCAAACAAATAAACAAACTCTTCAGAATTATAATATTAGTATACAATATACATACTACTAGATTTTATTCCGTTCCAACTCATTTTGATCTAAACGTAAACAAAACAGTGTGCCAAAGCATTATACTTATTATGGAGATATTCATTACTCAAATACTAAGTAACGAAAGGACATAGGATAGTTTTAGATAGGCCAAGCGTTAAGTGTGTTTTGGAATCATCTGTGCAATGACCCAAATCGAAACTTAGAATGTAAATGTGAGTGGTTGACCAAAAAGGGACCTCAAGGTAAATAATTTGATTTCGAGTAAATCGCCTTTGAAGTTTCGTGTAGAAACAACTTGTAGAACTGCCTCGGTTCACAAAACAATTCATTAAAAAAAACTACGGCACCTAAAAATATTCTGGTTATTCCAAAACAAAGCTAAAATACCATTGATTAAATATATAAAAAAAACCGTTTCCAATCCCTTCAGGTTGATTTCGAGTAAATTGCGTTTGAAGTTTCGTGTAGAAACAAGTTATAGATTTGCCTCGGTTCACAAAACAATTATTCATAAAAAAACTACGGCGCCTAAAATATTCTGGTTAGACCACAACAAAGCTAAAAGACCATTGATTAAATAAATAAAAAAATAAAAAAAACCGTTTCCAATCCCTTCAGGTCCCTTTTTGGTCAACCACTCACAAATTAATCTTTTGTTGTAATTTCTCCGATAACTTAATACTTATCTTAAAAAGCCTACGAACATGCTTTCAACTTACAGTACGAAGCTAACGCTATGTTAGCCCTCAGAGGCGGTGCAAGGCGTGGGCGGTGTGGGCGACCGCCCACGGCCTCGCGGTCCTAGGGGCCTCGCGCCCCTAAGTTTTATAAATAAAACTTTAAGTACTTATCAAAAAATTATTTCTCTCAATAAATCCGTTCTATAGCGTCATCCCATTGGCCTCGCATAATATATTTTAGGGGGCCTCGCAAGATATATCTTGCCCACATAAAATTTAGGTCTTGCCCCGCCACTGTTAGCCCTTAATTAGCCAAGACGTTTTTTATCGCTTTTTTATAGAACCGCCGATCAAAATGTATGAAACTGACATACGTTCGATAAAATTTACTAAAGTTGACAATTCCATACATTTTTAAATAATCGACGATTCTATAAATAAGCGATATAGAAAAGTCTTGGCTAGGGGCTCTAAACTACTTGAGATAAAGAAGTCAGAAGAGGATACAAGACAAGTTTACCAAAAATACGTAACACTAAAAATGAATCACTTTATTTGTTGAACAAATTGCGCGAATTCAGTATTCACATACTAGGAGCACATAACATCACAGGCAGTCAACGCGACATTATCAATACAAAACGACCTGTCGAACACCTCGTTTGAATCCGACCCCCCGTGACCCCCTACGCGGGGTTGGGGGGTCGTTAGCCCCCGCAATTCGCGGTGACCCCCCTCGCCACGGGTGTTTATGAAAATTATCATAATTTTCGGTTGTTGTTTTGTTTTCTGTTATTTATGAGGTGGGACTTTGAAACCAAATTATGTTGTTTGTTGTGCACGCTGATGAGTATCCCGCGGGAATGGTGCATTTTTACACTGAAGAATAGCTAGCCACGTCCCTAATGACTTTCGGAGATCTTTGCTTTTATAAATCAGTCGTCATTTGTATAAGCACTAACGCCCGCAATTCTCCGTTGGGCTAAAATTCATTTATCGCACGAGAACCGTACATTTTTCCGGGATCAAAACTTAATAACGGAACATAAGATGTCCTTTACAGACAGACAGATACACATTTATAATATTAGTATGGATATTATGGCACGTAAAGGTCGCGAGTTCGAATTCCGCCGACGTAAAGAAAAGTTTTAGCAAGAAACAATATGGTGAGCGTCCGATTTCCTCATCCATACAATGTATAGGGTATTTAGTCAAGTAACATTCGATAATTTCGGTGGCAAAAATATAAATAATATACTATTTGACATAGCTCATCGCTAGGTCACGCCTCACGGCGCTTGCGTTTTGTCTTGCTCAAATCCCAAACACGTAAGGGTAGTTGCTTTCCACCAGGTGACCCGTTTGCTCGTTTGCCTCCTTGTTTTATAAAAAGCCGCATATTTTGCAGCCGCTATCGAAAGTAGTCTGTCTAACTGCCCA
The DNA here is from genome assembly GCA_937595015.1 of Polyommatus icarus. Classification (NCBI taxonomy): domain Eukaryota; kingdom Metazoa; phylum Arthropoda; class Insecta; order Lepidoptera; family Lycaenidae; genus Polyommatus; species Polyommatus icarus. The sequence goes on along the minus strand of OW569342.1, from coordinate 128,899 downwards.
GGCCTGCTTAATATTTACACTAATTACGGAGTCTGGCGATTTTAATTCGTAATTATGTCGGGGTCCGACATTTTGTAGCGACGGAAAAAACTTAGGGTAATGAATTCTGAAAAAACTTGGAACACTCTTTATTAATGTATATGTAAAGCATTTTCTTATGTATTAATAAATAGATGACTCCGTTGTTCCAAAATTCGTTTATCTCGCGGGAACCATACATTTTTCCGTGACAAAACTATCCTATGTCCTTTCCCGGGGTTCAAAGTATTTCTATACCAAATTTCAGCAAAATTGGTTCAGCGATTTGGCCGTGAAGAGATAACAGAGTAACAAACAGGCAGACGGACAGATAGACTGGCACACTTTCGCATTTATAATATTAGTTTGGAATTAAGTATATATTTCTTTAACCGCGAAGCTGCACTCAGACATCAAACGATAACTTAACTTTAATTTAATGCAGATTTTAAAATAAACTTAATACACTTTCTGACAAACTCTTAATTATATTAAAGTTAAGTAATTATTAAATCTAAGTTACGTCACGTCCGTTAACTTTAATTTACTCAAAATGTACGATATCCGTGGTATTCTAGACCCACTCTAACAACCTCATCCCACAATAATTACCAAGTCAACATGAGTAGGTAGGAGTTAACTAGTTTCATACAAACACTACCCAGTACCCGGCTCGCAGCGGTAAAACTTTGTAAATAATCGCGGCAGTCATTATAAACTCTAGACTCTAGAGCAGTTACATGTAAAAGTAGGTAGTGAGGGAAATTATATTACTCAACGTTTTTGACGTGATAACGTCTTATAATTCGATATGGGGTGCGCGCCTGAAAAACATGACAGTTCATGTGTCGTTACCTCGCTCTGAGGAGTTCCATATAAGGCTTGAAGTGCAAGCGAGAGCGCGGAACGAGCGACAAGGAAGCACAATCGGCCTTTGCGTTCGACATCCGTCTCTCTCCTAAGTCCTACTTGAGTGAGCGATGCGTCTGCGTGGACAGCTGCTATATTATATACTATAGTACATTTACAATATGTTTTTTAAAGAAAGCGTAGTAACTATTGTTTTTACGTAACATTTTTAATTTTTTTTTTTTTAAATAAAATGTAGAGGTCCGATAGCAGTAAAAAATACAATAAAAGTACTTTGGTGATACATTCAAATAGAACTTTGTTCTATGCATAGGTCGATTTGAAAGAAATACATCGAAATAGTTATATTTAGTTATATATATTAGTTTATAATATTATGTTGTGGCTGATTTGTTTAGCTTTTCCTTCCTATAAGTGTGTTCGAATAATCTCACAGTTTCTGAATCTAATTTCTGAATGAAATCTGTTAAGTTCTCGATTTGTAGTTGCCTAAGCGCTTCTACCGAAGAATTGCGAGCATCCATGTGCAAAAATTCAGAAACTTTAGAATTTTTGAAACTTAACACCTCAAAACAAGCTGGTCTCGCAGGTCTAACAGCGGAGTGGCGACTCGTGTGTGCGCTCGTCGTTTCTGGAAGCCGGCGCGCTCGGCGACCGGTTGTAAGGGAGACGGACACACGCCGCGCGGAAGCGATAAGCGTAGCGATTTTGTATAAATAAAAAATATCGCTACATTTGTAATGGTGTATTTAACGTCTCTACCAATTTTCAGCTCTATGCGAATTATTCCGAGGTTACGAATTTTTTGCGTCTAATTAGACCGGGCTAACTCTCAAGTCTAAAATATAATCCCACAAGGGATTGCCCTTGTGGGATTATATTAGAGAGTACTATTAGAGAAGTTGATTCCTAGGCAGATGGGGGACCTACGTAGTTTGGTCGCGTTACGTCAAACCAAGCCGACAGATCACAATAAACAATGAATTGACATGATCCGACCAAATGACGTTGATCTGTCAACTGTCTAGGAATCAATTTCCTCGATGGTACTATCCGAGAAGTTAATTCCTAGGCAGATGGGGGACCTACGTAGTTTGGTCGCGTTACGTCAAACCTAGCCGATAGATCATAAAATTAACATAAAATTGACATGATCCGACCAAATAGCGTTGGTCTGTCAACTGCCTAGGAATCAATTTCCTCGATGGTACATAAGAGTACATATTATATGACATACTACCAAGTACAACGTAATCGGGTAAAAAATCGGTCAAATCAAATCAAATCAAAATAATTTATTCATATAGGTCACACGGTAACACTTATGAACGTCAAGATTCTTAAATATTACAAAATAAACATCTCATTCTAGATACATTAATACATAGTAATTATCACTTATAATACCACAAGAGCTTCAAAATTATCGGGTATTTCCCGATAGGTTCGTTGCAAACAAATGAAGGATTCAAGTTTTGCAGGTTAACAAATCACGAGCGCGAAGCGCGAGTGATTTTTCCTGAAAAACTTGACGACTTTATTTGTTTGCAGGGAACCTTGAGGGAAATGCCAGATAATTTTGAAGCTCGTGTGGTATTCGGGGGATTATTTTTCCGTCCCAAATGTGGGCCAATAGAATTGCATTCGACGTCACGTGGTAACCAGAGAAAATTTTCAAAAAATTATCAGTATAATACCATGTAGGTTGTACCACGTGACGTCGAATGGTGCAATTCTATTGGTCGATATTTGGGTCGGAAAAATAATCACTTATAATACCACAAGAGCTTCAAAATTATCGGGTATTTCCCGATAGGTTCGTTGCAAACAAATGAAGGATTCAAGTTTTTCAGGTTAAGGTCCTGAAAAACTTGATGACTTTATTTGTTTGCAGGGAACCTTGAGGGAAATGCCAGATAATTTTGAAGCTCGTGTGGTATTCGGGGGATTATTTTTCCGTCCCAAATGTGGGCCAATAGAATTGCACGTCACGTCACCATTCGACGTCACGTGGTAACCAGAGAAAATTTTCAAAAAATTATCAGTATAATACCATGTAGGTTGTACCACGTGACGTCGAATGGTGCAATTCTATTGGTCGATATTTGGGTCGGAAAAATAATCACAATTATTTGACTTAAGCACATAAATTACTAACAAATTCCATTTTTTGAAAATAAAAATATGCATATAATTCAAAAAGAAATAGTTTTATGTACATTTTATGCAAAACAATAATGTCAATAAAATTTTTAAATATTTTAAATTATTAAAATTATGTCTATTCAATGTCTAACCGTTTAATTCGTTATGAATAAGTTGACACAAAATGCAAAAAATTTGAAAAGGAAAAATGACTAATTGTAGACGCCAATGTAAAATATGTTAAATTTTGAATTTTCTGAATTAGATTTAAAATATTTTGCGCAAAGCCAGGGTCTCAAAACCTAAACTACCTATATGACTTCTTTACAATTTAAATAAACGTGATTTCAAGCCGGTTTTCTGTGAGACCATTTATACTCGTTACAAGCGATCATAATGCATGCAAACTACCAGAGCACCAACGCGCTACATATTCTACCAGGGTACAACAGAACACAGGAAGACATACATTTGCCGTGACAAATTGTCAATGTGTTGTGTATCTACCATGTATCTACAGTGCGCGCAGCGGCGATATTTTTAACCGAACTATAGAGGTTGTTTAGTAGTCTGGTTATGTGAACAATGAAATGTCAATATCGTCGATATGACAAATGTTTATGAGAAAAGCATTATGAAGGAACTATTAACCAGAAACTTAACAGAAGTACTGTTGCATTAAAATAGTATTTAGGGCGACGCCTTTATAATTTGGTTGTAACGATATCGATTTTTCTCAGCAATGACTAAAGCTAAGAAATTAAAGTTCATTGTCAGTATTCATCATGTCTGTGTCTTTGAATCACCCATAGCATAACACGATTGGCCAACTTTTACAACACAGAATAATCAATCAAAAAGACCTTTGTAATTATTATTTTTAACAAAAAAATTAAAACTGACTTCCAAGTTAAAAACAATAGTAATATAAACTAAAAAGAATTAAATAACTCTTACTCTTTAATAGTGCCTTTTTCAGAATCCGTCGAAATCTCAACTATTTCTATACAATATATCCCACCAAAAACATACCTGTTAAATTAATTAAATTCTATATGATCTAATTATATAATTAATCAAGTGTAACGTATAGCACAAAAACCTGCCAAGTTCAAATTAGAAGTATTATGGATCAGGCTGTTGATGAAGATGATTATGATCGATGAAACGTGCATCTGAACTGGGCATAGGGTTGGATTTCAAGTCTTTTTTAAGACCAACAATTTAGCCTTTAGGATCTAGGCCCTATTTGAACAGGTAGGTTTTTGGTGGGATTTCAATATTTTTTTTCAAGAAATCATACCTATTTTTTCTTTTTGTGCCACGCCCGATATAAACAATACTTTCAATAGATGCCTCATTGTATCACCGGTACATAAGAAATTTTATCTAAAGTTCGTATATAGCCGACTGACGCTTGACCGATTTCTTAAATTTCTTAATTTTTTGTTAATCTACATATAACCCACGACTTGTGTGCTAAATTTCATAACGCTAGGACAAATTTTGGAAATAGCCTCTAAAGTTCGTAGATGGGCCGACTCACGCTTGACCGATTTCTAAAATTTCCTAATTTTTTGTTAATCTACATATAACACACGACCTGTGTGCCAAATTTCATAACGCTAGGACAATTGGAAGTGGCCTATATAATATAGGTTTTGATTACCGGTCAGTGAGTGAGTGAGTGAGTGCCAAAATTAGCTATTTTTACAAGGACATATTTCAGGATCTACCGAACCTATATCTATGAAATTGGGTATACTGCTTAAGTACTAGTATATAATTACGTAGTTTTAATTTTATCTTTGCACTCGCAATAGGCACTGAGCTATAGGGAGGTCGAAAGTGCGTCGAAACGGTTCGTGTAAATAGTGCACGGCATGCGCGCGGCCTGCTGGAACTTGGCCGCGCACTCCGTGCGCTTTGATATTACTGCAGTCTTCATTACTTTGAAGTCGGTACCAGATGAATCTTCAGTTCTCTGACAGAATAATATTTGAAACTTTTGGAACTGGCACCGACTTCAAAATTATGAAGATTGAGTACAGAAATAGTTGAGTTTTAGCCGAATTCGGAAAAAGGCACTATTAGATAGGAATAATTATTATTTAATGCTTTTTAGTTCATATTATAAGGATGCTATTATTGTTTTTAACTTGGAAGTCGGTTTTAATTTTTTGATAAAAATAATAATTTCACTCTTTTTAGTTACCTAGTAAGCCATCGCGTACTATACGTAGAATAATACACCTGTATATTATTCCACGTAGGTATCTTATTACAGACTACAGTCACACTTACAAAATATAATATCAGCTGCAGCCTGCAGATAATTTTAAACAAAATATTTAAAAAAAATCGAAGTGAACACGTGCGACGTGCTAAGTAGCCGGTCACCGGACTAGTTTCAATAGGCTGGCACTCGCTCGACTTGTCGCACACGCCTCGCACTGTATAGTGTATAGTGTTACATAGTACGGTAGGTACCCGGCCCGCGCCGCGCCGCCGAGCCGCGGCTCTCGCGACTAAACGCGATGCAAAAGGTTGAAATTAGGTTGTTTTCCAGAATATCTCGGCGAAGTGAGACAGAATGTTACATGGTCGAAGCAACTTTAACTTCTCAGAAGTAATGTCAGTTAATGTGTGCCTTATGCTCTGGAGATAAGGTTGAATTTGGTGACATTGGTGACCCTGACTTGGTAATGATGATTATAATGATGATGATAATGATGATGATGATGATGAATGTAATTTGCATAGTAGCATATGCTTTCAGTTCTTAAAACAGCGCTTAAACTCCCAAACTTGTATCTATAAGGAATCCGGAGTTCTATTAGTATCTTCGAAACCATAGTATACCTTGGAGCAAAATCTTGCGTTTTGCTAGCATATGCTTAGGACGCTTCTTATGAAACCAAAATCACCATATGTTTCCATATAAATTTCGAGGAGTTCCCTCGATTACTCATGGATCCCATCATCAGGTCACCACTTTTGTGAACATGGTACCAAATTGGAGTGAAACCTAATACAACAAAACAAAAATTTCGAAAATCGGTTCTCAAACGGCGGAGTAATCGTTGGACATTTTTGAAAGTCGGTTAAAAAGCGATATTCAACTTTCTATATATTTTAATAATCTCTCGTCACGCGAAAATGATTGCTCGTATTCTTTCTTTTCTGCTTACACCATCAATACCACTCCGTGATCAATACTTACTAATATTATAAATGCAAAGTCTGTCTTCCTATCTTTTGCCTCTTCACGCCTAACCTGCTGAAGCGATTTTCCTGAAATTTGGTATGGAAATACTCTAAGTCTCGGTAGGACAAAGGATACTTATTTTCCCAAAAAATGTACGGTTCCCGCACTATTAAAGAATCAGACAACAGAGTTACGGCCTGCGGGCGTCATCTGGTTTTGACACAAAACAAAGAAATTGTACCAGGCAAACATAACTGAATAGAAAGTAATCTGCATCGATCCCCAAATCCTATCAAAGCCATCTCATTTGCCTCTCATAATAGAGACCGAATAGTGTTAACCCTTTACCGTCCCAGCTTAACCCTCCAACGTCGACCAATCTAAAAGACCAATAAAAGAAACTATTGCTTTGGTAAAGACCTTTCAGTTCACTTTTAATCCTTTCCGCGATAATTACTCGCGGAATCTCGGATACCGGGTAATCCCGGAGTACGGGACTCGCGAGTCCCGCGATCCCGGGATTTATCTCGTAATGCCGGGATTAAGGGATTAAACGCCGTAAGCGCCGCTGATATTTGTAATAATACTCGGTGATGGTGATTAAAATAAAGAAGGAAATATAAAAGTTATTACAAAGAAGATTAAGTAGAAAAGTAAAGTAAAAAATAGATATACTTAGATAGAATAGATACAATAATTATAGTTTTGTTTCACTTCGAAGCGACTTTACAGATATTATAGTCTATAGACCAACTAGCTGAATCCAATTCTTATGAGGTCTTTCTCATGTTGACATGGATGGCCCAATACAATCATAGCAATTATGAATGTTTGGGTGCTGGTGATTGGGCGTATTCCTATTCGTCTATGATTGTCCATCATGGACGTTATAGACGATAGACGATTATGCTCAACGGCGTGTAGAGAAGCATCGTAGATGTCGCCCGCAACTTCGTTGCGCCAAAATTCGTTTATCGCGCAGGAACCGCACATTTTTCCGTGATAAAAAGTATCCTATGTCCTTTCCCGGGACTCAAAGTATCTCCATATCTCAGCAAAATCTGTTCAGCGGTTTGCGCGTGAAGAGGTAACAGACAAACAGACAGACACACTTTCGCATTTATAATATTAGTATGGATCGGCTGATTGCACATGAATCTTCACAATCATGGCTATCCATCACGGCCCAATATTTAGAGAGATTTCGCTTTAAATATACCTCTATATTGCCACTATCAGCAAACAGAATACAGATTTCACATCGCGACAATGCCCCTGTAATAAAATTGGGCACTCCGCCTCTAATTATCCCAAATTCGATTACAATCTACCGCAGTACCCCCCCCTCACCTGGGAGGGCAGCGAGGGGGGAGATAATTGCGTTACATAGTACCAGGGGAGCAGAGCTAACAGAGAGATAAAAGGTTAAATTAATGATTGTACCTTTCAACTCAACGACCTTTACAGTTTGTTTTGAAATTAACGCAGTTTAAAGAGAATATTGTGGACTTACTTTTTTTTCCAAATATGAATCAGACCTCAAGTTGGTCAGTTAACTAGACGCCTAGGCCAACTATTTATAAAAAAAAAGACGGGTTGCACTCCGGGAGTGCCGGCAGAAGTGAAAACTTGATTGTTAACGTTGTGCATTTTTTTAACCCATTTTTTATGAAAATCGATTATTAAAAAATATTTTTTTAATTAATCGAAACCCTTACAATCGATTAAAATTTTAACCCATTTTTTATGAAAATCGATTTTTAAAAAATCGATTTTTTTAATTAATCGAAACCCTTACAATCGATTCGAGTTCCAGTTCGAATTCGAGTTCGAGTTCGAGTTCGACACAAAACACTACTCTCCAACCGTCTTACGGTTTTTTCCAAGGTTTTTCGATCAGAACGAGAATCTGATGCGAGTTTCACAGTTTTTACCCATCCCACAAAAGTGCTCAACGCCGCTAAAGAAGTTTTCACTTCAAAAACTTTTTAGTTTGGTACAAAAATGGACGAACAAGAAACAAACATAATATTATAATTTCCAAATTAGGATATTTTAGAAAGCTTGGTTTGCCAATTTAATTAGAAAAATACGTATTACATTTTTAAGCAAACAGCACGAAAACCTTCTTATTGATCTATCAGATCAATAAGACAAAGAAAACTTTTATAAGTTAACTTTGTCTCGTTTCCACGTTATCTTTATGTGAGCCGGATAGAAATATTTCCATGCGCCTATGAAAAACAAGCTTTTATAGAGTAGACGTCAATGAACGAATTTCTCTTTATCCTGCAACCAGACTATATACCCATTACCATATTTTAAAGCCTACCCCACGCAAACCCTCAAATGTTGAAGGGACTGTATGTAGGTAGTTTTAAAAAAGTTTATTGAGCCAAGTACTAGGAGTGTAAAGTTTATGAAGGGATGGCTTAAAACGTTTATGAGCGATAGAGTTGTTAGCAGTAAGCACAAGGGTCGCAGAGAGCGAGGGGATTTAATTGAGTGGTATTTGTGATTGCTGTGTGTAAAACTGACGTAGCTTATATTGAGTCACATAATATGCAGATATGGCGAGATTGAAAACTAGTGTCCAACCGTAACCGAATTTTCAACCGTAACCGAATTTTCAACCGTAACGGAATTTTCAGTCGAAACCGAACTTTCGACCTGACGAAAGCTGGTGTGCACAATACACCCCGTATAAGTTGCTTGCAGTGAATCACATTTAAATATTATGCAATTTGACTAAGTACCCAGAGGTCAGTTGACTTAAAAAAGGTTCTAGCACAAGACCTAAATTTGATTCAGGCCAGTCGCAGGTACAAAATAATATTACCGCGTATTATTTGTGAACTTCTATGCGCCTGGTACATTCGGGTCAACTAACGTGGTTAACCTAAAAATTACCGTCCATACACGTTGTTATTAACGTCAAAGTTGCCAACTCGATTATCTCGACGCGAATTTCTATTCAATTCATGCTCCCCTGGTAGTTCTTATTGTGTACCGACTAAATTGTTTGGTAATCCACTTTGCAAAGTTTTGACCTAAACGTATTCTGACAATTGTATCGTTGAATAAGGAGAAAATGGTCATTGTCTATGCTGCCTCTTTCTCCAACGCTAGAATTTTTGAGCGTTCCGTAGTGAACAAGGAACCCTTATAGTCTGTCCATCCGTCTGTCTGTCTTTCCGCGCTCAGAAACTATAGGACCCACAAAGCTGTAATTTGGCATAAATGCACATACTAATGCCGACAAAATGGTACATGAAATCTTTAAAAAAATCCACCCCATCGTGTCGGATGTCGTTGGATAGGGTTTTAAAAAATATTATGAGTATTCATAGATTATTTTCTGTTTTAGGGGTCCGTTTGTGAAATATTAAGTTTTAAAATCCAGTGTCCCCCCCCCCCTCTACCAGCTAAACGGTTGCTTCTGGAAATGTGCAAAAATTCACGGGGGTAGGAGATATGCTGAATTTAAAAGAAAAACTATCACGGCTAAGAAGACTTCATAAGTTATTGAGTAATAGTCGATAAACTATCGATGATAGTTTAAGCGTGTGATGATGAAATAAATAAATAAATAAACTAAAAAAAATGTATTCTGAGAAGTATATAGGAAATTTTCATTCAAGGTCCTTTGAAAGTAACTGAGATGATGTTGTTAGTAGTGTAAAACACGCTATAAATGTACGTTCATTGACCATACAAAAATTATCAAAAACTAGCGGTACTACGGAACCCTATATTGCGCGTGGCCCGACACGCACTTAGCCTGTTTTTAGGGTTCCGTATTTGTTTTTAGACACACGTTGTGCGTTAACAAACGATTACGAACATAATATTATTATAAGAGGCATATTCATGATTGTTCAAATTATGTTTCTACTTAAAAACTTTTACAGTAATGGCTATCCATCATAGTGATTAGTGTAACATAGAGAGAGACTGTTAAATCATGTTATACAGTTTATGTAGGTTTATACATCATTTGCCAATAATAATAATTGTTATGCAAGCGATGTTTGACAGATTTACAATCAGTTGTAAAATTATCGAATGCAATTTACGGTTGTTGTCACATCGTGCTGTCAGATAAATCTCAAATAACTACCCCACAAAATTAAATTAATTATTTATTTATATTATATCTACATAGAGGCTAAAGTCCGGTCGCGGAACTACAAGGTATAACATAACAAAGTGATAAATACTTTAGGGTGTGTATGTGTTCCGTATGTAGAGTTTATTGTGAAAGTAGCAGCGCTAAAAGAGCAAAATTTTTGTGGACTTGTATGGGCAAGCGCCCCTGTGTTATGAATTATCCCATACAAAATTAAAAAAGTTACTCTTTTAGCGCTGCTACTTTCACATCAAACTCTATAAAGGGTACCCATACACACCCTGTATACTAATATTATAAACGCGAAAGTCTGTCTGTCTGTTACCTCTACACGCTCAAACCGCTGAATAGATTTTGCTCGATATGGAAATACTGAGTCCCGGGAAAGGACAAAGGATACATTTTATCCCGGAAAAATGTACAGTTCCCACGCGATAAACGATTATCCACGCAAGGGAACTTGCATCTACTAGTAATCAATAAAACATACTCTATATTCTGCAACCTAACTATAGCATATACACACAAACACGCATTCAGAATCCAAATACATATCGTATACATTTCACCAACACAGCAAACGACCAGCGGCCATATTTCGCAACTGCTGGCGACAGACAGACAAACATATTCGTCGAGATATGTGACACTGACTGACGTAAGTAATATATGACGGCACTCAAGGAGTAATATACGTGTATGTATGAATATTAGGAGACGAATGGTGTCTTGTTTACTTGATACAGATATAATGTAACGTGTATGTAACCAGGAGAGCAGAGGTTACTAGGATATGCTATCAAACGTATAGTGCAAGGTTTCTGGTTATATGACGGAGTTTATCTAATGTAGCTAGCGCTTAAATTGGCTAGCAATAATAATAATTAATAAGTAATTAAAGAATATAAAATAAATAAGAATTTTTCACTATTTAGTGAAAAAATTAACTTCTAAACGTGTGGCACTCGTGGACTGCCGCGGTAAAGCTATTGCATAGCATTTTTATCAACTTATGCAATTATAATTCGTATACGTCTAGTCGCACGCACCGTGCCGATGTTTTCCGAATCGACGCCGCACCGCTGTGCCGGTCAGAGTGGGGGGGAGGGGGGTGTTAGATTTTTTCGTTACGGAATTTCTTTATTCGATCGCCGCGCTCGAAGCCCGCGATAAAAGCTATGCAATAGTTTAAAAGTAAGCCTAGCGATATATTAAAGCTGTGCAAGACCTATACAAGATACTAGAACGCTTGTTAAAACGAAAATGTACCTCTCTTAAAACGTTTTTACTGTCAGTTGAAGCGAGTGGACGAAAAAACCAAAAAAACTAACTTTTTAACCCCCGACAAAAAAGAGGGGTGTTATAAGTTTGACGTGTCTGTCTGTCTGTCTGTCTGTCTGTTTGTCTGTGTGTGTATCTGTCCGTGGCATCGTAGCATCCAAACGGGTGGACCGATTTTGATCTAGTTTTTTTTGTTTGAAAGCTGACATGATCGAGAGTGTTTTTAGCTATAGTTCATCATCATCAGCCTGCTCGGTGCTGGACAATCAGGGTTTATCTGGTTCATGAAAGGCCGTTAGCGAATTGTAGTCATTTGATGGGTTTTATATTTCATTCTAGTTCGTGACATTTGTGAATATACAATATAAGTATACACATAATAATGGAAAGTTGGCCTGGTGCTGCACCATCACCTGGTAATCAATAGGACATCCAACTCCTCGCCAACTTAAAGTAGGTAGAGGTTTCGTGTTTGGGCTCATTTTAATTGCGACAACCAGTAAGAAGTAGACAAACAAAGTAAATATTTACACGCTGCTGCTGCAGCATCACCTGGATTCTATAGGAACCGAGCTTCGTATGAACCCAAAGTGAAGGATTCATATTTGGGCTCATATTAACAGCCTCATCGAAAAGGACATTGATAGATGGTAATCATGAGAATACTTATGATTCTGTTGATTGGAATTATTCTGCACTATATCCAACACAAGCTTAAAAAGTATGAAATAAAATTAAATTAAGAAATTAAAAAAAACCCCCGCCAAACAACTTTAAAAAGTAATGAAATAATATTTACTGCCTTTAAGTTCAAATAATTCCTAACTTGTGTAAAGTAATATTTTCGTCCATAATTATTGTTGTCAAGGTGTGTCGGGGGACCGCTAATGTAGATGTTTGATTTCATTTCACAATCAATTCATAGCGAACAATCGAGATAGTCAGCGACTTGGCGGTTGTATGTTGTAGTTTACTTGGCGGTCCCCCGACACACCGTGACAACAATTATGGACCAAAATATTACTTTACACAAGTTAGGAATTATTTGAACTTAAAGGCAGTAAATATTATTTCATTAATTTTTAAAGTTGTTTGGCGGGTTTTTTTTTTAAATTTCTTAATTTAATTTTATTGTTGCTGAAAATGAGTTGCACGGGGAACATTGTAACAACATTTCGTTCGTTTCTCGTTAAAATTACATCTCCATAACATAACGTTTCGGTTTCGTTGTATTTGAAGATGTGAGTGAATGAAGTAACGAACATTTTATAACGGTACTAGCTATTGCCCGCGACTCTGTCCGTGCGCCCTTATACCCTCTTACAACCCTTTTTAACCCCCGACCAAAAAGAGGGGTGTTATAAGTTTGACGTGTCTGTCTGTCGGTCTGTCTGTCTGTGGCATCGTAGCATCCAAACGGGTGGACCGATTTTAATTTCGTTTTTTTGTTTGAAAGCTGACATGACCGAGAGTGTTCTTAGCTATAGTTCATCATCATCAGCCTGCTCATTACTGAACTATCACGGTTTATCTGGTTCGTGATAGACCAATTAGCAACTTGCAGTCGTTTGATGGGTTTTATATTTTGCATTCTGGATCGTGACACTTATGAATATAATACACATTATTGGAATGTTGACCTGGTGCTGCAGCATCACCTGGTAATCAATAGGATACTCAACTCCTCACCAACTTAGAGCAGAGGTTTCGTGTTTGGGCTCATTTTAATTGCGACAGCTAGTAAGACGTAGATGAACAGTAAATATTTGCATGCTACTGCTACAGCATCATCTGGATTCTATAGGAGCCGAGCTCCGTATGAACCCAAAGCGGAGGTTATAATATTATATATGGGCTCATATTGACGGCCTCATGCAAGAGGACATATTTTATAGATGGTAATGGATGGGATATGATCCACTTGATATGAATTATTCTGCACAAGTTTAAAAAGCATAAAATTAAATTAAATTAAGAAATTAAAAAAACCCCCGCCTTCATTGCACAAGGTGGGCCGCGAACTTTCTTGTAGATGGGTCGCGGTCCCGACAAGTTTGGGAAACACTGTTTTATAACATTAGAAAGTTTCTATCTCTCATCTGTCGTTACCTTTAAATCCCTGAACCGATTATAATGTTTGCCATGAAGATACTTTGAATCCAGGGCAATGACATAGAACAGTTCATATCCCAGAAAAATGTACGGTTCCCGTGCAATAAACGAAGTTTCAACTAACATGTACTCAAAACTATTTAGTGGCAGCCCTATGTCACACAATCTCAGCAGCTATTGTGTCGATGTAACACGCAGACATTTGTGTCAATAGTCGGGACTAATTATCACGCCACGAGACCAGCGACTGTCGCGGCGACTATATCATGGCGTAGATAAAAGACGGTTAAGTAACGTATAAAAAGAGTAACAGCGTGAAAGATTTACTTTTGACTTCTATGTGTCTATAAGAAACGTTTCAACCTCGTGGAATTTTGCCCACAAAAACTAAAAAAGTGGCTCTTTCAGTGCTGTAACTTTCACAGTATACAAGTGACTCATACACATACTGAAATATTATCACTTTGTTTTGTTCGACCTAGTAGATATCTTCAACATAGAATAGTTTAAAGAAACTAATAACAGTCAACGAAACAGATGTGGTGAATATTCATTCATAAATCATGACTATTTAATATAGACTATAATATATTCCAGCCGCAGCGTTTTCCGTCTCATCGCCCGCTTCGTGGCCGCACACTACAGACAATCACAGGCGCTATGAATCCCGCGACAGTTATCACGCAGCAGGGCTGACACAAGACAGTTAATATATTTTTGAAGTGAAAACTTCTTTAGCGGCGTTGAGCACTTTTGTGGGATGGGTAAAAACTGTGAAACTCGCGTCAGATTTTCGTGTTGATCGAAAAACCATAGAAAAAGCGTAAGACGGTTGGAGAGTAGTGTTTTGTGTCGAACTCGAACTCGAACGAAATGTACAGTCGGGGAAATGAGTTATTTAGCAGAAATGTACAGTCGGGGAAATGAGTTGTTTAGCAGAAATGTACAGTCGGGGAAAATTGTGCTAAGCAGAAATGTACAGTCGGGGAAAATTGTGCTAAGCAGAAATATACAGTCGGGGAAATGAGTTGTTTAGCAGAAATGTATAGTCGGGGAAATGAGTTGTTTAGCGGAAATGTACAGTCGGGGAAAATTGTGCTAAGCAGAAATGTACAGTCGGGGAAAATTATGCTAAGCAGAAATGTACAGTCGGGGAAATGAGTTGTTTAGCAGAAATGTACAGTCGGGGAAAATTGTGCTAAGCAGAAATGTACAGTCAGTGAAATGAGTTCTTTAGCAGACGCGGTTATTAAGGCCGCGTTTCCACTTGCAAGACAACTGTCGCGAGAAGTGTCTGACAGTCTGTCTGACAGCAGCTTTTTTTTCGATTGTCGATATTTTTTAATCGATTGTAAGGGTTTCGATTAATTAATTAAAACGATCGTTTTTTATTATTTAAAATAAAAAAAAAACGAGCAAACGGGTCATTTGATGGAAAGCAACTACCGTCGCCCATGGACACTTGCAACATCAGAAGAGCTGCAGGTGCGTTGCCGGCCGTTTAAGAGAGAATACGCTCTCTTCTTGAAGGTTTGCAGGTCGTATAGGTCCGGAAATACTGCTGGTGACAGTTCGTTCCAGAGTTTTACAGTGCGCGGCAGAAAGTTACGCGAAAAACGCACTGTGGAAGACTGCCACTCATCAAGGTGATGAGGATGGTATGTTTTTCGCGTGGGACGATGGCGAAAAGTTGCAGGATGGTTCCGAACAATTCCTCAGAGCACTCCCCGTGATACAACCGATAGAGGATGCAGAGTGAAGCTAATATAATGAGAAACATCGTGATAAAATGTGATTACTCCTACATGGGAACCGTATATTATCTTTCCGGGATAAAATATTTTCCATAATATCCTTTCCCAAAACTCAAGGAGCCTCCATAGCCAATTGCATCATAATCGGTACAGCGGTTTAAGCTAAAAGGGGTAACAATTAGACACATTTTTGTGTTTATAATAATATACTAGGTGATGACTGATGAGTGATAACGATTGACGCCTGTTTATATTATATTTTATTTACTCCTTGCACGATAATGGCGCAGCGCAGACGACAGACTATCCGTGACGCACTTTTTGTCTGTGGAAATATAGAACCTATGCAATTATATGCAGTAAGTACTCGTAACGCGGCGGACTTTTTGGGCGTCGTGTGCGTTACTGCATATAATTGCATAGGTTCTATTTCCACAGACAAAAAGTGCGTCACGGATAGTCTGTCGTCTGCGCTGCGCCAATCCGTTGCACCGTTTATGGCCGTATATTATATTATATTCTTCTGCGACCAAAACTATCCTATGTCTATTACCGTCTCTAAGTAATTAAGTATCAAAATATTCGGATAAATACTGCGACACGAAAATCTCAAAGGAATAAAAACTATGCCCTAGGGGCCTAGTGTATATATAGTGTGACGACCTCTGTGGCTCAATAGGTAGAGTGTGTGGCAGCTCAAGCCGGGGGTCGCGGGTTCGAGTCCCGCCGACGGAACAAAAGTTTTTCAATGTTCCTGGGTCATGGACGTGTATTAAATATGTGTATGATATAATAAAAATCTTAAATACATGTATAGTATAATATGTAGTATTAAATATATTTCCGTTGTCTGGTACCCGTAACACAAGTCCTTCAGGAACTTAGCACGGGGCCAGATTGACGTGGTGTGAAGCGTCCATAGATATAAAAAAAAAAAAAAAGTATATGATGTGACTTAATGCGGCCCGCCTCTTCATAACGTGCGCGTATCTTAAATGGCATCGTGGGGTCTCCGCGACCCCGCACATTGAGGGGTTGACCTCAAATTCAAATTCACTGACCCATAACACACAGATAAAGAGGGGTTGACTTTTATGTATCCGTACTAATATTATAAATGCGAAAGTATGTCTGTTTGTTGCATCTTCCCGCTTGTATTGCCGCGCTACGAGTATGTACTGATTTTGATATTTGCATAATATATTTGTAAAGATAAATAAAATAGATTGGATAACACCTCCATCGTGGGTATGTGGAGATTGATGGGACTTATAATATTTGAAAAAAATACGCGCAATAATCGAATTAAAAGTGTCGGGCACACATTGTAGTATAAGCAAAATTAGCAACACTGACGTAAAATTTAGTTATAGTACAAACAAAATTAGCATTTTTACATTTTGCGGCGAAATCGAACGGCGAAGTAATTACAATATTCATTGTTGGCGGGAAATCTCGTTATAAACTCCGACATTCCATATTCAAATATTTAAATCCAGCTCCGTTATTGGTCGGAAGATGTCAGCCAATGGAAAAACTGGACCAAAGACTTAAATATAAAGACCTATATTATATAATCTGTGCTAATTATAAAGTGGAAAAGTTTGTTTATATCGAATAGGCTCCGAATTCAGAAATTACTGGGCCGATTTTTATGTCATTTAGCACAGACATAGTTTATTTCGGGAAAATGTACGATTATTGTGGAATAGGTTATAGTCGGTCGGAGCCGTACGCAACGTATAGTTAAAACTATACTAAAGTAACTGGCTCAAAAAATGGTTCCACAAAATGCATACCAAGGTACTAATAGTTGGTCGTAACTCGTATGCTTAGCAAATAGACGACTTAGCTTTTTGTAGGAGCCCATGTTCTTCTATGGCGGTGGTAAAAATCGGCCAAGTGCAAGTCAAACTTGCGCACGAAGTGTTCCGTACTATTTATTGATAACGATCAAAAATAGACAAAATTGTAATTTTTTGTGTATGGGAGCCCCCTTAAATATTTATTTTATTCTGTTTTTAGCATATTCTGTTGAAATACATAATTATTTTGTGGAAATTCAGCTGTCTACCTATCGCAGTTCTAGATACAGCCTAGTGACATACAGACAGACAGCGAAGTATTGGTTATATCATATATGGCATATTTTTAATACTTAGTAATCATTTAATTTTCAGATTTACATCCATGAATATTGCCTAAGTTATTTTAAAATTTGTTTAAATATTACATTAAAATACAATCCAAACGTATATTATAATTAATGCGAAAGTGTGTCTGTCTGTCTGTCTGTCGGTCTCTCTGTCTGACGTCTGTAGACGTCAGACAGACAGGTCTGTAACATTAAAATTATTCCAGAAAAATTTACAGTTCTAGATAGCGATATACGAATTTTGGCACAACGGAGCTGTGGGCGTCATATATTATCAAATATTTTTACCACTTGGGTACGGAACCCTAAAACGGACCCAATCTCCTCGGGCCCACAAAGACACATCTACTCTATTTTATTATCGGGAATCGTAATTCGCTCCGGCGGACTAAATCCAACCTTATCCCCCCGCGATACGGTCTAAAGTACCACGGGCTCGTTTCTAATCCGCACAATCAACAGAATTCCCCATCTCCCCGCCAAATGGCGCAGAAGCGAATACAATATCGTCAGTGCTACCAGTTTTTAGAAATAATTTACCCTTAAACCTAAGTTAAAAACCCCTAAACTTGCCATTCTTGTTCCAAATCCATAATGTATGACAAATATTATAATTTATAAATTAATATGCGAAAGTGTGTTTGTCTGTCTGCTACCTCTTTACGTCCAAACACAAGCGATTTTGCTAAAATTTTAGTTTCTACTGGGATACTTTTTATCCCGGAAAAATGTAGGGTTCCTGCGCGATAAACGAATTTTGGCGCAACATAGTTGCATTATAAAATAAATAACACTTTTTTTTATAAAGCAAAATTAAAAAAATATATAAAAATAAATAAAAATACTACTGGTGCCTACCACTGGTTCGGGAACTATCCCGGCGAGAAGAACCAAACCAAACCAAAAATATTGTATGTAGTACACTTTACACTATGAGCATAGTACCGTACAATATTTCATCTATTCTAATCTACCACTGAATCAAACCCCCAAAAATAATAACCTCCTAAAAACTCCATCCCACTTAATACTCCCCTAAAATGGGCAAAACTTTAACTAGGTAACACTTCAGGGCTCGCAGTATTTCTCAGCGTAAAACTGAGTGGCCGAAGCGCCGCGCCGATACACCCTCATATTATTATCAAATCGTTTATTGCTAATCCCTGCTGAGTTATGTGAGCCTGGTACTCGGGATTTAATATCCACGACGATTGGGGACTGTCCAGTGTCTACGGAACCATAAAGACGGCTTACATTTTCAATTTAATTTAAACACAAAACCATTTCATAAAACTGTCTGTCTGTAGGTATTTCCTTCTGTGTTTCTATCGTCCTGACTTCCTATCTTCTTGTTTTTCTGTCATTGTGTGTTCCTGACTTTTGTCTTTGTGTGTGTGTTGTGCTGTTTATTTCTGGCTTTCTGTTTTTCCTAACTTTTCGTATGTCTATCTGGCTTATTGTCTTTCTGTCTGTCCGTCTCGGTCACCTGAAAAGCGGCTTAGTCACTCATCCTATTAATATTCTCCAATTAATATTAATATTCCACGATAAAGTCTCATCCTATTAATACTGCCCTCGTAATCGAAAGGGCAGTAAGTCGAAGGTGGCCATTTTTTTTATTACTGATTTGGAATGTACGTCAAACGAGCTTTCTTCCTATCTAGGTTTCATAAATCTACGTGTATTAGAAATGCATTTTTTTTATGAAGAGCAGTAAGAACGGTAAAATAATTTAGTTAACTAGGTAAAAGAGCAGTATTTCATTGATATACTGCCCTTTTCGTTAGTATTCACATATTTCTTAACAAAAGAGCAGTAAATTTCTGACATACTGCTCTTTACATTAGTATTTACCAAGGTACCAACTGAATTTTACTAGTTAAATCTACAGTATGGGGCTGTACTGCGTTTTAAGATAGTAATTACAATGAATGACTCATAATACACATTAGTACATAAACACAGTATCATCACTTACTGCTTTTATAACATAGCAAAAGATGAAATAATTAATGAATAGTTTTATAAATCAGTAGAGCAGTAAGTGGTTGTTACTGCTCTACTAGCTACGCATATCGGTCATTTCGCTTCAAGCAGCGTTGAGTGATGGTCGTCTAATTTTGTATTTATAAGCACCAGGAAAAATCATAACCATGCGAAGATGAATAGAAGGCTACATAGAAAAATGTAGAAGGAGAAAGTTGACTACAAAATGCACTCGGAGTCATGTCTCACCAAGTTTAACATTTCATAAAATATGCCTCCGACTGCATTTTATAATCCAATTTCTTCTTCTACATTTTTCTATGAAGCCTTGTATTAATTTTGGCATGAAAGTCGTAAGCAAGAGTCATATCAATTGAAACATGGATTCGATGCCTCCGGTAGAATCAGGTCTTGTTTCGGTCTTTTTTTAGGTATAATTTTTTTGCAGTCGGGTTTTTTGATTTTTGAATTAATTTACTTTGTTGGTGGCTTTTTAGTTTGTAGTCATCTAATCATTTCAATCAGCGGGTCGATTCGGTATCGTACATTTGTGAGTTAATCACTGAGTTAGTAACGAAACGGAGGAGTGAGCAACGGAAAGTCTCACTTTTCTATACAAGTGAATACAAAAAGTGGCACTTTCCGTTACTCACTCCTCCGTTTCGTTACTAACTCAGTTATTAACTCACAAATGTACGATACAGAATCGGCCAGCTCATAAAAAATTGAAATACTACCGTCCTGATATTTCTAAGTGTGTTTTCAAATGTGTTAGTCGCGCTAAAACTCGAAAACGGCTGAACGGATTGGGTTGATTTTGGTCTTAAAATATTTGTAGAAGTCCAGAGATTGTTTTAAGTGACACGAAATTCACCGGGACAGCTAGTATAAAATAAAACTATGTACTTTAAAAATAAATTATTTATCAAAGCTTAAGACTAATCAGACAGATTGAATATCACATAATGGTATTGGTTTCTAGACAAAAATTATTGTTACAATCTAGCTTTCACTTTGTAAAACATAATCAATGATATCAACAGTCTTAGTTCTAATTATTTGGCATAGCATTTATAGTATAGGTACTTAAATAAAAACCAAAAAATATCTTGAGATATACTTAATAGTTATTATCAAAAAGATCACCTTTTGTGGCACAATATTACTCTTAATACAACACAAAAGTCGCTAACTTCAAAGAGCTTTTTAACATAAAATAATTTTTCTTTAAAAAAAACTGGAGCAGAGCGTATTTTAATTTATAATACCTACATGCTTACGTGCCTTAACTTCTGCATTTTTTATTTTCAAAAGCTCTTTGAAGTTTGCTACTTTTGTTTTGTATTAAGAGTAGTTTTGTGCCAAAAAAGGTGATAAGTATATTATTACAAGATATTTTTTGGTTTTTAAATAAGTATACATATTATAATTAATGTTATGCCAAATATTTAGAACTAAGACTGTTGATCTCATTGATTATGTTTTACAATTAATGCGAAAGTTAGATTGTAAGAATAATTTTGTGCCTAGAAACCAATACAATTATGTGATATTCAATCTGTCTGATTAGTCTTAACTCTTAAGCTTTAATAAATAATTTCATTTTTGAAGAAGTTATGTTTTTTATTAGTTAAAGTTTATTAGTTTTAGCGTTATCGTTATGTCAAATAACAAGAAATAATATTGTGGATCTCTTTAATTACTTTAAATGAATAAAACGAGTTGTTAATATTATTATTTTTAACAATTTTTTTATTTTCCTTACTATTTACAGACATACTGCTCAAGAATTTCTGGAAAGACCTTACTTAAAATACTACTCTAAAAAGCAGTAACGTTCTTTACTCCATAGTGAAATAGTCAAAATATAATTAAAATCTAAGGTAAAGGGCAGTATAATGCTTGTTTACTGCTGTTTTAAGTAGTAATTTTAAATTTATTATTTTGGATTCTGGAAGCAATATAGCAGTATGGAATAATACTAAGCAAGAGTGCAGTATCTATGGCAGTTACTGCCCTCTGACCTAAATATTGATTAAAATAAGTTAAGAATATGGTAGTGAAGACAGGATTTGTGATGTTTTAGATCAACCCTATTAAAAATGTTAAAACAATGTTATTCTACTTTAAAGAGCACATTTTTCCCTTTCTTTTGACATATATCACATAAAAATCGAGTGTATAATTTTGTCACAAACGCAAAAATTGTGACAAAAACTTTGCGCGCTGTTTTCTCGAAACCACCTTTTCTGACTTACTGCCCTATCGATTACGGCAGACTTTATCGTGGAATAATTTATAATAATATACGGTTACCCCGCTACAATAAATTATTACAATTTCGCAAAAAATCTTTATCCAAATATAGATCTTCTCACGTAAAGTACAAAACGATCTGAGATAAAGATCATCTCGCACCAGGAGCCGTACCACGAAACCGTTTTAAGGCCTTGTTTCCACCTGCAAGCAAACTCGCGGAAGTCTTGCGCGAGTTTCTTGCAATATTGTTTACATTTCGCACTAATTCCTGCAATTTTTTGCTGCAATAAATGTCTCGCGAGAAGCTCGCGGATAATACTATCGCAACTTATCGGTGCTTTCTCAACTACTCGCAGGAAGCGCATGACAAATTGTCGCGACAGCACTTGCTACGGGGTTTACACTTACAAGCTGCTGTCAGACAGACTGTCAGACACTTCTCGCGACAGTTGTCTTGCAGGTGGAAACACGGCCTGGGACTCAAACAATCTAATGAGAATGCCGCATTTTACTAACAAACGTGTAATGACGTTAGAGCGGGACGCGGCATTCTCGTTCGATTGTTTGAGTCTCAAAACGGTTTCGTAGTAGGCCTCCTGAGTCCCGGCTCGCAGCAATCCAATTTAATCAAATCTGAATGTGAGCCCTGTGAGACGAGATTTATGCGAGCCGACTTATAGCCCTGAGCGGTACAGACAGCAAAACACGCAAAAAAATACACGTTTTTCAAGCAGAAAAACGTGTATTTTTTCTGTTAATTCTACAAGTTTAAACTAAGATACTGAGTCCCGAGAAAGGACGTAGGATAGTTTTTGTCACGGAAAAATGTACAGTTCCTGTGCGACAAACGACTTTCAGAGCAAAAAATTTGCGGCGCACTCCACGCTGGAACCATGATAAAAAGTATCTTATGTCCTTCCCGGGCTCAAAGTATCTGGCGTGAAGAGGTAACACACAGACAGACGGACACACTTTCGCATTTATAATAATATTAGCAGTTAGCACATCAATAGATTTTTTGCGCAATAACCAATCGGCTTATTTTTGCTGACCATTCCTAATACTTTGGTCTCGGGCTAGTACAAGCGATTTCTCGGAACGATGACTCGTCACTCGACGTCCGACATGTCACAGCTCTGATCGATACCTAATGGACTACTATTGCATACGTCACGGTTTTTTACTGCGAGGGACCAAGTTTAGGCTCTCACAAATTTAAGTTCGCTGCCAAATGCCACAGTTGGTGCGACAATAACGAGATCGATAGGAGTTTAAGGTTACGTCACTGCATAGATAAAGTACAGAGTTTATTAATTAATAACGTAAAAAAGAAAATTGCAAGATGATACCACCTCTTGTAGAAATACATTAGAGCAAGCGTCAGCGCGATGTAGGAGACGCACGGCGCCATCTATTATGAATTTTTGGAACTAACTTAATTTGAACTTTACGCATTTTACCCCCTTACAACCCCTTTGTCCAGTTAAAAAGTAGCCTATGTCCTTTCTCAGGCTTTATACTATCTGTGTACAAAATTTCATTACAATCGGTTCAGTAGTTTTGGCGTGAAAGCGAGACAGACAGATAGACAGACAGAGATACTTTCGCATTTATAATATTATATAGAATATAGATATTGATATAGATTATTATGGTAAACTTTTCATAATAATATTATGTCATGGTTTTTTACTGCAAAGGACCTAATTATAGTCTGCTTACGTCACAGTTGGTCTGGGAGCAATGTTTGATAGTAAACTTTTCTATAGACTTTTTACTGCAACAAAACATCATGGTAAGTGCCTGCCCTTGGAGTAATGACTTAAAGGCCCTTACCATTAACCATCAAGCCCCCATAAGATCACCGGTGATCGCGACAACAATAGAATAACAATAGATTTCCAAGAATCCACGATCGAAGGAGGAAATGTTTACACAGCGACCATACCATAATATATTTGTACGGTCAACAGTTTGTCGACAGTACATCACGTTTCGCACTGTCAGCGTATACGCCGCCACGCGGTATTATAATATACTTTAACTAACCAGTTCGCGTTAAGCCGCCAATCGGTTCGCGTGCTCTCTTTACCATTTAACCATTAAACCATTTTAGCATAAGTTAAGGATTCAATAAACCTATTGAACCTAACTTGTCTTTTACTCTGTACGGGACCAAACCACCGTACATTGTGGTCCTTCGAGTTATTATTGAACCAGTGACCAAAAGTTTTTACCAATCGAAGGAACCCTAACCATTGTGGTCCTTCGAGTTATTATTGAACCAGTGACCAAATATTTAACCAATCGAAGGAACCCTAACCATTGTGGTTTCTCTCTAACCATTCCAACGTGAGAGCAACGTGGTCTTTCGTCCCTTAACGTAAGGAGAGACCGGCGCGGCGCTAGTGAAACCAAACACGTGTCGGTTGCGTTGTAACCAGTTTAACCAATAAAGTCGCGTGTGTTGCGTTAACCAATTGACCAGAACCGAACCAGTGTACCAATTTTGACCAAAGTGCTTGTGTGGAGTATAACCAGTTCACCAGACCAGCGACGCTACCAGCGACTACCACCGGGGACGACTTCTGAGGACAACCAGGTCACCACGTGCCAGTCTTCAAGTAAGATCATTCCTTTTTACCGCTTTTTACCACTCTCTTGACCATTATTATGCCCGCAACCATGGAGGCTCTATTAACCACCCAGAACCAGATCATATCTGCGATTAACACGCTGTGTGTTAACTTCAAGAAGGATGGGCCTGAACGTAAGACGCCCGTCTATATCGAAAAACGCCTTAATACTTTGGACTCGTACTGGAATGAATTCCAGACCAACCATACCAGGCTCAGCGCCGAGTTCGAAGATCTTAACCACCGCTACTTTACTGAAAACCATTACCAGCGGACAAAAGATTTTTACGAGGAAGTTAGGCACATGATCTCTAATTACGTAACCAACGAACCAGGCAAACAATTACTGAGACCAGCAACACCATTATCGCAGGGCTTAGATAGGCGCGATTTTTCTTCTCCCGCCCAGGAGGGTACCTCTTTTAGTTTCCCTGCGCCGAAGCTGTCGAACCAAGGTAACTCTAGTAGGGTGGAAGAAATGCTTCGTAAGCAGAAGAGCAACTTCAAGGCGCTTTCTCGTACCATAGAGGCTGTCGACCTTGAAAGCTGCTCCGAACGTTGGGAGTTTGAAGACATTTTGAGGACTATCCAATCCAGATGGTCGGTCATCGATTCTCTTCACTGGGACATCGACAGCGAAGGGGTGCTAGACAACGAGGAGTACGAGACAGCCTTCGCTGAGATGGATACAACACCATGAAGAAGGCAGTGAACAGACAGATGTGGTCGTCATCATACCGGGAACGTTCAACACCACAAATGGACATACCCACTTTCAGCGGAAATTACCAGGATTGGATATGCTTCAAGGATTTATTCTCCGAAACCATACACAATAATAAGTTGTTACCAAATGCCCAAAAAATGCAGTTTTTAAAAAGTAAGCTCCGCGGAGAGGCTGAAAAGTTAGTTCACCATTTACGCATTAATTCCGAAAATTATCAAGTATGCTGGGACATTTTAAACCAACGCTACCATAATACCAGATTAATATTTAATTCCCACATACAACTATTATTAACCATGCCTACTATTCAGCAACAATCTGCAGCGGTCATCAAGAAGTTACATGACACTACCAACGAGTGTCTTAACTCCATAAAAGCAATGGGTATCGATATTTCCAACTGGGACCCATTGATTGTCTATATTTTGTGCCAAAAACTAGATACCGAAACGCATCATGATTACATAGAGTCGCTTAAGAACCCAAAAGAATTGCCTACTTTGTCCGAATTTTTGAAGTTTTTAGAAATGAAATTTACATCTTTAGAAAGCTCTCTTCGTAAACAGGATTTTAATAAACCAAGTTCATCTCAAAACCAATTCCAAAAACCATGGGTTGAAAAGCATTCGAATAACCATTTGCATAATTTTATGAACAGAAACTTTAAACCAAGGCCAGCTGTAATAAACCATGTTAATACGAAACCAATGCATATTGCAACACAAAGGAAATGCATGCTCTGTAAAAACTGTTGCCATGAATTGTTTAAATGCAAACAATTTCTGGAATCGTCGCCGCTGAATAGACTTAAAATTATTGAAACAAACAAGTTATGTAAAAACTGCTTAACTAACCATTATGACAAGGAATGTACTTCGGAAAAAACATGCCGTTTTTGTAACCAACATCATAACACTTTATTGCACAATGCCCTCGTTACTTTTGCTCCCTCAACTTCTAGCAACACCAACATCGAGCTGCCTGCCCGAAAATCTAAAATATGCGTTACCAATGCACCGCAAGAAACCATGCCCAAATTATTAGCAACAGCTAAAATTAATATTAGGTCTGTGGATGGCTGTCACCATACCAAGCGAGCCCTCATAGACCCGTGTGCAGAGACGTCTCTTATTACAGAGAACGCTGCTCAGCTTTTAGGCCTACCAAGGATTAAGCGCCACTGTGTTGTTGTCGGAGTTGGCGCGAAGGCCAATAGCAGTAGGGGAGTCGTACAGATAGACGTATCTTCTCTTCACAATAATTTTACATTTAAAACCGAAGCCTATGTCATGAAGCATGTCGTCGGAAATTTACCAAACGAATCTTTTGAAAAACCATCTTGGCCATGCCTGGATAAATTACCACTCGCCGATCCAGAATTTTATAGAAGTAAGCCAATAGATTTAATTTTAAGCGTAGATGTGTACGAGTTAATTATTTTACCAGGTTTAATTCGTAATGGCACATCACTACCAATTGCGCAAAATACCAAGCTCGGATGGATTTTAAGTGGGACCATAAAACCAACACAAAAATATTGCAACGTCGTCATGGTCGACTTGCAAGATATTCAGCGTTTCTGGGAGATCGAGGATATCTCAGATAACTCTATTAATATTTCCGATGAAGATAACCATTGCCTTCATCATTATCAGCAGCATACGACGCGTCAACCAAATGGACGTTACGTCGTACGTTTACCACTCAAACCAGAGATTATTGAAAAATTGGGTGACTCTAAAACCAAAGCTGTAGCTCAATTTCGTCAGTTAGAAAAAAGATTTTCTAAAAATAAAATTATCGAACAGAACTACAAACAATTTATCCATGAATATATTAATTTAAACCATATGAAGAAGTGCAATAGTAACCCGATACTTCAATGCTATTTGCCGCACCATTGTGTAATCCGAACGGATTCCACAACCACGGCCACGCGAGTTGTTTTTAATGCCTCAGCGAAAACTTCGACTGGATTTTCGTTGAATGACCTTATGTACTCTGGACCAAATTTGCAAGAAGATTTATTCACTCTCATCCTTAAGTGGAGGCAGTACCAAATAGCCTTCACAGCTGACATAGAGAAGATGTTCCGTTTCATAGATGTTCATGAAGATGACCAGCCTCTCCAGAAGATCATGTGGAGAGATTCTGAACAGCAACCATTGGAAGAATACCAACTTACTACTGTCACATACGGCACCAAGGCCGCACCTTTCCTAGCCATGATGACATTGAAACGTCTGGCTAAGGATGAAGGTCACCGCTATCCAGAAGCAGCAGAAGCTCTGGCTACCAGGTTCTACATGGATGACCTTCTCCATGGACAGCACGACCTAGAATCTGCAAGAAAACTAATTTCTGACCTCATAAATCTTCTTAAGTTAGGCGGATTTAATTTAAGGAAGTGGTCGTCTAATAAACCAGAAGTATTACCAGATAACCAGTCACCGTGTGAAGACCAAGCATACGTATTTAAATACCAGGAATCAACCAAGGCATTGGGACTTAAGTGGCATCCAGACCAGGATTATTTTACTTTTCAGTTGAAATCTAAACCAGTTCGTAAGCTCACCAAAAGAAGCTTACTCTCGAATATATCGAAAATATTCGATCCGCTTGGATGGCTTTCACCAGTTACCACCAAGTTGAAATTGCTCTTCCAAGAAGTCTGGCTCCTAAACCTTAATTGGGACGACGAGTTGCCAGCTGACATAAACACAAGATGGAAAACCATAGAAGCTGACATCACCAAAATTAACCATATTACCATACCAAGGTGGCTACAGTCCTCGAAGAACGACACCATCGAGTTGCATGGGTTTTGTGATTCATCACAAAATGCCTACGCTTGTGTTGTATACTGTAGAGTCAGCAATATCACCAACAACCAGTCTTCTGTAGTACTAGTAGCAGCGAAGTCTCGTCTCGTACCTGTAAAGAAAAATGTGTCATTACCAAGATTAGAATTATGTGCAGCTGTTCTACTTACCAAGGTCATGAAGATCACCTGTAATTGTTTACCAGATTACAACATCAAAATCTACGGTTGGTCCGATTCGACAGCAGTGTTAAGTTGGCTCAACGGCGACCCAAGCAAATGGAAACCATTCGTCGCGAATAGGGTGAAGCAGGTGACGGATATCATTCCACCGAGCAGCTGGCATTATGTGTCAACCAAGGACAACCCAGCTGACTCAGCAACAAGAGGAATCACCACGGAACAGCTGATTAACCATTCCATCTGGTTCACGGGACCCCACTGGCTACAATCTTTTGAGGAGTCAAAATTAACCAATTCATCTTATACCACGAACGAAGAGCTGAAAAAACCATTATTAAATATAAATGTTACAACTATTAAATATGAAAACGAAGTTATAGAAAATATAATTAGCAGATACAGCGATTTTACGCGAGCTTCAAGAGTGCTTGCGTGGGTATTACGCTTTACACCTAAGTCTAAAAATAAACAACGATACTTAACTATATTAGAAATAAGAAAAGCTAAATACTTAATTATAAAATATGTACAGCAATTAGAATTCTTAGAAGATATAGAATATATTAAAAACCATAACCAACCTAACCCTAAGAGTAATTTATTAAAACTAAAACCATTTATTGATGACCAAGGACTTTTGAGGGTTGGGGGGCGATTGACCAACGCCAAAATAGAAGATAGGATGAAGCATCCGTGTATTTTACCACATGACCATGTACTTACCAACATGATAATTGACCAGGCACATAAAATGACCTTCCACGGGGGTGCACGATTAACCCTCGCGTGGTTACGTCAAGAATATTGGATTTTAGGAGGAAATAGCGCTGTAAAGAAGCAGCTTCGAAAATGTGTGCTGTGCAGAAGGCACGACCCCCTGAAACATGACCAGTTAATGGGAGATTTACCACCAGCCCGAGTCAACAGGACCCGCCCTTTCTACCATACAGGGGCTGATTTCACTGGTTTTGTTGACGTCAAGTCTGCGAAGGGTAGAGGAGTGAGATGTACCAAAGGATACATCGCCGTCTTTGTGTGTATGGTGACCAAAGCCGTACACTTGGAGTTGGTCTCCGATCTCACCGCCTCAGCATTTTTAGCAGCCCTAAGAAGACTTTCGGCCAGGAGAGGATCGCCCGGTCACATTTACAGTGACAACGGGACGAATTTTATAAAGACAAATAGAGTCCTGCAAGAAGAGATAGTTAATTTAAAATCAATATTGAATGACCAGTTTTATGCTGAAATAGCAGACATGTCGATAGAATGGCATTTCAACGCACCATCTTGGCCTAGTGCAGGCGGTCTGTGGGAGGCGGCAGTGAAGAGTTTGAAATACCATTTGAAGCGAGTCATAGGAGAACAAAAACTCACGTACGAGGAGTTCTCCACTCTCCTAGCTCAACTGGAAGGCTGCCTCAACTCAAGACCTCTGTGCCCGCTGAGCGAAGACGTAGAAGATCTAGATTTCCTCACTCCATCCCATTTTCTAGCAAGTGGACCAACATTAACCATTGTTGAGTCTGAACACGATCTGCGAACCAGATGGCAGTTAGTACAGAAGATTTACCAAGACGTGTGGAAGAGATGGAGAATGGAGTATCTCACACAGTTGAACACTAGATCTAAGTGGCTACGATCACAATCTAATTTAAATATAGGAGACATCGTTATAATACACGACGCTAACCTGCCACCGGGTAAGTGGGCTCTCGGTCGAATCGTGCAGCTACATCCGGGGCAAGACGGGCTAACTAGAGTAGTCTCTGTAAAAACAAAAAATGGAGTTATGAAACGACCAATAGTTAAGTTATCCCTTTTACCGATTAACCATAACAGTGAAAACGAAGACAGTAACCAAATTGCTGACCATAACCAGCCAAATAACCAGTCGAATGACAATTTACCAAAACCAAAAAGGAGAGCTAGAAAAGGCATTTGTCATTTTTTTACCATGGCACTTATGTTGTTTACGTTTTTAATTTCACCAGCCTCGTGTGCATACAACGTAATAAACTTTAACGATAATCAAAGTTTATATTTTGATAAAATATCTACTATGCGATTAGTACAAGACGAATGGAAGCTGGTAGTATATTATGATTTAGGACCATATTGGCAGGGTAGTAAACTATTATCAAAGTATATAAATCACATAGAACATCTATGTAAACAATCACCAGTAAGAAACCATTGTGAATCCATTTTAATACAATTACGGCACAGCTATACAGAGTTTATGCATTACAATAGCATTCTGACGACGCAGCAGTTCCCACACGGGCACGCGCGGCGCAAACGCGGCCTTATCAATGTCATGGGTAATGTTGCACACGCGCTGTTCGGTGTACTCGATGACCAATTCGCTGAACAGTATGTTAAGGACATCGATTTAATTAGAGAAAACCAAAACCATCTGGCTGCTCTTTGGAAAAACCAGACTTCCGTAGTAGAGGCAGAATATAATGTACTGAAAAGGATGCAAGGTTCTATTGAAAAACAGCATAAGATATTTACTCATTACATTAACCAGTTAGAGAATACTACCAACGATGTAAAAAGTCAACTGAAAGACGTGGAAGCGACCAATGAGTTTTTGTTATGCTCCATGGCAGCTAACAGCTTGGAGTCGAATTTAAAGAATATGCAGGATGTTTTACTAGATACAGTTTCGGAGGTGTACTTTGGGAAGTTCAACATACATCTTTTGAAACCGGACCAGCTTTTAGAGGAGTTAAATATTATTTCAGGAAAACTTTCCAATGAATTAAAATTACCAATCGAAAATCCTCACACGGAATTTACGAAAATTTACCATTTACTTAAGGTTAGAGCTAAGATGATGAAAGATTATTTTATTTTTGAAATTAGAATACCATTAGTGAGTAGAGATAGTTACCAAGTGTATAGAATTTATGCTATCCCAAGACGGAACGACAAAACCATGGTCACCCTAGTTCCAGCTTCGGATTACATCGCGATCAACTTACGAAGAGACTCATTTATGACCATATCGCAATTAGAATTGCATAAGTGTATTCACTTAGATTCTGAAATACAACTTTGTCCACTGCAGAAACCAATTTCACACATGAGTCATAACGACGTCTTGTGCTCCAAAGACCAGGAGACGAAGCGGTGCAGAACCAAAACTGCGAGGTGTCAAGACTGGTGGTCTCAGTTGAACGATGTAAATACTTATTTTTTCTTTTGCTGCGGCTCGTGTCCAGTGCGCATCATCTGTGGAGAGCAAATGTTTTCCAACCATCTGAATAGCAGCGGTATCATAAAGCTGGGTCCAGACTGCGTTCTGAAAGGAAACGACATTACCATTTATGCTCAGAGACAGCAAAACAATACTTTCACCATAAATACTGATATACCAGCGATAGACATTCTCCCCATCAACCACATCTTCAACCAGAATGGCACGTCCGCGTCGCTGATTCCGGAGCCAACATCAATAGCGGGTGGTTACGATCAGGATCTAGACGATATAGGCGTTAAGATAAAACAAATGCGTTCAGAGAGTGGTCTAAAGGGTGGTATATCTTATCACGACGTTCACCATTACGTCGCGATATACGTGGTGGCGGGTGTGCTGGTGTGTGGGGCAGCCGCGTACGCCTCGCGGCGGTGGTGCCCGCGCCGCAGCCGCCGCCAGGACTCCAGCAGCGCGCCGGCAGCAGCTGGCACAGCGCCTGCGCCTGCCGCGTCGGACCCGCCGCGCCCTGAGTCGCGGGGTCTGGCGAACGCAGCGTTTGTGTATAGTGTTAGTGACCAGTGTGTAAGTGTAGTTAACCATGGGCAATCTAGTGTTAAGTGTAGTGGCAGAGTGAAAGACCAGTCCACTTCTCCCGTAGTGCAAAAGCATAATTTTAGTGATTTTTGTGATTAGAGACTCTAGGGTGCCTTTAGAATAAGCGAATATTGTTTATCACATTGTCTCACGTCACTCACTAACCATTGAACCATTTATTTTTTGTACCATTTTCACCATCCCTCTTTCTTCTCTCGCGGTGGCAGCATGTACGGTCAACAGTTTGTCGACAGTACATCACGTTTCGCACTTTCAGCGTATACGCCGCCACGCGGTATTATAATATACTTTAACTAACCAGTTCGCGTTAAGCCGCCAATCGGTTCGCGTGCTCTCTTTACCATTTAACCATTAAACCATTTTAGCATAAGTTAAGGATTCAATAAACCTATTGAACCTAACTTGTCTTTTACTCTGTACGGGACCAAACCACCGTACAATATTAGTTAGTCATACTAAAATGTGACAGTGTGTCTGTCTGTCTGTTATCTGTTTACGCTCAAACCGTAGAACTGATTTAGATCAAATTTGGTATGGAGATACTTTGAGAACTGGGAAAGGACATAGGATACTTTTTATATCGGAAAAACGTACGGTTACCGCGCGATAATTGAATTTCTGCGCAATTTGAAAAATTCTTTCAGTGTTAGATAGCCCAGTTATCGAGAAAGGCTATAGGCTATATTTAATCACGCTAAGACTAATACAAGCGAAGAAATAGAGGAAAATGTGGAAAAAACAGGTGAAATTATTTGAAAGGGCTTATCTCACGAACTACTGGAGCAATTTTTATGTTATTTGGCACAGATAAGAAGTAGACTACGTGAAGGATCAAAGACTATTTTTAGGGTTCCGTACCCAAAGGGTAAAAACGGGACGCTATTACTGAGACTTCGATGTCTGTCCGTCTGTTTGTCCCTCAGTCTGTCTGCCTCCAGGCTGTATCTCAATAACCGCTATAGCTAGACTTCTGAAATTTTCACAGATTGTGTATTTCTAGTGCCGCTATAACAACAAATACTAAAAACAAAATAAAGTTAATATTTAAGGGGGGCTCCCATACTACAATCGTGATTTTTTTGGCCTTTTTGGCGCGTAATTCATGATGTAACCATGTAGATTGTAGACACTTGAAATTTGCACAGAGTCCTCAATTATATATATTGTGTACTTTGATATTTGATATTAAAATTAAAATAAAATATATGATTAAGGGGGGCTCCCATACAAAAAACATTGTTTTTCCCCTACTTTCGCTCTATAACGGTACGGAACCCTTCGTGCGCGAGTCCGACTCGCACTTGGCTGATTTTTGTGGACTAATATTTTGTTTGTGAAATATCCAATTTACGCGGGCGAAGCCGCACGGAACGTCTAGTTAACAATATATAAAGGAAATGAATTTAAACCATCACATACACGACTGTACTTTGTATAGTCACACCACGCCATGCCAGTATGAAGCTAATACAATTTTGCAGTTTACTTGTGAAATTCCAAATGTATTTGTATGGACAGAGCATTCCCTGTATATTAGAATTCTAGTTTAAAAACTTTATAGAAACTAAACCCGCTGGCGGTCAAAATTCTAACATAAATATTTTTATCCGTAAAATTTCAAACATTTTGGCATTTTACAGAAAAAGTAAATTCTTCTGACATTGTCTTTTCTGTTTCTTGTCAATTCTTCTGGCACCCACAGAAAACTTACCCCACAAACATTGAGATGTCCCACAAAGTAATTTTTCAAGCCAAAACCTCTACAACTCTATAAAGTCATTAATATGTTAATTTCGCCAATCTTCTGTTCTCCTAGTACTCGTGTAATAAACACCTCCTCTCTGTACGTTGAGTATTCTAACGCCTATGGGACCCCAGTCACCCCAATTAGGGCGAGCCATTTCGTATCGTATTACCTAATCAATAGAGTCCAATTTTCGTCGAACGCGTGATTAAGGGGCGAACAAAGGATCTCCAGTTTCAATATTGACTGAAATAATTGAACATAAATTACTGCCAGACATATCGCACTTTTCTCTGTTGTGATAAATCTTAAATCAACTGAAGAACGTATTTCCACTATTTAGGTTCCGTAAGGTCTGTCTCGGAAGTCGGAACCCTAATAATTGGGCATAAAAGTACATTTAAAATTAATCACGAAAATATTTTTTTTGCGTACCCTACACTTAAAGTGGAGTTGAATATTGTAGAAGTCTTTTTTCGTCAGGGTCACGTGACGACTAAAAATTCATAAGACGGTGGTGAGTAGACCACCGGCGCGACGTAGGAGAGAAAGAATCCTCACACTCTTTCAAGTTTCAACAGCTTGACGAAAATGCCTGGGCTGCTGTTCCTTTCCGTTCTGTCAGCACTTTAAAAAAACAAGTCCGACTCGCACTTGACTGAGCTGAATCCTGAAAGCCCTTATCTAATTTCTATCCTTTTAAAGGCCAGGCTCGGGAGCATGTTAAGTGTATGCAAACGTTGCTCTCTTGAGAATTACTTTAGTTGTGGCGATATCTACACGAGTCTGAGCGCCTGGTACTTAACTTAATTTGAATTTGACTTAGAACCTTGTTAGCACGCGAAATATGCATAGGCTTTGGGGATGTACTAGGGAGGCAGCCGAAATGTCTTTAGATGAAAATTAAGCACTCGCGAGTCGCGACTCGGCTAAAAGAGTTATCTCCTTATTTAGATGATACCCGTATTTATATTGGGATAAAATTTGTTTATCGCGCGGGAACCGTACACTTAGCCGCAAGAACCGCCAAGAACCATTGTCCTGAGTTTTGTATCTTAAAAATACTTAAAATATATTGTATAGATTTAATTCCCGGAAAATGTACGGTTCCATACACCAGTGATCTAGAAACCCAATAATTTAGTATTATTGCATACAAAACGATATTCCGCCCGAAGATGTTTACCAGGGGAACATATTAATAGGAAGTTAATATTGTGTTTGCGATACAATAGACCTGCTGAGCGGGAAAATGGATTGTGTAGTGACGCACAAAATTACTGCAGACATTGGTTGAGCTGGGACATTGCATACTACATAATATTTCTATTTCAAAAGGCTAGCTAAGCGAAACAAGAGTTTCAGCTATTTGTGTAGGTAATTCCTGCGTATGTCTGTAATTTGTAATTTCTTCGTGCCTTAAATGATGGACCAATTACGATGAACTGTGGTATCGATATACTTTAAAAGATATAGGATTGTTTTCATCCTGTAAAATATCCAATTCCTGCGAGATAAGCGCATTTTGGCGCAACATCTAGTAAATAAAACAGTTTACATGAACATTTTTATAGCAACAGACCGTAAGAGAAAATGTTGATAAAAATATTTTAAGCGAACCTCCTAACGATCTGCGAAAATTCGATAACAAAGTACCAGGCTTGTATAACGCGCAAGATATCGACGTAAAAAGGAAAATTCGGGCTCCAGTACGTTGTTTGTCTTATCTAAGTTTGTTCACCCCCTTTGTTACTTCTGCCTCCCTGGTTCCCGCCCCCAATCTGTCAATGCCTTCCTATGATGCCCCAATTACTCCACTGGGCTATTTTTAATAAAAATCACTCGTCCATGTAATTAAAGCCTGGTTGTTTTTTGTATTGATTAATTAAAATAACTGTTTAAATTATATGTCGCAGCCATCTGGTTGAATCTGCTAAATGATTGAATAACTAGCGAATCCATTTAATGAAACCATTTCATTTAATTACTAAAGGCCAAGTCATGAAGTCTTTAACTGGAAATTAAAAAGTTTCATTCAATGAATTTGCTAGTTATTCAATCAAATAGCTGATTTAACTAGATGACTGCGAGTTGCGACAGACAATGAAAACACGGTGAAAATCTTTTATAACAGAGATCTTTGAATTGTGCGCGACTTGTACCTACAACGTTTTAAAATTAAACAATTCAAAACACACAACCCTCTTTCGTATGTCGGCTAACTCGCTGACTTTGGTATTTATTGCTGGCAAGTTTGGCGCTATATTGTATATTTGTTTTGGCGTTGTTTCAGAGTTTGGCGGACTGTAAACAACACTTGGTTTTGTCGCCAATTTTGTTTACTTTTTCACGGGAAAAACATGATGATGTATGTAACACCTACTGTATAATGCGGCTTTTAGACGTTCGCCATTGATGATCTTATTTCAAACGTATATTAGGCTATGATTGCACATGATCGAGTGTACATGATACAGACAGCTTCTTTATCACGGTAATATTATTACTAACAATGACAGTTATCTATCATATTGTATTACTAGCTGTATGACCGAGCTTCGCTCGGTATTCAAAAAATTCAAAAAACACACATAAAATGACATTTTATGAAAATGATTTCTAGCTAGATCGATTTATCACCCCCGAAACCCCCTATATACTAAATTTCATGAAAATCGTTGGAGCCGATTCCGAGATTTCAAATATATATATACAAGAATTGCTCGTTTAAAGATATAAGATAAATATATTTTGTACATCTGTGAAAAATCGGTCGAATCTTTGTATTGTCTTCGACCGGACTTTAATATAACCTGAATTAATATTAGAGGTATCGGCGCGGCGTAAGCGCATCATGATTTTGGAAATTCAATTAAATGTCCGTTACAGAAACTACACAAAGTGTGAAATGTCAAACACACTTAGCAGATGGTCTACGTTGGCCATGATGACACGTGACTACGACCGTTTCTTATAACTCAGTGGTTTAGAAGGGCGCTTTCGTCTTGAATTGCCCATGATCGTTGACGATTGTGACGACCTAGAACATTTATATGGCAATCATTGTAATCCATCATGAGCCAACATAGCCGTGCTTTGACACCTCTGAAGTCTCACCTCATCCTGCTAATGCTACCAGGACAACATAGATCTAAGGCAGTATTTCCCAAAGTGTAGATCGCGACCCACTGGTGGGTCGCGGGTGGATTTTGGTAGGGCCCTAAAACTATAGGACGATTGTCGTACTCGTTCGATTATCATTTTACTCGTTCGTTTGTCATTGTTAGTGCGTGCGGGACGGGGGCGCGTCGGGGCGTTCGAACGCAAACGTAGGTACCTATTTCTAAGTAAGTAAGGCTGATATTATGGTGGTGAACTTATCGATAAGAATTAACGGGTAAGTGCTGCGGCAGCAACATAACGTTGCATTTTTTGTCTTCATTACACAAGGTGGGCCGCGAACTTTAAACTTTCTTGTAGATGGGTCGCGGTCCCGACAAGTTTGGGAAACACTGATCTAAGGTACTCACCGACAAGAGTAGCGAAGAGCGTGGCTAGAAGAGCGCGGGGCGGCATGGCGGTGCGGGGGGAGGGGTAGAGGTGCGAGCGAGACGGAGCGATGCGCGCCGCTCATCTCCACGGCCGCTGCATCTGGGGGTGATGATGATGGTTAATAAAATATCAAAATTGGTGCAGCCGTTTGAATGCTACAAATTGAAAAACAAGGGAGAGAGAGAGAGAGATATATACACACACACACAAGGCAAACGGACAGACCATCTAACTTATAACACCTCTCTGTTGGGAATGGACAACCAAATGCGTACGTGTAGATGTCCATATTCAATATTCATCTATGCCCAATGTCCATGATCGACGATTGTGTACTTCAGCTTCGCAAACATGGCTATCCAACACGGCATATATAACGTGCAAAGAGGCCTTTATAAATAAGTATAAAAAAATTCTTGATTGCCTCAAAAAACAATATAGTCAGAACAAATAACACATAGAATTTCGCACATTGACCTATTGCTACTTGTCTCTTTCCCTCACCAATATAATATCCAGGCTATCATGCTCGTATCTTGTGCGAGTAAAAGAGAAATTAAGTAACTATAGGCTTGTACAGTGTACTAATATGTATTCTTTGCTATGGTCAATGTACACCTCAAAATCAATAAGTAAGATTACCTCAGTACAACGCACATGCAACCTTCCTAGTATAGCAAATGTTGTTCTTACTTTGTAGCACTGAAAAGTTTTCCAACTACCGTCACTATTCATTTAAACATGATTTCCTAGTAAAGCACTTGTAAGTCCCCTGGTATTGTGTTTGTATGCCTCTATCCTTTATTATACAGGATGTAACAAAACAGCTCTTTAGGGTGTGTATGCGTTGTTTGTTTCTCCAGCCAAAGATTCGGCGCGCAAAATCTCATCAAAATTAGACAGGACAGACAGACAGTTTCGCTTAATATTAGTACAGATACTGTTAGAGTATTAACACAAAGAGCTATTGTATGTAACACCTTATATAACTCAAGCACCCCCTACCTCCCCTGATACCTACATAACAAATAGTACCTTAACACGTAGAAAATAAAGTTTAAATTCGATTGTTAGTGCTGTAACATACTATACATAATATAATAATATACGCGGCGTTATATTGTTCTATCGAAAATCGAGAAGTGTCTTTAGTTATATTGATCTAGAGATTCGATAAAGTTGGGTACTTAGACAAATCGCATTCGATGATATTGATTGCGTCTAGCGATTAGCGATGTAAGAAATCAAAATATTATGTATAATATGATAAAGTGTGTATGTCTGCCTGTCTGTCTGTCTGTCTGTTACCTCTACCAAATCACTGAATCAATTAAAAAAAATGGTATTTAGATACTTTGAGTCCCGAGAATCCCTGAAAAATGTACACAAGCATCCTATGTCCTTTGACTCAAAGTGTCTCCTCACTAAACAGCAAAATCAGTTCAGCTTAGTATGCAGCTCAACTATAAGAAAATGATGATCATGTTGATAACAATCGCCTATTTAGATTAGTTCTGAAACCCTATTTAAGTTTGAACAGTAGCCGAAACTCACGAATTAATCCAAGTTTGGGGTCACTCTTGACTTTTTATGTTTGCTCGGTATTTTCATCATCAACATTCAACACTCATACATTCCACTCCTGTGTACTGCGCACGCACTTAGGCATTATACAAATTATTTTAAAGTACCCAAGTGTGTGCGCACTGCGCAGTACATGATAAAAATCACTACTTTATTCATACAATTTTTATCTGTTTTCCACATAATATAAGCATTCCATAATATTACCTATTCATCTATTTTTACTTCCAAAAAGAAGGAGGTTTTTAGGGAAAAAGTGTATATTCATAATATAATTTCTACTACCAAGCACACTAAAAATTCTTCATCTTAGATTTTTCTTATGGAATAAAAATACTAGGATAGCATAATATTACAGGTGATAGCCTGAGCGAGCTCTTCCAATATCGAAGAAAACTGTATTCGACGTGATATTTTCGGGAAGTATTTTAGGGAGGGGAACAAATATCGGAATTTCCGCGAAATCCCGGTTTGAAATGTTCCGGGATACGGGATACGGAATTCTCGGCTCCGGTAAACTGGGGTAAGTCATTGGCAAACCTCCAGACGTTAGTTAAGGAAGATGAAAATTTCAAGAACCTTTGAAATTTTAAAATATGAATGCAGTACAAAGAATACATAATTTTTCCGGTGTAGGACCAAGCTGAATTTTAAGGGGTTCCGTACCCAAAGGGCAAAAACGGGACCCTATATTTACTGAGACTTCGATGTCTATCAGTCGTTCTCCAGGCTATAACTCAAGAACCGCTACAGCTAGACTTCTGAAATTTTCACAGATTATGTATTTCTAGTGCCGCTATAACAACAAATACTAAATTAAACAACAAAATAAAATTAATATTTAAGCGGGGCTCCCCTTACAACTAACGTTTTTTTTTTTGGTCTTTTTGGCTTGTAAATTGTAATGAAATCCTCAATAATGATACTCAGTAATAAATAATAAATGCATACTATATAATATAAATAAATAATTAATGGGGGCTCCCATACAAAAAACACAATTTTTTCCTTATTTTCGCTGTATAAAGTCACGGAACCCTTCGTGCGCGAGTCCGACTCGCACTTGGCCGATTATTCTTACCCAAAATTTTTTCAACTAGATTAGAATCACAGGGAAACCCTACATTTTTTATGACAAAGACTATCCTTTGTCCACTCCCTTCCCGTGACACAAAGTATATACATATTTCATTGATCCTTCGATCGCAGATTCTTGGAAATCTATTGTTATTCTTCTTGTTGTCGCGATCACCGGTGCTCTTATGGGGCTTGATAGATTGAAAGTTAAAACGTTTCAGCGCGGAAAACAACAGAAAAGATAACCGCAGCTGCTGGTTCTTGATTTGTAAGTTTGTAAGACAGCAAGACACAGCAATTTTATGGACTAGAATCTAGATTCCTGTTATCCGTAGGTCCTAACGCTACGCTAGAATAACGTTGCGCTAGAATTCGTTTATCGTCCGGGAACCGTACATTTTTCGGGATTAAAAGTACTTTTTACTTTTTATCCCGAAAAATGTACTTTTACTATCTTTGAGCTTTGTCCTTTCTCGAGACTCAAAGTATTTCCATATCCCGCAAAATCGGCTCAACAGTTTAGACGGGAAGAGGTAACAGACAGACAGTCGGACAGTTTTATTTTTATTAAATAAGGGGGCAAACGAGCAAATGGGTCACCTGATGGTAAGTAACTACCGTCGCCCATGGACACTCGCAACATCAGAAGAGCTGCAGGTGCGTTGCCGGTCTTTTAAGAAGAATACGTTCTCTTCTTGAAGGTTTGCGGGTCGTATAGGTCCGGAAATACTGCTGGTGACAGTTCGTTCCAGAGTTTTACAGTACGCGGCAGAAAGTTACGCGAGAAACGCACTGTGGAAGACTGCCACTCATCAAGGTGATGAGGATGGTAATATGTTTTTCGCGTGGGACGATGGCGAAAAGTTGCGGGTGGTATAATTCCGATCAATTCCTCAGAGCACTCCAAACTCCCAGACAGGTAAACACACTTTCACATATTTTATAATATTAGTATCATGGATATTAGTTAGTATGAAAGTATGGATTTTATTCGTATACATTATGTAACAAGATCTCGATTCGTTACAAGTGTAAGAGACAGAAGTCACAACACAAACGTAACAAGTAACAACTAACAACCAATCATTCTTTGCTAGACTGCTACAATCGCTATCTAAACGTTTTCAGATTGATTGGAAGGAACTTGAAAGATTTTTACTTCCAAGGGTTAAATTGATAACACAAATGTGAACATAAAATAACAAGAAAAATGAGAAATAAAGGAAATTCCAACTAGAAAAGCGATGAAAAACAACGATCATCGTTCATCTTATCATATTCCCGCGCGAAACCGCCGCAAACAACTAGTGGCAAGATAAAATCGCAAAAACAATTTTTCAAACCAAAGTAGCCAATTGTGTGGAGTGGTTGTTCAAAAATAGACCCACCGCTCTACAGGATAAGGTGGAAATTTGAAGAGCACTCCCGACCCTCAACCCTCGAGTGAAGAGGAGTACTTCATTAAAGAGTTGACTAATATCCTCTCTTTGGGCGTTATGCCCCCCTGGTAGAATGACTCTCGGTATAAAATAGATGCTGCTCCCTTTATCGCCTGGAAACCGTACTTTTTGCCGTGACAGAAACTATGCTATGTCCTTTCCCGGGACTTGAAAGTATCTACATGTAAAGTGTGAGAATGTTCAAGACAGACAGACGTACATCACATAAACGCACTCTCTCATAATCCATACTAATATTTATCAATGTGTGTCTGTCTGTCTGTTACCTATTCACGAATCACGCCTAACCGTTGAACCGATTTAGCTGAAATTCTGCATCCAGGAGTTACCTTGAGTCCCGGAGGACATAGGATACTATTTATCCCGGAAAGATGTACGGTTCCCGCGCGATAAACTAATTTTAGCGCAACGGAGTTGCGGGCGTCCTCTAGTACAGGGTTTCTCAAAGTGGGGTTCGCCATTCGAGGGCAGGGGGTGCGCGACAAAATTTACGTAATGGTGGCTTGATAACTGGAAGGCACGCGCGGCACTTTTTTGGCACTCTATGTGTTTCATTAGTTAGTAAGGGGTTCGCTGTCACCGGTTCGTGGAGACGAAAGTTTGAGAAACCCTGCTCTAGTAGGGTAAATAATATTATTATTAAGTTAGGATAATTTTATTATAAATGTGAAAAATGTACGAAATCCGCGTGATAAACTTATTTTTGTGCCAAGAACGGACATGTAGTTTGTACATAATTGAGAAGCTTGGGATTTTACTCAAAATTATACTGCACAAAGCGAAATGCTTGTCTTCGTTGTTGTTCGTTATCATACTAGTAATATTGTTTAAATATTTATGCTAAAGTTTGCTAAATAACGGCTGAAGTGGTTTTGATGAAATTTAGTGTGAAGTTAGCTGACGTCCTGGATAAATACAAAGATCCTGGATTGGTTATGGATTTATACATTATATATTTACTGCCGACTTAAAGTCTTAACGAATGTCATGTTACATGTAACTCTTTTAAAAAGCCGGTAGCACCGCGGGACACATCAAGTTTCAGAATAAGTCTAGGGCCTGTTTCACCATCTTAATAAAGTGCCGGATAGGCAATCCACAACTTTTTGACAGATTCTCCATACTCTGTCAAACTAAGTGGTAGATAGCCTATCCGGCACTTATCAGGAAATGGTGAAACAGGCCCTTAAGCAAATAATATTCGTTGATGAGATAGTGCCGGGAAATGTATCATTTCCTTGGGATAGATGTGAGTTCCCTACACACGTGGAAATGACAATATTTGTTATAGTAGATGACTTGCTGAAGAAACGCTAAATTATTACGTACTAATATTACAAATGTCCAAATGTGTTTGTATCTTTGTCTTACATATTCTCGATCTAACCGCTGAAGCAATCTATAGGTACTAATATTATAAATGCGAAAGTGTCTGTCTGTCTGTTAGCTCTTCACGCCCAAACCACTTAACCGATTTTGCTGAAATTTGGTATGGAGGTACTTTGACTCCCGGGAAAAGACATACTTTTTATCCCGGAAAATGTACGGTTCCCGCGCGGAGTTGCGGGCGTCATCTAGTGGGATATACTAAGCTGCAATATTTTCACGCTAGAGGCAGCACCAGCACAGATGGTAAACAAAAAGTTTTGATCGTCGTTTGACAACTTTCCTTGCAATATACTGATACTTGATGACGCCCGCAACTTTGTTACGCCAAAACTCGTTTATCGCGCGGGAACCGCACATTTTTCCGGGATAAAAAGTATCCTATGTCCTTTCCCGGGACTCAAAGTATCCTCATACCAAATTTCAGCAAAATCGGTTCAGCGGTTTAGGCATGAAGAGGTAACAGACAGACAGACAGACAGACAGACACACTTTCGCATTTCTAATATTAGTATGGATGACGTGTGCAACATGTCGGATTGTGAAAATGAAATGAAAATGAAAAATGAAAATCGGAGAAATAAATATGGTCTTATTGTTTACTGTATGGTGCTGGTAGCGCCCTCTGTTCCGACCTTTGGGTAATATTCTCTATTTTTATAAAACTGGGTTGAATGTTCAGAAAAAAATACACTACTTTTATACGAAAAGCAAGTATTACATAATATTGTAAAAACCAGAGTCCAGAATATTATTTGCGTCCCAACACCAAAAGCTTAAACAAATCGTGTTACCTAACCTCCTTTGTTCTAGTTGCCAGTATTAACTAGATACAACGGAAATAAACCCCTATCTGTAACTCAACAGACTCACAAAGAAACATGCACGAAGCTTTACTCATAAGACTCAACTTGAACTGGGAACTCGCATCGAGCCAAACTCCAAGATAAGTGCTACACTATAAATCGCAGAGTCAAATAAATATAAAACTTTGTTGTGCTCCCCCCGGGGGAATCCCGGGATCGCGGGACTATCCCGGAATTCCCGGAATTTCCGGGGCACGGGATTGGGTTATACAATGCGGAAATTTTAAATTTATCTGACGAGTATTAGTGAATGATACCGAACGCAATAAAAGCGTAGTTTTTTTTCTTTTTACCGATATTTTATAGGTGTGCTTTTTGTTGCTGTTTAAAATAGTATATTAATGGCCTGTTTCACCGCTTTCTGATAAGGTGCCCGATAGGGTTATTTGACAGATTTTCCATACTCCATCTGTCAAATTAAGTGGTGGATAGCCTTATCAGGAACCGGTGAAACAGGCCCTTACTGTTTTACCCAAAAGGTAAAAACGGGACCCTATTACTGAGACTTCGATGTCTGTCCGTCTGTCTGTCTGTCTGTCTGTCTCCAGGCTGTAACTAAAGAACCGCCAGACTTCTGAAATTTTCACAGATTGTGTATTTTTGGTGCCGATATAACAACAAATACTAAAAACAAAATAAATTAAATATTTTAGGGCGGCTCCCAGCCTCCCATACAACAACGTGATTTTTCAAACATTTTTTGCTCGGTATCAATGATGACAACAGGTACGCACTTGAAAATTTCACAAAGGCCTTAATTATATGTGCACTTTAATAATTATTAATAATATTTGAATAAAATTAAAATTTAAGGGGGGCTCGGGGCTCCCATACAAAAAACCCAATTTTTGGCCTATTTTTGCTCTATATAACACGGAACCCTTCGTCATTCCTGCGCGAGTCCGACTCGCACTTGACCGATTATTTCCCTACTTTTAGTGTGTTTACACACGCGCTGAAGCGGCAGCGGCACCGCCACCGCGGCAGCGCCGCTGCATACAGCATAGGGCGTTTGCACACTGCACGATAACGACACGACACGATACCACAGAACACAAAGGCCACCGCACAAATTATACAAT
Source organism: Polyommatus icarus (assembly GCA_937595015.1). NCBI lineage: Eukaryota > Metazoa > Arthropoda > Insecta > Lepidoptera > Lycaenidae > Polyommatus > Polyommatus icarus. Next base: position 84,044 of record OW569342.1, on the reverse strand, counting down.
TTCAAGTTGGCCGACTATCGTACAAACTGACTATTGTACTAAATATAATATTCTGTCACTTAATCTTGAATGCACCCAAAATATTCTCCTTTCTTTTCGCCTTCGTTTTATTAGTGCCACAATAAAAGCGTGCTTTTTACGCATTTTAACACGCACGTCGCTAGGCTAGCAACACCGTCACCAATTAAATCTAAAAAGTCTGCGGCTGAAGTTGTCCAATTAAATTGTGACACTACGCAATTTAGTTTGTACGATAATCGGCCAACTTGAAATTGTATTGTATGTGCGCTGGCCCTTATCTATTCTGTGGTATCGTGTCGTGTCGTTACCGTTGCAGTGTGGAAACGCCCATTCTCATCCTTATATTATTTCTATGGGCCCTTTTCACACGGCGCGGCGCCGGCGATTCTTTGCCGCGGCGGTGCCGCAGTTTTCAACAAACATACGAGACTAGTCGGACCCATGATCACCATGATGAACCTGCGACGGAGACACCGCAGGTTCTGCGGCGCTGCGGTGGCATGGCAGATGCCGCTGCGGCGTCGCCGCGCGCCGTGTGTAAACGCACTAACGGTACGGAACCCGTGCGCGAGTCCGACTCGCACTTGCTTTTTCCGGGGCTTCGCCTGCGTGCGAATTGAGATAAATTAGCCTTACTTACATTCGTAAATCCATGCTAATATTAATTATTATTAAAATGCGAGAGTGTGTCTTTCTGTTAAGTACCTCTTGACGCCCAAACCGCTGAACCGATTTTGTTGAAATTTGATATGAAGGTACATTGAGACTCGAGAAAGGACACAGGATACTTTTTACCCGGGAACAATGTATGTTTCCCATGCGATAAACTATAGTCCGTGCGGAACTAGTTGGCCGCGCCTTAGGTAGGGACGGGGGTGAGGGGGCGGGTTGCTTGCTGCTCGCAACGCACATGAGATTAGACAGTGACGACCAATCTCAAGATATCGTGAACAATAATATTATTTAATTATTGAAAAGAATAAATAAAAGACAATTGATCAGTTTTATATTCTAAACTATTGACATCGGCTTTCCGTTTTTTAAAAACGTATGCACTTTAAATATTATTTCCTTAGATTATCTTTTTATCGGCGGACTCATCTTGCTATTGCAATCTCTTGTGCTTTTTGTCTTAACTAGCCAGAGCCCAGAACTGTCAAAATCAAGCGCCCCCGCCTCTCCGTCCCACCGCTCACATACCTAAGGCGCGGCCAACTAGTTCCGCACGGTCTATACTACTCTATACTGCGCAGCGGAGTTGAAGGCGCCATCGACTGGTCTAGACAATAATGTTGATGTTGTGCTAAATAATAACAAAATCCTGACTTTCACTTAACAATACAAACAAAGTACTTACCGGTCCATTATTCTATTTATAACTTTCAAACACGGATTAAAATCGTTTAACATTTTCAATTTTCAATGGTGTATTCAAATCGGTGTTTTAAATATAGGCACGCCATTTTCCAAACCATTTTCAAACGCAAATGTCAAAGATCATGAAAGAAAATCAATGTCAAAATGTTTTTTTTAAATTAAAGTAATCTATAGGCTGTCAAATGACAGTGCTAATATTGTGCAAACGACTTTTAAGTTTCAATATTGAATATGCACTGATTATTCACAGCAAACTTGATGCGAATCCATGCTAATATTAGGTATATTATTTTAAAAGCGTAAGTGTGTCTGTCTGTTACCTCTTCACGCCCAAACCGCTGAACCGATTTTGCTGAAATTTGGTATGGAGATACTTTGAGTCCAAAAACAACGTACGGTTCCCGAGCAATAAACGAATTTACGGGCACCAACTATTATAAACTAGATTTGACTACAAGTACTAGGATAACATGAAAACACAGGTAACGTTCTGAATGACAAAATCCTCGTAAAAGCTTCGTCGGTTGTTAACCGCGTAATGTTGGAACTTCTACCGTCTGCGAAAAATCCACTGAACAAGACGAAAAAGTATGTACAAAGATCGATTGGGAAAAATCTTGTTTTGATATAAGTAATAATCTTATACATAAAATTCTCGTGTCACAATGTTAGTCCACGAACTCCTCCGAAACGGCTTTACTGATTTTTACCAAATTTTATATGCATATTCAGTAGGTCTAAGAATCGGCTACTGGGTACTTTATATATTGATAAGTGCATTTGTTGAATAAATAATAGTAAATTATTACAACCTGAGACTAACGGCGACCATGATAGCGATGGACGTTGCCATGGTGATTGGTGACATACTTATTTAGTCACTTCAATAAAATAATACGGTCGATATACTTTATAATATGGCAAAGAAACGTTTGCCGGGACAGCTAGTAATATGTATAGAATTATAATAATTATAATTAGGGTTAAGACTATCTGTCTATCTGTACGTCTGTCTGTCACTATGCTGTATCTTAAAAAATTGATAGACGACCTCATAAAATGTTGAATTTCTGTTGCCTCTGCTGTTAAACGAATTCTAAAAACAAAATAAGTAAAGGCTTTCATTATATTATAACAACTGAGATTTTTTGCTGCTTTTAAATTATTTAGACTGAAAGCTACGACGTACGTTTTCCTAATTGCTTATCTATTGTTTTTCAGGAATCAGGACAACTTCAATGAATCTAAAAGCGGTTTAAGATTATTGTTGAATAACGAGATTTCGAAAATCGATAAGTATTTATTTTGGAATCGAAAGCAGATAAAAAAGATTGATATTGATACATTTTTTCAGCTTAAGGAAAATCCACGGTACACCTTTTCATTTGATTTTCCCTGAAACGTTTGATCGCATACAAATTACGTGCGAATTTCGGACATAAACCGTACCGCAAAAACGAACACAACACCACCTACATTATCATGCGCTCCTGGTACACACGAACAACTATTTTTTATCAGTATTTATCTAATGATATTCTATTATATTACTTACGTTGATAATATTCACTCACTCACGAACACTAGTATACAGCGCGAGGGCCGCGGCGGGACTGACTGGGGGATGAAACAGGGAGCCGGGAGGGTAGGAGGGGGAGCGAGGGGGCCTCACACGACACGACACGATCGAGATCAATCATCAATGGGATCCTCTTCAGATTTTAGGCCCGTATTTTTAATCAGTACTCAGGATGCATTGCGGTCTCAAGACACGGCTTAATTCAGGCTCTGTGATTTTGCTGGCTGTCAAAATTTGGACCAATCAGAGAGTCTTGACTCTTGAGGTTGAGACCTAGATGCATCTTGAGTACTGACTAAAAATACGGATGTGGAGACGTAGTAAGTAGTAACGAAATGTGGGGTGATAGTATGATTTTGACTCAAAATCACACTATCAACTTTTATGTATGTATTTACAAACCTATCACATTTCGTTACACACAAATCACAACATAGCAAAATTTTTGAGGTTGCTATGATGTGATGTGTGTGCTGTAGTACGCTGTACGTAAAATTTAATAATAATATTATGTATGTACTTCGATTTGCTTCAAAAAAATACGTGTGGCACTCGGACTTCCGGGGAAAAGCTATTGCAGTTAGCAGCTACAGCGAGTCTACACGCATACGTCTAGTCACACGCACACAAACACCATGCCGAAGTCTGACGACCTGAAACAACATTTATAGACGATGCAAGGTTTACATTCGTATTTCTTGATTCGGTCGCCGAGCTCAAAGTCCTCGATAAAAGCTATGTAATCGCTGAAAAACATAGGTTTGAACTCATATTCTAAGAAGTGATTATTATTTTTAACAAAAAATTAAAACCGACTTCCAAGGTAAAAACAATATTAACATGAATATGAACTAAAAAGTATTAAATAATTTTTGCTATCTAATAGTGCCTTTTTCCGAATTCGGCTAAACCTTGACTATTTCTGTACTCAATCTTCATTATTTTGAAGTCGGTACCAGATAGCTGAATCTTCAGTCCTCTGACAGAATATTTGAAACTTTTGGAACTGGCACCGACTTCAAAATTATGAAGATTGAGTACAGAAATAGTCAAGGTTTAGCCGAATTCGGAAAAAGGCACTATTAGATAGCAAAAATTATTTAATACTTTTTAGTTCATATTCATGTTAATATTGTTTTTACCTTGGAAGTCGGTTTTAATTTTTTGTTAAAAATAATAATAATTGCACTCTTTTTAGTTACACTAGTAGGTAAACCTTCGCGTATATTTTACGTATCTTATTACACAGTTCACACTCACAAAATAATATATTATCAGTGAAGTGAACATATTGTGCTAAGTAATTTAACAATTTTAATACTTCAAACCTTGGGCTTGGGCGGTCACCGGCGATTGCGATAACAATAGAAATGCTATTGTGTCTCGTTTTTCCACGATCCAAGGATCTATCAGATAAAAAATTGTATAAACTTGCATAGGATGTAGCGTAGCTACTCATCTAATATATAAAATTCTCGTGTCACATGAAATTATTCATGAAAATATGTGAGCATATTGTGAGGATATTGGTCTGAGAATCGGCCAACATCTATTTTTCATACCAAAAATTATTTATATGGCAAAACAACGTTTGCCGGGACAGCTAGTAATATAATATAATATTATTATAATTATTGACAGCTGTTCTTGTAATCAAGAATTCAATTTCAAATCCATTCAAATCGATACTTAGTGCGCCATCTATCGATTAACAAGTATAACTAATTAAAAAGACACTTATTGACTTTGTTTTGTTTAAATGCTCTTTTTAAAATAACTTTATTTTAATTCTATATTTTGTCTATTAAAATTTTATAAAGTAGTTAGTATAGTATTCGATCTGTATATTATAAAGTAGTAAAGTATATTCGATCTGTCGCCTTCCGCCACGCGCCGCGCGGCGGGGCCGCGATACCGTCGCCTCCGCGGCGCTGACCGCCGTGTATATTTAAACAAAGTGTTGTTATACAGTATAAAATTATTATTATTATTAGTATATCCACACCTATGCCTTGTACTATTATCTATTCTGTGCTATGAGACATTGGTGACCTTAACACGACGTGGTAATGATGAAGACAATGATGATGATGATGATTATGATGATGAATATGAGTTGCATAGTAGCATATGCTTTCTGTTCTTAAAACAACGCCGAAACTCCCAAACGTGTATCTATAAGGAGTCAGGAGTTCTCTCAGCATCTTCGAAACCATGGTATACCTTGACCCAATATTTGACTTTTTGGTAGTATATTCTTAGTACACTTCACATAAAACCAAAATCACCATATGTTTCCATATAAATTTCGAGGAGTTCCCTCGATTACTCCTGGATCCCATCATCAGGTCACCACTTTGTGAACATGGTACCAAATTGGAGTAAAACCAAATACAACAAAGCAAAAATTTTGAAAATCGGTTCACAAACGGCGGAGTAATCGTTGAACATACAAAAAAAAAATAATAAAAAAAGTAAAAAAAAAAAAAACAAATATCCACAGCCGAACATATAACCTCCTCGTTTTTTGGAAGTCGGTTAAAAACGAAACAGAAAAAGCAGGCATTTCCCTCGGGGCCGGCAGTCTTCCCCGTTTTCGTAAGACGTTAGACGAGGTCTTACGAATTTTCAATCAGATCACGTGTGCTGACGAGAGTTTTACATTTTCCATTGCAAAAATCCTGAAAATGTTATTGAAATTAATTAGACACAAAACAAGCGATAGGCCTTCATTTGTCTCAGTCCATCTCTTATTATGTCACCTGTCACATGTATAATGGCGATTTGTGCCGCTCTTGACTCATATAAACCTATAATGTTCGTAAGCGGGACAAGGCGTTATTGTTGTTACACTGCTGTGTAAAATCGCAGTGGTATTCAGTCGTCCATAGTTGTACTATTATCTATTCTGTGTCCATATTTTAATTTGAAGGGAATAAATTCAGAAAGGTTAGTAAATAGTGATATGTCTGTTACCTCTTCACTTTATTCGCTGATTGCGAAACCGATTTTAATCCTTCGATCGCGGATTCTCGGAAATGCTATTGTATTCTATTGTTGTCGCGATCACCGGTGCTCATACGGGGCTTGTTGGGTTAAATATATTTCGCTTTATGTCAAAAGAGTTAAATATGAGCAAATTAGTCGCCTGATGACAAACAATATAACCTATGGACTATGGTTACCGACGAAAACCAATTTATTTAGGGAAAAAGTCGATTTTTTTTAAAAATAATATGTCAGTGACAGTTTCCAAATAGTTTTTTTTTTTATATTTTCTTGTGCCTATACCTTTATAAATACTAAGAAGATACTAGACTGCAGCATCATTGTTAAAGGCGACAAATTACGCGTATGTAAAACCTTTCTCGTGTAATTTACATATTATCAAACGCTTGTGTACTTATTGTTACACTGAGTATAAAACTACGAGTAGTTTGCTGTACGCATGTTTCAGTGTGAAACCATCGTGTCGTATTACAAGTCGTCGCGATGTCGTGTCGTGTGGCTAAAACGGTCGCCATTTTAATTCCTATTCTATTGCTTTTGGTGAGTTCTTAATTTGAAATTCTCTGTTATCTGTTGTACTTGTACCATTTGCTGTTACTTTTTAACGCGGGCTTTCTGTAATGGCTTTTGCTTGTAAATTCGTTTCAGGACGAAATTTGTCGTGTCTAGTGTCTAGCCTAGGTACTGTTTATAATGCCTAATATAAGATCAGAGCCCCTAGCCAAGACATTTTCTTTATCGCTTCTAACTTCTTTATAGAATCGACATGGCATGAGTCAAAACACTAAAGTATAAAATGTGTTTATCCTGTCGAGTCGAAAAGGTAGCCAAAGGCACAGAATACATATTAGTTTACAAAGGAATGAATCTAAACGAATGCATATTGTCGTCCATAAGTAATTAAGTTCCCATTTTCCTAGTGGTTAAACTGGTTTATTAATTGATGCACTGGTTGATGCCCGCAACTCCGTTGCGACTTGCGGAGAAATTCGTGCAGGAATTAAGAACCCAATATTTTTCAGGATAAAAAACTATTCTATATCCCTTCCCGACTCAAAGTATCTCCACACCGAATTTCATCAAAATCGGTTCAGTGGTTTAATCGTAAAGTGGTAACAGACAGACACACTTACGCATTTATAATACTACTAGATGCGCAACTCCGTTGCGCCAAAATTAGTTTATTGCGCGGGACCCGTAAATTTTTCCGGGATAAAAAATATCCTATGTCCTTTCCCGGGACTCAAAGTATCTCCATGCCAAATTTAAGCAAAATCGGTTCAGCGGTTCGAGCGTGAAGAGGCGACAGACAGACAGACAGACTTTCACATTTATAATATTAGTATGGATATGGAAGTATGGATTCCATAAAAAGGACAGATAAAATCTAAAACTAACAAGGAAGTAATGAAATAAGACAGAACGTGCGTTTTAGCATTCACCGCAGTCCGCGCGGCGCCGCACTCGGCACTGGTTTAACGTCGTTACTACAATTTATTCACGGCATTAAATAGTTGGCGGTTAGATTTGTCCTTTTCCGCTATCTCGGGAAGGAAAATCTCGGGAAATCGTACTTTTATCCTGAGAAAGAGGGAGAGTCTAGACTCTAGAGTCTAGTCGTCTAGAATAAACCTAAAACCATTGTTATTCTAAATTAGATGACGCCCGAGATTCCGTTGCGACGAATAATAATTGTCATTCGGGAAGCGTATATTTTTCGCAACAATCTATATCTATACTAATATTATAAATGCGAAAGTATCTCTGTCTGTCTGTCTCGCTTTCACGCCAAAACTACTGAACCGATTGTAATGAAATTTTGTACACAGATAGTCTAAAGCCTGAGAAAGGACATAGGCTACTTTTTAACTGGAAAAAGGGATTGTAAGGGGGTGAAAATGCGTATTTTTGTTCAAATTAAGTTCGTTCCAAAAATGCATAACAGATGGCGCTAAGAGTCGCCTACATCGCGCTATCGCTTGCTCATGCGTCTTTCTATAAGACGTGGTAACATATCGATTTCAATTTTTCGATCCTTTCGATGGCTATGAACGTTAACTTATTAAATAACTCACTACTCACACAGTACTTACTACCTCAATGGCTAAATTTAAGCTTTAAAATTTGGTATAAATAAAGTTTAATTAAAAAAAAAATATTATGTGCACACTGCACAGCTGTTTTTGGGTACTTTGATTTATGGGGTACCAGGGTTTTAAAAAGCTTTTAAATTTGACACTAATTTTGTTGACACCGCGCGCTATAAACTGAAGTCCACGCGGACGAAGTCGCGGACAACAGCTAGTTATTAATAAAAACTTTGCTATTTCATGTATCTACATACGGCATACTCGCACCTCATTTAAATTGGTTCAACCATTGTTCAGCTTTTAAAACGTGAAGTGGTGAGAGCGACGCGACGGTGGAAATTTCAAATGTCGTAAGGGACAAACCCCGACTTTACAGGAGAGCAAAAAAACATTTTTCTTACTTTCAAACTGGCATAACTCTTTCATTTTACAACCTATTAAAATAATTTCTAGACAGTTTTGTTTCGAATTACATCATTTACAGCTATAAGTCAAGTAATCCTAGAAAAACGCAATAGTTTAGGAAATGATGTCCCTTACACACGGGAATTTTAGAACAAACGTCCCTTACACGTGGCCCTTTTTAACCGACTTCCAAAAAACGAGGAGGTTATATGTTCGGCTGTGGATATTTTTTTTTGTATGTTCAACGATTACTCCGCCGTTTGTGAACCGATTTTCGAAATTTTTGTTTTGTTGTATTAGGTTTTACTCCAATTTGGTACCATGTTCACAAAAGTGGTGACCTGATTATGGGATCCAGGAGTAATCGAGGGAACTCCTCGAAATTTATATGGAAACATGTAGTGATTTTGGTTTTATGTAAAGTGTACTAAGAATATGCTACCAAAAAGTCTAATATTGGGTCAAGGTATACCATGGTTTCGAAGATGCTGAGAGAACTCCTGACTCCTTATAGATACACGTTTGAGAGTTTCGGCGTTGTTTTAAGAACAGAAAGCATATTATGCTACCACGCAATTAAAATTCATCATCATCATCATAGTCATCATCATCATTACCACGTCGTGTTAAGGTCACCAATGTCTCATGGCACAAAATAGATAATAGTACAACTTACATGGCATAGGTATGGATACAATAATAATAATTATGTACATAACAACACCAATTATTAATATAGGCTGTTTATACACGGCGGTCGGTGCGGCGTCGCCGCACGCCGCGCGGCGTGTGCGTAAACATCGCGGCATTGCGTCGTACCTATTCAAGTTCTAATGTCAGGGCATGCCGCGCTGCGAGCATTTTGAGTGTCATAATATGATTTTAAACTTTATCTTCATTAATGTAGTACAATATAGTATCGCTTGAGAAAGGCGCAGGTGGCCGCGAGGCCGGCTTTCCAAGTTTCTCATGCGATAGTACTATGTATTACAATAATGAAGGTAAAGATTAATATTGTGGAATCCTCGGAACACTGGCTCACTAACACACCCAGTACCACTTGCGGAGCGCACGTCTATTCACTGTCACTGCCACTATACAACTGAACCCTGTGACTACTTGACAACGACTTATATAGACTGCCCCCACTACTGGTGTGCATGAGACAATGTAGTATCTACTTTATATGTAGATACACTGCACATACACTACAAATATCATAACATTATTATGACACTAAAAATATACTCGCCGCGCCGCTGGGTGTGATTCGGCTCATCCTTCGATCGCGGATTCTTGGAAAGCCATTGTTCTGGCGGCCGCTTGGGAGTTGAAGCGTTAAATTGTTAAATTACCTAGCACGCATAGGGTTGTGTTCACTTAGATTTTTTTTAATGTATTGTTTAAATTTATCTACCTGATATTTGGGCCTTGGGGTATGACTCTTAACAGTCTTAACAAATTGTAATAAGATACGTAGAATAAACGCAGTAATTCGACGCGTAGGGTGGTATGGTCACTAAGTCACAACTCACTAGTTCACTACCACCGACGACCACTTATAAACTCGCGGACTATGACGGAGGTCATCTTGGAGGGTTAATTAATATTTCTAATAAAAATACGAGATCAATAATTACCACTCAAAATGTTGACAATTCAACATTTTGAGAGAGTTAGACAATATTATAATATTAATAGCAGATTAAATATTACAGAACGAGGAGATTTAGAAATAAGTGAAAGCGTGGTAAATTTTTGTGTTAAATAGCTAGAAAACAAGAAAATATTTGCTCCGAAGTAAAGGTTGTTGGTTCCTTGCACTGTGACTTGTGAGTAAAACTTATAATAAAATTTATTTAAGTACATACTACTTTATTTACTTTAATATTATGTATATCTAATATATATAAATCTCCTGTCACCACAGAAATAAGATCTAGATATAAATCTGTGCCTGTCACGATGTTTGTCCGCGATGGATTCCAAAACTTTTTTTTTTTATTACGCAGGGGAAACCCATCATGGGTGCCCCGGGTTGGGTACCCCGGGGGTATGTGAGACTCCTACTCACTAAAACCACCTGCGGTTGCCTTCAGCCGTATACTGGTTCTCTCTTCTCTACCACAGGACTCCCTCCACGACCGGCCGGTCTACCTCAGAAGGGACCGGACTTCCACCAAATTAGGGAACACTTAGGCAAGCTAAAGCGTTCCCCTCGACGCCGGGACTAGCTAAGCCGGGCAGGTACCCATCCTGACCCAGAGCCCCGTGGGACGGAAGTTATTGGAGGTTCGCATAGCGACGCCTCCGCACTCCCGTCCTACGCCGGCGGAGCGGAACGTAGGAAGGGTCATTCTCTCTGTTCCGCTCCGCGGCCTCTTTCTGCGAAAGGACGGTTTCGCAGAAAGAGACCGCCGCCTGCCATGCCTCATCACTCTCGAGCATGCAGCGAACCATGCTCGAGAGCGAGAGGTCCCGCCCAAGCACCGCCATGAGATCATGGCGCTGCACGACCCAACGATCGCACACCTCGAGGGTGTGCTGGGTCGTGTCCTCCGCAGCGCCACAATCATGGCAGGCTGGCGTAGGCTCCCTCCTGATGGATTCCTAAACTACTTAACCGATTTTAATGTTTTCTTTTTTTTAAATATGTGTGCTTTTTTCCAACTTGAGAGATAGGATAGCTTAGATCTTTAAATAAAGTCGCAATTTTATTTTATTGCAAATTAATTGTCTATAAAGAGCGATCATTGTTTATGCGACACGGGTCACGACTCACGGGATAGCGATGGACGTTGCCATGGTGACATAACTTATTTAGTCACCAATTCAATAAAATAATACGGGCAATATACTTTATAAAATATGGCAAAGAAACGTTTGCCGGGACAGCTAGTTGTATAATATTATTTAGGTACTTAATATTTTATGTCATGAGCAGTTTCGGCGAGCAGCCACCGCCCCCGCGCCCGCGCCGCTGTTCGGTCTACTGGGAGACGCACTGTGAGTATACCAAGTACCAACACACTAATATATTGTGTTCCTGGTTCCTGGTACAACCTTGAACCTAGTCACATAGAGGCCAATTATTATTCATATTGTGATAAAAACCAGCGTTACCACCACGGAGTTAAAACAAACAATATGTATTACATTGATTCCCAAAGTGGTTTAGCTGGACCCCCAGGCATCCACGGGAGCCCGATAGGGGTCTACGCTTGCGTGGAAAAAAAAATGGGAGTCCACTAGTCGCGTGTAACAGGGGGTCCGCAGTATGCACCAACAAGTGGGCCACGAAACGAAGGAGTTTGGGTACCTCGGATGTATTGGCTCCGTGGTTACCACGGCCACGGTCTCCAGATTTTGCGGGGTAATGTACGAATTTTAAAACTCTTTCATACTTCTGATGTCCTGGTGCAATAGATTACAAAGTGCCATCATGCTTCATCTAATTTAGAAAATGGAAGACGTATCTTTCACCAGGCAATCAGGAATATCAAAAAGCTTGTGGACTAGCATGTTAACCTTATTGAAACACTCATGCTGTCCTAGTATTATAATCACAAATTACCAGGCTACCATAACGTTTCAGTGGCGGCGGCAACACGACATCCTTGATTGCGGCGTTGGCGTTGGCGCACATCGAACACACTATTGACAAGCTGAACGCGTTAGCTGAAGCTGCGGGCACGCTGCTCACTGCTGGGTAGAGGTGGGTACATGTGCACAACAAATAGTACATTACGCACCTAGGGCAGGAAAATAAGAAACGTCAAAATGTTTGTTGTCAAAAAATTACATGTGATCAGAGGCTTTCTTATTTACTGCCCGTGGTGCGTATTTACTATTTTTCTCATCGACGGAGCTGAGGCGAAAAACGGCAACATCGGTAAGCGCAGCGCGAAGAAAGTTGACGCTTTCCGCCCAGAGGAGGTGAGAAAATTATATTTTCGTAAAAAACAGTTTATCTGCCCAAAAAATATTCTAATTTCCTCCAATTTTAAAATATCTCTAAACACACTATGCCGAATTTCTAAACTTGATTAAAAGCTGGCATCTTGTTTTCAGACTTCACCGCAAGATGTCGCTGCACGAACGGTTAGATTTATGACTACTAATTTTTAAAAATTAAAAAATGTAATTTTTGTAATTAAAATATAGTTTCTTGTCTCAACCATTCTCAACATTGTTTTTGTTTAAGTTTAAAAAAAATTCTAAAATTAATTAAAACTAAATTTTTGAATTTTGTTCATTGGTCCATATTCCAAGAAACATGAAATTAGCGCCATCTCTCAAACACAACTTACAAATTTTGTAACTCACTATTCACTAGAGGGCGCTACATAAATAAAAGTAAAATTAATTCAAATTGTTAAAAATATGTAAATGCGTCAGAAATTTTTATTTTCCTAAAAAACAGTTTTCTGTCTCCAAGATCATTAAATTTCCTCCATTTTAAAAATATTTCTCATTATTATGTAATTTAAAGGAAAAAATATTTGAAACTTGATTAAAAGCTGGCATTTTGTTTTCAGACTCCACCGTAAGATGGCGCTGCACGAATGGATAGAATTAAAAAAGTAATTTTTGTATAAAATATAAAGTTTCTAGTCTGTACGTTGTGTTTTATTCCTAAACTGCTCTCTATTTTGATTATGATTCAACTGAGTCATCACTGCATGTCAAAATCGTCACATTAGCTCATATAAAGCGTAAACACAATACCGTTGACCAGTACTAAATTATTGTGTAAAGTTATCCAAACGAGCTTAATTTGTGAGTTGTGAGTCGCAGAATTTCCGCAGCGTAAATATCTTTTCATACAAATCGTGAATCACAAAAATTACGCTCGTGTGAATCAGACAGGACTTTTCAGGAATTCAGGAATTCTGCCGAAACGAAATTCTGCGACTCACAATTCACAAATTACGCTCGTTTGGCTTCGCCTAGTATTGGGAATTTTATACATACGAGGGCGGCACTGAAAATTTCGGGAATCAAGGAAGTGACACAACATTACTATTTAAAAAATATGTGTTTATTGCTTTTCGAAGTATTCTCCGCGAAATGTGACACATTTTTCCATACGATGGAACCAATCATTGAAGCATTAACCATCAGTGCCGTAAATAGCCTTTTTTGCGCCCTGTGCGAGCTTCTATAACTGCGCCCTGTGCGAGCTTCTATAACTGCGCCCTGTGCGAGCTTCTATAACTGCGCCCTGTGCGAGCTTCTATAACTGCGCCCTGTGCGAGCTTCTATAACTGCGCCCTTGTTTTCTAGGGTTCCGTAGTCAACATATATTTTAGTTTCCCCTATAGTTTCGGTCTGTCCGTCCGTCTGTCCGTATGTCTGTCTGTCCGTGATTTTGCTCAGAGACTATAGGACCTGCAAAGTTGTAATTTGGCATGGCAAAAATTGTCTGAATATTTTTTGTAGAGAATTCTTTGATCTACACTCTTAAACTATTTTTGTGATAAAATGTACAGTTTGAAAAAAAAAACGGGAAAAATCTCATTTTCATACCTTTGACCTTGAATAACATTTTTTGCACAAGGAGGATCGCCGGGAACTTTTGAGGTTTTATTTATAATGGTGTATTTAACGTCTAGATACCAATTTTCAGCTCTATGCCAATTATTCCGAGGTCGAATGTTTAATAAAATAAGTCTGATACAAGAACTATACTCATTCATAGTCATTTACTTATTTGAATTAGAAAAAGTAATCATACGTGAAAAGACTCCTAAGCAGCCTTAGCTCTCCGATTAGACTCCGAAGCAGCCCTAGCACTCCAAATAGACTCTTAAGCAGCCTTAGACTATTAAGCAGCCTTAGCTCTCCGAAGCAGCTTTAGCTCTCCGATTAGACTCCTAAGCAGCCTTAGCTCTCCTATTATACTCTTAAGCAGCCTTAGCTCTCCTAATCAGCCTTAGCTCTCCTAAGCAGCCTTAGCTCTCCGATTAGACTCTTAAGCAGCTTTAGCTCTCCGATTAGACTCTTAAGCAGCCTTAGCTCTCCGAAGCAGCCTTAGCTCTCCAAAGTAGCCTTAGCTCTCCGATTAGTCCCCTAAGCAGCCTTAGCTCTCCGATTAGTCCCCTAAGCAGCCTTAGCTCTCCGATTAGTCTCCTAAGCAGCCTTAGCTCTCCGATTTGACTCTTAAGCAGCCTTAGCTCTCCGAAGTAGCCTTATTCATTGACCATAAAAAAAATTAAAAAAAACTAGCGGTACTACGGAACCCTATATTACGCGTGGCCCGACACGCACTTGGCCGGTTTTTTTAGATATTACTAGCTGACCCGACAGACGTTTTCCTGTCTTAACGATAATTATTTAATTTGAATTGGTATAATTAAGAAAACAATAGATTATCTTCATGCCAAATTTCATCAAAATAGGTTAAATAGTTTAAGCGAAAATCATAAAAGTTTAATGTGCAGGAACCGTACATTTTCCGGGACAAAAAGTATCCCTTGTCCTTTCCCGAGACTCAAAGTATCTCCATACCGAATTTCATAAAAATAAACTAAATTGTTTAGGCGAAAATCATAAAAGTTTATTGTGCGGGACCGTACATTTTCCGGGACCAAAAGTATCCCTTGTTCATTCCCGAGACTCAAAGTATCTCCATACCAAAATTCATCAAAATCGATTGAATTTACGCGCAAATCATAAAAGTATATTGTGCAGTAACCGTGCATTTTTCCTGGACAAAATGTATCCTATGTCCTTTTCCTGGTTCTAAGCTACCTCTCCACCAATTTTCAGCCAAATCGGTTTATCCGTTCTTGAGATAAAAGTTTATTATGCGGGAACCGTACATTTTCCGAGACCAAAGGTATACCTTGTCCTTTCCCGAGACTCAAAGTATCTCCATACCAAAATTCATCAAAATCGATTGAATAGTTTACGCGCAAATCATAAAAGTATATTGTGCAGTAACCGTACATTTTTCCGGGACAAAATGTATCCTATTTGCTATTCCTGGTTCTAAGATACCTCTCCACCAATTTTCAGCCAAATCGGTTCATCCGTTCTTGAGTTATAAGTGGCGTAACTAACACCACTTTCTTTTATATATTAATATAGACTAGCTGTCCCGGAAAACGTTTCTTTGCCATATTAAGTATATAAAGTATTTTTTTTTAATTTGATCGCAGCGCTAACTGTCGGGACAGACTAAAATTAAAATTCGAATATTATTTAAAATTTGACACTGCGATGGTACGAGAGCGCCGTCTGTCGGATCCAATGTAAAACATTCCAAAATCAACAACTACTAATAAATTAAAAATTAATTTAAAAAACATTGTCCAGCGGACAAAATTGTGAATCTAAACCATTCCCAGATCCCCTTGAACACACACAAAAAATTTCATCAAAATCGGTCCAGTCGTTTGAGAGAAGTTCAGTGACATACACACTCACAGAAGAATTACATATATAAAGATATAGGTACCCAGACTCCAGAGCAATGCTTACAGGCCTCCCTGGTCTGGCCTTCTTCACAGAGCAAATGGGGTATCCATCGGGAAAACAACTTTTTTAAACCTAATTGTTCATGCAATATTATTTGTATTTGACTCATGCCAATGAATAAAGTTGCCTGACTGTCGATCTTCGTTTTCTTGGGTGATTGCAGTTTTTGGACGACCTTGACGGGGATCATCACTGAGCTTGACACGTCCACGTTGAAAAGCAAACCAGCGATAAATTGTGGTTTTGGATGGGGCTTCATCACCAAATGCAGAAATCATCCGGTCAACACACTGTTTTTGTGTTAAACCCATAAAGTTAATATAAGGTATATTAACTTTATGGTTAAACCACTTCGAAAGTCATAATAAATCATCGCTCTAGAATTTTCTCGAGTCAATTCCATTTTATCAACGACTACACAAGTTTGACAAGACCTTGTGACAAGACCAAGAATATTTTTTTAAATAAATAAATGGTATTCGATTTTTAAAACCTAACAGTTTTCAATTAAAAAGATTTTAAAATGGCAGGAACAGTGGAAGTATTCCATTCCCGATATTTTTAGTGCAGCCTATGTAAAGACCAGTGCGGAGTGTGATAAATTATAATAATATATAGGTATCAACTTTCTAATGATGTGCCTTGGTATAAAAATATATTTAGCAACAACGACGACGATCCACAAGCTGAAAAACACTGTTATATACAGCTGGTAAATATAGAAAAATATAAACACTAGTTTAATTACAACTAGCGACCCGCCCCGGCGTCGCACGGGTATAAAATATATAGCCACTGAAAAAATGATTAAAATCTATAGCCTTCACGTGGTCTACTTCTTATCTGTGCCAAATAACTTCTTATCTGTGCCAAATAACGTAGTTCGCGGATAAGCCCTTTCAAATAATTACCCCCGTTTTTTCCACATTCTCCTATAATTAGTCTTAGCGTGAAAAAAATATAGCCTATAGCCTTGCTCAATAAATGGGCTATCTAATACTGAAAGAATTTTCTAAATCGGACCAGTTGTTCCTGAGATTAGCGCGTTCAAGTTAGCCCTTTTAAATAATTTCCCCCGTTTTTTCCACATTCTCCTATAATTAGTCTTAGCCATGTCTTAGCGTGAAAAAATATAGCCTATAGCCTTGCTCAATAAATGGGCTATCTAATACCGAAAGAATTTTCTAAATCAGACCAGTTGTTCCTGAGATTAGCGCGTTCAAGTTAGCCCTTTTAAATAATTTTCCCCGTTTTTTCCACATTTTCCCCTATTTCTTTGCTCCTATTAGTCTTAGCGGGATAAAATATAGCCTATAACCTTCCTCGATAAATGGGCTATCTAGCACTGAAAGAATCATCAAAATCCGTTGCGTAGTTTTAGAGATCAAAGGGAACAAAGGGACATGATGGAAAAAAAGCGACTTTGTTTTATGATAAGTATAGATGCTTCATCTCTATCAAGCCACTTCTCTTAAGTATTGAATAAGGCCAAAACTTGGTACATAACATCTGTGTATTATATAGGCGGCTTTTCACAGGGTTTATTGCAAAATATAGAAAAAGGAATTTTAAAATTATTTATTTCCTCGATAGTAAATACAAAATTTAATTTGATAAGTACTCGTGTAAAATAATAATATTACTGTATTATGTACACAGAGCTGTAAAGTAAAAACTGCAGGTTTTCAGGGTAATTTAAGAACAGGGTATGTCAGGTAGTCTTTAACTTTTAATTATCCTGTCTTACTCTGTTTCTTAATTTACTCTGTTTACCTTAACTCATGATGATCATAATTAATCCTTCAAGCCCCATAAGAGCACCAGTGATCGCAATGACAATAGCATACAATCGCATTTCCAAGAATCCGCGATCGAAGGATTAATTATTATTCATAGCTACAATTCAAATCCAAAAACAAATGATTTCAAAATTTAGGGTATCTAGCCAATATGCAATGGTGGAAACAAGATATCAATATAATATTTTTCGAACGCGTGTGATAGAGACAAACTATGATCTAATTTCTGTCTCCGGCAACCGGATTCTAGCATTACTTTGTATAACTTTATTTGCATAACTTTGTATCAGATTTTTGTTTTGATAATATTAATTTGGATTTGAACAGAGTATACCAACATATTGCAATGGTTCTATAATAATTATAAACGACCACTAACAACTCAACTATGTCTCTCATAAAACCCAATAAAAATGAAGACAGAGTTTTCTCAAATAAAATAGGCCTATCGATGTAGTATGAATGGCTAATGGCTATGTATACAGTATAACTTAACACACACCAATATAACACACTTATAAAATAAGGCGTAGTTTAGTTACATATGTGTGAGTAACAAGGCGTAGTATGTCCGACCTAAGTCGAGTAGTTCAAACTCTGTCTTTATTTTTTATTTAGTTTAAAATAAAGTTATGTTATATACAATTCTAATAGTCGTTGGTTACAGACTTAAGCCGGTTGTGTTTTCAACAATTAGATAATAATTTTGGATAAAATTTCATCAATCAGACATACACACAGGGCCATAAAAATGTTCAAGCAGCCACCTTCATATTCAAATTTCAATTGTGTAAATTACATAATCATGCGATAATCAAAGGACATTTATAATATAGTAATTGCATTACAATAGCCACATTCAAACGAAAACTACGCGAATACCTCCTAAACGAACAAAAATACTCTGTTTAATAAATAATGTTCAACACGATAGCTTTTCGCATATTAATAACTAATAACTAATAAGATACTGTATTATATTTATTTATAAAAAATGCTGTTTATTACGTTATTATGTCGTTATTAGTTCTATAAGTAATTATTAAATTAGCTTAACGTTACCACAAATGTCATTGTTATGTTTGTAAGATCTTTGTCAAAATATGCTTTTAAGTGTTTAATATTTTTTAAATTATAATGACGCTTACTGAAAACCAGCGTTGCGAACGTAATGCTGAGTAGGTGCCAATTTGGTAAAACTTATAATAAAACTAGCTGTTGCCCGCGACTTCGTCCGCGTGGACTTCAGTTTATAGCGCGCGATGTCAACAAAATTGGTGTCAAAAGCTTTTATAAAAAAAAAACCCATGTAGTTACCCCTTTATTAAATCAAAACACGAAAAACCGCTGTGCAGTGTGCACATAACTTATTTCATTTTTTTAAATTTAAACTTTATTTATGCCAAATTTTGAAATATATTTAGCCCCCCAATTACACAACTTTTGCCATAAACTATATTTTATCATTGATGGTTACGTCACTGCATAGATAAAGTACGTAGTTATTTAATAACGTAAAAGAGTACATAATAACAATCGAAAAAATCGAAAATCCATTATAAGATGATACCACCTCTAATAGAAAGACGTTTGTGTAAGCAATAGCGCGATGTAGGAGACGCACAGCGCCATCTATTATGAATTTTTGGAACGAGCTTAATTTGAACAAATTTAAGCATTTTCACCCCCTTACAACCCATTTGTCCAGTTAAAAAGTAGCCTATGTCCTTTCTCAGACTTTAGACTATCTGTGTACAAAATTTCATTACAGTCGGTTCCGTAGTTTTGGCGTGAAAGCGAGACAGACAGACAGACAGACAGACAGACAGACAGAGATACTTTCGCATTTATAATATTATAATAAATATTATAATAATTTATTTGAACATTTTATATGTTTTTGATTATTTTAATGTTCATCTACTGTTTTACCAAATAAAGTTTCTTTCTTTCTTTTTTACAATAAAGCAAGATAGTGTACAAATATGTAAATACTATAAAATAAATACCTGATTACATATTTTAAGTTACAAGTTACAGTGTAAATTTCTCATTATATTATCCGGCTAAACTATACAACCAAGCTGTCTTTTCTCGCTGACATTATTTTCTATTGCATCAACACTTCTCTCTAAAAACTCTAAAACAATTCTTATTATAACTTGTACAAGCTTAACACTTATTTAGGAATTGTCTACCATCTTAATTATTTAAGGGTCGTTTACTTGCATACTTCTTGCAGGTACCTTAAAATACTGCATGTGTGACGTCCTTGCAAGTTGAATGCGTGTAGCTGACCCTTAACACTATAATAATACCTCTAATTATTAACAACACTTTTATATCTGGCCATTTGTCTATCACTATAATCAACATTAGAGTTTAAACACCTCTATACTCTGTTTCAATTCATTTTGACCTAAATGTAAACAAAAACACGGGTGGCACTCGGGGACTGCCGCGGTAAAGCTATTGCATAACATTTTTTATCAACTTATAGGCCAGTCATTAAAGCCAAAACCCGAAAGAAATTAGTAACTTGATAAAATTTTAGGGGGTTGTTAAAGATAAGGGTTGTTAAAGATAAAGGTAAAATAACTTACCGTGTGATTTTGCAGCGTTCTGGGGTGTACGGAAAGGGTTGAATAGGGGTGAAAAAGGTTTTTTGTTAATAACATTGCGTAAAAAATTAGTAACACGCTGCAAATTTGGAATTAGGTTGTTCTTACCGTTTTGTAAAGTGTATTAATTTTGCAGCGTTTTGCGACATACGGAACATTGTTTATTATTAAATTGTTGTAAATTTGATATACGTTAGAAAACGGTAAAAACAATTTAATTATAAATTTGCAGCGTGTTACTACATTTTTTACTCTTGTTAATAACAAATTAGTAGTGGTACTTTGCCCGCAGCCTCCGATTTAGATTTAATTTTTTACTTATAAATAGTGTTTATATATTAATTATTTATAGATGTTGTATTTTCTTATAGTTGTAAAATAAATGCGTTTAAAAATAACAAATTTCATTGTTTTTTAATAATAAACAATGTTCCGTATGTTGCAAAACGCTGCAAATTTAATACACGTTACAAAACGGTAAGAACAACCTAATTCCAAATTTGCAGCGTGTTACTAATTTTTTACGCAATGTTATTAACAAAAAACCTTTTTCACGCCTATTCAACCCTTTCCGTACACCCCAGAACGCTGCAAAATCACACGGTAAGTTATTTTACCTTCTTTAACAACCCCCTAAAATTTTATCAAGTTACTAATTTCTTTCGGGTTTTGGCTTTAATGACTGGCCTATTATGCAATTATAATTCGCATACGTCTAGACACACGCACACAAACACCGAGCCGAAGTCTGGCAATGCCGCACCGCTGTGGTGGTCAGAGTGCATGTTATTAGGTTTTTTCGTTACGGAATTTATTGATTCGGTGGCCGCACTCAAAGCCTACGATAAAGCTAGGCAACATCTTAAAATTCCATTCTTATTTTGTAGCATTTAAAGCCCATACACAGTTTTCTTTACATATTGATCAAAATTAATTGGAACAGAGAATTCATAATAATATGCCCACTACAATTTCAGCGGACAGAAGCAAAACTATGATTATAAACTTACTAAATACTTAGTAAATTATTTATAATACAAAATGTATTATTAGTACCTATAATTTCATTGTTATTTGTTTAGTTTTCTGGCTAAGTCTATACATTAGCTGTTACATAGAACAACAATTTCCTTTTACATTAATGTACTTACCAACGAATAACAAAACTACAGGAAACGTAACTCCCATACTTCAACCGTTTTAAATTTGGCTCCTTTTCGAACACTAAAATATGACAATTCAGATTCTCGCCAAGGTCGTTTCCCAGGTAACGTATCATAATATTGCGCGCTGGACGACAGCCTGCGCGGTTATTGTCAATGTCACAGTTATGAAACAAAGCGGATGGCATTATGCAGTATACACCAAACATATTATATATTTTAAAATCAAACATTTTCCTCTGGTTTTTAAATCGTCGATAATAATAATATATAATAATTTTGAACAAACCGTGTACGACTCGGACGAATTTAAAACTATCCAGAGCACCTAGACAAGACGTTTTCAGATTACAAAAATATATGTGCTAAATTATTACAGAACTAGCTGTTGCCCGCGACTTCGTCCGCGTGGACTTCAGTTTATAGCGCGCGGTGTCAACAAAATTGGTGTCAAATTTAAAAGCTTTTTAAAACCCTGGTACCCCTTAAATCAAAATATCTAAAAACAGCTGTGCAGTGCGCACATAATATTTCATTTTTTTATATTATACCTAAAGCTTATTTAGCCCCCCATTACACAACTTTAGCTTTACCTATAAACTATTTAGCATTGGTAGGTTTAAGGTTTCGTCACTCATCACTGCGTAGATAAAGTACTGAGTACTGACTACTAAGTAGAGTACTAAGTGAGTTATTCATTATTTATAGACGTGCATAACAATCGCAAGAATTGAAAAACGGTACTCAACTTGGTACCACCTCTTATAGAAAGATGCACGAGCAAGCGATATCGCGATGTAGGAGACGCACGGCGCCATCTATTATGATTTTTTGGAACTAACTTAATTTGAACAAATTTACGCATTTTCACCCCCTTACAACCCCTTTTTCCGGTTAAAAAGTAGCCTATGTCCTTTCTCAGGCTTTAGACTATCTGTGTACAAAATTTCATTACAATCGGTTCAGTAGTTTTGGCGTGAAAGCGAGACAGGCAGACAGACAGACAGAGACACTTTCGCATTTAAAATATTAGCAAAGATTATTACAGAATTGAAATAAAAAACTTACGGTACAAATGCAGATTTTCGTAATCTCTTTAATTTTCGGTCATTACTCATACAAAATATATCATGACTAGGGCCCGGAAAAATATGTACTAAAAAATCCAAAATATGTACATAAAATATGGACTAAAAAAATCGAAAATATGGAAAAATATGGAGTATTAAATAGAAATATGGAAAAAATATGGAGTATAAAATTCCAAAAATTAAACGTTGTTTTAGTGTTATAGGTAAGAAAAGAGTCACTTGTGACAGTTAACAAAGAGATAGAGGCCAGAAATATGCTATGCTGGCTTTGCCTTTGCATATTTGGTAGGCCAGAAATATGCTATACTGGCTTTGCCTATGCATAAATGGTTTGGGAATAAACATATGTGACAGTATTAACTGTACAACTTGCATGACATGCTGATCATAATATTGTAACCATGACAGCACGTAACGCACGTCATGCTGCATGATTTGACGTATCCGTGCTTCGGCACGAATGGGCCGGCTCGACCGGAGAAATACCACGGGCTCACAGAAAACCAGCGTGAAATAGCGCTTGCGCTGTGCTTCGCCGAGTGATTGAGTTTACTGAAGGCCCAATCCCCTACCATTTTCCTTTCCCTGCCCTTCCCTCTTAAAGGCCGGCAACGCACCTGCAGCTCTTCTGATGCTGCGAGTATCCGTGGGCGACGGAAGTTGCTTTCCATCAGGTGACCCGTTTGCTCGTTTGCCCCCTTATTTCATTTAAAAAAATGATCATATTGAGTTCGCTTAATATTGGCTAAATGATCCCTGCACGTCACAACTCACAACTCACAATTCACGATATTTTTTTACTTCAGTTTTTGTTTAGCCATATCAGTAACATGACCTTCAGCATAGCTGAAACTTTATTTTCTATTTCTTTAATAATCTTCTTTGAAAACAGAATACCGAAAAAATATAATAAATAATAATATAAAACGCGGGAGGAACGAAATACGCAGCCGCATGGTGGCGGGAACGTATTTTTATTTTTTTATTTTAGTGAAAATATGGACGATTGTGACATTTTCTTGCAAAATATGGACTTATCTTTGTAAAACCCTAAAATATGGAAAAATATGGAAAATAAAACTTGGGATTTCACAGTCTAAATATGATAATTCGTGTAAAAACACATTCCCTAATCATGACTATTAAAGTGTACATCTACTACATAAACGAGTAATCTGGCTCGGCATCCAATTCAGTTCGTAGACGAAGTACGAACGGCATTATAAAAATAAGATACTCCATACTGATGTCAGTCAGACCCCCGGTTATGAATTATGATTAAATTGTTACATCTTGCATAACACTGTCCATGGCGACTTTGTAAAAATTTTGTAATTATATTATTTTTTGATTATTGCATTTTTACAATAACATGTAAAATTAGTAAGATAAACACAAAGAGACCAGCTTAATTTTACGCAAATACCCTGGCATCCAACTTAAATAAACCATCTTTTTGGGAAGGTTTTGGGTCGGAAAAAATACAAGAACTTTACCTAAGCATAATTTTAAAAAAATCACTTACTGATGAAACTTAAAAGGTTATTCCTTTATTAAAAGTCGTATCTGTATGACTTCTACACCATTTCACAGGGCATTTAGGCATTTTAACAACGAAAATTTTGTAAAAAGCTACGTAAAAAGTAAGTAAACCAAAAGTAAACAAATTGTAAAATGAGTTTGACAATAATTATCATGTCAACCTGGTTGAACGTCACTCGAGTATATATACACGAAAAATGTATACCGAACACATGCATAAATGTGCATGTATTCGGGTCACATTTTGTAGCCATTTGGTGCACTTTTTTTGACGGAGTTACTCTTCCTGTAGTTTAAAGTTCACTGGTACTTACTTATTTAAAAATAATTTCGAATTTTTCACTTATAAATAACATAATTATTAAATAAACATTAAAACTCATGTCATTAACATAAAACATACTATCATATTTTTTCAGCTGAGATCAAAATATTGTGGGGATATAAAATATCATTATTGTGTGTTATTAAATATTGTAATATAAATATTACCGTTATTTTATAAACATAGATGTTTTAAAATAATTATTTATTTTACTACCCCGCTTATTCAATTTTACTTCATAAAATGTTGCTACCTTTGTATGGTGTAATCTACGAATAATAAAAAACTACGGAAGAGTAACTCCGTCAAAAAACATGCTCCAAAATACTTGTCAAAAAAGTGAACCTTATGTTCACTTTTCATACATTAGGTGACCTTGAGCTGTATAAAGGCTGACGTTACATGACAGTTCGAATGGAACCAAATTTAAAACTGTATTAGTATGGGAGTTACGTTTCCTGGTTTTATTATTCGTAGGGTGTAATGTAGATATTTGACATACAAGGACAAAAACATTGTATAATTCTGCTGTGCAAATATTTATACAGTAAGCTGTATAGCCCTATATTATCTTAGTTGTATAATTACATAGTATATCTATTGCTTATTCTATAATCTATAAATACTTTATTTGTTAAGGGCCAAATGCATTCATAGCAATTTTGTGTTACAATAGTACTTTTATGTTATTAAAAATTGTAAATCTATTTACAGATTAAAAATTATTATTAAATTATAATATTATTATTATTATTGCTGTATTATTCTATATTACTATTATAATTATAACAAAGTTTATTGCAATGTTTTGTATAATTATCAGGCACTATATTTCATTAGATTGTGTGTCTATGTATGTATGTATTGTAACACAAAATCGCTAGTTGCCTCTGACTATACAAGTCATAACCAGTGGCGTAGCTAGGTGGGGGCAACTCCTTATTGTATTTAATAACAAAATTGCATGATGGTATAGTCTGCCAAGAAAGTGAAGAAATTAAAAAGTGGCAACATCGTAGTGTCATCCCTTTCAAATCAATCTAAGATTATTTTTTACAAAAAATTAAAACCGACTTAAAAATTCCAAGGTAAAAACAATAGTAATATGAACTAAAAAGTATTAAATAACTCTTGAAACTCTTTAATAGTGCCTTTTTCAGAATTCGTCTAAATCTCAACTATTTCTGTACATACTACAGTCTTCATTACTTTGAAGTCGGTACCAGTCTCAAAAGTTTCAGATATTCTAAGTTATGACATTACTGAACTCACGAATAAATTAGCTGGTACCGACTTCAAAATAATGAAGACTCTGGTATGTACAGAAATAGTTGAGATTTAGACGAATTCTGAAAAAGGCACTATTAAAGAGTTTCAAGAGTTATTTAATACTTTTTAGTTCATATTACTATTGTTTTTACCTTGGAAGTCGGTTTTAATTTTTTGTTAAAAATAATAATTTTACTCTTTTTAGTCATCTACAAAATAAGGCAAAGATGCGTAAATAACTAATACGAATGTTATCTATTCACATTATGTTACTGTAAGCGAAATTGTGGTAAATGCTTGCAGTTATCTTGGCGATGCTGCAATTTCCAAACTTTTATCTTTAAAGGTTCAGTAGTTCTGTTCAGTGCCTTTGGACCAAGAGACACCTTCGTATGAAATTTCTCTTATTCGTAACATATGTTTAACTTACTAGAAACAACATTTTAACCACTATGAGTGTTTTGATAATTTCAAGGATTTCCCTCAATTGCTCATAGATCCCATCATCAGCTCACCACTTTCGTAATTGTTATACAAAATTAAGATTATATCCTATACAACAACACGAGAATTTTGAAAATCGGTCCACAAACAGCGAAATCATCATCAAAAACAACTGCTTCAATGCAAAATATCGCGAAAAGTACCAATAATTGGGTCATAGTGTGATGACCCATGGTATAATTATGGTCGTGATAATGATGATCAATCAAATTGATGTATTGGCTTATGCTTTCAGTTGTTTAAAGAACGCCGAAATTCCCGAACCTGTACCTATAAGCATTCAAAAGCTCTGTTCGGTATCTTCGGATCCAAGGTATACACCTGGTACGAATTCTTACTTTTTGGTAGCATTTACCTCGAATGCTTCAGAAAAAATTGAAATCACTATATGTTTCCATACAAATTTCAAGGAGTCCCCTCGATTACTCATGGATCCCATCATCAGATCACCACTTTTATAAACATGGTACCAAATTCAAATCAAACCCTATGCAACACAAAAAGAATTTTGAAAATCGGACCACAAACGGCTGAGTAATTGTTGAGCATACATAAAAAAAAAATTAAAAAAATACATACAGCCGAATGTATTACCTCCTCCTTTTTGGAAGTCGGTCAAAAAAAGGGATGACACTACGATGTTGCCACTTTTTAATTTCTTCACTTTCTTGACAAACTATAACATCGAATATTATACTTACTTAATAATTTAAAAAATACTCCATAATATAAAAACGAATTGAGACAATGATTATCGACAAATTTTAAGATTTAGAAGTTGTATCATTAAATAAAATCTTCTTTCACATGAGGTTAGATAATATCTGAATATCATCAAAATATAATAATTAAATAGTTTCATAAATAAAAACACAACTTCTTCAACAAATTAGTAAATACAATTAGGTGTCCCCTTTACGACGCGAGCCTAGCTATGCCACTGTTGGCCCTTAGAAGTCCAGAGTTAAAACGATTGGCTCAGGAGCGGATTTAGCAGCGGGTTGGGCATAGGCATCTGCATGGGAGGCTGCAGGTTTCTGTGTGTCTGTTTGTGTGTCTTCAGTGTATTGAGATGGGAGAAACTTGTATTGCAAATATCACACGTGTATGGTTTCTCCTCCGTATGAGTTCGCTTGTGGATCTTCAGATTTGTGATGATGGAGAACTTTCGGTCACACACATTACAAGTGTATGGTTTCTCGCCCGTATGGGTTCGGTTGTGAGTCTTGAGGTTTGTGTTCGTAGAGAAATTTCTACTGCATATATTACAGTGATATGGTTTCTCACCTGTATGTATACGCTTGTGCGTCTTCAGATTTGTGTTTGTGGAGAACTGTCTGCTGCATATATCACAGTGGTATGGCTTCTCCCCCGTATGAGTCCTCGTATGAGTCTTCAGATTGGTATTAGTAAAGAACCTCAGGTTACACACTTCACATATATATTGTTTTTCATCCGTATGGGTCTTTTTATGCTTTTTTAGATCACTCTTTGTGTAGAATTCACTTTTGCAAATATCACAGGGGTGTGGTCGGTCTTGTGTGTGGGTGCGTTGGTGTCGTTTCATGTCAGCGCTGGTGTAGAAGGTGTGGTCGCAGTGCGGACACCGGTACGGCCTCTCACCGCTGTGGACTCGCTGGTGACGCTTAAGGTAGCTGTTGCTGATGAATGTGTTGTCGCATATGTTGCATTTATATGGCTTCTCACCTGGAACAGTATAGACAACAGGTGAATTTGAATACAAGGTAATAGTAATAATATCCATGGACCCTTCACACCACGTCAGTCTACGGGTACGGCCTACGGGTACCAGACAACGGAAATATATTTAATACTTTTGTACTATACATCATGGACGTATAAAAAAGGCGGACGGAGTCCCACCATACACAAAACTGTGTCGTTCAGAGTCAGCCAGCTGACTGTATGTACACGGTCCGCACGCACACATTCGCGCGCTAGTCCATACCATTTGACAGGCGTCAGAATGTGTGCGTGGCCGACTCTGAAGAAAAGTGAAGACACAGTTTTGTATATAACAAGACTCCGTCCGCCTTTTTTTCTACGTTCATGCTATACATATATTTAATACACATCCAGACCCGGGAACATTGAAAAACTTTTTGTTCCGTCGGCGGGATGTTGGATACATTCACCATACCTACCATTGCAACCAATCACTGGAAAAAATAAATGATTGATTGATACATGACATAGAGCCATAGATTAAGGAAAATATGTAGGTCTGTGATACATGGTGAATTCGGATACAGGATAAAATTGGATATACAATCCAATAAATCTTAACTATGTAGGGTAAGTTACGTAATAATCGTGTAGACAGGACATAATCTATACATATAAAATAAAATCGTAGGAAAGTCAATTCTATACATTGAATATTTTTGAAAAATAATACTTGGGACGTGATCTACTATGCTAACGCGGACGAAGTCGCGGGCACCAGCTAGTATCACATACACCATTTTGCAATTATTATAAGTTTATAATGTTTGGAAGTATGGATTACTCAACTATCTTGACGTTGTGCGTGCCCAAGCCCATTACTATACATTTTCATACATCTTCCACACTCTAAATACCCCCAGTAGCAGCGTTAGAGGCGACGCTAAGGCTGCGTTTCCTCTGACGCGGAGCGGAGCGGAGCTTAGCGGTGCCGAATTGACCAATCACCACGCTCAAAATCAAAAATTCGCTCCGCTTCGCTGTAATTCCGCTGGAACAACACGATTGGTCAATTCGGGCATCGCTAACCTCCGCTCCGTTTCAGTGGAAACACAGCCTAAAGCTCTGGTTTCCTCCAAAAGCGGCGCCGTCATGCAGCTGCCGCAATACAGCGGTGAATAACGTCACTAGAACGTTGCCATGTAAGCAATACGGCGTGGTTTCCTAAAGAACGGTAATCGACACCGTTCTCTAGCAAATCGCGCCATAGACAACGTTCTTTTTTAGGGTACCGTACCCAAAGGGTAAAAACGGGACCCTATTACTAAGACTTCGTTGTCTGTCCGTCTGTCTGTCTCCAGGCTGTATCTCAAGAACCGCTACAGCTAGAGATCTGAAATTTTCACAGATTGTGTATATTGGTTGCCGCTATAACAACAAATACTGCAAACAAAATAAAATTAATATTTAAAGGGGGCTCCCATACAAAAAACGTGATTTTTTTGGCCTTTTCTGCTCGATATCAATAATGACAATAGGCAGGCAGTTGAAATTTTCACAGAATCCTCAATTATATGTGTTCTTTAATAATTAATAATAAAATTAAATAAAATAAAAATTTAAGGGGGGCTCCCATACAAAAACACAACTTTTGGTCTATTTTTTTTATACCGGTACGGAACCCTTCGTGCGCGAGTCCGACTCGCACTTGGCCGATTATTAATCAATGCGTTCTTCCAGTAATGACATACGGAGCTGAAACGTGGACACTCACTGGAAGATCAGTCATCACGACCGACACACGACAGCACCGCTTTTGGAGGAAACCAGAGCTTTAGACACCGGTTACACGGTCAAATTTTCATCAATCTGATCCATCAATCTGATTGATGAAATATTGATGATTATAAAAATTTCATATTAAAAATACGATCAATCTATCAATTCGTGGGTTAGACGATCAAATTTTCGTCAATCTTTACCGGGTTGATGGTGTTCACGCACAAGATATGATATAATATCTGCTATCCTGCTCCTAGCTGACGTATCATGTCTGCAGCAGCCCATTGGTCACCCATCACGCAATAATTGCAACTGTTTAATACTTTTATACTATACAATTATTTAAGATTTTTATTATATGATACACATATTTAATATACATCCATGACCCAGGAACTTTATAAACTTTTTGTTCCGTCGGCGGGACTCGAACCCGCGACCTCCGGCTTGAGCTACCAACGCGCTCACCACTGCGCCACGGAGGTTGTCAAAATACTGTAAAGAGTTTGGAATAATATACGCAAGAAGTCGATCCAGCTGTTTTCTTCACTCCTCGAATAAAAGGCCAAACCAAGCAGCCAAGACACACAGACAGATGGATCAGATTGACCGGCGACATACCTGTGTGCGTCCTCTCGTGCAGTATAACGGGATACTTCCTCTTGTTGACGTACTGACAGTATCGACACCCGTATGCCCGCGCGCCGGTGCTGTCCGTCACGTGACGGACAGTGTGCGCCCGGCGCTTGCGCAGGTCGACGGGCGACGACTCGTCGTCCGTTTCCACCATAGAACAGGCTTTGCGACGACGGAGCTCCATGTCTGGAAATATGTTGTTGAATGTTATTAAAGCGGATATTTCTGTATACTTTATACTATTTTATGTGTAATATGTGTTCAGGCAAATTATTATTATTAGCCTTTTTAGGGTTCCGTAGTTAACAAGGAACGTAGGTCCGTCAACTGCCCAGGAATCAAT
Source organism: Polyommatus icarus (assembly GCA_937595015.1). Classification (NCBI taxonomy): domain Eukaryota; kingdom Metazoa; phylum Arthropoda; class Insecta; order Lepidoptera; family Lycaenidae; genus Polyommatus; species Polyommatus icarus. Next base: position 53,320 of record OW569342.1, on the reverse strand, counting down.
TGTCTCGATGGTGCATTAATTGACCATACAAAAAATATGGGCTACTATAGAACCCTATATTGCGTGTGGCCCGATACGCACTTGGCCGGTATTATTTTATGCCCTCTATAGGGCGCTTTAGCAATTTTAATGTGATGACATGTAGCCTGTAACAGGCAGTCGATCGATAGGCTTCTAACAACGAATTTTTTGTTATACTATGATGACTAGTTAAAAAGTTATGAGCAAACGGATAAACATCCATAGCCACACACGTACAATGTACCATCGAGGAAATTGATTCCTATGCAATTGATAGACCAACGTTATTTGGTCGAATATGTCAATTCAATGTTAATTATTGTGATCTGTCGGCTGGGTTTGACGTAACGCAACCAAACTACGTAGGTCCCCGATCTGCATAGGAATCAACTTCTCTGATAGTACATGATACCACATACAGGTCGCGTCCTTTTGCTTCGCCATAGTAGGGCAAAAAATAAATGTCCCTTTCTTGACTAGTACAGACTACAGGTTACGAGAGTAAAGAGACTTGCCTTGTGTTCTATGCACACCTTTGACCACTATATAACAAAAAATTAAAACCGACTTCCAAGGTAAAAACAATAATAACATTCTTATAATATGAACTAAAAACTAAAAAGTATTAAATAATTTTCCTCTCTAAATGTGCTTTTTTCCGAATTCAGCTAAACCTCAACTATTTCTGTACTCAACCTTCATCATTTTGAAGTCGGTACCAGATATAACGGAATCTTTATATTTTCTTTGACATAAAATTTGAAACTTATGGAACTGGCACCGACTTCAGATATATGAAGGTTGAGTACAGAAATAGTTGAAGTTTAGCTGAATTCGGAAAAAAGCACATTTAGAGAGGAAAATTATTTAATACTTTTTAGTTTTTAGTTCATATTATAAGAATGTAATTATTGTTTTTACCTTGGAAGTCGGTTTTAATTTTTTGTTAAAAATAATAATTTCACTCTTTTTAGTTACCTAGTCAGTGAACTTTAAACTACAGGAAGAGTAACTCCGTCAAAAAAAGTGCACCAAATGGCTACAAAATGTGACCCGAATACATGCACATTTATGCATGTGTTCGGTACACATTTTTCGTGTATATATACTCGAGTGACGTTCAACCAGGTTGACATGATAATTATTGTCACACTCATTTTACAATTTGTTTACTTTTGGTTTATTTACTTTTTACGTAGCTTTTTACAAAATTTTCGTTGTTAAAATGCCTAAATGCCCTGTGAAATGGTGTAGAAGTCATACAGATACGACTTTTAATACAGGAATAACCTTTCAAGTTTCATCAGTAAGTGATTTTTTTAAAATTATGCTTAGGTAAAGTTCTTGTATTTTTTCCGACCCAAAAACATGCCCAAAAAGATGGTTTATTTAAGTTGGATGCCAGGGTATTTGCGTAAAATTAAGCTGGTCTCTTTGTGTTTATCTTACTAAGTTTACATGTTATTGTAAAAATGCAATAATCAAAAAATAATATATTTACAAAATTTTTACAAAGTCGCCATGGACAGTGTTATGCAAGATGTAACAATTTAATCATAATTCATAACCGGGGGTCTGACTGACATCAGTATGGAGTATCTTATTTTTATAATCATGCCGTTCGTACTTCGTTTAGTAAGAAACGAACTGAATTGGATGCCGAGCCAGATTACTCGTTTATGTAGCATACACTTTAATAGTCATGATTAGGGAATGTGTTTTTACACGAATGATCATATTTAGACTGTGAAATCCCAAGTTATATTTTTCCATATTTTACGGTTTTACAAAGATAAGTCCATATTTTACAAGAAAATGTCACAATCGTCCATGTTTTCACTAAAATACAAAAAAAAAATACGTTCCCGCCACCATGCGACTGCGTATTTCGTTCCTCTCGCGTTTTATATTATTATTTATTATATTTTTTCGGTATTCTGTTTTCAAAGAAGATTATTGAAGAAATAGAAAATAAAGTTTCAGCTATGCTGAAGGTCATGTTACTGACATGGCTAAACAAAAACTGAAGTAAAAAAATATCGTGAATTGTGAGTTGTGACGTGCAGGGATCATTTAGCCAATATTAAGCGAACCCAAGACGATCATTTTTTAAAATGAAATAAGGGGGCAAACAAGCAAACGGGTCACCTGATAGAAAGCAACTTCCGTCGCCCACGGACATACTCGCAGCATCAGACGAGCTGCAGGTGCGTTGTCGGCCTTTTAAGAGGGAAGGGCAGGGAAAGGAAAATGGTAGGGGATTGGGCCTTCAGTAAACTCAATGACTCGGCGAAGCACAGCGCAAGCGCTATTTCACGCCGGTGTACAGATGTTTTCAAAAAACTCCGCAGTTCTGTAAGAAACTGTGCAGTTCTCTACGAAAACTGTACAGATTCTTTCGAAAAACTGTGCAGGTCTGTGAAAAAACTGTGCAGTTGTGTGAAAAAACTGTGCAGTTCTGTGAAAAAACTGTGCAGTTCTCTACGAAAACTGTACGGATCTTTTCCAAAAACTGCGCAGTTCTGTGAAAAAACTGTGCAGTTCTGTATGTAAACTGTACAGATCTCTTGTAAAAACTGTGCAGTTCTGTGAAAAAACTGTGCAGTTTTCTATGAAAACTGTACAGATCTCTTTGAAAAATTGCGCAGTTCCGTAAAAACTGTGCAATTCTCTATGTAAACTGTACAGATCTGTTGTAAAAACTGTGCAGTTCTCTACGAAAACTGTACAGATATTTTCAAAAAACTGCGCAGTTCTGTATAAAAACTGTGCAGTTTTCTATGAAAACTGTACAGATCTTTTTGAAACACTGCGCAGTTCCGTAAAAACTGTTCAATTCTCAATGTAAACTGTACAGATCTGTTGTAAAAACTGTGCAGTTCTCTACGAAAACTGTACAGATATTTTCAAAAAACTGCGCAGTTCTGTATAAAAACTGTGCAGTTTTCTATGAAAACTGTACAGATCTTTTCAACAAACTGCGCAGTTCTGGGAAAAAGCTGTGCAGTTCTGTAAAAAACTGTGCAGTTCTCTATGTAAACTGTACAGATCTCTTGTAAAAACTGTGCAGTTCTCTACGAAAACTGGACAGATCTTTTCAAAAACTGCATAGTTCTGTGAAAAAACTATGCAGTTTTCTATGAAAACTATACAGATCATTTTGAAAAACTGCGCTGTTCTGTGAAAACTGCACAGATATTTTCGAAAAACTCCGCAGTTCTGTAAAAAACTGTGCAGTTCTCTACGAAAACTGTACAGATTCTTTCGAAAAACTGTGCAGTTCTGTGAAAAAACTGTGCAGTTGTGTGAAAAAACTGTGCAGTTCTGTGAAAAAACTGTGCAGTTCTCTACGAAAACTGTACAGATCTTTTCCAAAATCTGCGCAGTTCTGTGAAAAAACTGTGCAGTTCTGTATGTAAACTGTGCAGTTCTGTATGTAAACTGTACAGGTCTCTTTTAAAAACTGTGCAGTTCTCTACGAAAACTGTACAGATCTTTTCGAAAAACTGCGCAGTTCTGTGAAAAAACTGTGCAGTTCTGTATGTAAACTGTACAGATCTCTTGTAAAAACTGTGCAGTTCTCTACGAAAACTGTACATATCTTTTCAAAAAACTGCGCAGTTTTGTAAAAAACTGTATACCACGCGCTATAAACTGAAGTCCACGCGGACGAAGTCGCGGGCAACAGCTAGTTCTGTAATAATTTAGCACATATATTTTTGTAATCTGAAAACGTCTTGTCTAGGTGCTCTGGATAGTTTTAAATTCGTCCGAGTCGTACACGGTTTGTTCAAAATTATTATATATTATTATTATCGACGATTTAAGGATCAGAGGAAAATGTTTGATTTTAAAATAGTAATTATGTACTTCTTTCTTCGTGATAGTAGATATGTTTGGTGTATACTGCATAATGCCATCCGCTTTGTTTCATAACTGTGACATTGATAATAACCGCGCAGGCTGTCGTCCAGCGCGCAATATTATGATACGTTACCTGGGAAACGACCTTGGCGAGAATCTGAATTGTCATATTTTAGTGTTCGAAAAGGAGCCAAATTTAAAACGGTTGAAGTATGGGAGTTATGTTTCCTGTAGTTTTGTTATTCGTTGTACCTAGTAGATAAACTATAATTAGTGCCAATTTAAATTGTATAAAAAATAGTTTTATATTGTCTTCACTATTATAACCTCCTCGTTTTTTGGAAGTCGGTTAAAACTGGTCAGCTGGCCTAGTTTTAATTAAATCAAGAATCGAATTATTATTATAGTGTTAAATATTCCTTCGATCGCGGATTCTTGGAAATGCTATTGTATTCTATTGTTGTCGCGATCACCGGTGCTCTTGATAGATAGATAGATCGTTTATTTGCTTAGAATGCAGGTACAATAATAAGGTGTTACAGTATTTTTCAGAGCCTTATACATTCTGCCTTACGGCATGCAAAATTTTATCATCGTCAGATTATTATTTACTTAAGTTATTAGTTTATTACAAATTACCTTTTATTTAAAATTACAAACTATAAATTTATTTAAAATCACTAAATATACCTAATATTATGTTATCATTATAATATAGTTCATGTGTGTAAAAGAAAACATGCGATTTAAATTAGTATGTCTAGTAAATGTCATCAGAATTCAAATTTATAAATTGATGGTAAAATGTCATAATTCGTTAGTACAGTTTATAAAAAATTTAAATTATTAACAATAATTAAAATAGAATTAATTATATTGTCACATCAATTAAAAAAAAAAAAAAGTCTTAATAAAAAAATAATAATATACAAAAAAAATCAATATCAATGTCAACAGAACAACAAAATATTACTCTTATGGGGGCTTGAAGGATTAATTTGAAACATTGCGTACGTTTAATACCATCAATTCCCATAAGGCCCAAGTGGGCCGCGATAACAAAAGATTTCCAAGAATTGGCGATCGAAGGATTAAAAGCCAATAGCCGCGTACTGACCAAGCGAGCAGCCTCGCTGCCTCGCCCGAGCGTGCCGCGGCCGAGCCAAAAGTTGTCGGTTTTTGTCGATGCTCAAAGGCGCCACGGACGTTTGCCGCGCTAGCGCGCGGCAAACGTCCCTGGCGGCGGCGTGTTAGTACACGTAGGTACTGACTGACCGAGCATCTGCGCGCGAGGTTGCCGCGGCGAGGCGGCTCGCTTGGTCAGTACGCGGCTATTGACAATGCATTAATTTTAAATTAAAGCATGTAGCTTACTTTTATAAAATCTTCCAAAAACCTACCTCTATACTCTCTCGGCTCGTAGACTTCTCCCGGTTCCTCCTGCTGCTCTGCCTGTTCTACCTGTTGTTCCCCCTGCACCCCCTGGACCCCCCGCTCCAGGGGGTCTAGGGGGTCGGCGCCGGCGTCCTTCTCCACTTTGATCTCGACCTCCAGAAACTTGTAGCAGCTCTCCTGTAGCGTTAGATCTGAGGAGGAAGTGGAGTGGATTTTGAGAATCACTGGAAATTTGAGCAAGCCAGTTAGTCAATGCGGATTTTAACTAATAGCGGCAAGCGAGCAAATGATTTTGTAGTTTGTACAATAGAATACTACGAATAATATAAACTAATAGAATAGGAATTTTTTTTTATTAGATAGGTCAGCTTTGACCGAGAAGCGACGACGCGGCATTTCAAGACGATATCCATTCTAATACTTATTATAAATGGGAAAGTGTGTCTGTCTGTCTGTAACCTCTTCACACTCAAACCGCTGAACCGATTTTGCTTCAGGTATGGAAATACTTTTGAGTCCCAGGAAAGGACATGATAACACACTTTCTATCCCGGAAAAATGTACGGTTCCCGATCGAATTTTGGGGCAACGAAGTTTCGGGCGTCATCTAGTATTTGTCTATTTTCATGATGAATGTCTGTTAAAAATGTACGGTTTCCAATGAATTTTGCGAGAACGGAGATTCGAGAACATTCGGAGTTGATCGCTTCACCCTGTACCATGCTACTCGCGACGGTATCGCTTGTCGCCGTCATTATGTCATCGTGGTAGCGGCGCGGCGTCGTTAGCGTAATGTTCGGTTGTCGTGTTCACAGTTCACACTAATGTTGTAGTACAGGAGGTGAACGTGATTGGAAGGTGAGTATGTGTGTAGATTCAAATGCTGTTTTTTTTTTGTGCTACCAAACTTAAGCTTTTTGTTGGTTCAAATTAAAGTCGTAGTTAATCCTTAAGTCAAAAAAGTCAAGATTAAAATAAACTTAAAATAAAATAAATAAAATTATTGATAGATAAAGGACTGTTTCAAAGAAAGAATGGCTTTAAATACTAGAATAATTGCTCTATACTCAATAGTAAAAAGTTTTTTTTAAGGTATTGCTAATACATATTTTGAGTTTTAACTTTAGATAAGACTGTGGTTTTAACTTGTATTGACAATGTACTGTGTGTTATTTATAGGATCTAGAAACTGAGTATGTTTATAAATCTTGGAGCAAATTATAATATAATACTTGACGATTTTTACATATTTTGTAATTATTACAAGTTTTCTATAATAATATCACTACACTGTACACAATTGGAAATTACAGTCACCTCCTAGACTATAAAATTTAAGTGACAATAAAGAACATAACTACCATTCATCATCATCATGAGTCATAACCATCACCATTATCATCATAATCATCATCAGGAACTACCATTAGAGCCGTAGTCATTGACACCAATCTTATACACTTCAAAGTTGTAATAATGAAGCATATTTTATTAGAGAATCTTTAGGCACTCATGAATCTTTACACTCAAGTGATTTTACTATGCAAAATAATATTACAAAGATAACATAATTGTACAGTTTCTAAGCAGAAGCAACTGAAACAAAATTTGTATAATAGCTACTTTTCTATAATATTTTCTGGATATTTTGTTCTTCACTACATTGTTTTTCATAGCCAAGTATACAAACGAATTTGATGAAATAGTGATAATAGTGCAATATCACATATTGTGCAATATTATTGACCATCTAAGGTTTAAATTGAATGCGCCCGCCTTTCAATGTTATTGTCAAATAAATCATTCAATAATATAGTTAAATGATATTGCACAATAAAATTGATTGTGTAGGGGCCCACTTAATAAACAGTACCGACCGTCGTCTGTGTGGTCATCAATCTCATGAGGCTCTTCTTTCATGTCCAGCTCATTGTCGGACATATTCAACGCAACTCCACGCTGGATTTATGATTTTCTCTTTTCTGTAAGTAATGGTATTGAATAATTATTATTATGAATTTCCAGAAAAATAACTTGATTACTTGTGTACAGAACAATGAATTTCTTATTGTTGCGAGTGTTTTCTTCGGCAACTTCTATTTGTTGCCGAAGAAAACACTTGCAACAATAGGAAATCTTTATGTTTGGTTCCAAAACAAATATTATATTAATTACAGACACGTTCGTTGAGCTCTCACAAATTTTCTCTGACAAATTCCAATTTTGTTCAATAGAACAAAATTGGAATTTGTCTAAGTCTACATTAGTTATCTAACTATATATGTCAATTGTCTGAAAAGCTAATAAGCTTTTCCGACAATTGACATAAATAAATAAATCCTTACAATAGTTATTTATCTATTGTGCCAATCTGTAACACAGAGTGATTATACAAAAATGTATATAAATTACGTATTTATTATTGAGAATTCGTATATTTTACTCTGAAATAACTCTACGGGCGCCCATAATTACTGCAAATAACGATAGTCTCCTTATCTAGTTCAAGAGATAAAACCAACTTCCACACCGAACACATCAACACACGTACCTTTTAAGCTTCTAAATATTTGTAAACAAACAGTTTCTTCCCGTTACAATCACAGGAGTCTCCGAAACACTTAAACTACAGAAATACACGCCTAATATAAACTTTACTTTGATGCACGAATCATACAACACTTTAATGTACTTGTTCCTAAATTTTGACACTAAAAGCTATTGATAATTAATTATAACCACTTTACTAAGTCTTTAAACTAATTAAATAAACAAATTTTAAGGGTTTTCCACTAATTTTTACTATTAATTTACTAATTATCTAAATGAACCGCACAATCTATTGTACATTGTTTGACATAATGTTCTTCTCCTTCTTCTTCACTAATCACATGCAATCCATAGACTGGCAAAATGCTTTTACATTATTTTCTTATTAGAGTTGAGGAAGAAGAAGAACTTATCAATGTAACGTCACTGTCACTGTCAAATGACAAGTCCTTTGTACGTTCTATCGCGAGTTATGTGTAATCAGTATTTCTGCAATTATTTTATATTTTTCAGGTCAAATATAACAAATTCTACACTCCAGAACACCAATGAAGCAATCGAAATCCTAAACATGTAAATACTACAGGATACACCTCGCATCCTCGGTGGTACTTAAGTTTTATTGGAACGAGGAAACGGAGCGAAATAAATGCGTATGTTGTATGTTTGGATGTGAATATAGGAGTTTTTGGACTTACGAATGCACATTCGCTGTCAAGTAATGAACAAACACTGGATTTGAAGGTAAGATGGCTTGAAAATACCCAAGAATCTGTAGGTTTAACTCTGTTCATATTTTAATCTCAATATGTGTTTATTTTAGTCAAATATCGCCATTTCCGATACAGAATGTTGTTTCAAAGCGCTATAGTTGCAAGTTGTGACTGTTTTTGACAGTTTTAGGTCAATTTACAGTGTTTGTTTTCGGCTTCAGTGCAAATGAGATAATCAATTAAACTTTAGAATAGCATTCACTATATTTATTTATTTATTTAATTTACGGTACAGTTACAGACCACAGAATAACAACATACAGCAAAATAACATTAACAACACACAGCATTTAGACTGAGGTCCAATTACAACTACACCAGCATTGAAAGTAACAATATTAACATAAGGTTTACATAATGAAAGACAGGGAAAAACACAAAACAAAAAAAAAAGAACTAAGAACTATAACTAGATATAAACTTGCCACAATAATTATAACAAAGTATTAAAAATTATATCCAAAAGTAGGTTAATACTATTCTAATTTAGATTAAATTAAACTATATAAAATAAAAATAAAAAATTTAACTATAAGCATAACAAAAAAACTCTGTTATAGACTATCAACATAATATATTGAGCATTTAGATATTAGGGTCCTTGGCTAGATCTCGTTTAAATGCAATCAGACTACAATTGAAAATATCTTTGTCCTGGCATATTTTATTATACGTATTACAAATTCTATGTAAAGGATTATTTTTGGACACATTATTATATGTTAGTGGTACACTAAATAGCTGTTGAATACGTACGGATCGAGTTGGGATCTTAAATGACAACTGCTCCAAAATACCAGTGTCCATAAGACCATTAACAATTTTAAACAGAATACCAAGATCAGAAATCTGTCTTCGTTTCTCAAGGCTTAGGAGACCAAATTTATTGATCCGATCAAGATAATCCGACAACTTCCTTCGCATACCACATCTACTACTTAGTACCCTGACAAATCTTCTCTGAACTGCTTCAATTCTGTCAATATGAACACTATACATAGGCGACCATACAGATGAACAGTACTCCAGAATACTTCTCACTAGGGCTACATAAAGTAAGATCCAAGTACTAGGGTTTTCAAAAGGCTTAGCCGTCCGAGAAATAAATGACAGCATATTATGGGCCCTACTAGATATGGAGTCGTAGTGCGACCGAAATGATAGTGCGGTATCAAAAATAACTACCAAGTCACTTATTACTGAGACACAAGATAAATGCTTGTCATTTATGTTATAAGTATAACTTATTATATTTTTATTTCTTGTAAAAGTAATAACTTGACATTTATTAGCATTTAGTCCTATAAGATTGTGTTTGCACCATTCAGTCAGCACATCTAGATCTCTCTGAAAAGCTAAGCAATGACTAATATCAAATATCATTATAAAAATCTTTAGGTCATCTGCATATGCTAAGCAATTACATTTTATGCAAGGTCATTTATAAACATTAAAAATAACAGCGGACCCAGAATTGAACCTTGCGGAACCCCCGATGTCGCAGTGTATGGAACAGAATCATAACCACTTAAGGCGACCAACTGCGTTCTGTTCATTAAGTATGATGCTAACCACCGATGTAGATTACCATGTATGCCCTGATGGTAGGCTTTGACCAATAGTATTGAATGGTTAACCTTGTCAAACGCCTTTGAGAAGTCAGTGTAGATAGAGTCAGTTTGTTTTCGAATATTAAAAGAATCACATATATAACTAGTATAGTGAAATATACAGAACATCTTGACTAATTTGTACTGAAGGATTCTCTTTGTAGTCCTTTCGATTTAAAATGTAAACAAAGCTGTGTACAGTACTAGTACAGTACTAGTAACAGCTTTAATGTTACTAGTTTAACCCATCAAGCCCCATAAGCTCACTGGTGAGTGAGACACAACAGAATAACAATAGATTTCCAAGAATCCACGATCGAAGGATTAATACTTCAACTCCCAAGCGGCCATATGCTGCCGCAATAACAAAAGGCAAGCTATTGTGTCTGGTTTTCCATGATTGAGGTACTAGTCCTAATGCCGCACAGTAAAGAAACACAGTGCCTCATTATTATGGTAAGCACAATCATGTATATTGTACAGAAATATTAGTTATTCAAATTTATGTCCATGTAAGGGGTGACAAAATACTATATATGACTGTATCATATGTAAACACAGTGTTATTTGTTTTAGTAGCAAAAAGATTTAGTATGAAAGATTAAGTTCATTTTAAGCTACATTAGATTAAATAACACATTTTTTGCTATTAGATTCTGTGCAATCAACACAACATTCCTAATATTTTATTAAAATAAAATGTCACCAATTCACAATACTAAATGTTAATTTCCCACATTTTCAGGTCACAATTAATGTTCCGGAGTCCCGGGGAGCTGACTCCGCTGCTGCTGCTGACGCTGGCAGCTGAACACGCCGCAGACACCCAGCAGGCACCACGGGGGACTGACACGGTACATCATACTTCATACTTCCTTACTAATATTTTAATGCGAAAGTGTGTCTGTCTGTATGTCTGTACCTATTGACGCCAAAAACAGCTAAGTCGATTTTCCTGAAATTTGCTTTGGGGTTACTTTCAATCCCGGGAAAGCTGATATAGGATACTTTGTATCCCAGAAAAATGTATGATTTCTGTGTGATAAAGGAGTTCTATATGTTTCTGCTAGAATCATGATGTTACCTGCAAGTTAGTTGCACTGAATTTTGTTTATTCCCATGTAGCTGTACATTTTTCTATCATAATAATCGGCCAAGTGCGAGTTAGACTTGCGCACGAAGGGTTCCGTACCATTATAGAGCAAAAAAGAGAAAAATATTAGTGTTTTGTATGGGAGCCCTTAATTATTACTTACTTTAATTTAAATTTTATTATTAATTATTAAAGTACAAATAAAACTGAGTAATTTGTGAACATTTCAGGTGGCTACCTGTTGTCATCATTTATAACAAACAAAATTTTTTAAAAAAATCACGTTTTTTGTATGGGAGCCCCCTTTAAATATTAAATTTGTTTTGTTTTTAGTATTTTTTGTTATAGCGGCAATAGAAATACATAATCTGTGAAAATTTCAACTCTCTAGCTATTACCGTTCTTGATTTATAGCCTGGAGACAGACGGACAGACAGACAGACATCGAAGTCTCAGTAATAGGGTCCCGTTTTTACCCTTTAGGTACGGAACCCTAAAAACTATAATAATCATTCCTAAAGTATGTCTGTTTTATTAAAATTTACCAATCTTTTTCAGTGTTTCTCAAAACTGTTCATACTGATGGGGTTGACCCACTACTTTGAGCATCAAGAAGGTTTTAGGCCCGTATTTTTGGTCAGTACTCAAGATGCATCTCGGTCTCAAGACGCGGTTCAGGCTCTGTGATTGGTTGGCTGTCAAAATTTGGACCAATCACAGTTCCGAACCGCGTCTTGAGACCGGGTCGCATCTTAAGTACTGACCAAAAATACGGACCTAAATATTTCTGAAGTGTGTGTAATAATAGTATACTCATAATGTTAATTTGTAATACTTTTTCTTCCATTAAACATGTGCAATCATCTAATAATAGCCATAATATTCTCATGATATTGGCTGGTTTTAAGCATCCAAAATCCAAATATTAGATATTTCAATGTCTCCGTGGTTGCTATATTTTGCCCAATGTTTTGTAACTGTTCCTACAGATCTCTGACATTATAATGCCCATAAGAGCACCGGTGATCGCGACAACAATAGAATAACAATAGATTTCCAAGAATCCGCGATCGAAGGATTAAATTAGACCTTTGTGTATTGCTAGTCATGTAACAAAAATATTCATTTATTATTTACTAGCTGACCCGACAAACGTTGTCCTGTCTTAACGATAATTATTTAATTCGAATTGGTATAATTAAGGAAACAATAGATTAAAATTAGTATCTCCATGCCAAATTCCATAAAAATAGATTAAATAGTTTAAGCGAAAATCATAAATTGTGCAGGAACCGTACATTTTCCGGGACAAAAAGTATCCTTATTCCTTTCCCGAGACTCAAAGTATCTCCATGCCAAATTTCATAAAAATACATTGAAAAGTTTAGGCAACAATCATAAAAGTTTATTGTGCGGGAACCGTACATTTTCCGGGACAAAAGTGTCCTTATTCCTTTCTCGAGACTCAAAGTATCTCCATACCAAATATTTTCATCAAAATAGATTGAATAGCTTAGGCGGAAATCATAAAAGTTTATTGTGCGTACATTTTCCGGGACAAAAAGTATCCCTTGTCCTTTCCAAAGACTCAAAGTATTTCCATACCAAATTTCATCAATATCGATAGAATAGTTTACGCGCAAATCATAAAAGTATATTGTGCGGTAACCGTACATTTTTCCGGGACCAAAAGTATTCCTTGTCCTTTCCCGAGATACTTTGATCTCCATACCAAAATTCATCAAAATCGATTGAATAGTTTACGCGCAAATCATTAAAGTATATTGTGCAGTAACCGTACATTTTTCTGGGACAAAATATATCCTATGTCCTATTCCTGGTTCTAAGCTACCTCTCCACCAATTTTCAGCCAAATAGGTTCATTCGTTCTTGAGCTATAAGTGGCGTAACTAACACAACTTTCTTTTATATATATAAGATGTACAATTTTTAAAAACTAGCTTGAAATAGACTATACATTAATGGAGTACATAGGTGTGCTTATCTCTAGAAGAGATCTCTGCCAGCAGACCTACAACAAGACATTGTGAAATGTACAGCTGATGTTACAAATAGTACACAACTCACAAGAGAATACACTTAAACCAGGGGTTCCCAAACTTTTTCAGCCTGCGGCGCACTTAAAAGTCAATATTTTGTCACGGCGCCTTTTTTTTTGAGACGGGGATTGCTGTTGCGCATGCCGGAGGGTTTGGGGACAACTTCCCCGGATATGTAGGACTCGCTGCGGCCGTAAAGATGGTGAATTGAGCGCAGCCCTACCCACTAAAACCCGTCTATACTCTTCCACTCGTCGCACGCAGGATTGCGAGAACGCGTGAGCTTTCTTTCCGCGGCTCTGCGTGCGTGTGCCTGCTTGTCACCAGCAGGCCCTCCTCGAGCCCATACAGGCTCCGTGGCCAAACAGAGGCCCTTCCAGGGCTTGTGTAGGCCTGACATTTTGGTGTCGCGATGCGCGAAGAATACACAGCGCATCGCGACCCTCTCGGGGACTCAGTGCAATGGGTGGCGGCATGGGGATGCCGAGCTCCCTGGCTAAGGTGGGACGCTGTGGTCATTTGGGTTGACCCGTCTTCGCCTTGGCCTACTTCTGCGACGAGGGTTGAGCGCCTTCCTCTCTCTTATGCGCTCGGCCTGCTCTTTTCCGGAGATGACAAATCCTCCACCGCTTTCCACTCTTGTTCGCCACTCAGCATTGCACGAAACAGTGCCGGCAGCGAAAGGTCCGGTCCGATAGCAGCACTGAGTGCCGCACGTTGTACTATCCAGGAGGGACACGCCGTGATGGTATGTTCGGCCGTGTCCCTGTCACAGTCACAGTGGTGACATCGCGTGGTTTCTTCTCGACTTACGATCTCGCACAGGCATGGGCGCCGGCAGGGGGGTGCCAGGGGGTGCACTTGTACCCCTTGAGAATCTTGGGATCATAAGGAATTACCCTATTACCAAGCCGTACAAAGATAGTTCGTAATGTTTCGGTACTAAAGTATGTACTCTGTTGATGTAAATAGTCACTGTTGTTCATAAAAAGTAAAAAGAAAAGAAAGAAAACTAAAATCTGCACCCCTTGGAAATTATTTGTGCCGGCGCCCATGCGCACAGGTACCGACCGAAGCAGCCATGCCCGGTCAGCACCTGTGTGAGTCGGAAGGAGAGCGCGCCGGTCTTCCTTGTCAACCACTGTTTCAGCACTGGTCGAATGGCCTGCACCAGATTTACGCTGACTTGAGAGTCTTGCAGCCTTTCCTCCCATACTTCTAAAATAAACACCTTTTATGATTATATTTAGGTAAAGCAAGTCAATATTCCAGCAATATTTCTATGTCCAGTGGTGGACGAATATAGGCTGATATGATGATGATGAAGTAAATAATAAACAAAATATATTTAATCATCTGCCTGCTTTACATAATTCATATTATAATTTTATTTTATAATTATTGTGGTTATGGATAATGATGGAGGATCGACTCACGGGCCACGGCCCACGGAGCCTCTCCTGCCTTTCCGCGGCGCACCAGGGCGCCGCGGCGCACAGTTTGGGAACCCGTTTTAAACTTAAAAAACTACAGAGGTGTCAAGGGACACCCGGATGGAACGAAGTTATAAAAAACGCCCTCTAGTTGACGTCCAGGAATACTAACAACGACACTTTTGTGGAATTGTAATAAAAATTTAAACATCCGGTAGATGTCGCTGTTTATTCTCAAAAACTCCATCTAGTCGACGCACAGGAATACAATCAACGCCCTCTGTCCCTACTATGCAGGTACTAAAAAAATGTAGTTTTTTTCCGTCTAGCCTCCTTTCGCAACACGCGATAAGAACTTCGTTCCGAAAATAATAATAATGCTGTATTCTAAAATCTCACCTTAACATTTTCCAGGGCAAACCTGAATCCGCGGAGTGTGAGCGGACCATGTCATACAAACATGTGAACGAGGTGCAGAACGAGCAGTTACCGAAGCCCGAGATCAAGGAGGAGTATGACGATGAGCCCGGTGAGGAACCCGCACCCGGCGAGGACCCGGCTGATGGTGGTTAGTTTTTCTTTTTATTAAATAAGGGGGCAAAGGAGACAACGGGTCATCTGATGGTAAGCAACTACCGTCGCCCATGGACATTTGCAACATCAGAAGAGCTGCAGGTGCGTTGCCGGCCTTTTAAGAGGGAATACGCTCTTTTCTTGAAGGTTTGCAGGTCGTATTGGTCCGGAAATACTGCTGGTGACAGTTTGTACATATTTTCACAAAATATTCTTACTTTCAAACGTTTTGAATTTTGGAGAGGCGCGCCATGTTATCGTAGTTTATCTCTAATGTACTAAAGCCTAAAGCCTTCCTTAATAAATGGACTATCCGACACAAAATTAATTTGACAATTCGTTATTGGAACTATTAGTCGAGATTAGCGCGTTCAAGCCAACAAACAAACACTTTAGCTTTTAATAAAACTAAATGACGCTCCCAACTCCGTTACGCCAAAACTCGTTTATCGCGCGGGCACCGTACATTTTTTCCGGGATGAAAAGTATCCCATGTCCTTTCCTGGGACTCAAAGTATCTTCATATCAACAAAATCGGTTTAGCAGCGTGAAGAGGTAACAGACAGATACACTATCGCATTTATAATCATGGACGTATAAAAAATGGCGGACGGAGTCCCCCCATACACAAAACTGTGTCCTTCAGAGTCGGCCAGCTGGCTGTATGTACACGGCCCGCACGCACACATTATTACGCTAGTCCATACCATTTGATAGGCGTCAGAATGTGTGCGTGGCCGACTCTGAAGACACAGTTCTGTGTATAAGACTCCGTTCGCCTTTTTTAGGGTTCCGTACCCAAAGGGTAAAAACGGGACCCTATTACTAAGACTTCGTTGTCTGTCCGTCTGTCCGTCTGTCCGTCTGTCTGTCACCAGGCTGTAACTCGAGAACGGTAATAGCTATAGAGTTGAAATTTTCACAGAATGTGTATATCTGTTGCCGCTATAACAACAAATACTAAAAACAAAATAATATAAATATTTAAGGGGGGCTCCCATACAACAAACATGATTTTTTTGGCCTTTATTGCTCTATATCAATAATGGCAACAGGTAGGTATTTGACTTTTTCACACAATAGGCTACTTGACCTATATTCAATTTCATTGAACAGATGCATATTTCTAGTAGAATTTGGCCTAGGAAACCGTATTTAACCCTTATTATCAAATAAAAGCTTATGATTGATAAATAAAGTCGATTTGAAAATATGATTTTATGAAAATAGGAATTGTACTGACGAAAACGCTTTTGCGGTACTTCCGATTTGGATGTGACGTCATCCTCATACATTAGTATGTTTATAGATAGTATGATATTTGTAATTTAATATCTTTTATTTATCGCGCTCGCTATATGTAAGTTTATTTGTACATAAATAATAAGAATAAGCCTATTATATATTTTCTTGAATAATTCAAATAAAACATCAGTTTTATATATATTATCTCCATTTATTGTAGACGGGAAATGAAATGGCCAAAACTTTTCTCCAAAAGTTTTCAACATTACAAATGATTTCTAATTTCTTATATAATTATTTTATAATTTTTGGGCACTTTTAGACTCGTACATTTAGCACATTAAAAAAAATTCAATAAAGAGAGTTTAAAATACAAAGCGTATGACGTCACACTATGGCGGACAGTGTTTTCGGCGCCATTTAAGAGGCATATTTTTAACCGACTTCCAAAAAACGAGGAGGTTATATGTTCGGCTGTGGATATATATATATATATATATATATTTTTTTTTTTAATTTTTTTTTTTGTATGTTCAACGATTACTTCGCCGTTTGTGAACCGATTTTCGAAATTTTTGTTTTGTTGTATTAGGTTTCACTCCAATTTGGTACCATGTTCACAAAAGTGGTGACCTGATGATGGGATCCAGGAGTAAGATCGAAGATGCTGAGAGAACTCCTGACTCCTTATAGATACACGTTTGGGAGTTTCGGCGTTGTTTTAAGAACAGAAAGCATATTATACTACCACGCAATTAAAATTCATCATCATCATCATCATCATCGTCATCATCATCATTACCACGTCGTGTTAAGGTCACCAATGTTTCATGGCACAAAATAGGTAATAGTACAACTTACAAGGCATAGGTATGGATACAATAATAATAATTATGTACATAACAACACCAATTATTAAGGTCGTCCCCCGAGCAAACGACCTTGGCCATACATTTGCCGCGTTGCCGAGATCGCGCCAAAACCCTATTATTTTTACTTATCTTAGTTCAAAATTGTCCTAAAAAAAATTTAAAACGGCGAATATGTAGTTTATGTTATTGTCGATCTATTGGCGTGAGTTTCAAATAAAAGTAATTTGTAAATCCTTAGGAGATGCTCAATGTATGCTTGAATTTTAACAGATTGGTATTACTTTGGAAGCTGATATCATGAGTATAAGAAACAAAAATAGAAAATTTAAAACGACAAAAGGAATGTTGATATACTGAAGATTATTGCTGTATTTTTATTATAACTTTGTAGCTTTCAGGTTATGAGTTTATAAGGTTTTAAATACGGTCAATTACGAAATCTCCGGACGGAACGCCCTTAAGGCGTATAGAGTCGTGAAATGGTCATTTTGTTTTTGTAACTACTCATTCATTTCTGGCAGGAAAAAGTTGAAAAAAATATATGTGAAAGATCAGTTCAACAACTAATATATCAACATTTTTTTTCTGCTTTATGTCTTACCCTTGCTTCAATAAAAAAATAATACGTGACATCGATTTTCGATTTGAAATCGGGACTCCTCCTAAACGGCTGTGATATACGGTATTTTTTTTTGCGTAGATATATTTAGAATCTGTTTTTCTTGAATATCAGCATTTTTTATAAAAATCAAACAATATTTTCTTTGAAAAGATATCGAAAAACAGTATTTCCGAACGATTTGGTTCAAAGGTGGTCTGCGCGGGCGCGGGCGGCAGTCGTCCGCTAGCATTCAGACGGGGAGGCTGTGTCACTCGTTGCTAAATCTTGCGCCTGTGTGTGTGCTATCGAGCGTCTGTTTGTGTGCATTAGATCACTACAATATTTGCATGAGTGTTTATGTAGAGTAGTTAGAGTTAGAGTACAATCAACGTAAAAAGGTTGTAATGTGGTTCGCGCATGGACGCTCTTATGAAGAGTACCTAAATTGTTATTTACTTCATGATTATTTTTAGTTAAATAATATAATATCTAATATAATATCTATGTACGCTCACACCACGTCAGTCTGGCCCCGTGCTAAGTACCTAAAGGACTTGTGTTACGGGTACCAGACAACGGAAATATATTTAATACTTTTATACTATACAATATATATTTAAGATTTTTATTATATCATAAACATATTTAATACACATCCATGACCCAGGAACATTGGAAAACTTTTTGTTCCGTCGGCGGGATTCGAACCCGCGACCCCCGGCTTGAGTTGCCACACACTCTAACCATTGAGCCACGGAGGTCGTCAAAGTTATAAGATATAAGTTGATTGTTCCACGCGTATAGACGTTATAGTATTAATATTTTAAGTATTTAAATAAAACAAGTGTATAGGTGTATGGACGCTCTTATGAACAGTACCTAAATTGCTATTTACTTCATGATTTTTGCAATTCGCGTTTTTAAGATTCAAACTGTTACTGTAGATTATCATTAAACATGAACACAGTTATTGGTTGATTTGTAAAGCCTAATGTAAATTTAAAATTGTGTTATATCATCCAAACGGCCTACCGTTTGGATGATATAACACAATTTTAAATATTTTCAATATTTTCGCCAAAATTACAAGATGACCGTATTTACGCTCTGTCAATTCAAGACTCTGTCAATTCAAGACGAGTCTTCAATTGTCAGCGTAAAAACGGGTAAGTCGTACGTGTCCGTTTTTACGTTGTAAGAATAAAAATATTATATTAGGTCCTAAATTCATTCAACACTTTATAAAATTAATCTTATTGTCATAGTTTATAATATTTATGTAATAGAAAATTTGGCTCTTCAGTAAGAAAAACTAAAAACACAGACATATCTTTCTATACGCTGCTAATTTAAGAAATTTTTTCTATGTTATAATGAACGAATAAAAAGACACGTCATCAATAACTATAGGTCCATAGTGAAAAATTCTAATAAAATGTGATTGTTTGATAAGTTAAACTGTATAGTTTTCAAAAGTCTACAAATTTTAGTATAAAATATGTATTCACTAATTATTCTGTTTTCACTAAAGGGTAAAACTAAACATCATAATGTTGAAGTTGCCTTTTTCTTCTTATTGATCTTTTCGGATACGTCTTGAAATTTTTACTGACTCTTAAGAATTTATGAAGGTCATAATTTTAACCGACTTCCAAAAAACGAGGAGGTTATATTATGTTTGGCTGTGGATATTTTTTTTATTTTTTATTTTTGTATGTTCAACGATTACTCCGCCGTTTGTGAACCGATTTTCGAATTTTTTTTTTCGAAGTTGATTTCGTACAGGGGTACGATAGACTCGATCGAAACCTTATGTGAATAATAGAAAATATTGATTTCGAGTCGACAACTTATATCCGCAAAATTCGTATTATGGAGTATTTCGTTAAATTCTAATGGCACTGACAAACAAACTTCACGCGCCATCTTGCTGTAAACTGACACATGCCGCATCATGTGTCATTGACGTAAAGACAGAGTTGCCAGAATAATAAAAGGCGCACCCTTTTTTTTGTAGTTTCCAGTATTACATGCCTATGTCGTTATAAAAATAGAAGTATAAAGTTTTAGCTGATGAATCCTGATGTATTTATTTTGTATTTCCATTGGCTCATAAATCATAATACGTATGCAAAGTTTAGAATAATTATTGATTCATCATGCAAAGAAGCCTCAGGCCTCAGCCTCCGTCGCAGCTATTATATAACGTTGCAGATTATTTATAACACTTAAATATTCATATTAGTCCAAATTTGATTGAATGTGTGGCACTAGTCCCACTAAAAACGAACAAAAATCTTATAATAACTGAACGTAAATGATAACAAGTCTATAAATAATTCTCTACCTTAGAGGTAGAAACGGACAAGTACGACATGACGCGGAACGGCGCGTAATTTCCAACGCGGTACAAGACGGTAAGTATAGATGTCCGCATCTACCACAGTAAAATCTAATAAAACTCCCAACTTGTCGTCGTTTACGTCTTTTTATCTTCGGAATTACTTGTGATAGAAAAAAAAATGTAGGAATATGCGTCTCATTATAATATTATGGAAGTGCATGATGCAATAAAAAAATTGCTATTATGGACATGACCTTTTATACGTAGGGACCGTCGATAGAAATACGTCGTTACATACGTCTTTAAAAAAACGCGATTGCCTAGCAAATAAACAAAGGACTACCTGTTTAATTAATATATCGAAGAATGAAGCGAAGAAATATAATTAATGTTAAAAAAGAAAAAAAATATCGGGTACCCAGTTTTCAATCAACAAAAACCCGAAAACCCGGGTTTTAAAAATTGGGCCCGGGTTGCGATGCCCTAGCTTAGGCAAGACAAGCACGGGCCTAACTAAGACAGCCAAGACTTGAAAAATTATCTAGATACCTACTGATTAATTTTTCATTTTTTTTAGTGCCTCTTAATAAATTAGACATAAATAATGTCATACTTGATACTAAGCGTAAATCGTAATTCGTGTAGCATTAAACGTATTAAAGTCATTCGTCAAACATCTATTTATTCACAATAGTAATTCATTTTCATATAAATTGCACATTTTTAAAGCAAGTAGTAGGTAGGTAGTGGATTCGAGTAAAATAGGCAGTGATAAGTCAGGAGTGCCTCTGTTCGTCATACGCGCGCTTAATCTATGTACGATGTTTTCGTGCGGGGAGTGCAGAGCAGGGGGACCAAAGCCACGCCCAAACGTCCAAGGTTATCGACGACTCTATGCGCCTTAATATAGGCTGTTTATACACGGCGGTCGGTGCGGCGTCGCCGCACGCTGCCGCGCGCCGCGCGGCGTGTGCGTAAACATCGCGGCATTGCGTCGTACCTATTCAAGTTCTAATGTCAGGTAATGCCGCGCTGCGAGCATTTTGAGTGTCATAATATGATTATTTTAAACTTTATCTTCATTAATGTAGTACAATATAGTATCGCTTGAGAAAGGCGCAGGCGGCCGCGAGGCCGGCTTTCCAAGTTTCTCATGCGATAGTATTAACGATCAAACGAACTTACCTGTACGTGAAGTTCGATCGTAATTATACGAGTGTTTCGTCCTCGAGATTAGTATAATTAGAATATGAACACATTTGTAGAAACGCCAGTGACTCCACTCCAAAAAGCACTATGTTTAGAGACTATAACTCTAAAAAATACAAATAAAAAACTTACAGTTGCTCTCTGGTATATACTCTATGGTCCGCGGCTTCCGGTTCCGGTGTCTTACCTCGGCCAACCGCCATGATTCGACTTCATTCCTTGAGAGATATTTGTGATATTTCAACTATGGGTACCTATACCTGTTAGGGAGGGCGGGTTATACTAATCTCTTCGGACGAAACACTCGTATAATTACGATCGAACTTCACGTACAGGTAAGTTCGTTTGATCGTTAATTATACTCGTGTTTCGTCCTCGAGATTAGTATAATTAGAATATGAACACATTTGTAGATGTTTAGAGTAAGAAATATCACAAATGATATCCATTATTGATTATAATGTACCATAGTCCATACCTTATAACATTATTTTTATCAATACTTTGTTATACCTAATAAAAATAAATACATTTTAATGAACAATAAACAATTAATTAATTAATTTGTCATTATTTTAATAGAACCTCAATGTATACGTAAAAGCCAGGTTACATTGTTAACAATAGGTCTATCCTAGACTTAGCAAAGGTAGAAGACTTGCCGGTTCACCGAGCAGATTGTCTGATATTATTAATATTAATGCCTTTTTTCTTGGCCATAAAAGTTGCTGTATGCCTTGTACTATTAGACTTAAACCTGAAAACGTCAATTTCACTATCATTTAATGTAATTTTAATCCCAAGAAAGAGGGTCTAAGGCTCTATGTCTAAAATGGTTTTCTAAACCTAAGAGAAAGATAATTATCAGGTCTTGTAATATGTTTAGACCTATTTGTGCTCCTAATGCGGGAGCATTAAAGATCTGAGAATGTTCCAATAAAATAAAAATAAAGTACCTATGTATAATATTAACGGTTTCGTACCTGATCTTGAACTTTTAATTAAATTACTGATTTTTATCATTACAGTAGCCCATTATTTAATTTTAGATAATGTTTGTACTTACTATTGTGTGCATTGACTAAAACTAAGACACACTTCCCAACTTTAACTGTTCAAGTGTCAACTTTTCCTTTGGAAACAATGTAACTAAATAGTTAATTGTAACACCTGCGTCTCAACTAAAATTATAGCTTGGTAATGGTCTTAATCAAAACACACCCTTACAAAACCTGGAAATCCTAACATTATCTGGTAAAAGGTATAGTTATGTAGATCTATAAGAATTGATAGTCCCATATTGGGCACCATCTTTAGAAAGAAAGGTTTTGGTATTAATTAGCCATAGGAACTGAAGGTCCATACAGTCATATTAAAAATATAAAAAACATACCATTTTCTGTAGCATACATCATATTGATTTAAGGTACTTTTCAATATTAATGCTAAAATTACATCTGTTGAAGCACTTGGGTTTTCTCATTGTAATAATGCAGTCCTGTTAAAATCCCTGCAACTATGGTATTGTTTCTGTGGACGTTCCGATTACATGGTTGTGTAGACCACAGCGGTACAACTACAAACAATACCCTGTGCCTTGAATAAGATAATTATTTTATTGAATACTGGAGAATAATTATTACTGAAGGGAATGTAAAAAAAAAAAATATACATAAATAATTCAACTTCGGACCAATCCGATATAAAAGCATCTATTGCAAAAGAATCTGGATCACTGAGCCATGAACACAAGTCAATGACAGTCATTGCTGATAAGTACCAAAAAATGGTAATATGTTATAGCCTTTTAAGGACTATTTGACCTCTAGATGGGTCCTTCTTGACTCTGTTTGTAATTTTATTATTATTAGAGTAATTAATATAATAGAGCAAATACATTAAGAATAATTATTATGAATACTTTAAACCATTACCAAAAGTCCCTTGCTACCTTGGAAGATGAGGGTATTGTATGTCTATCTCCCAAACAATTGATGTAACTAGTAGCTGCTGTATTATCAATTGTCAATAAAATTTATCAGTTATTGTAATTTTTTGCAAATAAATTATCTTGAAGGCAAAATAGGCTGCAAAAAGTTTTCAATGATTTATATGAAAGTCAAATTCTATCTTGAGGTCAACTGCTGCTAGCCCTTTGATCTCCACAGCTGGAACCTTACCCCATAGCACCCCATAGTTGAGGCGTCAGAGATATTTCTGGACCGCAGTTATTGTCACCTTTGATACTGTTATTTCAATAAATTATGTACCTAATTAAACCTCAATACAAATTCAGCAAAAGTTAACTTGTACAGATTAAGTTATACATAGTAGACTTGTCATGTAGGTATTTGTCTTACCTTTCTACTAAAATAATATACTTAGTTTATGACATATTCTATGGCTGGAGATGCTAAAAGTAAGAAACTATTAATCAACACAGATTAAGGTAGGTACTTATATATTAACCCTTTAATAACTTTGCAGCACCGAATACAAATTACTCTTTGCAGTTTTCAAACTTATTTTACATCTGTAAACTGCATAACGGAATAGTTACTTATTGTTTGTTTTACTTATTAAAAGTAAGTATATTTTTATTTATTTAAAGCAAACTTAAATTACAGTTGTGTGTGTCAATCACATATTATAAACATATACCTAATACCTTAATCTGTGATTATAAATATCTTTACTGTCTTTGATGGATATATTTAACCCTTTTACCTCTTTGACTATAGACATGATTATAATAAACCCCAGTAGGTAATAGGTTCACAAGTAACTTCCGTGTAATATTCATGTTTCTAATTAAATACCGTCGTCATAATTAGCCCCCATCAGCTAAATATCGAGATAAATCGAGGACAGTTACCATTAGATCCAAAGGCTTCATTATTGTTGTGAAAATAATAAGATGTGGTATATTATATTTTAAATTATATACAATAAACCAAATGTCAAAACATTGAACTCATTGTTGGCCAACATAGAGATAAGTTTAATATCTAGAAGAATGGTGAACAATTATGTATAAGTGATTAAAAAATATTAAATAGGTATGCATCCTTCAAGTGTAACATTGCTAGATAAGTGTCATTTTGTTACAATGAAATTAACACTGTGTGAATCTCCTTGTGAAATTGACCAGCACAAGGATAATATTATAATATTATGACTATACAGCACTCATTGATGTTAACTATTTAATTATCATGTTCTTCTAATACTTTTACATCTAGCATGTATAAATTGAAGTTTTAAAATATTTTTTTTTTTTTGATAACACTGATACTAAAGTACTAATAGAGGGGATTAAACTGCACTGCTTATAAAATTGAGTGAGTGTACCTGCAATCTGCATTATGGGCCTTGACTGGATGCAGTACTGATTGGATGTCCCCGAGTAAGGTTGACCAGTCCTTTGGCACGGGTCTGGCCCTGGCCGCAGCAGGCTGTTGTTGGTGTGCCATTTTTCCTAGTATGCTGCTTACTAGCAATGGGCCTCGCCTTGAACATTACCTCATAAGGAACTTGCTGAAACAAATTTGAGGAAGCCTCCATGCTTCTGGTTTCAATTCGGAGCTTGAATAAGGCACTGCGTTTGCAGTTTTTATGTTTTTTTTTTCAAATTTTTAGTCAAGAGATTCTCCATATTTGTTGAAGAAAAATTTTGTCTTAATTATTATCAAGTACCTTTCTTAAATGATTTAAAATAAGGTATTTTACATAATATTATGGACTGCTGTGTTGATTATCACACAATAGTCAGCCCAGGTCCATCATATACTTTGTATAGGCTCTCATTATTGTCTAAATTTAATTGACTTGTCACATTTTACTGCCCTTTTGATTATGACCTTCAGCTTTGAGCTTTGTGCTGCTATGATTTTGCTATTATTGGGCATTTGCAAATTTCCTACTACATATTTGAGCTTCTATATCTAGCCCTTCGGGCTGTATAGGTAAATTTTTACTCTGAAGCAAATTTGCATCGAAATTTATTTACACCTCTAACTGAGGCGCTAAAGCAGGCGTAAGACGTCTGAGGAAGCACGTTTTGGATAAGATCATAAGCCATATTATCTGAAATAAGTTAAAACCGTCGTAAACGGTAAAACACCACGTCTTTACAAGTCCAAGCGACTTTTGTGCGCAGAACACATTTACTCCTGGCGGAGCTTTTGTGACGTGTGTATCGCTTATAGCCATATTATTATCTGAAAACCGTCGTAAACGGTAAAACACCACGTCTTTACAAGTCCAAGCGACTGCTGTGTGACGTGAGAACCGGTTAAAGCCATATATTATTATTATCTGAAAACCGCCGTAAGCGGACACACCACGTCTATACAGCGAAAAACCACTGTTTTGACGCGAGAAACCGGTTATAGGCTATAGGTATAGGCTATTGCATGCTGTTGCTGTCGGGAAGACCGACCACGTGCTCCATTAAATTTCATGCGATTGAAAAGCGCTGTTTTGCAAGAATCCGTTATAAATCACCACGTCTATACAGCCCAAGCGACTATTGTGACGCGAGAAAACGGTTCTTTCGTAAAAATATATCCAATTTATGTATGCTGAAAATATTTCCACCTGTCAAGGCAACACGTGGATGCTGGAACAAATTATGTCCCGAAGGGCGTCAGGCTTATTAATATTGTGTATAAATGCATACCATCCGATACTTCTGGTGGTTCATTTCATCCATCGTAGACTTAGAAAAACTGGGCGAAGAGCTGTAACTGAAGCTAGAAGAATCTTGTTGTCCGTAATGGCGATCCCGCTTTATATTATGTTTTTCCTACTTACGTACTTGCTGATTATAAAAAACGATTTATCTTGATTTCACCTTTTCGGCATTTTAAATAGTTTTGTGTACGAACGCGGAATTACAATATGGAGTGGACGGGCACTAAACGCTCAATGAAGTCGAATCATGGCGGTTGGCCGAGGTAAGACACCGGAACCGGAAGCCGCGGACCATAGAGTATATACCAGAGAGCAACTGTAAGTTTTTTATTTGTATTTTTTAGAGTTATAGTCTCTAAACATAGTGCTTTTTGGAGTGGAGTCACTGGCGTTTCTACAAATGTGTTCATATTCTAATTATACTAATCTCGAGGACGAAACACGAGTATAACTATGTATTACAATAATGAAGGTAAAGATTAATATCATAATATTATTATGACACTGATTATTATTATTTTTAACAAAAAATTAAAACCGACTTCCAAGGTAAAAACAATAATAACATTAATGTGAACTAAAAAGTATTAAATAATTTTTACTATCTAATAGTGCCTTTTTCCGAATTCGGCTAAACCTCAACTATTTCTGTACTCAATCTTCATTATTTTGAAGTCGGTACCAGATAGCTGAATCTTCAGTCCTCTGACAGTATATTTAAAATTTTTGGAACTGGCACCGACTTCAAAATTATGAAGATTGAGTACAGAAATAGTTGAGGTTTAGCCGAATTCGGAAAAAGGCACTATTAGATAGTAAAAATTATTTAATACTTTTTAGTTCACATTAATGTTATTATTGTTTTTACCTTGGAAGTCGGTTTTAATTTTTTGTTAAAAATAATAATAATTTCACTCTTTTTAGTTACACTAGTAGATAAATCTTCGCGTATATTTTACGTATCTTATTACAATTTGTTAAGAGTCACACTCACAACTCACACTCACAAAATAATATAATATTATCAGTGAAGTGAACATAATATTGTGCTAAGTAATTTAACAATTTTAATATTTCAAGCCCGAAGCGGTCACCGGCGATTGCGATAACAATAGAAAGGCTATTGTGTCTCGTTTTTCCACGATCGAAGGATCTATCAGATAAAAAATTGTACAAACTTGCATAGGATGTAGCGTAGCATAATATTTAATATTATCATAATTATTGACAGCTGTTCTTGTTATCAAGAATTCAAATCGATAGGTACTTAGTGCACCATCTATCGATTAATAAGTATAACTAATTAAAAGACACTTAATGACTTTGTTTTGTTTAAATGCTCTTTTTAAAATAACTTTATTTTAATTCTATTTGTCTATTAAAATTTTATAAAGTAGTAAAGTATTCGATCTGTATATTATAAAGTAGTTAGTAAAGTATTCGATATTCTGTCTTCGCGCGGCGGCGCTGGGCGGCGACCGACGCCGACCGCCGTGTATTAAAAACAAACAGGTGTTGTTAATTGTTATACAGTACATCATTATTATTATTAGTATATCCATACCTATGCCTTGTACTATTATCTATTCTGTGCCATGAGACATTCGTGGCCTTAACACGACGTGGTAATGATGATGATGACGATGATGATGATGATGATTATGATGATGAATATGAATTGCATAGTAGTTTATGCTTTCTGTTCTTAAAACAACGCCGAAACTCCCAAACGTGTATCTATAAGGAATCAGGAGTTCTCTCAGCATCATCGAAACCATGGTATACCTTGACCCAATATTTGACTTTTTGGTAGCGTATTCTTAGTACACTTCACATAAAACCAAAATCACCATATGTTTCCATATAAATTTCGAGGAGTTCCCTCGATTACTCATGGATCCCATCATCAGGTCACCACCTTTGTGAAAATGGGACCAAATTGGAGTGAAACCTAATACAACAAAACAAAAATTTCGAAAATCGGTTCACAAACGGCGGAGTAATCGTTGAACATATAAAAAAAAAAAAAAAAAAAAAAAAATATCCACAGCCGAACATATAACCTCCTCGTTTTTTGGAAGTCGGTTAAAATATACTCGCCGCGCCGCTGGGTGTGATTCGGCTCATCCTTCGATCGCGGATTCTTGGAAATCCATTGTTCTGGCGGCCGCTTTGGAGTTGAAGCGTTAAATTGTTAAATTACCTAGCACGCATAGGGTTGTGTTCACTTAGATTTTTTTAAATGTATTATTTAAATTTATCTACCTGATATTTGGGCCTTGGGGTATTACAAATTGTAATAAGATACGTAGAATAAACGCAGTAATTCGACGCGTAGGGTGGTATGGTCACTAAGTCACTACTCACTAGTTTACTACCACCGACGACCACTTATAAACTCGCGGACTATGACGGAGGTCATCTTGGAGAGTTTATTAATATTTCTAATAACAATACGAGATCAATAATTACCACTCAAAATGTTGACAATTCAAATTTCAATGCTCACTGCTCACACCAATGGTGACACATTTCTGATTTCACACAGCCAATACAACTATATAAAACTCCTACGTACAAGCGATACTGCGATTCAGGAGCACCTCAGCGAAACCTAATGAATACATCGTATAACTAAAACTATATGAACAACAATCGGAGTTCGGACAAGCGATAGCGCCGACAGAGCGCCTCAATGACATATAGTGAAGACAATATAAAACTATTTTTTATACAATGTAAATTGGCACTAATTATAGTTTATCTACTAGGTAACTAAAAAGAGTGAAATTATTATTTTTAACAAAAAATTAAAACCGACTTCCAAGGTAAAAACAATAATAACATTCTTATAATATGAACTAAAAACTAATTAACAAAAAATTAAAACCGACTTCCAAGGTAAAAACAATAATAACATTCTTATAATATGAACTAAAAACTAAAAAGTATTAAATAATTTTCCTCTCTAAATGTGCCTTTTTCCGAATTCAGCTAAACCTCAACTATTTCTGTACTCAACCTTCATCATTTTGAAGTCGGTACCAGATATAGCGGAATCTTTATATTTTCTTTGACATAAAATTTGAAACTTATGGAACTGGCACCGACTTCAAAATTATGAAGGTTGAGTACAGAAATAGTTGAGGTTTAGCTGAATTCGGAAAAGGGCATATTTAGAGAGGAAAATTATTTAATACTTTTTAGTTTTTAGTTCATATTATAAGAATGTTATTATTGTTTTTACCTTGGAAGTCGGTTTTAATTTTTTGTTAAAAATAATTCAATAAACATTTTTATGGGTTTCTACTGTGTAAAATATTAAAATATTAGTTTTTTTTTGTAAAAATGAATGATTATGAAGCGATTAGCATGAAGAAAAAAATAAGGTCAAGTTGCCTATCCTTAGTTATATGTGTACTTTAATATTTAATAATAATATTAAAATAAAATAAAAATTAAGGGGGGCTCCCATACAAAAAACACAATTTTTGGATTAATTTTGCTCTATAATGGTACGGAACCCTTCGTGTGCGAGTCCGACTCGCACTTTTTATTTCTACGATTATTTCTACGATTATTTCGCCGATTATTTCTACGTTCATGTTTATAATATTAGTATGGAAGTATAGATAAGTACAACTGCTATTTCATGGCACTGCTACTAATAATAATCTTAACTTCATTGCCTATCAAGTAATGCATGGTGCTCTTGGCAATGCTATGAACAATACGCGTAACTTTGTCGTAATTTTCATAATGCTATTAGCAGTAATTTCAAGACCTCAAAAATATATGTATCATATATACGTGATTCGACGATCGAACCAGTAGTTTCTGATATTAGCGCGTTCAAACAACCAACCAAACTAACAAGCTCTTCCGCTTAATAATATAAGTATAGATGCTTTCTGAAACTGGGTCTAAATCTTTAGATTTCGTAATGGTATTTAGTATCTCTTTAAATTGCATATTCAAACATTACAGAGAAAGAAGAAGTTCCAAACGAAAATGAAGACGAAAATCCCGAAGACCTCAGCAAGTTCGTGAAGACACAGATAGACACGGACACGGACACGGAGGACGACATCCCGCTACAGGACATACAGTCGCTCCAGTCACTCAAGAAGAAAAAGAAGAAGTCCAAACATAAATCCTCCAAGAAGAAAAAGAAAAAATACTTTTGTAACATTTGCGAGAAGAAATGTTCAACTAAGAGTACTCTAAAGGCGCATAAGAAGACTCACGTTGAAAAGCCGTTTAATTGTGACGATTGTGACCGTACCTTCGCCACTGCGTACAACCTTAAGTCCCATAAAAGGACGCACTCGAATGAGAAGCCCCACGTGTGTGATGTCTGTAGCAGGACTTTCAGAAATAGCACCAACCTGAAAAGCCACTATCGCATTCATACCGGCGAGAAGAAATACGCTTGTGACGTATGCGATAGAAACTTCTTCACAAACACAAATCTGAAGACTCACAAGCGTATACACTCGTTGGAAAAACCATTCGGATGTGATGTTTGCAATAGAAGGTTTACAACGAAAACTAACCTCAAAACCCACTACAGGATACATACCGGCGAGAAACCATATGCCTGTGATGTATGCGACAAACGATTCTCCAGTAATACCAATTTAAAAACGCACAAGCGTATACATACAGACGAGAAACCTTACTCGTGTAATATCTGCAACAGACGGTTCATAACCAACACCAATTTGAAGACCCACTACAGGACTCACACCGGCGAGAAGCCATACTCGTGTGACACGTGCGAGAGAAAGTTCTCGAGTATCACAAACCTAACGACCCACAAGCGGACCCACACGGGGGAAAAACCATACTCCTGTGATCTTTGCAACTGCAACTTCCTGTACAAGAAGAGTCTGAAGACGCACCGCGCGACGCACACACAGCCGGCCTATACCGAGCAGTACGCACACAACGACATGCCCGCACAGATCACACACAACATGCACATACCCATGCAGCACATGCCGACTTCCATGATGAATTCCATGACGCAGAACCTGTCAATGCACGTTTCGTCGCCCATGACGCACGTTTCGTCGCCCATGACGCACGCTTCGTCTCCCATGACGCACGCTTCGTCTCCCATGACGCACGCTTCGTCGCCCATGACGCACGCTTCGTCGCCCATGACGCACGCTTCGTCGCCCATGACGCACGCTTCGCACATGTCGCCGATGCACCACAACTCGCCGATGGCTCACCACAACCTCCCCTCGGCGCATAACTCGATGCACCACATCTCGTCGCCCATGCACCACGTGCCCATGGCTCACAATATGATGGCTCACAACATGGCGGTGCCCATGGCGCACAGCAACATGCCGGTTCCCATGGCGCACGCCAACTCGCACTTGTCCATGCATCCAAACATGGCGCTGCCTATGAGCAATCCCCTGCCCATGGTGCACGGCTGCCTGTCCGCCACATGATCCTTCAACCTCAGTCGAGTCTCGCGATACAACGACGACTATATCTTCATGTGAACACTCAAAAGTGGCAGCTGAAAAGCTCCCTTATAACTTTGATTAACGTGAATTTCGTTGATTATGGTTACAATTTTGACGTTTGAACTTTTTAAAACATATTAAAAAAGTTGTTATGTCAAATGTCAATATTTTGACGTTTATACTTTTTAAGTTGAATTTTAAAAAGAATAAACGTCAAAATTGTGACCGTAAGAAATGAATTTCATGTTCATCAAAGTTGCTAAAGAAGAGGGCTGTACTGTGTAACACGAGTCCAATTGCAATTCTAAATATTATTAATTTTTTAAAATTATCTTGTAAAGATTTTAAAGTTTATTTGAGTCTATAAGTGTTGGCTTGTTGGTTATTTTAATTGAAATTTAAAAAAGTTTATGTCCCATTTTATTAACGTAAATTTATAAATACTACACGTTGTGAATGTTTAAAAATATTATTTCAAAACTAAAAACTTTATTATTATTATTGTTTATTATTCGTAGCGATGCTACAACGATTAAGTGATATTTTATTAACACTAAACTGTTCAAAATCACAGTTATATTCGGCCAGTATTAACTGTAAGCAACTGTTTAAAAATATTCTGTCTTTTGTAAATATTATTTCTCAAATATATTTACTATGTTTTATCAAAATTTACTATACTTATTGTAAAAAATGTACACTGTTGTTTTATCGTATGTTATATTATGTATATTTCAAGTTATCAAAATTTTCTTTTATAGATACAATTATTGTGCAAGTCGCAACTTTAAACTTTAAAGTGTCAATATTCGATGTGCGCACAACTTATGTACTGAAAACATACATCTGTTCAAATCGATATGATTTATTGTTAATTGAATTCATAAATCAAAATATATTTACTGCAACTAACATTGGTACCTTTTTATGTATTCTCTGTTTCGATTCAATATAATCTAAATGTAAACAAAAGTATGGACACATACAATGCTACCAAATTGGGTATCTAGATTATTTTTGTTAAAATAGGTTAAATTTTAATTTTTAATGAATTGAAACAGAGTATTATAAGCAGGTACATCAATTTAAGTATATCTAATGTTGTCTATAACTATTTCTTCTTTCAACATATTTTATAAGTCTTAAAGATATTTTTAAACGTCTAAAAATCAGTTTCGCTTAGGGAATTATGTAAAAAATCTAAATATTAAATACACATGGAATGTGCAATAATTTTTGTTAGTAAGCGAGCTTACCCATTACGATACGATAAATTGGATCATTTTGTTTACGATATCGGCCCTGCTTAAGGAAATGATCGCGTAAGATTTGTCGTGTCGCACAGTGTGTTGACGCTCCAAGGCTACGCGTTCTGAGATACAAAATTGTCGTCATATTCTCTCTCATTATAATATTTCTATACATTTGATAAGGACCAAAATACTTTTAATCCTTTATACATGTGTAATAAAACTGAGTGATAATACTTTAGTTTATAAATTTACACGCCGTATGTGTTCTTTTTATAGCGTTCACTGCGAAAGCAGCAGCGCTGAAAGAGATTTTTTTGTGATTTGTATGGGAAACACAAAAATTGCATTTTTAGCACTGCTACTTTCACAGTAACGTCTATTAACATTTAAGGAACACTACACAACCTAAAATATTATGACTTGGATGTTGACTATTGGATTTGTTACACCTTTGTAATAGAGAATGTTTGGGCGTGTTACTATGATAGAGGTGTTTATATTCTACCTTGACAATGAACATATTTACACATTGAATTACGAATGTATGTCTCTGTCTGGCTCATTACAAAAGTCACAGTTAGATAAAGATAGCAGATACTTCTTTATTAATCCTTCGATCGCGGATTCTTGGAAATATATTGTTGTCGCGATCACCGGTGCTCTTGTGGGGCTTGAATAAAGATTATTATGCTCGATGGACGACAATTAAATTGGTTTTGGACGCGTGGAAGGAATGAGTCGGTATGTTGGTATGTAACGATATATTTTTATTAAGTTTGAATAGTTTAATTATATTATATTGTGTAACGTGTAACTGTTGTACAAAAATAACGAATTGTCACTCATGACTCGATCGTTTTTTGTTGTTTTATATAATTAGTATAAATAATAAATCGTCGATTTATAGAAATGTAAAAAGTTTTAAATTTAAATAAAATATACAAATTATCCTTCTGTTCGCATACGTTTTTAATTAAATCTGAACAAAATATGATTGTTAGTTAATAGAGTGTAAGAAACATTTACGTTGTCGACGAAATTTATATTTTTAAGACGGTAAGCGTTTTCAAGTCGCTAAAATACTTTTTAAACTAATGATTATCTGTAAAAGCAGTTTCAGGATACAATTATTGATATATTAAAAGCCGTGACGTCACTTATTTGTTTCTGTGAGAACGTAATTGCATTTTTAGTCAACATTATTCTGCAACTACAAGTTTGTGGGAATACTAAACAAAACACTAAAACTTTTATTATAAATCTCAACGGGTCGTTGCTCATGGTCTTTGTTTAAAGTTTGATGTTTTAAAAAGTTGAAACGTCATAATATTGACATTTTTTTTTATAATTGCCATTAAAAAAAAATAGAAACTGCAAAATAAAGAGCCATATTCAGCCACCGATTGAATGGTTTAGAGCAGAGGATGTTTAAAATGTTTTGTTTTTTGTTCCCGCCGCTTGAAATTGCAGTGATTATGAAGTTTTCTTGTTGAATGTTATTAAAGTTAAGTAATTTTTTCTCGAAGTTTTTCAAATCGTCATTTTAAGATAAATGTGTATAAAAATGTGAATATTCGGTGTGTGCTCTTGCAATCGCAAATATTTTCATGTTGAAAGATATTCTTGTTTTTTATTTACTTTTTCACAGTTGTAATTATTAATATTGAAATAAATACATAATTTCAAATTCTAATTTGAATTTCTTTATTTTTATTTTCAGAATAACTAGATGGCGACACTGTAAGCACTTGTTGAATAATAATTATTGTTGCTATGGGTGCGCTCTATATTAATTTATTACTTTAATTTTTTCTGTGTCTTTTTAATGTGAACAAGGATGTGAATAAAGGGTCTTAAAGTCATTTATACCAATTGAAAACTGACCCAGTTAAGTATAAATAGGTAATGAAATAATATTCCTACAGCAAATAAAGTGTATTTGAACATTCAATTACATTCGCAAGTGCAGACACATTAAGAGAGGTCAAGGAGTTTCAAATACATCAAAGGGAATGGGCAGCATCAGAATATTATTAAGCAAAGCAAACATTTTGTGCGTTCAGGAGAACGTTTTTGGCAGAGCTTTATGGACAGAAGATTCTATAAAATATTGTGTAACATTTCAAAAAATCAATAAAATCACTGTTTACATCCTACAGACAAAATGACGACGTTATATAATCAAAATTTTCCATTAGGGAGACAAAAGAATACAGACAGTGCAAGTACAATATTAGTGAATGTCTTAGTTGATGTGATTAAGGATGACGGGGTCGCGGAAGTTGCGGAGGTCGCCGCGCTTCTTGATCTGGCAGCAGTACGGCACGACGCAGTGTCGCGCGCGGCAGCCGCGGGCGTGGTGGCAGCACAGCACCACCAGCTGACGGCAAATGCCGCAGTTGTCAGTCAACTTGCGGCGGCAGACGCGCGTGTGGTAGAACACCAGCTTCATCTGAATGGGAAAAAAATATTAAAAAATACAATAACATCACATTCTTACAATATACCAACACTATATTTTGTTATAATAATATGTTGTTGGTATATTTATTACAATGAATTGTTACCCTCTGGCAGGAGTACGTCCCCAGGCGGCACTTGGCCTCGCTGCACTTGCACGAATGCTCGAGCGTTTGAACGCAGCGGTATATGAACTGCTTGTGAGCCTCCAGACTGTTTGGCATCTTCATGGTGATGGATACGTCCTCCCTCGCCGGCGGCCGAACGCGATCTGTGCGTGTAGCAACTAGCACCACACACCCTTCCACAGCGTTTAAAAATAGAAGAGGCTTCGTAATCGCGATGCGATGATTTCATTGGCCGGTTGTGTAATGTTTGTGTAGCTCGCCGCTGTTCCTATTGGTTGACAAATTCAGCCAATCTAAACCGTATATTCAAACTTACGCGCTATGGAGTTACGCGCAGTCGCGTTGTATTTTAAGACGTTTTCTGGCAAAGAATCGCTAAAGTTGATAACTTAAACTTTTCTATACGCGATGCTATAGTAGGTCTGAGAATCGGATAACATCTAACTATTTTTACATATTTTTATACTTCAAATAACATGATATGATTTGGCAAAACATCGTCTGCCGGGTCGCCTAGTAAAATATAATACAATATAATATCTATGGACGCTTCACACCACGTCAGTCTGGCCCCGTGCTAAGTACCTGAAGAACTTGTGTTACAGGTACCAGACAACGGAAATATATTTACTTATTACTTTTATATTATACATAATATATTTAAGACTTTTATTATAATATGATACACAAATTTAATACACATCCATGACCCAGGAACTTTGAAAAACTTTTTGCTCCGTCGGCAGGATTCGAACCCGCGACCCCCGGCTTGAGCTACCAACAGCCCACCAACTGAGCCACAGAGGTCGTCAAAGTATGTTAATGTCTCAATGTGTAATATCTTACAGTATTTGAGAAAAGTTCGATCCTTCTGGTCTTTTGTATAGTTTAAGCTAGAAAGTAGTATGTTTATTGTTTAACTCTCTGTTTATTTGCATACTCTTTGTAACGTATCACGAAGTCGGCTGCGATGCGAGTGTGATGCAACAGGTGACGCGACCTGTTGCAACTTCAGTCACGTCCGCACTTCTATTGCATTGATTTATTTACACGTTGATTGAGTCAGGGGACAAAATGCATACACAATCGGGGAGCATGCGCCGCAACTGAAAAGGGCCCAAGGCCAATAGAGCTACGGAAACTAGCCATAATAATTATAAGTGTCGCTAATTTCCAGGAACTTAAGAGGTACTTAAGTGTAGCCATCTAGGCACTAGGGATAATATATTAAAGTCAAAGAGGTAACCAGTATTTAATCGAAATATCATGTAGGTAGCCCAGTAGAGTTAGTTCAGCCCATAAAGTTAATATAATAGGTATATTACCTTTATGGTTCAGCCTTAATATGTATGGGAATCTGAAATTAATTATAGTCAGATTTTTTTTGCACCAATGCCAAGTTCAAATCTAGAAGTATTAAGGATCAGGCTATTGAAGATGATTATGATGAATTTTTAAGTGCATCTAAACTTGTCATTGGATTGGATTTCAATTCTTCTTTAAAGCAAACAATTAGCCAATAGGAACTTGGCCCCATTTTTAACAGGTATGTTTTTGGTGGGATTTCAATACTTTTTTTCGAGAAATCGAACCTATTTTTTTGTGCCACGCCCACATCCATTGTTAGATAAAAAAATCTATGGTAACGACTAACATCGGAGTTTTGGCGGGCATGTGAAAGAGTGCTGTTGTGTTTCTGTATTATTTTCCTAAAATTGTGTTAGCTGGGTTTTTAATGTGTAATATTGGTAGAATATTAACCATTAGATATTCGTGTTCATGCACAAGTGTAGGAAAGTGATGTAATATCCATAAACGTGCTATTTTGTGTTCCCTCCAAAACTCCATCGAAAGTTTCAGTAAAGCGTCTACCACTTTACTGAATCGACCGACTTGACTCCTTGACTGTATTGACTTTTACTTAGACTTTGACTAGACTTTAGACCTGACGATACATGAAAACTATGATGAAAATTATAATAGGAGGAATATGGTTTTCCCGCCATATTCCTTACCTTTTTACTACCTTGTCTGTGGCACAACATACACATCCTTTGTGTCAAGTTGCCAAAAAAGAAGAAAAAGAAAAAGAAAGAAAGACTAACGTCAATCTCATTATTGAAAATTTCTCAAAGATTTTCTTGTAGTTCACGAATTTTTAACAGTTTTTTCAGCTAATTTATATTGCAATAATTCAAAAACATACAAATAGTGAAGTGAAAAAGAGATTTTAAATGTATTATATTGAGTACAAAGTCGCCATGTCGGCGACGACGCTAATTGTAGTAGGTAATTATGTTTCAGGTAACAGTTTACAGAATTTGCAAATTTGCCTACCTGTAGGTGAAGTTCGATCATTAGTTCGAATTTGCAAATGAAGTCTCAGTACATAAGTGTAGTTTTAACGCTCTGTTGTGGCTTTGATGAGGTGGCCCTAACGGTGTATATAGGTATCCTTAGGCTCACTTGTGCCAGACCGGGCTAACACGATTAACTCTGAGTTAAATTATACTTCGGAGTTAAATTGTCATCATATTGTCTTGCACCACCGAGAGTTAGAGTTAACTCGTGTTAATTTTTTAAATTTTTAACCCACCGATGTGGGAGGGTGTCGACTAACTCTGGGTTGGTAATGCCAAAACTGCGATTTTTAGGTTATGTAGTCGATAATTTCTTAACTAATAATATATATAATTTAATCTAGGCATATTTGTGACATTTTTGTGTTTGTTTTTTATTGTTGTACGTCTGGTGTGCAGAAGAGCTCGCGTGCGACTAAGAGCACTGCGGCTATATAGATTCTGTTGAATGTGACCGAACATTTTGTTGCTGTGTCAACTCCATACATCTCAATGTTCAGCATTGTTCTATTATATTAGGCCGGTTGGGCAAAAAAAATGTGACAAACAACCATATGTCATTTCAGATTTGACAGAAAGAGATAGCCTTATTTAAAGTACTGTGTAGCGAGAGAAAGCAATACACTTAAAGCCCGGGTAAGTTGACTCTGGGATAAATTCTTCTGGTGCAACATACAGTATGAGTTAAAAATTAAAAACGTTAACACTGAGTTAGTAAGCCCCGGGTTATTTATTTAACTCAAAGTTTTGGCACGAGTGGGCCTTAGGGGCGTTATAGAAAAAAGTCGAAAGGTAAGACACGTAAGTTAATTAAACATCTGATACACGGTCATCAATGGCGGTTGTCAACAACAAAAACGTGTACCGTATGTGCGTTGCCAGCCACACTGTTGTCAACCACAGTGTTGAATAGATTTTGCGTGGTCGTCGACCGCAGTTGACGACCGTGTATAAGATGTTTAAATCTTTTTATTCTTGTATTCTGTGAATAACAGATGTAAGACCCTATATAGATATACGGATCCAGTTATTGACTTATGAAATAAGGTGATATCGTTATAATATTCGAACATAAACTGGAGATAACAATAAAGTAAACTTCATTGTAATTTTTTACATGTACGCAACGCTATCGGGAGCGGGCGCCCAGATTCCCGAGTCCCTACGCCAATGTGCGGGCCAGCGTACTGCGGCCAGACGAGCTGTCTGTGCGGATGAGCTGCGGCTGCCCGGAATACGTCTCGACTATGATTACAATAAATGATACCCAAGAGTCTCGTTATTTACCCTTTTGTAATACTTAGGCAGGTGACATGGGTCAAAGTCAATTTGACAGCTGTCAAAGTGACTTTGATGCCTAAGATAGGTTCCTCCGGGACCGCTAACCTAACAATTAAAATTATGACGAACCTACGCAAAAAAAAATTAGACCTAACCTAACTATAGTATTGTCAAATATAATTTTAAATGTCTAACAGCGTTTGGTCTAACACTGCAATACTTGCCGTGTTTAAACACCGTGTAACCATAACACCGTGTTACCCTAAACTCGAATAACCTAAACTCTTTAAACCTGACATCTTTTAACCTCACCTCTTTTAACCTTACCTCTTTTAACCTCACCTCTTTTAACCTCACCTCTTTTAACCTCACCTCTTTTAACCTCACCGCTTTTAACCTCACCTCTTTTAACCTCACCTCTTTTAACCTCACCGCTTTTAACCTCACCTCTTTTAACCTTACCTCTTTTAACCTCACCACTTTTAACCTCAGCTCTTTTAACCTCACCTCTTTTAACCTCACCTCTTATAACCTCACCTCTTTTAACCTCACCTCTTTTAACCTCACCTCTTATAACCTCACCTCTTATAACCTCACCTCTTTTAACCTCACCTCTTTTAACCTCACCTCTTTTAACCTCACTGCTTTTAACCTCACCTCTTTTAATCTTACCTCTTTTATCCTCGCCTCTTTTAACCTCACCTCTTTTAACCTCACCTCTTTTAACCTCACCTCTTTTAACCTCACCTCTTTTAACCTCACCTCTTTTAACCTTACCTCTTTTAACCTCACCTCTTTTAACCTCACCTCTTTTAACCTCACCTCTTTTAACCTCGCCTCTTTTAACCTCGCCTCTTTTAACCTCACCGCTTTTAACCTCACCTCTTTTAACCTTACCTCTTTTAACCTCACCACTTTTAACCTCACCTCTTTTAACCTCACCTCTTTTAACCTCACCTCTTATAACCTCACCTCTTATAACCTCACCTCTTTTAACCTCACCTCTTTTAACCTCACCTCTTTTAACCTCACTGCTTTTAACCTCACCTCTTTTAACCTCGCCTCTTTTAACCTCACCTCTTTTAACCTCACCGCTTTTAACCTCACCTCTTTTAACCTTACCTCTTTTAACCTCACCACTTTTAACCTCACCTCTTTTAACCTCACCTCTTTTAACCTCACCTCTTATAACCTCACCTCTTATAACCTCACCTCTTTTAACCTCACCTCTTTTAACCTCACTGCTTTTAACCTCACCTCTTTTAACCTTACCTCTTTTATCCTCGCCTCTTTTAACCTCACCTCTTTTAACCTCACCTCTTTTAACCTCACCTCTTTTAACCTCACCTCTTTTAACCTCACCACTTTTAACCTCACCTCTTTTAACCTCGCCTCTTTTAACCTCACCTCTTTTAACCTCACCTCTTTTAACCTCACCTCTTTTAACCTCACCTCTTTTAACCTCACCTCTTTTAACCTCACCTCTTTTAACCTTACCTCTTTTAACCCAACCTAACTTCTTATAAACTAACGGCTCACCTCTTTTAACCTAACTTCTTTTAACTTCAACTCTTTTAACCTAACCTCTTTTGACCTAACTTCTTTTAACCTCAACTCTTTTTACCTGACAGCTTTTAACCTATCTTCTTTTAACCTCACCTCTTTTAACCTCACCGCTTTTAACCTCACCTCTTTTAACCTTACCTCTTTTAACCTCGCTTCTTTTAACCTCACCGCTTTTAACCTCACCTCTTTTAACCTTACCTCTTTTAACCTCACCTCTTTTAAACTCACCGGTTTTAACCTCACCTCTTTTAACCTTACCTCTTTTAACCTCACCTCTTTTAAACTCACCGGTTTTAACCTCACCTCTTTTAACCTCACCGCTTTTAACCTCACCTCTTTTAACCTCCCCACTTTTAACCTCACCTCTTTTAACCTCGCCTCTTTTAACCTCACCTCTTTTAACCTCACCTCTTTTAACCTCACCTCTTTTAACCTCACCTCTTTTAACCTCACCTCTTTTAACCTTACCTCTTTTAACCCAACCTAACTTCTTATAAACTAACGGCTCACCTCTTTTAACCTAACTTCTTTTAACTTCAACTCTTTTAACCTAACCTCATTTGACCTAACTTCTTTTAACCTCAACTCTTTTTACCTGACAGCTTTTAACCTATCTTCTTTTAACCTCACCTCTTTTAACCTCACCGCTTTTAACCTCACCTCTTTTAACCTCACCTCTTTTAACCTCGCTTCTTTTAACCTCACTTCTTTTAACCTTACCTCTTTTAACCTCACCTCTTTTAACCTCACCGCTTTTAACCTCACCTCTTTTAACCTTACCTCTTTTAACCTCGCCTCTTTTAACCTCACCTCTTTTAACCTCACCTCTTTTAACCTCACCTCTTTTAACCTCACCTTTTTTAACCTTACCTCTTTTAACCTCACCTTTTTTTTCTAACCTAACCTCGGTTAACCTCACCTGTTTAAACCTCACCTGGTTCAACCTCACCTGTTTTAACCTCATCTGTTTTAACCTAGCTTCTTATAACCTTACCTCTTTTAACCGACCTTTTTCAATATAACTCCATTCAACCTAAATTCTTTCAACCTATCTCCATTTAATCTAACGCCATTCCTGCTCCTATCTCCATTCGACCTAATAGTTTCTATTCAACTTTACCCGTTCAAGCTTAGCGTATTTAATGCAACCAACTTCAAAAAGCGTCGTATATTATAATTTTGTGCTTGCAGTTTTTATAATTAGTATCAATAATTCAAGGAAAACTTAAAACTATTATAGTTAGAATCAATTAATAAGTAAAGAAGGCTAATAAGGCTTGCCATAAGAGAAAGTCCCAAGACGAACAAAGACAGCGGACCTTTCCTTATAGGGTAAATGACTAGTAAATTGGACAGTATTAGTCATTGGACAAAGCAGAAAAACAATATTAATATGTATCAAGGTTGCTTCAAAAACTGCCTATTTCTAAAGTAATAGAACGCCTGATTTTAAAGAAAAACAGGTAGTTTTTAAAGCAACCATAATAAATATTGTGTTTTTGTACTCCGTCCAATGAGGAGCAAAACTGACTTTTTATCCCGATAGGCGTCGCATCGTCGACTGACCGTAATTTGACATTAGAGCTGTCAAATCCCATACATTTTTTGTAAACAAGAGTAATAATAATTATCAATTTTCGTAAAAATGCCTCAATGTTGTGCTTTGAGTTTTAAAAACCGGAGAGTTCGTATATTTCCCAAAGACCCAAGAGCGCGGCCCAGGTGAGCCTTACTGAGAGCTGTCAGCGAGGTAACGCCGTATGAATATCATGATCATGTATCAATATCATGTTTTTCGGGCACCGCATCGCGCACCCCATATCGATTTATAAGACGTTTTCACGTCAAAAAAAAAAAAAAAGAATTTGTGCAAATAGTCGCGTTCGTTTGGTTTTTAAATGCACATTGCGCATGCGCAAAGTTATAAATTGGTGTCAGTGTAAGTGTCATGTTCTAAAATACCTGCCAGATTTTCTAAAATCTGACAGAAATTGATCGGTATTTTAGATTATGACACTCACACTGCCACACACAAAAAAAAAAAGCTGCGCATGCGCAGTTGAAAAAAAAAATTATACAAAATTTCGAAGATTTCGAAACAAGGAGCGTGCGTGTATTTTCTTGAATATTTTTCATTGTCGATCATTTTGAAACTTACACTTACACTTACTTTTTCAAGTGAAAACTAGTAAATTGGACAGTACTAGTCATTGGACAAAGCAGAAAAACAATAATATTTATTAAGGTTGCTTCAAAAACTGCATATTTCTAAAGTAATAGAACGCCTGATTTTAAAGAAAAACAGGTAGTTTTTAAAGCAACCATAATAAATATTGTGTTTTTGTACTCTGTCCAATGAGGAGCAAAACTGACTTTTTATCCCGATAGGCGTCGCATCGTCGACTGACCGTAACAAAGAGGATGTAAACTGTATACTACGTAACAAGAGGTCGGACTTAGAAGAAAAAAAATAAACATTCGTTATTTTTTTAATTTAAAACTAAACGACAAAATTTTAAGTGCAAAACCTTTCACTCTAAACATACCAAAAATTAAAAAAAATAAAAATAAAAAGAAATGAGCTCAAATAAATGTTTTATTTCAATAAAAATTATTGTACATGGCTAAATAAATAGGCTAATAAGGTAAATTAAACAATAAAACAGATTTAATCCACAAGTTTTTGTTGATTTCTATTATTAAATATTATAATATTATTACAGTACAGTTTTATGTATTTTATTTATAAATATGATAGAATAGCTGTCTATGCTACTCTACTAACTACTTGATTGGCTTAAGCCATTATTCCACTTATCCTAGCGGCTAGCTAGGTTCCTAGGTAGGATCCTAGCTAGGATCCTAGCTTCTAAATGTTGTTCCACGTCTTGACTAAATCGGAAACGATTTAGGATCTAGGAACCTAGCTAGGATAAGTGGAATAAGCGCTTTATACAGTAAACTCTATATAGGGAGGGGATTAAAGCTGCGCGTCCACCAGGTTGGAATCGGGACATACGGTGCGGACGGTGGCACCACGTGTCGTCATATACTTGTCAGGCGCAGAATGATGTTCCAGTACTTCTAGTGCAGTTCATAGTAGTCAGTACCATACATACAAAGCAACAAATCCGTCCACTGCGTACCTGCGCTCCGATTCCGATCCAGTGGATCGCACCTTTATACATACACACTTTGTTTTGTTACACCCTGTATACGACAGCTGAAATCTATGGCGCGGGTTCAGGCCAGCTGCATACCACCTCACTTGATCAGAGGATTTTT
Organism: Polyommatus icarus; assembly: GCA_937595015.1. NCBI lineage: Eukaryota > Metazoa > Arthropoda > Insecta > Lepidoptera > Lycaenidae > Polyommatus > Polyommatus icarus. The sequence continues at coordinate 9,163 of OW569342.1, read as the reverse complement.
CCTTGGTGGCCGTACCACTCATAATCCCATACCTTCCTTCTCCTAAAATCTCCTTGCATTGAATCTCTTTGCTGCTTTCGTTCCCAAGCGGTCGCATGCGACCGCGAGAACAAAAGATTTCCTAGAATCCGCGATCGAGTTAACAGCTATTGCTTGCAGACTAAAATGTTGCAAACTAGCTGTATAGGGACCTAAAAATCTGAAATTAATGAAACATTTTTCATTTATATTCCATACAGTTTACATAAATTATAGTAAGTATAGTAATTAATAACCTTATGTATTGTTACAATAAAACAATATACACATGATACACATTTCATCATTTTCCAAATTAACTGCATACTGATATACATTATAATAATTTCTATGAAATAATAATCTATCTTTTTCATATTAATATAGTTTAAGTTCTAAATTATTGTACAATTATGCAAATAATACTACGACATACTTTGTATTAGAACATGGTATGATATCATTATGTTTTGCTTCAATTTATCAATTTACGGTTACATTTACATTTTACAATGGCTTACCTTTCGTTTTTCAATAATTAATCCACTTAATTTACAATTTTTGTATTTTTGTAATAAATAATTTTCACAAAATGGAATTCGAACCTTGAGTTTTAAACTTCATCTTCCTCTTTTTTCTCATGTAGTTTATATTCTCTATGGTCTTTTTTATCAACCAATCACAGTCGACCGTGCTTAAAAATTGTACAGATTGTGCGATTTACTTTAGTAGCTACGTTTAAATTTGGAACCCAATTTTTTTTTGTTCGGAAAGTTTCGTCCACCTGGACCGTAATTTGACATTAAAGCTGTCAAATCCCATACATTTTTTGTAAACAAGAGTAATAATTATCAATTTTCGTAAAAATGCCTCAATGTTGTGCTTTGAGTTTTAAAAACCGGAGAGTTTGTATATTTCCCAAAGACCCAAAGTGAAAAAAAAGTGGGAAAATGCCTTGTGAATAAAAAATTTCAAAGAAAGAATATGGCACGCTTATGTTTACTTCATTTCACAGAAGATAATTATTTTGAAAGATGTAAGTCGTTACAGGTAAGTCGTGAAATTATGCTGTCTAGCCTAAGCTAAACTTATTATTTCCTAGACATGCCTCTTAAAAACAAAGCAATTACAAATTCTAACATATATTTTCAGATGCTGAGGTATAAGAAACATTTTTAAGAAATACATACAGAGCTTCTGTTATCTTACTGTTTATTAGCATAATTATGCAAGATCTATAAGTAATTGACAAACAATGGGAATAGGCTATCTTATGACCAAGTGTCAAAGCAAATTCAAGACATGTTTGCTAATAGAAAAGTTACTGTAAGGATTCCACAACTTGTTGCACCACAGTTGCAGCAAGTACTAAAATGTGTTCATATGAGAGGATTATAGGATTAACCAATAGCAAGTAAAATATTTTTTATGTTTCATGTGTTGTAACTTTAGATAATGTATTATGAAAAATAAATAAATCTGATATGATCATATAAATGATTGTTTGGTTTTATTTAATTTCAATAATTTTTATATAATTATTTATGAAAAACTGCTGGCTTAAGATGGTGGATGTAAACCATGAATGACCATGACACATACATGTTTGCACTTAGCAGATGCACCAATTCCTGCAGCGCATTCACAATAGTATTCCTCTATACGTCTACACCTCCTTCTTGAGAGACTTTAGTGTCTACTAAATACATCACTTTTGCAAGTTTTGCACATTCCTGCAAGAATGTATAGCATCCCATGAGTAAGGGGCGGTCAGAAGATGTCTAGATTTGTATAAAAGTTGGCCTTTGGTTCCGTGTTCAATCTGTAAAAAGATGGAATAATATCTAAATATTTCACGTTTATCTGTGATAGTAATCAAATGTTAATAATGTATATACACATACCTTTACAGATATTCTATTATTTCCTGCTTGCTGATGCTTGGAACAGGTTAATTGGCGTTCATGTCTCTGAATATATTAGGGTGTGGATAGATAAGAGAATTGTCCTTTTGATCGCCCAAATCACCGTCAAAGTTTTGGTTCCGATCATACGCCTCCAATCTTGAAATAAAAACTCCTTATGAGAATAACATATTTAAACAAATTGTGAAATAAGAAATATAACCTAAAAATATTACTATGTTCACCTTTCGCTCAGATCGGCTTTTTGCTCACCACTGACGCATTTCTCTTACGAAGCTCACTTTTCAGCTCACTCACAGTAAACAAAGAATATATTTTAAGATCTTTAACACAAAGAAAACATAGAAAATCGCAACCACTCATTTGACACTTGTAGCAAACAAAGGCCGGTCGCTGGTGGCGCCATCTGCTTGAAGCTTTTAGTTTGGCTCCTCTTTACTAGTATCACGCTAGTACTGTCCGATCCGAGACTAGTCATTTACCTTAGTCCGTCAAGAAAGAGAAGAAATTAAAAAGTGGCAACATCGTATTGTCTTCCCTTTTTTCTAGATTTATTTGAAAGGGGTGACCATTGAGTTAATATACACTAGGAGAGAGCCTTATATCGGTGTATAAACGTCAAAAGCGTGTAATATTATGTCCTAATTACTCGGACATAACAAAGGAGTCGGTCTGCATATTTCATGTAATAAGAGTGTTAATTTAAAGGTTTTAGTGAACATTTTATAGATATTGTTGAGTTTTGTGGTTCCGCTAAATAATAAACCATAAGAATGGCCAAACAATGCCTCAAACACGTGCATTTAGCATGAAATACGTAAGTTTTGAACAACATTTTTTGGACTTTTCCATTGGTATTTTTGTAAGCTAAAAAGTTAATTTATAAGTTTGACAATCCCTTATTCGTGCTATAGAAGGCATTAGTGCTAAAAATGTCACAACAATTAATAATTTGGCTACAAAAATTGCATAGCATTTTACGTGTGCTTACGGATTCTTACTACTTGAACTATAGTTGATAGATATCATGAACTAAATGATTTTCTTTTCTATATAATGGAGTAAGTATCACGGTCTTGTGGTTAATCCTACAAAAACACAATTAATATTAATTGGCAGCCCAGGGATGGTCTCCAGGATCGACTGCAACTCCTTACCTCCCGTCCTGATCAATGGTATTACAATCCCTTTTAGTAAAGTTGTAAAAAATCTCGGTGTACTTTTCGATGACAACTTATCTTGGAAGCCACAACTTCAAGAAATCAGTAGGAAAGTATTTTCAACTTGGTATTCCTTAAAACGACTTCGATATGTTCTTCCTACTCGAACTAAAGTAGTCTTAGCACAGTCTTTGTTTCTTTCTCTACTTGATTATGCCGATGCTTGTTTTATTAATTTAACGGAAGATCAACTAAATAAGCTCGAGCGTCTGCAAAATCTTGCATTAAGGTTTATTTTTGGTTTACGAAAATACGATCATATCACCGAATACCGCATCAAGCTTAAGTGGCTCCCAATCCGATATCGCCGTGATTTCTGTGTACTCTCCTTACTCTATAACATTTTATTTGACTCCCGGTATCCTACCTATTTAAAAAACAATTTTGTATTTCACAATTACGATAGAAAAGAGCTCCGTTCCTATTCCAAACTTCTCCTTAACATTCCCGCCCATAACACTAAATATTTCAATTCCTCCTTTACCGTTAAGTCTATTTTACTTTGGAATTCCTTACCCGATCATATAAGGAAAGCTGAAACCTTGAATCGCTTTAAGTCGTTGCTATTTAATTATTATTTTGATAAATCTGTCAATCAATAGTATTTACAGTATAATAAAAACATTATATAGTACGTATTATTATCTATTATTAGTATTAGTCGTATATATAATATACACTTATTATCATTATTATTATACCTAGTATATTATAGTAGAAATTTAATAGTATATGTATTATGCATATACATTATTATATATACAATATACATTATATAATATATATATATATATATATATATATCTATATATATAAAAGAAAGTGGTGTTAGTTACACCACTTATAACTCAAGAACGGATAAACCGATTTGGCTGAAAATTGGTGGACAGGTAGCTTAGAACCAGGAAAAGGACATAGGATACATTTTGTCCCGGAAAAATGTACGGTTACTGCACAATATACATTTATGATTTGCGCATAAAATATTCAATCGATTTTT